>CM067858.1:35250000-37750000 GCA_034642435.1 Megalocaria dilatata
AAAATCTCCTTTATTTTATTTTATTTTGAGGTTTGTGGACTCTATATTATGAGGCTTCAATATTTTTGTGATTTTGAAGGACAAATTTTGGTATTGGTATTCGTCTCTTTCGTTTCCTTTTCCACAGCAATATTATAATATTATAATAACAAGAGGATAAAACACGAATACTTATACCGTACGCTAAATATTTGTCCTATGAAATCACAAAAATATTGAATATATATTCAATATATATTGAAGCCCCATAATATAGAAGTAGTCCACAAATCTGAAAATCAAATAAAGGAGAGGCAAAACAACTCCAAACAAAACGAACACAATAAAAGGAAAAAATGGAACCTGTGATATAACATGAGACATACTAGACAGACTGACTTTGACACAATAATATATAGAAGAAATAAGGAATAGGAATTGAAGGTGAGATACATTTCATTCTTATTATTTTAATGAACTCTTTTTGTGGAATGAAATCATATTTATAACATTGCGGAGTGATTCAGATTTCCTCTGCAAATCCAGTTTTAAAATTTTATACATTTTAAACAATCATACTGTCAATATTTCAATAAACAAGAGTCTAAACTTAATTTCCATTGAAACCAGACACTTCCAAATGAATATATATATATATATATATATATATATATATATATATATATATATATATATATATATATATATATATAGAACAATAGTTATCAAATTTGCAACAAACTCACTCCAATTGACTGAAGTTTTAATGGGTATCAGAGATCTGAATCGAAAAAAGGGAGCGGAACACGATGGCATCCCTGCAGTGTTCGTAAGAAATTGTGAACAGATCGTCGCCACTACTTTACTTTTTTTGTATAACCAATCCTTGCTCAATGGTTCTTTTCCTGATATGTGGAATTTGTTCATAGTAATTCCTATTCTCAAAGGTAGTCGAAGAAATATCATTTCTTATTATAGACCACTAAGTAAAAATTTGTGTCATTGCTACGTTATTTAAAAAATTAGTCTGCAAATATTCCTTTGGTTTCATTTGTGAACAAATTATCCAGGAAGAAAACGAATTCTTTACAAGCGGATAAATCGCAGGTAAGCTCTTAGTTTTTACAGAATATATGCAAGAAAATCTTTATAGACACATCCAAATCGATTCAGTGTAAACGAATTTCAGTAAGGCATTTGACAAAATTTATTATCAAATTATCCTTATAAATAAGGAGCACTTGGGTAAACTAATCTTTCTTAGCATATCTAAACTTCTATCTTATTGGCCGTAAGTTCGAAGTTTTCATAAACGGCTTCACTTCTGATACATTATCTGCTCTTTCATGTGTTTCTCAGGGTTCCCATCTGGGTACCTTGATATTCATTGTATATATTAACGATATCATTAAATGTTTTTGCCACTCTAAATTTCCACCATACGTAGATGATCTCAAAGTTGTGAAACAAATTACACGACTGTGTACTTATGCAGGAGAATTTCACCTGCCTTTGGGACTACTGTAAATGAAATAACTCATTTGTCAAGTTGGACAGATGTTCAACAGTCTCAGTCACGAGGAATCATGATCCTATAGCTTCCAATGATCATATCGCTTATTGTTCGATAAATAGAGTCCCTAAAGTAAAGAATTTGGGTGTAATTTTTGAAAGTAAGTTTATTTTTTATATAGACTTAATAGTGAGAAAGAGCTTTTAGATGTTATAATCCTATCAAACAATTTATTACCCATTCGTATATAGAGGATTAAGTTTTTCTTCTGTAATATACAATCCTCACTGCTCCTTGTAGATCAGCAATGAAGGGCTGAATACGCTCTTGGCCGCCATTCTCTCCAGCATTGCTCTATCAATCTGTAACTTTCGGGCTGTGCAGCGGTCTTTCGTGTAATTCTCTTGAGCCTAGTAACGGTAGTTCACCATGTGGTTCAGATGGAAATGAGCGTCATTGGACATGAAGATGATGTGGTTCTCATTTGATAGAAGAGTACAAACGATGTTCAAAGTAATTATTTCAAGCAGATCGACCTGGACTGCGCAGAAAGGCTTGGCGGACTTGTTCAACATTTTCTGGAGTTCATGGCGCACTGGGTGCTTCTTGTTCTTCGTGTACAAAATGCTTGAACCCAACGAAGAATGGTAATTCTTGAGAATACTTCGCTTCCGGTGAATGTTGAAGTGGCGACGGATTTCACGCTGTACTGCCGTAACTTTCTCGTTATTTCGGATGAATCTTTCGTACGTGAATATACGGCGTTCCATTGTTCATTGCTTTGACTGATACACAAACCTTACTGTGGCAAGTTCACCTCAATAAGCTCCTCTGGGGGACGTACTGACCGTGTCAAAAACTTTTTTCTTCAGTGGCTCTTCCTCTTATCTACTCATTTCAGGAAGTATTTTTATTTTATCATAAGCCAAAGTTTTTGTATCTTCTTTTCATCAAAATATTCATATCACTCTATATATCACACCACTTATCATATTCTGATATAACTCTAGAACTCACCACGCATTCTCTTATATTTTTTACTGGTAAATTAAGAAGGGTGACCCTTTAGAGAGCCGAATAGAAGTTCCTGTAAAGCGTATGTTGTGATGGGACCTTATTGTTGTTGAATTCCCTTCTCTCATTCCAGTGACCCACGTATGCGTCGCCTTTAAGCGAGGGATCCGGGAATTTCCAGGTCCCACAGTATGTTTCCTGATGCGGGATACAATATAACTTCAACTTCTGACGACAAGCCGGAAGATTTTTCCGCCGGAGCCATATTCGCTTTACCACATCGCGATCATTACACCGGCAACGTGGGGGAAAGTTGCGTCATTAGGTTGGCGAGATTTTTATCTGGGCAATAACTGTTAAAGTTGGCGACACTTCGCCGCAGCAACGACGAAGCACATAATGCGCTTCTACGGTGAACTCTAATGGATGGTTGGTTGGTAGAATATTTGAGCAGTACTAACGTTAAATGTACCCACAAAGTCGTTTGTTGAGCCATCAAAAATGGCGAAAAAAGAAAGAAATAGGAAATCTGCTCTGTCATATTTCATTACTCGGAATAATGACGGAGGTATAAGGGCAAGTTTATTTTATGTCGCTATAGTAAAGTGCGCCATTTCGATTTCATTGGATAAGCTGATTTACCTGGAATCTGTGTTGTAAATTCTCCACTTTTCGTTGGAATATTATTTTGATATTCAGTATATTTTGCGAGTTATTTGGACTATGAATATAGAGCGATGAGGATTTTTCATTATCATGCTACTTAAATTTAATTGAATCTGTCTTTACTTAATGGAAATTCATTTTAATGAAATAAAATAATAAAGATCATTTCCACAGTTTATTAAAGTTAACGATAATGGTTTCACCAACATTTTGACTTTGTCAAGTTACATTTTGAACTAAACCTTAACATAACACATCCTTTATATATACTTTGAATGTCAAAACAGATTTAATCTCTCCTACAATTATTTATTAGTTTTAATTGACAATTTATATTTCTTGGGTTTTTTATTCCGTTTGATATTGTATAATGAGTTTTGATTTTATACGTCTATTAAATATAAGCAGTGCTTATAAGACATTAATTTGATTCTAAAAGTTTTTGAATAACATTTTTTGAAATTGAAATTTTAGGAGACTAACAGATGAAATCTGTTTTGATATTCAAAGTTTGTAATAATCCTTCTATGAAGTAAAAAACCGCCTCTCATTATTTTATCCTTCATATATAGCTAAAAACTTTAAAAAAGAGGCAGTACAATTAACTAACAATTTTCCGAAATGAAAATAAGAACATCGCAAAAGGGGGTAAAAACAAATCAAACAAATTGCAGGAAATAATGTTCATAACCCATCAATTATTGACAAACTATTGAATAAAATCCGACAAAAACAATCCATGTCATTATTTCACCCACATATTAGAATAAAATATAAAAACTATATTTGCTTATCGTATATAGGACGAAAATCTGAAGAGGTAGCCATTTGAAGAAAAACCGAAATCTCAATATTTCATATAAAACCATAAATTCCTTGGATAAATCAATAAAGAGTAATAAAGATATCATCAATAAAAACAAGAGATCGGGGGAAGTATATAGGTTAACGTACGGTACATGTCCGTATGTATTAATTCGCCAATCAGGCAGAGCTTTCGAAAGTAGAAAGAACGTCAGAATTCATTCGTTAAAAATGAATCCATTTCTACATATGCCTACTACCTTCAAAAAACAAGGACATAATTTTAATCATAATTTCAAAATTGAAAGATATTTAGGAGAGAGTATTTTAATTTCCACAAAAATGTTTATAATACAACAATCGTTTCACCACGATGTGGCTTCTTCAGGTATCTACATTCTTCTGTCTCATGGTGTTCGGTGTATCTGAGTTTATACACATTGATAGGTATGTGACAAAATAATGGGAGCACAAGTCACAAAACTCAAGGTGTTTATTGGAGTTTGCCGCTAAAAAATGCCATTAGGGAAAGATATTCAGTAATGGAGTCTTGTCAACATCTGTTTGTTCGTTCAAATGGATTTTACGAAATTCTAAAAGTTTTTATAAAGAACTTTTGCTTTCGACATGGATAATTGCATAGCTATTGTTGAAATATTGCCTAAATTCCTTAAGATGATTAGCATATCTCGAATGCACGGAATCAGATATATAACTCCTTTGGTGTTCCTGGATTCTTTTCTTGAATGATCTATCAGTCTGGCCAATGTATACTAAGGGGCAATCGTTGCAAGTCAACTTGTAGACTCCAGATTCATTTTCTTTATTTGTTCGATCCTTATTGTTTTTTATGTAGGTACTAAGTTTATTAATGTGCCTCTGAAACAACAAAAAATGTTGTAGTATACCTCCAATGAGGCAATACAAATTGTAAAAAAGTTTTGAAAATAATACCAACCCCATCAAAATGAACGATATTCTTAATTGCCTCGAAATAAGTCTAGAATCAAAAATACACCTAAATCCGATAAGCAAATATTCCCTTTATTGGTATAGATATGTAGATGACATTTTTTCTTGTTTCAAAGGCACCAATCGACAACTATATATCTTTACGAAGTTTATTAATAAACTCCACCCAAAAATCGAATTCACATTCGAAGCAGAAAAGAACCAAGGTATTTATTTTCTTGACAAGACTAGATAATTTACATGATTTCAGTATTTTTCACCAATCCATACATACAGACATTACAATACATAATGAAACTCCAAATCACCCCACCAACCAAAAGATGTCAGCATATAATAGTTTTATTCATAGACTATTGAATGTTCCTTTGAATTGAGACAACTTTTTGAAAGAATTAAATATTATTTAACAAATAGCGTCAAACAACGGTACAACCCCTTTCTTATAGAAAATGGTATCCAATAAACAAGGGAAAATGGTATTAAATCTCGTATACCCAATCATAAAGATGACAATACACAGAAATATTTTTCGTTTCATATGTTAATGGATAATGTGAAAATATTGATGAATATTTCAAAAATATTTTCAATTACAACGCAGCTTTTAAAACCATTAATAACCTTAGTACCTATATAAAAAACAATAAGGATCGAACAAATGAAGAAATATAAATCCGAACTCTACAAGTTGACTTGCAACGATTGCCCTATACTATACATTGGCCAGACAGGTAGATCATTCAAGAAAAGAATCCAGGAACACCAATAGAGCTATATAACTGATTTCGTACATTCGACATATGCTAATCATCTTAAGGAATTCGGGCATAATTTCAACAATAGCTATGAAATTATCCATGTCGAAAGCAAAAATTCTAGATTAACACTTTTAGAATTTCATGAAATCAACAGGTAAAATGCCCGTTAAATCCATTTGAACGAACAAACAGATGTTGACAAGACTCCATTACTGAATATCTTTCCCTAATAGCATTTTTAAACGGCAAACTCCAATAAACACCCTGAGTTTTTATGACTTGTTCTTCCATTATTTTGTCACGTACCTAACAATGTATCTAAACTCGGTTACACCGAACACCATCAGCCAGTAGAATGTAGATTCCTGAAGAAGCCACATCGTAGTGAAACAATTGTTGTATTATAAACAATTTTGTGGATTTTAAAATACTGTCTCCTATATATTTTTTAATTAAAATGAGATTCCACCAGGTAAAGACCGAATCAATCAAACATAATTTCATAAGTTTCCCATATAGAGTACAAATACAATGGACTGGACCTTTTAGAATCACTAGAAAAAAACGGGCATCATAATAAACACATTTTACTTAACGACCAGACAGATTTAAGCCGATCTTCATTATTGAACCTTCACAACATTCACTTCCATCTGTTGTACGAAAAATATATAAATTGTTATGTTAAGTAAATTCTCCTTAGTTTTGAAAATGGGTTAAAACCCGAAACATAAATGTCAACGACAAAAAATTAAATTTTTGTGAAACTTAAGCCAAGTGATTTATTTGCCTTATTAATATCCAAAATGTTTCATCAAATGCTTTGCGAGAAATCAATATATTTGAACTTTTTTCAATAAATTCTGAAAATTCCCAAAACAAACTCTTATGTTATCACGTTTATTTTTTGCTCAGACTTGATTTAAGGAGACCAATCTTGTATAAGTACTTAGTTACCAGACTCACCTGATGAAGTCAAAATGTAATTGACAAAACAACTGCGTAAACAATAAATATCAGAGGAAATGAAGTGTTTCACTTTAAATCATATACGATGAATTTCTATCAAGTAGAGATCGAAGCAATCAAGAATTTAATTGTTTTTAATCTTGTCATAAATATTATCTTATTATCAAACATTAACAAAATTGAGCTTATCATAAGAGCTTTGAATCCTGCGAAATTAAAGTCTTCAAGTTACTCCTCTAAAAAGTTGTCTTGCTTACTAATAAAAATCTATGTGGACAGCTAGACGAACGAGCAGAAGTGAAGCTAGTATAGATATTCATCAGTAAATAATTCTACTATAATCATTTTGGAGCATATTCGCAAAAAAAAGAAAATAAGAATGCAAGTAGAAAACACACATAAACAATGATGAATTGTATTCACTAAAAGAATGCGGATAAGCAAAAAATTTCTATCCTTCCACCATTTTCCACATGGGTATAGTGAGAAAGAGAAACGGTCCAATTTGCAAAATACGAAACTGAAAGTAATTACTTCTTTTAAACCGACTTTTATAGGCACCGTTTGTATAAATAAATGATACGATTGCGTCGTGCCTCCGGAATGAAAGCGAAAAATAACCACAACATAATGAATGGGGCTAATAGAATCACTAATGTATCTTCCAAGCAAACGCATTAGGTAAACTTATTGATTTACAAACAACAATTTGTCAATATTGAATGCGTTTGTTAAGATATATAGTGCGATTTGTCTAATGGATGAGTTTTAGCCGAATTGAAACAACAACATTCGATTTTTTCCACTGCCAGATCGGTCGGTTTCTCAGCAAAAACTTCCATTTGGGATATCTACGAAGAAAACAATCGGTTTGTTATATAGCTTCTTCATCTCTGCTTGATTCACAGTTTCACAAGCTTTCATCTAAATGTGCTCCTGTGTTGATGAGAATGATAAAAATGTTGATAAGAATGCAAGCAACAAAAACACTCATTTGGGATTTCTACGGAGAAAACATCGGTTTGTTAAATAGTTTCTTCAACTCTGCTTGAACATACGAATTGAAGATATCGTCCAGAACTTAGCGAATGCTGCTAAATTTACAACAAGAAATTAGAGCTTTTTCGTCTTATTAGAGACGGCCCTGTCGTACGAAATTATTTTGTCATCGATACTTAGGTCTTTCAGGTTGATATTTTGATCTAGCAGTTTTGAGAATTGTCGTTCGAACTGCTTACACTTCATATTATTTGTTTTCTAATAATTATATATGGCCTTAAAAAACTGACAAACAACAAACAATATTGATGATAAATATATAATTATTGTCATTATTATTATAAACCATCGATAGGGATTACAAAACAAAGTTTGACGAAAAATAATTGTAACTTCAAATGTCGAACTCAATCCCTTCGGTTCTATAGGGTGTTTTTTTTAGAGTGTTAGAACTTTAAATTGAAATAAAACACATTTCAGTTAAGATTGAAGCCACATTTTTTTTCTATTCGGAAGATAATTTTAGGACATTTATGCTTTAAAAAATAATTTCCGACATATGACTACCACGACTAGCTCTGAGGAACCGCAATCAACCAGATCAATTTTAGACCACTTTATCGAGTAATTCAGGCCTTATTTCATCAATAACATGAGTTATATTGGCTTCCAAAGCGTCTATTGTTACTGGTTTATCCGCATAAACCAATGACTTAACATAACCCCAAGGAAAATAATCCAGTGGAGTTATGTCGCATGATCTTGAAGGCTAATAAATTGGACCATTTCTCAAAATTACATTATCGCTAAATCTTTCTTTCAATAAATCAATTGTTACGGTAGCAGCATGATGTTTAGCACCATCTTGTTGGAACCAAAACACTTCTCGGTCGATACCATTCAAAGTTTGAAACAAATAATGATTGACCATCGATCTGTAACGAGCACTATTCACTGTAACATTAGCTTCAGCATCGTTTTTAAAGGAATATGGACCGATGATATCTCCCGCATGTAAATTACACCATACAGTGCATTTTCGAGGATTCAAACCTGCAGAACTTCTTGAGGATTGTTTTCACCCCATATACGGCAATTTTGCTTGTTTCAACCAGAAATGAGCTCCATCACCAAAAGCACAATTTTACGATAAAAAAGTGGATCAACTTCAAGCTATTCTAGGGCCCAATCAGCAAACAACGGACGCTTATTATGGCCAAGTGGTTTTAGTTCTTGAACCAGTTGGATCTTGTATGGGTGTAGACCAAGATTTTCAGGCAAAATTTTCCATGTGCACAGATTCCAACTTGTTATGAACGTCGACGAATAGACAAATCTGGATCGTCATTAACATTATGACTTACAGCAGCGATATTTTCTTCTGTACGTACATTTCTTTGTCTGTCGCTTCGAAATTTGGGTAACAATTCTACCTTCCTTCGAATTCAGCCTCTTCTTGGCGCCACGCATCTAACAGTATATCTTTCGCACTCGGCGTAGAAACGTGGACAAACACTCTCTGGTTCTTTCGACCAAAAGAAGGCAACATTCATTTCTCGTCGAACAAGCATTCACTTTTAACTTCTCAAAGAACACCCTCTCGTGATAAAACAATGAAGCATTTAGTGCAGGTGAATGTATTATCTACATTATTTACTTGTAATTAGGTAGTACATGTGTAAAAATGAACTGAAAAGTGAATCCAGTAAAAAAAAAACAACGGTGAAAAAGCTCATCGATCTACTCCTCTACGAACAAGATATTGTTTTCACCGCAATTCAAGTTCAACACTATACGACAAGATTTTCCTCAATTTTAATGATTAAAGTAAAACAACTTAATTTCCGCTAATTTATTTAATTTCACAACAATTGTTTCGTCATGACAACATCACTTGTCGAAGTCATGTTTTATATAAAATTGAGGGTGAAATGTTTGATCGTATCGGTCTCTGCTTGTCAGAAATACATCTTGATGATTAAAGTAAAACAACTTATTATAATTTCCGCTAACAAAAACACGATTGAAGAAGTCATGTTGTCATGACGAAACAATTGTTGTGAAGTTAAATAAATTAACGGAAATTACGTTGTTTTACTTTAATCATCAAGATATATTTCCGACAAGTAGAGATCGATACGATCAAACATTTTACCCTCAATTTTATATAAAACAATTCAAACTTGTACATTTGGAAAATATATTTTTAGGCTGCAAATATACCCATTATAGTCTTAAATATACCCATTATAGTCTAATGTCTTCCTGAATACCCTAGAAGTATGCTTATCCTAAAATTTACATACAAAAGGGTTTCTCTACATACCACGCAATTCTTTCAAGAGGCAAGTGTGAACGAGACGATTTAGTCAGATGGAGGTAAGATATGGAGACAAAGGTACCAGCTTGTTAACCGAATGAGTCCAGCCAGAATAGAAAAGATTGAATGAAGAAATACGAAAGAAGACCTGTAGGATGCCAACTAAAACGATGTCGAGGCAACTGTCAATCGACATCATGAGAATTTCAAATACAGAGAAACCGGAACTAAACCGCTCCTCCTAGAAGAAGAAAAAGAAGTTCGTAAAATTTCTTACAAATGGTATCGTTTCATTATTGATCTGATAACATACTATCAAAAAATCAAGTTGCTGATATTAATCCTTCTGGATATAAAACTTCTAATAATCCTGACTATACCATACGTAAATTCCAATGCTATATGCCATAAAGGAATATAGTGATTTGTCATATGATCTCTTGCTTTGATAATCTTCGAGTACTCGTGATATTGCCCTACCCATCATCTAGCTGTAACTAAACTGAACGGATCTGAAATTCATATCCATCCACTTAGTTAATAACCCAAAATGGAAGCCTCTCTGCGTCCATCACGAATCCAAGCCGCTTATCTCCAATGTGAAAAAGCATATCAAGCCATAGTCAATCATCCAGAAACCAGTATCGAATTCGGTGATCTCCAAATGGAAAATTTACAGAGATATACATGGCCACTAATCGTCCCCTGATTTAATTAAAAGGTAATCAGCGTAGGGCGGTTGCAGGACGTAGGTACGTAATCAGCATGTACAGTATATGCGATTAGCTCTCGATTTCAGCTTAGGACGAGGAGACACTAACAGCAAATCGGCTCAGACCATTGCTAAACATGATATAACGTGCAATAATCAATATTAGGATGGATTTGTAGATAACTCATTCGGAGAGGGATACAATCAGAACATTCCATTTTAGATAGTTCGAAGTTTGTTAGATGAGCCTTTGAATGATCGAATAAAATTGACTCTTTCACTTATCTTAAAATTTTCATCACCAGGGATGCTTTGTATTATGGCGAAAACATTAGGTGTTTTTCTGTCATGATTTTTCTATCAGTTTCCTTTTCTTAACAACGTATTTTAGATGGTATACTTCTGTGGGGAAATGCCTGGGATGTTACGAGAATTTTCATCCTACAACAGAAAGCACTGCGTATTATATTCTGAACATTATTTTTAAAACATGGTATACGCACATTTCCATCCTTATTTATAAAACAATGTCTCAAAAACGTATATCAAAGTGAAAACAATATAAAATAAAATAGAAAGGCCTATTACTTGATAGAAGAAATATAAGAAAATTTGAATATCAAAACAAATTAAAATATGTTTATCTTCTAGAATTTTTTTGAATAAAAAATTTTTTTTAAATTAAAATTGTAGAAGATAAACATATTTTAATTTGTTTTGATATTCAAATTTTGAAAACAATATGCCAAGAAATAGGACTTACCCCTTATTTAATACCAGGTCCAAAAACGATCTCCTCATTTGATTACATAGATTACTCAGAATATCTCGAACTACTGGGGCATTAAAAACATGTAATTTATAGATCTAGGTGACTTATCAGAAAGATGTAACAAAAGGAAAATACGAGAGGCTTTATTGAAAGGCGCATTTTAGTCTTAAGAAGAATTTTTGTTGTGATATGGCATGAGATAAATATAAATATGTGTATTTATAAAACTGACGAACAACAAACAATATTGATGATAAATATATAATTATTGTCATAATTATTATAAACCATGGATACGGATTACAAAACAAAGTTTGACGAAAAATAATTGTGACTTCAAACATCGAACTGAATCCTTTCGGTTCTATAGGGTGTTTTTTTTAGAGTGATAGAACATTGAATTGAAATAAAACACATTTCAATTGGGATTGAAGCCACATTTTTTTTCTATTCGGAAGATAATTTTATGACATTTATGTTTTGAAAATAATTTTCGGCATATGTCCACCACGACAAGCTCTGAGAAACCGCAATCGACCAGACCAATTTTGGACCACTCATTCGAGTAATTCAGGACTTATTTCATCAATAACACGAGTAATGTTGGCTTCCAAAGCGCCTATTGTTTCTGGTTTATCAGAATAAACCAATGACTTGACAACCCCAAAGAGAATAATCCAGTGAAGTTATGTCGCATGATCTTGGAGGCCAATAAATTGGTACATTTTTCGAAATAATGTTATCGCCAAATCTTTCTTTCAATAAATAAATTGTTACGGTAGCAGCATGAGGTGTAGCAGCATCTTGTTTGGAACCAAAACAATTCTGGGTCGATACTATTAAAATTTTGAAACAAATAATCATTGATCATCGATCTATAACGAGCACCATTCACTGTAACATTAGCTCCAGCATCGTTTCCATAGAAATATGGACCGATGATGCATCCAGCGTGTAAATAACACCATACAGTGCATTTTTCAGGATGCAATGGAACATGCAGAACTTCTTGAGGATTGTTTTCACTCCGTATACGACATTTTGCTTGTTTACATAGCCGTTCAACCAGAAATGAGCTTCATCACCAGAAACACAGTTTTACGATAAAAAAGTGGATCAACTTCAAGCTATTCTAGGACCTAATCAGCAAACAAACGACGCTTATTATGGTCAAGTGGCTTTAGTTCTTGAACCAGTTGGATCTTGTGTGGTTGTAGACCAAGATCTTCACGCAAAATTTTCCATGAGGTGGATGCACAGAGTCCAACTTGTTGTGTACGTCGACGAATAGACAAATCTGGATCATCATTAACACTTTGAGTTACAGCAGCGATATTTTCTTCTGTACGTACAGTTCTTTATCTTGTTGTTGTTGCATCCAGTAGAGTTCCGTCGAAATCTATCGATAGTTCGACGAATAAGCTGCTCTGATGGACGATTATGTAAACCATAAATTTCGAAGTACTCTATGAGTTTGGCGAATAGAACAATGATTCTGAAAATAAATTTCAACAAATTTTAAACGTTGTTGCGGCGTGAGTCTTTCCATGACAGTTTGTCAATGCTAACTAAACAGAAATGTCAAAACAACATGGCTTCTACCTTATGTCAAATCACAGTAATCCCTATCAAAAATTCTATCATTCTAAAATAAACATCCAATACTACAAACGAAATAATAAACCAGAATACTGATAATGATATACCCAGTAATACATAGAAAAACCAATCTTACGTATAAGAAAGATATGTGTGAGATGCAACTACAAATTACTAGTAGATTCAGAAACAGCAAGAAAACACTATCATTCACTCTGAAAGACTAGGCATTCACTATGCGGAAAATTGATGATAGTGAAGACAAGGGGAGAATTATTCGCACTGAAAGGAAAATTACTGCAGGAGAAAATTTTTTTATTATCAGATGTTTTTTATTGAGTTCATTATTATCAAATTTCTTCCACTCATTCTGCGGAATCAAAATTCTGTCCGTCTCTCATTTCTAAACCCAACTAACTTGCATGAATAAAACACAATTCATGAGTGGATTCATCTCATAAACTTGTTTTTTATTTCTAAACTCAACTGAGTTGCTTAAAGAGAACATCCGTGTTTTTAAGCAACTCGGTATCGTTTAGGAATAAATCTTCAAACTTATAGTGAAAATTTGACTAGTGTAATTATTATTGATAAGAGCTTTGGTGAGGAAAGTAACAAAAAGAATAAAAACCACAATATTTCATGTAACACCCAAAATTCACGAGGAAAATCAATTAAAGATAAAATATATATATATATATATATATATATATATATATCCTTCCTAAGAATGAAATATCTGATTCAACAATTAAACCTATGATCATATGAGAACGCTACTCAGATAGCCAGAGAATTCAAACCATTGATTGAGGATCATCAGGAAACACATCGCTCAAAGCTCCACTTATTCTTCTGAAAAACGTAGAACATGACTTTAACAACATTTTCAAAATTTTCACACATAAAAAAAGTGAATCCTATTGAAATACTGGAGATTAATAAGTTCAAGTGCAATGACAAAAACGGATATACTCAACTACGGAACAGAATCTAAAAATCTCCACTAACTAACCTTCTCGACTAGAACTTGGGATATTACAAATAATGATTATAAGTTCACATTTTTCGATTTAGCGATTCCATTAGGTTATAAATATGTAGATATTCCATTTCCTGTCATCAATACTGAAGTAAAATTTTACTTTGCAATGATTCTGCCCAAGCTCCAAATAGGCAATATATTAAATTATCCTTCTGATGAAAGTGATAATGATGGCAGATAGGGGTGGCAGATTCAAGGAAGTCATAAACGAGATAAACTACACACTCATTATAGTCCTTACTCTTCTGAATCTAGGTGCTCCCTTCTGACAAATCAGATGAGAGCTATGATCCATCCCAATCGTGGAAGAAGGAAATTGACGGAAACGAAGAGAGATGCACGCGGCATTGAAAAGAGGGATGCTTGTTTTGCTGTTGGTAGCGCTCAGTGTTGATGGATCAGCCAGGTTTTAATATCTCCTTATAGATTACATTATTGTGACCTAATCAAAAACAGAGAATTGTCTTCTTTCCAAAGCGATTTGGTCTTGCAGTGGATGTTGAAGGTTCGTCTGGATTCACCTAAGATATTGATTTTTCATCACCTGTCGTGATTCGAGGGAAAAAAGACTTTCCGTCGTCTTTGTCGAGCTGCACAAGTGGTTTTTCGATTTTGTTGCTGCTTTTCAATCAATTCATTTTTCAATTTTTGAATGTTACGTAGATATAGCTTCAAATGAACGGAGAGGGATTTCTGCACCCCAGACAATTGTTTCGTGAGTTAATATTGAGTTCTCGATCCAATAAGGCTTGTAAATCATTGTCTGCAAACTTTTTCGGTAGTTTTCCACTCTCTTCGTTTCTCACGTCAGAATCATTGTATTAGTTTAAAATTTTTAGAAGTACTTAAAACACTGTCTTTTACCAAGAGTATGTTCACCATAAGCTTTGACAAGCACACTCGATGCAATTCTGCAGCAATTTACTTCAAATGATAACAGAAAACCACGACTTTTCGCAAATCGTAGTTCGTGAGTACAAAACCTTGAAATTTAAGGTTATAGAAAAACATAGCGGTGTATCGGAACTGGGGTAGTTGGAAATTTTCAGGGGGTGTAAGTAAAAGGTGACACTGCAGAAGCGATTCTACGGTTTTTAAATTGATGGTTAGCACCCGCCCCCCAGGCATTAGATCTTGACGTGATGGGGGCGCTCTCTTGACTAGGACCCTAGATTCGTCCCGGCGAATTGGAGGGTTAAGTCTTGGTGTCTAACGTAATACCACTTCGCGCCAGTCACTGGACCTGTATGGGGGAAGATCTCCGAATGGGGCCCTAGTTTTACTCAGGTGAAATGGAGGGCTGAGCCGGTTGATTAACTCAGTGACAAGGGAGTCTGTCGCAGCACAGGGCTTCTCCCTTAAAACTGGCGTACTCTACCCTATCGCAGTATAAATCTCCGGATTCTGTGTAATGGCCGAGTGCGTTATGTAGCATACTGCGTTACCTCGGGGGGGTGGTCTTGCCCACAGGTGTTACTTGTACCACCTGGCCACCCCATTTGGTGTTGGACTCGAGGGGGCAGTGGTTGAAAGTCCGCATGCTGGACTAGGGGGGTATTTAATTTATCTGTTCGCAGACCCCCATTTTCGGGATATTCTCATGAAACGTCTCGGGGTTTAACGGGACTTGACGGTTCGACCGGCCTGTCCAGGCCCCTGGATCTGTGCGTAACAATTTAGGGTTTGTGGATCTCGACGAAATGGCTCCGCCATTAGTGCTTGACGCCAGGATCAATCAAATGACTTCACATGGGTTCGGTGGGTCAGGACGTATAGTCCGCTAGACGGTGCTCGTACCAGGATCAATTGTAGTCGTCAATCTTGAGTTTATCTTAGTTTATGGGACTGCGTTCGGGTGGATGGATAAGAATTCCCTCCGGCAGGTGAGTTGCGTTTCAAACCAACTCGGGTACTGACCTGCTAAGCCAGTAGAGGTTGGATAGTGCTTCGCTGCTACCAGTCAGACGGTTCTGGCTTTCGAGTAGGGGCCCAAACTGGAAGCTGGTGGGTTCATCTCTTCGAAGGGGTTCTCGCCACGCGTGATGATATGGCGTAATCCTTATCACACTTTCTACCTCTAGGGGTGGACTGTGGAGACTGCTTGGTAGTCACTTGGAAAAGAGGCCTTCCTCAAATAGCCAATAACTATTCTGGTAGAATTCACCTGATGGTTAGCACCATCTTTGTGTACATTCTACTGTTAATTTTTCTCATCTTTCTAGAACTCATAAAAACACTTTGAAGCACCGTTTTCAGTTGATATAATAGTTAAAAGCAAAGACGCCATAAGAAGTGAAGTCCACTGTAACGTGCTGCTGTTTGGATTATTCGTTGGACGATGTGTTTACTCTGAAATAGGTTCTATAAATTTGATGGGATAATACATATGTAGTGATTCATTGATTCTCTGTATCTGGGGTGGGTATAGTGCGTTCACCCATAAAACTGGCCTGGTTCGACCCAAGTGCAGTTTATCTTTCCAATGTGAGTACTAGATATGCGCTAGTTATAGGGAAGAGAAGCAATAAAGTGTTGAATTCCTCGAGTTCATAGTTTCTAGTATCGTATTGAACTCTATTTGACGATCGTCTTCAAGGTTACGTACTTACAAAGCTACCACAAGAGGGCAGGAAGATCACAGGATTATTTATACTCCTGGCTGCCCAATCGCACTTGGACTCGTGGGGCAGTGGCTGAAAGCCTCAATGCTAAAAGAGTATATATTTTATCGCGTTACCCGTAATTCCCGAACCAGAATTGACCAAGATACGTCTGAGTTGTTTTATGGGTCTTCGATACGGCTGGCTGATGGTGCTCGGAACAGAGCCAATGGAGATATCTTTCAGTGGTTTGAGTGTTTTGATGATAGGTGAAAATTAGTTCCTTCGGCGGCGAGTTGAGTTCCACATAATTCAGGAACAGATCTGCATAGCTAATAGAGGTTTGCTTCACTGTTACCTGTCAAGGCCTATGTTCTTACAACCGAGGCCTACAGAAAGTAGATGGAGTTTTACGCGATGATAAGGCGTAACCCCAATTACACCATCTATTTCTGGAACTACTGATAATACTACTAACGGAGACACCTGGTGTACATGCTCAACAATAACAATAATGGTGGTATCTACTCAGATTCTCTGTACTTTTTCAATATTTGTAGTTTCATATAATAGTGTAGTAATGTATAATAGTACCACTGAGGAAAATGATTTCCTGAACATATTATTATCTATTTTAACATGAACTCTTTCGTGGAAGTTTTCAGAATATTCTTATTTTCAATTCGTTCATTTATTCTTCACCAAGTGATACACATAAGCCTATTATGATGAATCAATGTGAATCTAAACAAATGTAAGAAACAATTGAATTGTTCAACTGTATATAATGATGATGACAATTAAAGTCCAAGACAAACAACTTACCTAATCGTTTGAATACCTGGAAATTGAAGCATAATTAGATACGTTGCATGATTTACTAGAAAATATACAAAAGATTTCATATTCTTCTTCTTCACAATTTCAATATATTCACCTCATCTTCTGAAGAATGGCCGAAACAGAATCTAAATGCAAACATCGGATAAACGATTCAAATATCCTGTACCCCTATGAGAATAGATCGAAATATTCATCATCAAAAATGAAGTGATCTGTTTCAATAATGAAGAAATCCAATTTCCAGCTCATCTATGACAGTGTATGTAGATGTCAATGGTAATACAGTTAGTGCTGTTTAATATTTATCACCTCTGTAGCATGATACGGTACGATTCCTGCATAACGGAACAGGAAGGCGCATTGCGCATCTCCTGTCATAATCAAAGCTCGTGATTTATTTATAAGCAATTCTGGATCTGCTGCCTCGGTTAGATTTCCCTACAGTCTCGCTCCCATGACACAGTGTCTTGAAATAGGGCTGGACAGTCGGTTCGGTCCTTTGCGTAAATTTCATCCGCGATGAGACATGAGGACGTGGCAAATGATGTTTCAGAAAATGAGCCGTTCTGGGATGTCACGTCAGTTTGTTTCTCAGAATGGACATTCCTGCATAGAAAATGACCATTTCGGGACTACGAAAGCAGTGCCTTCGATTCTAAATAACTAAAACTTTGGAATTTTCAATCATACTGAGTTTCCTCATATATAATAATGATAATATAAAAATTTTATTCGAGCAACTTCATCTTGCTGTTACATTAATGCTTTAGGCAAAGTCCTGCTATTCCTGATTAACCTTATAACCTATTTATAAATCACTAATTACTTGAATTTTACATCGAACAAGAAAGTTTTAATTTTTACTATGCAAATATATAACAAATACTGTCCCATAGCCAGGAATCTAGGTCCCCCAAAAATGTCTCATTTTTTCCTGGAAACCTAAAGGGGAGCCATTAAAATAGACGCCGTTTCAAGACAGCATTAGCCGAATGTCGTTTCGGAAATCTACCTGACCACATTTCGACCCCTAACAGTTTTATTCTTCATCAGTTACCCACAAACCACTGTTGAACACACCTTTGCTAAAAGGTAGTACGTTAGCAGTCAGCCTACAAACACACCGATTTACTCTCCAGCCGGTTACCAGACCAGATGGTCACGTAATACCCACTCTGTATAAACAAGTGAGCTCTTATCACATTTTTCTCTTTTTGTCTCAAATCTCGAGTTATAATCACTCACTAAAACCTTTTCAGGAACACCCCCGCTGAATAACCCATAACGAATTAAAAGACTTTGAAGTAAATTTATTAACTACATTATTTGTAATCATATAGTAATTTGGGAGAAGTGAATCCAACAGTGAAACCAGTAAAAGTGAACATAGTGAACTGCAAGTGAAAAACGGTGAAAAAGCTCATCGATATGCTCCTCCACAAGCACGATAGTGTTTGTGCTACAATTGTGGTTCAAACTACGCCGAAACAGTTCCCTCAACTTTTGGGTAAAACAATCCCAAAATTGTACATTTGTAGTATATATATTTAGGCTGCAAATAAACCATTTAAGTCTAATATACATCTCTCTTATTCCCCAGTTTGAAGTATGCTCAACTTACAATTTTCATACTAATTGGCTAACCTTTAATAAATTACTTACGGAGAATTCCAAATGATATCTCTACATACCAAGTAATTCTTTCATTGATCCATTCGAACCGGATATTTAAAATGCTTTCATTGGTCCACACCAGCAGGATATTACATTCCACACGTGATTCATATCAGCCGGATATTTTCACCAACAGTCCTTCGAAATCTCAACAAAGAAAATCAAAACAAGCCCTTGGAAATTGCAGACATATACCTCCAGTTCATCTCGTGACGAATCAAGTGATAAGAAATACACGGGTACTTGTTGTTTCGAAAATATATATGCATCTGCATATTTCGAAACTGCGTATTATTCTCGATTATATTCTCGATGTTGAAGCTCTCGAAGGAAATGCGGTGTCGAATGCGAGGGAGCTTCTACCTCTTAATTCGGGAGACGGAATTTCTTTCGGAGTCTGCGCATCAGACAGGCGTGATGCACAGCTCTGCCTGTGACGCCAGTGACCATGTGTTCCGCTTGAAATGGTGGTAGTCAAACGATATATGCCTTGCCCTATTCGAACTCGGCGGGGATGTTTAGAAACATGAAACTTTCGACTGGTCGGGTCCTCTATTGGTACGCCGGTCAAGCTGGAACAGAGCAAGGCAGGTTTCTGGTCGAGGAGCGAAGAAGATGTTTGCTACAATGTTATTATTTAGCTGTATTGATAATTTATTTTCATAACAATATCTCAATATCGCATAATTATGTCTCTATATAATTATATTCTCATTTCACTTATTTTTTAAACATAACTGTTGTGTTATATATATTCACTCATAATTCACACAACTGTAACATAATTGTTTTGAAAATCATTACACATTCATTTCATTTTAACTCAACTTCATATTTTACTTTCATTCCATCACTAAAAAATTGTAACTTGTATCTCTTTTATCATAATGGAAGGTTTCATAGTTGAAAGAAACAATGCCAAGTCCGTACTCACTCAGTCATTTCATGGCTAGATATAAATTCAGAAACTTGTTCAGATTAAATCATATTAACTCCTCACAAAAAACTACTCGCTGAGACATACGAAAAGTATGAAAGTGCCCAATTCAAAATAGAAAATAATATGGAAGAACAAGGAATTGATATTGATTCTGAAATAAAAGAACATGACATATTTTTCGATCTTTATTTAGATTATCTATCCTTTATTGTGATGAAAATACATTAACTTCTACGCTTACGCTCAAGGACAAATTTCAACATAACTAGCATTAAAATATTTGGAAATGACAACACGAATGGGAATAATACTCAGGATCAAAATCCAGTTACCCAGGAACCCTCGATCCCTCACAACTGACATCGACAAAGTGATGAAGCATCACTGCCCCCTCAGAGCTCAGATATTATAACCCCAATCTGTATGTCTTCTCTGTCTCTAAAAAATACTGAGGTGTTTGTTATTCGCTACGCAAAGCTCAGGCAATACCCAAGATTCAGTATTGTTTAACGAAATGATCAGTATCTGCTTAAGTTCCCCAAAAAATTCAGCATTTGACCCGACAGGTATAATTGAATGGCATGTGACCTCCCCTAGCTCTTACAAACGTGTTCGAATTCTCGTGATGAGCTTTCGAATGTTCTCTTGTGGAATATTCTCCTATTCATGAGGGGCTCCACAGAGCTCTCGTAAATTATTGGGCGATGGAACCATAGTTCTTACTCTTCTTTCCAGTTGGTCCCTTATATGTTCGATGGGCTTCAACTCAGCACTTCGCTCTGACCAGTTGAACTTTGAAATTCAAACCTCATTCAAGTAGGCTATTCGAGCAGCATGTAGGCGTGTATTGTAATGTATAAAAATTTCCTGCTCTCCCAGAAATGGTATATAAGTTACAAAATGGTTCATAAGAAATTCCTCTATGTACCGTGCTGCTGTTAAAGATCCATTCATAAAAACCAACTCTTTCCTGCCCTCTAAGGACACACCTCCCCAGACCATAACAGATCCTCCACCAAATGGAACTCGCTCCTTTATACAGGCATCGGCGTATCTTTCTCCTGGACGTCTATAAATGCGTCTACTACCATCAGCTCCTCCACTGCTGAATCTGGATTCATCAGAGAAAAGTACCTGGGCCCACTGAGCTTCTAAACAGTTTATGTGATCTCGTGCAAATTGAAGACGCGCAATTCGATGCTCTCTCAGGAGTTCTGGACCTGTCACAGGTCTGTATGGTTGTGAATTTGATTCTGAGGGACGTCATCTCATGGTCCATTACGTTCACCTAATGTACGTTATGTGAACGTAATGGACCATCAATCAATTTCGAACTTCAACAAAAGTAAGATGGAAATTTCCAAGACTTGAATCTGTTATCCCTCAACGATGTGCACCGTCTCCTTCCAGATCCAAGTCTTTTGGTCAGCCTGCTTATCTTCTGATGTCTTGTCAATATTCGTTGGACTGCAGATAGGGAAACATTCTCTCTTTTAGCAATAGCCCATTTGAAATAAGTGCCTTTATTCTCGCACAATCTTCAATTGGTAAACTCACTTTATGAAATTATTTCTTTCAGAGAGTGGAAAATAAACTCTTCAATGACCAATGTTGAACGCAACTGATAAACGATGAATTTATCGTGAAGAATTATCCGAAGATGGTCTCTTTATCAAATTTTTCAGCCCACATTTCTACATTTTGCGCATATTTAGTTCATTTTCTGATGAAAGATAGATGATGAAAGAAATATTATTGGCAGAATTTGAACACGTGAGTATATTACATAAGACTGTTCAAAATCTTAGTGGTTCGTTTTTTTTGCTCGCCCTTGTATTATGGGTGAGCGTCCTGTGTTGTAACGGCCATCCCACTGTAATAATACAAATACCAAATTCAAAAATCTTCCGGGGGAAATTCACATCCGCCAAAATCGTAACCTATAGCAATTCTGATTTTCCCCGCCGAACCGTTAACCCCAATGCATTTCCTCCCCAACCGCAAGGGTCGCCTTCCGCATGTCGAACAGGCAGCAAATTCATTTGTATCGGTCCGGAACGTTCCCGGCCGTGAAAAATCCCCGGAAAGGCGCAAACTGCCGCTATTCGATTTAAATTTGCCATTCCTAACGCCGATAGTAATAAAAGCGAGAAGGGAGGAAACAATATAATACCCGCACCGCCAGCAACGAACCTGTTCCTTTTAATAAAAGTGGGGCCCGGCGTGTAGAACATTTGCATACTACCATAGACACACCTTACCGAATTTAATAATCTGAACACGTAGACTTCATATACCCTGCGAATATCGGAGGAGAGAGATAAAACCGACCTCTGCCTGTTGTATTCATAACCGGCGCTAATTTCGATTCTCATCTCCACATTTGTTTCATTAAGGAAATGTTATCGTCGTTCAAGGCTTTACCGCGCTTTCTGGCAAAAACGCTGCAAATTCCTAAGAAAGGTTTAATATTTTGTCATCAAAATATGAATTCATTTTCAAAGGTCTTTCACCCCTAGAATTAATAATACGTAGAAAAAAAGTTTTGGAAATTTTAAATTATACTGGTCGACAAGATTTCTATATCACAAAGCAAATTTTTATTTTTTGATGGAAATACCCATCTTATAATAGAGAAAATATTCCTAAAACCGTGCCACTTTTCAATAGCTCAATAAGACCATTTCACATTAACAAGTAGTCAATTTTATGAGGGGACAAATGTAATGGATGGTGCATTTTATAACAGGAAAAGTATCTTAACTGTGCTGTTTACAATATTAGTCATTATTATGATTAAATGTCAGTCTTTTGTTGAGTTTCGAAATGAGTGGTTCCCTGTGTGTTTTAAGGGCGAAAATGTCGAGACAGACGCGCCGCAGTTGCAAAATCTCTCCTGGCAAATTGTGTTATATTTGTGGAGAATTTATGGTGGAATCACAAGCCAGGCCATTTTCTGAAAATATTACATCTCAAATAGTGAATTGCTTCAGCCGTTACTATTTGGTAGTTGATCATAATTGAAACACAATAGATTGGAGTTACTATGTATTTACTACCAAGGTTTTTTATTATTTTTGGTTCACATGTTACCGCGGTTTCGAACGATGACCGTTCATCTTCAGACGTAACAGAGGACTAAAGCACTAGTTACAGATTAAGTTTTGAAGTAATGTTCCATTTGGTACAAAAACTGTATAACAGATGTTACAAATTATTCAGAATAAATATTTCCAGTGAAAAGCAATAACAAGGATTACAGAGGTGTTATGGGTTCGTATGTACCATCATAAAAAACCCATAACACCTCTGTAATCCTTGTTATTGCTTTTCACTGGAAAAATTTATTCTGAATAATTTGTAACATCTGTCATACAGTTTTTGTACCAAATGGAACATTACTTCAAAACTGAATCTGTAACTAGTGCTTTAGTCCTCTGTTACGTCTGAAGATGAACGGTCATCGTTCGAAACCGCAGTAACATGTGAACCAAAAATAATAAAAAACCTTGGTAGTAAATACATAGTAACTCCAATCTATTGTGTTTCAATATTACATCTAATATTTTGGTGTTTTCATTGGGGGTCAAGACAGAGGGCTCCCCATGTGTGCTGTGTTAGTTGTAGCGTATCATTGGTGCAGTGGATGAATGCGAAGAGAATGCCTTTTGCAATCCCTATGGTATCGTGAACTTTACTGGTTAGGTTATTAGCATGTGAGCATAGCTCTTTCATCAAGTGACTACTCAATCTGACCGAATAGTTGGACCCACCAGCTTCCAGTTTCGGCTTCAGTCCGAGAACCTACACCGTCACTGGCAACAGCGAAGCACTATCCATCCTCTACTGGCTCTACATGGTCAGTAAACGAGTTTTTTGGTACGCAACTCAAACGCCGAAGGGTTTTCTTATCCACCCACCGGAACGCAATCCCATGAACCCAGATGGTATCGAGACTAATGCCTCAATTGATCCTGGTACGAGCACCCTCAATCCGGCCTGTACGTCAAAACACACGAACCCTTGTGAAATCTTTCAATTGATTCTAGCTTCAAGCACTAACGGTCTATAGTCTAATCAAGAAGATCGTGAAATCGGGTTTTTCGCTAATAGGGCTAAATTTATATGAAAATAATCAGAAAAAAGCGTATAAAACTATAGCCGTATCGTCGAGATCCACAAAACACAGAAACGTCTCAATTAGGTGGAGAGATAACGTCGATGGCAATAAAAGTTATTGGGGGTAATCGTTGGTTTTTCCAAATTATATAAAGATATTCAATAAGGGTGACCTCTTCTTGTCCGTTTGTTCGTTTAGGATAATTTACTGAGAATCGGTTTATTTCAAGTGATTTTGAGAATGATAATCTAGAACCTTTACTCCCGATACGCATAATTTCATATTCGTTATTTAAATTATGTTCAAATTTGATTAGATGGTTGGCATATGTAAAATGTGTTGCATTTGAAGTATAGCTCTTTTGAAGTTCGTGTATTATTTTCTTGAACGATCTACTTGTCTGACCAATATAAAACCATTGGGCAATCCTTACAAGTCAACTTATAGACTCCTGAATTATTATCTTTGTTCGTTTATCTTTATTATTTTTGATTTATTAATCAATGTTAATAATGTTTCTGAAAGCTGCTATGTAATTAAAACTTTTCTTAGAATGTTTGGCAATGTGTCTTTTGTGGTAGGATAAAAATAAGTTTATGCTATCTTTTTCTTGTTATCTTCTATCATTTTATCTATAAGTGTTGGGTTGAAACGATTGTTAAATGCTATTTGTTTTATTATATTAAGTTCTTTAGAAAAATTTTGAAGGTTCATTAGTACTTTTAAATATCTATGGATGAAGCTATTATAGGCTGACCTTTTTTGTTTGAAGAGATGATTCGAAACTTTATGTATTGTGATATCTGTAGGTACAGATTTATGAATAATGCTTCATTCATGTGAGTTGTTTAATTTTGTGATATTCAAGTCTAAGAAACCAATAAAGGATATATTCATTCAATGGGTTTTAATGAATTTTTGATTCTTAATCATCCATGAATATGTCTGCTAAAATAGTGCTAAGTGGATTTCCCTTGATAAGTACTTCTTCGGAAATATAATGAATACTATCAAATTAGAAGTAATTCTACTCAAAGCATATTTCAAGACAAGATAATGATGCTGAAATCCCCATTTAATCCATTTCAACTGATAACCACGCTAACTTAAACACAGATAAATATATTATACCTGATATGATTAAAAACAATAATAAAACTTTTGTTGACTCTTCTAAACAACAAAAATTAATAGAATCAAATAGAGAAAAAAGCAACAAGAACAATTTAATTTTCATCCGAGCAGATAAAAAAAAATCATTGTAGCCATTCCTGAGAAAGAATATATCAACGAAACTATCAATTTCTTAACACCAAATGAATTCAAAACAATCAAAAATGATCCTACGGAATATTTCCAAAAACAAATAAAAAATACAATAAAACAATCTGCCACTTTGTTTCATAATTTTCCAAAACCTTCATTGATTCTCATGAACCTACAAATACCGAAACTTTATTCACTGATGAAACTTCATAAAGTAAATAACCCAATTAGACCAGTTTTTTCGTTCATGACATCCCCAAGCATAAAAATATCAAAAGCTTCAATATCAATAATTCAAACTGAAACAAACTTCAAAGCCAAATATGCAAAGAAAAATAGTTTCCAACTTATAAAAAACACCAAATCGATTCACTTACCTGCAAATTCCAAATTAATTTCGTTTCATGTCCAAAATTGATTCCCTAGCATCACCCCAATTGAAACAATACAAATCGTTAAAAAATTTTCTATAAAAATTAATACTAATTCCATCAGAATTAATGATATTTTGAATTGTCTTGAAATATGTCTTTAACGGAATCACTTCTAATTTAACGTTATAACATACTTAAAATCTATGATTGTTTCGGTCTTTACTTGACGGAAATTCATCTTGAGAATATGAATAAATACAATATTCTTATTTCCGCTAATATTTAATTAACACTACGATCGTTACGTCATACCATGACTTCTTCAGGTGAGTATTACAAGATACTAATCTAGACTACTATCTTGTAATACTGAAGAAGTCATGGTATGACGTAACGATAGTAGTGTTAATAAAATATTAGCGGAAATAAGAATATTGTTTTTATTCATATTTATAACATACTTATATTTCCAATGAAGGACTTATGATGAGAAATCCACTTAACTCTATTTTAGCAGTAATGTTCAGGGATAATTTGGAATCAAAAATTCATTCAAACCTAATGAATAAATATTTCCTTAATTGGTGCAGATTTATAGATAACATTCTATGTTCCTTCAAAGGAGCAAACTCCTTTTCACCTATGAAGAAGAGAAAAACCAAATAATCAATTTCCTTGACTTGAATATCACAAAATTAAACATCTCACATGAATTAATCTCATTAATCTACACACACAGATATCACAATACATAAAACTTCTAATGATCGCTTCAAAAAAATTCAGCCTATAATAGCTTTATCCATAGATTACTAAAAGTACCAAAGAACTTTAAAAATTTTTCCAAAGAACTCAATATAATAAAACAAATAGCATTCAACAATGGTTTCAATCCAACTCTTATAGATAACATAATAAACAATAAAGAGAAAAAGATAGCATTAACTCATGTTTATCCTACCACAAATGACCCAATTCCGAAAAAAATCATACAAATTTCATATATAAATTAAATATCCGAAGAAATTATCAATTATTTAAAGAAAACTTTTAGTTACATAGCAGCTTTCAGAACCATTAATAACATTGATAAATATATTGAAAATAATAAAGATAAATCAAACAAAGATAATAATTCAAGAGTCGATAAGTTGATTTATAAGGACTGCCCAATGGTTTATATTGGCCAGACCTGTAGATCGTTCAAGGAACGAATACACGAACGTCAAAAGAGTTATACTTCTAATTCAACACATTCCACATAGGCCAACCATCTGACAGAATTTGAACATAATTTTAATAACGAATATGAAATTACGCATATCGAAAGTAAATGTTCTAGATGAACATTCTTAGAATCACTTAAACCGATATAATTCGCAATAACTTTTATTGACATCGACGTTGTCTCTCCACCTTGTTGAGAATGCCCAAAGAAATATCATTCTTCTTTTAGTCCCACTACCCGTAATACCTGTCAATATATATCTAAGAACCTATGTAAGTTTTCATACATTATCAGTTCAAATGTAGAACATGATTAAGCCACAGTGTGGCGAAACAATTGTCAGTCAACAATAAAAAGTTTGTGGAAATCGAATTTTATTTACTACTAGTTGAAAATGAATTTTCATCAAGTAAAGCCCGAATCCATCAAGTATTTAGACGACTGCTATTTTTGCCTAACAATCACTGAAGGTTATTCCAAAAAGGGAAAGCACAAGATCGACTATCCAAATTTGCAGTCTGTAATACGATCTCTTCCTAATAATGCAGATTTTCTAGTGCCGATCGCACATTTACATCCGCAAAATGTTGTTTTGGGAGATATTGAAGACAATCTTCAGGCAGCTCCGAAGAACATTGCTCCGAACCTACTTTTACTCCAGGTCCCAGTTCCGACGAGCCACATTTAATTGTTCAAAGTCAGTTATATGATTCAGTATGTGATTTGGGGTTATCAAAGCAACAGTCAGAACTTCTTGGTTCCCGTCCTAAGGAATGAAACTTGTTGGGCAACGAAACGAAAATTACGAATTTCAGAAAAAGGAATGTTCCGTTTTCTGCATCTACAGTATGGAAAATTCGTTATGTGCATGTACCGATATTGATGATTTACTGCAAGAACTTGATATTGAGCATTCCCTCTCTGAGTGGCGTTTATTTATAGATTCGTCCAAAAACAGTTAAAAAGCCGTGTTATTGCATAATGGTAATTTAAAACCCTCTATACCTGCTGCCCATTCAGTGACGATGACAGAAAGTTATGAAAATATGCTTTTGGATCAAATAAACTACAACACATGGCAGATATGTGGGGACTTGAAAGTGGTAGGAATTTTAATGGGACTTCAGGGGGGATTTACAAAATATTGCTGTTTTATTTGTCTATGGGAAAGTCGTGCAGTAAATCAGCATTATCTGAAAATAATTTGGCCAGAAAGAAGTGTATTTCAACTGGGATCTCTAAATATTAAGTTTAGTCCCCTTGTAGACCACAAAAAAGTCCTTCTGCCTCTTCTTCACATTATAATTGGGCTGATGAAAAACTTTGTGAAAGCTGCGAATAGAGAATGTGATTGATTCAAATACTTAAATGAAGTCTTTTTCCACTTAAGTGATGCCAAATTGAAGGAAGGCCTTTTTATCGGACCACAAATCAGAAAATTTCTGGACGACATTAATTTTACAGAGAAGCATATCAGGCAGGAACTCGGAGCATGGAACTCATTTATAAGTGTAGTAAGATGATTTATGGGCAACAATATGGATGCAAACTACCAACACTTAGTTAATAAACCATTAAATGCCTACAAACCGCTTAGTGCTCGACTGTCATTAAAAATTCATTTCTTCCATTCACATATGTCATTTTTTCCTGAGAATTTGGGAGCTGTCAGTAAGGAGGAGGTTGCAAGATTCCACCAAGCTATTAGGACAAAGAAAATTCACTATCGAGGAGGATGGGATCCAGCCATGATGGGTGATTACTGCTGGTTTTTGAGGAGGGAAGATATGACCGTCATAAGGAAAAAATAGAAAAAAATTTGTATTTTGAGTCAATATTTTTAATACTTGTGTTTTTCTTAAATGTAAAGTACGTTTAGTAGGTGTAACACTAAATAAAGTCGATATATACGGGTAAAAAATTCTGAAGTCAATTTTTTTCAATACACGTCAGATATTGTAACATTGAATGTAACAAGAAAACCTTACGTGTTACAATTTTTTTCCCTTTTTCGTATATGAAAACGTCCATCTCACTATAATATGCTATTCAGCTTTATTTTCCAATAAAATAAATTTTTTTGTCGGCCATTATTATTGTAAAGGGTTTTCCAATTAGACGTTTCATTTTGAATAGGAAGAAATGATAATCGGAAAGAGTAATGTCTAAGCTGTAAGCTCTAAGCTTGAACCTATTTCTACTTCTAATACATAAAATATAATCTCTGAGTTACACCATAGCTACATTACTAGGTTTTTGGGGAGGAATTTGAAAAATCATTGATACACTTATAAGTAGTAGGGATATAATTTTTAGTGTATGATTTAATATGCTTTTCAGTAAAAAAAATAAACACAAGAAAATATAGCTGGAAATTATTCCAAGCTACAGTTTTTCTTGTTGAAAGTTACAAATATTTTATGCCAAACAAATGATAGCATAAGAATTGTAGTGTACATGGGGCGTATAACTCGATTATTCCAGTGAAAAACTTCGACTTCACAAAAAGCCCTCAAATCCTCTTGAAAGAAGAGGATATACTCGAGTTATTTGTTGCTTCTTCAGACGTCACTTGAGGCTCCCGTTTGCTGCAACACCACGATATTTCACTTTGCTTTGTGGAACCTGCTAAATGAGTCAATTACACAAATAGGGCAGAGCTTTTCTCGAAGTTCTAGCTTAAGTTTTCATGTTAAAGAACCTCAAAGAAATTGTAACTTCCTCTCTTTATTCAAATAATGCACCATCAATGATCACTTCACCTCCTTCGATTTTCAAATGCCAAGTATGGATCATCATTAAAAATTTATCAAATATGAGTTGAAATACGTGTTTTGCAGTTACTTCATCAATTTCAGTATTAACAGGAATGTATTAACATGAATTTAGGTACGGTAAAAAGGAGGTTTTTCGAATCGGAATAGTGCAACTTACATTCGTATAACAGTTCCAAACTTAAATAAAGCCAAATAGGTTTTTCGTTGATCGCTGAGCATGGGCAGCAGACATGCATGTTTTATAGTTTTTTTGCTTTTTTTACAGTGCAATGATGTAACGCCAATGAATGTAACACAGCTACGCATCTATATTCTCTCCGCTTAGAGACCCTTCTGTTTCTCCAAACAACAGCGCCATCTAATGTACGTGAACCCAGGCCTAGTCAAGAAGCGAACTATACCCTCTATTATATCTAACGTCACAGATGAAGAAATCTTCCACATACTCAAGTAATATCCAGTAAAGCCGCTGCACTAATATTAGCATAAGAAGATTCGTAGATTATTCAACCGAGCCGAAACGACCGGCCAATGGGACAAATACAAGGAAGCTCTAACTCTCTAGAGCATTAGGCGGGTCAAAAGGGACTTGTGGAGCAAGTGTTGTGATGCCCCCGAAACTGCCAGAATACACAAGATTCTTTCAAAAAAGCCAGTGAGAATAACCCGTTCGCTAAAACTACCGGAGGATGGTCTGACTGGTACCAAAAGAGAAACAACTGGAGCTCCTTGCGAACAAACACTCTCCTGGATGTCAATCCTTAGAAGATATAAACTCCAGTTCCAACCTTAACCATACAATCTGGTCCAGGGAGGGGGGTCAACTGGCAAATATCCAAAAACATATTCACGGCATAAGCAGTCTGAGATGCAATAAGGTTCTTCAAACCTTTCAAAACACCCGATTTAGACGGAATCTTCATGGTCCTACCTCAAAAGGGCACGGATGTGTTGATTTCGCATCTGCTAAAATTATTTAGAATAAGTCTAACTTGGAGGGGTTATCCCTACAAGCTGGATATTATCTAAATTGGTCTACATACCAACAGAACCGGACGCCTTATCGTTCAGACCAATAAGTTTTACATCGTTCTTGCTGAAGAGTATGGAAAAGGTGATTGATGCCTATATCAGGGAGAAGGTGCTAATTGACAGTTCCCATAGGCCTCATCGATACGCCTACCAGGCTGCAAAATCAGCAGAACTTGCATTACACAATTTGGTAGGAAAATTAAACTATTCTGTCGATAATCAACAAATAGCATTAAGAGCGTTTCTAGACATTGAAGGTGCTTTTAACAATACGCTGCCGGCTTCTTTCGCTGAGGCTATCCCTGCGAGATGAATCGACCCACATATTTGTAGTTGGATATGGGCAATGCTATGCAAGAGAATTATAAAGACCTCATACCACGGTGAGGTCTTCGAGTGCAATGCTGCAAAGGGCTGCCCACAGGAAGGTATTCCCTCACTCTTACTGTGGACCCTTCTCGTCGAGGTCCTGCTAGTGATCATCTCGTTGTGAGGAATCGACGTTCAAGCATTTGCTAATGACCTGGAAATCATAGTGAAAAGTATATCGGAGGTGACTATATCGGCCTTTCTTCAAGAGATACTGGACACATGGTGTATAAGGAAAGATATGCCTCTTAACCCAAAAAAAGGAAGTTATAGTAGCATTCACCAATAAATGGAAGCTGGTTAGTTTAGAACAGCCGACAATCAGTTATGAAACAATACAATTCTCTAATGGGGCAAAATACGTGGGAATAATCCTGGACAAAACTCTCAGTTTGAATGCACACCTAGACAAAGTGTGTTATAAAATCAGAATTGGATTCTGTACCTACAGGTGAATCTGGGGTAATACCTGAGGTTTAAATCCCAGGCAGATTTATTGGAAATACACTATGATAATTAGACCACAGATAACGTGTGGCGCTGTAGCGTGGCGGAAGTTCTGCATACCTGCTATTGTACATCGAAAAAGTCTGAAGTTGCCGCACGGCTTTAAACAGGCTCGGTATGTAAAACAGAAGCACTCTTTTTTGGATACCAAGGACCTCAAACTATTTGACTAACGAAGAGGCAGATCGGCTGGCTGCCTCTGGTAGGCCCGGAATCATTCCTGGAAATACCACATGACGCGGAAGATAACAGGCAGAATGAACACTAGACTAGAGCCTTTCTGGCTCAGACATCCGGACCTGAAACATTCGAAGGCGTTCCCTGGAACAGTTGGGACGACACATACTTTTATCTAAAGCTGATTCAATTACATCGAAATAAAGCAATTGACATGTCTGCTTTCCATACAGTGAAAGAACACAAATCCATCGACATCATCAGCTATTAACCATCGACACATTTGGACTCTTATTAAATGGGTCGTGCAAATCTGTGAAAATGAAACAAGAGTACAACGGAGACATGTAGTCGTTAATTATAATAATTGAAATTGCTATGAGTTTCTGATATTCTTTCTGGTGTATAGATTCTCTGAGTTTAAATTAGAAGGCATTCTTAGGAATCAACTGGGTAACCGGTTAGGAGGTAGACGATGTTACGTCGGGTACTTCAGGATCCAGTAGTTCGAACGTGGATTCAACGATCGTTAGTCGGGGCTTTCAATAAATCAATGTTATTTTTCCGTTTCGAAAGGAGATTGGTCAAGGGTCTTATACTTCAAATGGTTATGGGGCACCTAACTTTCGAAAAATGTATGATGTGGTAACTCACATTCTCCAGGCTTCGAGCAAAACATGTTTACATCACAAGATACAAAACTTATAAAAAAAATAGCCACTCAGTTGTTGTTAAAAATGAATAGAATTTACATCAAGTAATTGAAAAAAGACTCAAATATCATCGAGACGAATCCATCGCGTAAATTATTTATAACCAACCCAAGATTTTTTTCATCTTGCTTATATCACTTAGGATCATTTTTCACGAACTCAAAGCGACGAATACGCATCAAAGGAATGTTTCATCACATTAATGAGTTGATTGAGTGAGACCAAATCAGCTTCTTCCGACGAAAAAGCCAGGAAATTAGTTCATTTCATTTTCTTTGATATTCTACCCAGCAACCTGCTCGTTATTCGGTTCTTATGACGATGAAATTAGTCTCCCTCACTCGGAAAAATTCATGCTTGCTTGTGATATTTTAAGAGTGGAAATTTATTCGTAATTTTGAGGCAGCTAGGATGGAATCCTAATTATATCATCTCGTATATCATCTGTTCGGAGCTTTTCTGTAACTGTTGAGTCCATCTTTGACCGTGTAGGAGACGTGAAACGTCACACCTATTATGGTATTCATTATTTTGATATCGGACTTTCATTGCCTGAATTTTTATGCACAATGTACCTCAATGTCCGACAAACCCGAAAACACCATACTAAAAATTAAAGGTGGAAAGCACTGATGTGAAGTCATGATTTTTTTGTAAGCTTCTTAATATCACACATGATCTTCGCGAAATTTTGCATTAGCCCTCTTGTGGTTATTTTACATCAAAATGACAACTTTTTGTTCTTTGATCTTCTGATTATTTTATTCACATGACATTTTGCATTGGCATTAACGTCAATAATTTAAAGGGTAAATTTGAAGTCGATCGCCAGACTCGTTTGCACGAAAATGTACGTTGTCACTCTGCTCCTAAATAGCGAATTTAAGATCGGTCAGATTTGGAAAACGTTGAAAAAAATTTTAAATATCCAAATATAAATACAAAACAATCGGCCTGATTTTGCCCAATAACAAATTGCACCGAGAAATTAAGGTATCAAACGTACCCCGAAAGTTTCAAGTTCCTTTCCGCTCAGGAGATATATCGGATGTTTTTTTTAGAGTGATATCACTTTCGATAGGAATAGCTATGATTTTACAGAAGGAAGAAGCCATGTTGTGTACACATTTCTATTCAGTAAGCATTGACAAATTATCATGGAAAAACTCAGGTCGCAACAACGTTTACAAATTGTTGAAATTTATTTTCAAGATCAGTGCTCTATTCGCCAAACTTATAGAGTACTTCGTGAAATTTATATTTTACATAATCGTCCATCACAGCAGCTTATTCGTCGAACTATCGATAGATTTCGGACAACATTTTCTATACTCGATGCAACAACAACAACAAGACAAGAACTTCAGGTTACGTACAGAAGAAAATATCGCTGCTGTAAGTCATAGTGTTAATGATAATTCAGATTTGTCCATTCGTCGACGTTCACAACAAGTTAGACTCTGTGTATCCACCACATGAAAAATTTTGCGTAAAGATCTTGATATCTTGGTCGACACCCATACAAGATCCAACTGGTTCAAGAACTGAAGCCACTTGACCATAATAAGCGTCGTTTGTTTGCTGATTGTGTTCAGTGATGAAGCTCATTTCTGGTTGAACGGCTATGTAAACAAACAGAATTGCCGTATATATAGTGAAAACAATCCTCAAGAAGTTCTGCAGGTTCCATTGCTTCTTGAAAAGTTCACTGTATGTTGTGCTTCACACGCTGGAGCCATCATCGGTCCATATTTCTTTAAAAACGATGCTGGAGCTGTTACAGTGAATGGTGCTCGTTACAGATCGATGATCAATGATTATTTGTTTCAAAATTTGAATGGTATCGACTCAGAAGTGTTTTGGTTCCAACAAGATGGTGCTACACCCCATGCTGCTACCGTAACAATTGATTTATTGAAAGAAAGATTTGGCGATAACATTATTTCGAGAAATGGTCCAATTAATTGGCCTCCAAGATCTTGCGATATAACTCTACCGGACTATTTTCTTTGGGGCTATGTCAAATCATTGGTTTATGCTAATAAACCAGAAACCATATACGCTTTGGAAGCCAACATAACTCGTGTTATTGATGAAATAAGGCCTGAATCACTCGAAAAAGTGGTCCTAAATTGGTCTGGTCGAATGCGGTTCCTCAGAGCTAGTCGTGATAGACATATGCCGGAAATTATTTTTAAAACATAAATTTCACAAAATTATATTTGAGATAAAAAAAATTTGGCTTCAATCTTAATTTAAATGTGTTTTATTTCAATTTAAAATTCTATCACTCTAAAAAAAACAACCCATGGTTCTTGAGGTAGCGCTCAAGTCTAATTCGCTCAAAATATATTTTGTTTTTTGAAACTTCTTATCCCACGATCCTTACGAAATTTCCCACGAACTCTTTCCGTTCGAAATTCAGAGTGTTTATGAACGGATCGGCCGGAAATAATTACTTTTGATATCTGATTCTTCATCAGTGAGTCTAACCTAGTCGTTTAAGACTAATTTCATTATTATTATTACACTATGTTGAGAGTTGAGGCAAAGTCTATAAATTCACAATTCTCTCAAAATTCGAAAATTACATTTAGGTGAAACGATAGTATGCTGCTTTCTGCAAATAGAACACAAAAATGAAAAATTTGGTTAAAAATTACAAAATGAAATATTAAACTGTAAAAATTGTGAAAACTGACGTGAAGTCGGGTGTTTGGTCATATCACCCAAGAATTTTTTTGGTTAATCTTCTTGATGGTATTTTACATCTAACTAGCAAAATTCAAACACAATGTATAACTGTTGCTATATTTTGGATAGCAATTGACGCTGCTTTACTCACAAGAAAAATTATTTGATCTTCTAATTATATGATCTTCACGAAATTTTGCACTAGCCTCTTTATCGTTAATTCATCTAAATGATAAATTGAACTCGATCGTCGAACTTGTGCTATGGTTTAGGTACAGATCAACGTAGCTTGCTTCTACTCTAATGTTGTTTGAACGACCAGTTTGACCTATAAGCAGAGCACTTCCCAGAATGGAATTTGTATATGCCAGTTTTTCTCCAATACCCAGACAATCTTTGTTTTTTTTTCACCAATTTTGGTTAAAAACAAAGATTGTCTGATTATTGGAGAAAAAAGTGCCATATTAAAATTGCATTGTAGTGGGTGCCCTGATTTTTACATAGGTCAAACTGGTTGTTCAATCAACATTAGAGTAGACGAATATAAAAAACTCGATTCTGCAAAATTGAACAACTACTTGTCTTTCTGCACAATGCATAAAAAGCCACTTGATAGACTTTGGTTAAACCGAAATTCCACATTCAGGTAATAAAAGCAAAAAGTTGGACCTACTCGAATTAAAGATCTCTTCGGCTCCTGAAAAACATCTGGCGATAACAAATGATAAGTTGAAATTTCATTTATCCCCATCTGTTAATAACAAATTCCTTTGAAAATAAGCAAATACTGTCAACAGGTATAACTTACTGTTATATATAAGTAATAATGTTAATTAAATTCTCCGTTTTCAAAATGGGTTGAAACCCGAAATATATATGTCAACAACAAAAATCAATCTTTTGTGAAACTTAGGCCAAATGGACTTGGTTACCTTCTTGATATCCAAAATTTTTCATCAAGTGGTTTGCCAGAAATCAATATATTTAAAATGAAATTAACTAATGATTTTAATTACTTCTATCTAGTATCGACTCACAATTTAATTTATTTTGTGAATTATGAATTAATTTCATAATTGATTTGATTCGTTTCAAGTTTTTCAATCTTTTTTGGTGAGTTGAAGATTGATTTTGTGACATATACTAACTGACAAAGAAACTGCAACACCCAGAAGGAGCTGTTTAAATTTTGAATTTTTTTTTGGTAAAACATAGATAGTATATGAAGGAGTAAATGATTGAAATTTGAAGTAAAAGAACGAAGGCTTTACAATTTTTTTAAATAAATTTGTTATTAATATGTTTGTACACCGCGATTATATATACACTCCCCAACACGTCTTGGCATTGATGCAATAACATCATTCTTGAGGGATACTATCCCAAGCTACCTGTAGTTCATGTCTCAGAGCCGCCAAAGTCCGTGGGGCTGGGGTAAACTTCCAAGCCTTCTACCCATGATGTTCCAAACATGCTCTATGGGCAAAAGATCGGGGAATCTGGGCGGCCATGGCAAAGATTCACATGGGTCGCTTCAAAAAAACTTAAACTAACTCTGGCAACATGAGGTAGAGCATTATCTTGCTGAAATATTGGATTCTCGAGCCGGTTAAGGTAAGGGAGAACATATAGCTCAACTATTTCTTGAAGGTAACGCAACGCTGTCATGTTACCTCGAATAAAGACTTAAGGTGACCTACTTGCATGTGCAATAGCACCCCATATCATAATGTCTACTGTCCGGTGTACATGACGCTCAATATCAAACTGAGGTTCACATCTTTCTCCCCGACGTCGTCTAACCCTTCTTCGGCCATCATGTGCACCCAAGGAGAATCGAGATTCATAAGAAAAAACGACCTGATGCCATTCCACATTCCAATGTTGACGTTCTCTGCACTGTAATCGTTGCCGGCGATGCTAAACCGTCAGAGATAACACAAGATAGGGTGCTGCAGTCCAAAAAAACCTTATCCGACGGTAAACCGTTCAGACAGTAACAGGATAGTCTTGTTCTCCTAACCACTCATCAGTTAAAGATCGAGTTGTCGCAAATCGGTCTCTAAAAGCCATAAGTCATAGACGTCGATCTTGAACTTCATTTGTGCCCCTTCGACGTCCGGTGCCTACTCTTCTTCGATTTTGGGCATTATCAAACCACGCTTGACAACATCTCATAACAGTAGTTGGATTTCTATTCGTACGGTTACCGATTTCTCGAAATGACAACCCCGCCTCCTGTAGACCAATAATTCGACCTCTTTCATTAGGTATTTCAAAAACAACTAACATCAACTTTGGATCTCCTCGAACAGCTGATTTGTTGTAAAATTTAAAAAATTTGCAAAAAACGACTACATATTTAAGTAACAAAAAATGTTTACATGAAAAGAAATTGACGATTTTTTCTCCAAATTTTATTCATTTACTCCTTACTATACTATCTATGTTTTACCAAAAAAGTTTAAAATTCAAACAGCTCCTTCTGGGTGTTGCAGTTTCTTTCTCACTTAGTATATTTGAATCTGAATTTAGTACATTTATATACATTGATGTTGGAGTTCTGGTTCAATTATTTTTATATCATCCCTTATTTTGGGAATTTTAGATAATTATTGGATTTTTCTGTATATGTGTGTTTATTTAAAACCTATATAGTTTTTTAAACAAAATTTGAATATTAAAACGAATTGATATATGCTTATCTTCTACAATTTTGATGTCAAAAAAATTTTTATTCAAAAAACTTTTAGAATTAAATTAATGTCTAAAACAAGCACCACTTACATTTAATAGACGTATATAATCAAAACTCAATATATAATGTCAAATGGAAATGAATAAACCAACAGATATACGAAAGTTATTGAAATTAATAAATAAATATTCAAAGGAGACAAAATTTTGTTTCTGGTCTTACCTTAAAGATCACCAATTGCCTTTTAAAAACATGAACACACTTAAAGGACTTCTCAAAGAATATAATTTATTTGAAATATTTGATATATTTAAATATTCGAATAAGTTGATTCAGAAATCTCTAAAAAATGCACTATATCTTCAAAAAACAAATATAATTCTAAGCAATCCCGCCCTCAGCCCTCAATAATATTCCAAATATCAAGATCAAAAAACAACTCACCACGTGCACAAGGACTAATGCTTGGAAACACAGGTCAACTTTATAAATCAAGATTGATCTATGTTCTAACAAAATCAAAGTATAGAGTGAGTTATTTTTAAGGCTTATTTAAATTCATTGACATTTCCATAATGAGATTTATTGAAGCCAAAATATAATTATATATTATATATAAAATAAAATAGAAAGGCTTTCTACTTGATAGAAGAAATATAACAAAATTTGAATATTAAAACAAATTGATATATGTTTATCTTCTACAATTTTAATTTCAAAAAAATTTTTATTCAACAAACTTTTAGAATTAAATTAATGTCTAAAACAAGCACCGCTTACATTTAATAGTCGTATATAATCAAAACTCAATATATAATGTCAAATGGAAATAAATAAACCAACAGATATACGAAAGTTATTAAAATTAATAAATAAATATTTGAAGGAGACAAAATTTTGTTTCTGGTCTTACCTTTAAGAACACCAATTGCCTTTTAAAAACATGAACACACTTGAAGGACTTCTCAAAGAATAAAATTTACTTGAAATATTTAATATATTTAAATATTTGAATAAGTTAATTCAAAAATCTCTAAAAAATGCACTATATCTTCAAAAAACAAATATAATTCTAAGCAATCCCGTCCTCAGCCCTCAATAATATTCCAAATATCAAGATCAAAAAACAACTCACCACGTGCACAAGGACTAATGCTTGGAAACACAGGTCAACTTTATAAATCAAGATTGATCTAGGTTCTAACAAAATCAAAGAACAGTGTGATTTATTTTCAAGGCTTATTTAAATTCATTGACATTTCCATAATGAGATTTATTGAAGCCAAAATGTAATTAAATATTATATATAAAATAAAATAGAAAGGCTTTTTACTTTATAGAAGAAATATAACAAAATTTGAATATTAAAACAAATTGATATATGTTTATTATCTACAATTATAATTTCAAAAAAATTTTTATTCAAAAAACTTTTAAAATTAAATTTATTAAATGTAAGCGGTGCTTGTTTTAGACATTAATTTAATAAAGTTGTGTGAATAAAAATTTTTTTGAAATTAAAATTGTAGAAGATAAACATATATCAATTTGTTTTAATATTCAAAATTTGTTATATTTCTTCTATCAAGTAAAAAGCCTTTCTATTTTATTCTATATAGTTTTGTCAATACATTTGTATTATAACGTTTTACGTCGTAGAGTAAATAAGTTTTTTCCTAGATATTGAAAAATATTCTATATTGTGATTTGTGATATCATTTTGATATTTTTTGTATAAAATTTTAAGTATTTATTGTAGAAGTTCGAAGAAATAATTCTAAATTTGATGTTATTTACATTACTTTTATCTAATATCGATTAACAATTTGATTTATTTTATATTTATTATATATGAAATAAAATAATAGAAAGGGTAATGTTTTACCTGAGAAGGTTTTGGCAATATAATAAATATCAAACAGAGTAAATCTGTTATAACTCGCTACAAATTTTAATTTTATAAAGTTTTCTGAAAAGTTTTCGAAATCAAATTGAATAAATGCCTAGAAACACTGCTTTTTTTCAGTACACATATAGAATTAACACTCATCACACAGCATCAGGAGACAAAAAAATTCGTAGAGATATAGAATATCGATTGAACTTACTCGACAAACGTTTTTCATAATGCCGTTATCAAACAGCGCTGTATCTATTAAATCTTTATTCGGTAACTTCGATCATTAATCTATATTTTCTTTGGATTCATTTGTCTCCTCTTGATGATGTGTGAAGAGTGTTAATTCTTTAGGTCTATTAAAAAGAAACAGTGTTTCGAACGCATTTATTCAATTCAATTTCAGAAAGTCTTAGAGAAAATTTATAAAATTTAAATTTGCAGTGAGATATAACAGATATGACTTTGTTTGATATTTAAGATATTTAAAAAATCTTCTGTCAAGTAGAAATCCCTCTTTTCAATATTTTATTCTACAAAGGGAAATCTGCGGTTTCAATACGGAACATCTTGTATATTTATATAAACTTCCCTCGGCAACACGCTCCACTCAACCATACCGCTGATCTTACAAAAAACTTGACTCGATTTCGCGAATTCGGTCTTTGTAATACGATTATACAGAAAGCTCGAAAGCGGATCCTGCACGATGGGTATATCGAGCAGGAGCGGTATATTTCATTACCGGTCGAAAGAAAAACGAGTTGAGAGACGAGGGGTCACACTGAAGGTATATTTTTCATATAACCATTAAAACTTAGTTTGGTTCGCAAACTTCATCAAGCTCAAATTTCGCGGGGGCAGAAAAAATAATGCTGTATTAAAATTCATAGCGTGAAGGAGATAGCGCAGGGTTGGATGGCGAAATGAGTAATTTAATCGTATTTCTCTTTTTTCGGCGGTTTATTTTATTCGTACAATTTTTAACTCGGTTTCACCATTTCCCCAAAGTTGAGCTCGGGGTTATTATTTTCAATTTCGCGAACAAATTTCACGGTCGTTCTGCTGCTCGAAATGCTTTCACGTTGACAATATCGCAATGAAAACAAATCTCGCTAGAGAGAGCACTCTTCGTCACAATTTTCTCTACGGGTGAGGTGCCCAGGGCTACGCTGGGCTTATAACTCACACAAGAAGAATGGGGAGATGCGACCGCATATAAAGTGACGAAATTCTCAACACACGAAGTTTTTCATCCAGAAGATTGTCAGCGTTGGTTGGGAAAAACATATGTGTTGAAGTCTCTCATGCCTAGATGTGACATTTATTATTAATGAAAATTTTAAGAGCAATGACTTTTCGTCAGGAAATTGAGCGTAATTAGACGCTAAAGAACATTCAAAATATTTCTTTTACTTCCATATTTTATTGTTTCATCCACATTAGTGAATTCATTCCCCTGTTGACTTAGATATGCTGATGTGATCCCCTTATACTTATGAAAAAGAAATTAATACAGATGTTATAAAAATGGAATAAATAAGAAATCTTATAACTGAACTATGACGAGACTACTGGTGATAAGGCCTAAGGTGTAGACAGATTGAGGCTCCAGCGTTGAATCACTATATTCAACTATTGTTCTTGATAATGATAATACTAAGAACATAAATCACAAAGAAGCGGTTTCCTACGTCGACAAGGTAACAGAAAGGAGAGCAGAAGTGAAGAAGAAATATGCAGAAGTCGCAGAAAATAGTAATGTGACACTGACAGTCCCCAATTTGAGGTCAAACATCGAAAAACAAACAATAAACGATGTCAACGTGAATGTAAACAGGGAAACTGAAGTTCTAGATGGAAAATCTAGAGGAGAAATGAATGAAGAAAATTAAAACCAAGTCACCTATCGGAAAAATAAAGCGAGGAAGTCAAATCATTTGAAGACAAAAAAGAAATAGTATGCAATGGATCAAAAGCGAATGATAAACAGAATACCATTTCAGGTGCTACAAAAAGGAAATGGCTGTATGTGGGGAAAATTGCTGGAAGAGATATCAAGAAAGTCGATGTTGAAAAATTCTTAAATAGTACTGATGGACTAAGGGACATAAACATGAAGAAACTTGAAACGAAAGGTTCAAACTCTGCATTCAGAGCAAGCTTACAATACAGTATATAACCAGGAGTTCTGGCCTGCAGGAGTAGTACTCCGAGAAATCTCATTTAAGAATTTTTTTCACAACAGAAACAGAACAATATCAAGCAATTGATATACACTGGGAAAACATCCGGGTAATTCAACAAAATCTTCAAACCTTGAGTACAGCTTTCAATGAATTTAATATAGTAATAAGTAATCATAAACCTGACCTATTCGAAATCACGGAACATTGGCAAAATACAAATGAACCTAGAAATTATCATTGCAATGAATATAAATTGGCTTCGAACTTTTGTAGGGATAAGGGTAACCACGGGGGGTGTGAGATATATGCACACAACTACTATAATTCAAAGGAGAGACTTGATACAACATCCTCGAGTGTTTCGAATATTTTCAAGTGTTCTTCTATTCAGATAGACTTGGGATCAACTAGGGTTATAGCTGTGTGTGTTCACAGATCTCCTCAAGGCGATATTAATATATTCTTTAAGAAAATAACAACTATTCCCGAAAAAGCAGAAATTTTAATAATGGGTGATTTCAACATAGATATCCTTTCGAACAACAGAGAATCACGTGAGTTCCTTTCTATAGCAGAATATTTCAGTCTAAATTTCACTATCAAAGAGCCTACTGGACCAATCTCAAGATCATATAATATAATTTTATTACGAGTAGAGAGGGAAAAACAAACATACTTGAAAATCATATATCGGATAATTCCACCTGTATCTTTGAATTTGCTCAAAATGTACCTGGAAAGGAAAGAATTCTTAAATCGAGTAATAAATGAGGAAACCACGGAAATTTTTCTGGGCATCTGGCATCTCGAAGCAAAACTGGAGGGAAATATATGAATTTAAAAGACATGAAGTGAATGAGATGTGAAACAGCTTCGAAAACAAATTGAAAATGTTAATTGATAAATGCCTTTCCTCAGTGAAAAGAATTAAAAAATCAAATTTCAACAAAGTTAGAGAGACTTCTGATTTAAGAATAATGAAAAACTGCTTAGACTACTTACTGATGGCTTTTTCAGTCAAACCGGAACTAAAAAGCAGTTATAACAATTTGAAAAAAAGTATCATGAGGCTATCTTAGCGGAAAAACGTGCTCAGGCAGGCAATATAATAGAAAAATCGGACAATAAAAGTAAAGCCACATAGAAATTAGTAAACTCACTAACTGGAAAACTAGAGAAGAAAAAGGTATACCTCGTCGTAACGGATGTTCCGAAACAGTTGGAGGAAAATTCATTCTGAATCATTGATTCAGAATCTCTCAAAAATCCACCAACTAGAGCAACAAAACAAAAAACCTGGAAAACTCTTTCTTTGTTTTTGACATTACTGAAGCAGAGGTAATCTCAGTGTTAATTAAATTAAATAACAAAAGCCCATGTGGTTATGACGAGATTCCAATCGGTTTATTAACGACGTGCATATCTCAGATAGTGTCCCCATTAAGGTACATCTTAAATTGTACTTTTAAGGAGGGGGTTTTTCCAGATGCTCTAAGGGTGGCTATTATAAGACCCATATACAAGAAAGGAAATGAAGATGAATTGGGGAATTATGGACCGATAAGTTTATTGAGTTCCTTTTCAAAGATCTTTGAAAAGGTCATAGCTATACGTTTACTGAAGTTCTTCAAAAAGTTCGATATCACCACTAGCTGCCAGTATGGATATATGAAGAATAGAAATACAGAAACTGCCACTTATGAGCTGACTCTGGCAATCGTTGATGCTTCGGAGAGAAGTGGCACTGGGCCTGTTTTTGGATCTCTCGAAAGCTTTCGACTGCGTTGATCATCAACTGTTCTTGCACAAACTTGAAATATGTGGGATAAGGGACAAAGAGCTTAACCTGAGCTTAACCTGATAAGAAGTTATCTACAAAGGAGAAAACAGAGAGTAATGATTTCAAGAAATGGGAGAATTATACATCAGAGGATATTTACATAACCATGGGTATACCACAGGGCAGCATAGTGGGACCTCTACTATTTCTGGTGTACAGAAATGACCTGGGTTCAATACTACCAAAAAATTGGGACCTGATACATTTTGCTCATGACACTAATATATTAATAAAATGTAATAAACGCCAAACATCAGTTGATTCAATCAGTTTGGTGCTAGGTGGTATCTGTGACTGGTGTTGTGAAAACAAACTCCTATTGAACATACAGAAAACTATTTGCGCCTATTTTAGCACTGATAGAACAACACAAATTTTTCCAACAGTTCTGCAATGTAAATATTATGATATTGACGTCAAAGAAATAGTATCTTTTTTGAAAGTCACACTTAATGAAAATTTGAAATGGGAAAACCATGTAGACCAACTAAAGAAAAAATTGAACTCTATCATTTATACACTCAATGTTCTCAAAAACCAGGTTGATAATGATGTTTTAAAAACAGTACACTTTGCCAATTTTCAATCCTTGGCTTCTTATGGCATAATTTCTCCTCAGTCATAAATAAAGTTTTCATAACACAAAAATGGGCAATGCGGGTAATATTTGGTATGAAATATCGAGAGACTTGTAGATCACTCTTCAAGAAAAACAATATTCTTACTATACCGGGTCTTTATATTTACCGGTTAATGTTATTTTTTCATAAGCATAACCTCTATTATGCAAGTCGTAAAAACGACAATAAAACAAGACTTATTTTTCCATGGTTTCTGCCTAGTCACTCTTTGACTTGTTTCGAAAATCATCCACTATATATGGCAATAAAAATATTTAATATGTTACCAAAAAAATTACAAATTGTTCAGAAATATAAGAGATTCAAGAAAGAGATGCATAAATTCATAGTCGATTGTGAACCTGATGATTTTGAAAGAATTGGTTAATTGTTGTAGTTAGTTTGACTTGTTTCATTTTTGTAGTGTATATATTACTTCAATTATTGAAATGAATATTATTATTATTAATGGCTCCAAAAACGAAGCCGAAACGTCGAACACTAATTCTAGACGCGGTCCGACCCCCAAATCCCAAATCCAAAAAAATTCGTATTAAAACATCGCGACAAATCTCCTTCAACAACACATATCATTAAAACAAGTGTCTGGCGCTGATCCGAAAAACTATTTATAGGACAAGACGCGATCTTGATGTCACCAATTCGTCACTCTATAACCAATGTTGGGTTAATATCCTTTGCTAATATCCATTCCATTATATGGGATACATTCCACAGGATATCGTTAAAAAAGGCAAATCATTTTCATGCCAAAAAATCCAAAACCGAAAACAAGAAACTGTTATCACTACTAAAATTCAAAACGCCATCCATCCCGTCTTCGAAAAATGAAATAGTTGAGCATAATTTTTCTGATACCTCAATAAACCAAACACCTCAAAATATTTTGTTCGAAGGTTTCAATATCTCAATCACTCCCAGCAGAATACCTACGGGGACCATTATAATTCAAGTAGAAACTGTTATATCCCATCTTCCCAAAAACCAAGACGAAGAAACACGGCAAGATATCGCAATCAACTTGAGAAGAGTGAAACTTTCCCCTCCAAACATTATACTTTCTGAAAGACCATGCCTCATGAATCACCGCAATAATCCTGATAATATTATTCGTTCGGCAGATAAGAGAAATGCTACAGTTATATTTAACACGACAGACTATATAGACGAAATGACAACATTATTAAATTACCCTTGTAAAGAATTGCTTGGTGTGTGGAGATCCCTTTTTGAATTCTTCGGAAGTAATTGATTAAACGTTTACCAATTATTATGAAAATTCTTGGTTTAGCATACTTCAAATGGGGTCGAAATAGGGATGTACATTAGACTCTGATGCTTTACTCACAGCCTAAATACATATAATACAAGTTTACAGATTTGAATGTAAAGAATTGTCAGCAGAAGTACATATAGTACAAATTTACAACTTAGAAGATTTGAATTATTTACCCAATTTGAGGGAGTTTTTTCGATGTGGTTTCAACACTCAATGCGGCGAAAACATTATCTTGATCGTGTAATAGTTCTTCTTTGAGCTTTTTCGATTGTTGTTCACGTCAAGGAGTTCAATTTTATTGCTTTTACTTTTGAGTTCACTTTGCACAAATAAATATCTAATAACAGATAAATAATGTAGATAAAAGATTAACTTCCAGGCCTTTAGTGCGTTATGGGTAACTACTAAGAGAGAGACAGAGTTCCTTGAAAGGTTAAAGTAAAATGCGAATATAAAATAAATCAAGAGTGGAGATGATAGCGTTTTATGAGTTAAGAGAACTTACTTCTGGAGAATGTGCGTGGGATCAGAACTTAACTTCGAAGATAGAATATTGCGTGACCGTTTGGTCGAAGGAATGGCTTGAACTGAACTTTCTTGACTGAATTCGAGGGATGTTTTCGACTAACTGTAGTATAGGGCGAGAGAAAGTTTTCAACTGTGCCTTTCTGGTAACTGTGACTTCGAGGGATGTCCTCCACTGAACCTTTTTGACTAACTGTATTACAGTGCCTTTCTGCCAACTGTGACTTCGAGGGATGTCCTCATTTGGACCTTTTTGACTAACTGGCCGAATGAGACAGTGAATTCCGTCTTGAAAAGGTAGCCCATGTAGATTCCGATACGAAATTCGACTGTTGTCGTCTTGAAACGGCTGAAACGGTTCTAATAGGTTTCTAAAATCTAAGGGACAAATATTTTCGTTTCCTAAATGTTGTTTAGGCCCGTTTAGGCTTCTAAGAATTAAATGAGACATATTTGAAAGGCCAAAATTTTTTAACTCTGGGTACGTAATTGTTTTATGTATCTGCATAGTAAATTAAAAATTCTTTGTTCAAAGTGAATTTGAACAGCCCTGCTTACAAACCAAAACCACGAGACCCCAACTTCCTACTTAGAAAAGAAAATAAAGACCCTTATTTACTCTTCAAACCTCCCTCCTGATGTCAAAAAGTCCATAATTCCTAGAGAAAAATCATCTCGCACTCCTCGAGTATACGTCTACCCAAAATACACAAACCTGATATACCTCTTCGCCCAATTGTCAGTGCTTTCGGGTCTCTTACACACCGTCTTGCTAAATATTTAGCATCCACACTCCAACCTCTGTCAGAAGCATCCTCATCCTATGTGAGAAATTCTATTCATTTTATCGAAATCCTAAAAACCTTTCAGATTAAAGAAATTGACATCCTTGTGAGTTTCGACGTCGTATCCCTCTTCACGAACATCCCACTCAACAAAACCCCAGCAATTCTTGAATCCAAACATAACATACCTCAAGAGACTTTGACTCTTATAAACCACTGTATGAAAAATACATATTTCCTTTTCCAAGGCACCTTCTACAAACAAGTCTTAGTTACTGCCATGGGTTTCCATATTTTCCCAGTTCTTGCTGATGTATTCATAGAAGACTTTGAGACCAGGGCCATTGAAACTTTTCACCTCAAACGTACGTGTTTGAGAAGATACGTGGATGATGTGTTCGTCATATGGCCACATGATATCGAACGTCTGCATCCATTTATTAACCATCTCAACAGTGGCCATCCGAAAATCAATTTCACGATGGAATTTGAGACTAATAATTCCATGTCTTTTCCAGACATACTTATCATCAAACTAAACACATCTTTTACCGACACTGTCTTTAGGAAACCCTCCGATACGAGCAGATATCTACACGCCAACTCTCACCAACATCCAGCACAAATCAATTCCGTTCTGAAGTCCTTCGTCCACAGATCCATCAGCCAACGACAGTAAACATATCAAACAAGAATTCAATGGGGTCAAATCTGCTCTACTTCAAAAGAGATATAGCAAATATCAAATTCAATAATCCTTCCGACAAAATCAGATACTCAAGAGCCTCTAGAGAATAACCCTCACAGAGCCTTTCTTCTTTTCGTTCGAGGTGTTACTGAAACAAGATATAAAGACCATCTTCACAGCAAGCAATAAAATATCCACCTTTCTTCGATCTCCCATAGATTCAATTTCAAACGAATCTCAGGGTATATATGAAATACCGTGCTTGGAATGTCCCAGGTCATACATAGATAAAACTGATAGACGAGTGACTAACAGAGTATATAAACACCAACTTGCTGATCCATCCTCTACCCCTTTCACACATCACGCAGATACAGATCACAAAATTGAATCTGATATTTCCAAAACTATTGCAAGGGAAAAAATACTAACAAGTCGCATTATTCGTGAAGCCCTCGAAATTGAGAAAAGACCAAACTGCCTCAACAAATGAGATGACATCCAACACCTGCCCGACACATGGAAACCTTTAATTTTTCGTCTTCCCATAACAACTTTGTCCCAACATTGGATTGAAAGTGAGGTTTATTTGTTTCAGCATAGGTTATATAGTGAATTGGACCTTATGGGGCAAATCATTAAGATATTCCGGTGTGTTTTTCAGTTCTGGAGTGTTCTACACAGGCAAGATAATATGTCGTCTACATATCTGTCAAAAAATGTTCCAAAATTGGTCTAGTCGAATGCGGTTCTTCAGAGTTACTAGTGGTGAACATATGTTGAAAATTATTTTTAAAACATAAATCTCATAAAATTATCGTTCAAAAAAAAAAAACTTGGCTTCAATCTTAATTTAAATGTGTTTCATTTCAATTTGAAGTTCTATCACATTAAAAAAAAACACCCATACAAAACTGAGTAATTTTTCATTTAATTTCATTCTGCAATTGAATTGTTAGCCTTTGTACATACCTAATTGAAAAAACTTGCGAATCAATGGTTTTTTATGCATATAAATTCCATAAGTCTTTTCGAAACCATCGTTGCTGAAATGAACCGCCTCGACATTAATTTTCAACCGGGAACGAATTTATTGGTCCATCCATCTCGGATCTCCGTGATTCAGGTGTACGCTCTCGCGTCCCGCGTAACCTGCAGATGCCAAGTTTCGTGTAACATGTGTCAGAAAGTGCACAGCGGAGCCGTGTGATTTCTCAGCTCGAACATAAAAATCCCGCTTCCGAAGTCAAATGTTCCTCCTTGTCTTCGTCTTATTATGACAGGACAAAAATAGTCGGGAACCGTCGCTTTTCTCCCTTCGTGATTCTTTTGATTTCTCGTTTTGCGATCCTGAATCGCGGGAATGGAAGATGTGTTTGTGACGTGATACAGGGATGGAAAAAAGGGATTATTTGTTATTAATAAATCAGTTCTAATTCATTCATAGATTCGATTGAGTCGGTCTTCACTAGATGAAAAATAATTCGAACGGATAAAATATAAATACTGCCATAGACGGACCTTGAGTCTCTCTCTGGGACCTTGGGCTTATACTATTGAGGGGCCTATCTATTGTAAGTATAAACCATTTTGGTCAGTTTTCAGAATATAGATCTGAAGGCAACAAATTTTTTAATATTAGCAGTAGAAATGTTTGTGCGGTTTCGATAACAGATGTCGCAACTAGTTTATAATTCTATTATTTCATTTTGCAGCAACTTCATTTTGAAGTTTCATCATTAGGCTTTTTTTCAGTATCATTCTGAAGTGTAAACAACATAGTTTATGTGTCACACAGAACTTCTTTAGTGAATAATATATATTCTATAGTGAATAGTTTACTTCATTACTTCAATATGAAGAAAAAGGCTGCCAAAATTATTCGTGCTTTAGTGGATGTTTATGGTGATTATGCTCTAGCTGAACGAACGTGTCAGAAGTGGTTTGCCCGATTTGAAAGTGGCAATTTTGATTTGGAAGCCAAAGAACTACCACGAGCATCACCAAAGTTTAAGAATGAATAATGTGACACAAGGTGTGATGAAAATCGATCACAAACGAAAGAAGAAACACTTGGAGTGACAAAACCAGCTATTTTCTGTGGTTTAAAAGCATTGGGAATGATCCGAAAAGTAGGAAGTTTGATGCGGTATTAACTGAAGCCAATACACGTTGGATACCACTTTTTCACGTATGAAAAACTGCTCCAACGGCAAAAAGGGAGTTTGTGCATCGAATTGTGACTGGTGATGAAACGTAGGTCCATTATGATAATCCAAAACGTCGGACAATGTATAGATGCCTTATCATCGACCATCAAGGCGACTATTCATAGCGAGAAGATCATGCTGTGTATTTGGTGGGGCCACCTGCGTGTGGTGTATTATGAGCCGTTGCAATCGAACGAAAGAATCACAAGGGAGGTCTACTGATGACAACTAATGCGTTTGAGCCGAGCATTGTAACGAAAACGGCAGCAATAAGCCGAGAGGGGCGACAAAATTACTGACCAATGTATGAAAATTCACGGCCACATGTTGCGTCGCCGTTGAAACATACTTAGAAATGCTCAAATTAAAAGTCCTTCCTCACTTCTTATGAATGCAACATGGTCTCGCTGAACCGCACTTCTTGAATGAAAAAATGGATCGATGCATGCATAGCTTCTGAAAGACTTGCTTGGTATGTAGAGATAACTTCATGAATTCTTTCTAGTAAATGATTAACCTCAATCAATTAGTATGCAACTTCTGCAATAAGCATGCTCCAAAATGGGAATCAAGAGATATGAATAATTGACTTTATCTAGTTTATTTGCAGTATAAATATCGAAATCGATGGATAGGGCGAGGTGGACCTCAGTTCTGGCCTGCCCGATCACCCGATTTGAGACCTTTAGATTTTACTTTTTGGAGCCATTTAAAAACATTGGTTTACAAGACTCCTGTCCAAGATATGGAATAATTAAGGAACCGCATTGTTCTTTTATGTTCGGTTATTCAAAACACTTCCAGATTTTTTGACCGGGTAACCCAATCAATGAGGCGACGTCTAAACTTTTGTGTAACGGCGGAAGGTGGTCACTTTGAATATTAAATATGATCACAAATAGCAAGAAATATATATTTATCGGTAGAAATCAACAAATTTGTTTGTTACAATCGATGAATTTTTCTTTCTTGCTATTTGTGATCTATTGCAAATGCATTTCGGAGTGTACCTTCTACCTATTTAATATGATATTCAATTTGTGAAAAGTTCAAAATTGTTTGTTTTGTCACATTTATTTAATATTTGTACCAGTTCTCAATAAAAATGTCAACTTGACATCGACCTAATCGATAAATTTAAGGTCGAAAATAATTCCAGCCTCTCTGACTCAGGCGTATTATCTGTTGATAAATAGTTTTTTTCCCAAAAACTGGGAATTTTAGCGTGAAATATCAGAAGACCCTATTTGTTAAGAATGGATGAAGCTATCCAAAACAAATCTTCTCTGGCTTTTTCTACCCCTTCCAATAATTGAGGAACACCACCAAAAATTTTTTTGAGTGCCTTCTCACCCGCATAAAATGACTGGTTAATTTCATTCTTGTGAGTTTTTTGGTTTTTAAGAAAAAAATTGAAAACTGTTCGGGCGCCATCTTCAGGGCTGTAACTAAGCAGGGAGGACTCAAAAAAATAAAGTGTATATGAAAGAGTCACCTTATTTTTGACAGGAAATCACCCCATAAATTTTTTCGCAACTATTCGTATATACCCTGAAAATAGATTAAGTTATCTCTTGGATAGTTATTATCGTGTTGACAAGCGAACGGCCAATTAGAAGAACGGAATTGAATAAATCTCCAAAGTGTTCTTTCCATTATTTCAAGATCTACTAACTACAATAAAATTTCAATCCCTAAACCAAGTGCACAGAAGATGTTATAAATTCCTCCAAACCAATCGAACGAAAAGCTTTTATGTGATATCATAAAAGGAAAAGATTTGATAACATTTTAACCAAAAAGTTGTCCTTTTCATCTTTTATTCATCTAGTAAAGCACATAAATACTTTCATTCAAACGAATTTTTATAACTCAAAATTATCCTCGGTTCATATTGCTTCATTCCTATTCCCATTTTCAAGAAAAAAACTGCTGCAATACCTAGCTCTGCTTTATTCGTTATGTACTGTATCCTAAGATTCAAAGCGCATCTCGATTAAAGTTTCATTTTCTTTGAAGTGTTGCTCTGCTAGGAAGCGAGCTGAAACTCAATAAGCAATAAGGCTGGGTTATCAAATATTCTCTTTTTATTGAGTGTTCGTTCTGCTTTGAAAAATGCAAGTTCTCTTCTCATCTAACCAAAATAAAAAAAATTATCAGTTAATTTATCCCGAAGAGATTCAATTGATGCATGAAAATTATAATCTGAAGTTAATTGCACATTTTTTAATCGATTAATGGAAGCTAAGTGAAATTTCGGGTCTCAGCAAAATGATAATATTTCTTGAATAAATTCCCTTAGATCCTCTGAAAAACTATGATTGCATAAGATATGTCAACAAAAATATAGAATCAATTCTAGTGGTTTTCTTACTCAAAAATTCCTTGAATAAACAAGGAAGACAACATTGTAATCAATTCATCAGGATAGTTATTTTAAAGAAGTGTAACGTGAAATCTTCCAATTTATCCTTTTTCATGAGGTTTAATTTGGAACGAATGTGTATGTCCACTTGAATAATAGTTATTTAATGTACAAGAAGATGCATTTATACTTTATCTTTGGAAGTGGCTTTTAGTGTCGAGACTTCAGTCGAAAACACAATGCAATTTTATCGGCATGTGCAAAACAACGTTTTTTTTCTATATGAAGGCTTTATTCAGGTGAAAAATAAAATTTCAAAGAAAATTGTAATCTTTTCCACAAAAATCGCAACTGTGTTGCTCTGTTATAGATAAGAATTTTTCTGTCAACAAATGTAAAACAAATTTTACATTCTGGTTTTTGCGGAGTGTTCAGTATTTCTGCATTTTTTGTACGAAGCGAATATGAAATGTACGGAAAAGAATTAACACAGGAAGAAGAAAATCTGCCATCAGATGTAGAAGATGCAGCATTGAAAGCAGTAAGTTTATTGTTATCCCAAAAAATCTAGGATGATGTATGAGAGAGAATACTAGTCCTTTAAAAAGTAGAAAAGCATCAAGAATATCACATGGTAGCTGAAGGACGACGAAAACTGCCCCGTATACAAGTTGTGGTGTTCCAAACACAGATGTTTCTAATAATGGTAATTGTAAAATTACACTTGTTGTTAATTCTTCGAATTAATGTGTTTGAATTTGTTAATTCAACTGAATGAAAAAAGTTAAAAAACATTTTATCTACTGCTATTAAAGTGTTACTTGATCTACCCTTTCGGTTCAAGTGATACTTTATATACTCAAAAGAGGTGATATACAACATCTTAACATTAGCTACAGAAAACATTCTTTTATTGTGTGGGCAGGACATAACAATCTTTCAAGTAAAAAAAATATTAGTATGGGTTGAGATGTTAATCCTTGAGGACACAAGGGACTTTATTACAAAAGCTAAGATTGAACGAAATATTTTCTATTCAGTATATTTCACCAAAATGAATTAAAGTGAATATCACTTATATAAGAATATATGGTTTGATGAAATGATTATATTAATAACTAAACTTGAATAATACAGAAATATAGTACTATGATCGATATTATACAATATGATGCAAGAAGTTTTATATTATTTCAGTAAAAAATATTAAGCAAAAACTTCTCAGGTATTTTTATGTCTTACTGCCAAAAAGTTGGAGAGTTCACGCATTTGTGTGACTGCAGTTTCGAAGTTAATTCAGCCAAAAAATTTAGTAATATTCAGAAAAAACTGAAGATTATGCATATACTTATTGAAATTATAACAAAATAATGTAAAGGAACCATATTGCATTGAGATAAAACTCAACGAAGTGAGATCTGATGAATCATTTGTATAATCTGAATTTCTAATATGACCTATAAAATCATGATATTAAGCCAAAAGACATATTATAATTAATGGCTTCTCACCAAGAAGTCTAAAATCATGGTTTATTAATTAATTCCATTTCGTTTGGAACTTCTTTGAAGATAGAACAAGTCGATATAACTAGAACTTCTTCTATACATAGTGCGGTTAAAAATTTTTAGTGTGAATATTCTTCTTCGTTTTAAATTTATTTCTGTTGACGCTGATTCTTTGGAAATTTGGATCAAATATTTTGACTGTCTGTTTTTGTTTGTACACTTGTTTGAATTTTTATATTATTTTCCAATACTAGCATGAAGGAACATAAGTGATCCTCAATAATTGGTGTGCAGAACATCTAATGGGTATGCAGAACATCTAATAAGAGAGAAACATGATTTTGATAAGCATCATTTGATGAGCTGATTTTTTTAGAAAGTTTAGAAATTGGAACTCAAGAAATTCTGTGAATTTATTGAATGATCAAACAAGTTATCTGAAACAACTTTATTGAGTTTAATCTCTTAAGGATCCGGTGGTTTCATTAAAACTAATGAAAACTTCATTATACCCTTATTTCGAAAACATTTGGATATTAAAAAAAAATATATTTTAATTTCAATTGACAGTTTATATTCGTTGGTTTTTCTTAATTCCGTTTGATATTGTATGATGAATTTTGACGTCTATTAAATATGAGCAGTGCTTATAAAGACATTAATTTAATTCTTAAAGTTTCTTCAAAGAATTTTTTGAAATTAAAATTGTAGAAGACAACAGATTAAATCTGTTTTGATTTTCAAATTTTGTAATAATCCTTGGATATTGTATATTACTAAAATTTTCACCAGTTTTTATGAGAATTCGAAGAAGTTACTATGTAAGGAGAAGAGTGATGTGACCAGTTCTTAAAAATAGGTACAAATCAACTAACATGTGTATTATTCAATTGACTGTACAATGGATTTCTATCAGATAAAAGCCAACATAATTCATTGTATAATTCTCCTGTAAATATTATTCAACGACACGAAATGTTTCCAGTTCAAATCCAGCATTAATTTCAATTTGATATTGAAAGCTGGCAGAAATTTCTTAGAGCGCTTTAAACAAAAATCTAGATATGTACCATCTGAAATTCTAGTAATAGCTTTTCATCCAATTTAAGACTATTTTCTAGTTTGATCAACTCACACACTTTCGTGAACACATCAGGATTTTTAACTTCTCAGTACTAAACTAATAACTGATTGCTAGGAATATCTAGATAAAGAACTGATCATTGCATGAAGAACCTGCAAACTATTGGAACATAAGCCGAAGATAGGAATCAAGAAATAATGAGCCCTGTCATTACTTAAGAATGGGGAGATACTGAAATATTAGAATGAATTATTACAGCAATTTTTTTCTGTTTTTTCAGATCACATATTCATGAATTTTTTTCAAAATTATGGCAACAAATAATGCTCTAGAACGACCAAAGCTTCAATAGAGAGATCAGAAGTACAAAGCCTCTCAATCAGATGGGGTTCCTTCCTCAATAAGTGAGATAAATTCTGGAATATCTCAATTTTTCCTTCGCTGTTTTGATGATTTGAACTTTATCATCGAGGCTAGTCGTTTTGAAAGTAATACTGCTATCCTTGTTCCTCCGCGCTTCTCCAATTTCGACTGATAGAAGCAGCTTTTGTTTGATAATTCCTTTGACTGTGACTAAGGCATTCTCGTTAACGGGAATTCTACCCTCAATTTTGAGTGTCCTCGCCGATTCTGGATGTTTTTCTGATATCTCCTTCAATATTTCGTTTATTTCTTTTAACGAGTTCACTTCAGATCTCAAATCGAGGAGTGCGTCAGTTATATTCAATATGGCACTCTTACAATCCTTGCTCACGCTGATCGTATCCGTGGTGATGGAAGGCATCTCGTTAGATGCTGTTATGTGTTCGTTATTTGTGACTGTCGACGGTGAAACGACTGCTGTGATTGTCGTGGTTTCCTGTGGGATGCCCTCTATCCTATAGGGAGTATCGCCTGAAAAGTAAAAGAAGAATTAATATAGTATTCAACATAAAACCCTCGTTTTCAATCAACTTGATATTCCAATTGCAATTTGTTAACATCGTTAGAGAATTATGATCTGTCCCAACTTCCAATTCATGAACATATTTTGATTCAATATTGAGATATTCAAGATCCGAACATTGTCACATACAGTTTCAAATATTTAGTATTACCGGCATGTAAGTTATGAGTGGGCACCACCTTCTTCAAGATGTTTATTATTTAAAGAAGGAAATGCATGATTTGTTAAATTGTTACAAACTGTATGTTCATTAAAATGATTGTGTGCTTTTTAGAATAATTGGAATTAAATGAGAAATTACTTTGTTTTCAATCACTTCTTTCTATCACAAGTGATAGAAAACAAAGTAATTTCTTGTAATTGTCATTATAAAATAAAACACTTGTTTACATTTTCTACTTTATTTTTGGTATTGACGTACGTTTCGTCTTTGCTTGAAAGACTTCATCAGAATACGAAGTAACAGTTGTTGTACAATGAATTTATAAGATTTTTTACAGAAGGTGTACATGTGTTTTTAAATTGTTCGTCGGGTTGGTTTTCTCAAAGAATATTCCCTTCAGAATCGTGTTCACTGGATCCCTTGTAAATATTGAATAGAGGAGTGTAATAAAAATCTATTTGTTCATTTACTAGGTTATTGCTGTTTTTATGTTTATTTATTTCGTTACTTTCCCATAAGTTCAATTTAAGACCTCTATTTTCAACATGTAGAATTTCTATTTCTTTTGTGAAAGAATGGTTATTTTCAAGAAGGTGTTTAGCATAATGTGAATCTTTTTTATTTTTATCGAAACTTCTTTTATGTTCTGTTAGGCGTGTACCGAAATTTCTACCTGTTCTACCAATATAAATCTTTGGGCAATCTGGGCAAGTGAGTTTGTATACACCTGATAATTGAAGTTTATCCATACTGTTTTTATTGTTTTTGATGTATTCGCTAATAGGACTGTTTGTCTTGAAAGAGACTTTAATATTTTCTTTTTTAAGTAGGTTTTTCAGTTGAATACTAATGTTTCCGAGATATGTGAGGCTAACGTATTTGTGTTCAGATAGATCAGATGTTACTGGATAAATTTCTTTTATTGTGTTTTTGTGTATACGTTGGTTGATTAAATTATCTATTAGAGATGTATTATATCCATTGTTGTAAGCTATTTGTTTAATTATACATTTTTCTTTTTGGAAATTGACTTGGTTTAGTGGAATGTTCAATAAACCGTATATCATACTATGGAGAGCTGCTAGTTTGTGTTGGAATGGATGAAAAGAATTACGGTGTATAATGGTATCTGTTTGTGATGGTTTATGATAAATTGAGAAGTTATGTTTATTGTTTTCTCTAGTTATCGTGAGGTCAAGAAAGTTGATGGATTGATTATGTTCTATTTCTGAGGTGAAAAGTATTTTTGGGTGGAGGTTATTTATAAACTTCTCAAATGTTGATATTTGTCTGTTAGTACCTACGAAACATGCAATTATATCATCCACATACCTATACCAATAAAGGATGTATTTTTGGAACGGATGTTTATGAATTTTGTTTTCTAGGAAATCCATGAAGATTTCTGCGAGTAGAGAGCTTAGTGGATTTCCCATGATTAAACCTTCTTCGCTAGTATATAAAGTATTGTTAAATTTGAAGAAATTTTGGTTTATGCAAATATTTAATAAGTGTATTATTTCTGATTTTATGACGAGGTTTACTTTGTTATAATTTAAAAGTTCTTCTATCAGTTTTAATGTTTCCATTGGGGGGGCACTAGGAAAAAGGTTTTTAACATCCCACGAAATCAACCTTTTTCCTAGTGTCCCCCAATGGAAACATTAAAACTGATAGAAGAACTTTTAAATTATAACAAAGTAAACCCCGTCATAAAATCAGAAATAATACACTTATTAAATATTTGCATAAACCAAAATTTCTTCAAATTTAACAATACTTTATATACTAGCGAAGAAGGTTTAATCATGGGAAATCCACTAAGCTCTCTACTCGCAGAAATCTTCATGGATTTCCTAGAAAACAAAATTCATAAACATCCGTTCCAAAAATACATCCTTTATTGGTATAGGTATGTGGATGATATAATTGCATGTTTCGTAGGTACTAACAGACAAATATCAACATTTGAGAAGTTTATAAATAACCTCCACCCAAAAATAGTTTTCACCTCAGAAATAGAACATAATCAATCCATCAACTTTCTTGACCTCACGATAACTAGAGAAAACAATAAACATAACTTCTCAATTTATCATAAACCATCACAAACAGATACCATTATACACCGTAATTCTTTTCATCCATTCCAACACAAACTAGCAGCTCTCCATAGTATGATATACCGTTTATTGAACATTCCACTAAACCAAGTCAATTTCCAAAAAGAAAAATGTATAATTAAACAAATAGCTTACAACAATGGATATAATACATCTCTAATAGATAATTTAATTAACCAACGTATACACAAAAACACAATAAAAGAAATTTATCCAGTAACATCTGATCTATCTGAACACAAATACGTTAGCCTCACATATCTCGGAAACATTAGTATTCAACTGAAAAACCTACTTAAAAAAAAATATTAAAGTCTCTTTCAAGACAAACAGTCCTATTAGCGAATACATCAAAAACAATAAAAACAGTATGGATAAACTTCAATTATCAGGTGTATACAAACTCACTTGCCCAGATTGCCCAATGATTTATATTGGTAGAACAGGTAGAAATTTCGGTACACGCCCAACAGAACATAAAAGAAGTTTCGATAAAAATAAAAAAGATTCACATTATGCTAAACACCTTCTTGAAAATAACCATTCTTTTACAAAAGAAATAGAAATTCTACATGTTGAAAATAGAGGTCTAATATTGAACTTATGGGAAATTTACGAAATAAATAAACATAAAAACAGCAATAACCTAGTAAATGAACAAATAGATTTTTATTACACCCCCCTATTCAATATTTACAAGGGATCGAGTGAACACGATTCTGAAGGGAATATTCTTTGAGAAAACCAACCCGACGAACAATTTAAAAACACGTGTACACCTTCTGTAAAAAATCTTATAAATTCATTGTACAACAACTGTTACATCGTATTCTGATGAAGTCTTTCAAGCAAAGACGAAACGTACGCCAATACCAAAAATGAAGTAGAAAATGTAAACAAGTGTTTTATTTTATAATGACAATTACAACTGATTTCTACCAAGCAACGGCCCAATCTGAGCTATCACAAAGTAACGGACTATTCCATGTAATACTTTTTAGACTAGGTTCACAATCGCAGGCTAGACTAATAATATACGACGATATTTTATTACTTCAAATCAGATGATCTATTAAAAATGTACAGTCAGTAAGCTGATAATCAAAAATAAAAGATCCCAGTTATCTGTTCACATCAATTAGCATAATTAAGGAATAACTAAATCATCTAATAGCTGTTATACCCAGACTTCACTATAGTCTAAAGTCGAAAACACACTAACCTTGTATTGAATTGTCAAGTGATCAAACTTCAAATACGACCTTTTACTGCCTATTACGATGTGCCCTTACTCTTCATTGATGAGTGTCCAAAGCTGTATCTTGAAATTCTAAACTTCCTTTTGTTTCGTCAAACAAGTACCAGTTTCCAATTTCTTCAATGGAAATATTACGAATTATGTTCTCTTTTAAACTGGATCAGATGATAACTAATCTGATACGAAATGGTGCGGCTTCAAATAAAGAAGTAAAAGAAGAGGTCATCTTGGGTAATCCGAAAATATCGACTTCATTGACCCAATATAACCCCAAAACTAAAATTCAAAAAACCGGTAATTTTTCCGAGGTTTGAACAATCATCCAAATTATCCAAAATCAATTGATACTTTATTCTTCGAAAGAAAGACAACTTTTAGCCTATAAAACTCTACTAAATGATCAATCAGCTTGAACTAAAATTTTCAAAAATGGACGTCGATATCGTCGGTAAAGAAAATATAATTTAGCCTTAACTCTAGGAAAAGTCCAGCGCTTCTGGCCGTGAAGTATGGACGGAAATATGGACTACGGGTACTCAAAATTGATACCTGATAAACTGTTCAATAGATGGATCTGTACGTCAATATTTCAAAATGCAACATCTCATTTCATTGACAAAGTTATTTTTGCGCGCTTTTTTCGAAGACCATCGTGCTATCATTTCACCATTCGTCAGTTATTTTCGAAGTTTGATCCGACAGTAGTCTGAAATGACTAACACGCTCACTTTGGAAAGAAAAGAGCTAGAGATTTGAAACCTACAGGAAAGGATTGCGGTCTAAACATCTCGACTGATTTCGTTCATAGGCAAAATCGCTGTAATAGTTTCACAGTTATTCTAATTTCACTTTTCGCTTATTTTTCTCAATATTCGAGGAAAAAATGCATGATTCAGACTGTTATACTGAGGTTTTTGAAACATTATTATGTTATTTATTATTATATTATTATATTATATTATTTATTATTATACAAAGCTATTCGAGTAGACTTTAAAGTTAAGTTGGATGAAATTGGCCATTCTTGGCCGAAACTAATTAGAAACATGAATCAATTTAATAGTAACAAATTTTTTCTGCATATATCGAATACAGATTTTCAGTCATAATATCGAAACATGTTTCGAGTCATTTATTGCCACTATTGAGAGGGCATTTGAATTATGTTGCTCTCTTGTAAAATTGACCACCAACAACCATCATAAAGGATGAATAACTACTGAAATAATTATAGCTATACGTGAACTCATGAATTTGCATTGGCTGTATACAAATCTGGAAAGTACTTTCATTCTGTATAAGAATGCAAAATTATTATACATCGCATTATTGAGAGAATCGGTTCCATAGTACACTAATATCTAGATCTAGAAGTAGAAACAGAACGGTTTGGAATATGGTAAATTCTCTATCTGGACCTTGGAAAAGGAAAAATGAAACAGTCGAACTTCATATTCCTGTTCAGCTTATTCTATGACGCTTCGAAAAATTAATTTTGCGTTGGCAAAGACATTCAGTCCCATTATCTGGTTTGATGGCTAAAATTTCCACGAAATGATACATGCGAGGCATAAAACACAAAGTTCACCCGATCATATAAAACATATATTTGGAATAATCATTTCGGTTTTCAGAATCTGTTAATTTAGGCTTTGATGCACCATAATACTTTCACATAATTTGTCCTTTGATGTAATATTCAGAGTAATGAGGAATGAACCTATTCGAGTTTGAAATGCTCGCCATACCCCTTCCAGAACGAATTTATGGTAATCCGTGGCGTCAAAGAGCCGTTGGTTTAGTGAAGAGGAATGGATTTTTAGGAAAATACTAATAGAGGGAATGATAGACAATCGCAGAAATGAACCGGGTAACAAAAATAAATAAGTCGACTACATCAAGTTATGAATGGTGATTTATTGGGTGCTAGGTAACATTAGTTGCTGCTTTCGTCCACATTCCGTTGTCCATATCCAGACCTAATTCAACTGCTATGGTGGTTATCAGTTGAATACAAAAAAGTAATATGAATATGGACTAGAATAAATTACATCCTAAACAACAATATTGTAAAGAATTGCTTGGTATGTAGAGAAACATTTTTGAATTCTTCGAAAGTGATTGATCAAAGGTTAACCAATTAGTATCTAAATTCTTGGTTAAAAATACTTCAAATAGGGTTGAAAGAGGGATGTATATTAGACTTTAATGCTTTATTTAAAGCCTAAATACACGTTCACAGATTTGAATTATTTATATAAATTGAGGGGGTTGTTTTGGTGTAGTATCGAATTCTAATTGCGGTAAAAACACTACACTATCTAGTTCGTGGATTAGCAGTGCTTCTTTGAGCTTTTTTTACCGTTGTTCACTTCACCTAATTCACTTTTCACAAATTGATATCTAATTACAAATAAATAATGTAGATAATACATTCACTCCCAAGCCTTTACTGCGCTATGGGTTACTAAGAGAGAGAGAGTTTCTTGGAAGGTTAAAGTAAAATGTGACTATAAACTAATTCAAGTGTATAGATAAATGTGTTCCATAAGTTGAGAGAACTTAAACCTCGCGAGTGGTTTATTTTGTGTTTTTTGGCAAGCGACAAAATGCGACTATTTTGGAGATGTTTTTAGAAGGGTGCTTTGTGGCTAACTAAGATGGAATAACTGTTTGATTATAACTTGAGATACAAAGAGAAATGTGAATGGAACTTACTTTTAGAGAATGTTGATGGGATAAGAACTTAATGTTCCAAGAGAGAATATTGCATGACCGTTTGGGCGAAGCACAAAGAGACGGCTAACGAACGGTTTCGAGGGATGTGTTCAACTGTGAACCTTTTGGCTAACTGGTTTATCGAGGGTGAGTATCGCGTGACCGTCTGGTCGAGGACATGTCTTCAACTACACCTTTCGGCTAACTATAGTGAGAAAATTGTTTGTCAAGTAAATTCCGAGACTACATTCGACTGTTGTCATCTTGAAATGGCTGAAACGGTTCTAATGGAACCGTTCGTTTCTCAACTGGTGTTTCGGCCCGTTCAGGTTTCTAGGGAAAAATGAGACATTTTTGAAAGGCCTAAATTGTTGAACTCTGGGAACGTAGTTGTAATGCACCTACATAAAGTAAATTTGAACAAATCTTATAGATTCTAAACTGTTTCAGGCTGTAGTATTGAGTAGTTGATAACTAAAACATTGTTTCAGATACTACTATGTTCTACTACCAAAAGATTCGAATATTATCTGGTAGAAAAACATTCCTCTTTTTTATATTGAGATAATAATAATGGTAACCGGAAGGTCCTTTGACACTAGATTAATGGAACACCGGCGCTCTTTCTTCAATAATAAGTTATATTCTACGTATTCTACGATTTTCCATAAATAAAAAGAGGGTCTGTAGGTGGATCTGTGGGGAAGTTTAGAAATAAGCCGATTGAGAAATTCGGGGAATTTATTGAATGAACAAACTGAGTTATCCAATTCACCTCTACTGGATCTATTCACTTGATCTACAGAGAAATATTTCTTGATCTACAGAGAAATATTTCCTAGCTTTGAACCAATATCTCAGCTTATTCGCAGCAGACTTTGCAATGTCAGTCACATGTTTCCTCCAACAGACCAAAGGGTTAACAGTTAGGTCAATGAAATTCATGCATTCGCTTGGCTAAAGCACCCGGTTTTCCATCATCAAGCCAGGAGTCATTAGAAAAAGTTGTTGCTTGGTTTCGAAATATTGAATTGCACTAAATTTCGTTGACGCCATTCCTTCGTTTAAAGATCTGCATTAGGGGAATCGATTTGTTGGCATCTTAAATTTGGTAATATACCGTATTCGAAGGCATTCTGTTTTGAGATAAGAGTATAATAAAGTTTTCTATTACTTTTGGAGAAACCACCGGGCTCCTAGGTGAATAGATCCAGTAGAGGTGAATTGGATAACTCAGTTTGTTCATTCAATAAATTTCCCGAATTTCTCAATCGGCCTATTTCTAAACTTCCCAACAGATCCACCTACAGACTCTCTTTTTATTTATGGAAAATCGTAGAATACGTAGAATATATTATAACTTATTATTGAAGAAAGAGCGTCGGTGTTCCATTAATCTAGTGTCAAAGGACCTTCCGGTTACTATTATTATTATCTCAATATAAACAAGAGGAATGTTTTTCTACCAGATAATATTCGAATCTTTTGGTAGTAGAACATAGTAGTATCTGAAACAATGTTTTAGTTATCAACTACTCAACACTACAGGCTGAAACAGTTTAAAATCTATAAGATGTGTTCAAATTTACTTCAAACAAAGAATTTTCAATTCATTATGTAGGTGCATTACAACTACGTTCCCAGAGTTCAACAATTTAGGCTTTTCAAATATGTTTCATTTTTCCCTAGAAACCTAAACGGGCTGAAACACCAGTTAAGAAACAAAAATTTTCGTCCCTTAGATTTTTCGAAGAAACCCATTAGAACCGTTTTAGCCGTTTCCAGATGACAACAGTCGAATGTAGTCTCGGAATTTATCTGACAAACAATTATCTCACTATAGTTAGCCGAAAGGTGCAGTTGAAGACATTTCCTCGACCAGACGGTCACGCGATACTCACCCTCGATAAACCAGTTAGCCAAAAGGTTCACAGTTGAACACATCGCTCGAAGCCGTTCGTTAGCCCTCTCTTTGTGCTTCGCCCAAACGGTCACGCAATATTCTCTCTTGGAACATTAAGTTCTGATCCCATCAACATTCTCTAAAAGTAAGTTCTATACACATTTCTCTTTGTATCTCAAGTTATATACAAACTGACATTTGGTTGAAGAGTAACAGTGCTTTGAGTGAAACAACTTTTACGATTTTCTAAACCATGGAACAAATAATTTCTTTGTTGATAAAACATTGTATTTTGATAGTAAAAATACCGTTGGAACAAAAACTTGGTCGAAAAGTGTTATCTGACACTGTACCAAAAAAATCGACCATTATTAGCGAGTATATCGTATTTTTTATATCGATTACATTCAAAACGACAAGAAAATAAATAGCGATGGAGCGAACAAGGCAGTTCGGTAGAAACGGTCCATGTCCAAAGAAAAAGTGATCTTTCATCCTTGAATTCGATGGAAATATTTCAAGAGTTGCATATCTGATTGTTTCCGCATCGACCCTATTCTCCGCATTTTGCCCCTACTGACTTTTATATGTTCACAAATCGGAAAAAAAATTAACCAAAATAAGCGAAACAAACGCCTATTTTGAGGTCAAAGATAAATCTTATTTCAAGACAGGTATCGAAAGGTTAGAAAAGCGCTGGAATGATTTTCTCAGTAAAGAAACTATGTTTATGAATTGTGTCAAATTCTTCGTTTAACTCGGAACTTATCAGCCAATGATTTTATTTATACATATAATAACCAGAATGTTTTGGAGCGTGTATTTTCTCTTCACTAATTATCAATTCATAATTTGCATAAATAGCGGGTAGTCTTATCATTTTAAATGCAGCTGTCACGACGTTTAAAGAAGAAATCGTTTCAATATTTCTGTATAAATGACGTTTCTGATAGTGATTTGTTAAAATGAGTAGCACATGTATGATGTTAGTGATGCAGGAATTATCAAAATGAAATTGCTTGTTAATCCAGCTGGCTTAGAATTCATCCAGAAAGTTTATGGACTTGTTGATTAGGTTTTTCCAGGAATGGGAGCTAATGCCCTCCTCTAGATTGGGCTCTTTGAGGTTGAAATTATAATATTAGTTTGAACAACGCAGCTGATTAAACTCACTGATTAGGAATTATTCGTTGAAGGAAGAACATTTCACTAATTCCGTCATTAAGTTATAAGTACCATCATTGATGACATCTGGTCTGAATTTCAGTTTTCTCCGTTATCAAATTGAAGCATTCACAAATGTGTTTTAAAATTTTTATCCTAGAATTTGTGTGTTCCCCATTCTTCCTCTTTTTCCTGATTCCCTATTACTATTATTTGCCCACGTCATTATTTTCTCGTAAAAAGGATTGAATAGGATTGAGGACCGCACACAACCGTGGCTTACATCTTTCTGTACAGCCACTCTATCAGATGTGGCTCCATCCATCCTTACTCGAGCAGTTTGGCCCCAAAGTCTACACCTTATAATCTCTTCTATTTTCTGATGACACACGCAATAAAAAGTTTTTCTGGAGTCGAAAGCATGCATATATATCAACGTTCATATATCTACATATATGGTCCGTCCAGAAAGTATCCGAAATTTATTATTTTTCATAATTTGGATATACTTCTTTCTTGTAACATTGTAAGACAAAAGTAATGTATAAAATAGGTTCTATGGCCAAAGTTGCATGGCAACACTATTTTTCAACTATTGTTGATTGTCCACAGGTACACAATTTATGAGATGATGTCGCAAAGAGAAAAAAGAAAACAGGTAGAATATTTGTATAGAAAAGGTTTTCGAAACGTTAAAAAAATAGTGCAATTGGCTGAACTGGGAAAAAGTACTGTATATGAGACAATAAAGAGGATAAAAAATGGCATGGATGTAGGTTTTCTCTATCAATCGTCTAGGGGTTGATTGATTTTCATACCTAGCATTTCGTCTTTTACGCAGTAAAACACTTAACGTATTATGTACAAGTATAATAATTACAGTTATATACACAATAAGCCAAACTTCTTCATCTCAAATTACAATTAGCGGTGCAACTATTGTACTTTCGGAACTTTACTACTTTGTACTTCGTCTCGAATGTTTGAGTACCGTCTTTCGCCTTCGTCTTTAACGTCTTTAAACTACAACTCTCGAACTGTCCCCGCTAGGATCTATCTTGGAACTCTCCGAACTGTCCCTTTGGGATCCATCTTCGTACTCCCTGTTCTCTCGTCTCATACTCTGGTACTCGAAGAACTACCAGAAGAAGTTCGCCTTATGAGTTTCAAAGCCTCTTTTGAAACCATACGATTTTTGTTTTCTTCAGTAGTGTAATGAAGACAAAGGTTAGCCAATTTGTGGGAATTTTTCTCAGTCTGTAAATGGTGTTGAACAGCGTTGTCAACATTTTCAGTCTCGTGCGTTTCTTCCGTACTAATAATTGAAGAGTTTCTCTTTGTATTCTGCCTGGGTCTGTAACTATGCGTTTCTTTTGTGATTTGATAGCCCATATAACTTTATCCGTTGTACTACTGGGGTTTCCCTCGTTCAACTTCACTGATTGTCACTGAATCGGTTCAACTTGTCCTCGCTACCCACTAGTATCCCGTTGTTGGCTCCTCTCAAGACCTCGCTATGCCTTTTGTGTTTTTCTCCTATCATTTCACGTATTTTTTATGCATATGTAACAAATAATGTTTCTCTTGAAAAGCCTCAAGGTCCTAGCATTGGTTAGTCGGCCATCTTTCCTTAGCATTTCTACATCTTTTAAGTATGTCCCTGTTCAGCTCCTTGTATTTGGTGGAATTTTTCATTTTACGTTTGTAACATTATAAAATTCTCCACTGTTGATTTGAATTTCAATCGCTAAAAATGCTCCAATAATGTGTTTAATCCAGACCATCAAGAAGTTTGGATTTTGCGCAATGAAATACGACGCTGTTATCGCATGCGCTGTAGAGTTTTCAGAAAGCGTAGAATTTCCCAGCCTTACTTTCTTTCATATCGTGAGGTTACACGAAGACACACATTGTGGTATTTTCATCGAATTAACGTACGTAATCCATGGAAATCGTGGAATATTGAATTTTTATTGTTTCTTATACGACGTCTAATCAGAAGGCGTACGTAATACGTAGACCCCGATCACTATTTTCTTTTTTTATGAATGGCAATTAATATTTTTGATTTATTTCATTCTCTGTAGGTTACGCAGGTTAACATGTTTCATCATATGATATTTTACATTAAATTTCCCTTCTCATGCTTATGATCCAATAACATGCCCTTATTTCTGTGTTCTGGATCATCTCCGGTTTATTACATTGTAAATAATTTTAATAACATCTAGAGTCACTGGGAGTGAAATCACGTGTCGCAGGCACTATAGATTTGAAATTTACATTTACACTTATAGATTTGAAATTTACATTCTTAGTACCGGAGATCTTAGTACCGGGAGATCTTAGTACCGAACCATCTTAGTACCGAAGATCTTAGTACCGGATATTCTTAGAACTGAACAATCTTGCTAGAGTGCCTTTTTGCTTGGATTATCTTAATACCAGACAATCTTTCTTGTGCCGGATTTAGAGTATCTTATTACCGCACTACTGGTACGCTCTATTGGTGATTTGGAATAGTTCGAAACTGAGCACCTGCTGATTATATGCAGAATAGGAACTATTCTTGGAGGAAGCACTATCATTCCAACACCTTGGGGAACAATATTCCAGCAGAACCACAAAGAAAAGTCCTTACGTAAATCTGGGACCTCAAGCCAACTGTAAAATTGTATTATATTGTAAATAAGAGTCACTATTTTAATTGTAAAGTGGAAATTAATAGGTATGGAGTAAGAGTTAGCATTTTCACTATCAGGTTGGCAATTTGGGATTCATTCAGGATAAATAAGTTTTATTCATCCTTTCTTTGGCGCAAATTAGAGTCTTTTAGTTTAATTTACTTTCACCTTCGCTGTGGTGGGTTCACTCTGCCATTAGTTCAGGATCTTGTTGTTTACTCTTGGCTGCTTCCTCTTCTCGATCGTGTTTTCCATGTTTTCTTCCTGAGTAATAAGCAATGCCTTCTTTAAACTTCCCATGGGTCCTCCACATTCTTCTGGAATCTGCCGCAAACCTTGATTCTCTCCTCCAATTTTTGTCTCGCATTATTTTTATCTCAGAATTGTCTAGTGTTTTCACGTCGATTCGTGCCATTTTCTTTGTTTTCTTAGCTGCAATGAAGCGGCGCATCTTCAGCCTTGTTACAACTGTGTTGTGATGACTAAAAACATCGGCACCAGGAAATGTCTTGGCAGATTTAAAAGATTTTCACCGTTCGGCTTTAATGGGGATGACTTCAATTTGGTTGCGGACGACGTGCCCTTCTCCCTCAACTGAGGATGTCTAGGTCCCGAGTACGAATTGACATATGGATTAACAACAAAAATTTGTTGCTCTGTACAGAATTTAACGATATGGATCCCCTCTCGTTTCTTAGGCACAGCCAAAAATGTCCAACTATGTCTCCATCACTTTTAGAATTGTAGTCTCGAAAAGTCATTGTGATCTCGCCCTTTTTCGCAAGCATTATATTCTAGAATGGAGTAAAACTCTTCTGTTTCTTCGTTAGGTTTGTCGGCAGTTGGGATGACATTCATTATGCAGTGTGACATCGCGAGTTTCATAATCATGGCTCGATCACTAAGGAAAAAAGAGACCACTACATATGGCTCCAAATCAGCTTAAATGAATGTGGCATCGTCACCTCCGATTAATAAATTGTTCCATAATCTGTCTTCGGTCCACTAGTACCTAGTCATCTGACTTCGCTCAAACCTAAAATCTTGATGTGCAACTAGCGCATTTCATTCTACGTAAGCAAGTTTTCTGGTCATATAAAGATTACGTCTTTATCGTCGCTATCCTGGTCACTCTGTCGAATACTTCAAAGTTTTTTGTATACGAAGGGATTCTTCGCATCCTCTCTCCTTTCAAGGGGTTTCCCGTACTGTAGGCCACATTTCCATACTTGTTTGCCTTCTGCATTTTATTGGAAATATTATAGCGCCGTAGGTGTTCCATTTCTTTTCATTACCGCAGTGTGAAAGTCGTCAAGATACATAAGAAAATAAAATCACCTTCATATTACGTAGACGGTCGAAATAATTCAGACATTAGAAACAAAAGTCTACAGAAGTCAATAGCAGAATATAATTCGACTGCTCACAGTTCATGAAATATTTTGGACGGGGGTGATAGTCTTCAACTGATATATTTAAATATGATGAAAAACCCTGATACAAACCTGTAAAAAGGGTTGAAATAGCGTATCGGTTCCGCTACATGCGCCCACCTAATTAATTCAGTATGAAGTGGGCTGCCATTAATATCCATGAAATTTATCTTGCCGATGCACGGTTTTCGAAACGTGAAAATTGCCCCCTTGGTTCGTTTATGAATAAACATGTCTTTTAACGCGTTACATGTCCTGACGCCACCTTGACAGGTGTGCACGTGACACCCAAGAACGGCGGTAACATGCAAATTTCGGGCACGCTTTGTGATTTATTCAACGCTCTATTCTCCCCACGATTCGTAGATGTTCTACAGGTTGAGCCTCCCACGATATAGGGATGAATACACCCTAGATTAGTTTCTAATGATTCTAATTTCCAATTCAGAGCTTGTTTTGCTGTATTTTTCGGTATCCCCCGAGATTTATCGTCCTCTTTGGTAGTAGTATTTCACGTTGGGACCTCGAAATACATTCAGTCGAATGGAAATATTATTACTGGTGGACCGCAAAATATTTCGAATGTATAGGCAGTTTATTTGAGAAATTTTTATAGCTTGAATTATCATACTAAGAATGAACTTGAGAACTAGAAATTTAATAAATTTAAAAGGTGTGTTCCTTGGATGAGGTTCCTCTTAAAATTCAACCGAATAATTCTTTAAAACATCTACAACCTTTTATTTGGAAAATTTTATTTCTGAAAGATTTTTTAACTTTACGTGCAGCACTTTTTGGAGGAGACTTTATTATAAATGAGGTTTATATGGAATAGCTGTATCGGCTGAAGTTCATTATGTAAATTCAGTCAATATTCTATATTTTTTATACATTCCATTCATATTTTGAGTGCTGAGTAATGTTGGAAATTCTATATATCTACTTGAAAAGAAACAGTGTTTCTAAAACATTTTGATTTTTGTTTTATTATCAAAATTAAATTTTGTAGTGGTTTCACAGAATTATTCTGTTTAGTTTTTGTAAAATGAGAAAAACTCTCTTCCAAGCAATAATCCATTATAAATAAGTTTTATTTCTTCTTTAATAATTATGATTTGTTTTCACATATGCGCACAGCATGATCTCTTTGAATATGGAACGTGTTTTCCACTTTTATATATCTTCTGTAGATAAACATAAAATATGACCAATGTTCAAGTTTAACATGAAGACATTCTGTTTTCTGTTAATACTTCGTGCGTATATGTGGAGGAGAAGGCAAAGGCCATATATTTATGGAAGAGTAAAAAAAAATTAGGGATGTTTTAAGTCAAAGTGGAGTAGTTTTTGGAAATGAAATTATTATTCATAAGGTTCATAAGAAATAGCTGTATCTGCTAAATTGTTTTATGTATTTTCAGTCAATCTTCTATATTTTTTATTGATTCCTTTATATATTTATGTAATATTGAGATTACAATATGTCTATATGAATAGAAACAGTGTATCTCCGACATTTCGATTCAATTCTTGAAATTTTTCGAAATATTCCGTAAAAATCACATTCTGTAGAGATTTCACAGAATTAATTTGTTTAATATTTTGAAATCTGTTGAAAACCCCTTCGCTTATTTTATTCTATATATAATGATTTAATTTGTTTTCTAACACATGCGCATTACACATCTCTGATACAATTGAATCTGAATCAGGCCTTTTTTTATTTCTATGTATATTCTCATAGAATACTACAAGTGTTTCATGTTAACCTCAAAACATTCTGCTTTATATTGAAATCACGTGCTTATATGTGAATTAAAGCAAGCTATTTGATATATTTTTATTTATTGTTCTTATTTATCACTCTAAAAAGTTAAAAAGTTAACTCTAAAGAGTTAAAAACGCAGGTTTGGTTAAATGAATGGAGTATGCGGCTGGCTCCAGGTCAAATATTATAACAAGTGTATTTTAAAAAACATCATACAGTTTTTATGTTTCACGTTTATTCAGGATTCTGAATAAACTGTGAAACATAAAAACTTTTTGAATTTTTTTTCATTAAAATCGCAGGTTTTGAATATTTGTTAGATATTTATGGAAAGTTTCATAAAAATTATTTCAAATGACTTTGGACTTTTTAAATTTATGTGGGGTATTTTTCGGAATAGAGTTTGTTATTTATAAGATTCATATGAAGCAGCTGTATCGGCTTGAGTTTGATATATAATTTAAGTCAATATTCTCTTCTACAGATTTCATTATGTTTTTGAGTGTTTCATAATGTCTACTAAAATAGAAACAGTGTCCTCTAAGTCATTTTTATTCAATTTTCGGAAATTTTTCAATTACAATTTTCTAAATAATATATTTTAGAGATTGCACAGAATTATTTCATTTAATTTTTCCGAAGAAAAATGGTTATTTAGAGTTACATATTGAGTAAAGTTTGTTCAACTATGAAACAGCATACAAAACCATATTATGCAAATTATTGTGAATAAGAGCAGATAAATATTAATTATACCCTTCATTTAAAAAAATATAGTACAAATTATAAGAATATGAAAGTAATTTTCAATAGGCAAAATATCCATTTTTAGGTTTTATTATCACTCTAATCCGTTTTTCCACACAGTCAGTTAATTCTTGACAATTATTCTATAATATTATTATTGTTATTCCTATTTTTCTCGTCTTGAAACCACATTCGAAAGACAGCTTCTATTATCTTTCCTTTTGTTATGCCATTTCAACATACACATAAACTAGGAGTTTTCAAGGTTTAAGGTTTAGTGAATTTCCAGGCAAATTTAAAAGCGTAATTTTATTATCCTTGAAGTATTTCAATAGTTTCTTGGAAATATGACATAAGGCTGGAACGCGTTGGCCGACTACATCGACTCTTTCATGTTTTGTGATCGAAAATGTTCGAGCATTGTCACATATTTTTATGTTGTGTTTATCCAGCCTCTAATGGATATAAATTCACCTATTTCCTCATAGGAATAACAAACGCAAATTATCTTTGTCGCAACTTTTTGTCCAGGGAACTGAAGTAAACTTTTTGTTAACGCTTTTCCACACAAATTTTGATCGGTCTTTCATATCAAAAATGGCGTCTAGCCTAGAAACAAAATATTTGTCCAGTTATCTTCATTGACTGTTCGTTGTAATATACCTCTGTCAAGAAAGTACCGGGAATTTTCAATTAAAACAACATTTTTACATTTAATCGTCAAAATTTATTGGGTCGCCTTCAAAATAGGCTCCATTTGCTTCAATACATCTACGCCAACGGCTTTTCCAATTATCCAAACATTTTTTATAGGCGCTTTCCGGGATGGATTAGCTCTCGCGCCGAATTTTGTTTTATGGCTTCAATCGACTCAAAACGGGTGCCACGAAGGGGCAATTTTAGTTTTGGGAAAAGGAAAAAGTCGCAGGGAGCCAAATCCGGCGAATACGGTGGTTGCTGAAGCACGTTTGTTGAGTTTTTGGCGAGAAAGTCAGTCACAATCGTAGCTCGGTGAGAAGGCGCGTTATCGTCATGCAAAATCGATGAGTTGTTCGCCCACAAATTTGGCCGCTTCTTACGGATGCGTTGTTTAGATCTTTTTTATCTTTTTGAATAATTTTGTTTCTCATTAGATCTATTACCTATATATCTATTGATATATTGGGTTTCTGAAAGACAAAGTCTACGAATTTTATTTTCAATATGTAATATTCAACAAATGTCATTAAAATTTTATCATATTTTCAGTGAGTCATTCGCAAATGTTGACTTTTGCTTCCTTTCAATATAATAATTCGCAGACTCCCTTATTCTTGTTTATAATGAACGTCCAGTTTGTCCAATATGTACATACTGGTAATTACCACAGGTCAACTTATAACCCTAACTATAACTATATGAGGCAGGAAAAAATTACAGAAAATATAATACGATAAAACAAACAGCTTTAAATGATTATTTTGATCCGTCAGTTACAATGATTGAAAAAAACCGAATACAAAATAGCATTAACACCAACATACCCCTAACTTGAAAAAACAAAATATGACTTACATAGTACAGAAAACAAAAAATTGATAAAGATTTGAAGAGATAACCAACTTTTAACATATTATATGCAATTAAAAATTCATTAGGCAAATTAATGAAAAACCGCAAAGATTTAATTTCAAGAAACAAAAAATCGGGGGTTAATAAGTTGGCTTGTGCTAATAGTAATCTAAGAAAGAATACGAAAAGATAAAAAATATTATATGAATCAAAAACAAAATTAAAATATGCATATCACTAACGGGAGATAGGGCCTAATATAAATAACTATGATGAAATATTAAATATCGAAAATGAAACAATGAAACAAAACATTCTTTTGCCCCTTTTAATGAAACGATCTTCATGAAATTTCGTACGGACATTTGCATTGATATTCTTCTTTCAAATGCTGAATTTTGTATCGATTGAATCTATACCTTCCAAAGTATTGAAAAAATATGCTTTCATGGTGTTTCGGTCTTTACCCAAAAAAGTAGGCTTATTATTGTTTTTCCAGATCATTAATCTATTTAATCCTTTGATTCGGGAAAAAATGGTACTTAGCAGTTAGAGTAGGCATTTTTTCATTGATAAAACAGAATGTAAAATATTATAAATAGAATTTCAAATATTTTGTCTTATGGCATCGGTTTGACTTATTATATCTATCACTCCTGTTATTATAGTAATATTTTCAGTATTGCTTTTAAAAATATTAGGAAAAAGATGACATTTTAAACTCACCCTTTACAGTGAATTCTCCATTGTCGTATCTATAGCCTAATTTATTTTTTATCACAAAAAGCCAGAAATATACTTTATCACCAACTCTCAGATTTGTACTTCGATCTTCAAAAATCCAATAATCCCCACTCCTGTTACAAACGTCCTTAGAAAAGCGGCCTGCTTCGAGGAAGTCCATCCTTTCGTTGATTTTTCCATGAAAAGCGAATATCGATATGCCTTCACTGTGCGGTATTTTAACACTAAATCCCCTAGGGTATATAAGTTCAAATTGCGGTTCGGGCACGAAATATTCTTCATTACAACAACATAACGCGCTATTCACGAAGCAGAAAAGAAGAACAGGTATCGAATACGTGAACATCTTGAATACTTGAATTACTTCTTCTTCAAAGCGGATACAAACTGTGACAACCAACAATCTATCAGCATATTTATGTATAATTATCTGAATGTTTATTGATAACCTATGCCGTTGAATGTTCTATGAGAGAAACTGTTATAATATCTCAGTACTTGGGATTCCTTTTGGGAATTCCATGCCTCGAGCACGAAGTGTTTTTGTACCAGTAAAGCAGATATTGTGCCTAGAGAATACGTCATCGAATGTCTCACGGGTGTGATAAGACTTTCCGCTATTTCAACAGGGTATTCGCATTTTAGAATTACCCTATTCGGTATATCGTTAAATCCGAAGTACAGGGAAATTTGTCACAATTTTGAATTTCCTTTGGCTCGAAAACAAATTATCTGTTTTGATTCAGTTCATTCAAATTGAAAGATATAATGGTGTTTGAATTTTTGTTTTGAAATGAAAATTCGAAAAATTCTGAAATCCTTCACAAATTACACTAGTCAACAAGATTTTTGTAACACACATAGTCTGATAGAAAAAATTTCCTCAAGCCTTAAAACGTACCACTGATAAATACCTATATAAGACCATTTTACATTAGCAAGTAGTCAATTTTATGAGGATTATGAATGCATTTTATAACAGGAGAAGTACCTAAACTGTGTTGTTTATAATATAAGATATAAAATCAAGATTAAAAATCAGCTTAGTTTCGAAGTGAGTGGTTCTCTGTGTGTTGATAAGAAAGTGTTAAGGACGAAAATGTCGAGGCAGTTGCAAAATCTTTCCTGATAAATTTTGTTATATTTATACAAAACTCATGGTGAAATCACAAGCCAGGCCATTTTCTGTAAATATAAAAAAGTGAAGAACTTCACAAATATACATTTCGAAGAAACTGAAATGAAGTTATTAGAAAAAGTTTTAAAATATTGCCCCAATGTGTTCAATAACAACGACCTTAAACAACTTGCAGTAAATGCAGAAATAGCCATAAACAGAATTGAACCTCTAGACAAACAGAATTTCGAAAAATCAATCTGCGCAAGAATAATATCCAATGCTACTTTAGAGAATAATAGGAGTGAATTGAATGTTTTTAAACAAATAAAGAAAAAAGCCATTGAAAATGACCTGATAATTACGAAAGCTGACAAAGGCAATACAGTCACAATTTTAAACAAAAATGATTACCTGACAAAAACTGAAAGTTTACTGAACTCTGAAAATTTCTCAGAATTGAAGGCAGACCCTACGTCAAAATTCCAAACTGCAGTAAAGAAAACTATCAAGAACTGCCCTAACTTGATACCTCAAGCGTGTTTTCCTGTTACCATTATGAACCCCAGAATACCTTCTTTATACGCACTCCCTAAAATACACAAGGAGAATTGCCCCATGAGGCCTATTGTTTCATATACTCATGCACCAGCATCAAAACTCTGTAAACATCTTAATTCCATTTTACCAAGTATGATTCAACATAATCCGATTTATTCCATCAAAAATACCATCCAGTTAACAGAAGAATTGAAAACCTTCAGAATTCCCCCAAATGCCAGATTAATTTCTTTCGATGTAGTTAATTTATTTCCATCCATACCAACTAAAGAAATAAAACATCTGGTCAACGAACAACTTCACGACAATCTTTCACTCCCTACGGATATAATAGAAGAAACATTGAAACTGCTAGAAATATGTCTCGGACAGAGTTATTTTAAGTTTAATGGTAAATTTTATCAACAACTAGAAGGTCTGCCAATGGGTTCCCCATCCTCCACCCTTTTCAGTGAAATTTTCATGACACATTTGGAGAAGAAAATATTCTCGCCAGTAAACATTAATCTGACTGTATATGTACTATATTGGAAACGCTATGTAGATGACGTATTTTGTGTTTGGACTGGCTCAAATTTAGAACTAGAGTCGTTTTTGAAACTAATTAATTCATTTTACGAATCCGTTCACTTCACTTTGGAAGTAGAGAATGTAAACCATTCACTCAACTTTTTGGATATTCAAATAAAGAGGGTAAATGACCATCTTGAATTCGATATATTCAGAAAACCCACTTTTTCGGACGTTCTTATTCATAACAGCAGTTCCCACCCATATAGAATTAAAATGTCAGCGTTCCACTCTCTCGTACAACGATCAATTTCAATTCCACTGTCAGAAAATAATTTCAAAAAAGAAATTGAAATGTTAAAATTACTATCCAATAACAACGGCTACTCTCCTGACATGATAGATAGGTTGAATTTCAAAAAACAATATTCTAAACTGTTAACATGTATCTATCCACCTCAACCTAAAGATCAGAAAAAATTTGTCTACATTAACTACATCCCAAAATTAAGCGATAAAATTTGTAGTAGATTAAGACAGAATAAAATTGAAGTAATATGCACAAATAAGAAGAACTTAAGATCAATGTTTCTAAACGGCAAGGACCGATTAACTGATTCGGAAAAGAGTGGGGTTTATAAACTGTACTGTGATGAATGTCCTGCATTCTACATAGGCCAGACTGGTCGTTCTCTAAAGGTTAGGGTTGATGAACATAGAAAGTCGATATTACAGAACAAAGCGACTACTAGATTTTCTGCTCATTGTATCAATTGCAATCACTTTATAGATTTCGGTAAAACAAAAATTTTACACGAGGGGGAAAAAAGTAAACGATTAGACTTTTTAGAATTTTTGGAAATATCCTCAGCACATAAACGCCAATTACCGATTGTGAACGATCAGCTGGAGTTCCGCTTATCTCCAATTTTAACAGCTGTCATTTGATTATAATTATGTAGTATTGTGTGTTTTCTTGTCAGTTTTGAGAATGGGATAAAACCCGAAACATGCATTTAAACTGAATGTTTTATTTTAATAAATTCGTGCGAACTTAGTCCAGTGTTATTTTTGTATTTTATGTTAATCAATATGTTCCACCAAGTGTTGAGCGAGGAATCTATTTCAATATAACAAAGCCTACATCCAATATTTTGGTGTTTTCATTGGAGATGAAGCAGTGGAATCCCCATGTGTGCTGTCTTAGTTGTAGTGTATCATTGGTGCAGTGGATGAATGGAAAGAGAAAAAGCATACCTTTTCCAGTCTTTATGATATAGCGAGAACCAACTAATATTTTTTTTTTTTTTATTTTTAGAAATAAATTCTTCCATAGTATGTCTTATGATTAAATAGAGGGATGTAATTAAAACACACTATTTTTGTAAATAAATTTTTATAATCTTTGGCGATCGATTTCGGTAATTACCATCCTCAGGCCAGCTGAAAATATACAATGATATATACGTATTCTGTTCTGGTTTTGTTTCGATAAAATAAATTGATGTTTACAAACTTTTGAGGTTAACTAAGAGTGTGCAACTTACTGTCTACTGAATTAAAATGGATATGAATGCATTATATATTTGTGTACTTCTCAACTTTATTAATGTTCTATTTTTTATTATTTAGTCGATATATTATATTGTAATTAAGTGGAGAGTCTTGGTGTGTTTACTTGTTGGAATGTCATCCAATTGTGGGAGAGGTGAAAAGCGAATCTGAATACTGTCAAATTTTGATATTATTTCGGTGGCAGGAAAGATTGTGAATTTCTGTTCTTTTTATGTATCAATGAGCTTGAAAATGTTCCTTCCATTAAATTCTATGTTATCATTTAATAGAAATGGATCATCTCTATTTTTGTGTATCTCAAGTTGTTCGAGTAATACCATTTTATAATAATTATCCTCTTTGTGTAGTACTTTTAAGTTGTCAAATGTAATATTATGCTTAGTGTCGTCTATATGTGATCCTAGAGCAGATCGGGGTTGATTTTTCTTGTGTTCCTTAAATCTCTTTTCTACATTTCGAGTGGTCATTCCTATGTAATATGAAGGGCAATTCGTACAAGTTATTTCATAAATTCCGCTGAGCTGTTCCTGTTTGTATTTTGTTTTATTATTGACTAATATATCTGCTAGAGTTTTATGTCGTTTATTTGTTAAAGTATAATTGTAGTCTTTCAAAGTTGTATCCATTTTTTCATTGAGTTCTTTATAATATGGCGTCGATACAAAATGTTTTTCAACTGATGTGTGGGGGTAGATTTTATTCATTATCATCTTTCTTTTCATTGAAACAAAAATTTCATCTATGAATTGTTTCGGATATTGATTGTTTCGTCCTATCTGATATATAAAAAAATTTGTAGATGACATCTTTTGTCTATGGTCGGGAACAGACAAAGAACTGGAAAACTTTCTTACAGATATTAATTCAAGATTCAAGATTAAATTCACAGTAGAGCATTCGATATCAAACTCCTTAAACTTCTTAGATTTGAATATAACAATGAATAGAGATAATCAATTTTCCTTCAACATCTACAGAAAACCAACACAAACAGAATCAATTATACCATTTAGCTCCTATGATGCACCCACTATGAAAAGAGCCGCTTTTAGATTTTTGTTCCACAGACTGCTAAACGTCCCACTATCCCAAGAAAACTATAAAAAAGAAATGGACATTATATATCAGATAGGACGAAACAATCAATATCCGAAACAATTCATAGATGAAATTTTTGTTTCAATGAAAAGAAAGATGATAATGAATAAAATCTACCCCCACACATCAGTTGAAAAACATTTTGTATCGACGCCATATTATAAAGAACTCAATGAAAAAATGGATACAACTTTGAAAGACTACAATTATACTTTAACAAATAAACGACATAAAACTCTAGCAGATATATTAGTCAATAATAAAACAAAATACAAACAGGAACAGCTCAGCGGAATTTATGAAATAACTTGTACGAATTGCCCTTCATATTACATAGGAATGACCACTCGAAATGTAGAAAAGAGATTTAAGGAACACAAGAAAAATCAACCCCGATCTGCTCTAGGATCACATATAGACGACACTAAGCATAATATTACATTTGACAACTTAAAAGTACTACACAAAGAGGATAATTATTATAAAATGGTATTACTCGAACAACTTGAGATACACAAAAATAGAGATGATCCATTTCTATTAAATGATAACATAGAATTTAATGGAAGGAACATTTTCAAGCTCATTGATACATAAAAAGAACAGAAATTCACAATCTTTCCTGCCACCGAAATAATATCAAAATTTGACAGTATTCAGATTCGCTTTTCACCTCTCCCACAATTGGATGACATTCCAACAAGTAAACACACCAAGACTCTCCACTTAATTACAATATAATATATCGACTAAATAATAAAAAATAGAACATTAATAAAGTTGAGAAGTACACAAATATATAATGCATTCATATCCATTTTAATTCAGAAGACAGTAAGTTGCACACTCTTAGTTAACCTCAAAAGTTTGTAAACATCAATTTATTTTATCGAAACAAAACCAGAACAGAATACGTATATATCATTGTATATTTTCAGCTGGCCTGAGGATGGTAATTACCGAAATCGATCGCCAAAGATTATAAAAATTTATTTACAAAAATAGTGTGTTTTAATTACATCCCTCTATTTAAACCAACTAATAATTTAAACGATTGCTATTTTTGCCTGAAAAAGAATGAAAGTTATTCCAAAGAGAGAAAGCACAAGATCGACTATCCAAATTTACACTTTGCAATACGACCTGTTCCTCATAATGCAGATTTACTAGTACATATCGTGTCTTTAGATCCGCAAAATGTTGTTTTGGAAGATATTGGAGACAATGCATCACGGGCAGCCCGAAGAATAGTGCAACAAGCCTACTTTTACTCCTGGTCCAAGTTCTGGCGAGCCATATTTAATTCTTAAAAGTGAGTTTAATGATTAAATTACTTTGGGTTATCAAAGCAACAGTCAGAACCTCTTGGTTCCCGTCTTAAGGAAAGGAAGTTGTTGGACAACGAAACAAAAATTACGAATTTCAGAAAAAGGAATGTTTCGTATTCTGCATTATACAATATGAAAAATTCGTTGTGTGCGTGTTCCTATATTGATGATTATTGTAGGAACGTTATATTGAACATTCCCTCTCTGAGTGGCGTTTATTAATAGATTTGTCTAAATACAGTTTAAGAGCTGTGTTAATTGCATAATGTAAATTCAAAACCATATTAGACTCCATTTAAATGTTCAGTATTCATTTACCAAAAAGCTTTCTGAATTAAAGAGTAAGTAAATACTTTTGTATATTTTATTGAATACGATTGAGTACTGACGAAGCAAAGTCTCTCTTAAAACTTGTTTTTTAGTAATGTAACTTAGCTAGATATCCAATAACATTGAATATTCTAAGTTAGATGTTTCTTAAAATTATGTTAAACATTTTTGAAAGATATTTGTTTTCATAAGAGGGATGAGCAGTAACAAAATTTTGTCTACTCAAAATATTCAATTTATAAGATTTTTGTTAACAATTTATATTTGTTGGATTTTGTTATATCATTTGTATGTCTTATAATGAATGTTTATTTTATATATCGTTCGATATAGGTGGAACTTATATGACATTAATTTAATTCCTGAAGTTATAATATTAAATATAATTCTTTTAAATCAAATATGTAGAAGGCTAACAAAATATATATGTGAATATTAAAATATTCAAATAAGTGATATTGAACTAAATAAAAACTTTCGTGTAAAAAATTCTGTCTCATCACACATCTCGTGTCAGTCAGCTTAGAAAAGATTGTTGGAAGAGATAGATAACCAGACAATATTAATCTAAAATATGCGGAAAATAAATTTTAGATTAAAAATAGGAATGTCTGGTACATTTAATTATGGAAAGGACTAGAGATTATATGGTGAAACAGGTAAAAAGAAGACTGGGGTGACTTCATTGTAAATATTGGATGGAGTAGTGACTTCATTGATTTAATATCACTTTTTGTCCCTTCTAGCTCACCCTAACAAGAAACGTAAACATGATAATGATTAAATTCGCTCGAATTAACGGAAATTCATCATGGGTAAATCGTTTCCGACACTTCAAAATCAAGTGCGCATATTCATGGTCCACATTGAAAAAAACCTCTTCGGGTTCTACGCCACCAAGGTGATTTGCGTATTGGCATCCTATTCATCTGTGGGCGTCCGATAAACGCAAACTGGGATAAATTGAGTGAATTTTACGCTCCGTTAACCGAGAGATAAGTTAATTCCGAGCATTATATTGTCAGTACCAAACTGAATATTATGGGTATTTACGGAAGATTGCAGGGAATATCTGCCAGTCGGGGATGTTCAGAATGACATTCCAGTTAGGATGGAACGATGACGTCATATTAAATGGTCTAGATATTAAATTCCGTCTAGTTTACGGCTGACGGGAGATCAATGGCGAGTTTCGAATAGGACGCGAATAGATGAACAATCAGAATCTATTAAGTGATGAGAATCTCTTTGAGATGGAGGAAGGCCTTGACAGGATGTCATTTTTCGAGTCATTGAACGTACAGAAGATAAGTCAGCGTCTAAGCGGAAAGCGAAACTAGATATGATACTTAAAACTATGAGGAAAATATATTAAATAATGAAAGAATAAAACAACACAGCGAATAAAACTCTTCAGAACTATACATAAAAAAATAAGTACTAACTAACACAAAATAAATGTTTGATTGCATCGGTCCCTACTTGTCGGAAATACATCTTGATGATTGAAGTAAAACAACTTAATTTTCGCTAATTTATTCAATTTCACAACAATTGTTTCGTCATGACAACATAACTTCGTCAGGTGAGTATGGTACTAACTATATATTTGATATTGAGTTCTTTAAATATTCAAAATGTACAGAAAAGAAGGTAGTGAGAATTTACAGTAATTTGTTTTTTTCTTATTACACAAAGTTTCAGAAAAGGTTAAGTAAGGGGGATTTATTGAGGTCCGTCTGGTCGTTTAGGAAAACCTGTTTTTTATTGTATCTGTTAATTTCGTGGGATTCTAGGTAGTTCAACCTGAGGTTCTTTTTTTCTAGGTGTAAGATTTTGTAGTTATTGTCAAAATCATGTCCGGTCTTGAATTTCCGTTTTTTCCAAGATATGCTTTTTCGTGTTCACATATCCTAGTGCCGAAATATCTACCTGTCTGACCCACATATACAGATGGGCAAGTACAGCAGTTTAATCTATAGACTCCAGACTTTTTGTTTTTATGGATCAAATCTTTATTATTTTTTATTAAATTTCTTAACGTCTTTCTTGTTTTGAATGAAATGTTGCAGTTACTCTTTTTCTGCTATTAGTAAAAGATAGAACTAATCCGGTTATAAAACAAGAGATTATCGAAATCTTAAAGGTTTGTTTGGACGAAAACTATTTTTTATTTAATGGAATATTTTACGGAGCTAATGATGGTCTCACTATAGGAAGCCCACTTAATCCGGTATTATCCGAAATATTTATGGACTTCCTGGAAACCAAAATCCAAGAGAGCTCCTTCTTTAAATAATTCATTTATTGGTATCGTTACGTGGATGATATTTTATCTTTATTCACCGGTACCAGTAGACAGCTTGCTATGTTTTTAGAATTCATAAATACATTATCTCTCACAATAAAATTCACTAATGAAATAGAACAAAACAACAGCATCAATTTTCTCGATTTAAAAATTTCAAAAATTAACAATAAACATGACTTTTTAATTTTCCGGAAACCCACTCATACAGATAATACGATCCACCCAAATTCTAATCACCCACATTCTCAAAAACTAGGGGCTTATAATAGCATGATATTTAGATTAACGAACATACCTATGACACAAGAGAATTTTGATAGAGAACTGAATATAATAAAGCAGATTGCATTCAACAATGGTTTCAATCCGTTCATTATAAATAAATTATTGAAACGAATACAATTTAAACAGTCAATATCGCTTGTATATCCAACAATAGCTATTGATACAAAATATAATTCTTTAACGTATATAAACAAAAAGTCCGAAAAAACAGCAAGATATTTAAAGAAAAAGTAAGAGTTACTACAACATTTCAAGAAACACGTTATGAAATTTAAAAAAAAAAATAGAGATTTGATCATATTCATATGGCGTTCGCAGCGTAAACACGTATTGGAACCGCTCCGCATATCTCCCGAATATAATTCTATATAAATATTTTAAAAGTAACTTAAAATCTCACACTAAATGCGTGGTACAAGGCGAAATCCTGTCAACCAGGACACTTCGAATACAGGCATCAACGATAGGATGTCGGAGATGGAAGCTAAATTCCAAGAAGGACTGGATAAACTACGTAGAGAATACTTTGAACAGAGTTCTTCTACCTCCAAACAGCGAAATCCTTCAAGCTTCGAAGAAAAATTGAAGCAATTCGAGATCGAAATCAAAAAGGAGATCAAGAACCTAAAAGATGAGTTATTGCAAATTCAATCTAAACTACAAAAAAGTGAACAAAATGTTACTAAAATCCTAAATATGAACAACAGCAAAAAGCTCTTAGTGAGGGGCATTCCTGAGAAGAGTAATCCTAGTGATGTGACGACGGAATTATTGAATATTTTCAACAACAATATGAAACTAAACATCCAAAGAACTGAATTAATCACCTGTTATCGCCCGAGAAAAAATATATAATATATATAACAAGCAGAACGGAACTAAACCGTCACCAGTGATAGTGGAATTCGTTACCCAGTGGCGGCGTGATGAAATCTTCTTCAATAAAAGTCGACTAAAGGGGTCCAAATTTCTAATCTCGGAAGTGCTACGAAAGGACAAAATACAATTGTTCCAGAGGGCGCGCCCCCAGGCATTAGATCTTGACGTGATGGGGGCGCTCTGCTGACTAGGACCCTAAATTCGTCCCGACGAATTGGAGGGTTAAGTCTTGGTGTCTAACGTAATGCCAATTCGCGCCAGTCACTGGACCTGTATGGTGGAAGATCTCCGAATGGGGCCCTAGTTTTACTCAGGTGAAATGGAGGGCTGAGCCGGTTGATTAACTCAGTGACAAGGGAGTCTGTCGCAGCACAGGGCTTCTCCCTTAAAACTGGCGTACTCTACCCTATCGCAGTATAAATCTCCGGATTCTGTGTAATGGCCGAGTGCGTTATGTAGCATACTGCGTTACCTCGGGGGGGTGGACTTGCCCTCAGGTGTTACTTGTACCACCTGGCCACCCCACTTGGTGTTGGACTCGAGGGGGCAGTGGTTGAAAGTCCGCATGCTGGACTAGGGGGGTATTTCATTTATCTGTTCGCAGACCCCCATTTTCGGGATATTCTCATGAAACGACTCGGGGTTTAACGGGACTTGACGGTTCGACCGGCCTGTCCTGGCCCCTGTATCTGTGCGTAACTATTTAGGGTTTGTGGATCTCGACGAAATGGCTCCGCCATTAGTGCTTGACGCCAGGATCAATCAAATGACTTCACATGGGTTCGGTGGGTCAGGACGTATAGTCCGCTAGACGGTGCTCGTACCAGGATCAATTGTAGTCGTCAATCTTGAGTTTATCTTAGTTCTTGGGACTGCGTTCGGGTGGATGGATAAGAATTCCCTCCGGCGGGTGAGTTGCGTCTCAAACAACTCGGGTACTGACCTGCAGAGCCAGTAGAGGTTGGATAGTGCTTTCGCTGCTACCAGTCAGACGGTTCTGGCTTTCGAGTCGGGGCCCAAACTGGAAGCTGGTGGGTTCATCTCTTCGGAGGGGTTCTCGCCACGCGCGATGATATGGCGTAATCCTTATCACACTTTCTACCTCTGGGTGGACTGTGGAGACTGCTTGGTAGTCACTTGGAAAAGAGGCCATGCCTCAAATAGCCAATAACTATTCTGGTAGAATTCACCTGTTCCAGAGGGCGCGGGAGGCCTTCGAAAATAAATCCTGGACAAGAAGGGGTGAAGTATTCATATTTCATGATAATAAGAAAGTTCACATTTTGGACGAAAATCACTTAAGCTTACTAATAAACTAACTGCGGAGTGGGAAAATGTGCTTAGAAACTTTATCTGTGTTTGGGACTCAATTAAAATACTTTTGATTTTTTTTTGTTTTCTAAGAAACTCAGGAATTACGTCTGTGTTCACCTCTTTTTTCGTTTAAACGCTTGATAAACGGCATTTATAGAACAGTTGTTGAAAACTAAAATACCACCATCAAAATGTACTGTTGTCTCTGAATTGTATATATATAGGATTTCTTCTGTTTACATTGATGAAAATAAGCTCAAAAATTGGCCACATAAATATACGATCCTTAATTCCAAGTCTTGAAGACTTCAAACAATTTATCTCCTCAAATGAGTTCGATTTCGTAGGTGTATCGGAGACGTGGCTCAATAAAACGAATAACTATGAAAATGTCAAGGTCGATGGTTGTGAGGGTGTCTATCAGGGTAGAGATGGCTGAGGTGGGGGTGTGGGGCTGTTTGTGAGGGGAGGTTATAGTTTTTCTCTTATTGAAAATGAATATACAAACAACCCATTTTTTGAACAAATCTGGATTCGAATTCGTTTAAATAAAATAGACTTCATACTGGGATGTGTTTACAAACCGCCCCAATACAATCAATCTGACTTTCTGAGAGATTTCGAAAACATACTGACTTCATTGATACCTCTGTGTGACAGGGTATGCTGTGTTGGAGACTTCAATCTAAATTACATGAATCTCTCATCTAGAGACGTAGTAGAATTCAACCACTTATTAAACTCCATGGGCTTGTCACAGGTCTTTACCCAACCTACCAGAATAACCTCGCAAACCGAAACTCTGATCGACCTTGTCATCCTATCCGATAATATAGATATACTAAAGTGCGATACTCTACCTTCGATGTTTTCCGATCACGAGTTCATCTTCTGCGAAATTCAACTGCCGCCTTGTAAAAGAAGTGTAGAATATAGGGAATGCAAGAACTATAGAGATATTAACATAAAACAGTTCGATCAAGATTTACGCTCCATTCCATGGCGAAATATATACGACATAATAGATGCTGATGGTAAAGTGGCCTTTATAAACGAAAATTTAAACGCCTTGCTTGATCTACATGCTCCAAAGAAAATGATCAGACTGTCAAAATCGAAAAAACAACCCTGGCTTCGAAATGCTAAACACCTAATGAAGTTGCGTGATAAAGCATTAAGTAAATATAAAAAACATCGGACTGACGAAAATCGAGCATACTATAAATCATTGAGAAATTTAACCTCTTCGACAATCGAACGCGAAAAAAAAGCATTTCTACGTGAAAAATTTTCAACCAATAACAATCTCTGGCAAGATCTTAAATATTACTGCGGCCATAAAAACGGCAGTACTCAGTTACCGGACAATTTGAAAAACCCTGATGAAACTAATCGCTCTTTCATTTCATCGATCCCACAAACCCAAGTTGATCCACAGAATATAGTGAATTTCTACTCTAAAAATCGGAAAACATCGTTGACCACTCTCTTAAAGTTCTCTACTGTATCAGAAATGGATGTGCTCAAAATTATTTCACAGCTCAAATCGAAAGCCTGTGGCATTGACGGAATCAATATATACGTACTTCATATGTGCACTCCATTCATCCTTCCATTCATCACCCATCTCATCGATCACTGTATCTCCAGCTCCGTCTATCCAACTGCATGGAAGAAAGCACTTATAATCCCTAAACCAAAAATATCGTCTCCTAAAGAGTACAAGGACCTAAGACCCATAAGCATCCTCCCATGCCTATCGAAAATACTCGAAAAAATCATAAACGAACAACTGGTAAATCACATAAAGACAAACAACATTCTTCCTGATACGCAATCTGGCTTTCGAAAAAATCATAATTGTTCTACCACATTGACAGATATCACGGATGATATCCTTCGGGCTACAGATAATAATAAATTCACCTTACTCGTCCTCTTAGACTATAGCCGAGCATTTGACACCCTTAATCGCTCTATATTGTTGGCAATCCTTCACTACATAGGTCTTGAAAAGAACGCAGTTGCCTTTTTCAGTAGTTATTTTCATGGGAGAACTCAAAAAGTTATGATAGATGGCACTTTCTCCGAAGAACTGCCTGTGACAAGTGGTGTTGCACAGGGATCAATTTTGGGTGGGACCCTCTATACAGTGTATACCTCTGAACAGGACTCCTCTTTCAATAGGTGCAAAGCCCATTACTACGCGGACGATACACAAGTATATATAAGCTTTCATAGGACTGAAGTTGCAGAGGCCTGCGGTGCGTTGAATCTGGAACTTGGGAAGCTTATAGATTATTCAACTAAACATCACCTTCACATAAACCTAGAAAAGTGTAGTGTAATGCTTTTTGGTCCCGGAAACTATAGGGACGAGGTCGATGCAGTGGTAGATGTAAGATTGGGCGATTACAACCTGAGAATTGAAAGGGGTAAACGAAACTTGGGAATCATATTCGATAATTCACTTAGATTTGATGATCATGTCTCGGACTGTGTCCGCCGCGCATACTTTAAGTTGAGACTACTATATAGTAACCGTCACTTTATCCCGGAGAAACAGAAGAAAATTTTATGTGATTCACTTGTCCTGTCTACCTTTGATTTCGGTGATGTTGTGTACGGAAGTGGCCTAACGGTCCTGACCCAGGCTAGAATTCAAAAGGTTCAAAACTCGTGTTTGCGTTTCGTATTTGGAATAAGAAAATTTGAAAGAATTTCCCATAAACTCAAAGAACTTGGTTGGTTAAACATGAGCCACCGGCGAAAGGTGCATTCAGCCTGTTTCTACCATAACATCCTCATGAATAAGTTACCAAATTATCTACATAGAAAAATAATATATAGAAGTCATGTTCATAATGTTAATATTAGGAGTAGAGGTCTTATCACACCACCTATCCATAAAACTGCCATTTTCGAAAGGAGCTTCACTTATAACATCGCTAAGGTCTACAATTTACTTCCAGATAAATTTAAAAATTTGAACTTAAAAAAATTCAAAACTAACATCCAAGAATACTACTTAAGTGAACAGAACATGTCCTAATATCTCCTATATAGTAAGATGGTAAACTGTATGAATGAATGTCATCTTTTAAAACTCACACAAAGAGTGAACACAGAACGCCTGTAAAAAGCAAATCACAACAAATGTAAGTTTGTTTTTTTTTCTTTCCTTCGTTTTCTTTTTGTTTTTGGGTTGAGTTGAGCAGCGTATGCTTGAGCATAACTGGACTCCGCCTTTTTTCACAATAAAGTAGATAATGGAGAATAATTATCAATATAACTACCTATATCTGAAGAAATGTATCGATCTATTGTGGAAATAAAGACATATTATTATTATATTATTATTATCCAAAAAAACAAAAAGTCTGGAGTCTAAAGGTTGAACTGCGGTACTTACAGTACCGCACTGTAAATTCCCACTATCTTCTTTTCTGTACATTTTGAATATTTAAAGAACTCAATATCAAATATGTAGTCAGTACCATACTCACCTGACGAAGTCATGTTGTCATGACGAAACAATTGTTGTGAAATTAAATAAATTAGCGGAAATTAAGTTGTTTTACTTTAATCAACAATATAAATGCTTATACGGTTCGAATATTTTTTTGTACTCATTGTCAATGCCTCTAACTCAATAAATAAATAAAATTTGGGATTCAATAGTTAACCTACTCTGGATAGACTGGTTCAATAATGAATTAAACATTCGCCATTTCTTATGATGACCCCACGCTATCCTACTACTAATGTAGTGGTCAATATCTACTTTGCGCAACTCATTCTACGCTATCCTAACTTCATGAAAAAGCTGATATAGAATGTCCGGGAGATTTGTTGAGAGGATATATTTTTCGAAATAAAAACAGCTCCGTTTCTATTAATTATAGCTGATGACACTTGACTGCAAGCTCGAGGTTTGTCAAGAGACTATATTTTCGGAAATAAAAACAGCACCATTTCCTACAATTGTAGCTGATGAAAGAGCAGATGTTTCAGCAAAATCTCAGTTACTTGTAGTCTTTCGGTATATATCGGGTGTTTTTTTTAGAATGATAGAACTTTCAATAGGGATAACTGTGAATTGACAGAAAGTAGAAGCCATGTTAATTTGACATTTCTGTTCAGTTAGCATTGACAAATTATCATGAAAAGACTCACGCCGCAACAAATTTCACAAATAGTTGAAATTTATTTTCGAAATCAGTGTTACATAATCGTCCATCAGAGCAGATTATTCGTCGAACTATCGATAGATTTCGAACAACATTTTCTCTACTCGATGCAACAACAACAACAAGGCAAGGAACTGTACGTACAGAAAAAAATATCGCTGCTGTAAGTCATAGTGTTAATGATGATCCAGATTTATCTATTCAACAACGTTCACAACAAATTGGACACTATGCATCCACCACATGGAAAATTTTGCGTACACCCATACAAGATCCAACTGGTTCAAGAACTAAAGCCACTTGACCCTTATAAGCGTCGCTTGTTTGCTGATTGGGCCCTAGAACAGCTTGAACTTGATCCACTTTTTATCGTAAAACTGTGTTTAATGATGAAGCTCATTTCTGGTTGAAGCAAAATTGCCATATATGAAGTGAAAACAACCCTCAAGAAGTTCTGCAGATTCCATTGCATCCTGAAAAATGCACTGTATGTTGTGCTTTACACGCTGGAGGCATCATCGGTCCATATTTCTTTAAGAACCATGCTACAACGGAATGTTACAGTGAACGGTGCTCGTTACAGATCGATGATCAATGATTATTTGTTTCAAAATTTGAATGATATCGACCCAGAAGTGTTTTGGTTTCAACAAGATGTGACTACACATCATGCTGCTACCGTAACAATTGATTTATTGAGAGAAAGGTTTGGCGATAACATTATTTCGAGAAATGCTCCAATTAATTGGCCTCCAATGTGACATAACTCCACTGGATTTTTTTCTTTGGGGTTATGTCACGTCTTTGGTTTATGCTGATAAACCAGAAACAGTAGATGCTTTGGAAGCCAACAAAACTCGTGTTATTGATGAAATAAGGCCTGAATTACTCGAAAAATTGATCTGGTCGAATGCGGGTCCTCAGAGCTAGTGGTGATGAACATATGCCGGAAATTATTTTCAAAACATAAAAGTCATAAAATTATCTTTCAAATAAAAAAAAATTTTGCTTCAATCTTAATTTAAATATGTTTTTTTTTTTCAATTTAAAATTCTAACACTCTAAAAATAAGCACCCGATACAAAATTCGGAGCCAGTGGAACTTTTTTGGGGTTATTTGGTTTCTGAAAAACTTGATGGGACTACAACCAATAAAAATATCCGAAAAAGTCTGGGTCTTCCTGTGGAAAATTGCCGACAAATGTATAACCCAAAATTATAACGTAGCAGTTGTTATGAGTAGACAAAATTCAAAAGAAAAATACCCCTTCGCGCATTTCATACATTGCAACGCACAGCAATTAAAATCAATTGTGTTAAATGCCATATCAATGAATTCACAAGTGAGAGTATTTTTTTGAAATCTCATGGCATTTCAGCATTCTCTGATAATTTACCATAACGGGTTGAAATTTTTGATATAATTTATAAGAAATGTGAGCTATGGTAATAGAAAGTTCTACAATGCAATGAATACCAGCGACTACAATTCGTCAAAGACCTATATTCACTATACACAGAAACACTAAGGTACAGGACATACCTTTGCGGAATAATTCAAGTAAAGAAATGTGTTCCTGATATTTTCACGTTACAAACGCAAAAAAAACTTTCCTAGTGCTCAAGTTAGATCATAATTTGCCGTAATGCTCATAATTAGCATATTCAAATAAATTAATTCGGCTGATCTGCACTAAACATCATTAACACGAAGTATGAGCTATGGTAATAGAAAGTTCTACAAATCGAGACAGTGAAACATCAACAAATACTTATCCGGTTTGTTTGAGTATCCAATTGTTATACAGATGTTTGTTACACTGTCTCGATTTGTGAAACTTTCTATTACCATAGCTCACACCCCTTATTAATGATAACCAATACTGATCAGCCAAATTAATTTATTTGAATTTTCGATAAAGTTATAAAAAAAATCCTCATGGAGCTTCCACTCGTTGAGATTTCAATATATGAACTCTGAATATAGTTTTTGAACCTAAAAATTCCTTAATAGAATGTATGGAAGAACTAGAATCAAATGTTGCCAACAGAAACGTAGCCAGTATCCGGAATAAGACGAATGCTAGATGATCCAATTTTCGTTTTTCAGTGAAATGTTTTTCATCCTATTATGCCTCATGTAACCAACTTTAACTGAGGAAAGTTGAACCTACTTTAGAAGAGCATGCTATTAATATTTGAAGAAAATATAGCTAGTACCAGAACCACTTGTCGATATTATTGATGAAGTAAATAGACCTATTTATGACAAAGATCATGAACATCCATTAGTAAAAATAAAGCGTGTAAATTCCCAAAAAGTGTTGACTGATATTGGTGTAATGAATGTGTGTGATGAAATCATTAGTAATACGCATAAGAGGTTGAGTTTAATTTGTCATCTTCAAATTAGTTCTTCATTTCATGTCTCATTTCGATGATTTGAGCTGAATCTGGACAATATTTCTTTTCTGGTTAGGTTTTGTTACTGTATTTTTATGCCGTCCCAAGTAATAAATAGTTAATTTTTTTTCCTGCTTTGAAATCGCTCTTCTCACCAAGACAGAACAGAAAAATCTAATAAAATGTTGATGGAAATCTCATAAATAAGCATCAAATCGGTCCTTAACCCTTGTCAAAAGAGCTGATTTTCCAAATCTCTCGATTTCCGTATCACGAAACCGCGCATAAATCTAAAGCACCGAACATGAGAACTCATTACTCTTAAACAAGAGACTGATGACTGTACGAAAAATGGATTCTGGAACAATTTCATATACAATTTAAATTCAGCAAAGAATGGAGAACATTTCTTCCATTATGCATGAAAGGAAAATAAGGGAATAATAGGGAAATTTGCCTACCAAAGGCAGCGTCCCCATCGAAAATAAAGCGCTGCTTTGTTATCTCCGGGCAATTCAGCATAAAACGTATATATAGACAATCAAAAATAATGATACATTAAACAATGGGAATATTGTCCGTGACAAGGGGGAATTTTCCTCTTTTGTAGTGTTTGAGATGCTTCGAACCAATCTAGGAATAGTCTCGATGTATCTCCAGAATTGAAGATGCTTTTCTAACTTAACGAGGTCATACATTCGTCTCTTCGAGTCAGATGCAAATAATATTATATTAGAGGAGAAATCATTTAAAATTATATTTCTCGAAGATCTTTTAACATCGCATTGTACAAGTAAGAGTTCATGAAGACACTGACTTTTGAAGCTCTTTCCCAATAGATCATTAATAGGTCATACAGGCGCTGGTATTAGGTGATTTTTTAGAGTGATAGAATTTTAAATTGAAATAAAACACATTTAAATTGAGATTGAAGCCAAATTTTTCTTTTAATTGAGAGATAATTTTATGACATTTATGTTTCAAAAATAATGTCCAGCATATGTCCACGACGACTAGCTCTGGGGAACCGCATTCGACCAGACCAATTTTGGACCACTTTTTCGAGTAATTTAGGCCTTATTTCATCAATAACACGAGTTATGTTGGCTTCCAAAGCGTCTATTGTTTCTGGTTTATTAACATGAACCAGTAACTTGACATAACCCCAAAGAGTTATGTCGCATGATTCTGGAGGCTAATTAATTGGACCATTTCTCGAAATAACGTTATCGCCAAATCTTACTTTCAATAAATCAATTGTTACGGTATCAGCATGAGGTGTACCACCATCTTGTTGGAACCAAAACAATTCTGGGTCGATACCATTCAAATTTTGAACGAAATAATTATTGATCATCGATCTATAACGAGCACCAATCACTGTTACAGTAGCTTTTTTAAGCGTTTTTAAAGAAATATGGACCGATGATGCCTCCAGCTTGTACGGCACATCATACAGTGCATTTTTCAGGATGCAGTGGAACCTGCAGAACTTCTTGAGGATTGTTTTCACTCCATATACGGCAATTCTGCTTGTTTATATAGCACTTCAATCAGAAATGAGCTTCATAACTAAACGCAATTTTACGATAAAAAAGTGGATCAACTTCAAGCTGTTCTAGGGCCCAATCAGCAAACAAACGACGCTTATTATTGTCAAGTGGCTTTAGTTTTTGAACCAGTTGGATCTTGTATGGGTGTAGACCAGATCTTTACGCAAAATTTTTCATGTGCTGGATGGACAGAGTTCAACTTGTTGTGAACGTCCAGACAAAACTGGATCAAAATTAACACTTTGACTTACAGCAGCGATATTTTCTTCTGTACGTACAGTTCTTTGTCTTGTTGTTGTTGTTGCATCGAGTAGAGAAAATGTTGTCCGAAATATATCGATAGTTCGACGAATAAGCTGCTCTGATGGACGATTATGTAAACCATAAATTTCACGAAGTGCTCTATAACTTTGGCGAATAGAACACTGATTTTGAAATTAAATTTCAACAATTTGTAAACATTGTTGCAGCGTGAGTCTTTCTATGATAAGTTTTCAATGCTTACTGAACAGAAATATCAAAACAACATGGCTTTTACCTTCTGTCAAACCACAGTTATCCCTATCGAAAGTTCTATCACTCTAAAAAAAACCCCGATATAATAATGATGAGTACTTTAAATATTAAAACAGATATATTCTGCCAGCCCCTACAAATTTTAATTCAAGAATTAATGTCTTATGAGCACTGCTTCAATTTAGTAGACATATAAAACTCATTATAAAATATCGAATGGAACTAAAAAAATCCAACGAAATATGCATTATCAATTAAAATTACTAAATAAATACCTGAAGGAGACAAAATTTTGTTTCTATCTTATATTTATGAAAACCATATCTTTTTCAAAGGGGCAAAACGTAATTTTAAGAACTTCTCCAAAACTAACTTTTTTAGTATTATTTTAAATATTCATATTCAAAAATAATTTTGTTCCCAATCTTATATTCATGAAAACCAAATCTTTTTCAAATATGCGAAACATAATTTTAAGAACTTCTCCAATACTAAATTATTTTAAATATTCAATATATTCAAATATTTGAATAAGTTACTTCAAAAAATCACTCAACACATGTAGTACATCCTCAAAAATCAATTTGAAATTAAATAAGATCGTCATCAGTCCTACTTCACATTTAAAAAATAAAATTCATTAACGTGGTATCTTTGTTGAACAAACACTAAAATTAGCAAACTTTAAAAATTATTCCATGTTCGTCACAAAAATCAAACAATGCTTGTAAGGTATCTTATGGCCTTAGTTAAAACCAAATGACATTTATATAATGAGTGAGGAATATATATTATATATATATATATATATATATATATATATATATATATATATATATATATATATATATATATATATATTATATATATATATATATAATATTATATATATATATATATATATATATATATATATATAATATGATATATATATATATATATATATATATATATATATATATATATATATATATTGATATATACAATGAAATAATAAGAATAATTTTTTCACTTGATGGAAGGATTATTACAAAATTCAAATATCAAAACAGATTTATTTCGTCACAAGAATTTCAAAGTGAAAAAAGTAGCGAGTGTATAATTTTTTTTTTCATTCCATATTACAACAACAATATATTTTTGCATAATTGCTGGTGTCCTATTTCACCTGTGAATAGAACTGGTTACATAATATCATACCTATTCTATACAATTCGTGTCAAGGGAATTTAGCAGCCAGTTTAATTTTGTGATATTTCCATTTCCAACGCATACTGGATAGGTCTAGTGCTATGCTGTCAGACATTATCATCCATAAAGCTGAATCATTCACCCAATTCATGGTGCAGGGAGGTAATCTTGCATTTAATGATGTTTTGGAGTTAGTATTCACCTGCTATTCTTCTCATTCCATGAATCAATTGAGTTTGTCAACTGAACATTATAACCCCCAAAATATTTCCATTCCACCATGTTAAGGAACAACTAGAGCAGCAATTAATAGTAGATCATTCTGGTTGTGTTCAAATTCTTATACGGTTATGGCCAATCACTCTGGTGAACAAATTTCAGTTTTAGCTTTTTTTCCATTGTGTCAACGAACAGTTTGAAGTTTCTCATACTATTAGCACATTTTTGGCTTGGATATCTCAATGATTAACCTTGATTAAACTTTTTTTTGTCAAGTAGTCAAACCATACTCCAAAGAGCAGACCATATGCCATTCAACTCTATATACAGTTTCTTATAGTTATTATTTGATTACTCGTTTGATGCTTATACATACTCCTAGTTATGCTGTTTTGATAGGCCACTAATATGGAAGGATAGTAATACTATAGTCCTAAATATAATTATATATTATGTATTAAATAAAATAGAAAAAGGCTTTTTACTTGATAGAAGAAATATAACGAAATTTGAATATCAAAACAGATTTAATCTGTCAGTCTTCTACAATTTTAGTTTCAATTTGTATATTGAGTTTTTATTATATACGTCTATTAAATTTGAGCGGTGCTTATGTAGACATTAATTTGCTTCTAAAAATTTTTTGAATAAAAATTTTTTTGAAATTAAAATTGTAGAAGAGTGACATATTAAATCTGTTTTAACATTCAAATTTTGTTATATTTCTTCTATCAAGTAAAAAGCCTTTTTCTATTTTATTTTATTCCTAATATATAATTATATTAAGGCTTGAATGAATCTCATTATGGAATGTCAATGGTTTGCAGAAAACCTTATAATACCTTACAGTTTTCTATGATTTTGTGACGAACGTAGATTATCTTGATTTTTAAAGTTAGTCTGTTTAAGCAATTATCCGGTTACCACTTTGCGCTAAGATATACTGATAGTTGATTTTGATAGTTTGAATATTATTTACGGCCGATGAAGAGATTATCGGAATTCTAATTGTTTTTTGAATATATAGTGCATGTTTTGAGAGATTTTTGAATTAACTTATTTGAATATTTAAATATATTAAATATTTCAAATAACTTTTTATATATTTTTTGAGAAGTCCTTAAGTTGTGTTTTATGTTTTTGAAAAGCAATTGGTATTCATAATGGTAAGATCAGAAACAAAATTTTGTCTCCTTTAAATATTTATTTATTAATTTTTAATGACTATTTATATTTGTTGGTTTATTTATTCCATTTGACATTGTATATTTACTTTTGATTATATACGTCTATTGAATATGAGCGGTGCTTATGTTGACATTAATTTAATTCTAAAAGTTTTTTGAATAAAATTTTTTTTTAAATAAAAATTGTAAAAGACTGACAGATTAAATCTGTTTTGATATTCAAATTTTATTATCAAATAGTGCTTCCACCAATTCAATAACTAACAAGAATTCAAGCCGGTCGATCACCAGTAAGTCGTACCTTCGCTGATTGGATCCTTGAAATGTATCAGAATGATCCGGATTTCCATCGGAAAATCATCTTCAGTGATAAAGCCCATTTTCATCTCGGAGGCTACGTAAATAGGCAGAATTGTTGCATTTTGGGCTCGGAAAATCCTAGAATGATTGTTGAAAAGCCTCCCATTCTCAACGTGTCGCTGTTTGTTGCGGTTTTTGGGCTGGCAGTGTGATTGGACCTTACTTATTCGAAAATAAGGCTGGTGCAATTGTAACGGTGGATAATTGCTCTACCAAGCTATGACTGATTTTTTATGGCCAGAATTGAAATATATTGATGTCAACGACGTTTATTTTCAATAAAACGATTCTACGTGCCACACACGCAACGAAACAATTACTTCTGGGACGCCATATGGAGACAAGATTCATCCAACCCTTAAATGTGAAATTCCTATTCATTGCGCTGTCCTGAGATATACCATCCCAACTTTCGTTCCTAATACGTCTTTTCGAATGGCAGATAAAAACATGTACAAAAGCTTCGTGCTATTCCAGAACACATATTACATTTCATTCGTTCGTATGTAAACAAGTTTTGAAGCGTAGAGAATAGAAGCCGGGCATTCAGAATATCTAATAAGAAACGCCATTTGAAAGAATCACTTTGTTCAGTGGGGAAGGTAAACAAGGCATTTTATCTTAGATCGAGCTAGAATCCCATCCAACTACAATAGAATCAAGGTCGAAAGTATGCAGGGAATGAAATGAATTCAGTCCCAAGCGGAAATTATTTCTTGATGGAATTAACGTCCTATCCGAAAAAATCAAGATAAAAAATATACGCTATATACGGAGAACGAGGAAAATAATAGATTATCGGAGAATAAAGTTTAAAAGGCAATGCAGATTTCACATAAAAGTTTTTTATATCCTCTTGAAATTTAACCGAATTTTCTATGCATTTTGTTTATGGAATTTTTAATTATTACACTTCACCATTATTTTCATACATACCGAACGACTGAGCGTGGTACGAAAACATATGTGGTTCCATTTTATAAATGGTATATTGACGATATTTTTACCGCAGTCCCTTCAGATAGAGTTGATGACATTCTAAATAAATTTAATGAGCTTTGAATAGCAAAACAGATTTAATCTGTTAGTCTTCTTCAATTTTAATTTCAGAAAAAAAATTTGTTTCAAATATTGGAATTGAATAAATGTCTTATAATCTAAGAATAAGCACTGCTTATGTTTAATAGACGTATAAAATCAAAATTCATTATTCAATATCAAATGGAATAAAAAAACCCAACAAAATTAAATTGTTAATTAAAATTAAAAAATGAGTGATAATGAATGTTTCGTTTCAAACATGCGCTGCTGAACTCGTCAGACAGGCGTGGTACGTATGTTTTGCCTGTATCAAACATTCGACAAAATGTTTAGTTTCTGGTCTTATATTTATGAAAATTAAATCTCTTTGAAAAATACACAACATAATTTTAAGAACTCCAAAACTAATTTATTTGAATTATTTAATATGTTTAAATATTTAAATAAGTTACTTCAAAAACTCTCAAAAACATGAAGCACATCCTTAAAAACAATTAGAATTTAGATAAAGTCAGTTCAACTTACATTTGAAAGATAAAATCAAATGAAAATAAATAAACTTGTAAACTTACCAAACAATTTTTGGAAACTCTGTGAATGCTTATTCAAACTAGGTAGGTACATCTAATATCCAAACAGTGTTTAGCATAGAACATAGAGTACTTTGGATATAAGATGTACCTACCTAATTTGAATTTGCATTCACAGAGTTTCCAAAAATTGTTTGGTAAGTTTACAAGTTTATTCATTTTTATTTGATTTTATCTTTCAAATGGAAGTTGAACTGACGTTATCTGAATTCTTATTGTTTTTGAGGATGTGCTACATGTTTTTGAGAGTTTTTATTTAAATATTTAAACATATTAAATATTTCAAATAAATTAGTTTTGGAGAAATTTTCAAAACTATGTTATGTATTTTTGAAACATTCAATATTTCAAATAAATTAGTTTTGGAGAAGTTCTTAAGACTATGTTGTGTATTTTTGAAAGAGATTTTGTTTTCATAAATTCAAGACCAGAAACAAAACATTTTGCCAAATGTTTATTACAGGCAAAACATACGTACCACGCCTGACGAGTTCAGGTTCGCATGTTTGGAACGAAACATTCAATATTACTTATTTTTTAATTTTAATTAACAATTTGTTTTGGTTGGGTTTTTTTATTTCATTTGATATTGTTTAATGAATTTTGATTTTATACGTCTATTAAATATAAGCAGTGCTTATTATAAGACATTAATTTAATTCTAAAAATTTTTTTTTTATTCTTGAAATTAAAATTGTTGAAGACTAACAGATTAGATCTGTTTTGATATTCAACTTTTGTAATTATCCTATTATCAAGTAAAAAACCGCTTTTTATTAATTTAAATTAAATTAATAAATCATCCCAAATTGTACATCACGATAGAGAAAGAGAAGGATGGTAAGTTACCTTTCCTCGACACGGAGGTAATTCGATCGGGGAAAATATTGAAAACCAATTGGTATCACAAGCTCACTTTTTCTGACAGAGTGTAAAATATTTATTCTGAACATCCCTTAACACAAAAATTGATTATAGTGAAAAATCTCAAAGATAAAGCACTAAATTATCTGATGTTTCTTTCCATAGAGATAACATGGAAAAAATTAAAAAACTACTACTGAACAACAGCTATCCCCTTAAGATCGTCAACCGTATTTTACATAGGCATAGTGGTGAAGATATGGTTTGCCCTACAAAATCATTTATTATATATATATATATATATATATATATATATATATATATATATATATATATATATATATATATATATATTATCATATATCGGATAACCGAAACCTTCCAATAATGTGAGTACCTCCACCAAATATAGCTTAAGATTTTTATTTATAAATTCTTTTATTCATATGTCAACAAATATTGGTTTTTTGAATTGCTGTTCGTAGGTATGTTATAAAAACTTCTTTCTTTCAAGAGCCCTGATGGTGACGTTGTATACGTCAAAACTAGTAGGCATTTATTAAATTGGTATTTTCATGAATTTTATTCTATGACCTTCACCTCTTAAAAATATTCAACATTGATGTACAGAGTCATGCAGAAAATGAATAAGCAGAGGAAGAAATGTGGTCATAAACAGCACTCAAGTTATTTGTATCTTCTCTGTAATTTACTGTGTTGTTTCTTCTTGTGTGTATCATCTCACTCAAGAGACGTCTGAAATAATTCTGTTCTTTATCTAGGATGTTATGTTGTCAAAATCGAATCTATGTCCCCCTCTTTGTGTATGCTAGGTAAGGGCAGTTTTGTTTTCAGCTTTCAATTGTCTGACATCATTCTTATGTTGTCGTACCTTGTGTTTCATGTATTGTTCTGTTTAACCCACTTATATTTTGTTACAATCTTGGCAGGGAATCTTGTATACAAGATTGGACTGCATAATAGGAAGGGTTTTGTCTTTTATGTTGATTAAAATTTTTTTCAAGGATGTTATAGAATGATGTTGTCCAATCAAACTCTTTGAATATGTTATGTGTTTTGTAGGACCATCCAGGTAAAAACACGAGTTTTATATACACTGGCGAGCAGAAAAAAACGGATCACTTGATCATTACTGTTCAAATACCTTTCTCAGTTAAAATTTTTACGACAACCAAGAAATTTCTGAAATGGTAGGGAAAAGAAAATTTTCGAAAGAAAAGTGAAATTTTTTATTCGATTTGTATAAAGATAAAAAGCTTTTTTTGAAAAAATCAAAAACTTCGAAATTGAAAAAAGAATGATAACTGTGAAAATTTCAGTATCAGTATGACGTGTGACTTCCCCTAGCTCTGATTACAGCTTCCAAACGTCTTCGCATGCTCTTGATGAACCTTCGAGTATTCTCTTTTGGACTATTCTCCTTTTCATTACGAAGGGCTTCACGGAGCTCTTTTAAATTATTATTTATAATGGGCCCTTAGTTCTGACTCGCCTTCCCACTTGGTCCCGTAGATGTTCGATGGGATTCAAGTCAGGAATTCGTGCGGGCCAGTTGAACCTTGAATTTCCAACCTCTTTCAAGTACGCTGTCACTATTCGAGCAGTATGTGGGCATGCATTGTCAGAAATGGTATATAAGGTACAATATGGCCCATAAGAAATTCCTATATATACCTCATTGCTGTTAAAGATGTTAAATTTTTTAACCTATTTTTATTACCTCTTTCAACTCTGTATAGTCTGTTCTACTTGTTGAGTCTTCAGTTGTCTGAAGATGGGATAGTTAATTCTCGAAACTCGAGTCACAATTAAATGTGTAGAATATCAATTTATTAGTAGCAAAACATAATAATTTTTACAACTTGTTTTATCTATGATCAACTAACAAATAGTAACGACTGAAACAGTTCAGTATCTGAAAAGGAGAACGTGTTTTTTACTTTAAACTTCGAAGAAGAAAGTACGTTGCTTAAAAATTGTGTAGAAAAGAACCAATGTTATAACCAGGAGAATCAATGCAACTTCCTATGGTTCCAAAACTGTCAACTTCTTTGTAAGTTTTCCTCGAACTGTAAAATTTTGGAGGAGTTCTGTTATGTCTGATAGGTTCTTCATATTGTTATCATTTGGTCATCCCTGAGTGTTTTCAGAAATTTGGGGATCTTCTGGATCTTCTTTGTTGGATCTTCGTTCAAAATTTTGTATGTGGTGCTGTCACTTAGTAAATTGTTCACTTCACTAGTGTACCCTTTCCTATAAATAATTACTGTTTCCTTATCGGAATTACCTACCAGAATATCAGGATTGTCTGTAATAAAATTCGATGTGATATGGTGATATTTTCTAAGGTGATCTGCAGTTCTTGGTTTTTCTATGAAGTTCTGTTATATGTTTTGTTTATGAAATGTTTTTTCTAGCCTGGAAAAAAGAACAATCGTTCCGAAACGTCGGCAAAATCATAATGGATTATTTATTCATTTTGTCCAAATTTCTACGATAGATTGCTCAATTTATCTATAGATTACTAAAAGTACCGATGAACCTCCAGAATTTTTCCAAAGAACTCAATATAATCAAACAAATATCATTTAACAATAGTTTCAACCCAACCCTTATAGATAATTTTATATATAGAAAGAATATCCGAAGACATTGTCAATTATTTGAAGAAAATTTCAATTACACAGCTGCTTTCGGAGCCATTAATCACATGGACAAAGATCGGGTGTTTTTTTAGAGTGATAGAACTTTGAATTGATATAAAACACATTTTATATTAAGATTGAAGCCAAATTGTTTTTTATTTGTAAGATAATTTTATGATATTTATGTCTTTAAAATAATTTCCGGCATATGTCCACTAAGACTAGCTTTGAGGAACCGCATTCGACCAGACCAATTTTGGTCCACTTTCTCGAGTAATAATTCAGGCTGTATTTCATCAGTAACACGAGTAATGTTGGCTTTCAAAGCGTCTATTGTTTCTGGTTTATCAGCATGAACCAATAACTTGACATAACCCTAAAGAAAATAATTCAGTGGAGTTATGTCGCATGATCTTGAAGGCCAATTAATTGGACCAATTCTCGAAATAATATTATCGCCAAATCTTTCCTTCAATAAATCAATTGTTACAGTAGCAGCATGAGGTGCAGCTACATCTTGTTGGAACCAAAACACTTCTGGGTCGATACGATTTAAATTTTGAAACTAATAATCATTGATCATCGATCTGTAACGAGCACCATTCACTGCAACATTAGCTCCAGCATCGTTTTTAAAGAAATATGGACCGATGATGCCTCAAGCGTGTATAGCGCACCATACAGTGCATTTTATCGGATGCAATGGAACCTGCAGAGGATTGTTTTCACTCCATATACGGCAATTTTGCTTGTTTACATAGCCGTTCAACCAGAAATGAGTTTCATCACTATACACAATTTTACGATAAACAAGTGGATCAACTTCAAGGGCTCAATCAGCAAAAAAACGACGCCTATTATGGTTCATTGGCTTTAGTTCTTGAACCAGTTGGATCTTCTATGGGTGTAGACCAAGATCTTTACGCAAAATTTTCCATGTTGTGGAGGCACAGAGTCCATTTTGTTGTGAATATCGACGAATAGACAAATCTGCATTAACACTATGACTTACAGCAGCAATATTTTCTTCTGTTCGTACAGTACTGTCTTGTTGTTGTTGTTGCATCGAGTACAGAAAATGTTGTCCGGAATCTATTAATAGTTCGACGAATAAGCTGCTCTAATGGAGGATTATGTAAACCATAAATTTCACAAAGTGCTCTATAAGTTTGGAGAATAAAACACTGATTTTGAAAATAAATTTCAACAATTTATAAACATTGTTGCGGCGTGAGTCTTTCCATGATAATTTGTCAATGTTTACTGAACAGAAATGTCAAAACAACATGGCTTCTACCTTCTGTCAAATCACAGTTATCCCTAACTAAAGTTCTATCACTCTGAAAAGAAGCACCCGATATATTAAAAATAATAAAGATAAATCAAACAATGATAATAAAACAGGACTTTATAAGTTGACTTTAAAGGATTGCCCAAGCATCAGAAAAACCACCCATTTAATAGGATTTGAACATAATTTCAATAACAAATATGAAATTATCCATAAGAGTGAAGGATCTAGATGAGCATTCATAGTATCACTTGAAATAAACCAATATAATTCCCAGAAGTTTCACTATTGAATATCTTCATGTAAATCTATCTTCTCATGTTATGAAAGTGTTTCATTGTGAAAGAAGTATGAGTATCAGTTGAATAATAGTCAATGAATCATATTGCCACATTTATATATGCAGAAAAAAAGAAAATATTTTTCATAATAAGCAATGGAAGTTCTTTATAATAGTAGTCAAACACAAAATCTGAAACATCTCGTATGACAGATCGAAAACGAGAATAACCCCTCGTCTCTGCTCTTTTTTGTTGAATATTACATACACCAACATTCTCTTCTACATCTAAAATGACAATTTTATACCTCATCAATAACTTCTCCACTAAGTAAGAACATTGATTTATCTGGAAGATTCGCCATTTTTTTCTGAATAATTTAAAGCGCTTGGAAGTTTCGACATCCCGGAAGTTCCTGACCCAATGTATAATATATATGTATAGAACCTTTTATTTTGTTTTCTTATGTGTTTTCTCAGTCAACTCTCTGGCTTTTTTCTTGGGAGAATTAAAAAGAGCTGGAAGTGAAAAATGTATTGCATCGAACCATTTTCCATGTGAAAGTTTGTTCAACCTATAAAGATACTATGTTTATTTTTCCACATGAGTATCTCCCAACCTTGGAAAGCGGAAAAAATTATGATTACTTTTTCCTTCGTCAGTTTTCTTTCACATTATATGGAAGAACAATTCAGTTGTGGAAAATTGCTCGTTAACTTAATTCGCTGAAAATAAAATCCAGAATAATTTGGTGGAATGTTTGGAAATATCAATTTCGTGGAATAATATTACCACAAGAGTACAGTTGATGAAAAATTTGATTTCCCACATGGAATATCTTTACCCTACTTCATTTACATGCTCCCTTCAAGACATAAATAATAAAAAGTGAATATAATGAAAGGAGGTTTTTTACTTACTAGAAGGATTATTCAAAAGTTTTTAAATTTCATACAGATATTCTGTTATCCTCCTACAAATTTTAATTTAAAAAAAATAATTTTTGTTAAAAAATTTTTAATTGAATTGAATGAATGTCTAAGAACACACTGTGTCAATTTAGTAGAAAAATAAAATTGAACACTTATCACACAGTACCGAAAGGAATAAAAGAATTCAAAGAAATAAAAATTATCAATTAACAATAGTTTAAGAAGAAGCGTTTTTTTTTAACTAAGCACAGATTGAACACAATGTTAGAAACATTGCACATTTCTGGTCCAATTCAGAAATTTAGGGATTCATTTTCCAGAAATTTTTCTCATGTGATGTGAAATATACAATGGACATGTTAATATGAAATATTTGAATCCTAAGATATTCGTTTTAGTGGATTTGACAATCTACTGAATAAATACTTGAAGGGGACAAAATAATTTTGTTTCGTTCCTTGTTTTATTAAAACTAAATCCCTCTCCAAAACTGCAAAACATAACCTCAAGACTTTCTTCAAGAACCACTCGCTCAAAACAAGTTCCTTCAAAAAAATACTTAAAACACGCAGAACATCTTTAAAGTGCAATTTAGAATTATTAAATATAATAATTGTATATTTTGCATTTGGTTTAAAGGGAGTCCATAAAATACCTTGCAAATTTTGGGTAGTTTCTGTGGCGAACACAGAATACGTAGGATTTTTAAGTTCACTTCATTCTAGTGTTTGTTCAGATATCTCCATTCAGTTTGTATGGTGAGATATAATTTGTTAATTATTTTTATTTTTAAATGTGAAGTAGGACTGATGAGTTTCCGTTGTAATATTTCTAAGTTGGTTTTTGAAGATGTTCTGCATGTTTTAGGAATTTTTTTGAAGGAATCTATTTTGAGCAAGTTGTTTTTGAAGAAGTTCTTGAGATCATGTTTTGCATTTTTGGAAAGGAATTAGGTTTTAATGAAACAAGGGACGAAACAGAATTTTGTTCCCTTCAAGTATTTATTCAGTAGATTCATTTGATAATTTTTTTTTAATTCTTTTATTTCCTTAGGTACTGTGTGATAAGTGTTTAATTCCATATGTCCACTAAATTTACACAGAGTGTTCTTAGATATTTATTTCATTTAATTCTGAAAGTTTTAGTCTAGAAATTTCTTGAAATTAAAATTTGTATAAGGTTAACAGAAAAATCTGCTTGATATTTAAAAACTTTTAAAAATAACTAAGGTCGAAAAAAAAGAATTTTGTGTGATTGGAAATATTTAAAAATCTTAGAAATGTTGTCACAGCAGCCGTAAAGAAGGAGAAAAAGAGCTATTACAATAAATATTTAAGCGATGATCAATCTCGAGAAAATATGTGGGCTAGTTTGGATGGTATGGGTTTTGCGAAACACAGAAACTCTTGTCTAACTTCTGACTTAGAAAATGTCGAAAATATCAGTACTCTCTTTTCAATATTCTATTCCTTATATTCAAACCGATTTGGATTTTTTATATTTCTACTCAGACAGAGCTAATAAGTGATCTCGTATTCGAGTAGGTAGATGAAATTTATGTTTTGGGAACCATAAATTGTTAAGGCAATGATGGTATAAATATTTCAACCTTGAAATTATGCATTCCCCACATTCTACCTGACATAACTCATTCGGTGAACTTTTGTCTTCGGTATTCTGTTTTTCCTAGTCGGTTGAAGAAGGCACTCATTATTCCTGTTACAAAGGTAACCCATTCCAGTGAGTTGAATTATTTACCATCGATTAGTATACTACCTGCACTATTTAGGTTACTGGAAAAAATATTTGGTGTTCAGCTTAGGACTCATCCTGGTAATTATAGGATCGTATCTCCAATTCAATCAGGCAATAAGAGAATCATGGCTGCATAACAGTACTTCTTCACATTACAGATGATGTTCCGAAAGCACATTGCTGACACTACTAAATTACTCCAAAGCGTTTGACACTATGGATCACATGATACTCAGGGATTTGTTAGTCCTACATTGATCTTGCCGATGGAGCAGTTGAGTTCTTCTTATCTCATCTTGCAGATAGGAGGCATACTATCCATTCGAAAAATATAGTGTCTTCTTCCTTGGAGAACGCAAAGGGTGTTCCATATAGTTCTATTTTGGGACCCATTCATTTTATCTTTTTATCTCTCAGTTTGTGAGATTTATTTTTTCCTGCTTGGTGCATTAGTGTACTGATGGAGGTAAGTTATGCATATTTTACACTTCATGATATTACAGTGCCAGTGACATAAAAAAATGCAAGAAGTGAAAGTGTTCGTGAAGATCAAAATTTATCGATTTCTCGACGTTCACAAGAAGTAGGCATTTCCCAGACGTCTTTGTAGCGAATTTAACGAAAACACCTTGGTTTACTTTCAAACAAAATTGTTTTAACCCAATAACTCAAACCAATAGATCATTTAAAACGTCGTATATTCAGTAATTGGTGCTTAGAGAATACTCAAGAAATGGACCGACAAATGAACTGCCTCGTTCCTGCGATTAAAATTCAATGGACGTACCCTGTTGGGATAACATTAAGTCATTGGTTTACAGCAATCATCCAGCAAATTTAGATGATTCACAGATCAATATTGAAATTGCTAATATATAACCTGATTTGTGTGGGAGAGTCATGGAACAATTGGTTCAACGACTTCATTCCTTCCAGCGTATCCGTGGTAGATGAACATTTGAATGATATTTTATTTCATATCTATCCATTGTTCCTTATAATGAAGTGAAAATTTCAAAATTGTTCTTATAAATAATGTATTTTACTAACAAAACAAAACGAGGCGATGTTAATGAAAGACCCTTTACAATTAAAATGAATAATTATACAGAAATATTAGTAAAAAGACTAACCTATCTATATATTTCAACTCAGTAGAGATTAATTAGATCAATATCATTCAAAGAAGAATAATTCTAACATAAATATTTATAATTCAATATATGAGAATACTCACCAGCCAAAATTTTTAAGTAAATGTCTGTTCGGAGTAAACATCAAGGTGTCGATTGAAAATCTATTCAAAAATTCAAATAGAACTGAAAGGAGTATTTACTTTACCATAACTCAATGTTATAAAAGAGCCAAAGTCCTACGAAATCAAGGGATTTTAATTCAATACCTATTCTGGAACGATCGAAGGAAAAGATTGAAAACTTTGTCTTAACAAGTTACTTTCAGAGAAAATATTGACAAGCTGACTCTCAAAACTTATAAAAGCAAGGTTAATTTGCCAACAAACTTTCAATTGATTCAAGAAAGGAAAGTGTCTACGGTCAGTATCATTGAAGAATTATATACCAAATGTATGTATGTTCTGAGATGCTTTTAGCATGAATAAATATGAAATAAGATATAAGCTGGAGAAATTTAATCATTTTCATAGGTAATTATTAGTAATTATTAAGTTAGAAGCATGAAAAGTTAAGAACTATGGAAACTTTTGAAAGTTAGATGGGATAATGATAAATATTGTAATTAAAACTGAACTGAATGAAATGGTACTAAAAATTAGATAAAAATTCAGGCTTATTTTCAGTAGTAGTTTCGAATCAGGAAATATTGTTATTTTCATTAATTGCATAAGCATCAATTTCTTAAGAATTTTGACAAAATTGAGTATTCGAAAATGTTTTTTCGGAAAGTTATAAATAAAAGTGACGGCAGCAAATGTCATTTAGTGTAAAAATCATCAGTCCAGACCACGTCGGTCCTTTCAAAAATACAACTCAAAAAAATTCATTTGCATGACTAAAAAATAAAAAAACATCATTAAATAAATGAAAAGCAAGAAATACGTTACTATGATGATGGAAAAATCAAACATTCAAATCAACTTTAACCCAAGAAAATCAAAACAGTTGAAAATTAGTGAAAAGTTGGAGAATTCAGAATTAGTGGAATATTCCTGAAGTAGGGTAAGGAAGATTAATAAAGAGGAACATAAATAAAGTGAAATTAATACTCATAAAAGGTAAAAACCATTTCATTCTTCAATTTTTTCTTGTAATGCATCTTACAATAATTTCTGTCAGAATATAAGGTTAGATGGAAGAATATACTCGTAGAAATAGATTGGTTGGCTCACAGATTTCATTTCATACATTATCAAATTACTTTTTTTTCTATATAGTTTACAGAAAATAGATTGAAAATCTGAATTTGAATTTTTTCTATAATAATATATTATATAAAATTTAAATATCAAAACAATTTAATTCTGTTAGCCTCCTACAATTTTTAATTTCAAATAATCTTATTCAAAAACTTTTAGAATTAATTTAATGTTAATTAAGCACTGCTTCAATTTGGTAGACACATAGAATCAACACAACATAATATTAAGAACATTTCAAAAACTAACTTATTTTAATTATTTAATATATTTGAACGAGTTACTCCAAAAAATCCCTGAAAACATGAAGTATATTCTCAAAAAACACTTTGAAATTAAATGAGATCGTCGTCAGTCCTCTTTCACATTTAAAAAATAAAATCAATTAACAAAAATATCTTACCAGACATGGTCGTGGATCCTTGTTGTTCAACAAGGATCTTCAGAGTAAAATCGCTTCACGATTCGATATCAATAATCCATATTTTCTCTTCAAAGGTGCCCTCACACCACCTATGTATAGGAGTGATATATTTCGTGAAATAGTTTTCATATAATGCCACATTTATCAATAACCTACGACATCAGAATAGCGATGAGTTTGAACTGTTTCAGAGCCTTAATGCTTTTGGGTGAACAGATGAGGGTAACTTTTGATTATCTGATTATATTTTATTATGTAATTATATTACATATGAATGTAATATAATCAAGAAAAAGAATTCATTCTTTTTCTTCTACATGTAAATTGGACTGACAGTTCTCTATCTTGGAGTTGAAAACTGTTGTTCATTTTGGAAAGAATTTTTCTGATCTTATTCTCATTAAATATTGGGTATTGATTTTGCACCTAAAATACAAATGTTTGGATCAATCAAGGTTAGATTAAAAAGTGCTCTGTTCCAAAATTTTCTAATTTTTTAGTTTTGTTGATTGATTTATGTAGCCACAAACCGAAATGTCACAAGCGACGAGATCGACTATCATGGAGATAGCGTATAATGTTGCCAAAAGCCACAAACTATAAGTTTGATTACCACAGGAATAATGAGTTTTATGTCTATTCGAAAACTCAATTTTAGAGGTGTCTCAATGCATCCCTTCTAGCAAAAGGAGGGGAAATTAAAGGGAATTGATTGGGAAGACTAAGTGAACCGAATGAATGAAATAAACCATATATTTTCTATAACCATCATTGGTTATAGACAAAATTATAAGATCAATTCTAGTCGGTAAGGATAGGATGAAACAGTTTACAATTCCGAATGCTGCATCGTGGACTGATAGGCAAGAACTATGTCAAAATTTCTACAGATTTTTAATGTTTTCTAGGGCCATATACAGGTATCAAAAAGATAGTCGTAAACATAGGAAATTCAATGTTAATCTATAGACAACGTCGGTTCCAGTGGAGAAGTGGAAGAATCAAAACAACAGGGAGATGCAATGACGAATAAACGAGTGTTCTCTCTCAAAAGTAGTGGCTGGTGGGAGGTAACTTTGATCGAAACGAGGCTCTCCATTGCTTTCAGTTCAGTAAACAGAATCATTCGTACTGCAAGCGTGGAAAACGTGGACATGGGTTGAAAATAAATACGACAATCTTATTCCATTGCTGCGAGGAATTTATTTGCCACGATTAATGACACAAATAATTTCCTCTGTGAAAATCAGTACTTAGGTTCTTTTTCGCCATAACCGGCTTGAAAATAAAATAAATTCTACGAAAATAAGAAGTTCGAAAACAAAACAAAATTCTGAGAAATACGAAATCGAAGGTAGACAAACTTAAATGTTCAAGTAATCCACCTTGTTGAGCCAAACAGTAGCCAAATCATTAGATAACCCCAAAGAAAACAATTTGATCTTGCCATTTTTAGAAATAACACTGTCCGAAAAAGTTGTCCTGAGATATTGTATAACTATTCTTTCGTTGTGACTTGGATAGCCATCCTGTTGAAACCAGACATCATCTAAATCAATTGGCATCTCTCGAACTGTCGGAATAATTTGATTCTCTAAAAGCTCGAGATATTTGGCAGCGCTTAGGTTACAATCGATAAAAAATGGCCCCGTGATATAATTCCCAAGTATTCCTGTCCAAACATTAAGTTTTTGTGGATACTGGGTACACACAGGAATACTTATTCTTCCTAGACCAATATCTTCCTACTGATGGGTTATGTTTTCTGTTCAAGGAAAAGGATTACTCATTAGTGAATAAGATATTGTTGAGGAATTGATTATTTTCATTTAATTTCTCCATCATAGTTCCACAAAATTCCATTCGTTTTATATAGTCTTCCGGAACAATTTCTTCGTTTGTTTGAGCCTTATAACATCGGTAACAATTCCTTTTCAAAATGTTCCGAACACTTCTATCGCTCATATCGACTTATTCGGCAATTTGTTTATCCGAACAAGGTGCACTGGTTTCAACAGCAGCACATACATCTACTTCTTTTTTCAGACGATATTCACTAATAGTTTGTCAGTCCTGCAATGCCTGCATGTTCATAAACACCCACATTTCTCGAATGTTTAAATTATTTTAGAAATAGCCGAACTTGAAGGAATCGGCCTATCTTCAAAGGCAACAATAAATGAATTTATTGTCTCTTGAATTGATTGACCATCAAAGTGCCATTTTATGTTCTGAATTTTTTCTTCTACACTCATCATTATGATTAACTTTATTTTCAACCGATATGAACAAACGAATCTCACGTTTGAGGTGCGAATGATTCGCAGACTGCGGATCTTCTCGATCGAAACATCCCCCACCAGCCACTACCATTAAGAGAGAGCACTAGTATATTCGACATCGCATCGCGCTGAGGTTTTGATTATTCCACTGCCCCACTGTAACTGACGTTGCTTATAGATTAACACTGAATTTCCTATGTTTCCGACTGTCTTTTCCATACCTGTATACTCATTAGAAAACAAAAAGCTGAAGTATCGAATAACACTTCAAAATTCGAATGACACAGCTGACAAACTGCTAGACTGAAAGAAAAGTATAAATTATGTTTATCGTAGACAGGGTCGTCTTTAAATGAGACCGAACAGATGATTTTTTCGTTACTCTCTGTAAACAAAGAAATAATTAAATGGTGAATAACTGAATTCAAATCCGAATATCACTTTTTCAGAAGTCTCCTATTTTTTCATGAATTTATTGGAAAATCCTGAAACTATCACATTTTTTTATCTAAACAGATTAAACTCATAGGGGGTGTAAAATAATACGGAAAACTGTCTACATACATACTTCTATGTCACATTCCGCGAATAGCGAAACAATTCACAAAGTTCCAACCCGGCAGTATCCGATTCGGTTATGTCTCTTCGACAACCGTGACCGAACGTATACCAGAAAAGAAAATAGATAAGGACCCTTTCTTCCCAAAGTGCAATTCATTAGATAATAAGGTAAGAAATAAACGTCCACGTTATCGTAATTTACCTGCCTCAACTTTCCTCATTGAATTATTTTAAACAACTTTGCAAGTTTATTGGCGAAAATATCTATCGGGCGTGATAAAACTTTTATACACTATCAATCCTTCTCGGGTCATAAAGCTCTGCGACCCAGTTCGACAATGACTCTGAGCTGAGTTCGTCTGTTTTGTGTTTAGTTGGACGAAGTTTTTTCGTTGTCACGTCTGGGCGGGATGTGCATTAAACTTCCTGCTGAACGCTCTTGAGGCCACCCCCATATATACTGCTGCAACTACGTGACAAATTTTGTTTCGCAACGTGGTCGATTAATTTTTGAAGTAGAAATGATATGATATTTTAGTCAGAAACTTTCGAACTCAGAGTTTTTGCATCAACAAAGATTGACCATAAAATTCCTCATGAGGACTCAAAATTTTACGAAATTTCTGAGTGTACTTGCAAAGTTAATTCAACTTAAATAATAAAAATGGTAAAAAATTAGAATATCAAAACAAATTGAAATATGTTTATCTTCTACAATTTTAATTTCAAGAAAATTTTTTATTCAAAAACTTTTTGAATTAAATTAATTTCTAAAACAAGCACCGCTCACATTTAATAGATGTATATAATCAAAACTCAATATATAATGTCAAATGGAATAAATAAACCCAACAGATATACGAAAGTCATTAAAATTAATAAATAAATATTTAAAGGAGACAAAATTTCGTTTCTGGTCTTACCTTTAAGAACACCAATTGCCTTTTAAAAACATGAACACACTTAAAGGACTTCTCAAAGAATATAATTTATTTTAAATATTTAATATATTTGAATATTCGAATAAGTTAATTCAGAAATCTCTAAAAGATGCACTATATCTTCAAAAAACGAATATAATTCTAAGCAATTCCGTCTTCAGTCCTCAATAATATTCCAAATATCAAAATCAAAAACCTAACCTATATCACAAACACTCAGCACGTGTAAAAGGACTAATGCTTCGAAACCCAGATCAACTTTATAAATCAAGATTGATCTATGTTCTAACAAAATCAAAGAACAGTGTGAGTTATTTTTAAGGCTTATTTAAATTCATTGACATTCTATAATGAGATTTATTGAAGCCAAAATATAATTATATATTATATATAAAATAAAATAGAAAGGCTTTTTACTTGAGGCTTGAGGCTTTGACTTGAAGAAATATAACAAAATTTGAATATTAAAACAAATTAAAATATGTTTATCTTCTACAATTTTAATTTCAAAAAAATTTTTTATTCAAAAACTTTTAGAATTAAATTAATGTCTAAAACAAGCAACGCTTACATATAATAGACGTATATAATAAAAACTCAATATATAATGTCAAATGGAATAAATAAACCCAACAGATATACGAAAGTCATTAAAAAATCAGTAAAAAATTATACCCAAAGGCAGTAAAATATATGATTTCGTCACGAGATACGTTTTAAGAGCATCTAATAAATGAGTGTCGACAGCTCAGTGGTAGAGCATAGGGCTCATAACCGCGGGTTCGAATCCCAGTATCAAAGCCTACCCAGAACTAAACTCCCAACTCGCACAAGCTGAAAAATCTTCTGAGGGGTCTTCACAGAAAATCTAGGAGTATCAGGATAATAATAATAGATTGGGGAAGAAGAAATTCGTTATTTTTTTGGTAGATGTCTGTAGTGATCGATATCTCGTAAAGTATCGATCAAACAATTGCAGATTTGTGCTCCTTGTCAAGGCAACATTTGACGTAAAAAAAATTCTTTTGCTGTTTTTTGTTTGGTTCATTCAGTTGTGAGTTACAGGGTGTCAAATATGTAGGTCAACAAAGAGAAAATTCGGTACATTTTACAGTTTTTCTCTGAGAAAGGCTAAAATGCAATCCAGGCGGCTGAAAATGTGAATAGAGTTTATGGTTCCGATACTGCTGATTACGTGCAATTCTGGTTCCGTCAGTGGTACAGAGCCTTCAAGGACGGACGCCCATCGACGGCTTCGATCGAAGATAACGTCGATAAAATTAAGGAAAGGGTGCTGGAAAACCGTCGTACCAGCTTGAGAGAGATAGCACATGATCTTAAGATATCCCACGAGTCCGCACGTACGATTTTGATTGATATTTTGGGCATGAGAAAGGTGGCCGCACGACTCGTACCGAAAGACCTGAATTTTCTTCAAGAACGTCATCGCGAACAGGTTGCTTCAGACATGCTGGATCGCTGTAATTCCGATTCTACATTCATGGAACGCATTATAACTGGTGATGAGACCTGGGTCTACGAGTACGATATGCAAACAAGCCAGCAATCATTGGAATGGGTGGCAAAAAATGAGCCGAAACCGAAAAAACCACGCCAAAGCCGCTCGAAAACGAAGGTGATGCTCATTGTTTTCTTCGATATCCGTGGCGTGGTGCACTACGAATTCGTTCCAGAGGGTCAGACGGTAAACAAGGAGTATTATCTAGGCGTTATGAAACGTTTACGTGAGCGTATCCGTAAAAAGCGGCCAAATTTGTGGGCGAAAAACTCATGGATTTTACATGACGATAACGCGCCTTCTCACCGAGCTACGATTGTGACTGACTTTCTCGCCAAAAACTCAACAAACGTGCTTCAGCAACCACCGTATTCGCCGGATTTGGCTCCCTGCTACTTTTTCCTCTTCCCAAAACTAAAATTGCCCCTTCGTGGCACCCGTTTTGAGTCGATTGAAGCCATAAAACAATATTCGGCGCGAGAGCTAAAGTCCATCCCGGAAAGCGCCTATAAAAAATGTTTCGATAATTGGAAGTGCCGTTGGCATAGATGTATTGGAGCAAATGGAGCCTATTTTGAAGGCTACCCAATAAATTTTGACGATTAAATGTAAAAATGTTGTTTTAATCGAAAATTCCCGGTACTTTCTTGACAGAGTAGTATAGTTAATCTAGAAATTGTAATTATTAAGAATATATATTTAATTCTTGAATTACACAATTATAACACAATATCCATCTTATTTACTTATACAACCTCCATTTAACTGTAAACACTTGACTAAAAGTCGAGGTACACCCGAAACTAGATCACCTCCATAATTTTCGGTGATGGTAGTCTAGGACTGTAAAACTGACTGATTTAAATCATTTTTATTTCGTGGCGCTGCTCTTTCAACTCCAATCTTCATTAGTCCCCATATGTTTTCAATGGGACTAAGATCTGGTGAAGCTGCTGTCCATGAAATGGTTGTCACTTGGTGTTCTTGCATTCAAGCTTGAGTATAGACCGAAATATGGCATCTTGCATCGTCCTGCTGACAACGCCACCCCTCTGTATATAATGCATGCGCCGTTTCAAGGAAAAAATCGTTTAGAATGCCACAATACTTTTCACTATTAATGGTACCATCAACTGTACAGAGAGGCCTAGCACTACACTGAGATATTGCTCCCCAATCTACTATTTTTGTGGGAAATTTGAACGGTAACAGGTTGTTTTGATAGGATTTTTAAGTGATTTCTACCAAGTTGGAAACAACTTTCATCAGATACAAAGACATTATTAAAATTCTCTTCTCGAAAATGTTGACAAAATTCTATTCTTCGTTCCTTTTGTAAAGGTGTCATTATAGGGATTTTTTTTGGTTTCCTTGATATGTAGCCTTGTTTTTTCAGTGACTTACGGACGGTTCTGGACATACTTTTGTATTTCGTTGATTTCCAAATCTGTTAGCCAGCTTGCGAAACCCCAGGCGCAGATTGTGTCGTCCTTAGGCCAACAAAGCGTTTAAATTGTTCCTTCAATCTTACGCGGTCTTCCTAAATATATTTGATTCGATTCAGATTTTTTTCCGCTTCTGTGTAATGCATGTTTCAGAAATAATTTTATCGAGTATCAACGTGTGGCATATTGTCATCAATGTCGTTTTTTGATTTATCACAGCCCACTACTGGACAACCAATTATTAAGCCTGCCAGCTGGTTGTTCGAATTTGAGACTCTGTAGTTTTCAAAATAAGAGAGATAGACCGACACATGCATATATATTCGTATTTAGGAGAAAAAGAGCTAGCCAAAAATAAGAAGATATACAGGATGATCCATTTAAAAAATGAAGTCTGTAATATTCCATTTTGTGGAATAGTTTTGAAAAAATTCAGTTGATTTCACAGAACATTTCTAAATAGCTTTTTTATGTACCTCCATTTGTAACAAAGGGAAGTCAAATTATAGTGGAAAAATCCGGTACAGTTGGTGGGACTGGAAATGAATAATTTAGTATGAGGATCTTCCATATGATCAAACACTAAATTCGTATCTCTACTGTAAACAACAGAAACGGCCAAAATTGATCTACAGAAGAGCAGTGCAGTGACTCGCTAGAAACTCTGGGAGCTTGGTTGGGAAGTTTTAATCCATCCACCCTTAGTCCGCACCTGGCACCAAGCGATTACCATCTTTTTCTCCAATAAGGACCAAGACGCCTATGAAAGAGGGATTATGAAGCTACCACTAAAAAAGTATTGAAGTTTTGTAAGTACCAGAAACTAGGTATCCGTGGTCTGGCAAACAGTGGAGTTGTTATGGGCTCTAAATCTGGCATAATTAGAAAAACAATGGTTGCCAATAAAATTCAAAACACTTTTATACAAATACAGGTCAACAGAAAAACACGTTTATTCAGATAGCTTACAACCAAGTTATCAGAATCAAATTCGAATGGCATAAAAAAGTGATTGCAATATTAAGACAGTGAAAACTATAAGACGATCATTAACAGGAATTGAATGATAGAGGCTACTATACTTACTACTTTACCAAAGAATCCAGAGATGAAACAATATTAATTCTGATTATTATATTAGGAGTATAAAAAGGTTCTTGCGGTTTCTTGTTGAAAATTGAAGCTTTATTGTGAAAAATTGGTTATACATTCAAAGTTTAGAATATTGTCCGTCGCTAGCCATTCCTTTTTTCTATCATTCTGGAAATTGACAAATCCCATCGCGAAGAAAGGCTGGCTCTTTAACCGCTATTCATGCTTCGATCAATTTTTCGACCTAAATAGTTTTTAAATTTTAAATATTATCAGATGAACTGGAATTTCCAGAGATTCGCCTCTTTTGGGTTTTAGTCCTCAGTAGAATTTTGTACCTACTGTAATATAAATAAAAGACAATTTCGGACCAGATTTACTTATTTAAAATGTAAGATTTACCACCTACCTGACGATGCTACTTTGTTAGCGAAACGATTGTTGTATCATAACAAAATATGCGAAAATCAGAAAAACCTTATTTAATATTATTATCCACTCATCCAAATGAAAATCTGTCTCTTAAAATCAGATCGAAATATTCTTTCTTATTTTCAGAAGAGTAATAATGAGGAAATAACTCCAAATTTTTGCCTGTTATTTAATAAGCATCGTATATGTCATTTGTACCATTCGAAACACGTGTTAGGAAAGAACTACATTATTTGCCATATCTACGTGATATTGAGCAGGGTGTACGAGTAATTAGTCCTATAACCCTGATTGAAACATTTTTCGAAATTATATTGTCCGTTAAGAGCATCCGTTGGTCAGTTATCCACACTTGTGGACTTTATGAGTCGTTGTCTGGCTTCGATAAAGGGGGTAGTATATTCGATTAATTTATCTACTATTAGGGAGAATTAGAGATATTTTTGGCCAAGCATCGATCTCTTTAACTAATAGTTATTATTAAATTTAATCATAATGCAACTTTCAAAAATTTAAAATTAAAATGACTAAATTGAAAGTACATAACACCACAATCGATTAAGTCGATTCGAGTTATTGAGAACAAAGACTGGAAACAATTAGACGTTGAGTAAATATGCACTGATGAACTTAGGCTGGGTTTCATAAAGATTTGCTGATCATTGGATTGACAGATACTCTTGTCAAATTTTACAAGCGGATCAATGAATTTGAGTTTCACAAAACAAGTTCAGGTACTTGTCCACGTGGATCATTTGATCGGAGTAAACAATCTGACAACTTCGCACTTTCTAAAACTTGACCGCAACACCATAGAAATAGAAAGAATAAAACTAAAACTATATATATTTCTGTGGTAGCGCTGTAAATGTAGGATTAGAATTCAGAAACAGATTGTTATTGTTTATATGCTTGTTATACCATACTATTACGAACTAGGTTATTAGTATTACTTGTGTGCGTGCAAAATGGAAAGCAGTTTCAAATGGGCAATTTCAACTGGTACCCTTTTAACAATTCCGGATACCGATGATTTCGCAATGTTGATATGTTCTTCTATCATCATTTGGAAACTACCAGTTACATAAAATCGTACAATTGTAATTTCGCATCGATCAATTCATTCCTTTCACTGCGTGGTTCAATTTTTGCTCCAATTTCATGTAATAATTCCATCATGACATTTTGGTTGGAACGGAAACGTATGTCGAAATCAAGGTCATCATATTCTGCAGAAGGATCACTCCAGTCTCTAATACTTCGTGGACTTCACTTAAATCTTCTTTTGATGATGACGACGAACTGATTTCGAAAAGCATTTACAATTATACCACTTGAAAAAAGTAAACATTAAACAATACACTTCTCTTCAATTTTTCACGAAGAATAAGAAAATCGTGATTTACCAAAATCGACAAATCCAATGGATCTGTAATTAAGCAGCAATTATACGTTAGATCAGAGCCCAAAATGTTTTGCGGAGCCCAATTTATACTTGATCGATGATCAACAAAGGTTAGTCTGTCATAGTGTGGTACAGTGACTTAATCTGCGGTCAGTACTTTGGGAACATATAACTATAGAAATTGTTTAAGAACTCCGTGATTAACAGGTTTTATCCGATGATAAAAGTTTTGTGAAATCCAGTGTTAAAGTTCGAACTGCAATAAAGCAAAATGAGAAACTTCAATTAACTTGAAAGTGCAGACTTCTTTATTTCTTTTCACTACTAAGTATAAGCTTTCTGCCACGAACTCAAAAACTACTTCAGAACTCATCAATATACTTACCATTCTCTAATATTTTCCGGAATTTTCATTTGCCTTTCGCTCGGTCATTTGTCCGTGAATTTCATTCCATTACCTATTACTCAATTGATAAAAAAGATATGAATTTTACGTAAAATCTTTCAGAAAATTTTCGATTTTATTCTTTCACCTCTTACACTTTGAAATGTTTTTCGTTATTGATAACGAGTTTACTATGTGTAGTTTCAGAATGCGTTTTTTGTTACAGAATAATATAGGCTATTTCTTTCCCGCACGCCAATACGTGTAGAAAAGAAATAGCAGGGATTTTTCCCGCACCGTACGGAGAAGTGACTCTTTCTGAGGTGAAATGCGTTTGGGAAAAGGGTTGAGCGCGCAAGATAAATAAAAATATGTAATACGAAAGTTATACCATCACACAACTCAAAAAATTTAAACAAAATAGTATGTGATCTGCTTCTGGGTGAACTGTTTATTCAGAAAGGATTGTTCTATTATTTCTGAAGACCATAAAATTTTTCAAATGACTCAAACTCACTCTCAGTTCAAAATAGGCGGATATCGTTTTCAATGCATGAAACATTTAAAATGCAGATGGATATTCATGTATTTCATCATCTTCATCTGAAGATTCGTGATCGCTGTTTGATGTGTTATCATTTGTTTTTACAGAGAGGGGAATTTCTGGATCAAATAAATATTCACAAACATTCAAAGACTCATTCATAATTTTTGACAAAAGGGTCAACTTACCACTTCTAAGGGATATGTTTACCACTTCTAAGGGATATGCAAGAAGATAATCCACCACATGAGTTTTCGATTCAGACTGCTACTTTGAGAGCTGGTTTCGACAGTTTCTCTCAGGAAGTTAGGAGAAGCCTTAATTCGACGGTTGGTGGGATTATTTCTTTGGAGAGCAGATTAGAATCTGTTGAAGCTGAAGTGCTGTCGCTGAAGCATTCTTCGAGAAAAAACAACATAATTGTCTCCGGCCTTGCGGTTGGAGATGATATCGCTTCCTCACTGGTCCAGAATATGAAGAACCTGCTCGATGTAGATCTACCTGAGCATGCAATAAATGAGATTTATAGATTGAGTAAAGGTACCAACCCTCCTATCAAAGTTGAATTTTCATCTTACCGGTACAAATTTAGGGTGATGAAAAATAAAAACAAACTCAAGTCTACAAATATTTTCATCAATGATGATTTATGCCCTGAGGATCGAGAGAGATTAAAATTGCTGAGAAAGCATCTCCACCTGGCTAAATCCAAAAAGCTGAATGCCTATATAAAAGACTGGAAGTTGTTTATCAATGGAAAAGCTGCTTTACCTGAAGACTTAATAAACATTTCTCATAATAAGATCTTGGAGGAGGAGAGCGTTGCCCTGTATGATGAGGAAAAATCCAAAAGTGCCCCTGATACACCGGTTCCAGTATCACGTTATAAACAACTGACTGAGAAATATGAACACCTTGATGCTGAGGAGGATGGAAGACTGTAGAGGGAGAACACGAACTTTGAGAACCTACTACAGAACACTGAAGATATAACCAGGCAATTGAGGTCTAAACTCAAACCAGTGACGGCTGGACCGGGAGCCATACCTAAAGCTGCTGGTAGAAGGAAACATTAGTTGAGTAGTTTCTGTTTGTTTTTCTATAAGTTTTGATTCATTTTGGACTTATTATATTTTCCATTACTTTTCATTGACATTTTTTCTTTCGTTTTTTTTTGTTTTTGTATTTGATTCAATTTTATTCTGAATTTGTGTCTTGCTTTGTAATGATTATTGCTCACTTGAATGCAAGATCATTGTTCTCCAAGATGGGGGATTTCGCTGAGACAGTTGATTCTAATAATTTAGATGTTATCGGCGTTACAGAAACCTGGTTCGACGATGACGTGAGTTCGACTGATGTGTCACTTCCTGGTTTTAAGTTGATCCGTAGAGATAGGGTGGGTAGAGGAGGTGGTGTTTGTGTGTTTGTGCGGGAGCGTTATAAAGTTAAAATAGTTGATTTTGACTTCGAATTCGAGAGTCCTGTTGAGTGTCTGTGGATCCGGCTGGGTATCAGGAAATTGAGTATTGTGATTGGTGTAGTATATAAACCTCCAAGTCGAGGAAATCATGGATGAAGGCTCAATTCATTTGTGAATGACATTGATTCGATGTTGAATTATGTGTGTCCTATGGCTGATTGTGTTTTCTGTATTGGTGACGTCAACGTCAACCTGTTCAATTCATCGAACCCATTGTCTGAATGTTTTTCCTCCTATGGATTTGATCAAATCATCCAGGAGGCCACAAGGGTTACTGAAAGATCGGATTCGCTGTTTAATCCAATTTTTGTGAGGTGTCCAGCCGACTTCATTGGAGCGGGTGGCGTGAAGAACGTCTGTCATATGAGTGATCATTGCTTGGTGTTCTGTAAGTGCAACATACCTTGTCCAAAGAGTGTGCAAAGGTATATAAATTATAGGGATTTTGAAAATTTTGATAGTGACGCTTTTCTTTCCGACTTGAGGTCAGAGCGGTGGCACTTACTCACCCGTGAACCTAATATCGATAAAAAAGTGCAAATTTTCAATGACATCTTACTGAGTATTTATGACCGTCATGCTCCTGTCAGACGAAGGAGAATCTCTAAACCGAAAGCGCCGTGGTTGACTGATCGGCTCAGGGGGTTGATGAAAAGGCGTGGCTGCGCTTTTGCTGCATTCAGGCGATCTGGTTCTGCGGAGAATTGGAGTGAATATAAGAGGATGAGAAATGGTACTCTGGCTGAGGTTAGGCGTAGCAAAAAGTCATATCTGTTGGCTGCTAGTTCTGATGGAAGGGAGGCTGCCTGGAGGGCTTTAAAATCTCTGGGGGTTGCTGGGGTGAATGCCAGATGGTTTAAAGGGCGCGGAATCTATTAGTGATTTTTTCTCAGCATTAAATGGTACAGCAAATGATGGTGTACTGATAAGATTTCGTATTATAACAACAATGTTTATGAAAGTGAGTTATCATTCCACTTCAGAATTGCTTCGCTTGAACAGATAGGGACGCTCATGACTGGTATTCGAACTAGAGCCGTAGGTGACGATGGTGTGACGCTGGATATGCTCGTTCATGCGTTTCCAGTTATAGAGGCATATGTTCTGCATCTTGTGAACAGTTGTATAGTGGCCAATGTATTCCTGTGCAGTGGAAGTGCGCTGTTGGTATTCCGCTCCCGAAGACAATGGAGCCTGTATCTTTTTCAGATTTGGGGATCATCAGTATTCTGCCACTTTTATCCAAGGTATTGGAGAAAGTTTTGTCAGACCAGATTTCGCAGTACTTCAATGATTTCAGCTTACTACCATCGTACTAGTCTGGCTTTCGGAGGGATCACAGTTCTGCTACTACTCTTGCATCGGTCACTGATAGAATATTTCATGATCTAGATCGGGGTTATTCTGTCCTTCATGTTTTGCTTGATTTTTCGAAGGCATTCGACACGATTAATCATTCCCTCCTGTGTGCCAAGCTCAAGTATTTTGGTCTCTTCGTCTCGGCTGTTTCTATGATAAGATCGTTCCTAGCATTCCGTAGTTTGAAGGTATTGGTGGACGGCAGATGTGCGGCACCGAAATCAATCCGGGCAGGCGTTCCGCAGGGCTCCATATTGGGGCCATTGTTGTTTATTATTTATGTGGCGGATCTTTTTTCTCACTTAGATTACTGCATTGCTGAGGCATTTGCTGACGATGTTCAGTTGTTGTTCCGGTTTAGCACGTGCGAGTTGAACTTGATTTCGGTTAGAGTGAACCGAGATCTTGAGACGATTGTGCAAATGTGTAAATCTCATAATCTTTCGATAAACATGGCTAAAACCAGATGTATTGTATACTGTAAAAAAAAAGATAGGGATATAATCACAACGAGCTTAGATCTTAGTCTCAACGGGGATAGGTTGGATATATGTGATGGTGCCAGGAATCTGGGAGTCTTTTTTGATGAGAATTTGAGATTTCGCAAGCATGTTTCAGCTTTAGTTAGGTCGGCATTTTATAAGCTTAGAATTCTTTATTCGGCACTTGAATATTTAACCTTTCAGATGAGAAAAAATCTGTCAGAGGTGTTAGTTTTGTCAACCTTCAACTACTGCGACATAATTTATGGACCCTGTTTGTACGGTTTTCATAAAAGACGGATTCAGCTTGTGCAGAATTGTTGTAGATTTGTGTTCGGTCTTCGTAAGTTTGATCATGTGTCTGGAGGGATCAGGGATCTGGGTTGGCTGAGGATGGAGGATAGGGTCAAGCTGCACATGGGATGTTTTGTGTTCAAACTCATGAAGAGTCCCATAGATAGTAGGATCATGGATCATCTGGTTCCTAGGTCTAGTTTTCACTCCGTCAGCGTCAGATACCCGTACAGGTTAACAGTTCCTGCTCATCGATCGGCTGGGTTTCAAAGGTGTCCTTTAATGCTGCAAGGGTGGTGAATACATTTGATTTCGATGTTAGAAATTTCACATCATTTTTGGCGTTTAAGTCTCGGCTGAAGTCATTTCTATTTACTAGAGAGTGAATTTTTTTCCGTAAAATGTGATATTTTTCATTATATTTAACTAAAACAGACTGTTTTTTTCTTGCATCGAGCTAAATTGCTTTTTTTTCTTGGGGCTGTTGGTTGTCTATTCTACTGTAGTATCAACCGATTGTGCACTCTGTGTATATGAAATTTTTTTTTGTTATAATATTTTGAATTTTTATTATTATATATGAATTTTTTTGTTGTTATATTATTTTGTACAATATCATAGGGGAGTCGGCGGAGTTAAGTGTAAGAGTAGTCTTTGCGACTAAACTTCGCTCCGACGATTCTTCTTGATTTCTTGAAGTTTTATGGTTAATTTTTCTTACTTGTTAAATTGAGTTAATAAAGTCGATTTTATTATTATTATTATCCGAAGACTTCAGTCTACCACCCAAGCAACCGATACCCTCAATGCCCATATCTTAAGATTAAAGTACACGTTAAAGTCCCGAACATCAGCTAGTAAAAACATACTAGAATGAGAGCTCTATCCTGATTCTGTCGCAACAAACTCATCGGAATCTTCCAGTCCCATTCTAAGACCAAAACGCCCACCACGTCATTTCATAAATTACCCCGAAGTCTGAGATTTGCCACTGGAAGGTTACAAAGCCAAGCGCATTATCTGGAAGGCTGCGCCGAAGAAAACCCAATAAATAATAACTAATGTTTTCTCCTCACGTAACTAATACATGGGAATAGGAACGCCAATAACTGCCAACTCATCTATTTCACCTTAACAAAAAAAATCGCTATTAAAAATTGAATTCCCGCATCGCCTATACGGCTGAGAGTCTTCAACCGGAATACGTTATGAGCTTATCAGGGTCGTAAATTCGGGAAGTGTAGAACAATGGAAACAAGGATATATTGAACGGGTTTCTGGAAGTTCCCGCTAACATTCATCAATTCTGCTGTATATCGAAAACATGGACGGTATTTGATGCCAAAATCAAACGCCCATTTCTCACTGATAAATCGTTCGTTGTGCTGTTTTATTTACGCCGCCAGATAAATTAACTTCTTCCGTGGTCTAAATGAACACAGTGTTCTAGATCATCGAATCGTCGAAAGCAGATACTCCTTCTTTTCTGAAAGAAACGTAACTCTGATATCTCCGTTAGGGAAACGGACATTCGAAAATAAGGTATCATAAATATCTTGTTTTATACATGAGAAAGACAATAATATTGGCTTTTTCATCAATCGTTAGAGAAAATTTATAGCAAATGTGTTTACCATTAGTGTACATAGGATACAAAACCTTGATTTTATTCTGTATAAATATATTCAGCCATTATAAACGGTGTTTCACAAAGGCGAAAAATTGCAAATAAAAATAAAACAAAATGGCGAAAGCACCACGCGAAGCCAGAAGCCTTTGCTCGCTTTTTCGACAGGCCATTTCCCTGAAAATTTCAGATCTGTACATTAATTATTAAAGAAACACCTATGGTGAATAAAACACATGTATAGAGTCATCCGAAAGTCAAATAAACATCGTTTCTTGCAAATTTTGAACTCTCCTCCTAAAGAATCGTAAAATCAAATGAAAATGAAAAACACTTGGTTGAAATAAACTAATTCTTCTCTGGTCGATCTGCATCATTACAAAATAAGATGAAATAGTAGAAAATAATATGCAAAAATTAGGGAAAGAAATCTCTTATTTTGTCTGTAGATGGGTGTAGTGATCGATATCTCATAAAGTATCGATCAAACAATTTCAATAAAATAGATAATAATATTTCTTACTTGATAAAAGAAATATAACAAAATTTGAATATCGAAACAGATTTAATTTGTATGTCTTCTACAAATTTAATTAGGAAAAAAAATTTTATTCAAAAAACTATTAGAATTAAATGAATGTCTACATAAGCCCCGCTCATATTTAATAGACGTATATAATCAAAACTCAATATACATTGTCAAATGGAATAAAAGAACCAACAAATATAAAAAATCATTTAAAATTAATAAATAAATATTTGAAGGAGACAACATTTTGTTTCTGAACTTACCATTACGAACACCATTTCTTTTTCAAAAACATAAAACACAACTTAAGGACTTCTCAAAAAATATAATTCATTTGAAATATATAATATATTTAAATATTCAAATAAGTTAATTCAAAAATCTCTCAAAACATGCACTATATCTTCGAAAAACAATTAGAATTCCGATAATCTCTTCATCGGCTGTAGATAATATTTTAAAAATCAAAATCAACTAAAAATCAGTATATCTTACTTTAAAGTGTAATCGGAAATTACTTTAACAGACTAACTTTAAAAATCCAGATAGTCTATGTTTGTCACAAAATCGCAGAAAACTGTGAAGTGTTATAAGGTTTCCTTTAAACCATTGACATTCTATAATGAGATTTATTCAAGCCTAAATATAATTATCTATTATGTATAAAATAAAATAGAAAAAGGCTCCCTACTTGATAGAAGAAATATAACAAAATTTTAATATCAAAACAGATTTAATCTGTCAGTCTTCTACAATTTCAATTTCAAATGTAGACATTAATTTGATTCTAAAAATTTTTTGAATAAAAATTTTTTTGAAATTAAAATTGTAGAAGACTGACAGATTAAATCTATTTTGATATTCAAACAATTTCAAATTCATGATCGTTGTCAAGATGACATTTCACACTCAAATTATTTTTTGATGCTTTTTGTTTCGTTGATTCAGTGTCGAGTTACGGGGTGTTGAAAAAGAAAGTTAACGAAGAGAAAATTTGCTACATTTTACAGTTTTCCTTCGATAAAGGAGAAAATACAAAGCAGGCGGCTGAAATTGTTAATGTTGTTTATGGTCAAGATACTGTAACAGCTAATTACGTGCATTTTTGGTTTGGTCGATTCCGTTCAGGTATTTTCTATGTAAAACATGCATTTCGTACAGGAAGGCCCGTCGTCAAAAATTTCGATAAAAACACAGAAATAATCGAAGTTGATCGGCGAAGGATAGAATTTTGCCAACGTTTTCAAGAAGATAATTTTAACAATGTCTTCATATCTGATTAAAGTTTTTCCCAGCGTGTTGAAAATTCCAAAAAACCTATTAAAGCAACCTGTTGCCATTCAAATTTCCAAATTCAACACGAAAATAATGGGTTGGGGAGCAATATTATGCCTCTCTGTAAAGTTGATGGTACCATGAATATTAAAAATTATTGTGGCATTCTAAATGATTTTCTCCTTGGAACGGTGCATGCTTCATATCCAGAGATAAATATCTTAATTTCCCACTCACTTTCACCATTTTGAAATCTTTTCATTTATAATACCTTTCGGAATAAAATCTGCAATTAATGCACTCGCTGACATACTACTCTGTCAATAAAGTACCGGGAATTTTCAATTAAAACAACATTTTTACATTCAATCGTCAAAATTTATTGGGCCGCCTTCAAAATAGGTTCCATTTGCTCCAATACATCTATGCCAACGGCACTTCCAATTATCGAAACATTTTTTATAGGCGCTTTCCGGGATGGACTTTAGCTCTCGCGCCGAATTTTTTTTTATGGCTTCAATCGACTCAAAACGGGTGCCACGAAGGGGCAATTTTAGTTTTGGGAAGAGGAAAAAGTCGCAGGGAGCCAAATCCGGCGAATACGGTGGTTGCTGAAGCACGTTTGTTGAGTTTTTGGCGAGAAAGTCAGTCACAATCGTAGCTCGGTGAGAAGGCGCGTTCTTTGCTCAACGTAATCACCCATAGTAAAAATCGGCACGCACTCTGACATCGACTGACTTAATCAGCTGTTGCAAACACACTAGTTGACAGATCCCGCTCAAGCTTTTCATAGTAATTAAGGACAGTGGTACCAACCTAGGAAAAAAAATTTTTACCTGCCTCATTGCCCCGCCAGATTTAAATCGATAATTCCCGGTACTTTCTTGACAGAATGTATTTAATAAGATGTTTTATCATGTTATGGTATAACTGCTACTTTATTAATGCAATAAAATCTTTTCTATTCTCTCCTAGCACTTGAATCCTTGCACTGGCGTAAGTCTTTTCTCTTACAAAGAAAAAATTCATGGTGTTCTTGAAGGAACGAACACTGGTTGGAGTTGATTAGTTCCGCTTTAGTAGAGCGACAAAGCGCTTGATGATAACCAAAGTCAGTACAAGCCTTACAAACAATGTTCGTGCGATTTGCATCATTTTATATTGAATTTCAACCATTTGAATGCATTGTAAGAGCGTTTATCTATCAATTTCATCTTGGCCCTCTTATTGGAAGACCCGATATAACACAGGTACAAGATTTCATGCTGAATCGAGTGCTAAAGGAAAAACGCAAGCTCGAAATTGCAATGCAAAAAGTATAAATTCCCAGCTCAGTAAATAAAGAGTCACTTCATTAACCTTCTGTTAATATTATAGATTTTCAAGAAGTAAGGTTTGAACAATACAGTCTTCTCAATAATATTTTCCTATGCTGATTAGTATTCACTCAAACGTATACAATCGTAAGAAGATTAACCTAAACCAATTTCGTCATCACGCTCAAATCCGGCGAATTATTTTACCCTCAAATAATTTGCCAATCCCTCTGTGATCTGAGGGTAACAGGATCTGGATGTTATTCATGAAGTACCTAGGACATGTATTATTCAGGAAGCAACAACTTCATACCCATTCCGTATTCAGGGTGACCTACTCTAATGATCGTATCACAAAGCACTTTCGTTATTCATCAATTATACATCTAAAGGATGTTGGAAGTAGGAGATTCCAGTAAGCTAAATATGATGAGATGCTTATTTTACTTTATTGCTAATTAGTTACTGTCTGGAGAGTTCTTCTCCAAAGGATAAATTAATAACTGGAAGTAATGACGTTCTGAAGTAAGGTCTCTTCAAGCTTCTCATTCGTCAGTTTTCTTGCTTTTAATCTCGATACAAATTTTCTGATAAGGTTCGATTAAGGTAATGAAGATAAACCGTTATCTTCAAGAACTCATGTTTGTGTCCTTCTGTCATTCTTCCTCTTCTAACAAGTTAAGTATTTAGAGAACAATTTTAAAATTGAAAGGTTATTAATATGTCTGCCTCATTCAAAGGTGTTGAAATGTTAAACCTATTATAACATGGCATTGATTGTTTTATTCTCTGAATTTGGGTCCGTTAAAAATTATTCGCGTTTTTTCTCTGTCGTTAAACATGTGAGCACTTTAATTTCCTACATGTACTAGTTTTTTACTAGTTATCCAAATTGTACCAATTCTGCCATAGGGCAATTGAAGCAGATACAAAATCATCTCTTTATCGGTATTGAGTAATTGTCTTTCGAGGAGGACTTGTCCATTTTCAAAATTTGTGAGTCCCAAAATTTGCGCCTTATAAACGGAAAGACGCGCTTTTGACAAACAGTTATATCTTTTGCAACTCTATCGGAGTGTTGGAAAGGTTTTATATGGTGCAAAGTTATTCTATCTTTTAATGTTTCTTGGATATATTTGTTCTAAATTCAACATTTAGGTCATAATCAGGCCTGAAATTGGCAAACAACCAAATTCGAGGATTGCCACCGTTCAAAGGAAGGTCCAAGTCAATGTGTTTGAGTAGTATAACAAGCTGTTTTACCTCCGCTAGTCGTTTAACATTCGCTATAACTACTTTTTCACTTGTTATAATTAATACTCCCTATTTTCTATAAAAAGGCCATGTGTAAATAATAATATCACTGTGTTTGTATGCAATTAATTTCATTATTGTTATCTCTGGTTAGGAAACAAGAAAATATTTATTGATAGTCCTAGAAACCTATACTATCTAGTGGTTATTTGAGTAGATAATGGAAACAAGGATTCATCAGTTGTAGAGTCCACTAACATTGGTGACAATTTGTGATAAATATAAGTGTTCCTGAAACAGGATTAATAGCGAAAATGCACCATAAAGCCCACGATAAACTAATCGTGGGATAAAATACAAATGCATCCATTTAAACTACTGTTATGATTTCCAAAATATTTTACATTAAAATTAATCGAGTTAATTGAGGAAAATTCAAGATAAGGATGAAAACATAATTATAATCAGGATAATACCAATGCATTATAGATTTGAGTCCAGTAGAAAACTCGAAGGCTATTGAACTTTATTCAGGAAAAAACTTTACTGAATATTCAAGAACTAATTTAGATTTTTTCTTATTGATTATTCAAAATTGTATTATGTACTCAAACAATGGTGTCAAACAGGGCAGTTCGATAAGTCAGTAATTTTTCATTTCAACATGATCTCCTTCTAGCTTGATACTTTCAGTCCAGAATTTTTTCAACTTCAGACTTACATCAGTACTACCAGTATTATCCAAAATATGCCCAGTACTTTGAATGATATGAAAGAGGTGGTGATGGTGTGCAAGGAATAAGTCATTCGATTGCATTAACCATCAGAAACTTTTACTCAAAATGGAGTTCATTGATATAAAAGGCCCGGTTCCGCATCTTATTGTATCATATTAACTGATACCAAGTTGTAAAAGGCAAGGACTCAAATCAGATATGATGTACCGCAGAGTTCCATTTTTGGCCCCATACTATTTATTATATTTATAGACGGCCACTTGTATGGTGTAGAAGACGATTTGACTGAGTTGTTTGTTGATGATTCAACATCCTTGAATAGAACATTTGACAGCAACCTAACACGGGTTCAGCACATGAATTTCCTGTGTAGAAAATTTGCATCCGCCATTTTCATGATAAGAAGAATAAAATCCGCAGTAGGGAAAAGATCTAGAGTTTTTGTAAACCAAAAATGTACAATAAAAATATCAGCGGGAATAAGTAAAAGAACACTAGAGATATTGGGTGTTTTTTCAGAGTGATAGAAATTTCGATAAGGATAACTGTGATTTGACAGAAGGTAGAAGCCATGTTGTCTTGACATTTCTGTTCAGTAAGCATTCACAAATTATCATGGAAAGACTCGTGCCGCAACAACGTTTACAAATTGTCGAAATTTATTTTCAGAATCGGTGTTCTATTCCTCAAAGTTATAGGGCACTTCGTCAAATTTTTGGTTTACATAATCGTTCATCGGAGCAGCTTATTCGTCGAACCATCGATAGATTTCGGACAACATTTTCTCTACTCGATGCAACAACAAGACAAAGAAGACAGAAGAAAATATCGCTGCTCTAGTCATATTGTTAATGATGATCCAGATTTGTCTATTCGTCCACGTTAACAACAAGTTGGACTCTGTGCATCCACCACATGGAAAATTTTGCGTAAAGATCTTGGTCTACACCCACACAAGATCCAACTATTTCAAGAACTAAAGCAACTTGACCATAATAAGCGTCGTTTGTTTGCTGATTGGACCCTAGAACAGCTTGAAGTTGATCCACTTTCTTATCGTAAAATTGTGTTCAGTGATGAAGCTCATTTCTGGTTGAACGGCTATGGAGTGAAAACAATCCTCAAGAATTTATAATAGATTGGGCAGTTGCTTGGTAGAAACAGTTGTAATTGTCATTATAAACTAAAATACTTGTTTACATTTTCTACTTTATTTTTGGTATTGACGTACGTTTCGTCTTTGCTTGAAAGACTTCATCAGAATACGAAGTAACAGTTGTTGTACAATGAATTTATAAGATTTTTTACAGAAGGTGTACATGTGTTTTTAAATTGTTCGTCGGGTTGGTTTTCTCAAAGAAAATTCCCTTCAGAATCATGTTCACTCAGCAATAACCTAGTAAATGAACAAATAGATTTTTATTACACCCCTCTATTCAATATTTACAAGGGATCGAGTGAACATGATTCTGAAGGGAATATTCTTTGAGAAAACCAACCCGACGAACAATTTAAAAACACATGTACACCTTCTGTAAAAAATCTTATAAATTCATTGTACAACAACTGTTACTTCGTATTCTGATGAAGTCTTTCAAGCAAAGACGAAACGTACGTCAATACCAAAAATAAAGTAGAAAATGTAAACAAGTGTTTAAGTTTATAATGACAATCCTCAAGAAGTTGTGCTGGTTCCATTGGATCCTGAAAAATGTACTGTATGGTGCGATTAACACGCTGGATGCATCATCGGTCCATATTTCTTTAAAAACGATGCTGGAGCTAATGTTACAGTAAATGGTGCTCGTTACTGATCGATGATCAATGATTATTTGTTTTAAAATTTGAATGGTATCGACCCAGAAGTGTTTTGGTTCCAACAAAATGGTGCTACACCTCATGCTGCTAACGTAACAATTGATTTATTGGGAGAAAAATTTGGCGATAACATTATTTCGAGAAATTTTCCAATTAATTGGCCTCCAAGATCATGCGACATAACTCCACTAGATTATTTTTTTATGGTTATGTCAAGTCATCGGTTTATGCTGATAAACCAGAAACAATAGACGCTTTGGAAGCCAACATAACTCGTATTATTGATGAAATAAGGCTTGAATTATTCGAAAAAGTGGTCCAGAATTGGTCTGCTCGAATGCGGTTCCTCAAAGCTAGTCTTGGTGCACTTATGCCGGAAATTATTTTTTAAACATAAATGTCATAAAATTATCTTTCAAATAAAAAAAAAATTGGCGTCAATCTTAATTCAAATGTGTTTTATTTCAATTTAAAGTTCTGTCACTCTGAAAGAAAAACCCGATAGAATTCAAAGAGGCCTTCTTATTTTTCTCTTCAAAAAAAAGATATCACAACCTTCAGATTTAATCTGTATAGGTTTTAGAGCATTAATCCATCAATTATCTGTAATATTTCAAGAAAGTTCTTCGCAGAATATTTTTAATCTATATTTGTTCGAAATAGAGTTGAATATTGCATTGTACGGAATAATTTTAGTTAGTTGTGATAGAAAATAGAAAAAGAAATTCTGTCCTTTTCTTATATACACAATTTCGTTATTAATCCAGCACACGTAATCCATTTTCTCCCAAATTTAATAAATACTGAAGTCAACTATTTGTCGTAAATTTCTCTGGAGTCCGTTCTTGCAACCATCACAATATTTCATTTCTTAGGACTCTAGCCCAGAAACAAATGGTCATACAACGATAGAACTATGATTCTTCAGATACAATAAAGTAGGGAGGAAAAACCATCTTAAATATGAAGTACAACATACAAGAAATGGCTGCACAAGAGTTATGGAGAACTTATAAATAATACAGCCATATATTTCCCGAGACGAGTCTGTAAGTGACGTGGCGCTATTACTTCATAAGTCAAAACTCAAGAACGCCTGACGTTGCTCCTCGGCTCGATGGCTTCGGAGGGCTTATACTATGCTACAGTTGTTCCGGTCTATTCGAAACTTGCGAATGAAATTAATAAAAGAAACCAATAGAAATCGACACTCATTTTTCGGGTGCACTGGTTTATAGTAAAAACCATCTTTCAAGTAACATGCTCTACGTGAACATATTAAGAAATTGTTCGAAAAAATTCTACTGCAGTAGAAAGTAGATACCTGAAGAAGCCACATCGGGATGAAACAATTGTTGTATTGTAAACATTTTGTGAATATCTCTTATATATTTTTGTTGATCATTAATATGACTCACTATTAAAACTATTATCACATGAATCAATTAAATGTCAAACAAAAGTCTTACCCGTTTATATAATCTGACTCGTTATAGAGAATATGAGAATAATTTAACTGAAAATAAGTATCCACTTTGCCATTATTTTATGTTGAAAAGAGATAAATTAAAGTATTTTGAATTTCAATATCTATTCTGAAACTAGTAAACACTGGAAAACTTCATTATTATTATGAAACCTATGTTAATTTTAGTGAAGATATTGAAAATAAGCAACTAAATCACATCTTACTTATCTATTTGATGTTAATTTGCCAAATAAAATCAAAATTCAATTAATCCAAGGAAACAAAGTGTCTTCGTCAGTATTTCGAAATTTTTTATACAAGAAATATAACCTAAGATTATATAAAAATTCATAAAATGGTTAAATGTAAGAAATTATTGAGTTAAAAGTCAAAGTTAAGAACTGTGGAAACTTTTGACGGTAAGATGAAGTTTGGAAAATTTTAGTACTTAAAATGGAACCGAATGAAATGAAACTGATACAAAAATTTTGATAAAAACTGAGGCTTATTTTCTAGGGCAGCTTTGGACCGGAAATAGTGTAATTTTCCTATAATTGTGGTAAGAATCATTTTTGAAGAATAGTTCTAGTAAACTTTTGAAAATTAAATTTTTCGGGAAGCTATAAGTAAAAATGGCAGAGCAAACGTCAGTCAGTATGGAATTCTCCAAAGAGTAGACCACGTGGGTCGTTTTATAAAATTATTACACAAAAGTCTTTTTCCCTTTTAACTTAAAAAAGGAAAAATATCAAGTGAAGAAATCGGTGAGAAGAAAAACTTAACCTGAATACATAATGGAAATATTGAATTGAATCAGTCCTTACTTAGTGAAAATACATATTAAATAATCTTAAATAAGGTTATTCTGATTTTCACAATTTTTATTGTTATGTTTACAACAATTGTTTCGCTATCACAGTAGCATCATCAAGCAGGTTTAAATTTTGAATAACTAAGCTTGTTTCCTAAATTCGTTGCTATTTATATTAGAGAAGGTAAAAAAAAATTTTATTGAGCACTAAAACCCAAAAAAGGTTTTTAAATTCCAGCTTATCTGAATGTATTCAACTGGGGTGAGTTAGTTAAATCTTATTGTTCATTAACTATAATAATATTCCAATTTTATTTATCTCAAAGGGCTCTAACAGGTTCAAGGCATACCTTTTACTTTCTATATGTAGAAAATTATGGTTGAAAGTATGTCCTGTTTCTAACAAATGATTCGAATATGTGGAATTACTTTATTATTTTTAATGAGCTTACTCAGGTTTCAATAGGTTCATAAGGGGTTTATAAGTTAATCTGCGGTGATTGCCCTAAAGTTTACATAGGACAGACTGAAAGAACTTTCCGACATAGAATTTGTAAACATTTGAAGAGTTTCCTCAATAATAAAAGTGATTCCACATATTCTTACTATTTGTTAGAAACACGACATACTTTCAACCATAATTTTGAAATTCTACATATAGAAAGTGAAATATATGCCTTAAACCTGTTAGAGTCGCTTGAGATAAATAAACACAATAAAATTGGAATATTACTCAACGAAAAATTAGATTTAAATAACTCACCCCTGTAAAATATATTCGAATAAGCTGAAATCTGCAGAGACCTTTTTTGGGTTTAGTGCTCAATAAAAAATTTTTGTACCTACTCTAATATAAATATCAACGGAGTTCGGAAACAAGTTCAGTTATTGAAAATGTAAATCTGCGTGATGATGCTACTCTGATAGCGAAACAATTGTTGTTAAAAATTGTGAAAATCCGAATAACCTTATTTAATATTACATAATGGAAAAATTCAACAATTAAATCAAGAATGAATCAGGGCACTCGGTGCAGAGAATTTACACAGTTGCCTGAATAGTATTAATTTGGAAAGTTCTAAAACGAAAGGGTTGAGATAGATGAAGAATCCAAAATAAATGGAAATTCCTGAAACAGAAAAGGACTATAATTGAAGAAAAAGAATAATTAAATGAAAGTCATGGTTACCAACGGTAAAAACCATTTCAATTCTGTGATTTCTCATGTTAAAGTAGAAATAATCTTACCATGATTTTGTTCCGATTTAAGATTAGATGATAGAATGTAGAAAAAGGTTATTTTGTAGAAAGATTTTGTATTTCAGTTTACTTTAGTTTCAATATATTTTTCGAAAATAAATTAGCAATTCGAATTTGAAATATTTTGAATATATCAAAATCAGTTTAAATTTCAAAAATTTCCAATTTACAATTACAAAATTCAAAATACACTCGAAGCTAGCCGGTAGCCAAAAATACATCCTAACTGCATACAAGGGTAAGCAGAACAGTTTCAAACCAAAGGTTTTATGAGAAGAATCCATAATCAACATGCGTCATCAATGCGTCGCCCAACGCATTACAAACACAAATCATAATGAAATTAAAATTTTCTTTGATAGATTTCATATCAGTAACAATATATATTGTGTTAATACATTTGTATTAATACGTTTTATGTCGTGAAAGTGAAAAAGGTTTTTCCTAGACATTGAAATTTTTTTCTTGGATTTTATATTATGATATTTTAATATCGGGTGTTTTTTCTTAGTATTAGAACTTTAAATTGAAATAAAACACATTCAAATTGAGATTGAAGCCAATTTAACGTGTTCGTGAGTTCAGGCGAATTTCCCTCACTGCTAAAATAATCTTAGTTGTTCCAGTTTTCAAAAAAAAAAAGATATACTCAGTATTACAAATTATAGACCAATTTCTCTTTTAAGTGTTCTTCCCAAAGTATTCGAGAGAATTGTGTTCAAAAGAATTATTAAGTACCTAGAAAAATTCAAAATATCGGGTGTTTTTTTTAGAGTGATAGAGCATTTAAAATAAGATTGAAGCAAATTTTTTTCATTTGAAAGATAATTTTATGACATTCATGTTTTAAAAATAATTTCCGGCATATGTCCACCACGACTAGCTCTGAGGAACCGCATTCGACACGACCAATTTTGGACCACTTTTTCGAGACCACTATTTCATCAATGACACGAGTTATGTTGGCTTCCAAAGCGTTTATTATTTCTGGTTTATCAGCATAAATCAATAACTTGACATAACTCCAAAGAAAATAATCCAGTGGAGTTATGTTGCATGATCTTGGAGGCCAATTAATTGGACCATTTCTCGAAATAATGTTATCGCCAAATCTTTCTGTCAATAAATCAGTTGTTACGGTGGCAACATGAGGTGTAGCACCATCTTGTTGAAACTTCTGGGTCGATACCATACAAATTTTGAAACAAATAATCATCGATCAGTAACGAGCATCATTCACTGTAGCATTAGCTCCAGCATCGTTTTTAAAGAAATATGGACTGATGATGCCTCCAGTGTGTAAAGCACACCATACAATGCATTTTTCAGGGTACAATGGAACCTGCAGAACTTCTTAGGGATTGTTTTCACTCCATATACGGCAATTTTGCTTGTTTACATAGCCGTTTAACCAGAAATGAACTAAACACAATTATACGATAAAAAAGTGGATCAACTTCAAGCTGTTCTAAGGTCCAATCAGCAAACAAACAACGCTCATTATAGTCAAGTGGCTTTAGTTCTTGAAATAGTTGAATCTTGTATGGATGTAGACCAAGATCTTTATGCAAAATTTTCCATGTGGTGGATGCACAGAGCACACCTTATTGTGAACATCGACGAATAGACGAATCTGGATCATCATTAACACTATGACTTACAGCAGCAAATTTTTCTTCTGTACGTACAGTTCTTTGTCTAGTTGTTGTTGCATCGAGTAGAGAAAATTTTGTCCGAAATCTATCGATAGTTCGAAGAATAAGCTGCCTTAATGGACGATTATGTAAACCATAAATTTCACGAAGCCCTCTATAGGTTTGGCGAATAGAATACTGATTTTGAAAATAAATATCAACAATTTGTAAATGTTGTTACGGCGTGAGTCTTTCCATGATAATTTGTCAATGCTTACTGAGCAGAAATGACGAAAAATATGGCTTCTACCTCCTACAGTTATATCACTGTAAAAAAGCACCCTTTATATAATTTTCAATGTATATTATAGTAGTTTCAAATATAATTCTGAATTTAAAGAGATTCAGTTCAGATATTATGCGTGCTCAGAAAAGAACCAAAGATTTGATGTCAACCAGGTAAATAGTACTCGTTTTCAACATGATAGGTTGGATAAAAAATCCATTATTTTTTCGGTAGATGGCTGTAGTGATTTCGTTAAGTATCGATCAAATAATTTCAGATTTATGCTCGTTTACAATGTGACATTTGACACCAAAAGAATTCCTTTGCTGTTTTTTGTTTGGTCCATTCAGTTGTGCGTTTCAGGGTGTTAAAAATGGAAGTCAACAAAGGGAAAATTCGATACATTTTACAGTTTTTCTTCTGTAAAGGCGAATTTGCCAGCCATGAAATTGTGAATGGTGTTTGAGATTCCGATACTGTAACTGCTAATTACGAGCAATTTTAAGTTCGTAGATTTCATTCAGATAAGTTGGATGTTAAAAATGCACCTCGCACAGTCAAGCCCGTTGTTGAATAGAACAGGAACTAAAGGTCCAACATGAAACTCTTTTAAACCATCTGGGTGAGATAGAAGCTCGATGTTTGAAAGCTACACCAATGAACACCAAAAAACATGATGGATCGAATTTCCATCTGCGAAGCCTCGGCCAAACGGAATGTAATCGGCCCATTTTTGAACGGGTGCAGACTGGGGATGAGAAATGGTTCACAAGAATAATGTGTGAAAATAATCGTGGTCAAAGAGCGGTGAAGCACCTTAAACGTATCTGTATTGTCAACAACTGGATCGTTTGGAGCTAGCGATTGACCAGAAACGGTCAGAATCCATCATTAGAAGAGGTGTTGTGTTCCATCAGGCCAACGCCAGGCCACACACATATGTAGTGACCGCCGAAAACTCCAGGAGCTTGATTGGAAAGCGATTGCCATCTTTTCCTCGCATTGCCAAACTTCCTGAGTGAGAAGAAATTTGAATCAAGAGAATATTGTTAAAATCGATTACTAGGGGTTTTCGCCAATATGGATCAAGACTTTCATGTGGAGGAGCATTATGAAGCCCTGTGTTGCAATCAGTGGTGGCTCGTGATACTTAAAACAGGTGAGGCCCGAAGAGGGAATAAATTTCTACGCCACCTTGGTGCTTAGACATCTGAGGTATTATTCCTTGACGCGTTGACCTTTCATATGGAGGTCATCGCCAATAGCCCTAATAAAACCATAAAAAAACTTTTGAACTCTATAATTTATTAACAGGAACTAATAATTAAAAAACATAACATTGTGTATATATAAAATTAACAAATATAAGGTTTTCTGCTTCTTTGGAGTAGAATTAAAAGTTAAAAAACACAATATAATTTCCTTATTATAAATACATATTATGTACATATATACAAAAAATAATAAGTAACAATTAAAGAGGCCAAAATAATAAACACATTGCTGCTTATTTGTCATTTACTTGAATAAAATACAAAACGATATGAAAACATGTTTCATCATTTTTTCATCTTTGTACATCAAGTCTATCCAACGGTTTCTTGAAATTGCAAATTTATGTTTAATATCTTCATAAAATTGGAGATCCTCACTAACACTTTGTACTATTCCTTTTTCTATAGCCAAGATTGACAAACCTGTTAGGCGTTCTTGTGTCGTCGTATTCCATAAATACGTTTTTATGCGCTTAAGACACGAAAAATTTCTTTCGACCGAAACAATTGTTGCAGGAATAGTTAACACTAGGCAAAACAGCTTGTGTGTTTAATTTTAAATTCCTTGTATACTATATAATCTCTATATTTGTATAATCTCTAATATTCGCTGAACGTCTAGATTATAAAACTGTTCGTCCCTGTATAAAACAATAAATTCGTTTTTAGCCGATCTATTTCGGAGACATTAGGATACACTTTTAGCAAAGATTTAAATGATTTATCGGGAAAATTCTTTGTATATTCAGTGAATTTGGAAGAATCTACTAACGAAAGAAAATTTAAATCGCGTCGAACAGTGTTGCAATCTGGTCCTCAATCCGTTCGAAAATTCCCGTATTATGCCCGCCAAGTGGTACTAAAGCGGCGGGGGTGCGTGGCAGCTACCAGGACGTTCGACTAGCGATTTGTGACGTATATGAAGCTCAAATTTCTAGGGTTACTATAATGTTTTTATGGGGTCGAGCAACGATTTCAGCGTTTAGAATTAAAGTTGGATAGTGGAAAGGGGTGCGCGCTTAATTTGAAAGGTAATATTTTCAACTTTGATGGTAATTCGATGTTTTGATGATTTATTTCGGTGACTGGAAATTAGATAAAATCGTTTTATATTTAACTAAATAATGTGTAAAAAATTTCACATTTTATTAATTTTTACATGTGAGGCCTTAGTTGCTTCTAACGACGAGCCGCCACTGGTTGCAATACCCACCCCGTTCATACATGTATTACCCCGGTTCATCTTAACACTAAGTATTGATGTTGGTTGAATGTTTGCCTTGAGCAAAACTAATTTTTGTTTTTATCCCATTAGCTCCACCCAACAGAATTGAATCCAATCGAGATTTCCGCACCGACAAAATAATATGGAATTGATAATTCCCAAATCGATCATTCGTTCGGAGAAGTTCACAATTTCTGGCAGTAATCCGCATCGGAGATGAATAATTCTCGCAATATGCTCGAATGAGAACGAGCGAACTCGTAATAAGGGATGAATGGTTGATGAAATCAGACGAGTTAGTCGCGTTATCGGCCTAATTGGAAGCATTTCCACGTCTGAATACAAAATCAAATTACGACAATATGGCCGCAGCTCTGACACGCTGCAATTATCCTAATTTGCACCTATTATGTTCCGTCTTGGTTATACTTGGTTCGTCTTCGAGCTGGTTCTAAGACGCGGGTTGAAAAACGATAACTGTTCTCCAGTTAATTAGATTCCATTGCAATTCGGAGCGATTATTATAAATTCTTCTTAGTTGTTCATTCGTGAGACTAACATTTCACCAAATTACTGCTGAACCAGCATCTAACGTTCACCAGTAGCGGACGTCCTTTGAAAATTATATTTCAGGTGATGGTTTTTGTTCATCAAGGAATTGTTCTATTCGAGGAAGATTTTCGGAATTTACAAAGAGCGGGACAAATTTATAATGAATGCATTATTCTAGCGATATACAGGGTATAATAGGTTGGGGCAAAAAATCCATTATTTTTGCATGATCTTTTGTTCAAATTTTCATCGCACAAGAAATTTTTTATTTACTATGCAGGTACAACAGTATGGGAATTTACCTGACCACATTTCAAGCCCTAAAAAAGTCTCTCATTCTGCCAGTTAGTCAAAACGGTTCAGTTGAAGACATCCCTCGACGTCACTCGTTGGCCCCCTCTTCGTGCTTTGACCAAACGGTCACGCAATATTCTCTACTCTTCGAACATTAAGTTCTGATCCCACACACATTCTCTAGAATTGAGTTCTAATCACATTCCTCTTTGGCTCTCAAGTTATAATCTAACTGTTCTCTCATTTGAGTCAACCACCAAGCACCCTTGAAGAAACATCCCCAAAAATGTCGCATTTTGTCGCTTGCCTAAAAAGCACAAAATAAACCGCTAGCTAGTTTAACGTTCTCTTAAGTTATAACACACATCTATCTCTACTCTTGAATTATCTTATATTCGCATTTCACTTCAACCTTCCGATAATCTTTCTCTCCCAATAACACAGTAACGCATAGTAATTTGTGGAAAGTGAACCGAACAGTGAAACCAATAGCAGTGAACTCGGTAAAAGTGAACAACGGTAAAAAAGCTCAAAGAAGAACTGTTCCGAGAATAAGGTAGAATATTCACCGCAATTTGAGTTAAAAATTCTCCTGAATAACTCCCTCAAATCGAGACGACAATTTCAAAACTGTATATTGTAATATATCGGCTGTTTTTTTAAGTGAAAGAGCTTTCGATAGGGATAACTGTGACTTGACAGAAGGTAAAAGCCATGTTGTTTTAACATTTCTGTTCAGTCAGCATTGATAAATTATCACAGAAAGACTCACGCCACAAAAACGTTCATAAATTGTTGAAATTTATCTTCAAAATCATCTATTCGCCAAACTTATAGAGCACTTCGTGAAATTTATGGTTTGCATGATCGTCCATCAGAGCAGCTTAATCGTCGAACTATCGATAGATTTCGGACAACATTTTCTCTACTCGATGCAACAGCAACAATAAGACAAAGAACTGTACGTACAGAAGAAAATATCGCTGCTGTAAGTCATAGTGTTAATGATGATGCAGATTTGTCTATTCGTCGACTTTCACAAGAAGTTGGACTCTGTGCATCCACCACATGGAAAATTTTGCGTGAAGATCTTGGTGTACACCCATACAACATCCAACTGGTTAAAGAACTAAAGCCATTTGACCATAATAAGCGACGTTTGTTTGCTGATTGGGCCCCAGAAAAGCTTGAAGTTGATTACTTTTTTATCGTAAAATTGTGTTTAGTGATTGAGCTCATGTCTGGTTGAACGGCTATGTAAACAAGCAAAATTGCCTTATATGGAGTGTAAACAATCCTCCAGAAGTTTTATTGCATCCTGAAAAATGCACTGTATGGCGTATTTTACACGCAAGAGGCATCATCGGTCCGTATTTCTTTGAAAATGATGCTGGAGCTAATATTACAGTGAATGGTGCTCGTTACAGAACGATGATCAATGACTATTTGTTATTTGAATGGTATTGACCCAGAAGTGTTTTGGTTTCAATAAGATGGTGCTACACCTCATGCTGCTACCGTAACAATTGATTTATTGAAAGAAAGATTCGGCGATAACATTATTTCGAGAAATGATCCAATTAAGTGGCCTACAAGATCATGCGCCATAACTCCACTGGATTATTTTCTTTAGAGTTATGTCAAGTCATTTATTTATCCTGATAAACCAGAAACAATAGACACTTTAGAAGCCAACATAACTCGTGTTATTGATTAAATTGTTAACACCATGTAACTCACAGTTGAATGAATCAAACAAAAAACAGCAAAATTTTTTTTTAGTGTAAAATGTCACCATTGTCTCTTTTTCTATTCAACATCTACTGCAGAGACATTCCAACAGCCATAATGCAAAATAATATAGCGGGTGAGCCATATAAATTTTGCATTTCTGATCGGTTATAAAACAAAAGTATTGAATATTTTTTCAAAGTTATGATTTTATTGGAAATGTTTAACTTTTATGAATGAAAAACAATATCATTCAAATGACCCCTAAGACTGGCCATACAGTACCCAATCCGATCAACCCAGTTTTTGAATATATTGTCGATTGTTTGGGGCTCAATCTCTTGAATGGCAACTTCGATTTCGTGTTTCAAAGCATCAGTCATTTCTGAATGGTTAGCGTAACATTAATTTTCAAAGGATCCCCACAAAAAATTGCCCAACGGAGTAAAATTACCGCTCCTAGGCGGCCAATTGACATCATAATTTCAAATGAACTGCATTAGGCAGATGACCCAATAGCAATTTCAAGGTACAAAACATAAGAAGACTTAAAAGTCGAATGTCTCACAAAGGATATCATTCTTATACAGCCGAGGGGTCTTACTGCTAGCAGTCACCTACAACTATAACTCCTATAGCCAGTTCTGAACCTTCAGTTATAAGGGTCGCGAGGGATGGAATATGGATTGACAGAAAGGGGGTAATGTGGTATTCCCAGGAAGGATCACTTGAAGATCTAACATAACTCGAGTCAACCGAAAACGAAACTATCAAGTGGACTGTATCTACCCTCATCGAGGTGGCCAGGGCTCAGAGAGGCAAAGATATCAATATAACCTGCACACTACCTGAACTGTCCGATGAACTAATACTAAGGTTACCACAATACCTCTTAACTCGCTCCCCATGATATTGTAGCTTGACGCGTTGGGGACGCTTGTCTTGACTGGGATTCTGGCATCCCGGTGAAATGCAATGTCACTCGCGCCAGTCACTGGAACCGTGTGGTAGAAGTTCAACCGAATGGGGCCCTAGATTCACCGTAAAGGTGAAATGGAAGGCTGAGCTGCATTGTTCAACTCAGTGACCAAGGTGTATGTCGCAGAATAGAGCTTCACCCTTAAAACTAACGTACTCCGCCCTATTTCAGTAAATCTCCGTATTTTTTTCTGTCCAATGACCGAGTAAATTATGTAGCATACTGCATAACCTCGGGAGGGTGAAGGCCCTCTAGAAGTATTCGTAAGACCTGGCCATCCAATTGGTGTTGGACTCGAGGTGGCAGTGGTTGAAATTCCGCAGAAATTTATGTTCAGGATATCTCGAGAGATGCTTCAGGGTTTAGCGCAACTTGACGGTTTGACCGACCTCATCCTGAACCAGGGTCGATTGCGAGACGTTTCTGGGAATTGTGGATCTCGATGATACGGCTAGATCGTGGGTACTTGAAGCCAGGATCAATTGAAGAATTGAAGATTTTACAAGGATTCGTGAGTCTTGACGTACAGACCGGATTGACGGTACTCGTGCCAGGATCAATTGATGCATCCACCTTGGGACTATCTTGGCTCAGGGGATTGCGTTTGCGTTCGGGTGGGTGCATAAGAAGCCCCTTGGGCGTGTGAGTTGCGTCCCAAATAACTCGGGTACTAATACTGCAGAGCCAGTAGAGGTTGGATAGTGCTTCGCTGCTACCAGTCACGGTGTAGATTTTTGGACTGCTTCCTAGGCAGATTGTAGAGACTGCAGAGTAGTCACCTGATGAAAGAGTTATGCTCACATGCCAGCAACCTTACCGGTAGAATTCACGAATACCTCTTAACTGTTTTCAATTAACTGCCTCTATACAATATTTTGTCGTCTCCCAAAACTACTCAATGATTCACCCTGAAGATATTACATAAACCGACTAGGAGATTATAACATAGATATAATACATAACCCACATCACCTGACGTGTTAGTGAAAGTTAATGAAAAACCAAGAAGTAGGTGACTGGTAGATCACACATTAGAACATCCAAATGATTTATCTGCCAGACATTTTTGATTAAATGAATATCACAAATGAGGAACTATTATCAATAGATTCAATAAACAACAAAGCAGGCACAGAGAGAAAGTATACAATGTAAATAGATAACTTGTGAGGGTTGTGACGTTCTAGTTACATATAGAAACAACGCATTTATATACAATATTCCGGTTTAGTGAATATCACTAAGGCAAAAATACAGAATAAAAATTAACAGGCAACGAGCGAGACAACACTGAAAGAACACGCAATACCCTAGAATCTAACATTGAGTTAAACATTCAAAAGTGTGAAACAGTGCAATTGAACAAAACATGCACCAGAAGTTCACTTACCAAGAGCTAACAAGTGGGACTACTATATATAAACTATCCCGAGTTCATATGAAAGGTTGTGAAAAAAGAAATCCGTTAATTTTTCGATAGATGGTAAAGTATCGATTAAAAAATGTCATATTCATGCTGGTAACCAAGGTAACATTTCAGACTAAAAAAATTCTTTAGCTATTTTTGTTTGGTTCATTCAGTTGTGAGTTACAGGGTGTTAAAAATGGAACTCAACAGAAAAAATTCGTTACATTTTACAGTTTTTCTTTGATAAAAACGAAAATGCAAGCTAGGTGGCTGAATCTATGAATGATATTTATAGTTCAGATACTTTAATAGATAATTACGTGTACATTCGGTTTTGTCGCTTCCGTTCAGATATTTTTGATAAAGGCAGGCTCACCGCAAAAATGTCGATAATATCACAGAAATAATCGGAGTTGACTAGCATGTTAGTAGTAATAGCACCGCCCAGGAGCTAAAGATCGATCATAAAACGATTTTTAACTATTTTCACAAAGCTGTATTAAAAAAAAATGTCGATGTTTGGGTGCCACACCAATTCACACCAAAAAACATGATGAATCGAATTTATATCTGCGAAGCCTTGGCCAAATGCAATGAAATCGACCCATTTCTTAAACGGATAGTGACTGGGGATGATAAATGCGCCACAGACGACAATATTGTGCTAAAACTATCGTGCTCAAAGTGAGGTGAAGCTGCTCAAACGATGTCCGAATCAGGACAAACGGCCAGGAAGGTTCCGCTGTGTATTTGGTAGGATTAAAAAGGAACCATTCATTATGAGCCAAACACTAAATTCTTATCTGTATTGCTAACAAGCTAGCAATTGACTAGAAACGGCAAGAATTGACCAACAGAAGAGGTGTTGTGTTTCATCAGAACCACGCCAGACCACACACGTCTGTAGTGACTCGCTAGAAACTCCGGGAGCTTGGTTGAAAAGTTTTATAATGCATCCAGTATTGAGAAACTGACATCAAGATTCGATTTTGAAAATGGATCACTAGAGTTTTTCACCAATAAGGACAAAGGCTTCTATGAGGGAGCTACTCTAAAAATGACAACAATTGATTGACTAAAATTTTGATAGATCCAGGATCAGAATTGAAGGAATGAAGGGTGTTTTTCACATGTTCTGCTGAAGCGGTGTTATTTTCATTTTTGTATTTTAGTGGATTAAAGATATTCAAGGAGTCTCTTTTGTGTTCAGAGATCCTGTCCTTCAGATACCGACCAGTTTGACCAATGTATGTTGATTGACAGTTGTTGCAGAATATTTTATATATGCTATCACTAATGAATTCCTTCAGAGTTGCACTTTTAGTTTTAGTGAAAAGTTGTTTAACTATGTTGTCAGATTTATGTTTATTTTGGCAGAAAGAATTAAAAAAATTTTCACTGAAGTAAACATAAACGTAGCATTTAAATCTGACAACAACTTTTCACCAAAACTAAAAGTGAAACTCCGAAGGAATTCATTAGTGATACCCATATATAAAATATTCTGCCACGACTGTCAATCAACATACATTGGTCAAACTGGTCGGTATCTAAAGGACAGGATCTCTGAACACCAAAGAGTCTCCTTGAATATCCTTAATCCCTAAAAAAAAGAAAATAACTCCGCTTTAGCGGAACATGGGAAAACACGTTTCATTCCTTTAATTTCGATTCTGGATCTATCAAAATTTTAGGCAAATAAAAGAACTCAAAAAAAAGTTTAATGCATGAAATGATATCTATCAAGCAAGACCCAAACTTGATTAATAAGAGAACCGGCATTGAAAGTCTAAACACGGCATATTGTTATTTAATAGAAAATATAGGACACAAATAAAAATAAATATAAAAAAATAAAACAATTTTCCAAACAATATTTTAACCCATTATTCTCCAATTCCATCGTGCCATCGTTATACACGCTTCCTCGGAAAGCCGCAGATTATTCCACCTCAGTCTTTCGTTAGTCTCCCATGCGGTCAGTAGTTGTCATTTCCAAAATTTTACATTTTTCATACGACCAAAACCAAAAGAGATAGAAATGTAAGTTGAGGAAGTCTATTTGATCCATCAACAAAAAAAAAAGAAAATTTTCCGCACTTATATTAAATGAAAATTCATATTTGTTTTGTATTGATTTTAAAATTGTATTGTAATATCGTAACTCCAGGCAACTCAAAAAACAGGATTTTGTAGCTGTGGTTCATGTTTATCATTTCAGAGTCCTGATGAAGATTTTGTAATAAAATCGAAACAAATTGGCCTTTTTCTTAAAAAGTTGGTGTTATTATAACCCTGAACCTAGAACCTGTTAAAAAATTATTGAATTGTTGTAGACATAGGTCTTATCTTACTTAATCAATTGTATAATCTATGATAGATTCATTCACTCATATGATCCTTAAAGAATGTGTATTTAATTCATTATTTTTATATTTTTTCGTGCTAAAATAGGAGGAATTATTCCTTTTGAGTGTAACATTTTTGATATCACTGAATGTGAATTGAAAAATTCCCTGTTGCAACTACTTTCAGTGAAAAAGTACAGAAATATTGAAATGAATTGATTCACTTCTAAACCATATACAAACTTAAAATTCATTCTTGATAAAGATGCAATTTTCCTTCTGAGTAATACTTATTCTTTTGAATATAATAATGATGCTAAAGAGTCTTTTCATGTCGGCATAATAATAGTTTTCCTCTTTCTTCTCTCAAAAGGGAAATGGGACGAAGGCATTTCGTTTTTGATCGAACGCCATCGTGCGAGAAATCCATAGCAGTTTTTGAATCCGGAGCATGGTGATGAGAACAGCACTCTAGAGTAGACCAACAATAGTCTCCCCCATCAATATTCCATATTCTATATTGAAGGTGTATTACACGGAATAGATTTCTCCCGGGACCTTATATTGAAAGCCGGAAAATGGGGAATAAATTTTTGATTTATCGATCATTCTCTCCCTTCCCTGAAAGAGGGAAAAAACTCATATGCGGCCGACGCCTCAGAACGACACTAAAGTCATAATAACATATACGGAACCGTTATGGAAACCACTTTTTCGGGGTCTTGAGCAGAGGCATAGAAAATCGAAATTTCATCCATTTTCATGTGATATCTCTGTTTCGCAGGGCCAGCTGCAGACGCAACTGTTCGTTATTACATCTTACAATTTATGACTTCGCGAGCGCAAGATGGCCTCTCAGTTTTTATGTCTGATATACGTCGATCCGCCTACCGTATATCCGAAATTTTACGACGTCTTTGCGGATTCGGAACCGAGAATTCACCATTTCGGATGTTTTTATGAAGCAGTTTTTGCGTGAAACCAGAACTGTGTCCCTCCAGCTATATGTGATTTTTTGCACTCGATCATAAATTCAGGTATTCCCTGATATCTATGTACATCTACAATGAAGGTTCGAATCATGTCTGGTAGCTCGGTACAAATCAGAATCCTTCAAAATTTTATGAATCTGGAGATTTCGCGAAACGCCTCAGATCTTGGATGAGCAGACGCAGGAAAACACTGAGAATAACTGAGTATGAAACCCACAAAACACTTTTCCTTTCTCGAAGCAATTCGGAGGAGTTTCGACCCCCCTCTAACTTCATTCTTCTTCTTCCAGTGCTTTCTCTGTTAGTGGAGGTCAGCGATCACCCTGGCAAACCTATCCCTATTTTCAGCCGTTCTTATCAGTTCTTAGAAATCTAGACCACTCCATGCTCCGATATTCCTCCTCCCGATTGACCTTTTTCCCTGTACTCGTCCCTTTATTATTAACTGCAGAATATAATACCTATCATTACGCAGGATATGACCAAGATAAGACGTTTTTCGGACTTTCATCAGATGCAGCAGTTCACGACCCCTTCGTGCTCTTCGCTGGATTTCATCATTTGAGACATGATCGGTCCAAGGTTTCTTCATTATCCGTCGGTAAATCCACATCTCAAATGCCTCCAATCTGTTCATGGAACTCACTGACCAGCGGTAGCATTGAACGAGTTTTATACGAAGGTCGAGATTCAGGTTCTGGTCACATAATGTATTCCGTAGTTTCATAAAATTACTACGTGCTTGTTCTATCCTGGATTTGATTTCCATATCTTGTTCCAGTTTCGTGTTGATCCATGAGCCCAGATACCTAAAACGATCTACTCTCGACACCATTCACGAATATAGGCACGGGAACAACTTCGCATTTTCGTCATAATTTTAGTTTTCTTCACATTTATGACCGTTTCATATTCCTTGCAAGCTTCATTAACTCTACTCATGCAACGTTGCAGTCCTATATCTGAATCGGCAATTAGGGCCGTATCATCTACATAGCATATGTTTGATATGTTGACTCCATTGAACAACGTTGGGAACAGCACACGACGCTGTCAAACTCCTTCATGTTTGTTTATACTGTTTGATAAATGCCGTCTATTCTTATCATGGCTGTCTGTTGCCAATACAGATTTATCAGAAGTCGAATATCCTTTTGGTTTATCCCCACACTTTCCAGAGCCTCATATATAACTTCGTTGTGAACACCTAAAAGCTCAATGTTGAGGATCCAAGAGACATGAGTGGTTTGCAGCCTAGTTTGAATGAGGACAAGACACAGCGTTTACTTTTCAGCTGACCTGTGCCGGAACTAACAATTGAAAGTGTGATTTTCCTGGGTGTACTCTTGAATATGGGTCTCACCTGGGTGTGTCAGGTAGATAGCTTGGCTACGAGAATTAGCGGGAATACCCTTGTCTTCTGGGTCTTGGTGCCATCATTACCTGGTGAAACAATTAGAATAGTTTACTTTGCCATGGTTGAATCTCACTGAAAATACTGTATTATGGCTAGGTGAAATAGTGCTTTTAAAGATGAAATATTTAGACTACAGAGAAAAGCCGTCAGAATGGTCGCTGGGTTGAAGTATCGCGATTGCTGTAGGCAGAATTTCAGGGATCTCAGAATACTAACTTTTTCGTCTCTTCTTGTTGTTGAATCCTTGGTATATGCTCACCCAAATAGGCATAGCCATACATTAGAGTTGGAACTTCATGATCATGATACAAGAAATAAAATCTAAATGTATACTATTATATATTTCACATGTTAACACTCAGTACGCTACTAATTTATCATCCATTTATACCTTATAGTTCACGAACTCGCCATTTGTAGCTCACCGGTCATCAAAAATATATGATAAGCTTCTATAAGTAGTAGAAATGAGTTCATACGGTTTTGATAACAGATGTCGCTACGTATTATTCCATTGTTTCATCTGGCAATACCTTTGTTGTGAGGCGTCATCATTTGGATTTATTTTCAGTATCTGTCATTTCGACGAAGTGTTTACAACATAGTTTCTGTCTGCCCTGAAAATGTCAACTTTTGTACTGCATAATGTGTTTTTACGAGGAGTTTCACTTCATTACTCCAATGTGAAGAAGGCTGTCGATAGTCATCTTATTTTAGTGGATGCTTATGGTGACCATGCTCTAACTGAAGGAACGTGTCAGAAGCGGTTCGCTTAATTTAAAAGTGAAAATTTAGGTTTGGAAAACAAAGAACAACCCAGAGTGCCACCAAAGTTTGAGGATTAAAAATTAGGGGCAAGGTTCGATGAAGATCTATCACAAACTCAAGGAAAACATGCAAAAACACATGTGAGTCACTCAACCAGCTATTTGCTATCGTTTGAAAGCAATGGGAATGATCTCAAAGGTTGGAAATTCAGTGCCGTATGAACTGAAGCCAAGCGACATCGGACGCCGTTTTCCACGTGTGAACAACAGAAAAAAAGGGGTTTCTGCATCGGAAAGTGACTGGCAATGAAAGGTGCGTCCATTGCGATAATCTAAAATGATGGACAATAATATATCGACATAAGGACAATCACGTCCTTAGAATTCAACCTTTTAGGTCTTTCAAATATATCTCATTTCTTCCTAGAAGCTTAAACGGGCCTTAACACCAGTTAAGAAACGAAAATATTTGTCCCTCACATTTCTCGTAGGAACCCATTAAAAACCAACACAGATTCTAGGCGAAGGTACAGATTTCTTGATACACGAACCACCTTTTCGAGCCCCTACCCACTCTCTGATTCGGCGAGTTAGCCAAAAGGGTCACAGTTGAAGATATTCCCTCGACCAGACGGTCACGCAATACTCACCCAGTACAAACAAGTTAGTAAAAGGTTCACAGTTGAATACTTCCTTCGAAGTCATTCGTTGGCCCTCTTTTCGTACTTCGACTGAACGGTCGCGAAATATTATCTCTTCGAACATTAAATTCTGATCCCACACTCAGTGAGTTCTAATCACATTTCTCTTTGTCTCTCAAGTTACAATCTAACAGTTCTCTCACTACAATAAGCCACAAGGCACCCTTGAAGAAACATCCCCAAAAAAGTCACATTTTATCGCTTGCCTAAAAAACACAAAATAAACCGCCCGCGATTTTCAAATTCTCTCAAGTTATAATCACACGTCTCTCTCTCTCTCTCTCTTCTTTAATAACCCATTACACAGTAAAGGCCTGGAATTTAATGTATCATTATTACATTGTATTACATTATTCATTTTTTATTAGATAGTTTTTGTGAAAAGTGTACCCAACTGTGGAAAAACAGAAGTGAATTCGGTGAAAGTGAAAGACGTTGAAAAAGCTGAAAGAATTGCTAATCCACGAACGAGATAGTGTTCTCACCACAATTAGAGTTCGATACTACATCGGAATACCTATCTCATTTTGGATAAACAAATCTAACTTGTGAACTTGTAATATATGTATTTAAGCTATAAATAAATCATTAAAGTCTAATATACATTCCTCTTCCAACCCCATTTGAATTATGCTTAACCAAGAATTTGCATACTTATTGGTTAACGTTTAATCAATTACAAGGAAGAATTCAACAAGGTATCTCTACATACCAAGCACTTCTTTAGAATATCATCAACAGCAGCAATATTCTCAGTTGTTCTTGAGCAACGTACATGGTTCCGATTCTTCACATCACTAACTTTTCCCAACAGCACAAATTTTTCCATAATATTATAATTTTGAAATTGAAATTTGCAATTTTAAATATAATTAATTTTGATTTGTTTTATTAGGGAAGGTTCAGTTTGAATTTTAGTAAGTTATTTTTCAAAATATATATTGAATCAAAGTAATGATCTTAAATATAAATCGTTGACGACTAAACTAATCTTAATGTCTAAATTCGATGTTCTATCCTACTAACCTTAATTCTAAACATCGTGATTCTAACGTAAACAAGAAATGATTTGCTTTGAAATTAAATTGAAAAGCTTTACAGAAATAGACTTTTTTCTTCTTGAGGTAAGTTTGTTCATCCATTAACAATGTTCCTTTTATGTTGGCTTTGCTCTATTCCAGGAATTTGTTCTGGTTCTTGGTGAATTTTTTTGGAATATTCTAATTTCCCAGCCCACTTCTTTGATTTCTTCTTTTGGGTTTGAATTTTTGTATACTTGCTTTATATGTGGGATATTTCTATTTAAATCACTCAGGTAACGTATTTCTTGATTACATTTCCATTCACAATAATAATGTTAATTTATTTTTAGGTTTTGGAACTGGATTATTCAAGAGAGAAAATCTTTAATCAGAAAGACGTGTATGTGCTATGGAGTATTTCATACCGAATGACATTTTCTCTGCTTTTATAGTTTCCTCGAAAAATTGAATTCCAAAGCTTACCAGCTTTGTCAAATTATTGACTAAATAATGCTTTCACTGATTTTACAAAATTTACACTATTTCTTGGCTTGAAATTATTGTTGAAAATTAACCTATTTTTCAAACCACATTTTGATGTCAGTTCCATGTTAAACAGAACAATGAAAGTCTTGATTTTCATCCGTAAAGTATTTCAAGTGTCAAAATTGTTTATCTTCTATTGCTTCTAACTTATATATTACTTAAAATTACCCACGAGAATGATTACATTTCTTTAGCTCATATACTATTAAAACTATATTGATGCCTAAGCATCTTCAAGGATATCTCTTACATTAATTATTTCAGAATATCCGACGTAGACAATATGTTTCCTCTAATTAATTGAATTTTGATCAAATTGTCCTATTTACATCATTCTGGTAAGTAAGATTTAATTAAGCTTGTTAATTGTTAATAATTTCAATACAGTTTATAGAGTAATTATGACAATAACAAATTTCTTCAACATTTTCCTCCATAAGTTCAAACTAGATATCTAAATTCAAATTCCTTCTATTTCTTGCAACTTTGGCTGTCTTAAACATTTAATATTTATAAATTGACTGCTCCTTGTGAATTCTATTTAAGATTTTCAAAAGGATTATTGATTTTTGATTATCGTTCAAAAAATTTTCTCTCGACTAGTGGTAATATATTCTAAATATGCTTTTTCTTCAAACTTTTGTCTTGTGAGTATGTTTATGAGTTGACTTATTGCTATTCCTGTCTGAGTTGATCTAATTTAATTAATTTTGATTTGAATATACTCTAACGAGTCAACATATATACAAGGGTGAATCTTTTCCTTCAATTTTATTGATTTTCATTATCTGAGTTTTTGAATAATGGTTATTTATAACTCGTTTACAAGGTGTAATTCACAAAATCCATGACAGTACCTCATCAGAACTTAGTCCTGGTTGAGGATCATTGAATTAAATCATGTTATTTTTCATTTATTATGGCAAGATCCAATTGATATATCGGAATGAAACTATGCTGGAAATTCAAATATACTTTCCAGATAATAATATGTATGTTCATTATTTGGAACCTTCAGTCGGATTATATAAAAAACGAAAGTAATTATGTATATCATCACATTCCACGTAAATTCCACTTCATTACCAATCCGCCCTTGAGCATATAATGGGCTGAATACGGTATTAGGAGAATTAATTTTTGATTAACCCTCGTACACTGCGCTATTACAATCACGCCACGTTCCTCGTTTTTCACCGGAACTGCATAGAATCCATTTTTCATGACAACTCCCGTCCCTTTCAGTACGTTATGTATAATAACAATAGGCATTAATGCAGCATCTGTTGCAGGAATCACTCATCTGCGATACAAATCCCCAGTCATTATATTGGACATTTACATGGACGGCTATGGAAATTGCGACCGCTCGCCCTGCACATCAGTGCGGTTCACCCATCTCCAGAATGGTCAGCTCATTCCGTCGCAGCTGGCTGCTTAACCCCAAACACACCGTCAGTAGATTGTTTCATTTCCTGCTAACTGATTTCGATTCCGTGTTTCCTCTTTTTCTAATTATATGGTGTGACCCGACGAAGATGGAAATGCGCAATGCGTTAAATTAAACGAAGGGATTGTGTCATGGCCTCCCACGTTCATGATAAAGAGCTTGATTTGATCGGGGTCCATCTAATGGCGGAATAGTGTCACAATGAGCGCTTTATACGTTATGCGTTCGAATTCATTCCCTGAATGTTTCCGTAAGGGAAATGAGTCGCTCCCAGAATATCTCAAATTGAGTAAATACATGTACAGGCTGGCAGAATAAATATTCGTAGTTTTCCCAGGCAAGTGATCACATTTCTGATTTTGGCTACCAAAACTTTTACTTCTGAACTCAGTCTTGGTTGTGTATTTTTCATCACTTCATTTTACAAAAGAACTCTATTTTGTAAAGACAACCTTGGTAACTTCCTTGATAATGAAGCACATGTTTCATTACACATGCTTCATGTATTTGAAACACCAAGAACGCTAACAGTCAAGTTAATGGTTACATTAAACAACCACAAAATATACACAGAGGTTATACAGGTTTAGAAAATCACTATTTGGAGATACAATATTCAATGCATATGAAAGAGATTTCCGACTGTCCAGTCGAACATTGGAATAATTGGAAGATATGCGCGTTATGATAATGAATAATCCAGTGTATAACTCGAAAATAATGATCTCTCACACAGATATAGGAAGTGTAAAGCTGGACACCTCATTTAGTTTCGCGTAATCCTCAAATGCAGTTGCTGCATAGAACTCAGAAGCGTTGGGTTTAGTCCATAACGCTTGAAAATCAAATACAATACGATACTATATTCCTATATCATTGCATATTGCACGTGAGGAATTTATTTGAGGCAATGAATGACGTGGATAATTTCATCTCTGAAAACCGCTTCTTATTTATTTATTATTTTACCTGTGTATTTCTTATCAGTTGATTCGTCACGGGATGCACTGGAGCTCTTTGTCTGCAAATTTCAAGGGCTTGTTTTTTTTTCTTGAGAATTTCGAAGGACCGTTTGCGAGAATATCTGGCTGGTATGATCAGATGTGGAAATATAATCCGGCTTGTAGTTCTTCTTTGAGATTTGTTACTGTTGTTCACTTTCACCGAATTCACTTTTATGGATTTCTTTTCACCAATTACTATCTAATTACAAATAAATAATGTAGATAATACATTCACTTCCAGGCCTTCAGTGTGTTAGCGTCTTATTGAGAGAGGGTGTTTCTTGGAAGGTTGAAGTGAAAATTCAACTATAAAATAATTCAAGAGTAGAGAGAGATATATATTATAATATCAGTTGAGAGAACTTCAAATTAGTGAGCGGTTTATTTTGTGCTTTTTGGGCAAGCGACAAAATGCGACTTTTTTGGGGATGTTTCTTCAAAGTGCTTGGTGGTTAACTACAATGAGAGAACTGTTTGGTTATAACTTGAGAGTCAAAGACGAATGTGATTTAAACTCACTTTTAGAGAATGTGGGTGGGATCAGAACTTAATGTTCGAAGAGTAGAGAATATTGCGTGACCGTTTGGTCGAAGCACGAAGAGGGGGCCAACGAGCGATTTCGAGGGATGTCTCCAACTGAAAATTTTGGCTAACTGACTGTTATTTAGACCAATATAACTTGTATAAAAAATTACACACAGAAATAAGGGTTAGCATTATTCAGTTTGCATAATGATCTTGGCTTAACGATTAAAAAGCCAGCTGACGTAAGACTTGCAGCTTCAAGATTACGAAGAACTCCATATATTCGCTGATTGAGTGCTTTGAATACAAGACCAAAATCACGATTTATTTTAACCAAATCATTTTAAGTGATGAAATCCATTTTAATCTATCTGGTTATATCGATAAGGAAAATGATCAGATTTGTTACTTCGAAAATCCAAGGTAAGTGATTCAGCAACCATAGCAACTAGTGACGTGTGAGCAGTTTTTATATCCTTATCGATCGATTTTAACTAATTTTTTTTGTCCGAAATTGGATGTCGAAAACGTTTATTTTCAGTAGGATATAATATGGCACATTGCTCATGGAACAATAAGTCTATGGCGAGAAGAATTTCCTGAATGCTTGATTCCTTGGAATGGATATTTCAATTGGAAGCCAAGTACGTGAGCTTTAACACCATTAGATTTTTCCTTGGGGCTATGTCGAAGTCAAAGTCTACATCATTATCCCAGCAATGATTCTATCGCTGAAAAATAATATGAGAGCTGTCATTCGCGGAATAGAGCTATGGTTATTATACAAAAACATGATGAAAAATTTCATCAAAAGTATGACTGGATTGGAATAAAAATAGCATATCAAAATAACACTGGGTTTTTCCATCATTTTAATATGATTGTTGGCCGTAAGCAGTTTTAGTAGCGCCATCTCTCAGAAAATAGATAGCATAACCTAATCAAGGTTTATGTAACGTACTCGGAAATACCAGGCATCTAAACATACGTCGACATCGGGGAAAAAACGTCCCCAGAAGTAGAAAAGAACAAGTCACGAATACCTAATTCCGACCACCAAAGCAGCAAAGTTGAAATTTATAAGGGGCTTCTGTAATGCAAAACATCAGTCGCGACTTAACGAGATTCGTGCACGGGGCGTAAATAAGAACAAGCAATAGCTGCATGCCGATATCAGGCGTTAATCTGTATTCATTGCCTGGTCGGGGACACACAACTTCGTAGGCGAAGACGTCAACTTCGCCTAATTGAAAATGCTACGCGATCTAATAACCCCTCTTTTCGGCTACCTCTTTCTGGAAGACATTGACGTTCCAGGAATATTCAAGTTGCCCGCGGCAGAAATGCAGAAGACAGGCTGCCCCGAAAGGGAACAGGAAATTCAGATTAAACCGGAATATGTGATGAAAAGCTGCATTTCCTGGAAGACTGATGAATTGGAATTCGTCCTCAATCTATTTCAGAGACTTTACGTACAATGGATCCTTGTCTGAGCTATTTCCTCGAAAATTGCATTTGATTATTTCTTCCTCTTTAAGGGAAAGGCCGGACTCATCCGGCAGAATTGCGAATGTCTTCTGCACGAATTGTACAATTCTTATTCATTTACAGAAACTGGGTGTTCCGTAATTGAAAAGACTATTTAACTGTGTGAAAATTGTTGCCTTCTTTATTGACGACCGCATAAAAACAATGTAAACAATATTTTATTGTACATGGAAAACTGTAAAAACTATTATAATATGTTGGGAATAAAATGTTAGGAGCTCATTTCTCATCTGGAGCAGTAGATGTACTTCAGGACTTAGCGAACAAAACAACAACTTGGATGAAAAAGTAGACAATCAAACCAAATCCGCAGAAATCAATTTTCATGCTCTTCCATCACAGACTGAAGTCCTCTTCACTAACGCTGCAGTTCCAGAATATCACAATCCATCCAGCCAGTTCTAATAAATACTTGGGAATGAAAATAGATCCTTAACCGCCCTCGGGTGTTACTTGTACCACCTGGCAACCCCATTGGAGTTAGACTCGAGGGGGCAGTGGTTGAAAGTTCGCATGCTGGACTAGGGAGGTATTTCATTTATCTGTTCGCAGACCCCCATGTTCGGGATATTCTCATGAAATGACTCAGGGTTTAGCGGGACTTGATGGTTCGACCGGCCTTGTCCTGAATCCGGATCAATGCGTAACTTTTTAGGATCTCGACGAAATGGCTTAGCCATTAGTGCTTGACGCCAGGATCAATCAAAAGACCTCACATGGGTTCGTGGGTCATGACGTACAAGCCGTGTTGACGGTGCTCGTACCAGGATCAATTGAATAATCAATCTTGGGATTATCTTAGTTAATGGGACTGAGTTCGGGTGCTTGGATAAGAAGCCCTTTCGGCGAGTGAGTGAGCCAGTAGAGGTTGAATAGTGCTTCGCTGCTACCAGTCAGATGGTTTTGGCTTTCCAGGCGAAGCCCAAGCTGGTGGATTCATCTCTTCGGAGGGGTTCTTGCTTCGCGTGATGATATGGCGTGATCCTTATCACACTTTCTGCCTCTGGGGGCAGCTGTGGAGACTGCTGAGTAGTCACTTGGTGAAAGAGCCATGCTCACATGCCAATATGAAAACCTGGTAGAATTTACGTGTTCGATTTGGGTCAAATATGAGTTTTATTTTATAATTTGTTGCCATTTTAAAAGTAGCTTCATGATGCCTTTATCATAAAAGTTTTGGTATTGGCGAAAAACTCTAGAAATAGATTTTCACAATCTTCTCTTGATGCCAATTTCTTATAACTCAGGAAGTTTTGAAATGCGAGGAAAAGATGGTAATCACTTGGTGCCAGATCCGGACGATATGCGATGCATTAAAACTTTCCAGCCACCTCTTCTCTTGGTCAAACCTCGCCCGTTTCTGGTCAATCGCTAGCTTCAAACGATTCAATTGTTGACGATACAGATACGAATTTAGTGTTCGGCCATATGGAATCAAATCATAATAATTTATTCTTTTCCAGTCCCACCAAATGCACAGCCACCAAAAACTACAGCCAGCTTCATTTATATCTGTTACTACGTGATTGGAAACAATCTGTATTGCTGTGTATAAAGTGACGTAGTGTATGACTTGGTTGACTACTTCAGTGTGACACCACAAAATAATATTCCGGCGAACTCTGAATTGTATTTTTCTATTGCTATTATGTGAATAAAGATCAAAAATAACAACCTTTTATGGACTTAGTCAATATCACAAAATAATTTGAGATAGTTTCCATATACCAGTTCCATATGCCAGCAGATAACCTCTTACATATTGGGTTATTCGGCAATTAATTTCGTTTTGTTTTTGTAAAATGAAAGACAAATTTCCTAAAATTAATGAATATTTTATTGAATTATATATGAGCCATTCTGGTACAACATCTTTTGTTATCTTTCTGATCGTAGCATGATTCAACGCTCATAAAATTTTTGGTCTTTGCTGGCAAAAACTGATCCAGGTGATTTTTGACCTTCTCATTTCAAGTAAAGGTTTTACCATCCAAAAAATTTTGCAATGACTGGAACAAATAATAATCCGAAGGCGCCAGATCTAGGGAATATAATAGGTATGACAGTGTATCCCATTCAAGCTGTAAAAGCTTATGGCAAGTGACTAAACTTATATGAGGTCTCGCGTTATCTTGGTGGAACACTACAACTTTTTGTTGATTAATTCTGGTCTTTTCTGTTTAAGTGCACTGTAATATTACGAAGTGTAAACTTTGTTTCAAACTTTTTCACTACACGTTCAACTGTTCGTCTATCAGGACGATTATAACGACCAAAATTTGGAGTTAAAGCACGTAAAGTTAGAGTAACAAATCGCGATTTTTCATACTAAATTTGAATTATTTGTAAACGTTGTTGGAGTGTGTACCTTACCACGATTAAATGGTAGACATTGACAAATACAACTGTCAGTGCCACAATTAAACAGTGGATGCCATGCTTGAGTAATGTCAGTTTAAAAATGTGGCGTTCTCATTGAAAGACGCTTTTTATAGTGATTTATGGCTTCATGAAAAGAAAAAGAATTTCTTCTGAATATTATCACTATCTTCTTTTTGATGTCCCAAGGATAATTTTGAGATATAAACGCTGAACTATCTGTACTTCGCTGGTAGTTCGACCTGGAAGTTATTATATTCTCGTTCAATCCTACAGATATATGACTAAGATCACGATTTTTTTATGAAATCATTTTGTGTAATGAAATCAATTTTCTAATGCCTTTCATGTCTTTTACAATCTGTGTTTGATAAGTGTAACTTTTGTTAACTATATTTGAGTAAAATATGTACTTTTCTATTACATGTATATGTGTGATTCTGTTCTAACTGTGATATTCAATGTCCTGTATTGTTTGTTCTCATAGGTCATTAATTAATGATCAATTTATGAAATTTTTGTGCTTATTGGAAAATTTTGAACATATTTCAACATTATTTCCATATATAATAATATAACTTGCCACTTACAGAAAACTTACAATATTTATCTTAAATGTTAGTACCGTGTCATGTTCTTTTCTAAAATTTATTTATAAATTGTTAGTTTTTTTGTCGTAATAAATGATTTAAACTAATTATCTCATAAATTCTAATGTTTATGATCAAACTGAACAAAATTGACACATTTTTTGTTTAATGTGTTAAGTTAACATTGAATTCCGGTTCAATAACTTTTGTCTTTAAATTTTAACGAATTTTTGAATTTGAACCACCTTAAAAGTACGTCAGCTGAGTAATATTTACAAACAATGAGCTGAAGAAATAGTGCCAAGAGTTTGTGTCATAGATAAATGAGTCGGTACCGTGGAACGTAAAATTTGAAATTTGTTTCTCGTTCTTGGTGCTTCGAAGTTGTAGTAAAATCCTCTCAGATTTTTATTTTGACAGTAAAATAGATAAATAATATGCATAAAAAAATTGAAAAAGTTTAATTCCAAAATCTTAAAATTTTTAATCAAAAAAATCACAGTTAGAACAGAATCACCCATATGACTTTATTCATTATAATCTGCTTTGAATTCTTATTACCTAGATCTTATCCATATTTCGATTATTATTTCTATATACTTTTTATGCATGTCTATATATAGTCTGTCTAGAAAGAACCCGGATAAAAGAAAACTTAATTGTAATTATTTAGTATATATTTTTAATTCTTGAATTAGAAATTTATAACAAAATATTCATCTTATTTACTTATGCAACCTCCATTCAACTGTAAATACTTGACTAAACGTCGAGGTACCTACACCAGAAACTAGATCACCTCCATAATTTTCGGTGATAGTAGTCCAGGACTGTAAAATTGACTGAATTGAATCATCTTTATTTCCTGGCGCTTCTGGTTCAACTTCAATCTTTATTAGTCCCCATATTTTTTCAATGGTACTAAGATCTGGTGAAGCTGGTGGCCATGAAATAGTTGTAACTTGGTGTTCTTGCATCCAAGCTTGAATATAGGCCGAAGTATGGCTTCCTGCATCATCCTGCTGAAAACACCACGCCTATGGATATGAAGCATGTGCCGTTTCAAGAAGAAAATCGTTTGGAATGCTACAATACTTTTCACTGCAACTTTGGCCATAGCCGACTGTCTGCACAACCTATTTTATATAGTACTTTTGTCTAGAAAATGTTACAAAAAAGAAATATATTTTAATTATAAAAAATAATAAATAAATTCCAGATACTTTCTAGACGGACTATAATTATTCAATATATATTACTCCAGGTAGGACTCAGATAAAAAAATTTGGGAATTTTTTCAGTGAGAGAGAAAATGTCAAATTATTGAATTTCAAGGCGGTATAACACTTGAGTGTTAAGTATTAGATATAGCGTAGGTGATGAAATTTAGTTTTTTTGATTCGATTTTTTGAGTCGATATCTCGGTTGTGTGAAGACATATTTTATTCTTTTCACTTTGTTACGGATGGTTGTGAAAAAATATCTTACTGGAAAACTTGAAAATCAAAAATTTATTAAAATTGAAATATTTTAATACCTCCTACATTCACTTCAACCAAAAATGAATGTTTACCTCATGACAACTCCTCTTCAAATAAAAGCCAGTAGCTTTTAAATGTCTTTTTATATCACTGCGATTCTCTAACTTTTATTGCGAATGTGTAATTTGAAATAAAAGACAGAGATCGATCGAATATGAATTCATGTTCTATTTGATCGTTTCAATAAAATCTCTGGAAAGTCATATCTTCGCAGTTACCACATACGTCCTTTGAACTCCATCAAACTCTTGAGCAAATACATCTTTCCCATATTAGTTCTCTTCGAGCGGAATTTCCAGACATAAACGGTATTTCCCGAAGAGAAATGAAGGCAGAACGTGGTCATCCATGAAACATTCGAGTCGAAAACCAAACGGACTATAGAGGAGAAATATCAAATAATTCATTTCACAAACAAACGATTCTTCGATTTCGAAAAAAACTGGCAATTCGTGTAGCTTCTAAGCGAGGCATGGTTCAGAAAATCATCCTTAAGTTGGCAGTTGTATTACGTATATTATTTATCAATATCTGAATCTAAAAAATATTCAACTTGTATCGAAATTTACATAATGAGAAGAGAAATACGATAGAAATAAAACGTGCAAATAATAATAGGTATAATGAGATTTCATTTAAATAATACACGTGCTGATAGGTACTGAGAGTATTTTCAAGGATCTTCTTATTATAACATTTAATTAACACTTAAACTATATCTCTGTTAGATATGAGGTGCTATAATATTAAACCTTGCTTTTAATTGAAATTAATTAAGAGAAATCCTCACTGACTTCTTCAATCGACATTTCATAAGATTAAACAATCCTCACATTTCGAAATTATCTGAGAATTTCAACTATACTTATATACTACTCTGTCAAGAAAGTACCGGGAATTTTCAATTAAAACAACATTTTTACTTTTAATCGTCAAAATTTATTGGATCGCCCTCAAAATAGGCTCCATTTGCTCCAATACATCTATGCCAACGGCACTTCCAATTATCGAAACATTTTTTATAGGCGCTTTCCGGGATGGACTTTAGCTCTCGCGCCGAATTTTGTTTTATGGCTTCAATCGACTCAAAACGGGTGCCACGAAGGGGCAATTTTAGTTTTGGGAAGAGGAAAAAGTCGCAGGGAGCCAAATCCAGCGTTTGTTGAGTTTTTGGCGAGAAAGTCAGTCACAATCGTAGCTCGGTGAGAAGGCGCGTTATCGTCATGCAAAATCCATGAGTTGTTCGCCCACAAATTTGGCCGCTTCTTACGGATACGCTCACGCAAACGTTTCATAACGCCTAGGTAATACTCCTTGTTTACCGTCTGACCCTCTGGAACGAATTCGTAGTGCACCACGCCACGGATATCGAAGAAAACAATGAACATCACCTTCATTTTCGAGCGGCTTTGGCGTGGTTTTTTCGGTTTCGGCTCATTTTTTGCCACCCATTCCGATGATTGCTGGCTTGTTTGCATATCGTACTCGTAGACCCAGGTCTCATCACCAGTTATAATGCGTTCCATGAATGTAGAATCGGAATTACATCGATCCAGCATGTCTGAAGCAACCTGTTCGCGATGACGTTTTTGAAGAAAATTCAGGTCTTTCGGTATGAGTTGTGCGGCCACCTTTCTCATGCCCAAAATATCAATCAAAATCGTACGTGCGAACTCGTGGGATATCTTAAGATCATGTGCTATCTCTCTCAAGCTGGTACGACGGTTTTCCAGCACCCTTTCCTTAATTTTATCGACGTTATCTTCGATCGAAGCCGTCGATGGGCGACCACTTCACGACCGTCCTCGAAGGCTCTGTACCACTGATATACACGAGTTTTCAATAGAGCATTATCACCAAAGGCCTTTTGCAACATTTTCAATGCATCGGCACACGAAAATTCATTTGCAACACAAAACTTTAAACAAATTCTTTGCTCAACGTAATCACCCATAGTAAAAATCGGCACACACTCTGACATCGACTGACTTAATCAGCTGTTGCAAACACACTAGTTGACAGATCCCGCTCAAGCTTGGCATAGTAATTAAGGACAGTGGTAGCAACCTAGGAAAAAAAATTTACCTGCCTCATTGCCCCGCCAGATTTAAATCGATAATTCCCGGTACTTTCTTGACAGAATGTACAGTTCGGAAACCACTTATGGAATTAAATTCTTTAATGTTTTTAATAATCCTCTAACAAGAGGATTAAATTATTATTAAAACATTAGGATACGTCAACTGCCTTCAAATTCAATGGTGCGCTTTTTAAGCTAAAATTTAATTATACAGGGTGATTCGCACAAATCCGTCCCCTTTATTTTAAATGTAACACTCTGTATATTTTTATATTTTTTGAAGCTCCTTAATAACCTGATTTCAACGAACTCAATCATCAATGGTCTATTATGAATAATACCGGGTGAAATAATGAAATTGATAATTTATCACGCGTTGAATAACGGTATTTTTCAAATAACCTATACTAAAACTTATGAAATTTCTGAAATATCAATTTAGTTGGGAAAATTTCTAAACTCAATTCTCGATACGCTCATGGATTTTGCTTTTGTTAACATTTTTGATCATAAAAAACTATCTACATATGCCGATAAATAAAGAAAATCTGCAAATAATGTGGATTGTTATCAGTCAGATATTGCGGTTTTGAGATTTACATTGAAATAATAAATTCCTAATTAAAAACGTATTTCTTGTAGAAGTAATAATGAAATAGAATCGCGAGTTTATACTCAAGATGTTCTCATCGGTCTCAACCTGTTACCAATTGAATTTATAAATTACGAATTAAGTGTTTGATAACGAGTGTAATATAATATTGTACGTAAGTGATTCTCACATTGCGAATTCTAACGCCTATTTGAGAGACTTTTTCACTTTCAACTTCGTTAACAAACGAGTTTTTTTTTCCACTTCATTCTGTCGACGAATACTACTCTGTCAAGAAAGTACCGGGAATTTTCAATTAAAACAACATTTTTACATTTAATCGTCAAAATTTATTGGGTCGCCTTCAAAATAGGCTCCATTTGCTCCAATACATCTATGCCAACGGCACTTCCAATTATCGAAACATTTTTTATTCCGGGATGGACTTTAGCTCTCGCGCCGAATTTTGTTTTATGGCTTCAATCGACTCAAAACGGGTGCCACGAAGGGGCAATTTTAGTTTATGGAAGAGGAAAAAGTCGCAGGGAGCCAAATCCAGCGTTTGTTGTGTTTTTGGCGAGAAAATCAGTCACAATCGTAGCTCGGTGAGAAGGCGCGTTATCCTCATGCAAAATCCATGAGTTGTTCGCCCACAAATTTGGCCGCTTCTTACGGATACGCTCACGCAAACGTTTCATAACGCCTAGGTAATACTCCTTGTTTACCGTCTGACCCTCTGGAACGAATTCGTAGTGCACCACGCCACGGATATCGAAGAAAACAATGAACATCACCTTCATTTTCGAGCGGCTTTGGCGTGGTTTTTTCGGTTTCGGCTCATTTTTTGCCACCCATTCCGATGATTGCTGGCTTGTTTGCATATCGTACTCGTAGACCCAGGTCTCATCACCAGTTATAATGCGTTCCATGAATGTAGAATCGGAATTACATCGATCCAGCATGTCTGAAGCAACCTGTTCGCGATGACGTTTTTGAAGAAAATTCAGGTCTTTCGGTATGAGTTGTGCGGCCACCTTTCTCATGCCCAAAATATCAATCAAAATCGTACGTGCGAACTCGTGGGATATCTTAAGATCATGTGCTATCTCTCTCAAGCTGGTACGACGGTTTTCCAGCACCCTTTCCTTAATTTTATCGACGTTATCTTCGATCGAAGCCGTCGATGGGCGACCACTTCACGACCGTCCTTGAAGGCTCTGTACCACTGATATGCACGAGTTTTCGATAGAGCATTATCACCAAAGGCCTTTTGCAACATTTTCAATGCATCGGCACACGAAAATTCATTTGCAACACAAAACTTTAAACAAATTCTTTGCTCAACGTAATCACCCATAGTAAAAATCGGCACACACTCTGACATCGACTGACTTAATCAGCTGTTGCAAACACACTAGTTGACAGATCCCGCTCAAGCTTGGCATAGTAATTAAGGACAGTGGTACCAACCTAGGAAAAAAAATTTTTACCTGCTCCATTGCCCCGCCAGATTTAAATCGATAATTCCCGGTACTTTCTTGACAGAATTTACATACGGCGGAAATCATCAGTGATGTCATCACTGCCTACTGGTAGGCAACCAGTATTACATAATGTATTTAAAACCACCTTTAACCTGAAAGAAAGTAATTATAAATTTCAAATCGACCACTTTTGAGTACAAGGCTGATAATTATGTCGTCGATCAACCCTAATGATAATAATTCAACCATACTGAAAAACACTGATCATTTTAGAAAGTCCCAAACTTACGTTGCTGCTGCTAAAACGATTCCCAAAGTAAATTTTCCCAAAAGAGAACAGGCCATCGTACTTCATGCAGAGGATAACCTGAAACTGTACGATTATGTACAAGCCATAGGAAACATAATTCAACCAAAAAATATATGTTTTGCCTCCAGAATATCTAACAACAGAATTTGCATATACATAGCTAATATAGAACTAGTGGATCAACTTATAAAAGCTCACCCAACCGTGACTATCGACGAAATAATCTTGAATGTAAGAAGACCAGTTTCACCAACAAAAAGGATAGTGATTTCGAATATTTCACCATGTATTCCTCATGAACACGTAGCAGAAGTCATTACTAATTTTGGACTACAGTTAGCATCCCCTGTCTCATTTTTGAAAGCTGGAATACCTGGAGACGAGTACTCCCACATACTCAGCTTTCGTAGACAAGCATATGTTTTTCCCCCCAACGAAAATTACGAACTGCAAACATCTGCCTTAGTCCAATACGACAGTAATGAATATAGGATATTCCTCTCAACAGACAAGACGGAGTGCTTCATTTGTCGCCAGACTGGACACGTAGCATTGAACTGTCCAAACTCACAGTCAATACAAGTAAATGACACTCAAGCACCGACACAAGAACCAACCAATAATACCCAAGGTCACTTCTCCTCCTCATTTACACCATCTATAATACCACACTCAAGTGAGATTCCTGCTCAAAAAGTGGATTATCAGAAATCCTATCAGAAAGCGATCAAACCACTCAGCAAGAGCCTAGCGTCGAGACTGACCCTGTAAGTGAGAATTCCATGCCGCCTACAGAAACACCAATAAAGTTGCCACCTGACAACAAAAGAGCCAGAAAGAAGCGTAAAATAGAAGCACATGAGGACCACGCCTTGAACGAATCCACCAAATCCGCAATATCAATAGCTTATCAAGAAAACCCAGAATCCTTTCACATACCATATGACAACCTCATCGCATTTTTAGAAAATTCTTATGGAAGCCCGACACCGTATAATGAAGCTGAAAAATTTAGAACAAACGTAAAATCACTACTACAGGACCTGCGCAATATTTACTCTTACGTAGAAAGAGCAACTAAAAACAGAATCACCAGAATTTCAAAAAAAATTAGAGAAAAACTCAAAGACGAAGAGATTGAAGTCGAAAGCATAAACAGCATTGACGTATCTACATCCCAAAATGGCGTCGAATGAAAGTGACACGGATGCGAACTCCCAGAAAGACGGGGAATTTAACGATGTTAAATGTTCGTATTGTGCTAAAAAAGTGAGAGATTATGTGAAGTGTGGAAAGTGTTATAATAATTTCCACAAATCATGTCTTGTACGAGCAAGCAATTTGGAAAATACTATATGTAAACATGAGAGGTTAGAAAATCATGAAAGTTCAACAGAATTCAAAGATGCAATTGTTCAGAATAAAATGCTGGAATTGGAAAACAACTATCTAAAACAATTGATCAAGGAAATAACCGAAAAGAACCAAATCCTGATGCAAAACAATATCCTTTTATCAGAAAAAATACAGCTCCTGGAAGATAATGGAAAATACGAAATGAAAACATATTCGAAAGCAACGCAAAAAACTGAATCCTCAACTGTAAACAAAGTACAGCAAGTCACAAGGAGGTTATATAATAACACGAAACAAACTACTGCAGAAACATCCAAAGAAGATAATGGTACATCTGAGCTACCACCTATAACCAAAAATGACAGACACAAAGGTAACCTACAAATTACTCAAAGAAATGTCAACAATCCAGTTATTTTGATTTCAAAACCAACTACGGAAAAAGATGAAATGGAACAAGAACTCTCACCTAAACCCACATCGGAAGAATTCATTACTGTTAGATCAAGAAGGTATAAGAAACCAAATGTTGGTACAGGACCACTGGAAGATACAACATTTAAATCTATAAAAGCAGACAAGCAAGAGAAGAAATTATGGCTATTTGTATCCCAAATAAAAGCAAATGTACAGGTTGAAGTAATAAAAGACTATGTAAGAGAAAAAGGTAATTTAGAAGAAAATGAAGTAAGCGTAAAACAACTGAACACAAAAAACCAAGAAAATTTAACCTATAAATGTGTTTTGGTAAGTGTTCCTCTAAAAATGAAGGAGGATATTTACAAAAATGATTTTTGGCCAACAGGGATAAAATATTCAAGATTTGATTTCAGAAGAGGGGAACATTTTTTAGAGAAAAAAACAGCATTAACAAACTGATGGCAATTGATAGCATTCCTTCGCTCAATAAGGGAAAAGAAATTCAAAAGGAAAAAATCGGCAAGAATTATGAACAGTTTAGTATATTACACCAAAACATACGCTCGTTGGGTAATGCTGGGGAACTATTAGAAGAAACATTAAGTAAACATGATGATGTCAAAATTCTGTGCTTAACAGAACACTGGAAAACGGAGAAGCAATTGGAATATCATGTAATCAAGAATTTTACACTAATAACTTCTTTTTGTAGAGATATAAAGGAGCATGGAGGAGTAGCCATATATTCTGAAAATGGTATGCAAGTCAAAGAAAGAAAAGACATCAAGAAAATTTCAGAGAAGAGAAAATTTGAGTGTGTTGGAGTAGAATATAACCTAAATGGCAGTAGATATGTGTGTATTGCAATTTATAATGATGGCAATATGGATATATTGATCGAGGCGTTAGAACCAGTAATACAAAAATTGTTTAATGAAAATGTTAAAATCACCCTAGTTGGCGATTTCAATATTAACCTAATGGAAAATTCAAAGAGAAAATTAGAACTAGTGAACTTGTTAAAAACCTATAATATGCAACAAACTATTCACCAACCTACAAGAATAACATCCACCACAGCAACCTGCATTGACAACATTTTTACGAATATTGAGGAACCCTATGAAGGCAGCACTATACAAACACATGTTTCAGATCATTTAGCGCAGAAGATGAGTATATTTATAGAAAAGAAACAACCAAGAAAGACCTTTAAACGTATATTTTCGGAGAAAAACATAAAAAATTTCAAACAGTTATTGAGAGAACAAAATTGGACAGACATTTATGATATACCTTATGACGATGTGAATGCCCAGTTCAATATGTTTCATAGCATATACCTACAACATTTCAACAAAGCTTTTCCACTGAAAAAAGTATCAAGAAATAAAAAACAAACACCGGATAAAATTGATCCCACAATTAGAGAGGTCAAAAGCTCACTAGATATATTACTCGTCCTAAGTACTTGTGACGAAAAATATAAAGAGACATATCGGGAAAAAAAAATGGAATACGATCGGTTACTTCTGAAACAGAAAAAGGAAAAATATGACACTCTAATTAAGAATTCTGACAACAAGAGCAAGACAGTATGGAACCTGATAAATTCACTGAAAAATAGGAACACAAAGAAAACTGAATTAACTGGAGATCCATTGAAGATTACAAATGAGATGAACAACTTCTTTATAAGAGCGGGAACTAACTTAACGAAGAATATTCAAGAGGCAGGAAAAGTTAACAATTTCCAAGAAGTAGATAAATCTATACGCTTGAAAAAGATCACCCAATCTGAAACACAAGAGATCATAAAGTTACTAAAAAATAAACATTCAAGTGGGTATGATGAAGTCTCTAACCATATTATAAAACAAACATCTGAAGAAATAACTGCTCAAGTGACATACATCATTAACAACTCCATTAAGTATGGAATCTTCCCAGACAAACTCAAGATAGCCATCGTAAAACCAATTCATAAAAAAGGTGATATCAATAACTACAACAACTATAGGCCAATAAGTATTCTACCGAGCTTTTCCAAGATTATAGAGATGGCCTACTGCCGACAAATAATGGAATTTTTACTAATGAATAAAATATTAAGAAGCAACCAACATGGGTACATCAAAGGAAAATCAATTAAAACAGCAATTTATGATTTCATTAATAAAGTAGTAGAATCTTTTGAAAACAAAGAGTTATCCATGGGAATTTTTCTTGACTTAACCAAAGCTTATGATTGTTTAGATAAAAATAAACTCTTTCAAAAATTAGAAAGTTATGGAATTAGGGGCCCATCACTGGAATGGGTTAAGTCATATTTTTTGAACAGAAAACAAATGGTGGAAATGGAAATCAATGAGGAAACTGTGAGATCAAATTTAGAGGAATTACTGTTAGGCATACCACAAGGAAGTTTTACTGGGCCCTTGTTCTTCCTGATATATATCAATGACTACGAACCAGATATGGAACTATGTACCAAAAGAGTAAATACAGTTAATTATGCCGATGACACAAATTTACTTCTAGTTGAAAAACTTTTCTCAATGTTGGAAATACTAACTGAAATCACCCTAAATAAAACTGATGAATGGTTCAAAAATAATAATTTAATACTCAACAAAGAAAAAACAAAATTCATACTTTTCACACCAACACAAACAAAAATTGAGGAAGATTTAACAATCAATTTGAGTCAGGAAATATACCAGATACAAGAAACAACAAAATTTTTGGGCATCCACATAGACAAAAACCTCAATTGGAAAGAACACATAAACTGTCTAAATGAGAAAATTGCACAATCGATTTATGGTCTGAGAGTAATAAGTCGATATATCCACAGTAATTACTTAAAAATTGTTTATCATGGAATAATAGAGTCAAAACTAAGATTTGGAATAATATTTTATGGAGCAGGAAACATAAAACAATTGTTCATTTTACAGAAAAAGGCAATAAGAATACTCAACAACATGAAGTATAATGAATCCTGCAGAAGTATCTTCAAGAAAAATAAATTATTGACAATATATGCCCTTTACATTCAGGAATGTGTTCTCTTCATTAGGACCAATGAACATCTATTTGAAAAATATGAAAACAAAAAAACCTTTTACGATACCAGGAATGACGACTACATTTATCCCAAACATAATTTAACAATCTCTCAAAAGCAGACGGAATATAGATGTCTCAAAATATATAACATGCTTCCAAAAAATATAAAAACTATAAAAAATATGAAATGTTTCAAAAGAAGATTATTCGAATATCTCATTGAGCTAGAACCATACAGTTTAGATGATTATATCATGTAATTCTTATTTCTGACACTATTCTATTTCATCTTCATATTATTATATTTATATGTGTATGGATGTGATCGAGAATAAAGAGCTATTATTATTATTATCATTACAGAGGACGACGACACATCCGACAGTTGTTCCTAAATGTCCTCCAGTCAACTACACCCTTCCAAAAATAAATCATCTTCAAATTAATACAGTGGAATTGCAAAGGGTTTTACCCTCGCTTGAAACGGATACAACAACTTGTCTCTAATAATCTTCCTGATATAATTTGTCTACAAGAAACGAACTTCAATACCGATCACAAACCATACCTTAAAAACTATTCAGGTCACCATTTCATTAGAAGAACAAATGCCAAAACCAGCGGCGGTGCATCTATTTTTATTACATCAGAATTATACTACAAAGAACTCACACTCCATACAACCCTTGAAGCTGCCGCCGTCATTACCTGGTGTCCACATAAACTAACCGTTTGCAACGTATATATACCACCAAGTCACAACCTCTCCTACTCTGAACTAGCGGACCTTGTAAAACAATTACCAACACCATTTATCCTAGTTGGAGACTTCAACGCACATAATATGGCCTGGGGCTCCGAAATGACTTTTGGTAGAGGAAAAGTGGTTGAAAATGTGATAACAGATCTTGACCTCAACATTCTCAACACAGGTGAAAAAACTTACTTCGACATATCTACTGGAAAATTCTCATCAATTGACCTATCTTTGTGCGACCCAGTCATAGCAGATAATGTCTTCTGGTTCACTCTGGACAGTCTATACGACAGTGATCATGTTCCCATTGCTATAACTGATAGCAACTCACATCCACCTGAAGAAGTCGTTAAATGGAGGATATCTAGTGCTGATTGGGAATCGTTCGCAGAAGAAGTGAATTTCCAGGTGACGAAAATAGATTTAATGGACAACATAGACCAAGCCGTACACAAACTCACAAGTATTATAATCCCAACATAAAAACCAATAAGAAGATAGTCCCTTGGTGGAATGAAGCATGCCAAACAGCCGTGAAACAGTGCAAAAGGGCACTGAACAGGTACAGAAGAACTCGCCAGCAAGAAGACTTGATCAATTTCAAAAAACTCAAGGCGATCTCAAGAAAAGTTCTAAAGGAAAACAAACGGAAATCTTGGATGAATTACGTATCCTCAATCTCTCAAAATACATCACCTACTCAAGTTTGGACTAAAATAAAACAGATTAAAGGTCAGAACACAACCTACAACATTCCTCACATCTTTGACGAGAAAGACGATCCCATCACTGATAGCCAAGATATAGCTAATATATTGGCAAAACACTACTACAATAAATCAGTCAACCCAAGTATAACACAACGCCCTAGGAAGCAAACAAACATAGAAAAAACTGAAGAGACTATCAATTATCCCTTCACTATACAAGAACTCAAGTTGAGTCGTTGAGTACGACGCTGTTTATACTAGCTATCAATGACATTTGCTCAGTCATCAAGGCACCGATTAAATTCGTATTGTACGCCGATGATCTCCTTCTGTTCTGCTCGGGCAAGAACACTGCAAGTACATGTAAACTTGGACGGTGCTACCGCATGGGCCAGAACTGAAGGATTCAATTCCTCCCCATCTAAATCTAAGCTTATTAGGTTCACTAGAAGACACCCCACAGTTCTACCACGATTAACTATTTATGACGCACCCATGGAACTTGTTGATCACCTACAATATCTGGGAATGACTTTCGACCAGAGACTCACATGGTCTCCCAATATCAAGAAAATCAAAGGCACCTGTATGAAAACCATGAACATTCTGAGAACATTAGCGCACCACGATTGGTGATGTGATGAAGCAGTACTAGTCAGAATCTACAGATCGCTCATTAGATCAAGACTGGACTATGGTAGCATGATGTATTCCACTGCTAGCAAATCCAATTTGAAACTTCTCAACTCCATACCCAACACTGCATTACGCCTCTCTCTTGGAGCATTTAGATCTAGCCCAACAACAAGTCTACATGTTGAAGCACAGGAAATTCCGCTCAACCTCCGTCGGCAGCAAATACTCCTCACCTACATCTCCAAGGTGTCTGTTTTACCGAACCACCCAGTTTACCAACTACTCAAAAATTCATAAAACCCATGACGGTGCTCTCAATCCCAAGAATGGCAATGCAGAAAATGAGAGAGACAAACTTTACTTTGTCATTACCCATCACGTTCTCGGAACACACCCCATGGACAAGACATCAACCAACACTGAACACCTCTCTGCATAGATATTGTATCAGACGAGAAACATCAGGAATGATCATCAAACAGAATTTCCTTGAACTTATTGATCATGAAATATTCGACATATTACTATATACTGATGACTCGAAAGATGACCAGGGAATAGCATGCGCGATAATTGACCACACTGATGTCCCAGTAGCGTACAAACTTCCAACTATTTGTAGCATATTTACTGGAGAACTCTTTGCAATCTACAAATCCCTCTGCAGATCATTCACCCCTGACCAGAAGATCGCAGTGGTCACAGACTCTTTGTCTGCAATCGAATCCATGGCAAACATTTATTCAAAAAATCCACTGGTCTGTCAAATTCAAGAAAGATGCCACATTCTCAAGTCCAATCAGAATATTTCTACCTCTCTAATCTGGGTCCCATCACATATTGGTATACCAGGAAACGAAGCTGTGGACCAGCATGCAAATCAAGCACGAACAATCAACCTCCCAATGACCCAGGTTCAACTAGATATAGACTGTAAAATCGCTATAAAACTGAGGACCTTCCAGCTTACACACGATTCAACCCAAAATCAGGAATTCACCAAAAATTAGACTGGGCAGAAGGGATAAAACTGTGGCTAGAAGACTTCGAATAGGACACACCAGACTAACCCACAGCTATCTAATGACCGCAGAAGATCCACCCGAATGCGAATACTGCTACAATACCCGTCTAACTGTCGAACACCTGCTATCTAGATGTCCCCATTTCGAAGAGCATCGACTTCGTCTGAAATTAAAAGAAGATTTCAGATAAATTCTCAAATCAGATTGTCAAATTGAATTAGCTCTTAAATTTCTCAAAGAATGTCAACTTTACAATCGCATATGATTCTGCATGTTCTTATATTTGGAGATTTTGCTTCTTCTCCTTCTAGGTTTATTTGTACTTACCAAATATTGTCAACATCCACTGTACCTCGTGTCAATGGCCTAGATGCCGAGACACGTTAATATTAAATAAAAAAAAAATAATGAAATATTTAACTGAGACTCACTGAATTGAGATTTTAATGATGATCGGTTAAGTTTTAAAAAAATATTTTATTTATAGGATTTTTGTTAACAATTTATATTTAATGGATTTTGTTATCTCATTTGGATATCTTATAATGAATATTTATTTTATTTTATATGTCGTTTGATATAAGCGGAGCTTATATTACATTAATTTAATTCTTGAAGTAATAATATTAAATATAATTTTTTGAAATTAAATATGTAGAAGGCTAACAGAATACATCTGTTAACATTAAAATATTTCAAAAAAAAATTATATACCTTCTATCGAGTATGAACCTCCATTTATTTTATTTCATTCATAATATATAATTATTCGTTTCTTAACATTCATTATACAGATGTTCTTGTGCCATAACAGAGGCCGTTAAATTGCCGGTCAATCTTTGAGATCTATGGTAAACCACAGAACTATTTGTTTGAGGTCACATGGGACACCATTTAAATGTTCAGTACTCATTTACCAAGATGTTTCTGATTGTCAAGGTGAGTAAATTTTTTTTGTTGATTGATGTTATATTTTTTAAATATGATTGGGTACTGACGAGCAAAGTCTCCCTTAAAACGTATTTTTTAGGAACGTTTTTACATATCTTAAGATTTTCTAAAAAGTAACTCAGTTAAATATTCAATAATATTGAATATTCCAAGTAAGATAGTTTTATGATGAAATTCTTAGGATTATGTTGAACATTTTTGAAAGATATCTGTTTTCATAAGAGAGATGAGCAGAAACAAAATTTTGTTAGATATTTCTCAATAAATTAATGAGATCATTGTAATTATCAACAACCTCAATACTAAGGAGGGGTGTTCAACTCAGAAAATTTGGAACAATTCTATTTGTCAATATAGTCCTCAGGTACTTCAATACATTTGTTAGATTTTTTTCTTCCGGCTTCTCCTCAAAATAGGTATTAATTGCTACGGTCACATCTTCTTCTTCGGAAAATCGCTTTTTACGAAGATATTTCTTCACATTTGGAAATAGGTATTAGTCACCAGTCAAGTCTGGACTGTACGCAGGATGAGTAATATCATTCACTTGACCATTTTTGAACGGTGGATAACGACGGGGCACGGTCTTGGTAAACAGCAATTATCTTCTCATGAATGAATTTTTGACTTTTTTCCTGCTTAGTGAGAAACTTTATAACGGCGCGATGCTCGATTTTCTTCATCATTGTGGTGTCACTCATTTTGGTCGTCTTTCACTGAGGATACCTAGAAAAATAATGATCGTAAATTAGTGAAATTTTACATTTATATCCGCAGATAGTGTCATTAGTAAATGAGATAATTAGATTACTCACATTATTCGAAAATCACCCCGATAACGAGAATACATTGAACGCCCCTCGTATATGAATTATGAATTTTAGTCTGCTTGGTGAAAGTTCTGATTAAGAAATGAAAATTAATATCAGAAATTTTATGAATTTTCTCTTCACATATTGAAAAATATATTCAAGATTAATACTGAATTAATATTTGTCTAGAAAAACATTTATTATGACACTGCATACAACATGTTTCGATAAATTAATCCAGATTAAATGATTCAGAAATTATTTGGTGAAAAGTTTATATCAATAACTTTAATATCAGGCAGAATAATTTTGTCACTCTAGAAAATTCAGAAAAAATTGGATAAATGAATCATTCCTTTGAATATTTAGTGAAAGTTTTTCAGATTTCTAACTTTAATATTCATTTCTTAATTTTAACCTCAATAGTGGTTGTAGCCTAATTTTGGTTTTCAAAACTCAATAAAGCATAGTTTTGTCCATTTCTGATAACTTCTTTCAGGAGTTATTTACTGCTCAGATAGAATGGGGGAAATCTAAGCCTCCCATTCATAGAAACTGTATAGTGGAAATCGGTTTGACACGGCTGAATTATTTCTGCGCCCAACTTTACACAGTGAACTTTGAAGTGAGTTACTGAATCCATTACAAGGATTGGAATTTTTTCAGAAGAAATCTGTATGGATCCCATGAGGTCTTTTGTAACCTGAAATTCATCTTCTCCCTTAAAACCATAAGTGACTCGTGCGACATTGATCGATTGAGAAATAAAAGCATGGAGAACAGGGGAACGATGTCAACTCTGTTTTCTGTTTTCTGCTGAAAAGAACAATGAAAAACACTACAAAATTTACACTTATGCTACCATCTCCTTTCCAATAATCGCTTCAAAAACAGTATTCCACAATTAATACGAAAAACATATAAAAAACAAAAACATGCCAATTTTTACTGGATATATTATATATATATATAAATTATGAACGCTGGCTTCCAGTTGATGTGAATCTGAATCGAATCAAGAGAGAGTCTTACGTGATTCATAGTTACTTATTGTATAAGTGTTTTATTCACGCAAGAATTTTTGAGCGCGAGAGCAAAGCTGGAGCGATTAATTTTCTTAAGTGAATCAAATTTATCTAAAACACGCAAAAACAAGATTCAGAATCGCAGAAATTTTTCATCAAAAAATTATGTGACATTTTGGATTTACAGCGATTATCACCTACTGAAAAATTATTGAAAATGTACAAAAATATCGGGAGGTGTTGGATAGTTGCTATGTTGCTATATATTTTCGATTAGTAAACATTTGTGAAGGTGGTGAAGAATGCAAGAAAATAATTTTGTTCCTGATATAATCCTTGAGTAAGCCGAAGAAACAACACACCAGTTATTGCCTTCCAAGTCCAAGGAACATTATGAAAAAGTATTTTCCGAGTTCAATGAATGAAGAGAAAAACGAAGGGTAATGAGAATAAATGAGGAAATCCTGCTATTGTATTTCCTAAATTTGAAGAAGTATGCAATTTCATCCATGTGGCCAAAGTACTCGATGCTGAAAGCGGCTATTGAGTTCTACAAGAGCATGAATGAATCATAACTGTTAATACACATGTTAAGGATGATATTTGTATGAAAATAAGAAGATTGGGAAAAAATATGCCTTAATAAAATATTACTGTGGAAAAAGATGCAGGGCGTTAATGTTAAAGTATCTAATACTTATAATAAAATACTTACGGATGTCAAAGAAAACATTGTAATGTCCCCTTATGAAATGAGCCGCATTTTATATTCTTCTCCAGAGTATGTGTTCTTTTTCTGCTAATAATTTCACTGCTTATTTCTTTATTGTTATGTTCCACGTTGGAACGTCAGTCGTCGAACGCTTGTACTGTGACCTACTTAAAACCGGCGAGGACGGATGAGTTAGGTATTATCTGATACCTGTCGCGCCCCTTATATGCTACATCGGGAAGCTGCAGCAGAGCAGAGTAGAATTCTGCGAAAGGAGCGGGAACGCTACACACTCCCCTCCGTGTGAGCGTCGATAGGATCACGGAATAGAGTGTTGGAATTTTGGTAGGAAACAGTCCGCCGCTGGGCTGGACGCGGTATCATCTCCAGCAGGGTTACTGTGGAAAGAAAATAGAAAGGGTACCTCAGATTGATGGAAGGAATCGGATCGTCTGGGGTCACCAATGAAACTCTTAAGGAATGCGGCGTTATGAGGGACCTTGTACCTCTTAATTCAGAGGCGGCGTTTTGTTCCGAGCATGCATACCTGAACTTTTCAGATATGCTTCGTACGCACAAGAGACCTTGTACCACGTTGGAACATCAGTCGTCGAACGCTTATACTCAGCTCTACTTATACCAGGCGAGGACGTTGAGTTAAGTATTATCTGAGACCGGTCGCATCCACTATATGCTACGACGAGAAGCTGTCGCAGTGCAGAGCAGAATTCTAGTCAAAGAACGGGTAAGCCACATCCTGTTGCTGCTCCCACTTGACTTAAACTGTCTTCAGGATTTTCATCTACTCGAACCAATATTTATCTTTTTCATTAGGTGTCATTTGTTTTGGACGACAACCCAGTTTTTTAGAATGAAATGACAGAAATTCACTCAAAGAATAAAACCAAAAGTTTTATGATTTGGTCGCCTCCTGTCTGGCTATGAAAACTCATACCTTCTAGCTGGAGAGCGACCGCAAAAGTTTTCTTGTGCACACAAATCATGTCCTCATTTCATCATTCGTAAAATTATGGTGGTATTTCATTCGGAAAACCTTCAAAAAATGCAACAATTTTTGCAATAGCAAAAATAATTCACTGAGGAAAATTGACATTAATTAACACTTTTCATAAAATTCTTCTATAAAGTATAAAAACTCCTTTTCAATTTTTTTTGTTTAATTTTCATAGAAATAATCCAAGAGAACAGAAATATCTTGTTTATATCCAACAAAATTTAACGTATACAAAAATTACCAACATTTTTCCTATTAATACATCTACTTCCATCGAAATTATATCGAACACCCGATGAGATATACTATCGATATTACGTAATAGAAAATTTCGTTAGCTAGCAGCGTTAATGCTGTTAAAAACTAATCATTCTTGTCTTTGTCAATTATTTTCCGGCTACCAATTAATCCCACAGGATTGGAAATTACGTTTCGCTAAGAAAATTTCCCAGGAGCTGATGAAACCTAATTAAATTAAAATAGAGGATGGTATTCACTCTATAACCTTCTTGTTTCCATTAAAGACCCCTCGGAATAAATATATTTAAGGGACTACCCGCAGTCATCCTAGCCTACTCAGAGTTTTTCTCACCATTTAATCTGTTCGATCGTTTAACTGAACGATATGAGTATACATCGGTTTCCAAATTAAGAATACAATGTTAGGATATAATATTTTTTCGAATCTAATATATTTTTAATCATGAATTTATGCGTCTTGCTTGTTAGGGATCGGTTATTAATTAAAAACTAGAATATTCTAAAAAAATGAAAAATATAAATAATAATTACTATATATTAATATTAGGTCTCTTAATAGCTTCTTCTATTCACTTATATAATATAAAAATAACATAATACTATAATATTTCGAATTTGATATCGAGAAAACTGAATAAGTTCATTGTTGATGGTATTTAGGTATAATATTATATATAATATCCTGTTCTGGTTGTTAAGTATTCAGTTGTCTGAAGATGGAATAGTTGATTCCCGAAACTCGAGTCACAATTAAATGCGTAAAATATCAATATGGTGGAATTAAAAAATAGGAATTTCTGCAACTTGTTTTTATTTTGATCAACTACCCAATAGTAACGTCTGAAACAGTTTAGTGAATTAAATAAAATTTTGTGTTTATAACTATAGTAAAGGAAATTCCAAACTTCTTCATGGAATATTTAAGAGTGAAGATTGGTCTAGCTTGGGAGACAGATGATGTTGACTATTGCTTTCTGCAAACGAATTTATTCTTATGTAGACCAATGTTCCCGAAGAAAGTAATTGAGGAATTAATAAAAAGGCGACGATTTCTAGTCTAGTTTTCTCATGACCAAATTAATAAAGTCAAAAAGAAAAACTCCATGCTCTGATTAAGAGTAGTTAGGCCAGGGACCACCAAATCACTAAATTCAACGATCTTCGCAGAAATTTCAAATTTAAAAAAAAACACTACAGCCATTACAAGGTTTACATAAAAAGAATATAAATGAGGAGCCACAAAGTCTAAGAGCAGATCAAGCATTCCAACATACATGCAAATACGATTAGGTTCAAAAGACATGGCAAAAGGATTTCCTTGCTTCTTTAAATTTGTCCACTCTTTACGAAAATATCTCAATGATTGCAAGTATCAATTTTGCAATATGAGCTTAAACGAGGTAAAAGAGTGCTCAGTCTTTCCGTGCGTTAAGAAACTAACCAAAGTCCAAGAAATCCACAGGCATGAAACAATATCCCATCTTATAGATACAAGGGATATGCTGACGTTGCTAAATCAACTGGTCATACATTCAACCTCTCTGGTAGGAACAACTACATTCCGGTAAAATAAATGACATGAACAATTATCCACAATTTGTCTCTTGAATATTTTAGCACGGTTTTACAGCTGGAAAGTCTGCGGTTTCAAATTTGTGCATTTGTACAAATCATCTCCATCTGTAAGCGTTCCACCTCTTACGTTCAAGAGTCTAACAATATATTACATCCCAGTGCTCCCTCCTCAATGGCGGGTACCTAACGGATCTTTTTGCCCTCAAATTGAAACTATTCCAGATTATTTGACCAGAAAGTATCCTAGCGGCAGCTTTCCGGAATGACCTATCAATTCGGGATGCTGTGAAGAAGGGATTTCGTCGTGCAGTTAACCGTATTAGCCGATCTTGTATGACGGTTGAAGCTCTTGCTTTTTCACTCCCTCTGAGTATATGCAGCATTTCAAACTTCGCGAAACCCGGAAACGCTTAGCAACTTCTTGTTGAGTTAAACCTTTGTTTAACCGACACAATAATTGCTCAAGTTAGACAGTTTTTAAACGCATGTTAAACTAGTGACAGTCAATCCACCACTAATACCACATTACACCAGATCGATTGCAATAGCATAATATCATACTCGTACAAGAAATGAGTTTTTTGAAATTTTCTTATCAAGCCGTTCAATGTCAGGAAGGACATGTTTTGTATATGTAGTACGCAAACATACATGGAATGTACAGCAATCCTGAAAATTTGATTCAAGTGCAAAAGGTCAGTTTTCTCTCGAATATCCAGTTCAATTTTTGAGCAGTATAGAATCCGAAGTCAAAAGTAATTTTATCCGGCCGGTCGGTCCTTAAGCACTCTGACTTTTGGATCAGTTGGAGACTTGAAACTTCAAAGAAGGTTAAGGCCCAAGTTTATCGGTTAATAATGATAATGATATTCAATTACAGCATCAAAAAAACAAATTACATGCCAATCTAGTATTGAAGTGGTGAAACAGACCATTGCATGGAAAAATGTTCAAGTTCTTATGGACGTAAGTGGCACACTAGCTGATATGGTAAGTATTTTAAGCTCACGAAAAGCATATCTACAGCTCTCTCTTTGTTTTTTAGATTTAGGATTGTTCGAACTGCTCTCTTCTGGAGAACGAAAAGGTCCTTCTTGTGTGCCGACGTACCCCAATGAAGAATTCCATACGTTGAAACCGAATGTAAATTGGCAAAGTATCGTATGAGGGCTGGCTGTCCAGAGGACACTTTTTTGACTGTTGATATCGAATAGATTACCACGGCTCGTTTTTTCTTCATTTCTTCAATCTGTGGGTCCCACAACAGAGCTCCATCCACTGATAATCCAAGCAGTTTAATGGTCTTATAATTATTGCTTTCTTATTTGAAGGCATTGGGTCTTGGACTCATTGATTGGAAGGTCGTTGCAGCTGAACCACCTTTAAGATGTCTGGTGCACATATCTCTCCATCAGTTGTAGATGTTCAATATCAGGAGCCTTTAAGAAGAAGAAGTAAGTGTCATCAGCAAAGAGAAGAGTTTTTAAGTTATGTTCAAATTCATTGGATCCCAAGTCAAGGTCATTCATGTAGATGATGAAGAATGAAGGCCCCAGTTTTGATTCTTGAGGCGCTCAAGATTTCATGTTTTTCCATGTTTTTTTGGGCGAAATCGATTCAATAGTTCCACAGTTATCAACTTTTGGAGTTTATTTTTCAATGTTTTCAAAACTATGCATCCGATGGATCTGAAATTTGGCACTTAGAAGTAAAATAGTGTCTTGTATGTTCATGCAGAATTTCGTGAAGATCGTATTATGAGAAGATCAAAAAAAAATTGTGAACACAACGAAAATAGGGATTAAATTCAGCATTCAGCTGTGAAATAATGACAAGAAAGTTAAATCAAAATTTCATGAGGACCGTAAGCAATATGAACAAGAGCGCAAAATCTCTTATTTTCACGAGGATGCTTTTCAATATTTTCATTTTATATTTTTTGATATATATAATAATGTGAGATAATGTGTGTTACCTGGAATACGTTACATCCTGTAACGTCGCTAAGATTATTCTGGTTCATAAGGGATTTGACGTCAACAAGCGCACAAATTATCAACCAACTTCTTTATTGCCCGTCTCTGAGGTATTCGAATCATTGTTAAAATCAAGAATGCTAAGTTTCATTGAAGCTGAGAATATAATCTCTGTTCATCAGCATGGATTTCAAAAAAGTAGATTCACTATCATGCTCTTACAAATATAATAGAGAATATGATAGCAGCTTCTAATGCCAAAGAAATGCTTGAACTACACTTTTTATATCAGAGCAAAGCATTCGACAGTGCTGTACATGAACTTTTACTCGAAAAACTAGAATTTCATGGTTTTAGTGGGCCAATACTGGCTTTTCTTGGATCATACTTAAAGGGAGTACGCCGAGGATCTATTCTGGGACCAATCCTTTTTTTTTCAGGAATAAACCCTGCAAATAAATTTCAAAATAATTTGATGGTTCGATAATTCGTTGTTGTAAGCGGGTATTCCTGAAGGAGTCATTCTGATGGTGAATATAATCAGTTTGATTAATAATAGATATTTTGTGTTCCACTGATCGATTTTCAGTACATTTTCAGCACACTAATTTAATATTTCTGATCAATATTTTCATACAATTTGACCCTTTTTTCATCTTCGAATATTGCTTTTTCGACATCCCTCAACATTTCATAAGTGAATAATAAAATCTTCTTCAATATCTTAAAAATATCAAACAGAGAAATTCTGAAATACCTACTACGAATTTTAATTTCATGAAACAATTTAATACACATAAGAATTAGCATAGTATAAAAAGGAAATAACAGGATCTAAAGAAAATATAGAATATTGATCGAACTTAACAAAAATTTTTGGTGGAGAAAACGCTCTTTCATATCGGTATTACTGAAAAACCAATTCCACTCTGAGAATGTACAACATTAAATTAACATGTTCTTTGAAACAACTTCTTTTTAAAAAAGTTTTCTCAAAAAATCCTTGAAAACTATGTAACATATCTTCAAAAGGGCATTTGTAAAATTCACCGGTAATCATCAGTCCACCTTCAAATCCGCTAAATAAAACAATCGATAAAAATATCTTCAATACACATATGCCTCGCATATCATTCTATGATTTGTCCACAGAGGTTATATAAAGTATTTTCAAAATTCGGTCATATCCAAACAATACTGTGTGCATAAGTGAAAAACAAATTTGAATTATTATACATGAAATAAATAATAGAAAAAAATTAAAAATTCATAAAAATTAAAGAAGAAGAAAAGTATTATTTATTTTATATATAGTGATAGTAGGTATTTCAGAATTGCAATGTTTGATATGTAAGATATTTCATAAATATGTTCCACCAAACATGCCCAGCGATTTAACATGAGGAAACCTGCATCATCAAACCTTCTCGGAAGTTCTGCTGTTATGTTTTCCCTTAACGGTCAATGAATAATATTGTTTCAGGTCGAGCAGGCCGAGTACAACTCAATTTCGACCTACAGACTTTTTCATCATCCCCAAACTCCCGTAATTTGGACGTCGTACGTGAAATTTGAACGATCACGCGCTGGGCCCTCATTTTTCCATCGAAAAAGTCGTTGGTCCGTGTGGATCTACTACGAGGAATGCCCAACAATGTGGAAATCAATTTGCGGCCAAGACGTCAAAATGGAAAAGTGTGGGCTGTCGGTTTTTCAGAGCGTTCCCAAGAGAGGGGCGGTTCTATCATTTATGTGAAAATTTGAAAGGAGTTTTTTTTACACTTAATATTTGGGATTCTATAAATGTGGTCAATATTGATGTTATGGAATTTACTCGAGTTCTTTAGAGTTTATAGTTGAAATAAATCTCGCGGAGCATACTGAAGATGACTGTGAGAGAGCGGATTTGTTGAAACAAGTATAAAATGCAGTGAATGCAAGTGCAGTTACCACGCTGCATGTTCAGCAAGGGTTTCGCTACAGTGAAATGCCCAAAATGCGTTCAGAATGGAGGGAGCACAATCTCCGTTGAACATCTCATGGAGATGATACAGATGTTTTGAAAAATAATATTAGAAATTCAAGACTAGAATAGTTTACTGAATGAAAACAAAATACTCCTACAAGAAAAGATCGAATTCTTGGAGTTTGAGGTCAGAAAAATGAAAGGAAATTCGAATTATTATTCCGATATATTGAATTATGGTAATTCTGATTAGAATGAAAACAAAGCAAAAAAATACAATAAGATTATAAACCGAGCTCCAGAGATGTCATGTGGAACATCTGGAACAAAATTATTGGCTAGTCAAAGTGAATCTTCTAGAAGTACCGATCAACAAAATATTGAGGTTAGAAATCAACAAATAAATAAAGGAAAAATTCACCAAAATGAGTCAGAAGAAACTGTTGTTGCAAGTGACCAATGGCAAACTGTAAAGAGAAAACAGAAGAAGCACAAAAGAAATAGTTTCTTTGCAACCTCAGAAAATCGAAGTGAAGAGAAAACTTCTTCAGAAAGTGAAATGGTATATTTACAAGCGATACATAGAAACTTCTGGTTTTTTGTTGGGAGAACAACCTACAATGTAACTGAGGAAACAATGAAAAATTATATAAACGCTAAATGCCCAAATGGTGATTTAGAAGTGACTCAACTATGTTTAAAGAGTGCCAATCAACATGCGTTCAAAGTAGATATCAATAAACTACATGAAGAAAAATTAAAAGACCCATCGTTTTGGCCCGCAAACATCAAGATTGATTACTTTCGTTTTTTTCTCGAAGACAATTCCACAAAAGTTGACAAAACTGAAGAACCCAATGAATATACAGAACAGAATTCAAATAGTATCATCCATCGAAATATACAATCAATAGGAAATTTTTTGAATCAGACTGAAGTTTTTCTGCGCCAATATCCAGAATGTTCAGCTATATGTATAACAGAGCATTGGAAATCGAAAACACAATTAGAAAATTTCGGAATCAAGAACTGTACTCTTATGGAGTCTTTCTGTAGGTAAGGGAATCAACACAGAGGATGTGCATTTATGTTAGGGAAGGATGCATAACAAGAAGAAGATCGAAACTCACCAACTTGTCAGTTTCTGGTGTTTGTGAGTGTAGTGCAGTTGAAATCAAGGCTGGAAAAGAAAAAAACTTGGTGTTTTCTGTTTACCGCCCATGTCAGAGTGATTTTTATTTTTTTATAGAAATAATGGATAAGATTTTAAATCAAATTACTGGTGAAATTGCATTAGTGGTATTAACAGGATATTTTAATGTTTATTTTCATACCAATAATAAGGAATAGGTAAATTTATTGTGTCTTTTAGATTCATATAACCTAAAACTACATAACACTAAGGTGACATATGAAAGTAAAACAACTATTGATAATATTTTTTCGAAGTTAAGTGAAAAATGTGATTCGTTTGTTTATTTTAATGGAATATCGGATCACTCTGCTGAAAAATTGTCTTTTTCAGTTCCAATTTCAGAATATCCTGAATACATGTATAATATAATTTTCAATGATACAAACAAAAAGAAATTCATAAGCTATTTAGGAGATATTAGATGGTTTTCCGTTTTTCATGAAAGTAATGTAAACTCTGCTTGGAGTTTGTTCAGAAACATTATTGCACAGGCTTTAATGAATAAAACTAACTACAAAAAGACACAAAACTAAATAAATGAGTGAACTAAATAGTAATTCAGAAATTAAGATTTTTAAACAAAAACTAGATTATTTATATATAGCAAAAACTTATAATTCCAATAAAACTGAATATTCAAATGTTGAAAGACAATATGATAGAACCTTATCTGATTTCAAGAAGAAATCATTTTCAGATAGGATTAAAATTCTGATATAAATCAATTATTGAATGAATTAAAAGAAAAGTGTGATAAGCAGAAAGATGTCAATATCCAGGGATCTGGAATAGACATTGCAAATAATTTCAACTTTTTCGCCAAAATTTCATATAACACAAATGATGTAAATGATAGAACCAGTCATGGAAAACTAAACAAGTCGATGTTCATGAAACCTGTTACTATATTAGAAATAAAAAATATTATTTGTAATTTGAAAAAAATGAGTAGAGGCTGGGATGAGATACCTGTTTCTATTATCAAGTTGAGTGAAAATTATATTTCTGAACCATTGGCATTAATTGTAAATTTATCCATCAAATCAGGCTTATTTTTGGATGATTTAAAGCTGACCTTAGTCAAACCAATTCCTAAAATACACTCACCTTCTTTCTATGAGGATTATAGGCCCATCAGTTTACTATCAGGATTTTCTAAAATCTTTGAAAAATGTGTGTGTAGTAGAATCCTTGATTTTTTATTACAAGAAAATATACTATCAAAATCTCAACACGCTTACCTCAGGGGAAAATCAACGAAAACTTCGTTAACTGATTTTACAGAATAAATATTAACATCACTTGAAACTGATGAGGTATCTCTAGGTATTTTTGGACCTTTCCAAGGCTTTTGATTCTGTAGATCTTCATATTTTATTGGAAAAAATTGACAATTACGGTAACAGTGGTAGTATTTTAAAGTGGATTAAGTCATTTTCACAAGACAGAAAACAGTATGTGAAAATATGGCAACAAAACACAGCTTTCACATCTGAAATAGTTCATATCACACAGGGAGTAGCACAGAGTAGCACTGCTGAGCCTGTACTTTTCATACTTTATGATAAATGATGTAGACCAAATTCTGATGGAAGATGTAGAGACAACAAATTATGCAGATGATTGTAATCTCATTGTGAAATCTCCAAACTTGAAGAAAACCTTTTTTAGAGCAGAACAAGTAATAGTGACTATAAAATATAACTAGTCAATGCATTACAACATAAAGCTTAATAATGAGAAAACAAATATGATTATTTTCAAAACAACAAGATCTAATATGGTGAAGCCAAATGAATTGATTGTAGGTGACAAAAGTATAGAACTTTCAAAAGTTTTTAAATTTTTGGGAGTTTATGGGGACCAGTTTTTGTCGTGGGATGAACACATTGAAAGTCTTTGTGGTAGACTAATTCTGCTTATTATTGCATTAGATATTTGAAGAAATTTATGGATATGGGAACAATGAGGGTGGTTTATTTTGCTAATTTTGAATCAAGGGTTAGATATTGTGTTATTTCTTTTGGGAATACTACAAAGTTTGAAAGAGTATTTTTAATACAGAAAAGAATAATACGAAATATTTTATCGGTACCTTATAGGTACCGAGAAATATTTTCAGGAAAGATGGAATACTTACTGTTTATGGTAAGAAACTTTATTATTATTATTTAACAACAAACATTTATTTGGAAAACATAGAGCAGGGAAACAATATAATACAAGGAATGTAAATTATAATTATCCCATACACAGATTTTCTAAGACAAGGAGCTTATTATACCTCTATGAAATTGTTTAATCATCTACCAAATCAATTTAGGTTATTGAGTGATTTCAAGATTTTCAAGAAAAAAATTCATAGCTTATTAGTACCATCCCTACACCTATACCTGGTGTAGGGATTGAGAATTTTATAACGATAATTTCCCTATGTTTTTCTTTGTGAATCAATAAATTATTATTATTATTATTACTGTTAGTCCAGTAGGCCTATACATATTAACCTTTCTATCACGCAGAAATGCAGCATACAGAATTAATTAAATCAACGACATAATGTCAGAAACCTTAGCGGGTTCGCGTATTGATAGTTTAATGATTTTTTCTGCCTTGTCAAAGCTTAAACTGGTAGGTGAATTATAAATGAAAAAATCCACCAGAAAATTGAAAAAAGTGATGAATGATATTTTACAACTTCTGGACGCGAACCCCATTATATAAGGGATGAGCCATTTGAAACTTGCATTTTTGATCGGCTATAAATACAAAATTATTAATATTTTTTTGAAGTTATGTGTTCATTAGAAAGGTTAAACCTTGATATTTACGAATGAAAATCAATATTATTCAAAGGACTGCCACGACTAGCTACAGTATCCCATCTGAACAACCCAATTTTATGAATGGCAACTTTGATTTCATGTTTCAAGGCAAGAATCTTTTCTTGGTAGTTAGTGTAACACTTATCTTTAACGCATCTGCAGAAAAATAGTCATCCTAAGTAAAAATGAACTTCATCACTGAATTAAAAAATTTATAAAAAACATTATTTTAATTACCACAAAAATATTTACAATACAACAATTGTTTCACCGCGCTGTAGCTTTACTGTTTACTGGAGTTTTCCGCTAAAAAATGCTATTAGGGAAAGATATTCATAAATGGGGATTGGTCAACATCTGTTTGTTCATTCAAAAGGATTTCACGGCGCTTTGTACCTGTTGATTTCAAGAAATTCTAAAAGTGTTAATCTAGAACTTTTGCTTTCGACGTGGATAATTATGTTGAAATTATGCCTGAATTTCTTGAGATGATTAGCATATGTTGAATTTACAGAATGCGATATGTAACTTCTTTGTTGTTCTTGGATTTTTTTTTGAATGATTTACCTGTCCGGCTAATATATACTAAAGGACAATCGTTCCAAATCAACTTGTAGACTCCAGATTTATTTTCTTCAATTGTTCGTCCCTTATTGTTTTTCATGTAAGTACTTAAGTTATTAAAGGTTTCAAAAGCTGCGTTGTAATTGAAACTATTTTTGAAATAATTAGCAATATTTTCAGATCCATTAACATAAAAAAACGGAAAGTATTTCTGTGTATTGTCCTCTTTTATGATTGGGTACACGAGATTTAATACCATATTCTTTTGTTTATTAAATATTATTTTGTCTATAAAAAAGGGTTTTAACCATTGTTTGGAGCTATATGTTCAATAATATTTCAATCTTTGAAAAAGTTATATGAATTCAGTCTATGAATAAAACTATTCTATGCTGACATCTTTTGGTTGGTGGGTTGGTTTGAAGTTTCATATTGTAATATCTGTATGTGTGGGTTTGTGAAAATACTGAAATCATGTGAATTAACTAGTCCTGTTATTGTGAGGTCAAGAAAATGAATACTGTGGTTCTTTTCTCCTTCGACTGGGAGTCTGATTTTCGAATTAAGTTTATTAATGAATAATTAAAACAAATTGTTGAAATTACTATGTTTTACTACCAATAAAAATATATTTTACACATTTTCTTGTGACTCGAGTTTCGGGAAATGAACTATCCCATCATCAGACAACTGAGAACCTAACAGTGGTACAGAGGTATTTAAACAAAAGTGATAAATATTTTGAATTTTTCAATAGATAACACCTAACCGTGGTACAGAGGTTTACAAGCGGAAGGTGATAAAAGCCCGGTTAAAGAAGAGGGGCCTTCTAACAGATATCGGAATGTCGGCAATCGACAAAGAAGGTTATTAAACAGATGGTACCCAAATATCTCAAATAATTTTTTGGGGTTACATAGCTCCGTACAGTTATTCATTATTTTTACGTTATCTTGTTGTACATCTCAAATATTTGGATTTACATAACTCCATACAGTCATTCATTATTTTTTAAATTATTTTTATTGTGAACGAATTTGAAAATTTTAATAATCAAGTTTCTTTTCATTTGAATCTACATGTAAAATTTTCTTAAGATTTTCTTTTGTCGAAAGGAATTACTAATTTCTGAAGAATGAGTGGCAAAAGTTGAATTTTTGTTTACTTTTCATTAAATTAATTCTAGGTTTGTTGAAAAAGGTTTTAAACAGATGTTACTTTTTGAATATCTCAAATATTTTCGATTTACATAGCTCCGTACAGTGATTCATTATTTTTACATTATTGTTATTGTGAACGTATTTGAAAATTTCAACAGATTCTAGATAATCAAGTTTCTTCCCTTTTGATTCTACATGTAAAATTTTAAGATTATCTATTGTGGGAAAGGAATGACCGTTTTCTAGACAATGAGTGGCAAAAGTAGAATTCTGTTTATTTTTTATGAAACTCATTTTATGTTCGTTGAACCTCGTCTTAGAAAGGAACGTCCTGTTTGTCCTATATATTTATTACTGCACGTAGAACAAGGTAACTCATAAACTCCTGATTTGTGTATGTTTGGAGTAGGGTCCTTTGCATTAAAAAAAACCGATGATAACTTGTTTTGCGTTTTGAAGGCAATATGGACATCTGATTTTGAAAAACTATTCGCCACTTTTTGACTTATGCTACCAAAGTACGATAGAGAAATGAATTTTTTATTTTCTTCAATTTTAATGATAGGATAAATATGGCTCATAGCTATTTTAGATAGTTTCTGTCGAATTAGATTATCTATTATATTGGGGTTGAAGCCGTTGTTCGCGGCTATTGATTTTATAATTTGGACTTCAGCTTCACGGTCATTTTTTGATAAGGGTAATGCGAAGGTTCTATGGATCATCGATTGATACGCTGATATTTTTTGTGGAAATGGGTGATTGGAATCAATAGGTATACATATATCAGTGGATGTGGGTTTTCTGAACACGTTGAATTCTATTTTTCTATTTGAGTTTGATATCGAGAGGTCTAAAAAGGTAATACTTTTCTTCGATTCTTTTTCTAATTTGAATTTAATTTTTGGGTGAATATTATTCAAGAAATTTAAAAATTGACTCAGTTGTCTGGATGTTCCGGAGATACATGGAGATACATTGAAGGCAATATTGTCTTCAAAACGCAAAACAAGTTACCATCGGAATTTTTAACGCAAAGGACCCTACTCCAAATATACACAAATCAGGAGTTCATGAGTTATCTTGTTCTACGTGCAGTAATGAATATATAGGACAAACAGGACGTTCCTTCAAGATGAGGTTCAACGAACATAAAATGACTTCCATAAAAAATAAACAGAATTCTACTTTTTCCACTCATTGTCTAGAAAACGGTCATTCCTTTCCCACAATAGATAATCTTAAAATTCTACATGTAGAATCAAAAGGGAAGAAACTCGATTATCTAGAATCTGTTGAAATTTTCGAATTAGTTCACAATAACGATAATGTAAAAATAATGAATGACTGTACGGAGCTATGTAAATCGAAAATATTTGAGATATTCAAAAAGTAACATCTGTTTAAAACCTTTTTCAACAAACCTAGAATTAATTTAATGAAAAGTAAACAAAAATTCAACTTTTGCCACTCATTCTTTAGAAATTAGTAATTCCTTTCGACAAAAGAAAATCTTAAGTAAATTTAACATGTAGATTCAATTGAAAAGAAACTTGATTATTAAAATTTTTGAATTCGTTCACAATAAAAATAATTTAAAAAATAATGTATGGAGCTATGTAAATCCAAATATTTGAGATGTACAACAAAATAACGTGAAAATAATGAATAACTGTACGGAGCTATGTAACCCCAAAAAATTATTTGAGATAGTTGAGTACCATCTGTTTAATAACCTTCTTTGTCGATTGCCGACATTCCGATATCTGTTAGAAGGCCCCTCTTTTTTAACCAGGTTTTTATCAGGTTCCGCTTGTAAACCTCTATACCACTATTAGGTGTTATCTATTGAAATATTCAAAATATTTATCACTTTTGTTTAAATACCTCTGCACCACTGTTAGGTCTTCAGTTGTCTGATGATGGGATAGTTCATTTCCCGAAACTCGATTCACAAGAAAATGTGTAAAATATATTTTTATTGGTAGTTAAACATAGTAATTTCTACAATTTGTTTTGATTATGATCAACTACCAAATAGTAACGGCTGAAACAATTCAGTATTTATTAATGAAATTCGTTAAGATATGTAGTTGTCGATTGGTGCCTTTGAAACAACAAAAAATATCATCTACATATCTATACCAATAACGGAAGTATTTGTTTATCGGATTCAGGTGTGTTTTTATTCTAAATCATCCATGAAAATTTCAGCTAAAATTAAAATGAGTGAATTTCCCATTATTGAACCTTTGCTAGAGATATAGATTGTTGCGTTAAATTGAAAATTGTTTTATTCAAGACATATTTCGAGGCAAGAATATCATTCATTTTGATGGGGTTGGTGTTATCTTTAATCAATAGTTTTTTTTTTTCACAATTTGTATTGTTTCTATTGGAGGTAGAGCTCTTAAGGAATGCGGGTGTTATTAGGAAGCTTCTACCTCTTAATTAGGGAGGCGGCGTTTCGTTCCGAGCATGCGCACCTGAACTCGACGGGGACGGTCAGTCAGGTATTGTTTAAGACTACTCGTGTCCTCTGTATGATATGCCGGTAAGCTTAAGTACAGCAAAGCAAAATTCTGAGCGAGAAGCAAAGCAGGTGGTCGCTAGAGAAGTACATTAAATTTTGTACATCAGAAGAAATTAATCTACAATTCTTAGGTAATTGGACGGACTGAATATTGTCTATAAGTTGGATACTATTTTCAATAGCGTATTTAATTGAAATGTTTGTTTCAGATTGAATAATAGAAATTAAAACTCTGGATAATTTAATGCTTGGTGATGTGATGAAAACGACGATGAATGATACTACTGGTCCAACGTATATATTAAAGGTAATCAAAGATTTTTTTTAGTATCCAAGTTAAAATTAGAGATACTGTCTCAAGGAATCTCAAACCAGAGTTATATATACTCCTGTGATATCTATGGGTACCACTCATCCAACTTTAATAGAGATGCATACTTATTACATTTTGCTGATGACACGGTGCTCATTTCTTATGTAAACTCCCTAATTGGAGCAGTCGATGCAGTTCAGAACTTAGCAGACAAAACAACAACTTAGAAGAAAAAGTGGCTAATCAAACCAAATCCGCAGAAATCAGTTTTCAAGCTCTTCCACCACAGACTGAAGTTCACTTCGCCAACGCTGAAAATCCAGTATATAACAGTCCAACCAGCCAATTTTGTGAAATACTTGGAAATAAAAGTAGATTCTAAACTGAACTTCAAACAGCATGTAAAAAAAGTACCATAGCTAGAGCAAATGACTTTCGCTACATAACCTGCAAAGAACAAAGTATCAGCACGAAAACAGCAAGTAGAATTTACAAGATGATATGCAGACCCATCTTAGAATACGGACACCAATTATTTGAGACCTACAGTAAGACTACATGGAAGGGAATAATGACTGGAAAAATCACTAGGTTGAGAAGAATAACATGGATGAAACATCCAAACCACCCCCTACACAACCAAACTACCATTTTATAATTTGAATTTTTTCTTCCACACTAGAAATTTCTACTTATGAAGAGTCTCTGTGAGTTTCAACTGTTATGGACTTACGCACTAGCACTTCTGAGTTCTATGTGCCGACTAAATTTGTAATTATCCACAATGAAATAAGGTATCCAACTCACCACTCCTTTCAAGGGCTTCATATGTGTGAGAGTGAAGAGCATTCTTTTCGAGTTATACACTGAATTGTTCATTATCATAACATACATATCTTTTGATTATTCCAATGTTCCACTGAACATCGGAGTTCTCTACCTTATGCATTAAATATGCAAAATTTGAATATCAAAACAAATTAAAATATGTTTATCTGCTACAATTTGAATTTCAAAAAATTTTTATTCAAAAAACTTTTAGAATTAAATTAATGTATAAAACAAGCACCGCTTACATTTAATAGACGTATGTAATCAAAACTCAATATATAATGTCAAATGGAATAAATAAACCAACAGATATACGAAAGTCATTAAAATTAATAAATAAATATTTAAAGGAGACAAATTTTGTTTCTGGTCTTACCTTTAAGAACACCAATTGCCTTTTAGAAACATGAACACACTTAAAGGACTTCTCAAAGAATATAATTTATTTGAAATATTTAATATATTTAAATATTCGAATAAGTTAATTCAGAAATCTCGAAAAACATGCACTATATCTTCAAAAAACAAATATAATTCTAAGCAATCCCTTCTTCGGTCCTGAATAATATTCCTTTCTATTTTACATTAAATATGCAATCATTAAAACGAGATTTTCCAAACATGTTTATACTAGATGCTTCAATTTCTATTTCTGTTTGCACAATATCAAAATTCATATCGGTCAATTTTGCAGACAGCATCACCTTAATGAGGATCTACCGAGCATTAATACGTTCCAAATTGGACTACGGAGCAATTGTATACTCTACAGCTAGACCTTCCTTGTTGAAATCCCTTGATGTTGTTCAAAATACGGCCATCAGAATAGCCATGGGAGCTTTTTGTACCAGCCCCGTTGAAAGTCTCCTAGTCGAATCAGGGGAACCACCGCTAGAATTACGTCGACTCAATCTACTCCTCAAATACTCCACCAAAATCGCAGCCAACACCAAAAACCCTAGCTACCGTTATACATTCTCGAATCGTTTCTCCACAAAATACGAAAGACATAGCAAACCATCAGTACCTCTTCATATCAGAATCAAAAGGATCGAAAATAACCCAATCACCTATCAAAATATTCTACCAGTGAACATAAAAACGCCCCCTCCCTGGACGATACCTCTTCCAGAGCTCAATACCTATCTGACCAAATTTTCAAAGCATGATATATCAGCAACACTCATTAGAACAGCCTTCTCCGAAGTGGCATCGAAATACACCAATTATTATCACATATACACCGATGCATCTAAATCTGACGAATACGTGAGAGCGGCAGTAATCACTGAAGTGGGAAACTATAGCTTTGATCTACCACTGGAATCAACTGTTTACACAGGAGAACTGTACGCCATTGAAAGAGCTCTTGATCACTGCAGAAAAGCTGATAAGAATGTCGTCATTTTCACGGACTCCTTGAGTGCTATAGAAGGCATTAAACAGCTCTACCCAAAAAATGGCCTACTACGCATGATAAAATCTAAATTGGGAAAATTGGCAAACTTGGGTATACGCGTGGCTATTGTTTGGGTTCCTTCTCACGTAGGTATACCAGGAAATGAAACAGCTGATACTATAGCCAAAGACAACAGCTCAGAAACTCCACATCACCGGATCGAACGAGTGCCACATGAAGATTTGACGCCTAATATTCGAATTTTTTGCAGAAGCATATGGAGGGAAAGATGGCGAGTTTTAGAAAACAATAAACTAAGGATTATTAATCCCAACATGAACCCAGTCTGCTACGCAGGGACGCAACGGAAACAACAGGTCATATTAACTCGACTGAGAATCGGACATACTAGATATACCCACCAATATCTCCTCAAAAATGAAGACCCCAAAAGATGTATAACGTGTGATGAGGTGCTGACCGTAAGACACTTCATGACGGAGTGCCCCGACTTCCGGGAGATGTGGAGATCCTCAGGACTACCAGAGAACCTTGAAGATGCCTTGGATCCAGGAAACCTTGATGTGATAGTAAAATTTCTAAAGAGTATTCAGATATTTAATGAAATCTAATAATCCTATAATGTATATTATTTTATATTGTTCCGCCGCTAATAACCTTTGTGGTTGATGCGGATCTTTTGAATAAAAAAAAAAAAAAAAAAAAAAAAAAAAAAAAAAAAATTTTGCTTTTCAAACAGAAACCTCTATAACTGCTGTTACCAACAATTCCAACGAATTGTTTCTATAGACTGCATCAGTGTAGGCATTTATATTATTCTCAATATTTTACAGTATTCAATCTGTTTTAATTGTAGCCCATACGTGTGACCTTATTTCGTTTGTGAATAATGGCAGTCTGTTAATAAAGCCTCATATCCAATATGGGAAATTATTGATATAATTTCGAATTTAATTAATGCACGATAAACACTTACCATGAATAACGATCGGACCAATAGTCTATATGCAATTTCATTTCATTTTGGAAGTTAATACTGTAACCATTCAATGATATCTATATTACGATTTGTCAAATTACCCCCTTAATGTTTTCGCGAACGTCGAAATGTTTGAATAACATGTGTGATGTATCAAATTGAATTATTCTTGTATGTTGAAGAATCTTTGTATTTTCTATTAACAAAAAAATAAGTTATAATTCAAAAAATTAAGTTGTTCTTCTACTCCAAATATAAATTTTACCCGTAAATAGTTGATAAATTATCTAATATTTCGAGATAGTTTCTATTTGAAGAATAAGAGGTTTCATTATGAATAGCCCGCTATCTGGACAGCTGCCACTTTTTTATGCGGCTTATGTGTTAAGTTGGGTTCGAAAAAATACAATTAAATCCAAAATTTGAATATTAAAACAATTTGAAATATGTTTATCTCTTATTTTAATTTAAAAAAAATTTTTTATTCAAAAAAATTTTAGAATTAAATTAATGTCTAAAACAAGCACCGCTTACATTTAATAGACATATATAATCAAAACTCAATATATAATATATAATGTCAAATGGAATAAATAAACCAACAGATATACGAAAGTCATTAAAATTAATAAATAAATATTTTAAGGAGACAAAATTTCGTTTCTGGTCTTACCTTTAAGAACACCAATTGCCTTTTAAAAACATGAACACACTTAAAGGACTTCTCAAAGAATATAATTTATTTGAAATTTTTAATATATTTAAATATTCGAATGAGTTAATTCAGAAATCTCGAAAAACATGCACTATATCTTCAAAAAACAAATATAATTCTAAGCAATTCCTTCTTCAGTCCTCAATAATATTCTAAATATCAAAATCAAAGAACTAACCTATATCAAAACCTCACCACGTTTAAAGGACTAATGCTTCGAAACACAGATCAACTTTATAATTCAAGATTGATCTATGTTCTAACAAAATCAAAGAACAGTGTGAGTTATTTTTAAGGCTTATTTAAATTCATTGACATTCCATAATGAGATTTATTGAAGCCAAAATATAATTATATATTATATATAAAATAAAATAGAAAGGCCTTTTACTTGATAGAAGAAATATAACAAAATTTTAATATTAAAACAAATTGAAATATATTTATCTTGTACAGTTTTAATTTCAAAAAAATTTTTTATTCAAAAAACATATTTCAATTTGTTTTAATATTCAAATTTTGTTATATTTCTTCTATCAAGTAAAAGGCCTTTCTATTTGATTTTACAATTAAATCCCTTGTCGGAAAAAAACGAAATTAATTTTCGAATGTGACGAATGAAAATGGTGAAAAGGACTGACGTGAGAATTTCAGGTATGTGAATTACTTCGTGAAGAAGCTGAATATGATATGTGACAAAGAATAATTCGAGTCCTTTTGAACCCGAAATGTCAACAATCAACAATCAATTCGAATGTAGAAGAGAGTGCATCGCAAAAGGGTATACGTAAAAAAAGGTGGCAAGAACAATCTAGCACCCAAGAAAAAAAATGAATGAAAAACACCGGAGATCGTATTCAAAGAGCCACAAATAATAAAAAATAAAAATCAAAACGATGCCGAACAAATGGAGGTCGAAAAATCCTATGAACCACAAACAACAGATGATATGAATCGTCAACAACAACCACAACATACAAATTCCAAAACAAAAATCGCACACAAAAGCTTTTCTGCTAAAATCATTAATATGGAGTATGAGCTATGGTAATAGAAAATTCTAGAAATCGAGATAGTGTAACATACATCTGTATAACAATTCTATACTCAAACAAACTCGAAAAGGTTTTGTAGATCACAGAGGCAAATTTCAGACATGCGCACGTTTCAAACTGATTGGTTTTCGTCAGTGCAATGTATTCTAGTGACTACAAATCTGTCAAGTATTTATATTCGCTATACACGTACGCATGTCTGCAATTCGCCTCTGTGATCTACAAAACCTTGTCGAGTTTGTTATAGTGTAGAATTGTTATACAGATGTATGGTGCACTGTCTCGATTTCTATAATTTTCTGTTGCCATAGCTCATACCAGCTATGAACACTGTATGAACGAGTGCATATTCCCAGCAATATGGAAAAATGGACATATAATAAATATTCCAAAATCTTACTTGAATGGACAAAAGGTACAAAATTACAGACTAATTACATGAATACCTGTGTTAGGAAAGTTAAATGAAAAATTAATAAAAAATATACTGTCACTCTGTATAGATAAACATATTCCACATTTTTAATTCGGTTTCAAGAACAAAAAACCAACAACCCACTTACAATCCTAATTTCAAATATTCAGAATGCAACACTCAAAAACTTTAAGTCTGCGTTGCTGAGTTTGGAAATACAAAAAGCTTTGGACTGCATGTGCCATAAGGGACTTCCATATAAGTTGAATAAAATAAGTCTTCCAATCCAAATCATCAAGCTAATCAGGCGTTTTCTAGAGAACAGAAAATTGGCAATAAGATTAGGTACCATACTTTTTTACAAAGTTGAATATAAATTTCAAAGGCTAAAGAAAGTGTGCTAAATACAATTATTTTCAAAAAAGTTTGAATATTGAAACAAATTAATAATTAATTGGCTTCAATAAATTTCATTATACAGTGTCAATGAATTTAGGTAAACCTTAAAAATAACTCACACTGTTCTTTGATTCTGTTAGAGCATAGATAAATCTTGAATTATAAAGATGATCTATGTCTCGAAACATTATTCATTTACACGTGTTGAGTGGTTTGGTACAGGTTAGTTTTTGATTTTGATATTTTGAATATATTTCAGGACTGAAGACGGAATTGTTTTGAACTATATTTGTTTTTTGAAGATATAGTGCATGCTTTGAGAGATTTCTGAATTTACTTATTCGAATATTTAAATATATTAAATATTTCAAATAAATTATATTCTTTGAGAGGTCCTTTAAGTGTGTTCATGTTTTCAAGGTACAAATGGCGTTTTGAGGGCAAGACCAGAAACAAAATTTGTCTCCTTTAAATATTTATTTATTAATTTTAGGGACTTTCGTGTATCTTTTGGTTTATTTATTCCATTTGACATTGTATATTGAGTTTAGATTATATACGTCTATTAAATATAAGCGGTGCTTGTTTTAGACATTAATTTAATTCTAAAAGTTTTTTTGAATAAAAATTTTTTAAATTAAAATTGTAGAAGATAAACATATATTAATTTGTTTCAATATTCAAACTTTGTTATATTTCTTCTATCAAGTAAAAGGCCTTTCTATTTTATTTTACAATTATTTTTTCCTGTTAAACTCAAATCACTAGTATTTAATACCTATGAGTACCATAATTTCTACGTGCAATTGGAACAATATGACATCAACAAAGTCTATTCTAGTTTCACACAATCTTCTCAGTCGATGAAGAGAGAATCCTTAATCCATCCCAAAATACTTCCCACAATGTTAAAAAAGACGTCCTTACTTCCGCTACTATTTCCGACGTATTTGTTAGAATTACCGCTGACTGGTACTCAGCAAAATTGACCCCATGACAGAAGATTCCATCTGCCCGTTTTTCTAGAACCCGACGCTGTCAGTAATTCAATTTGCTTGTCCGGACACGCCAGATGGATTGGAAAGACAACATCGTTCGACTTGGGCCACTCTTTGATCTCTTCCTACTTTCTAATGCACCGTGTGTTGTTTTATGTAAGGCGCCAAATTTAATTTCGAACACAGTCGCAAAAGTTCGCTAGTTTGATTCCAACTTTCTTTCAATTTCACCGGGGATCAGAAAGTTGATTCAGTCTCTTTGACGTGACGTGCTTCTAGGCTGAGGCGATTGAAGGAATGACTCGTTTACTGAAATCCGAAAGGTATCGGAATGATATTTTATTTCATGCTGTGTATCAGCCAAACGAAAAAAATGCACATTTTAATATTAGGTTGAGAAAAAGAAATTCATTGTTTTTTCGGTGGAAAGCTGTACTGATCGAAAGCTCGTAAAGTATAGATTAAAAAATTACAGATTTATGCTCGTTATCAAGGTGAAATTTCATACTAAAAAAATCATTTTGCTATTTTTTATTGGGTTAATTCAGTTGTGAGTTTCACACTGTTAAAAATGAAAGTTAACCAAGAGAACATTCGGTACCTTCAACTGTTTTTCTTTATTAAAGGCGAAAATGCAAGCCAGGCGGTTGGAATTGGGAATGGTGCTTATGGTACCGATACTCTAACAACTAATCACGAGCAGTTTAGGTTTCATCGATTTTTTTCAGGCAATTTTGATGCTGAAGATGCACCTCGCACAGGCAGGGCTGTCGTCGAAAATGTCGATGAAATCACAGAAATAATTGAAGTTGACCGGCATGCTAGTAGTCGAAGAATCACTCAGGAGCTAAAGATCGATCATTAAATGGTTTTAAACCATTTTCGCAAAGCAAGATTAAAAAAGAAGATCGATGTTAAGGTGCCACTCCAATTTTTAAACCATTTTCGTAAAGCATGATTAAAAAAGAAGATCGATGTTAATGTGCCACTCCAATTAACACCTAAAAAAATTATGGATCGAATTTCCACCTGCGGAACCTCCAACAAACGGAATGAAATCGACCTATTTCTTAAACGGATGGTGACTAGAGATGAGAAATAGGTCACATGCGATAATATTGTGGCAAAACGATCGTGGCCAAAGCGCTTAAACGGTGGCCAAATCAGAACTAACGGCCAGGAAGGTTCTACTGTGCATTTGTTGGGACTGGAAAGGAATAATTTATTATGAGTTGCTTCCATATGCAATCAAACACTAAATTCGTATAATTTCAATTTTCCAGTTTCAACTTGAAGTGTATATCGTTCAATTTTTAGTATTGGCGTAGTTTTTGCTTGGCAAATGCCAAAAGATGACAGCTTCAAAGGTTACAGCTGCCCAAATTTCGGGCTATTTAAAATAAAACCTCTTACTGGAAAACCCTCTACTAGGAAGAAATATGCTGAGTGTTATAAGTTAGTCTGGACTGCAAATTTATCCAGGCAATCTCAAATTTTGATTATAATTAACTGCATTCCCAGCCAAAAAACTCACAGTTAAAATCTTTTGATAAATAAATTAGGAAATTGCATGAACTGGAGTCACCAACTTGGAGGTAACATTAAAAAGTTAATAAATTGTGAAAAGATTCGTTATTATTTTATTCAATTAAAATTAATTTCCAGCGAGTAAGGACCAATTCAAATATTTTCTTGGAGGTAGCATAAAAAAAATTTGGGATTGAATACATTGTTTTATTGATAAATTACCGGTACTTTAATTGCTGTACATCATCAATGGCGAACGTAACCATAACAACACTCTGTACCTAGGTGGGTTTATATTCACTTACTTTGATTTCTGACAAAAATTTGAAGTAGAAACTCTTGTCTTTACCATCAGGTATGGGTTTTCAAAAATCAAAATTATCCATCTTCGACCTCACTTTTTTACAAATATACTTGTTTATTTCTGGAAGCAAATATTTGAAAATCGTTGTATAAAAGTATATGAAGGATTCTTCAACCTAAAGAGGTGTTTCTTGTAAAAAAAAAATTAAAGGTGCAAAATTTTGGAGGCCTATAACCTCATAATGAGGCTGGGTCAAGAGATTCAATTTCAAATTGGAATCAAATAAAATGAATATGATCCATATTATTTGAGAAATTGTACTGATAGTCTCCATGGTAGGGTTTACCTCATTCCACTATATTTTATCTTACTTACTTTGTGTAGGAAAAAAACCTCACCATTGTACGGAATGTGGTAAAAACTTCCGACAGTGGGGAGACCTGAAATATAAAATGACCTCTCTTCACTCTACTGAGAAACAGTTCCAATGTGAATATTGTGGTAAATAACTTGCCAGAAAATATCATAGGAGGATTCATACCGGACAAAGTAATTACAAGTGCGAATTTTGTGGAAAAACGTTCAAGGCTTCTTCATACCTTCAAAATCATAGGAGAATACATACTGATGAGTGAAATCTAATTCCAATTGTTTAACATTATAATAGGTTGGAGAAAAAGAAATCCATTATTTTTCTTGTAGATGGCTGTAGTGATCGATATCTCGTAAAGTATCGATCAAAAAATTTCATATTTATGCACGTTGTTGAGGTGACATTCCACTCTAAAAAATTCTTTTGCTGTTTTCTGTTCATTTTTGGTCTATTTAGTTGTGGGTTACAGGTGTTAGAAAAGGAAGTCAATAAAGAGAAAAATCGGTACATTTTGCAGTTTTTCTTTGATGAAAACGAAAATACAAGCCAGGCGGCTGAAACTGTGAATCGTGTTTATGGTTCCAATACTGTAGTTAGTTTTGTCGATTCTGTTCAGGTATTTTTGATTTTTAAATATGTACCTCGCACAGGCAGACCTGTCGTCGAAAATGTTGATAAAATCACAGAAATAATCGAAGTTTGTGCGAAAACAATCGTGGTCAAAGCGGGGTGAAGCAGCTCAAACAGAACTAATGGTCAGGAAGGTTCTACTCTGCATCTGTTGGGACTGAACAGGAATCATTCATTATATATTATATATCAGTTGCCTCCATAGGGCCAAACACTAAATTAGTACCTTAACTGTCAACAACTGGACCGTTTGAAGCTAACGGTCCAGATTGACCAGAAAGGGCCATAATTGACCAGCAAAAAATTGCAACAAATTGTAAAGCAAAGCGGTGCATATTTGACCCAAAGCGAACAACCCGAAATATGTCAAATAAAGTCTTGAAATCCACGCAATAATAATGAATTTTTTTCCTCAACCTATTCTAATTTATTTAAATATTTTAATATTAGCCTTCTACATATTTAATTTCAAAAAATTATATTTAATAATTATAACTTCAGAAATTAAATTAAATTTATGTCATATAAGTACCACTTATATCAAACGACATATAAAATAAACATTCATTATAAGACATCCAAATGATATAACAAGATCCTATAAATAAAAATTGTTAACCAAAATCCTATAAATTAAATATTTTGAGTAGACAAAATTTTGTTTCTGCTGATCAATCTTATGAAAACAAATATCTTTCAAAAATGTTTAACATAATCTCAAGAATTTCCTCATAAAAATATATTACTTAGAATATTCAATATTATTGGATATCTAAGTAAGTTACTTTCTATAAAATCTCAAGATATGTAGAAACATTACTGAAAAACAAGTTTTAAGAGAGACTTTGGTTCGTCAGTACTCAAATAATTCGTATTAAATAAAATATAACATCAATCAACAACAAATATTTACTCCCCCTTCAACAATTCAGAAAACTTCTGATAAATGAATACTGAAAAATTTAAATGGAGTGTAATGTTAACTGCAAATAAATAATTCTGTTGTTTACCCTTGATATAAAAGATTGAAAGACAATTTAGCGGCCTCTGTTATAGCACAAGGACTAGAATGTTAAGGAAACCAAATAATTATATATTATGAATAAAATAGCATAAATAATTTTGTAGCGAACGACTTCTTCGCTCCTCTTCCAGAAACCTGCCTTGCTCTATCGTAGTTTGACCGGCGTACCGATAGAGGACCCGACCAGTCATAAGAATCGTGACTAACCGCCCCAGCCAGGTTCAAATAGGGCGAGGCAATGCGTCTGAAGTCAGCGTTCCAAGCGGGACGCATGGTCACTGGCGTAACAGGCAGAGCCTGCGCATCAAGCCTGTCTGACGAGTTTCAGATGCGCATGCTCGGAAACGAAACATCGTCTCTCTAACTAAGAGGTGGGAGCTCCCTCACAACATCCGCATTCATTCGAGAGCTTCATTGGTGACCCCGACGTGATTGGGAGGGTTTGCTTTAAGAACGAACCAACCCATTCATTAGGTGGCCCTAATTGCCCCCTATCCATATTTCCGAGATGCCCCTTTCCTTTCATTCCACAGATCCCCGCTGGAGATGGCACCGCGACCAGCCCAGCCGCGGACTGTATCCTTGCCTGATCCTATCGCCCTAATTCGTGACCATATCGACGCTCACTGGAGGGGGAGTGTGTAGCGAACGACTTCCTCGCTCCTCTTCCAGAAACCTGCCTTGCTCTATCGTAGTTTGACCGGCGTACCGATAGAGGACCCGACCAGTCATAAGAATCGTGACTAACCGTCCCCGCTAGGTTCAAATAGAGTAAGGCAATGCGTTTGAAAATCAGCGTTCCAAGCGGACGCATGGTCACCGTCGTAACAGGCAGAGCCTGCGCATCAAGCCTGTCTGACGAGTTTCAGATGCGCATGCTCGGAAACGAAACGTCGTCTCCGTAACTAAGAGGTGGAAGCTCCCTCACAACATCCGCATTTCACCTAAGAGCTTCAATTTTATATACCTTCTATCAAGTATTAACCTCTATTTATGCTATTGTAATTTGTAGCGATGGCTTGATTTTTGGCATGTTGTTAGCAATACCTCTGCTTATGTCCTAAAATTTGCATATGATAGCCACGCCTACGTCTGGATTCTGTTTGTTATCTCTTTTTCCGCCTCTTTTGCAAACTGTCCATCTAAAGATTAGATCTTCCATTTCTCAATTCGCTCATCTTTTATTTGTTATTTCAGATGTTGTTTAATCTCCTCAATTTGCTTTGTTTCAGATTTACTCCCGAAATTTCCATGAAACCTTAAAAATGTCATCAGATTTTTCTACCCACTCATTTGAAAAAATCCAGTGAAAGAATAAGTTAATTACGAAACTCACCTGCAGAAGTCGAAATGTAATTGAAGACACAAATGTTGTATAATTCAATGAAAATTAACAGAGGTCAAATGTTTCACTTTAATCGGCATTAAAATTTTCAAAGATTGGACCGAAAGTGCTGAATTTATAGGAGAGAACCAAATTCCACGAACAATGTATTTTCACTGGGAGTTTATTCGCATTTTTCATCTCGCTCGAATCTAAAAATCCTGGGAAAGTTTTCCAATATTCACAATCGAGGGAGTTATGTGAGTAGAGCGTCGAAACCTAAAATAATTAAAACTGGCCGCTTTCCCCCGAAATAAGAAAAATAACCCCTGAAAGCGTATAAATTGAAAATTCCTCAATTCTCGACCGTCATTGTCTCTCATTTTAATCTGGCTAACTGCGGGAGCTTGGATTTGAAGGGGATTAGCAGTTTTCATCAGGATAGAGTTTCTCGCCTGTAGCTCTTCTAAATCATTTATTGCGCCAACGAATACTGAATATATACAAAGCTGCAGGTTTCCTCCATAGTCGTTGAATATTCATCAAGAGGTAATTTCATTCAAATTAATTTTGAGGTCAGGCAGGTCCACCGTAGGGATGGAGTTCCAGGCTGAACCTAGATTCCTGTGGGAGAAAAATGTGTCCAGACACAGCTCTCGGGCGTGAACTCGGTAATTATATGAATGAAACTTCCTAGTGCCGGTATGTTGAGCATCAAGGTGTATTATAATAGTTCGGAAATATTAATCTGTTTTCATAATATAATGAGTCCCAGAGCAGTTTCATAAATCATTAAATTTTTGGAATTAAATGAATATTTTTGAGATCCACTTTATAAAGGGTTTTTCAATGAGAGGTTTCATTTTGAATAGCCCGCTATCTGTGCAGCTGTCACCTTTGAAGCTGTCATCTTTTGACATATGACAAGTAAAAACTACGCCATCACTAAAGATGGAACAATACACGCTTCAACAACGCTTTGAAATTATTGAAATTTACTGCATATATGGTGAAAATTTCGCAATTACAGTTCGCAAAACTAGAGCAGAAAATTTGAGCTGTTGGGACAAGTTAGTGATGTGAAGAATTGGAGGCGTGTGCGTCGCTCAAGAACAACTGTGAATATTCCTGCTGTAGCCTGTAGTATTGACGAAAACCCAGGTTTGTCGGTTCCTCGTCGATATTTGGTATGAGGCATTCCACAAACGACATTACACCGTATTTTTCATAATGACTTAGGTCCTAAAGTTTTTAAAGTTCAGTAATTTATTTCCACAAAAATGTTTGTACTACTACAACAATTGTTTCACCACGATGTGGCTTTTTCAGGTATTACATTGTACTGTCTGATGGTTTTCACTGTAACTGAGTTCAAATACATTGTTAGGTACGTGACTAAATAAATGAAGCACAAGTCATAAAAACTCTAGGTGTTTATTGGAGTTTGCCGCTGAAAATGCCAAGGAAAGAAATTCAGTAATGGAGACTTATTAACATCAAAAGGATTTTACGGGCATTATACCTGTTGATTTCAAGAAATTCTAAAAGTGTTAATCTAGAACTTTTGCTTTCAACGTGGATAATTTCATAATTATTGTTGAAGTTATGCCCGAATTCCTTAAGATGACTAGAATATGTCGAATGTACAGAATCGGATATAAAACCCCTTTGGTTTTCTTGGACACGTTTCTTGAATGATCTATCAGTCTAGCCAATGTATACTAAAGGCAATCTTTGCAAGTCAACTTGTAGACTTCGGATTCATTTTCTTTATTTGTTCGATCTTTATTGTTTTTTATGTAGGTACTAAGGTTATTAATTGTCTTAAAAGCCGCGTTATAATTGAAACAACTTTTGAAATATTCAGCAATATTTTCAGGTAATTCATTGACATAAGAGAACGAAAAATATTTCTGTGTATTGTTCCCTTTTATGAGATTTAATGCCATTTTCTTTTGTTTATTGGAAACCATTTTGCCTATAAGAAAGGGGTTGTAACCGTTGTTTACAACTCCTTTCCCTCCTCCTTTCTTATAGACAAAATGGTATCCAATAAACAAAAAAAATTAAATCTCGTGTACCCAATCATAAAAGAGCACAATACACAGAAATATTTTTCGTTATCTTATGTCAATGGATTATCTGAAAATATTGCTAAATATTTCAAAAATTGTTTCAATTATAACGCGGCTTTTAAGACAATTAATAACCTTAGTGCCTACATAAAAAACAATAAAGATCGATTAAATAAAGAAAATAAATCTGGAGTCTACAAGTTGACTTGCAAAGATTGCCCTTTAGTATACATTGGCCAGACTGGTAGATCATTCAAGAAACGTGTCCAAGAACACCAAAGGAGTTATATATCCGATTCTGTACATTCGACATATGCTTATCATCTTAAGGAATTCAGGCATATTTCAATAATAATTATGAAATTATCCACGTTGAAAGCAAAAGTTCTAGATCAACACTTTTAGAATTTCTCGAAATCAACAGTTATAATGCCTGTAAAATTCTTTTGAACGAACAAACAGATGTTGATAAGTCTCCATTACTGAATATGTTTCCTTAATGGCATTTTTAGCGGAAAACTACAATAAACACCTAGAGTTTTTATGACTTGTGCTTCCATTATTTGGTCACGTACCTAACAATGTATTAGACTCGGTTACACTGAATACCATCAGACAGTACAATGTAATACCTGAAGAAGCCACATCGTGGGGAAACAATTGTTGTAGTAGTACAAACATTTTTGTGGAAATAAATTACTGTCTTATATACATTTTTTTAATTAAAATGAGTTTCCACCAAGTAAAGACCGAATCAATCAAATAGTTTTTAAAATTCAGTTAACACAAGAACTCATGCCGATTCATCACTAGCAATGTCGTATCTTTCCTGATTTGCTCCTTGAAATGCATCGAAATGATCCAGATTTTCATCGAAAAATCATCTTTAGTGATGAAGCCCGTTTTTACCTTGGGACTACGTTAATAAGCAAGAATTGTCCTATGTGGAGCCTGGAAAATCCAAGAATGATTGTTGAAAAGCCTCTGCATCCTCAACCTGTTACTGTTTGGTTGGGTTTTTGGGCTGGCGGTGTGATTGGACCTTACTAATTCGAAAATGAGGCTGGTGCAACAGTTACATTACGAAACTCAGAAAACTTCTCGGAGTTATGACAGGTGACTACAGACGCCCCCATGACATTGTAACTTGACGCGCTGAGGGCGCTTGTCTTAACTATGATCATAGTTTCATCCCGGTGAAATGGAGGATTAAGTCCTGATGCCTAAACCAATGTTACTCGCGCCAGTCACTAGACCCGTATGGTGGAAGTTTTACCGTAAAGGTGAAATGGAGGGCCCTTTAAACTTACGTACTCTACACTATTGCAGTAAATCTCCGGTTTTGCTGAGTAATCACCTGGTAAAAGAGCCATGCTCACTGGAACAAAATATGGAAATTAAATCCAGGATAGAACAAGCACGTAACACATGTTTCTCTTTCTACCTCATTTATAATAAGTATTTATGCATAAATTAGACGGACATACCCATTTTTTGCTAAATCATAACCGAATGGATGAATTTCTCACAATGTATACTTTATTTCACGGTGCTTTGTTTCTTATCTCTTATAAAAAAAATAATGAAACAATGAGTAGGAAAAAACACCTCAAGAGAAGTTTATCCAATTTTTTGCTTTTCTCCCAAATATTTTCGAAACTATAGATGCGACTGATTCAAGATTGAATTTGTAAAGGTTTCGGCTATTCTAGCTATTATCGGTAACTTATTGATTGAAAAAACCTTCATCTGAAAATGCAAAATAAAAATTTACATGTAATTCTGTGCCTTTTCTGAAAAACTCCATTGTTGGTCAAAATGAAAACTTATTTCTCTAAGACAATATGATGATATGTTATGATATTATCCTAGTACTCCTAGATCGTTTGTGAAGATCTCTTAGAGCTTTATAGTACAGCTTGTGCGAGTTAGGAGTTCATTTGTATTCTGGTTAGGCTCAGTTTCAGTGTCCTTAGGTACTGCACCTTGATTCAACAGTAAAATGGTAACCGAAAACATCTGACTAGAACACTTCTCATCTACTCTGGCGAGCCTGATCCCGAAAAATTATTTTTTCTTTCGATCAAGTATCAAGAGGTTATAGATATTTCTGTTTTTGTATTTTAATTCCAATTAGTTTTCTTTCATTTCACTCAAAAATTTCTATCCTAATGTCTTTGTAGCAATATTATTGGAAGATAAAACCAACTGACATCAAGACTCTCAACCCTGAGAGATCAAAAGCGTCGTGGAGGATCAAGTAGGTGCTTCAAAATCATTGAAGTATTCGCAAGGTAATGAATTTGAAAAAAATAAACAATTTCATTTGTTCTTATGGCCATATAATATAATTTCAGTGACATGGTAGGAAACCAAATAAAATTCAGTTCATTTCCATAATATTGTAGAACATGTTTTACCAAAGGATCTATAATTAAATATCGATCGCTTCAGTAATTAATTTACAATTGATTGAATCGTGTCCACAGAGATTAGGATGCCACAAATACGACCTGTATAATTAGTATCAACAATAAATCCAACGCCAATAACGCTTAATTGAATAAAACCTAGAACTAACAATATCATCGGACTGATTAATTAATATCGATGATGCAGTTGCCGCGGTTTGCACGCTCGAGTCCGTTTGGAATATTTTGAATTGTGAAATATTATGAATAGATACACACAATCAAACTTGATAGAATGATCCAGTAATTTACAATGACATTGTTTCACTGGGACAACTCACTTGTACGTAAGACTCAATAGATGAAGCTGTAGATACTGATCTGCAGCTTCATCTGTTCACACTACGATTCTGAAAAAATGGGCATCCATGAGACAAGAAAAAATTAGGGTGATTCAAAACCTTTTTAAATACAATAATAAAGACTACTGACACAATTGTCGTTAATTAATAAATTGTAGAAATAGTCTTTATTATTTCATTCAATTCAAATGAATTTACATCAAGTAAGGACCGAATCAGTTGAAAATCGAAATCTTTTCACTCATCTATTCATAATATTGTTGTAGCGCCCTCGCCAAGAATTCTGCTTTACTCTGCTGTAGCATGTCGGCGTAGCATATAGAGGACGCTACGTCTTTCTGAGCGCCGAGCTCATCATCCTCGCCCGAATCAAGTAGGGGAAAGTACACAGCGTTCGACGACCGTTCCGATATGGAATGTAGGGTCACTGGCGTCACATGTAGTTATGCGCACCACGCCTGTCTAAAAAGTTCAGGTGCGCACGCTCAGAAGAGGTAGAAGCTGCCTTATAACACCGCATTTCCTTAAAAGTTTCTTTGTGATAGCCGATCAAGAAAATCTTTAATGAGTTCTTAAACAGGGGGAATTTGCATAATTTCTGAAGTTCCTGCTAATTTTCTGGTACTTGACGAAGGATCAAATTTGATATGTCTGAGACTGAAATTTCTGCCTCTTCTTCAGTAACACTATAATGCTTTTCACGCTTTTTGTTAGCAACGCAGCCAGTGTTCATGAATTTGGAAAATAAATTAATCATAACTGAATGATTGATATTCTTGCCATTTCGTTCGTTGAAAATTCTCATTGTTTGTATACCTACCACACTCATTATTTCTGAAATAGAGGGTGCAATTTCTATTCTCTCTGCGGTTGTATGAACTTAAGTTGTTCTCAAAGGTTAGAAAATCACAAATAAACGATTGTAAACACTTTTAATTTAATATCTGATGGGTATGGAATTAAAGTGAAGAAAGTAAATTCTCACGAATATATTCGACCTTACCAAGAATTTGATTATGAAAAAGACTTCTTGCTTTCGATATTATTGTTGTTATGTTAGATGATGAATTTCTTTATTTAAAAACCTAATATAATTATATATAAAATAAATCAATAAGAAGCGGGTTTTTTACTTGAAAGAAGGATTATTTCAAAATTTGAATATCAAAACAGATTTAATCTGTTAGTCTTCTACAATTTTAATTGCAAAAAATTCATTCAAAAAACTTTTAGAATTAAATTAATGTCTTATAAGCACTACTTTAGACTTTTTCTTAGGAACCATATAAAAGAAAAGATGCTGCACAATCGATTCAAGAACTTAAAGATGGAATTCATGAAATTATCGAGGACATTGAAGAGATCCGTATCCTTTAAGGATCATACGAGTGACAGAGTCCCTGATAGATTAAATAAATTCCACCATTACGTCATTGTATTTACCAACGTTATTTTATGTGTCAAATACTCTGTGGCACTGTAACTCAAAAAGTTTGTGATTAGTGACAATAACAAAGGAGAACAATGTCCTTAGAGCATCCTCATTGTATTTTGAAGCGGCCAAGAGGAAGGTTCTTGGAAATAAACCTCCTGAGTAACTTAGTAACATACTCAAGATAATAGTACTTATAAGAATCCCCCCTTGGTAACTCTTAGTAAGTGAACTTCTTATAAATACTTCTGATTAATTGCATGCTTTACATTTTTGAATACCAGCTTAGTGTTAATGTAAAATTAATGATTGCACGCTCGTCCATTGTACTTCGGTTTTCATTCTTGTATTTTTGCTTCACTGTTATTTAACCCGACCGGAATGGTTTAACTAAAATGCATTGCCTTTATATATAACTAAAACGGCACGACCCTCACAAGTTATCTGTTTGTATTGTATACTTTCTCTCGGTGCCTGGTTGCTTTTTGCTATATTTGTAAATAGTGGTTCTTTATCTGCGTGATACTTGCTGATAAGGATTTTTTTATCAGTTTTTACTAATTGCTGTGCTTGATATATAACTGATTTGCATATACTCTTGTGTGATCCCTCGGTTACCTATTTCTTTGTTTGTTATTATTGTAACTTTCATTAACACGCCTATGTGATGGAATACTGTATCTATTTTATAATGTCCTAATCAGTTTGTGTAAATTGCTGAGTAGTCCTAGTAGAGGACAACATATCGTATAGAGACAGTAAATAGCTCCGGATATCCAACGCTACTGTGAGAATGTATGAGTGATTGCTAGATAATTGTTCCGAGGTATTGTGATATCCCCAGGGATTAGTTTGCGTGACCCTTCAGATAGTATTCGGTTCGTTCTTCAGTAATATCTGAGCCTTTCTGGGCCTTTGTCACCCCGAGCAGGCCAGATACAGTCCACTTTGATAGTAACTTTTCTGGTCGACTCGAATTGTGTTAGATCCCCTCTTCAAGGAGATCTCCTGGGCACACCACAGTTACTCTTAGCTTATCTTAAACTTACCCCTTGTAACGGTTAGGTTCAGCACTGGTTACCGGAAGTGCAGTTTTAGATACGCATGCTGGCTGTATCCTGTCCCTTCTAACCCCTTCCGCTGCATAAGAATGATATCTGATTTAAGCTAGTTACCGACGTAATGATATGTAGTAATAAGTGTATGAGTGTAGATAGCTCAGCGGGAGAGCATTGGACTCGTGACCGGGAGGTCTGGGTTCGAATCCTGTTCAGATGGAAAAGAAATTTTCCAGTTGGAAGGGTGTCTGCCACCATTTCACTGTTGGGTCAAAAATTAACAGGGCTGTGACCTAACGTGGCGCAAGATCGCAGTAACAAAGCCTACACAGAACACAACTGAACTCCTAACTCGCACAAGCTGAAAAAGCTTGTCTCTGAGGGATCTTTACAGAAGATCTAGGAGTATCAGGATAATAATAATAATAAGTCATTTAGACCCGGAGCGCGATTGGGTTCACTGGGGCGCTTTGTGAACCACTGCGTAGAATAGATTTAACCACAAGCTGATAAATGTGTTTCCATTCATGAGGTTTGTTGCTTTTTAAAATTACTAATAGAAATAAATTATTCTGGTATTACGGTGTTTTGAATATTTGAACCTCTCGTCAGTGTTTCCTTGCTCTCTGTAGGTGTAATTTGGCTTTTCTACACAACGTAACGTCCTATCCGCCCGCCACTAGACGATCACGATAAAAAGGTTAGCCCTCTTCAGAGTACTCCGTATAATCCCAGATATCTTAGAGTACTTCGTAAAATCCTGGATCTTTTAGAGTACGCACAGGATAACTCAACATACAGCCGCAAATGTGCAAATTGGTCATGGAAAATTTCATGAAATGGATATGGTGCTACAACTGTATCCATTAGGCTGGTATCATTTTCCATTATTAATGGCATACCTTCCTCTTTACTGAGCTATCCCGTACTTCACAGAGTACTCTAAGATACCTGGGATTTTACGTAGTAATCTTAGATATCTGGGATTATACGGAGTACTCTAAAGAACGCTAACCTTTTTATGGTGATCATCTAGTGGCAGGAGGATAGGACGTTACGTTTTGTGACAACCCAAGTTATACTTGAACGAGAACGAGGAAACAGTGGCGGGATGTTCAGAATACAAGGTTAAGGAAAAATACAATATTTGTTTGCGGAAGGCAGGGTCCCGCACCGGACTCTGTGTATGAGAGCGAGGTTCGGCTATAAGGAAAAAGAGTCAGGGAGAAAAACCGTGCCCTCTCTTCAGCTCCCATACATTCTTCAACCCTGTCCTTCCCTTTATTCATAAAGTTAAGTTTCCAGAGATCGGCAACCTATCTTATTTCTTAAAACATATTTAGTGTGCAAGTGAGGGTAAATACAGCAATCAATTGAGTGAACACACACATAACCTGGCAATAGGACCATCTAACAAAGATCTTCGAGGTAGTTTAACAATAACCATTTGGTAAGGAATTCCCCATTCACACAACTACTATCTAATTAGATTATTATAATCTGGGCGCATAATATCGTTGTTCATAAATGTCTTGTTGTTGCATTCTGAAGACACAAAGGTTGTGGTGTCTGTTATTTAACTACCTATTCATTATAATATTTATATCTAATAAGAGTTGTTCAGGAAGGCTTTGTTGCGATCCTCTGAAAGACACAGGGTTGTTGTGGATCCACATTTCATTCACTCTAAACACTCTGAATTCTCAAACAAAGTAGCATTGTCCACCACCTTAGATCTGAATAAATGATATGAAGCTAAAGACGCTTATGTTAAATGGTCATTCATATTAAAGTAAACAGGTCGCCCCTAGCTGGAGCATCAATACAGTAAAATCCATCCATGAATAAAGAATACATGGTACAAATAACAGTCACGTTGACCTCAGGTAATTCAATACAATACAATAACTTTACATGTGAGAGCAGCTCAGTCGACTTCCCTTCGTGTCTATCCTTTACTTTTACTGAACAATGGACAATGGCGTTCTATTTCGAACAAAGGAAAAGCCGGCGTTCAGTCGACGACGATTACCACCAATCTTCTGCAGAGAACAAAATGATTGTCTCCCGGGGTTATGTTTACATTTTCACATAAAACTCCCTAGATGGTTCTTCCCGCCTAATCTTCCTTTATAAAACTATGTGGATCTCTTCATTACATTGAAATGAATATCTATTGATTTCTCTTAAAATATACTCTTTTTTTAATATCAAGATGAAACCTCTTATTGCAAAATCCTTTAAGTATTGCAAATTACTTGAATTTTTTTGTGTGAAAGAAAATGCATTATATATTTATTCACACTTGACAATGATACGACAATTGAAACCAATCATGTGTCGTATTCCTAGTGAATGAAATAGGAGTATATAGAGTGTTTTCAATATACATTTTTTGTTTATTTGAGAACATAACTAACCAACAGTTCTTTCTCCCCTTTCCGGCATAATCTCCCAGCGATAACAATAAAAACCGAGCGGAAACGCGGGAGTGTATCGAATCATGTCCGGTCCAAATCGTTCGCACCGATGTGTGCCATGACTCTCTCCCAGTCGCATCGATAATCTAGGAGCCATTTCGCCGAAACTGTCCATGCGGAATTGGAAAATCAGTATGAATTATTCCGACCGTTGATTCGTTACCAACCGGTCGGAAAAATCCCACTTTCCACTTTGTAGTGGTAATCTCCCGAATTCAGGCGTGTTGTTTCAGCAGCGATCGCCGGTTTCATGATCGCCAGATAGATATATGACGGATGGTCAGTTATGATATTTTCGTGAACGAGCGTTGCGCTGCTCAGATAGCATATATTTATTATCATTGGCCAGGCCACATTGCCTCCGCCATGAACGTTATGCCACGGATCGATTTTCATCAACGGCAAATGTGAGGCTCTATTTGTTCTCTCCGAAGAGAAATAAACGTAACACCCGTCATTCGAACGAGCTTTCGCGCTGTCCGGCCGGTAATTTGGCGTAACGGGAGAGAGCGTTCGGTTCAAAGGCCAATTTGATCCAGGTGTTGATTTGAAACTAAAATGTTTGTTTTTTCCTTGTCCGACAAATTTACTGGAATTTCATACCCTAGACCAAGGGTCGGCAACCTTTTGAGTCGGAAGAGCCAGAAATTACAATTTACAAAATTCCGAAGTTTTCAAAGAGCCAAAAATTGTTTCTTGACAACAATAAACAGTACTTGCATAAAAAAAGTTTTTTTGGTGAAAAAACTGATCTATTCATTCATAACAAAAAATTATCTATTTATTCATATATTATTGGGTTGTTCGGAAAATAATTTTGTTTTATTTTTTTGGGAAAATGAAAGACAATTTTCGTATAATAAATAAATATTTTATTAAATTATGTAGTCCGTCTAGAAAGTACCCGGAAAAAACAAAGCTTGGTTTTAATTATTCAGTATATATTTTTGATTCTTGAATTAGAAAATTATAACAAAATATTCATCTATAATAATTTACTTTTACAACCTTCATTTAACTGTAAACACTTGAATAAACATCGAGGTACACCCGAAACTAGATCACTAGATTATTTCGTGGCCCTGCTAGTTAAACTTCAATCTTCTTAGTCCCCAAATGTTTTCAATGGGACTAAGATCTGGTGAAGCTGCTGGCCATGAAATGGTTGTCACTTGGTGTTCTTCCATCTAAGCTTGAGTATAGGCCGAAGTATGGCATCTTGCATTATCCTGCGGAAAACGCCACCCCTCTGGATTTAAAGTATGCGCCGTTTTAAGGAGAAAATCGTTTAAAAGCAATACTTTTCAGTATTAATGGTACCGTCAACTTTACAGAGCGGCGTAGTACCACGCTGAGATATTGCTCCCCAAACCATTATTTTGGTGGGAAATTTGGAAATTTGAACGATAACAGGTTGTTTTGATAGGATTTTTAAGTGATTTCCACCAAGTTGGTAACAACTTTCATCAAATATAAAGACATTATTAAAATTATCTTTTTGAAAACGTTGACAAAATTCTATCTTTCGTTCCTTTTGTAAAGGTGTCTTAATAGGGATTTTTTTTCCTTGATATGTAGCCTTGTCTTTTCAATGACATATGGACGGTTTCTGGACATACTTTTATATTTCGCTGAGTTCCAAATCTGTTAGCCAATTTTCGAAACCCCATTGTGTCGTCCTAACGCCTATAAAGCATTTAAATTATTTCCTTTAATCTTACGCGGTCTTCCTGAAACTGGTCTATGCTTCATATCCATGCCATTTTTTATCCTCTTTATCATCTCATAAACAGCACTTTTTCCCACTTCACTCAATTGCGCTAATTTTTTAACGTTTCAAAAAACTTTTCTACACAAATATTCTACCTGTTTTTTTCCAGTTCCAGTTCCAGCGACATTATTTCATAAATTGTATACCTGTTGACAATCAACAATATTTAACAAACAGTGTTGTCATGCAACTTTGGCCATAGCCGACTATCTGCACAACCTATTTTATACATTACTTTTGTCTTAGAATGTTACAAAAAATAAGTATTTTAAAATTGTGAAAGTATGCAGAATAATAAATTCCGGATACTTTCTAGACGGACTATATATTGGCCATTCTGGTCCACCTTTTGCAATCTTTCTGGTAGTAGCATGCCACAGTCATAAAATTTTTGTTCTTTAGTGGCAAAAAACTGATCCAGGTGATTTTTGACCTCTTCATTTGAAGTAAAGGTTTTTACCGTCCAAAAAAAATTTTGCAATGACCGGAACAAATAATCCGAATGTCCCAGATCTGGAGAATATGGTGAATGTGGCAGTGTATCCCATTCAAGCTGTAAAAGCTTATGGCGAGTGACCAAACTTGTATGATGTCTTGCATTATCTTGGTGGAACACTACACTTTTTCTGTTGATTAATTCTGTCCATTTCTGTTGAAGCGCATCATTCAGTCTGTCCAGCTGATGACAGTAGCATCCCGAATTAATTGTTGTGTTATCCGCTAAAAACTCAAAACAACGATTCCTTTAAAATTTCACCAAACAGACAGCATCACATTTTTTTATGGATATTGGCTTCCGAAATGTTTTGAGCTGGTTCATCTTTTTTGCTCCATGATCTCTTGGGTTTGACATTGTTATATACAACCCATTTTTCGTCCCCAGTAATGATTCTCTTGATATATGGATCATTTTTGTGACGTTTGAGAAACGAATCACAGACGCCCAGGCGACGACGCAAATTTCTCTCCGTGAGAACATGGGGAACCTATGTATCGAGCTTCGAGGTTGAAACCAGCCCTTTCAAGTGGTCATAAACAGTAGAGTTCGATAAATTTTACCTCTCATCGATTTCACGTGTTGTTATTCGTCGATTTGCATCAACTAATGCCTTTATCGTGTATTTATCAGCTTCAACCGGCCTTCCGGAAGGTGGTGCATCTTGGCATTGGCGTACTATCAACACATCTTCTTCAAATGATAATATACAGGACGTCATAATAAACACTCAACAACAACGAGATCCTCAATATTATAGATTGTCAACAGGCGACAGAGATTCAATGATAACAATTCTTGGCAGGTAGTCAGAACAAAAACAATAAAAAAAATTGTTTGAACGCGACAGCTCCAGTTGCATGCTCTAAAAGAGAGCAGTAAAAAAACTCAGACAAATCTTATTAACAGTGTGAACAGCAACAAAACCACCGCCAATATTTGTTTATGGGGTACTTTATTTCAGGAAAATAGTCAAATCAATCAATACTGCAATGCAAGTTGGGAAATACGTCACGAAATGTCTTCAAGAAAACACAATCAGGATAAACTGTGACTGTGGAATAAGAGTCGTTTTATAAAGTCCCAATTATCTCCACGACTGGTAGAAATTATTTTTTTGTTATTACCAAATTATTTTGCGTATTCAGATATCTCTACATAATGAATCTCAGATGTATTTGCCAAATTCTAACAAAATAATCCCAAGAATACAGGTTTTTAGGGGTCATGTTGAAGTGTCTTAAGTCTCCAGATGCGTAATCTGGGACGTAAATAAATATTAAATTTTTCTATATTCAGATCTCTACGATTACGTTCTGAAATAGACTGTTGTTGAAGCCAGGTGCCTGTTATACTACATCTAAATATAAAAACAGAACATTCCGTAATCCTCATAGAATAAATTGATTGAAAAAATTAAAATTTTTTCTGAGAATATTGATGATAATTAACAGAAACACTATTTCTTTTTTATTGATCTATTAGAATTCAACAAGAATACTGTACAATATTCCTAAACATAAACACTCTACAGAAATAGAGAAATTTATAAAAAATATAACTATTTTTTTAATCCGGGCCACATTGTTTCGTTTGGAACTCTGGCAGCTGTCTCAAAAAATGCAGTTTAAAAATTTAAATATGGTCATTTTTTAGGTTGCGACGACGTTTAAGAATTCTTCATAACTACTCATCAGCCTTCTTGAATGAATGGTGCATTTTTTAGGACGGCTGACAGAGTTTGAGAGTATATTTTTCCAATCGAAATAATGTTGTCGCGAAGAAAAAAGAAAGTTATATTTATTATCAATTCCTTTTATTCTACGGAGTTTTTCATATTTTAAAATAAAGTAAATGAGTTTCATTTCAATGTGCCTATAAAAAAGGAACCAAGTTATATTTTAAATCAATTTCTTCATTTCTACAGGTTTCTTGAGGTTGCAGAATACGGTGCAGTAGTTTGTTTTATTTCAATGTGTCCATAAAAATGAAAATACGTTTTTAAGACATTATTAGTATTGACTTTTTCGGAAATGAATTAATTCTCCAAAAATAGCATAATGTTTTATTTTTTCATTTAAATTGAATATCAACTTTTAACAAGGAAAAAAAAGGCAATGCTTCACTTGATAGAAGATTTTTTCAATATCTTGAATATAAGACAGAGTATTCATGTTACAGCTCGCTACAAACTTCAATTTTATAGAATTATTAAAAAAGTTCTCAAAAACAGATTGAATAAATGCCTTAAAAATACTGTCTCTTTTTAGTAGACATTTAAAATTAACATCATTGAAAAAATTGTAGCGAGGTGTAACATAATTACTCTGTTTGATAATTTAGATTCTTCGTCAAGTATAAAGCCAAAAAATCATTTTAATGTACTACCTAGAGCTAAAAATAAAAAACTTGAAAAGCAGTGACGTGAAGTCAGGACTTTGGCGCGCTAGATCACACAAAATCCACACAAAAATGTTTGTCATTACTAAGAAGTATGAGCTTGTTTGAGTATAGAATTGTTATACAGATGTATCGGGTTTTTTTTTCTGAGTGATAGAACTTTAAATAAAACACATTTAAATTAAGATTGAAACCAATTTTTTTTATTTGACAGATAATTTTATGACATTTATGTTTTAAAAATAATTTCCGACTAGACCAATTTTGGACCACTTTTTCGAGTAATTCAGGCCTTATTTCATCAAAAACACGAGTTATGTTGGCCTCTAAAGCGTCTATTGTTTCTGGTTTATCAGCATAAACCAATGACTTGACATAACCCCAAGGAAAATAATCCAGTGGAGTTATGTCGCATGATCTTGAGGGCCAATTAATAGAACCATTTCTCGATATAATGTTATCGCCAAATCTTTCTTTCAATAAATCAATTGTTACGGTAGCAGCGTGAGGTGAAGCACCATCTTGTTGGAACCAAAACACTTCTGGGTCGATACCAATCAAATAATCAGTGATCATCGATGATCTGTAACGAGCACCATTCACTCTTACATTAACTCCAGCATCGTTTTTAAAGAAATATGGACCGATGATGCCTCCAGCGTGTAAAGCACACCATTCAGGAACCTGCTGAACTTCTTCAGGATTGTTTTCACTCCATATACGGCAATTTTGCTGGTTTACATAGCCGATCAATCAGAAATGAGCTTTTTCACTAAACACAATTTTACGATAAAAGAGTGGATCAACTTCAAGCTGTTCTAGGGCCCAATCAGCAAACAAAAGACGCTTATTATGGTCGAGTGGCTTTAGTTCTTGAACCAGTTGGATCTTGTATGAGTGTAGACCAAGTTCATTATGCAAATTTTTCCATATGGTGGATACACAGAGTCCAACTTGTTTTGAACGTCGACGAACAGATAAATCTGGATCATCATTAACAAGATTACTTACAGCAGCGATATTTTTCCGTACGTACAGTTCTTTGTCTTGTTGTTGTTACATCGAGTAGAGAAAATATTGTCCGAAATCTATCGATAGTTCGACGAATAAGCTGCTCTGATGGACGATTATGTAAACCATAAATTTCACGAAGTGCTCTATAAGTTTGGCGAATAGAACACTGATTTTGAAAATAAGTTTCAACAATTTGTAAACATTATTGCGGCGTGAGTCTTTCCATGATAATTTGTCAATACTTACTGAACAGAAATGCCAAAACAACATGGCTTCTGCCTTTTGTGATATCACAGTTATCCCTACGGAATGTTCTATCATTCTAAAAAAAACACCCGATATGTTACACTGTCTCATTTCTAGAACTTTCTATTACCATAGCTCATACTTCTCATTAATGATTTTTGGTGCAGATCAGCTGAATTTATTTATTTCAATATGAATATGCTAATTATGAGCTTTACGGCAAATCATGGTGTGTTTTGAGCATGAGAAAAGTTTTTTCTGCGTTAGTAACGTGAAAATATTGAAAATACATTTCTTTACTTAAATTAACTCGCAAAGGTATGTCTTGTACGTATTTTGCACACTCTAGATGACGCTAGTGTATTATTAATATGTTAGAGTATCTGTGTATAGCGAATATAGATACTTGACAGATTTGTAGTCACTAGCATAGATTGCACTGACGAAAACCAATCAGTTTGAAACGTGCGCATGTCTGCTATTTGCCTCTGTGATCAACAAAACCTTGTCGAGTTTGTTTGAGTATAGAATTGTTATACAGATGTATGTTACACTGACTCGTTTTCTAGAACTTTCTATTACCATAGCTTATATTTCTTATTAATGATTTTTGGTGCAGATCAACCGAATTTGTTTATTTTTAAAATGTTTGTATTTTAACTATAGGACCCTCATGAAATTTCGCACGAACATCCGTGTTATTATTCTACTTCTAAATATGGAATTTTAGATCGGTCAAACCTGTTGTTTCGAAAATATTTGGAAAAATATGAATAATTTTTAAATGTGAATAACTGCGGAACTATCAAACCGATTTTGTGCATTAATGAACTCATTTGCGGCATTCAAATCTCAAACCTTCCCTGAAAGTTTCAAGGCTCTAGCTTTTTCCGTTCGAATCTTAACGTGTTTATGGTGGAACAGAATTAGTTTTGACCACGGATTCCTCATCAGTGAAGTACAGCCTAGTCGTTTAAGACCATTTTCTGCTCAAAATGCGAGAAATACAGACTGGACATCTGTATCCCTGGTACCAGCGCGCAAAAACGGGACATCAGAAAATCTGTTGCAGAAAGCTTTCACGTCTTTTTGCTCAATAAATTTTGTTCGTTATTGGAAAGGTTTTTCCTAATTTATTCATGTCGGAACTCTAATAATATTAAATTTGTGAGGAATGGAGAAGAAATCAATTATTCAATAGCAGGAAATGGTATGTTCAAGGATGTATCAGAAGACTTTATTATTATCAGTGATTAAAGAAAGGTTATAAAATAAAATGTTAAAACAGTATAATTAGTAATTCGAATAATTCAGAAATAATTCTCAGGGTGCTTGTTTATGAAAATTCCACTAATAATAACATCTCCCTGTATATGTAAAGCTCTCACAAGATCTCCATTACACCTACAAGCGAATTCAGCCTGCAACTTTTCGTTCACCCATATACTGAACTTTTTTGTGCTCCTCCTTATCCATAACGAAAAAGAAGTGGAAGGGAGAAACTTGAAACCTCCAGCTCTTTCCTCCATGCCCCATCTATTATCGATGAAGGCATTCCTTACCAATATATTGTTGCCTGTAACAGTAATATCGGGTTTTATATTGGCTTTCAGGAATGTGTATCTTGGAAGAACAATTGTTACGTATGAAATTGAATTGTCGGGAGAATGGTTTCGACTTCGTAAATGGAAAGTTTTTCAATAAACCGGGAAACATTTCAGAAATTACTGAGTATTTTATTGCTGAGGTTTCCTTCAACCAAACTTCGCAGGAACAATTTCGGCGCCAAAAGTAATCAAATGATTTATCGCTTCAAATATATATGGAATGTTATTTAGAGGTGAAAATTTCTGAATGAAATAAAATATTATTAAGAAAACACAGGAAAGATATTTCCCCAACAAACATATCCTGACAATCATTTTTTTATTACTCATGCGGGGAAAGTACTATCTTTGCGCTTGCTTTTGGGGTCGAAAAGACGCTAATTGCCCACTTCACAATTACCACACGAGTTTTGAGTAAATTCAATGTCGATTTGAGTGCGACAAGTAAACTTCTCGCACGCAAATTTTTATTGGCACACGCAAATTGACAAAATTAAAATAAGACAGTCGAACTGTCAATACTAAATAAGTAAGGTTGGCATTTAAATAAAAATATTTTATACTCCCATTATACCCGCATTCGTAATAAAAAATAGTATGTGCAACTCGTGCGAGGTTGTCGATTGCCCACTTCACTCTCGTGGGCAATCGATAACTTCTCGCACTAGTTTCACAATATACTATTCTCATTAAAGACAAGCTGAAAAATATGTTTGTTTTTGAACTAAATAAAATTTTCCCTTTAAAAATATAGACAGTTATTATATTTCCAATTTAAAAAAGGTGGGCCATTTAAAATTTATCACAGCGTTTTATGTTTCTTTTCATCACATATGATGATTGTTTTGAACCGTTCAGCATCGGTAATAATTTTTTCACGACTAAGATAGCCTGCTCCTTCCATCTTAAGTGGCTGTCTACTATAATTCCCAAATATTTAATTGTACCTGTTTTCTCTACAGTGAATTAATTTTCTGCTGAGAGTGTATCAAATGTAGGAGTTTTTCTAACATCAGTGGTGTAATATATAAATTTTGTCTTCTCCCTGTTCATCGTAAGTTTATTAATGTTGAAGAAATTCAACACCTGACCAAAACTATGTTCTGCTTTCTTCGTAACTGTTCCTGATATTTTCCCATAAAAAATACAACCGTGTCTTTATCGAAACTAATTATATCTACCTGTAACCCAATATGGAACATTCCATTCGCCTATATTAAAAACAGCACAGGACCAAACACTGTTCCCTGTGGTAGTCCACTTGAAATGGTTCTAGGAGAACTAGTCGACCATCCAACCCTAACACACTGTTGCCTTCCGTTCATGTGAGTCGACAACAAGTTATAAGCTAGTCCCCTGCGGCCAGTCTGCTATAATTCCCAAATATTTAATTGTACCTGTTTTCTCTACAGTGAATTAATTTTCTGCTGAGAGTGTATCAAATGTAGGAGTTTTTCTAACATCAGTGGTGTAATATATAAATTTTGTCTTCTCCCTGTTCATCGTAAGTTTATTAATGTTGAAGAAATTCAACACCTGACCAAAACTATGTTCTGCTTTCTTCGTAACTGTTCCTGATATTTTCCCATAAAAAATACAACCGTGTCTTTATCGAAACTAATTATATCTACCTGTAACCCAATATTGAACATTCCATTCGCCTATATTAAAAACAGCACAGGACCAAACACTGTTCCCTGTGGTAGTCCACTTGAAATGGTTCTAGGAGAACTAGTCGACCATCCAACCCTAACACACTGTTGCCTTCCGTTCATGTGAGTCGACAACAAGTTATAAGCTAGTCCCCTGCGGCCAGTCTCTTCCAACGTCTTCATCAATATTGAATGTGTAGAAGGCTTTTTGCAAATATACAAATATGCCTATGGCGAGGATGTTATTATCGTTGGCATCAGAAATAAGAGCAACTAGTCTAGCAATTGCATCTTTTCTACACGATAACAAATCATATTTCGTCAAGAAGCCAACCATTCATGACTTCAGAATCCTCTCGAAGATCTTCGCAAAAGTCGATGTCAGGGAGACAGGCCTATAATTTTTCATTTAAGATCTCTTCGAGGACTAATAAATGGGTATAACTATTACCTTCTTTCAAATTGTTGGAAAGGTGCCAGTAGAAATGCTAATATTTATAAGTTAAGTCTTAGAAATTTATTGTTTTCTCGGATTTTTAGTAACTTAATGGGATAATTTCGTCGTAATTGCTTGATTAAAAGAATGTTTTTGTTGTTTTCTCCTTAGTTTATTGAAAGTGATAGAAGCTAAAAATTTCATTTGATCTGCTTCTAGGTCAGACAAAAAAAATTCAAGAAGTTCAGTAGCGACTGTTACCTCCTCTAGCAGTGATGAAAGCTCGCAAACGACGAGGCAGGCTTTGGATTACATACTGCGTAATATTGTCAGATTCTTGCATCAGTGTTTCGCGAACCTGTCTAGAATTTCTGGGAGTCGGTACATGTATCTGTAAACTTCTCACCATCTCATCCCGAACATATTTTATCGAATTTAAATGTGGACTCAGAGCAGGCCAAATGAATCACGAGATTTGTACCTCATCAAGATAAGCAGTAACTGTCCGAACAGTGCGGGACTTTGCACTATCACCATTAAGGTTGCGTCTTCTCCAAGAAAAAACATGAATGGTATAACGTGGTCTTCTAGAACCTTTATTAAGTAACTTTGAGTAGTCAAAGTTCCATAATTGAGCTTCCACCAGATGGAAGTCGCTCGGCAATACACGTTTTAGCACATCTCTCGTTTTGTCTTCGCCACATTCTTACACGTCTGTTTGAGCCCATAAGACAAACCGGGATGACCCTAATTTTATGCTCGGTATTTCAACACCTTCTGCTGTGCGAGCATTTCTAGTTTTTTCACCAGTTCTCTGAAAAGAATGAGTTCATTAACTCTATTACTCACCAAAATTTGCTGTAAGCTGCAAAGGAATGATACATAAGGGCCAGGTGTGTATATCTTCACTCAGACTAATCGAAAATGACTGCGGAAGAATTTTAGGTGTACCGTGAATTTCAATCTGCCAATCTTCATGGAGTCCCTCCGGCAACAAAGATCTGATAGGTGTAACCTGTAAATTATGGTCGAAATAACTGAAGAAAAATATAACAACACAGTGAAGGTATTCAATAGTTTTATCCGCTTGTTTTGACGAATGGGCATAATGAAAATTAAACCTAATTATACACGGAATTCTCACAGTATCTCTTGAAAACAACTGCCTTATATACAAGAACTGTTCAGAATAAAAGAGAATTTTTTTAAATATCATAATCTTGGATTGTTGATGTTTCGTTCAGATTTCGTACTGTTTGTATTTGTGTACAACATGTTAAAGACTAGGCTAATTTTTTGGAAGTTCCACGTTAAACTGCGGAAATGTTCAACTTTTGAATAAAGCTTATGGGGACAATGCAATGTAAAAAATGGTTTTCACTATTTAAAAGTCGTCAGTCAATTGAAGACGATCCTTAACCAGTAAGTTCTTCTACTTTAACTAACGTGTTACTCCACCTTTAGTTACTTCCTATTTATTAAGAATGCAATGCATAATAAACGTCGTCAAATTTGTTTTATCAATGCATTGAAATACTGCGCGATGAATCATCTCGTGATGGTTTTCTGGTTAGTTTTGAATAATGAGTTTTGTCGTTGAACATTAGTTCTTCACACACACACACACACAAGTCTAAAAAATGGGAATTTAAAATTCTGATTGAATATTTAAGTTGTTTTGAAATTTTTGACGTTTCTGCTTTTAAACAGACAAACAATTTTTTAGGGCACCAAAACGTCATATACACTATTTAATTGTGTGGCGAGTAGGGTTCGAATGTTCAAACTGCTCTATTAACCTTTTCGTTTCCAGTGGTTCTTGATGCAACCATTATAATTTGACTAAAATAAATTTGGTAGAGTAGATTCTTGATTTTGCATAGAATTTTGTTATTAAAATAGGACAGCTTGGTGTATTCGATATTCTGCAGAACCAACTTGAAGAAATCTGAAAAAATCCCTGCCTCCTTCAATCTATCATCCAAACACCAGTGCTCTCTCAATTGCGACAGCCTCGGGTATGAAAATGCTACAGAACCGTGAGATCCTGTATTTGGAAGTGAACTCCCCCCTATCGAGAACATAAAATACACCACTGACTGCTCCATCGACTTTACTTCCATCTTAGTCTAGTCAACAAGTGCCTTTTGGGTCAACTTTTTTCAGCAGTCTCCGAAAATTATTATCAAAGTGTCATTCGATTCGGAATGGCATCTAGATGATTTTTGAAAAAAAAGAAGTTCCGCCTACAAAAATTGCAAAAGTTATTAACAATTAACTAAAAAAAAGAGGATTTAGTTTTTTGTAAATATCTTAAAAACTAATAAAGATTTTTGAAATCAAAAGAAAGATTCAAAAATAGGAGGAAATTTCCTAAAAAAAGTGTCGACTCCCGGAATTGTAGTCCCAATATTAATAATGTTCCCAGAGGGATGAAAATACGGCCGAAAACGGGTACTCTGGCTTTCCTAAGCCACACTTTGGATGCTTTATTAATAAAAATTATTCTAACAGATTAAATATGAAATTTAATAAATGAAAAAATTCAGGGGCATACTGGATAGATAAATGAACAATAATCCGCCAAAAAAAAATTTTATCTCAATTTATCAATTAGTTATGCAATAGTTAATTAATAATTTTTTTCTGCTTGGACATGAACATTGCAAGTGTGATAATTGTTAAACTATTAACTTGAGATTTTTTTCCTCTCTTGGAGCAATTTTTGGAAGACTTCAGAATAGATCCCCGTTGGAAAAATTTAAATATGTTTATTTTTCAGTTTTTTATTAACAATTTTCGTTGTTGCAACATTAAAAACTTAGATTAATTATCGAAAAAATTTTTTTTTTCAAAATATTATTAATGGTCCGTTTTTATGTTGTAGGAAGCTACATAGAAATATTTTTTTTTAATTTTTACCTCTTATTGTTTAAAAAATTATTATAAAAAATGCGTTGTTTATAAAATAATAAGAAATTTTTTAAGGGATATCAATATTTGATGCAAATAATGATTTAAAAAAAAAATTTTCCTTAAAAAAATTTTTTTATTGCTTAAAAACGCATTTGTTAATTAACAATCCCACTTCTAACTAATATTAAGGAACCATTTTTTCTTTAAAAATCATGATTTACTTTTCTTTTCCATATAAAAAAATTTTCGTTTTGTTTAATTTTTCATTGTTTATATAATAAACAATTTGTTATAAACAAATAAATTTTTACTTTATATTTTTTTCCCTATTCTTCTTACTGCCACAAATACAGACATGATTTTTTTAATTAATTTTCTTATTATTAAAATAATAAAAAATAATAACAAAATTAATTTTAAAAAAATCATGTCTGTATTTGTGGCAGTAGGAAGAATAGGGAAAAAGATATAAAGTAAAAATTTATTTGTTTATAACAAATTGTTTATTATATAAACAATGAAAAATTAAATAAAACGAAAAATTTTTTTTTATATGGAAAAGAAGAGTAAATCATGATTTTTTGAAAAAAAAATGGTTCCTTAATATTAGTTATGGATGAAAACGATTGCTAATTAAGAAATGCGTTTTTAAGCAATAAAAAAATTTTTTTAAGGAAAAATTTTTTTTTAAAAATCATTATTTGCATGAAGGATTATTATTTCTTAAAAAAATTTTCAATTATTTTATAAACAACGCATTTATTTATAACAATTTTTTAAACAATAAGAGATGAAAATTTTAAAAAAATATTTATATGTAGCTTCCTACAATATAAAACGAACTATTAATAATATTTCGAAAAAAAAATTTTTTCGATAATTAATCTAAGTTTTTAATTTTGCAACAACGAAAATTGTTAATAAAAAACTGAAAAATAAACATTTTAAAATTTTTCCAAGCGGGATCTATTCTGAAATCTTCCAAAAATTGCTCCAAGAGAGGAAAAAAATCTCAAGATAATAGTTTAACAATTATCACACTTGCAATGTTCATGTCCAAGCAGAAACAAAACTATAAATTAACTATTGCATAACTATTTGAAAAATTGAGATAAATTTTTTTTTTGGCGGATTATTGTTTATTCATCTATCCAGTATGCCCCTGAATTTTTTCATTTATTAAATTTCATATTTAATCTGTTAAAATAATTTTTATTAATAAAGTGTCCAAAGTAGGCGTGGCTTACGAAAGCCAGAGTACCCGTTTTCGGCCGTATTTTCATCCCTCTAGGAAAATTATTAATATTGGGTCTACAATTTCGGGAATCAACGCTTTTTTAGGAAATTTCCTCCTCTTTTTGAATCTTTTCTTTTATTTCAAAAATCTTCATTAGTTTTTGAGATATTTACAAAAAACTAAACCTTATTTTTTTTTTAGTTAATTGTTAATAACTTTCGCAATTTTTGCAAGCGGAACTTCATTTTTTTCAAAAATCATCTAGATGCCATTCAGAATCGAATGACACCTTGATCATAATTATCGGAGACTGCTGAAAAAAGTTGACCCAAAAGGCACTTGTTGGCTAGACTATCTGTATAAATTCCGGCAGTTATGTTAAGCTCTTCCATCGATGAATATAAAACAGACTGGTCAATCGATGGAATGCTTTCATAATCAGGGAATATGACCATTGGTTCATAAAAAATGAAATAAATATCATTTATATATGATTTAAAATGAAATACTTCATTATAACTGTTTCGTCAATTATATTTTGACTTCATCAGGTGACTTAAATGTGATTGGCGAAACATTTCTGGTGTAAACAATAAATATTAGCGGAAATAAAGTATTTTACTTTAAATCATATACGATGAATTTCCGTCAAGTCGAGACCGAAACAATAAAAAATTCAATATCATTTGAAAATACAGATAAGTATACTCCCATAAACGATTATGTGTGACCTGTACCATAGAAAAGAAGTGCTATTTTAGGTACGGAACCCCAAGATTTCTTGCTATACATATTAGAATATTGAGATCTTTCTCGCAACGAAAAAACGTTTTTGAAGGAAGTATGTTTCATGCACTATTCTTCTTTCAAATTCCATAATTTATATGCTTGCTATGAATTTTTTTCAAACAGCACTATGAGTAATAGGAAATATTTCATCATCTACTGATATTTCGGCAATCCATTAATATTTTTTATATTTAATACCTCATTTCTCTCTGTTGAATTTCCTTGTAGCTACTGATATATTTATTTTTTCCATCTATGAATCAGGTATGATCATATGGCGCTCTGAAGTCTAATTAAAGATAACGTTTTTTGGTTATTGGACTTCTGCATTTCAGAAATTGTTGTCATGTTTTCTGTTTTATAAAATTTTCCTTATTTTAATTTTTAAAGTTTTTTGTCTGAGCAAATCTTTTCCTGGATAATTTTTGCCTGGATCAAATTCTTGGTCCTTATGAGAATTTTTCCTGTATTCAGAAAAGCATTTTCTGAGAATTTTCCTTGAATGCTGGACAAATCTAACCTTCAACTATTAGAGGATATACATTCTGTCAAGAAAGTACCGGGAATTATCGATTTGAATCTGGCGGGGCAATGAGGCAGGTAAAATTTTTTTTTCCTAGGTTGGTACCACTGTCCTTAATTACTATGCCAAGCTTGAGCGGGATCTGTCAACTAGTGTGTTTGCAACAGCTGATTAAGTCAGTCGATGTCAGAGAGCGTGCCGATTTTTACTATGGGTGATTACGTTGAGCAAAGAATTTGTTTAAAGTTTTGTGTTGCAAATGAATTTTCGTGTGCCGATGCATTGAAAATGTTGCAAAAGGCCTTTGGTGATAATGCTCTATCGAAAACTCGTGCATATCAGTGGTACAGAGCCTTCAAGGACGGTCGTGAAGTGGTCGCCCATCGACGGCTTCGATCGAAGATAACGTCGATAAAATTAAGGAAAGGGCGCTGGAAAACCGTCGTACCAGCTTGAGAGAGATAGCACATGATCTTAAGATATCCCACGAGTCCGCACGTACGATTTTGATTGATATTTTGGGCATGAGAAAGGTGGCCGCACGACTCGTACCGAAAGACCTGAATTTTCTTCAAAAACGTCATCGCGAACAGGTTGCTTCAGACATGCTGGATCGATGTAATTCCGATTCTACATTCATGGAACGCATTATAACTGGTGATGAGACCTGGGTCTACGAGTACGATATGCAAACAAGCCAGCAATCATCGGAATGGGTGGCAAAAAATGAGCCGAAACCGAAAAAACCACGCCAAAGCCGCTCGAAAATAAAGGTGATGCTCATTGTTTTCTTCGATATCCGTGGCGTGGTGCACTACGAATTCGTTCCAGAGTGTCAGACGGTAAACAAAGAGTATTACCTAGGCGTTATGAAACGTTTGCGTGAGCGTATCCGTAAGAAGCAGCCAAATTTGTGGGCGAACAAATCATGGATTTTGCATGACGATAACGCGCCTTCTCACCGAGCTACGATTGTGACTGACTTTCTCGCCAAAAACTCAACAAACGTGCTTCAACAACCACCGTATTCGCCGGATTTTGCTCCCTGCGACTTTTTCCTCTTCCCAAAACTAAAATTGCCCCTTCGTGGCACCCGTTTTGAGTCGATTGAAGCCATAAAACAAAATTCGGCGCGAGAGCTAAAGTCCATCCCGGAAAGCGCCTATAAAAAATGTTTCGATAATTGGAAGTGCCGTTGGTATAGATGTATTGGAGCAAATGGAGCCTATTTTGAAGGCGACCCAATAAATTTTGATGATTAAATGTAAAAATGTTGTTTTAATTGAAAATTCCCGGTACGTTCTTGACAGAGTAGTACCTCCATTTTTCCACAGCGGACTTGACATCGAAGTTCGCGGGGATCAAGAATTTGGACGTGAATAACGTCTGTTTCTTTAAAGCTAAGTTGAATTTTCATTTATTCATCATACAAATGAGCACACATTTCAACCTTTGCAATCATTCTATAAGCTAGAGACCATCTGATACTTGTAATATTTGTCTCTTATTGTTGAAACAGAAGAGGTAACTTACAACAGCAAATGAAGCTAGCTAGTAACATCTTTTTAAATTAATATAGGTTACACAGGTTCTATTTTCGGAAAATCAAACATCTGTTGAGTGATAAACGCCAGATGACTGTCCGAGAAATTGCAGAAGATATTAGCATTTCTGCTACACTGAAAAAATGAACAAGCATCGAGTTGCTGCAACATTTCTTATGATGAACAGAAAGCACATAGCGTGCGTGTTTATCGGCAACTCTTTGAAATCCTGTAGCGATGAAATATTCCTTCAAAGGAGCAAATTAAAATCTGGGCTGAAAGGACGCCGTTTTAAATTTGTAGATGATATGAAGGCGAATTCGTCACAGACCTTAAAGGATATTCCAAATGAATCATTCCAGGACTGCTACGCGAAATTAAACACTGCTGGGAAAAGTTAATCGTGAAATTTCATTCAATAATGTAATTATGATTTAAAGTAAGACACTTTATTTCCGCTAATATTTATTTTAAATATAATATAATAAATATTAGCGAAAATAAATTTAAATCATATACGATGAGTTTCCTTCAAAAAGAGACCGAAACAATCAAGACAATATAATTCCCATTTTAATCAATTACGTTACCATTAATTAATTATTTAAAACTCATGGAATTTATGTTGTTCACAAAACTGAGTCCGACGGTCAGAATCATCTTCATTCAACTGTTGCACCAGCCTTAACTTGTAAGGGTGAAATTTATGAGCTTTCACAATTCGATGAACGCTAGATTTCGGAAGAATAGATGCTCGTGCTAAAGTTCTTATAGATTGCCGATCCATCTGTAAATGTCCCAATACTGCTATTTCAATAGCTTCACTTCGGACTGGACTCTCAACTTCGTGTTTCTTATTGTGAAATAACCAGTAGTTTCCAATTTATTCATCAAATGCTTAACATATTGGTGACTTACATTTTTTTCTGGATAATTGTTATTAAAATACCATGCAGTTAATATAGAATTTTCGTCATTTCGATAGTATAATTTGAGAATTTGTATTCTTTCTCCATAAAAAAAGACCATTTTGCCCACGATAGTAACTCTGAAACCCAATTATGATGCAGAAACGAAAGACTGAAACACTTTTGAGAAAGAACCTTCAAAAAAATAGTATACATTGTAATGAATTTCATGCGTTTCACATATTTTCCCATCATGAACGATAAGAAAATCGAATATTCTTGAAGTAAAAACATTCAAAAACTCAAATTGTTCTGCCATTAAATAAACAAATTTTAAAATTTCAACTGCGATGTTTAGAGAACAGAAAAAACTTCTCAACTAAACCACATCCAACATCTCCTCCCTATTCAAATAATGTTGGGGGTTGTTGCTATCCTCGGGTGGTTTTTTCGGAACAATGTCGTCATATGAATTCTTTCTTCCTAATAAAGAAATTATTTTTGGATTCTTCAAAACACTTAGGTTCTTGAGTTTGAGCGGTTCAACTGCCTGTTCAACATCACCTTTGGACGGTAAGTTCAATATTACATATAATGAACCGATTTTGAAAATTTTAACTGAGTTGTGTACAGAACATGAATAACTTTCAAACTAACTAACCTTCGGCATCTATTTCTTATCCAAAAAATGTTGAGGGTTGATGCCACCTTGGCCACCATGGAGGTGGTTTTTTCGGAACAAACCATGATGGAAATTCGTCCCCCTCAGAACAGAAGTTGACCTGTTTTTTTTTTAATCTTCTCTCTTGGAGCACCCTGTATGTCCTCATGGATATATGGAGGGGTGAATACAGATAGTAATAGGTACTAGCCTACTCCACGAAAAAGGTGTTCGTGTGTCGAGTATTATAACGCGGAACGATCAGCCTATCGATATATATTCCATATCTAGGGTTTCATATCACTGCACCAAAACCCAATACACTGTTAACATAGGCCAAGTATAGTGTACGCAACACAATGGGGTTCCTGAATTCGTACACCGTTCTAATGAACTGAATGAACACGAGAGATGGTATGGTTGGAAATTTCGTATATAATCGGCATGGCTGTAGGAGGTTTCCCATTGAAGGTCATAAAACAACACTTGAAAAAATTTAAAAATAAGTGATTCACTCCACAATAGAGGGCAAAACGATGCAAGTCCTGAAAACTCCTGAAAAAGTGATCGGCCAGAGGGATGAAAAATTGATCGAAACATTTTCAGATCGTCAGCATAAAATCAGAAGTACTTAGCGACATTATTAATGTAGAGAAGGAATAGTAATGGACCAAGATGTGAGCCCTGCAGGATACCCGATTTTATACGTATATCGCCAGACCTGAACTGACCCAATACAACTCACTGAGATCTATTTCTGAGGTAAGACTCGAACCATCTGAGAAGACCCCATGCACACCGATCCCAGTAAGTTAGAAAATCATGATGGAATACATAATAAATAATACAGTATAAACATACGTAGAATCCAGCTCATTATTGAGGAAAGAGCGTCGGTGTTTTCTTATTTTATATATTGGACAAACTGGAAGACCCTTTGAAGCTAGATTAAAGGAACACCAACGCTGTTTCCTCAATGATAAGCTTGGTTCTACGTATGTGAAACATCTAATAAAAGAGAAACATGATTTTGATGAACATTTCAAGATTTTGCATAAAAGAAAATAAAGGCCGTAAACTGAACCTGTTGGAAAGTTTGGTAATAAACCTATTTAGAAATTTATGATAGATTGGGCCGTTGCTTGGTAGAAATCAGTTGTAATTGTCATTATAAAATAAAACACTTGTTTACATTTTCTACTTTATTTTTGGTATTGACGTACGTTTCGTCTTTGCTAGAAAGACTTCATCAGAATACGAAGTAACAGTTGTTGTACAATGAATTTATAAGATTTTTTACAGAAGGTGTACATGTGTTTTTTAATTGTTCGTCGGGTTGGTTTTCTCAAAGAATATTCCCTTCAGAATCGTGTTCACTCGGTCCCTTGTAAATATTGAATAGAGGGGTGTAATAAAAATCTATTTGTTCATTTACTAGGTTATTGCTGTTTTTATGTCTATTTATTTCGTAAATTTCCCATAAGTTCAATTTTAGACCTCTATTTTCAACATGTAGAATTTCTATTTCTTTTGTGAAAGAATGGTTATTTTCAAGAAGGTGTTTAGCATAATGTGAATCTTTTTTATTTTTATCGAAACTTCTTTTATGTTCGGTTAGGCGTGTACCGAAATTTCTACCTGTTCTACCAATATAAATCTTTGGATGGATATAATACATGTCTAATAGATAATTTAATTAACCAACGTATACACAAAAACACAATAAAAGAAATTTATCCAGTAACATCTGATCTATCTGAACACAAATACGTTAGCCTCACATATCTCGGAAACATTAGTATTCAACTAAAAAACCTACTCAAAAAAGAAAATATTAAAGTCTCTTTCAAGACAAACAATCCTATTAGCAAATACATCAAAAACAATAAAAACAGTATGGATAAACTTCAATTATCAGGTGTATACAAACTCACTTGCCCAGATTGCCCAAAGATTTATATTGGTAGAACAGGTAGAAATTTCGGTACACGCCTAACCGAACATAAAAGAAGTTTCGATAAAAATAAAAAAGATTCACATTATGCTAAACACCTTCTTGAAAATAACCATTCTTTCACAAAAGAAATAGAAATTCTACATGTTGAAAATAGAGGTCTAAAATTGAACTTATGGGAAATTTACGAAATAAATAGACATAAAAACAGCAATAACCTAGTAAATGAACAAATAGATTTTTATTACACCCCTCTATTCAATATTTACAAGGGACCGAGTGAACACGATTCTGAAGGGAATATTCTTTGAGAAAACCAACCCGACGAACAATTAAAAAACACATGTACACCTTCTGTAAAAAATCTTATAAATTCATTGTACAACAACTGTTACTTCGTATTCTGATGAAGTCTTTCTAGCAAAGACGAAACGTACGTCAATACCAAAAATAAAGTAGAAAATGTAAACAAGTGTTTTATTTTATAATGACTATTTAGAAATTCTGGGAATTTATTGAATGAACAAACTGAGTTACCTTATTCAACTTTATTGGGCCTATTCAACTAGGGACCTGGTGGTTTTACCAATAATAATAGAAAAATTTTATTATACCCTTATATCAAAACAGGATCCATTTAAATACAGTACGGTACCAAATTTTGGACTAGTTTTCAGTGAGCATTTGAAAAAGCTTTAAAAGAGACTAACTTTAAAATTCAAGATAGTCTATGTTCATCGCAAAATCACAGAAAAGTGTAAGGTATTATAATATTTAGGCTTGAATAAATCTTATTATGGAATGTCAATGGTTTAAAGAAAACCTTATAATACCTTACACTTCTCTGTGATTTTGCAAAGAACATAGACTATCATGAATTTTAAAGATAGTCTGTTTAAAGCACTTATCCGGTTACTACGTGGAGGTAAGATATAGTGATTGTTATTTGATTTTGATATTTGGAATATTATTTAGGGCCGATGAAGAGATTATCAGAATTCTAATTGTTTTTTTGAAGATATAGTGCATGTTTTGAGAGATTTTTGAATTAACTTATTTGAATATTTAAATGTATTAAATATTTCAAATAAATTATATTTTTTGAGAAGTCCTTAAGTTGTGTTTCATGTTTTTGAAAAGGAATTGGTGCTCATAATGTTAAGATCAGAAACAAAATTTTGTCTCCTTCAAATATTTATTTATTAATTTTTATGACTTTTTTTATATTTGATGGTTTATTTATTCCATTTGACATTATATATTGAGTTTTGATTATATACGTCTATTAAATATAAGCGGTGCTCATTGTAGACAATAATTTAATTCTAAAAATTTTAATGATCTTACCACTGCACTTTATTCAGTTATAAGTATGGGAAAAAGAAATATTCTGCGTTTAATTCTCTACTTCTAGCTACTGGAAGTCGGCTATGACTACCCCTAATTCATTTGTTTTTGGAGTCTATTTTTCTATCCCTCTACTGGAGCAACAATAAGTTCCTCGATTTTTGGTAGTGGGTTATTTCGCCTGAAAATGGTTCTGTATACCTATTCCCATACATGTTCTATAGAATTAATGTCCGAGAAATTTGGCGGTCAATTTAATATAATAATACTTATGCTCCAAGGCCTGCTTAACAGCTCTTGTTTCGAAAGTACAAGTATATTATATACAAGTATTATTATATAATAATTTCATGAAGATTAATTACGAGAATTTCTTGAATTTTTTCCCATCTGATTTCGTAGAAAGCATGAAAAGTATATGAAGTTTCACTCAATATATCATAAGGGGATTTCAAATATTATTTCATTTATAAACAGCATGCTTTGGACTGTTATGAAAATAATGCTGGTAAATGTCGTTTCTTCCAGTGGATTATTTTGGGCTGTGATATTATAATTTATTATTATCACTATTATTTGGTCCAGTAGCCAGATTTTGGTCCAAATAAGCTATCCTTAACCTATGTCCCAATAGTTATGATTCACCTGTATAGCTTCTTTAAGAATTGATTCACAGATTTGAAATTTTCAGGGGGAAAAGCGTAGTGATTTTTATCATTTTACATTTAAGAAATTTACAACGTGAATAAATGACATGAAATCTGAATAATTATAATCATAAAATGAATGAATGATTCATTTTATTTATTAAATTGTATGTATTAAATATTTCAAATAAATTATATTTTTTGAGAAGTCCTTAAGTTGTGTTTCATGTTTTTGAAAAGGAATTGGTGCTCATAATGTTAAGATCAGAAACAAAATTTTGTCTCCTTCAAATATTTATTTATTAATTTTTATGACTTTTTTTATATTTGATGGTTTATTTATTCCATTTGACATTATATATTGAGTTTTGATTATATACGTCTATTAAATATAAGCGGTGCTCATTGTAGACAATAATTTAATTCTAAAAATTTTTTGGAATGAAAAATTTTTTTGAAATTAAAATTGTAGAAGACTAACGGATTAAATCTGTTATGATATTCAAATTTCATCTAAAACTACCAGATCATGTTCATCTTGGAGGGATAAATTACCAGAACGAAATTTACGAAACAAATTCCAACACAGCCATTCTTGTAGAGATTCATATCTACATATCCCATGACTTTCAAAGAACTTGTGTTAATAAAATAAACTTATATAATAATATGATTGTAGGTATAACAAACCCTCACCATTTTTTTATTATTTGTCAAAGGCTTTGCAATTTCCTCGATGACATACAGATCATCGTCATCCACAGGGTATTTGTCGAATTCCTCCATCTCAATCTTGTACAAATCTAACATTCCACTCAATTCGACATGTGTGATGATACTCAATGGTGTTCTGAAGCCGAAACTACATATATGTTTGTTGTTATATGAAACGATAAACTGGTTGTCTGCTACATAAATTCGAAGATGAAATTCCTCCCCTTTCCTGATGTGAAATCCTCCTGGTGAAAGTGTTTCTTCCGTCCCCCATTGTCCTTTCAGGCGTGAATTTCTGACCACACGATGTTGTAGAAGACGTGGATTGAAGTGGAAGGCTATATCTGAATTGCCGGAATTGCCACACAGGAGATTCACGGCCCAACTAAAAAAAAAGTTATGAGATAAAATTCACGAAGAAATTCACTGGACATTATTTAATCATATTATAATCAAGAAGTTAATTTTGGATATTTCGGACGGATTATGCAGAAGTTGGAAAATATGAATATATATTTGCTACAAAGAGTTTTTTTAATATATCTCATACAGGGTGACAAGAAAAACTTTGGACAAATTTTATCGTGTTCTGGAACAAAAGTATTTGAGCGCAGCCAAATAATTCTTATTCTATTAGATACTCTACACTTTCTTGTACTAATATGTGAATTTTCCGTTTGATATTACTTTATTTTGCAGAGTGTTAGAATATCAAACAAACGTAGTTCTATTTTGGAGCTGTTCGTCAAGTTAAGCGTCAATGCGAAATTGTTCGTTTTCTCAATGTGCCTCGATAAACCATGTCCGATGCAATTTGTCGTTCAAGGAGCTTGATTATGGTGGCCATCGTCCAGGAAGTGGGAGAAAACGCACTGCCAATACGCCTAGCAATCGCAACATCGTCAAGAAGCGAGTCAACCGAAATCCGAGGGTCTCCATGAGGAAAATAGCCCGTGAGACCGATACCAACCGTGGATCTGTTCGTCAAATGTCCAAAAAGGAGCTCAACCTCAAGCCATACAGGCTCCAAAGACTTCAACTCTTCACGGATGAAAACAAGCGCGTACGACTTCAAAGGTGCCGCCAAATCCTTCGTCTCGCCGCCGGTTAGTAATGGGAGGGCATTCTCTTCACAGACGAGAAGCTTTTTACTGTAGAACAATCCCAAAACCACCAAAACGACAGTCTGATCCACAGAGGCTCTCTGTACATCGGCCATCGTCGAACATCGTCAAAATCTGCAATCCGTCGTAGTCTGGGGTGGAGTTTGCGCCAGCGGCAAAACACCCTTGGTTTTCGTGGATCAAGGGTCAAAATCAATCAAGAAGTCTACCACTGCGACATTTTTGAGGCCGTAGTACTTCCGTGGGCCCAGCAGCGCTTCGGCGACATGTATTGGACCTTTCAACAGGACTCCGCTCCGGCTCACAAAGCGAAAATGACGCAAGAACGGTTTAAGACCCATTCTCCGGGTTTCATCACATCTGCAGAATGGCCGCCCTACTCGCCGGATCTCAACCCAATGGACTACAGCGTGTGGTCGATCCTGGAGCTCAGGGCGTGTGGTAAACAGCACAAAAGTTTGGAGTCGTTGAAGAAATCCCTGCGTCAGGAATGGGACCGATTAACGCCCGAAGAGATGCGGCCCATTACATTTCAAGAAGCGTCTGAAGCTATGTATCGCCGCTTGAGGAAGCCAATTCGAAACCGGTATGGAAAAGACAGCCGGAAACATAGGAAATTCAGTGTTAATCAACACGTCCAGTGGAGCAGTTGAAAAATCAAAACCTCAACGCGATGCGATGAAAAACAAACGACTGTTCTCTCTCAATGGTAGTGAGAAGTGAAAGCAGACTACACAGCCTTTCGATCGTAAGTGTTGATGTAACGATAAACACTTAGCACTGCCATTGAGAGAGAACAATCATTTATTCGTTATTGCATCGCACTGAGGTTTTGATTCTTCCACTGTTCCACTGCATTCTTGATTAACACTGAATTTCCTATGTTTCCGACAGTCTTTTCCATACCTATACTATTGCCAAATGTTTATGTTATTATTATTCATTGTTGTTTTGTTTAATTTCTTTTGTTTGATAAAGTTAAATGAAAAAAATTTTCCGAGGTTTTTCTTGTCACTCTGTATATATTTATGCGGTATAGCCTAATTTTTGCATGATAGTCGGCATTATCAGAAATTCCTTTTCACGGAATGTTTGATGGATGAGGGTATGTATATATATTTCATTGATTGTTTTTATTTATCCAAATAACTCCCAACTGACGAGAAGTGGGTCAGAATTTTGCAGGTTCTGTTTCTGGATAATGTACTATTTCTATTTTTTAAAAGGGGAAATAAAAAAAGACCTTTTTGAGTTCTATGTGGAACATTTCTTGGTAATTGAATTTGTTATTCCTCAACGTCCACTCGAAACAAATTTGTATTGGGTGATTGATTCAGATGAATTTGATTATTTATTAGTTGATCAGTACTTATTATACCAGGTGTTCAAGTACTAAACCAGAATTTCCCTATAGATACTAGCCATCTATTTAGAGACCGTAAGACCGCTTTTGAAGCGCCATCATATCACTCTAACAGCTGACGAAGATTTTCAACACACAACAAACATTCTAAGTTCAACACACGCCAAAATTGATCAGGGAAACAATCGAGGTATTCAATTGGGAAATACTATTCACATCACTGGGACTCTTCAATACGTAAAAAATGTTCGGAAATTACTGGATAGCTGGTTCGTTTCAAATGAGAAGAACTGTTTTTTAGCCGTGACTTTCCACAAGGTGAGAAAAATGTATAAATATCAATAAAGATTTTTTGATTAAAAAATTTTCATCATTTTCAATCAGTAATGTGTAATTTTCACACAAAAAAAATCGGTTTGCTACACTAGGAATACATCACCTGAGCTATGATGTGTCCAACCAAGGCATCAGAGATCTTTGCCGATCTCTTACCTTTTTACCTTGAGTTCTTGATATATTTAGATGAGGCAATGAAAGAATCAAATATTAGAGGTATCATCTCTATCCAAAACATATCATCGTATAACCATTCTAGTATTGAAACTGTAGCTTTAAGAGTGTTAATCACATTCATAAAAGTACAAAAGACTGGGGTAGGAAATTCACCACCCAAAAAAAAGTACCATCAAATGGAGAGAAGGTTCTAAAATCATCAAAGGGACCGAGGAAAGACCCTTCAGACCCAGAACGAAATACTCAGAATCAATGAGTTCCTATCCCAGCCACTTCCAAGCGGAAATCCACACAAAAGGAAGATGTGTACAATTCAATTTAGGGAGGAGCTGTCAGAAGTGTGACATAGCGATACACTCTGCTATCAAAGCACTGAGATCTGAAGTCACAGTTCAAAGATGCTATGGGAGTTGCTGGATATTTCGATGAACTAAGCAAGAATAATAAGGCTTCCTCAGTATGGATTCGATGAAAAAAGAGAAACCGGCTAGACAAACTTGGATGACGGATGAAATACTGCGGATGATGGAAGAGGGAAGAAAATATAAAAATGTCAACATAATAAAGTATAAAAAACTTCATAAGAACACAAGAAATCAGAGAAGCGTAAACAGAGTGGCACAAACAAGAATGCGAAGAATTAGAAGAATATAAAAAGAGATATATGTTTAACTTGCAGAAAAAATTAACAGTTGTCACAGGAATAAGAAAAAGACGACCTCCCAATGGTGTCGAAGATAAATACGGCAACAGAATTATGGAAGTAGAGAAACAGCTAGAGAGATGGCAAGAATATGTGTCCGAACTGTTTAAGGATGACAGGAATCAGCTACAAGAAATGAATGAGGAAAGTATAACATACGAAGAAATATAAAAAGCTATATCATTAAAAAAAACAGATCTGTATAGAAACAAAGCATCAAAACGCTCACTAAGTTATACAATTTAATATATGACACAGAAAGATACCCTCCGATTGGTTACGTCCGACCTTCATCACCATTCCCAAGAAGAACAACTCAAGGAAATGTTGCGATTACGTATTGCAAGCCTAATGAGCCACACACTGAAAATTCCATGAGTAATTCATAGAAGACTGTACAAAACACACTCGATGATAAAATCCAAGATGCCCAATTTGGATTTAGGAAAGGACTGGGAACAGGTACTAGGTGCCATTTGATAAAGTCCAACATAACAAGATGCTCCAAATGTTGAAAGATGCAGAAATTGAAGGCAAGGACGTCAGAATAATAGCAAATCGGTATTGGTATCAGCGAGTGTACACTTGGGAGATCGAGTTTCTTCTAAAATGAGGATTTTTATATTTTTTTTTGTCAAAATCAAGTCCTGTTGCTATTACATAATGTTTGCAGGGGCAAATGAATCCTGATTTTGAATTGCCAACATTTACAGATGAATTATTATTATTTTCCTGATACTCCTAGATCTTCTGTGAAGATCCCTCAGAAGCTTTTTCCGCTTGTGCTAGTTAGGAGTTCAGTTGTGTTCTGGGTGGCTTTGTTACTGCGATCTTGCGTCACTTTAAGTCACACCATTATTAATTTTCGACCCAACAGTGAAATAGTAGCCGACACCCATGCAGTTAGAAAATTTCTTTTGCAGGATTCGACCTCGCGACCATCCGGTTACGAGCCCTAAGCTCTACCACTAAGCTGTTGGCTTACATAGTGTATAGCAACCTGTAAACACCTGATCTTTTTGGTTCTAATCAATAAAATTTTCAAAAGTAGTGACGTGAAGTCAGTAGTGATATGAACAAGCGCGTAAAGCTTGTCAACATTACCCACGATCCGTACAAAATTTCGTATTAGGTTTCTTTTCGTTAATTCACATCTAAATGTCAAATTTAAACTCGATAATAAAACTGGTTCCGGTAAAGCTCAACGCTGCTCTGCTCACAAAATATATATTTTCACTCTTCTTTTTATACGATCCTCACGAAATGTTGCAAGAACATTCACATCATTATGCTTCTTCTAAATATCAAATTTCAGATCGATCAAATTCGTAGTTTCGAAATTTTTGGGGAAAAAAGAACAAATTTCAATAAGAATTACTCCGCAACCACTCACCCCATTATCGAACGTTGCCGAGATATTTAGATTTTAAGTCTACCCTGAAAGCTTTAAATATCTATCTCTTTCCGTTCGAAATTTAGGGTGTTTACGGACGGACCGATCAGACAGAATTATTTTTGATCTTCATCGATAAATCCCACTTAGTCTTTTGAGACCATTTTCGGCGCAAAATTAGAAAATTAGAGATATTTGGGCAAAACGATAGCAAGCTGTATCGTAGAACAAGCGCGAAAAAATCAATTAAAATATTGTCCCTATAAATAAGAAATCAGGAGCCTACGGGTTGGTCTGTGATGTTTGCCATATTGCCACATTGGCCAGACAGAAAGATCCGTCAGGATTCATCATAATTAATAGAAATTCATAAAGATCCTTATTAATAAAAGATCGGGAGTTTTCAAGTTGCTCTTGCTATTTGGTCGAAATAAAACAAATAAACATAAAAAATATACAATAACAACAAAACTGTACTTACCTTTGTCAACCATCTAATAGAAACAAAACATAATTATCACAATAATTCTATAGTTCTTCGTTTAGAAAATGAAAACTATAAATTAAATCTTTCCTGCTAATAATATAATCATTTTAATTCATCCCCTATGTTTAACAACCCCTTTTATAGGAAATATCATACTGAAGCACCGCCACTGTAAATTTCCTAATAAAATAGGTTTTTGGAATATATTGCGCCATCTATGTAGGTGTTAGTAAATTATTTGGTAAACTTACCTTTGACATATCGGTGTTGTAGAGGCGATTATACAAAGAACTCTTCCTCTGCTCAGTCTGTTAGGTAGGTTTTCAATCCTACTTGTGTTCAATGCAGTGATTGACCTCTGTTCAACAACGGAAAGAACGTCAAAACCATACTCTATAGCATCGTCGTAATCATCACTACAGAAATCTGCACACATATTTACATAAATTATGGATATCTCTGACCGAAATTGAGTGAATGTTAAAAAATTGACAAACACAATAACTACATGATCTTGTTCAGCATTCTTAGAAATATGGTTACATTCGCGTGATTAACCTCGAAATAGACAATTGTGGATAATATACGCAGTAGGTATGGATTTCCGTTTTACTGTACTGACTAAATTTTTCACAAACATGACAACACCCACATATCACAAAAACAGATTCGATTTACTTGTACAACCCATTGAAACTATAATCTAACTCTTACATACAACACAGCATGTCAGTGACGTACCCTAACGGTTTCGTCTCCTTTGTCTTTCGAAAAGCTGCAGCACTGAAAACAGCTGTGAAACATACTAGAATGCGTTCGCCCCCTTGTGACCAAAATTGCATCTATTGCTGCATTTCAGTGGCATCCCAGTGGCGTAACTTTCAACCGTACAATACACCATCACAAATGAAAAAATTACCGATGTGGATTCGACGTTCGAATCATCTCTAATGGATCATATCGTTGAACCTCATTGAACTGCTCGCTATATCGCTGTTTGTGTAAACGAAACTAATGAGTCACCTTCCCTAATGGAAGATATTACGTAATCGGTGCAAAATTCAATTAAAATATACGTGCATGGTTTATTGAAAAGGTGTGGTCACTCCGCAGTGGATGAAGTAATTGAAGCGCCAAAAAAACATTTGAAATTTGACGATAAATTGCAGAATTTACTGAGTCTTTCTTAAATACTATCAGGTGTAAAGCATTATGATCCGAAATGATAATATTGAATAATACTCAATAAAAACTCATATCAAAGATACTAAGCAATTTTGATTTTCACATTTTTATTTTAATGTAAAAATTGTTTATCTTTTCATTTAGCTTCTTCAGATATTACAGTCTAACAAACTGAAAAAATTCACTTCATACAGTGGCGTAGGTGTACATTTCAATTAGAGGTCTGAAGGAATTCCTGTTGACCGTAAGTATCAATAGGTTTTAATAAATTAATTAAATCATCCTATTAACCACAAATTATAAACATTTAATTGTATGATCCATAGATTAGTTTACACACCCATGAATCGAGAAAATTATATTTTGGATTTCAAAATTTCTGAACAAATAGCTACTAATAATGACTATGGTCCTACACTGATACATAAGTTGTTGATGAATAAAAATAATGAAATAATTTCAAATAAAAGTTGCCTCTATAACAACAGTCATTCCACATATTCGAGCCATTTGTTAGAAACGGGACATAACCATAATTTTGAATTTTTACATATAGAAAGTAAATGTTATGCAGCAAACCTGTTAGAGTGACTAGAGATCAATAAATACAACAAAATCGTAATAGTACTCAACGAACAATTAGACCTAAATAAATCTCCACTGTTAAATACATTCAGATGAACTGGAATTTCCAAAGACTCCCTTTTTTTGGTTTTAGTCCTCACTAGAATTTTGTACCTACTCTATAATAAATAGAAGCCGATTTCGATTACTAAATTTAATTTAGTTATCGTTAGTTAGCGAAACGAAAATTTTTTCTACTAAATTGAAACAGTGTTTTTCTAATACATTTATTTCCTGTCAGCATAGAAACACTAACGTTTCGATAAACAGCAGCGCAATTTTATGCACGCAAATATACAAACGCAGCAAACCAGATTAGCGAAAAAGCTATAAAAGAGGCATGTATACTGATTATGTCCGACGATCAACAAAACCTATTCGGCTGTATTTTAGTCTTGAACTGTAACACAGATGCAACTTGCACGCAACTTCCTGTTTACTGCTTATATTCCTTATAGAAAAAATAAAAGAACAATTAATTTGAATAACATAAATAGAGGTTAATTCTTGATAGAAGGTATATTATATTATTTAAATATTTTAATATTAGCCTTCTTTCTACATATTTAATTTCAAAAAATTATATTTAATGATTATAACTTCTGAAAATAAATTAAAATTCTGATCTGAAAATAATTTAAAATTTTATATGTCAATTGATATAAGTGGTACTTATATGACATTATTTTAATTTATTTTCAGAAGTTATGATCATTAAATATAATTTTTTTAAATCAAATATGTAGAAGGCTAATATTAAAATATTTAAATCAATTTGAATGTGAGTCAATACCTGATAAAAGTAAAATTTAAATGAATTTAAATTCAGAATGATATATTCTAATTTCAACAATGTATATTGAAACTATATACAAAAACTATCAAATTGATATCCTTATATATAATCAATATAGAATATTTTTCAATGTCTCTGAAAAAACCTTTTTACATCCCGACATGAAACGTATTAATACAAATGTATTAATAAAAACTATAAAAGTATATATATATATATATATATATATATATATATATATATATCTCAACATACAAATACAAAAAATTCACTATTCCAAAATTATCTAAAATTCTCAAAATACAGGATCAAATAAAAATAATTGTTCGAGAATTCCAACATTTCATAGCTATTTCGGTCTCCAGACCTCTTCAGAAATGTATTGAATTCAGATTAAAATATATAACACGATCAAAATTTAACTCACCAAATAAGATAAACCTGGAACGAATAAACTTGAAGTGAGCTTAAAAGTATCCAAAATAAAACAGAAATAATCAACGTGTTGTTACGTATAACCTATAACTATTTGTACTCGGAAGACACATTCATATAGAGTCTAAATATCCACAATATATTCCTTAATTATTTAATATTTTTGAAATTCTGGTCATTCTTCCCATCATGGGACATTATTTGGGGTGAATAAGTTTTGTTATGTTTTTCTGTGTTCAGAGTACAAATAGTTATAGGTTATACATAAGAACACGTTGATCATTTCTGTTTTATTTTGGATACTTTAAAGCTTACTTCGAGTTTATTCGTTCCAGGTTCCATCTTATTTGGTGGGTTAAATTTTGATCTTGTTAGCTATCAAATGTTGGAATTCTCGTTCAATTCATTTTATTTGATCCTTTATTTGGAGAATTTTAGATACTTTTGTAATAGGGGATTTCTTGTATTTGTATGTTAATATATATTCTTATATAGTTTTTGTTAATACAATTGTATTTATACGTCTGATGTAAAAAGGTTTTTTCCGAAACACTGAAAAATATTTTATATTGATTATATTTGAATAATATACATATTTGTATATATTTTCAATATATATTGTAGAATATTGTTGAAGCTAGAATATATAATTCTGAATGTAAAGTCATAAAATAACAACGTGAAACAAAAAATGGTTCAAGAAAAATCTATCCATTCGGTTGAGATTCATCAAGAAATAAATACGTTGATCTAACTTTTGTTAGGAAATATCAGTTTTTAATTAGAAACATTACCCCCAAAAATATTAAAGTCGTCCTCAAAACCAACAATAATATATGCTTATTCATCGAAAATAATAAAAAGTAAATGGATATCTCAAGCAGGGCAATTCTTTAATACCTTTCTACCAATTTTAATTTTATAAAATTTCTTGAAATCTTTAAAAATTAAATTAGACTTGTTCTAGATGCACGTGGACGTATAAGTATGAAATAATTCTTATTGATTGTTTTTATTTTGCGGGTATGAAAGTATTATTATTATACTCCTAGATCTTCTGTGAAGATCCCTCAGAAGCTTTTTCAGCTACTGAGGATTATGGGTGAGGTTTTCAAATGTCTTTTTGAAGATGGTTTACATAGTTTTGAAGAGATTTTTGAAAGAGCTGTTTTTAAAGATAGATTGTTTCGAAGAATTTCTTAATTTTATGTTGGGTATTTCTAAAGTGAAATATGTTTTTGTATAATACTGTTATGAAATAGCGTCTTCTTCACTAAATGTTAGTTGAGTAAATTCGATCAATATTCTATATTTTCTTTGGATTCTTTATCTGCTTTTGATACTGTGTGATTTCTGTTAATTCTTTATGTCTATTAAAAGGTGAACAGTGTTCCCTAATGCATTTATTTAATTTAATTTCAAAAGTTTTGAAGAAGTTTTATAAAATTTAAATTTATAGTAAGGTATTTCAGAATTGCTCTGTTTGATATTTAAGATATTGAAGAAACCTTCTATCAAGTATAAAAAACCCCTTTTAAATAAACAGATGAATTTCAATTATCTAATATGATTAAACTCAATTGCTAAGATTGCTCAAATATCTAAATTCGAAGAGACGTAGAAATTTTGGAATTCTTCTATCTGAATACAAATAAAATTCTGATAAAAATTATAAAGATTCACAATTTGTGAAACAAATTTCGAAAAATAAATTTTATTTCAATTTTGCTATTTTACATGTTAAAAAGAGAGTTCTGAAGCCGAATACGAAAGAAATAATAATAAAGACAACAAAGTTTTAAACCATAAAGTTTTAGTACGCTCATCTTTCTAATATTTTTAAGGGATTAATCAGAAATATTACTCTGAGTAGAATACGTTCTTTTGCAAAACTATTAAAAAATAAGATCTGTAAAATCTTTTCAAAAACTATAAATTCGAAACAATAACTGTATATATTTTAGTTTGAGATGGATCAAACGAACGTTATTTCCATTAAAATGAAGTGGAAATAGAAACATTTTCATTAATAAATAAATAGGAATATAAAATTGTGGAAGTGAAGTCGGAAGCTTTTGCAAGCTTCCTGAGACTTTCAAATCTGTAAATTACTATTTAAAGAAGCTACATATGATGAATAAAATCACAGAATTTTGTGTTCTGTGATTTTTCCCAATTTTACAACTGCTTTCCCGATAAATAGAAAATATAATGAAAATGGAAAATACATGGTAAAAAGACTGCGTCTCTATCCCTTCGATTTGCATCGTTACATATTGGCAAGAAATTGTGGAAAAAATATAAGGAACAACACTGCTTGCCGAAATCAGATGAACAAGTCTCGAAGAAATTATGCGTGAGCCTTCGAGTCGATATTTTAAATTTAAATACTGAACTGGTACTCGATCAGTTTTTGTATTTTTTATCTTTAATTAAAAAAACATTTGAAGTGTGAATAACTCAGGAATCATTAACCCGATTCCATTTTCGAACATAACTAATAAAGAGTGGGTCACCTACAGTTTGCATTTTGAAATAGCAGTTATTTCGAGTTTGCAAAAATTTCTGTTATTCGTGTTTTGACAGAAATTTAGTTTAATATTTGACGTTTACGAAATCGCTCGATTTACTTTAGAATAAAACTAGGAAATATTAAAAACTCATTTCCAAATTGGTGAATCTTCTATTCAAATTGTTAGAAATTCACGTGGAAAATTCAATAGAAATAAAATGCCCTCACGGCAATTTGTGGATCAATTTGTTCGTGAAAACTTGATGGTTATTTGATAAAACAACACGTTCACGTTCTCGACCAGTGAGCACACCTGAAAACATTGCTGTTGTAGCCCAGTATGTGCCCCAAAATGCATAAACATCAACTCTTCATCTTGCTCAAGAATTGAACATTTCTCGCACTTCTCTGAGGAGAATTTTGCAAAAAGACCTCGGTATGAAAGCTTAAAAAGTTCAACTTTTCTAGTGTAAGAACTGAAACCTAATAATCGCATGGCCGAAGATGAAAATTTTCCCACAAAAACCATCTTTAGCGATGAAGCTCATTTTCACCTCAGAGAACTATTTTTTGCGGGAATCTGTTAAGGATAAGTCTTACGCTAACCATTCAGAAACGATTGATGCTTTGAAACACGAAATCGAAATTACCATACATGAGATTGAGCCCCAAACAATCGACAATGTACTGAAAAATTGGGTACTAGCGGTCATTTGAATAATATTGTTTTCTATTCGTAAATGTGAAGGTTCAATCTTTCTAATAAACTCTCAACGTTGGAAAAATATTAATTAGTTTTATATTTATAGTCGATCAAAAATGCAAATTTTAAATGGCCCCCACCTTATTTAAAATTACGATTATATCACTTAACGTGTTGGAACGTGAGCAGTCATTCAATTATTGCATTTTATTTCAGTGCACGCAAAATACATAACAATATAACACATTATAGAGGATATTTCGAACATTTCAGATAGGATTTCTTGAGTCATCTGTAAGATAAGTAATCCTTGTTTCGCTTGTACCTATTCCAAAATGAAATGAAAATTATAAAATCTGTTCCGAGTAATTGCAGATGTTTCGGTAATTATGCGCTTTGCAGCGGAAATTCTCATTATTTTACTTTAATGAATAACACGAGATAAACATGAAGGTTTCTTCACGAACAAAATTTTAGATCGCGATTTCAGACGTCCTTCTGAAAAAATTCAATGTGCTTTTGTGCTGTAAGGGTTTTTAACGAAGACATAATTGTTCGAAAGTGTTGTTGAGCGTTGAAGTAAATGATCTCAATCAAAATCACAAATTGAGGTCAGTAATTTATAGATCAAAAGTCATATTCCTGGTTTCTTTTGAAATTTCCTTGCAAACAGTATCATAGATAAAGTACTTTGTCTTGCGACATATCTATTCTACTTTTTTTGGTACATTCGATCCACATATGAATAATTAATAGACAAATTCATTTGTGTCTAGCCGGAAGTCTATAAAAACGATGATTTTTGAAAAAAAAAACTTCGATACTTCAGATTTGTAGTATGAACTTTTTTTAGTATTTCACAAAACATTAATCATATGTTGAAGTCGAAAAGTTGGACGTAGAATAACGATTTGAATATTAATGCAAAATGTTTTGAAAGTCAGAGCACTATAAGCATTAGTAAACAATAAAATTAATACTTGAAATTTATCGGAAGAATTTATTGAAACAATCAACAAACATATCCATAAATATTCTAATGATCTTACCACTGCACTTTATTCAGTTATAAGTATGGAAAAAAGAAATATTCTGCGTTTAATTCTCTACTTCTAACTACTGCAAGTCGGCTATGACTACCTCTAATTCATTTGTTTTTGGAGTCTATTTCTCTATCCCTCTACTGGAGCAACAATAAGTTCCTCGATTTTTGGTAGTGGGTTATTTCGCCTGAAAATGGTTCTGGATACCTATTCCCATACATGTTCTATAGAATTAATGTCCGAGAAATTTGGCGGTCAATTTAATATAATAATACTTATGCTCCAAGGCCTGCTTAACAGCTCTTGTTTCGAAAGTACAAGTATATTATATACAAGTATTATTATATTATAATTTACTGAAGATTAATTACGAGAATTTCTTGAATTTTTTCCCATCTGATTTCGTAGAAAGCATGAAAAGTATATGTTTCACTCAATATATCATGAGGGGATTTCAAATATTATTTCATTTATAAAAAGCATGCTTTGGACAGTTATGAAAATAATGCTGGTAAATGTCGTTTCTTCTCAGTGGATTATTTTGGGCTGTGATATTATAATTTATTATTATCACTATTATTTGGTCCTGTAGCCATATTTTGGTCCAAATAAGCTATCCTTAACCTATGTCCCAATAGTTATGATTCACCTGTATAGCTTCTTTAAGAATTGATTCACAGATTTGAAATTTTCAGGGGAAAAAGCGTAGTGATTTTTATCATTTTAATTTTAAGAAACTTACAACGTGAATAAATGACATGAAATCTGAATAATTATAATCATAAAATGAATGAATTATTCATTTTATTTTCTCAAACAAAAATACACAGCTTACTTACATCTCATTTAATTATTCAATAATTAAATTAGTATCTTTCCATTGAATGAATATTCTCATTAACTATCCTATTATAAAAATGTATTTGCAAGCATCTCTGAATACAGAGATTAACAGATTACTTTCAAGATATCAAAAAGGAGGACAGATGGGGGGAAAGACAGAACTTAACAAAGGAAGACTGTTCTCTTTAAAGTAGGACGATTGGTCCACTCATATTAATGTAAGAACACGCTAAAATTCTTTATGTCAAGTAAGTGCTAAATTTTATTGTTAATTGAATAGTAATAATCAGCCACAACACACTTATTTAAATGCAACATTGTAGCTACGTCCCTAAAAATACCTTTATTGGCTAATTTACAGCATAAATCTTATAAAAATATCATTACCACAGGCAACTTACTGTAAAGATGTTGACAAATATTCAAACAATCGAATCACACGGTTTGAAAATTTCAAAATATGTGGCCCTGATGCTATGCAAACGATTCTTTGATAAATACTATAAATGAAAGGATTTTTTCAGTTGTGGTAAAAATTCCCAATAATATATCCTATTTTCATTATTATTACAGTTAGTTTGTAAACAATTTTCTTCTAAATAAATTGATCATTCGTAACAGGTACCAATGAATCAAATATGGTCAACTGAATATATTTTGGCTCAAATGTATAATTGGCTATATAATTCTTAAATTATTCGAACAGGTGTATTCTTACCCTGGAATCAAAATCTTTCTTCTGCTTTTTCATGTTAGAAATGACACAAATAATATCACAGAATTGATTGTGATTACAGCATAGAGTTAACAACAAACAACTCAAAAAAATCTAAGGAATTCTTACTTGCTCGACTTGTCCCAAATCAAAAAGGTTCTTTTTTCTTTTCTTTTTACCAAAACATCCACTGTGTTTCGATGTTTTTTCGGAAGTCATTACAACAAATTTCCCGTACTATTTGATTGGATGAGTTGGGATTTGAAAGAATGCCACAAGATAAAAATAGAGAGGCTCCACATACCTTACAGTTCATCTTGGAATTATTAATATCACAGATGCCAATTTTTCGGTGTGATTATAATAGCGTTCAACCACAATAATTTATATAGTTCCGTTTATTTTATGAGAATTCAAGCATTTCGAAGTTGGAATATTCAACCGTGGTTCTTATCAACGATACAGTGAAATGAATAGTTTATTTAGTACAAATTCAGAATAAATTTGACCTAGAAGCGGAGGAAATATTTGGTGATTGAGGACATACGCCGGAAATTGTCGGTAGTTTTGTTTACATAAAGACAAGTACTACAGAGGGAAGCAAATGACGATATGAATCAACCAATTTTCCTTATCAACCTATCATTTATGTCGTTATAAGATACAGAACCGTAATAAGTCAATTAAAATCAATATTAACTGCCGATTATACAAGGAATGTTCAATGTATTCTCGGTAAAGGCATGAAAGAAAATTCAGAAAATTTTGTGAAAATTCAATTTTTCAATGAAGTCTCCTAGAACTTCAATACATTTGTTAGATCAAGAAATGAGCTTGTCTAAACCTTGTAAAAAATATTCTTTCGGCTTCTCCTCAAAATAGGTATTAATTGCTACCTTCAGTTCTTCATCATCGGAAAATCGCTTTCCATGAAGTTATTTTTTCACATTTGGGAATAAGTGGCAATCACTGGGGGACAAGTCTGGACTGTACGGAGGATGTGTAATTTCTTCGAAGCCTCATTCCCTCACACCAGCCCTCGCCACGCGGGCCTTGTGAACCAGCGTCGTTTAGCAGCTGTTTTGCTCGCCTTTTTCCTTAAATTGCTTCTCTTAAATTACGCAAAGTGATAGCGTATGATGCTGCTATAATGCTTTCACCTTTTTTAGCCCATTCTATCAATAAAATACCTTTAGAATCCCAAAAGACTGTAGCCATTATTTTTGCAGCGGGTGGGGTGACTTGAAACTTCTTTGGGGGCTGTACACCCTTTACAATAAACTGCATGGACTCCTGCTTACTCTCAGGGTCAAAATGATGAACCCGCATCTCATCTCCATTAACCATCCGGTTGAAAATAGTCGATGGGTCTTCTCCACAGAGCTCTAAAAACACAGAGCACTCGACTCGCACTTGCTTCTGAGGTGCGGTGAGCATTCTCGCTATCCATCTTGCACTGACCTTTGAGAGGTTAAGATGGTCATGAAGGATAGCATGTATGGTACCCACGGATAGGTTTGTAATCTCTGCTAACACCTTGATTTTTATTATAGCATCTTCAAGTACCAGCTTTTCCACTTTTTTCACATTTAGTTCAATGGTGCCACTAAGGGATCCGCCCGAGCGAGGATCGTCTTCAATGTTTTCTCTGCCTCTTTTGAATTCACTTGACCATTTTTGAACGGTGGATAACGACGAGGTCTTGGTAAACATCTCTTCATGAATGGTCTTTGACTTTTTCACTGCTTAGTGAGGAACTTTTTGACGGAGCGATGCTCGTTTTTCTTCATCATTGTGGCATCAGTCATTCTGGTCGTCTTTCACTGAGAATACCCAGAAAACTAATGATCGTAAATTAGTGAAATTTTATATTTATACCCCCAGATAGTGTCATTAAAAAATGAGATAATTAGATTACTTACATTATTAGCAAATCACCCCGATAATACATAAAACACATAAACATTAAACAAATAGCCTGAAATAATCAATCCGGGAGGAAAAAATAAATTCTTCTATAAACACAACAAAGAACAGTTAATCATAAAATACATATAATCGTTTTGAAAAATATAGAAGAGTTATGAAAAATTAGCCAAACCAACATATTTGGGATCAATTTCGCAAAAGGTGAAATTTTCAATTAATTTTTTTCTCAAAGATTAAAACAACCTGCTTGATTATAATTCAAGAGTTCATAATTTCATGATTTGCATATGTTGCATTTGATTTTTCAATAAAAATTCTTCATGTCCTTGGTTCTTGTTTGTAATGAACTTCCAATATACACATGTACTGACAATTACCACATGTTAACTTATAAACCCCCTATTTCCTGTTTTTTGAAATTAAGTATTGGTTGTTTTTCATTAAATTGCCTTATGAATTACAAGGTTTTAAGAGTTGCTAATTTATGTGAATATGGATGATTCCAGGTAGCATGTTTGGTACCTGTGTGTGTTGGTTTATTAGTATATGAAAAAGTCGTGTTTATTATTCAATATATTATAATATTATATTGTTATTACACGAAAATTGCAAAACTAAATAACAAACACGATTTTTACATATACCTAAACCAACATACACCACCATAAACCAGCTTTTATATAATGCAGATAATACCATAAATATGTAGCCTAGCTAGAATCATTCATATTCACACAAATTAGCTGCGTAGAATAGTATGCTTTATAGATTAGTTAAAATACGAAATAAATAGAAACCTTGACAAAGAATAAAATACGATCAGACAAATATTTTCAAAAATGAATTTAATTCTTTAGTAATTGTTGTTAGTATTGAACAAAATCAAATACAAAATGGCAATAACACTAACGTACCCTAAACTTAAAAAAAAAATTTGACTTAAATAGGATAGATAACTGAAACAATAGCTAAATATTTGAAGAGGTGAAGCTCTTAAGCAATGCGGGTGTTATGATGGAGCTTCTACCTCTTAATTCGGAGACGGCATTTTGTTCCAAGCTTGCGCACTTGACCTCTTCAGATAGGCGTGGTGCGCATATCTGCCTATGATGCCAGTGACCTTGTTCCACGTTGGAACGTCAGTCGTCAAACGTTTGTACTCTGCTCTACTTATACCCGGCGAGGACGGTGCGTTAGATATTTTCTGAGAACGGTCGCGTCCTCTATATGCTTCAGAGGAAACAAAATTTCGATATTTCCTATGGAACTATAATAATTCCTTAGATAATTCAATGAAAAACAACAAGACTTTTTCTTGTTTTGATCATAAATTCATGAATCTAGGGTCATGCTCTAAACGGCAGTGGCAGCCCTCCTTGAACTTTTAAATGACATAAGGAGTTGAGTGTCGTATCAGTTTGAACTTATTTAAAATTTTTTCACTAAAATGCTATTATAATTTTTCTACTTTGCGCTAGTATAAATGGAAAAAACTTGTTAGATGTAATCAGTGAAATAAATCGAACAAATAGGTTCCAACAGAATATAAATCAATTAGATGTTCACCAATTAAATGTGAATTAAAGTGTAAAAAGTCAACTGAAGTTATAATTCAAAAAATACAATGCTCCCTAAGACTTTATAGGTAAAATGAACTATTGTCAAATTTTTCAATGAAAGGAATGTCAGTAGGATTTTATCCATAAGTAATCGAATTAATCTCTAAATTCACAAAGAGAATTAACAGGAAATATGCAAAGCAATGTCGTGTTAACAATGAGGTAGTAATTTGGCACATGTTGAAATGTACTTCTACTGTCCAAGACCAGACATTTGAAAGAACTTATTGGGATTTCATGTAGAATTCTTCAAAGGATCTTGATAAAGCACCACTTTCATTCCTTTGATAATAAAATATTATCCAAGAGCTGAATGAAAATGTGAGCTGTATCTTTCTGTGAGGAAATGATTAAAGGAAATTGGAAAAATCCGAAATTTGTATATTCGGCCTGCTTCTCTCATAAATCTTAATTTATTCTGAATGGTAACATCAACTGACAGCTGCAGATAATGCCTGAGTAATGGTCCATTTTCTTCGGTCTTATCTGTTACAATAAAGTCACTTTTTGCACGACTTTAATACGACGCCGAGTTGAATGTACCTCTCCCATTATCGAAACCCTCAGTCAGTTGAAAATTGTACCTGTATGGCATTAATCAAAAAAGACATCGCCTCAGTAAGTCTTCTCGCATTAACTTTCTTCTCTTCGCCCAAGTCACTTTATAAACAGAAAATACGCTCCAGTTCAGTTGAAGAAGTACTCTCTCACAATAACACAGAACAGAACTCAACCGCTCAACAACTCATTTGTAACTTCTCAAATTCAATCTCAAGGAACATTGCTGTTTACTCTATCGCTACTTAAAAGTGAATGTATTATCTATATTTACAATTGTAATTAAGCTAAGTGAATTTTTGAAGAGAACCCAAGTGAACAAGAGTGAAAAAGCTGTAGATAAAAACTCCACTGCACTAATTCTCTTGACTTTGGGTAACACAATCCAAAATTGTATAATATTCATTATACAATTTTGTAATATATGGACTGTAAATAAACGAGTTCTTGTCTATATTACATCTCTATATTCCCCCCGAATATGCTTATCCTCGAATTTGGATACTAATTAATTCATGTTCATTTACTAAAGAAGAATTCCAAAAGGTATATCAACACATCAGGAAATTCTTCAAATGTTAATAATAATTTTTGAGGCTTTTTGAATTACTTGCTCTAAAATTAAAAAAATATATATTTTTTAAAATTTTATGTCGTATAAAAATGATCAAGTACAATTCAAACCATCCGTCTTGATATTTATAGGGTAGATTTAAAGCTCAAATGTTATGCCCTGGGTGTAAAAAATTATACACATATTTTTGTTGTTTGAATTTAATCAGTATAATATTTTAAGTTTAATAAACTTACAGAATACTTAAATACATAAGTCCTTTTTGAAATTCATTGCTGAAGCATTGAATAATGTGGATTTGGCTGTTTGTTATAATACTTCAGAAATGGATTGTGTGCTAACAATTAAGTTACAATATTCATCTCAATAACTATAATATTCATATTAAATTTGGTGTTCATTCTCATTATTTTTTTATTTTGTAAATATTAACTCACTTATAATAAGTTTAATGTATAAAATTATGCAACAATGATAGACTTGATAAAATACAAAGAACAATGAGAAAAAATTTTCGGAAAATTCCTGAAAAGTCACCCCAGATGAAACAAATGGAAATCTATCATTCTTGTAAGATTATTGCTGTGTTTCATGATTAATTGATCTTCAGAGTTCCAAAAAGAACCCCACCTCTTTCATAACATTTTTGGTTAATGAATTCATCAATATATATATGTGTATTTGAAGTATAAAGTGAGAAATGTTTTTCCTCTCAGTAACTAAGTCTTATGGGTGAAATGAGACATGAAAAAAATTGGTAACCATTAACACAAAACTTGAATCCATTACCTAATATATATGGGGAAGTCAGGAAATTACAACAAGAGAATACTGAGGTAAATGAAAATTCAAGAATTCAAGTGATATGCGAATATTGGAACAGATACAAAAAAAAAACAATTTCAAAATGTCATAACATAGTAGATTATAAACAGAAAATAATAAATACATACATTATACTACATAACAATTTTGTACTGTATATAAAAATAAAGTATAAAATTACACTAAGGCAACTAAGAAGTAAAAATTCAAAACATAAATATAGTCACAGTCAGTGGAGTGATATTTCAAAGGAAGATATTAGCTGTAGATATAACTATTTACAATTTCTAAAATACAAGAAATATTAACAAATTAACGCATATAAAAACATAATTGTCTTCAATTATTGTTTTAGAAGGATCGATAAATAAGACAAGTGTTATCATTGCATACTGCTATCTCTCAAACATGAAAATCCTAAATTTTATACCAATTCACAGATTAGTTTTTATTTGATAGGCAGTATTTGGATGGACCAAGTTTACTGGAAGTCTTCTACTCTATCAGCGTTAATGAGGCTGCTTGGCGAAATGATTACCGAAGAAATTGCAATTTAGAACAGACTGTAGGCGTGTTGTACCAAGGAATATTTAAATGATGAATTAACTAAAAGGAAGATGTAGGTCTGATGGGTACCAAAAATGCTTAAAGTTAGTGACAAACACAAACATATTTATTAATCGACCCTCCTATATCCCTCTACATCAGATATTCCCAATCGAGAATTTTTCCCAACACTGCATTGAGATTTTTTTAAATACTGCATAGGATTGTATAAATCTTTGGTACCAATTTCTGAACTTAAACCAGAAATATTGAAAATTCCAAGTTGCTTATGCTTGACTTAAACTGATGTAGAGAAAACCTCACGTAATGATTTCTAAAGGATGTTTATCACATATGCAAAAGGATAGATACTGGGAAATTGAGAAGTAATTCCTAAATGTATAATTTATCAACTACATGTTTGGTGTTTCAGATACCTGTTTCGCACTTGTTATTGTCTTTGGACATTTTTAAAAAACCATTCAGTGAATTTCCGAAGTTGTGCCAGAGCAGCCTGCGCTTGATCTTGCAGTTTTCGATTCTCATCTTTCAAGCGTTGTACTTCGTTTTCTAGCGATAACCTCCTTCTGGTTTCCCTGTTCACTTTAGCTTCCAGTTCTGTAACTGTGTTTTGAAGTTCCGGAACACTAGTGCTAGACCCAACACTGAAAGAGTAATGATAGTACCACCAAATCGTTCATCATATAAGTATGCAGTTTTCTACAAAATCATATGAATAATTTTCATGATTTGTTCACTAATAGCACTTGTGTGATTTTGGAATAGATTATAATAGATTTATCTTCCAAATCGTTCGGATGACAAATATTCATTGTGACTATTAGAAAATAAAAATATAAAACTTACGAAGATGTCAAAGAAGCATCAATCATTCCATCCAATTCCCAGTGTCTTCTATCCGCTTCGTAATTTGAACTGCTAGCCTCCTTTGGAGATATTAAACTTCTCACTCCTCCTTCAATCAAACTTGACCAATCCATTTCTTCAGGAAGCGTAAATTCCTCAGCCACCGCCATCGATTTTTCTTTCATCAAATTATTCCTCCTCACTACTCCTAAAGTGTCATCTTTATTTCTAAATTCGTTAAGCAGGGGACTGGAAGTAGTACTAGCGTTAGAAATAACTGTAGCGGGACGCGCTGTTGTTAAAATAACTTCCGCTTGGGTCTTATCGTGTACAGATAGTTTTTCCCTGGACAAATTTTCTCTAGAGTGATTTTTATCTTTGGCTTTCGTTGGAGAGTCAGTCGAAACATTCGAAGCTTCGATATTATCTGGATTAATGAGTCTCATCAGTTCTTCTTGAAAGTTACTAGAAGACAAGTTGGCACTGTTTCTGTTCGAAGACCGGGAATTAACTCCTGGTCTCAATTTTGTGTCGCTGTTGATAGATCGAGGACTCTGATTCCTACTAGTACTAGTTAAACTATTCGTACTGGTGAAAGATTTGGCTTTTCTCTGAGGCCTGGGGGAAATATTTCCACCACTACCATTTGATACTTCATCCTCACTACCCAAGATATATAGTCGCTCGCTTATTGAACTATCAGTTGAATGGCCATCGTTTAAATTCATCCTGCTCAACTCGTTGTTCAAATGCTGTAGCGAAGTGTAGTCCGTATTAACTCTACTCACAGAATACTCCCCATCTTGTCTCGATTTTTCGCTTTGTTGTTTAAGTATATTATTCTTAAAGCCCAAATCGTAGTCTATGTTATTCAATGTAGAAATAGATGGGGTACTCAGCGGTTGAGTGAAATTAACATGTTGCAACGGTAAAGAATGACTGACTGAAACCTTGCTATGTTGAAGTTGAGGTTGAATGAAATGGTTGTGCGACTGAGACAGTTGAAGTTGTGACGTTTGAAGGTGATGATTGTTGCGTTTCGGAGTTGAAGGAAACGTATTATTTGCATGAAGTGTACGATGACTGCTTTTTGTTGGAATTGGTGGTGGATCAAAGTCATGTACAGCATCGTACCACTTATCTTCGGTGGAGTTGGCACTAGACGAGCCGGTTGTAATGCCCTAGAAAAAAATTGTGATCAAAATATTTGATAAAAAATATAACTTCTGTTTGATATGATATGAAAAATAACCATGCTCAGTTTCTCACCAATCTCTGCAGCCTCTAACTTTACATAACATTAGTTTGAAGTTTAACTTTGCATGTAATTTAGTCATTAACGCTTTCAATGAATTTGCCAATAAGGTAAATACAGTTCAAACTTGTTAATATATGACTTATTCATATTACAGGAAATGTTTATATTTATGAAGGTTGAGAAATATAAATTTTTCATATATTTTCTTCGGTTTAATTTCTTAATAAGTATTAGAGGGACCAGAAAGTAATTTCGCTTTCTTAAATTAAATACAAACGAATAAATGTAAACAAGTTTTTATTTTTAATCAACAATGTAATCACCTTCGTTATTAACAATTTTTTCACCAACTAGTGTGCAAATTTTCAATGTCGGACCGATGAAAATCAATTGGTTTTTGAGTAAAATATCTTGAGATGGCATTTTGGGCATCATCCAGATTTTCAAATTGCTTGCCCCTAAGAAAATGTTGTAGTGATGGGAATAAATGGAAATCCGAGGGTGTGATATCGGGCAAGTATGGTGGGTGAGGCAGTACCTCCCACCTAAATTCATTTCATTTTTTCCAAGGTTCGTCTTGCACAGTGCAGTCTTGCATTGTCATGTTGCAGAATATCGCCTTTGCTGTTGATAATAGCCGGATATCTTTTGATTAAAGATCGGTTTACTCGATCTAATTATTCACAATAAAGATCTGCATTAACAGTTTGTCCAGGTTTCAACACTTCAAACTGAACAATTCCGCGTATACTCTACCAAAACCAAATACACAGAAGCGTCATTTTGAGACGTAAACCCGGTTTCGTGATACTTCGTGGTGATTCATTTGGAGAGAGCCACTGCTTTTTGCGTTTTGGATTATCATATAGGACCCATTTTTCGCCTCCATTGATCAAGCGATCAAAAAACGGTTCTGTATGGAGCCGTTGGTAACGACATTATTTTCCGGTCTCCTTACATAAATATCAACAATAATGAGCGCAAAAAGATATAAAAAGTTTGTTACTATGAGAAAAGCCTTTACATCTTTGAAAATTAATGAAAGCTTATTACAATTACCAATATTTTGTGAATAAAAATGATGTTATTTTAGACTAGGTCTGAAGCAACTTTCACTAACACAGTTTTTCCATGTATGTTCTTTAGAATAAGTATTTCAGTCACATCCAGAGTATTCTGTTTTGCCCATTTGATTGCTATACTGAAAGCTTAAACCGCCTGAACTGACTCAACAGAAATTTCATAGTCACTTTTTTCGAATTGTTGCACGATATTGAATTCGTATATTCAATCGTAACTTCATCACTGCTCCATCATCTATGTCTTCCTGTGTATACCACAGGTTGTAAAGCTTGAAGGGAAATTCTTTGTCTAACAACAGAATCCATAACTCTCGTCTTAATGAGCTGTTTCTGCAAAATTGGTAATAGCAGATTTTCTTCATCTATAAAAATTTGTTAATTATAATCTCGGTATTCACCAATATCTTATCCATGTCTTCCAGGACTTCAGTTTTTTCATAAATTTTGAAATTTTTTATCCATAGTCCCTTTCACACAATAAATCGTAAAATTCTATTAATTCCTTTGGACGAATGAAACAATTTCCAATAAATTCATATTAGTGACATTATAATATGTTCATATTACGGAGTTGTTCATTCTGGCTTATGGGTCATTTCTCGAAGGATATCTTTCTGCACATAATTTACTCACTGCACTCACATTTTGCTTATATTCACCATAGACAAGAATCATGTCTACAAATTCAATATGTGAGTAAATGTACAGCATATTAACAAGCTCAAAATACATGTACTGGACTGTTTATTTTTACTCGGAATTGTCAATTGTGACACATGACATATTCAAAGTATTTGAATTAAACAATTTGAGTAACAGAACTGGATCTGAAATCTCAAGATTTCGAATTCAACTTAAAAGGTTGAACGACTTTGTCCTCTTGAATATTTTATATGTTCGAATCTTGTTGAAATTTTGAATTTTGAGTTAAAAAAGTCTAAATTTTGAAAAAACCCTGGATACGTGCAACTTCATCACTTGTTATCTAATTACATATAACATGAAATTACATTCTGTTTTCGTTACAAATTCACTAAAGTATTTTCCTACTTCCCTAACATCTTCGTGATAATGATCTAAATTACATGACTGAAACCAGTATTTATTGATATAACTGTAAAAATGTGTTTTGAAGTTGTGATTTCTTGTGCATTCCCCAGCAAATCCAATATAATTGATATTTGAATTAATAAAGTACACTCGTTCCAAATAATGAAGCTACAAAAAATTGCAACGGTAAACTAATCAAGGTATAAGCAGGCATATTTTAAATTCTGTAACTTTTCGATTGATAAAAAGATTAAATAAAATAATAAATTGTGGAAACATTCTTTATTATTTTATCTAATTAAGATGAATTTCCATCAATTAAGGATTAATTCAATTACATTTTTTAATAAAAAGATCCATGGAAACAACAGATTTATGAAATAGTGCTGTTGGATACACCACTATTATATATATAACTGCTTAACAGGCACGCTTAGGCCTCAAAACAATTATAAAAGAATACAAAAATATTATACCAAACACAAGGAAGATCTCCAAAACATGCATTATATTTAAAAAATGCTCAAAAAAATTATTCATTTTATAGTGAGTGTTTCATAAATACAATGATAAACCTCAAACAGATATTCAATGACCCATTCTTGGCTGTTCCCTATAACAAGCGCGCAAAAAGCATATCAGGTTTTGATATTCAAGAAAACTGGTTTACCAAAAATTTGATTTTAACTTATGACAAATATGTTGTACAGTTGTAACAATTTGGTATACTCTCCGTTTATTGATATTTTATTTTTGGAGACTTATTTACTTTTTTTAACTGATATAATTCTAAAAAATATTGCAAATTGTTGTATTTATTGCAATCTTAATTTTCACAAAAACTTAATGTTCAATCCATTTTTGTGCTTGATTTCTGGATACTGATTTTTCAAATTCTTCTTTTGAGACTTAAAGATTCATATTTTTTCTCGCTTATGTACTCCGACCCCTGTTAGAACACGACTTTGATGGAAAACCCTGAAAATAATTTATTGAGTGCTTATCAAAAATCAGGATGCAAAACTTAATGAATTTAATTTAATTCAACTAAATAAGATTATATCATGTATTTGAAGTTTGTTGAGGTGTCTATGAAACATCCATCTTTAATATAAAAATCATGCGAAATAATATTGTAAATATAAAAAATCATTAGGGACATTTGGAAAATTGTTGAAAAAAATCAATCCTATAATCAGTGGAAAGGGTGTTCAAAATCGTTGAAAAATATATAACTGCAAACACATTCACATCATCAAACTCACCTATTCTAATCTGTCCCATTAGTAATAAAATGAAGAGAACAATCAAGTTAGTGAAATAACATTTTTTACCTCAAATTAAGCAACGTACCTCTATGTTCATATTATATTTGGAATCTGGTCCATGAAAGGATTTGCTGCTGCTCCCAGTACCATATCCGGAGCTGTTACTGGAACGGGGAGGGCTGAAACTCCTTTCATACACCCTTTTGTGGTTTCCAGCTTGTTGAATTTGGGGAGCCTTTCGAAACTTCCCCTCATCGTTCCCTGCATTCTCGTAATCTCCCTCGTAATTATTCTCATTATACTTACAATTCGGTAGGGTGCAACCTTTACGAGGTGAACCATCTGGTAGTGGGGGGATAACAGTTAGCGTCACAAGTTGTGATGTTTTTAGTAAATCTACCATCTGGTCGTAAGTCAGAGTAGATACAGCAACCTAAAATCAATATTTTTCAATTATTCAGAAACAATATTATGAGATGAAACATATATTGAAGGTGATCACCTAAAAAAGTACATTTATGATTTCAGATTTGGAAAAAATAAACAACGAAATAACACAGGAATGTTTGGCATATGATTATGAAGAAAAAAGTATCAGAATAAGAATAATGATGTAATTCAATAACACATCAACATCAACAGAATTTTATCCATCAACAAAGGCTCCTTTAAGAGCGCTTCTTCCTTTGACCTTCATTCCAGCGCTCTTGGACAAATGTTCATGCAAAATAAAGCCAACATGTTCCTTGATATTTTTAGAGTATCAGTTATCTCCTGCATTTTTACGGTTTGCTTTTTTAATGTTTTACCATATAACCTTCTTTTTTTGGTCGATTAAAGCATGGTGCATTATCGTTGTTCGTGCAACCTTGTTTAAATTCAGCAAACAATAATGGTGGATTTGTTGCTGCAGAATTCAGATAACACCTATCAAGCCAAGTTTTCATTTCGAAAATTGAAGAGTTATTTGAGCCAAATGTCAGATGGTCAAGTAATTTTTACAGTTATCTTTTGAAGGTTATTATTTTCTAACAAAAATACTGATCCTGTAAATTTGATCTGTGTCAGACTGGAAACTTATCAGTCGACACAACAGATTTCTAGCCAAAATTTTAAGAAATCGTGAGATTTAATTATAAAAAAAAAAGATAAAGCGCAAAATACTATAAATACAACATACAATGTATGTGTTGTTCACATATTATATTAACTTCAAAGTTAATAAAAATCACATAAATTAATAGCAAATTGAATAATAGCAACAAGCCAGACAATAAAATTTTTCAACTATAACTCCATCATAAATTTTTTTGCTCTGAGAGCAAATATGAGCAAAATTTTTGATGTTAGCGGCAAAATCATGTCTCAACTTGCTTAGTAGTGTAATTTAAATTTAATTACTAATATTATATTATAATTGACACTTATTTTGAAAGTGGAGTTGAAAATTGAGCTGCAAAATCAAAATATATGATAAAATAGTTTAATTGGAATGACAAAAAAGATTTTTAAAATTTTTGTCCATCTGTTTGTAACTGCTAATCACATCACCGAAACTTCCTAGAGAATTTTCATGCAGGTTTTACGAGTAAATCATGAAAAGCCTGGAGCAAAATTTAGGCTCTTGAAAAGATATAGTTAGAAATATAATGACCATCTGGTACTGAGGAATAGCAATTCTGGTGATTTTATTGAATGTGTATCATCGAAAACTTACCTTGGAGTCGAGATCGACCCTCACCTGAGATGGGACCTTCACATTGTCAAAGTAACCAAGAAACTAAGATCTTTGTTGTTTACTTTCAAACGCCTAAAAAAGCTTATGGAAGATGGTTTTCTCAAAATTCTCTATCACGCACTTGTTGAAACACATTTACAATACGGAATATCAGGTTGGGGCGGAACGTACAAAGATCATAAAATACAACTGAAAATTATGCAAAAAACCTTCCTGAAAATTATTTATAACAAAGAACGAACTTATCCCACACAAAAACTTTTCGATGAGGTAACAATGTTCAACATGGAAAAACTTTACTATTATAGGGTTCTTTGCCTACAGTACAGAAACAGGGGAGAACTGTCGTTTATAAAACATAATCACAACACAAGGCATAGGAGAGATTGCGAGTATGTCACAGAAAGGGCAGCTAAAGCGGTGGGTCAGAGATCCTTTTATTATACAGCTCCAAGAATCTACTCTCAAGTTCCACCTAATATAAGAAATATGAACAGCTTTCATTCATACAAAAAAAAGTTGAAAATCTGGTTGAAAAATTTGCTTCTAGATGAAATTGACAGGGTGGCCGCGGTTTCTACTGGAAGACGCATTGAAGGTTGCTTGTTTTCAGCACGTGGATCTTGTTTGTTATTATCATTATTATTTATTTTTTTTTGGATCATATTGCTTTATTTAAGTATTTGTGCAAATATATTTTTTATTGTATTAATTTAGATTGTTAAAATTTAGTATAAAATTTTTCTAAATTTATTTTGAAGTAAATCACATTATTGTTGTTATTATTATTATTATTATAATAAAACAGTAAATTTGAAATGTTGCACATTGAATATATTTGCAGGGAATCGACTACGAATGAAAAAAGAAGAGTAACATAACAGAAAAAAGATTTTTATCTGTCTGTTCATTACTAGTAATCTCCTAAACTTCTCGACATATGGAGATTTCACAGTTAGATCATGATAAGCCTGGAGCAACATTTAACCTTTGTTTAATCAGAATGGGATAGAACAAACAAACTTATAGTCATTCAAAAATAAAAAGAGAAATTCTTAAAGATCATTTACTACATAATATAAATAAAATTAGGTCTAAAATTTAGAGACTTATTTAACATATTTTTTATAATGCCAAATTCCTGTCTTATTCCAAGCAAATCTTCATAAAATAAGCACCACGTGAAATATGTAACACCCATCAACTAGTTTCCAATAAACCTGCTCATTACTAACCTTACAGATTTCAACAAGTCTCGAATTCTGCCTCAAACCAGCTTGCCAGGCTTGTCCAACACTCTCAACCAATGTAACAATGCCGTCAGGTTGAACATGGAAGCCCAACTGTCCCATGATATTCCTCTTCAAGGGCAGCTCTTGAGCAAAGACACCTTGTGTAACTGCTTTTAGACGTTCCATGATTTCCATAAGCTCATCACGGTCTCCATGCGAATCACGCATGTGTATAGTCATACATTCACCTGAAAAAATTGGAATGTCATTATGATATACTTTAACTTATTAACTTCGGCTATCCTATTAATTCATGCTCAATAATTATTTTGGCGACAACAAACATTCTTCTTCACAAATTCCTACGGTTTTTTCTTGATTGAATCCACTACACGATTTAGCTTAATAATAGACGTTTGCTGACTGATAACAAAGAAAGATGAGAACAAAAATTATCTCCTGAAAATTGACATCTTGCGGCAGATAGACTTTTTTTCAACTGAAATGAGGTATCTCTTCACAATTGATCGTGCACCTTATATACAGTTTACACAAATTTATTTATACTCCTAATAACAAAATTTAACAAAAAACAGGAGATAGTTATGGAATAATACTATTAACTGTTATTACCTTGGTGATGGTATATTCGAAGACTGTTGCTCTGAGGTGACCATCCCAAGATCGATTTACAAGGTGTTACGAAAACAATCTGTTTCGTATGTTCATCAATAAGTACCAAACTATCCGTGGATATCCCCAAGAAACATTCGATTTGCTGAGATTGTCCACTGTCATCTAGGAGGATCTGCCAAAGTATGGCTCCCCTTTGGCACGCGTCAGGAATAAATCGTGGACGGATCTTCTCTTTCTTTTTACTGCTGAAAATGGCTGAAAAGTAGCTCGTCATTAATGGAGAGAATTCATATGAGTACTCGTATAAGTACTCACAGAATTTCTGTCCAGTGTCAATGGTGGTGTGAGTGGAAAAGTTCTCTACAAGGTCTTTGAGGTATTCTTGCCTTGTTCTGGTAGCCATCAAGACAAATTTCTCGCTTCGATGAGCAGCATTTTCCGCATTAACTACCTTGGCAAGCAAAAATTCAGCAAAGGCTTTACCCTTGGGAAATACTGCTCCTTCTTTTATAGGAGGTCCAAAAACCTGTACATCTTTAGACCTACTCACAGCTACCTGAAATTGAAGAAATTTTCAATTAATTGTATTGTGACAACATTGCTGACTTTTCCGATAACACTTTCAATCTTTAACCTATACGTAAGTTTTGAGATAGACAAATAAAAATAAATATTAATAATCAAAAAAAGCTTTATTGCTTTTCAAAATATTGTCCATTAAGAGCACTTTCCATTCTGATGGAGGTACCTCTAAAACAATTGGAACGCATCAACCGCCTTGAAAATCCTTGGCCTCTCAATTCATTCTTGATTTGAGAGAAAAAGAAGAAATGGTTGGGTGCCAACAAAGATTGTACGGTGGCTGACCCATTTGTTCAACGTTTTGACTGCGCAAAAACGTTTTTGTTCGATCTGATGTGTGAGAGGTTACATTTTCGTGGTGGACAATGATTTGTCTTCTGCGAATGGTTTCCTTGAGTTCAAATAAATGCTGGTGTACCATACAGCATTGACTGTTCTACATTGCTGTAACTTTACTTTGGCCACATATCCAATTATTACAAAAAACAGGCGACAATAATTCGTGGCATGTTATGAACTGATGAAGCCTTTTGAAGCACTGTGATGGAACTTTTTAGGTTTAAACACATTGGCTCGATATTTTGCTTCATCACTAAAAGTCTGAGTGAGTTAATCGGCACACTGTTGTTGATTTAATCCACATTGAAAGTCCTAAAAAATCACCACACGAAAATGTTCATGGTTTCTTCCATTTTTTGAAGAAGATGAATGTTTCAAGTATCTATATAAACACAAACAGCACTCGTATGACAACACATTCACCATTAAAAATGTCAAACTTTATAATGATAATGTCAGATTTGATATATTCACATGCCATATCTCAAAACTTATATAGTAATCCCCGTAACTACACCTTCAAGTGGTATACGAATTTCAATCTTGTGGATTGATTTCAAAATAATTGAATTTGCTGAAATGGGTTTTTCTATGTTTCGGTTGTTATGAGTTTAAAGAAAGAGTTGAGCGCTACAGGAATCATAGCAACAGTCCTACGATCGAGTTTAAATTTAGCCTTCACATATAGAATAAGGAAAAGAAAGGTAATGCAAAATTTTGTGAGGATTGTGGGTGATAAGTGCTTCTCACCATTTTTTTCCAATAAAATTGACTTACCTTATAGTGTGTATTTTCTGTACACGCATTTATTGCTTGCACTATAATAAAAACATGTTGGAACTGGGAACGAATCCCTTTTGGTGTGAAAGGTAAGGCACCTGGTTCTTGAAAAACAATAGTAACAATGTCGTTGCCAATGTGTCGTTTCCTCAACAATTGTTGTCGATTGTTTGGTGTAAAAGGCAGCATAGTGGAAACATGAAACATTATTTCACATTTTTGATACTCGGCATATACAGAGTAGAGTCCCGTTGAATCAGCTGTAAAAACATAGTTGTATATAAAGTTATATCTACGAAATACTTATTTATAACAACAATCAATGCAAGTTTTTAGAAATTACTATATTTCACTACCAAAAAATTGAAATGTTCACTGATTTTTGTGACTGCAATTTCTAAGTATCACTTTAACTTCAGACAACTTAATAATAATACTTAGAAATTGAGGTCACAAAAATGTGTGAGCAATTAAATTTGTTGGTAATAAAGCCTTTCTAAGAATTTATTTTAATTATAATTGATACTCAAAAGTAACAGGTCCATATTAAAACAATAAATTTATTACGTCCTCCGATAAGTTTGTAATCTGATCCATAGATGACAACACAAACACAAACTTAATATTTTTGTTAGAAAGTATAACCTTAAAATCAACGTGTTGATGAGACATTCCTTTCTAATGGAAAAAACACAGCTGAAAAGAAAGCTTGGCTCGATAAGTGTTTTCTGAACTCTGCACTAAGAAAAAGATGATCATATGAACACTGATAATGCACAACGCTCTGGTCGCCTAACAAAGGTGGTTAAAACGGAAAGCATAGAAAAAGTCCACAAAATTGTTTTGGCAAACAGTAAAGTGAAGATGCAGGGGATAGCTGATACTGTAAAGATATCCAGGGAATATGAAGAACTTATTTTGCATGAACATTTGTTCATAAGAAAGCTCGTTTTGAAGTAGGTATCGAGAGCTTGCTAACAGTAGACCAAAAACAACAAGTTAATGAATGCAAGCTCTGTTTCGAGCTGATTAAGAAGAATAAAAAGGAATTTTTGCATCGGTATGTGACAATAGATGAAACATAGATCTCAGTAATGGGGAATACTTTGATAGAGACAAAATAAATACATATGACTGAATGCAAAATTCGTGTTTTATTCAACATTTCCATTATATTTAAGAGTAATATAATACATTCAGTCAAGACAGTACTGGAATTTATCATTTAAAATGTCCACCTGAAGAGATTGTCTTTGATAATTTGGCACAACTGCATATACATAAAAGAATAAGAATAACTTCATTATGTGTTATAAATGATGATTAATATTCAACTGGACTGCTCTTTGAATCTTTTTCTACCCTTTCCGATAGTCCAGAGTGGGTGAGAATTCATCGCTTTGCACTGGCGTGGCGACATCATTCAGATCCACGTCTAGTGCTGATTTGTAATTCCATGACGATGACGGAAAGACAAAATGAAAATAGTTCTTTCTTGAAAAATGTACTTTTCACCGATGAGTCACCATTTCATTTGAAAAAGAAACATGATCCATCCGTTGTACGATATTGGTCCCAAGAGAATTAGCACCGGAGTATTTCCATGAGTGCGGACAGCTCAGTGGTAGAGCATAGGACTCGTAACCGGAAGGTCTGGATTCGAATCCTGTTCAGATGGAAAACAAATTTTCTAATTGGATGTGTCGGCCACTATTGCACTGTTGGGTCAAAAATTAACATCAAAACTCAGTATCCTAAAAAACTCAATGTCTGGGCAGGCATTTTAGGAGATTTCATCATTGGTCTCTTTTTGATTTTTGAAATGCTGCCAAATATTTAGAGCTTTTGCAAACTCGAATTATTCATTATTCACTTGCTGCATTTGAAATGCAGCAAGTTGCTTGGTTTTTAATTCACAAGAGCATAACAATGATTTAAAAGCTAAGCTATAACACTTTTTACTCATTTCACTTGATTTTATTCTTAAAGTTAGATATCAATTAGGTTAAGTAGAGCAGATTATGTTCGAATAAATCTGGAATTTTTTCACAACTATTAATGAATCTGTAAATATTGTGTAACTGTTGATGTTGGACTAAAGATAATTATTATTACAGAAAAGACAAAAATCAACTCACATTTATTATCAAGGCCCGCTTTATACTTCTGGAATCCATTTAACCTCACTTTCTTGCCGATAGTCTCTAAAAACTCATTGAAAGCAGGACCAGCTTCCTCATTATTATACATTTCTTCTTCAGAACTCTGTCCTGCTTTACAATACATAACACCAACCTTATAATTTGTCATAAGGCCTTGTTCGTCCAACTTCAAAAGTTGATCCTCGGTTTGAGTTGTCTGAACGCCCATCCTCAGAGAACTGAGTTGAATTTCAGGGGCTACGTATTCTAGCACTTCCTTGACGTTCAAGTTCTTACTGCTATTCGATGTTTTAATGTTGGGTATGGCGTCTTCTAAAATGGCGCCTCGTAAAGTTTGTAATTCTGATGTTCTTATGACTAGTCTATACTGGTATTGCATTATGGAAGATGATTGATTTTCTTTATGTATCACTTTTTCTCTTCGTATCGATATTGCTATAGGGCCTAGCTGCTCGTCCATGCCAAACCAATTTTGGTGATCTGAAAAGAATTACAGTCATTTATTTATCTATAAAGGAATACAAACATATGATAGGGAGATCGGAAAGTAAATTCTTTTCTGCTCATGTAGATATTGGATTGTCATTTGTCAGCTCATTGTGTACTTCGAAGTCGTGTCAAAGACATTTTAAGGTTATTGCGACTTGTTCACTTCTAAATAATTAAATATTAGACGTTTTTTTGCAATTTGGAGTGAAATGACCAGCCAAATACCAGCAGAGCATATTCAGCATTTTATGCTTTTTGAGTTTTACAGGGGTAGTAACGCAACAGTTGAGGCCAAAAAGAATTGCGACGTTTATCTAAGTGCATTAGACGTTCGTAAATGCCAAAGATGGTTCTCTAGGTTCAGATCCGGTAATTTTGATCTCTCTAACTTCTATCGATCAGGAAGATCAACAAAATTAGACAACGACATACTCAGTGAACGACGACTAGAAGGACTGATTCCACAATGATGAAGAAAATCGAGCATCGCGCCGCTATAAAGTTCCTCACTAAGCAGTGAAAAAGTAAAAAAATTATTCATGACGAGATGGTTGCTGTTTACCAAGACTCTGCCCCTTCGTTATCCACCGTTCAAAAGTGGTCAAATGATTTTCAAGAGAGGCAGGGAAAGCATTGAAGACGACACTCGCTCGGGCGGGCCCGTTAGCGGCACCAATGAAGAAAATGTGTAAAAATTGGAAAAGTTAGTACTTGAAAATGCCAGAATAAAAATCAAGAAGTTAGCAGAGATGACAAAACCTATCCGTGGGTACCATACAAGCTATCCTTTATGGTCATCTTAACCTCTCAAGGTCAGTGCAAGATGGGTACCGAGAATGCTCACCGCACCTCAGAAGCAAGTGCGAGTCGAGTGCTGTAAGAAGTTTTCAAAGCTCTGTGGAGAAGACCCATCGATTATTTTCAAACAGTTGGTTACCCCGGATCAGATGTGGGTTCATCACTATATCCTGAGAGTGATCAAGATTAATTTTTTTTTTCATTGATTCTTCATTAAAACGGTAATTCCATTCCTAATATAAATTTTCTATTGATAATATTCAGTAATGAACAATGATAATATAGTCAGGCGTTACGCGTACCTCAAACATTAACAGATGACAAATATATTTACTTAGCAAATATTTGGAGTATATTTTCAATGAATGAAGTAGTATGAATCATCTTTTCGTTCAGATTAATATGAAATTCATTTAATGATAAGAAAATTATTGATAATTAAAATCAAGCATTTAAATAAATAATAAGTAGATCATTGGTTGGAGATTTTTTCTGGATTGCTAATTCATATGGAATACGGTGTAATTATTTTCAATACATGAGGTTTTTACAGATCATCCCAATTTAAACTGCTCAAAGTAAGTTAAATTCACAGAGCAATATTTCTGATACATTTCAACGAATTCCCCTAGAATTCTTCAGAATCAAAATTTTTTATATTCACTAATGAATTTATTTTATCAAGTATAATTATATTATATTCACTACTTTTCAACCAAAGCAAATATTAATAAATTAAAACAAAACACTTTTTTGTTCACTACTCTGTCAAATAATTAACCTTTGAAATTGTACATTTTTCTAACCCCAACCTTAAATTTTTACATTTTACATTTCAAAATATATCGAATTAAAAAACCGAATGAAAAATCTATTATCTCTTTCCGCTCAAGCAGAAGCTTCAGATTAAAATAAGATTTTCAGTGATAAATAAGTTTACTCTTGGTTAAATAAACAATTTTCATCATATACTTTTCTTCATACTAAAATGAATAAGGAATAACAATTGACATCTACATTCTGTCAAGAAAGTACCGGGAATTATCGATTTAAATCTGGCGGGGTAATGAGGAAGGTAAAATTTTTTTTTCCTAGGTTGGTACCACTGTCCTTAATTACTATGCCAAGCTTGAGCGGGATCTGTCAACTAGTGTGTTTGCAACAGCTGATTAAGTCAGTCGATGTCAGAGTGCGTGCCGATTTTTACTATGGGTGATTACGTTGAGCAAAGAATTTGTTTAAAGTTTTGTGTTGCAAATGAATTTTCGTGTGCCGATGCATTGAAAATGTTGCAAAAGGCCTTTGGTGATAATGCTCTATCGAAAACTCGTGCATATCAGTGGTACAGAGCCTTCAAGGACGGTCGTGAAGTGGTCGCCCATCGACGGCTTCGATCGAAGATAACGTCGATAAAATTAAGGAAAGGGTGCTGGAAAACCGTCGTACCAGCTTGAGAGAGATAGCACATGATCTCAAGATATCCCACGAGTCCGCACGTACGATTTTGATTGATATTTTGGGCATGAGAAAGGTGGCCGCACGACTCGTACCGAAAGACCTGAATTTTCTTCAAAAACGTCATCGCGAACAGGTTGCTTCAGACATGCTGGATCGCTGTAATTCCGATTCTACATTCATGGAACGCATTATAACTGGTGATGAGACCTGGGTCTACGAGTACGATATGCAAACAAGCAATCATCGGAATGAGTGGGAAAAAATGAGCCGAAACCGAAAAAACCACGCCAAAGCCGCTCGAAAATGAAGGTGATGCTCATTGTTTTCTTCGATATCCGCGTCGACTACGAATTCGTTCCAGAGGGTCAGACGGTAAACAAGGAGTATTACCTAGGCGTTATGAAACGTTTGCGTGAGCGTATCCGTAAGAAGCGGCCAAATTTGTGGGCGAACAACTCATGGATTTTGCATGACGATAACGCGCCTTCTCACCGAGCTACGATTGTGACTGACTTTCTCGCCAAAAACTCAACAAACGTGCTTCAGCAACCACCGTATTCGCCGGATTTGGTTCCCTGCGACTTTTTCCTCTTCCCAAAACTAAAATTGCCCCTTCGTGGCACCCGTTTTGGTTCGATTGAAGCCATAAAACAAAATTCGGCGCGAGAGCTAAAGTCCATCCCGGAAAGCGCCTATAAAAAATGTTTCGATAATTGGAAGTGCCGTTGGCATGGATGTATTGGAGCAAATGGAGCCTATTTTGAAGGCGACCCAATAAATTTTGACGATTAAATATAAAAATGTTGTTTTAATTGAAAATTCCCGGTACTTTCTTGACAGAGTAGTACATTTACACAAATCAATTTTGTATAATATTTCTGAGGGCTGAACTCACAGCTCTGACAACATTGATAAATAAATAACTCCGTAAAATTAATAGAACATTACGAATTTTATAAAAGCAACTTTTCAAACAATAGGAAACTTTAAATAAAATGTTGACTTCTTTAGTTTCAATAATCCACCTTCTCACTTCTTGTCTTACTTTAAGTATGACATACTTTCTATGAAACTATCGATTAATAGTTTCTTGCTACTGACCAAAGATCATTGGCACTTTCCAGTACAGTTTACAAGTGTAGGATAAACAGCTTGGCACATAATAAAAAATCTACTCTGAGGAGAATTTTGCATACAAACCTCAGTATGAAGGCTTACAAAGTTCATCTAGTGCACGAGGACTATCTGATGCTTTTCCACTTCGCTCAATGGCTAATGATCGCATGGCTGAATCGATAAAGTTCATTTTCACCTCAGAGGATATGTGAATAAGCAAAACTCTTGCAATTGGAGATCAGAGAATCCAATTCAAATTATTGTGGAAAAGCCCATGCGCCCACAGCAAGTGACTATTTGGTACGGTTTTTGGTCCAGTGGCATCATTGATCCATTTTTCTTCGAAAATGAGCAAGGAACCACTGCCACAGTCCATGGGGAACGTTACCGCGCCATGTTCAACCAATTTTTGTTTCCCAAAATTCAAAAGGAAGGCGTGGACAACATTTGGTTTCAACAGGACAAGCCCATTTGCCACAAAGCAAACGTAACCATCGATCTTTTGCGCAAAGTTTTTGAAAAATCGAATTATCAGTCGGAATGCTGATGTCAATTGGCCGACTCAGAGCTGTGATTTGACACCGTTGGATTATTTCTGTAGGAATCCGTTAAGGATAAGTGTTATGCTATTCATCCAGAAACGATTAATGCTTATTTAAATAAGGTAATTCTGATTTTCACAAATTTTTATTCTTATGTTTACAACAATCATTTCGCTATCACAGTAGCATCATCAGGTAAGATTACATTTTGAATAACTAAGCTTTTTTCCGAAATCCGTTGCTATCTATATTACAGTAAGTACAATAAATTTTTATTGAGCACTAAAACCCAAAAAGGGGTCTCTGCAAATTCCAGCTTATCTGAATATATTTAACAGAGGTGAGTTATTTAAATCTTTTTGTTCGTTAAGTAATATTCCAATTTTATTATGTTTATTTATCTCTAGGGATTCTAACAGATTTAAGGCATAACTTTCACTTTCTTTCAAAATTATGGTTGAAAGTATGTCCTGTTTCTAACAAATGGTTGGAATATGTAGAATTACTTTTATTATTGAGGAAACTCTTCAAATATTCACAAATTCTATGTCGGAAAGTTCTTCCAGTCTATCCTATGTAAACTTTAGGGCAATCACCGCACGTTAACTAATAAACCTCCGATTCATCATCTTTATGTGTACAGCCTTTATTATTTTTACCAAATTTACTCAAGTTTGAATTGGTTTTAAATGAAGTCCTTAAATTATATTTATTTTAGGTATGTAGCAATTTTCTCAGAAATACCTTTAGTGTATTTTAAGGAAATGTATTTAAAATTTTCTTTTATATTAGGATACACCATATTTAAAGCTATTTTAATATTTTTATTCATCAACAATTTGTCAATCAACTTAGGATCATAGTCATGTTCATGAAACACGAAATCAAAGTTACCATTCATGAGATTGAACCTCAAGCAATCGACAATGTACTGAAAAAATGGGTTGATCGGAAGGTGAACTATCATTTGAATGATAGTATTTTTCATTCATAAATGTCAAAAGTTTGAAGAAATATTCATTAGTTTTTTATTTATAGCCAATCAATATGCACATTTTAAATGGCTCACCAACTGCAAAGGTAATTATTTTTTTCCTGTGCATGTTTGATCCCACAAAAAGCATTGTCTTCAATTTTTTTGAAAATTATAATAAATAAAATAGTGTTACTTTTTAAATCATAAAGTTAACTCAAGAGAAAAAATTAGGTAATATTTTTTATAAACCAGATTATTCTTTTTTAAAAAACGATATTTTTTGATTTGTAGGTGAATTTTATCTAACATATAATACAAATACTTTCCTGAAATACTGGCTGATTTTATGTAAGATTGGTTGTGTGTATTCCAAATTTCAAGTCAACATGTGTATTACGACTTGAAAAATTAATCTTTTAATTTAAATCCCTCACATTGAACTTATTGAGCTCAAAACTTGAAGAATCGTCCATGACCACTGTTTAATTTTTGTACCACATTTGTTTCTTTAGAGAAATTTCTAAAAAAAGCTCTGTACGGTAGACAGGTGGATTTTTTAATTCGATTAGTGAAAGTTTCATACTTCCAAACAAAAAGTGTCAAAATTTCAGGAAGAGGGGGAATTGCAATCATTAAGGTCTAAATAATATACATATTGTAATACGTATTATGGTCGAAATTGGAAAAACATTAAATTTATGGAATAACTTCAAAAGATCATGTAACATATACGTTTTCATTTATATGGTACTCACCTTGTCCTGAGAAATATTTCCTATAATACAAAGCCCCTTGGTCTACACTCTCAATAGGCCTGGGTAATCTCTGGTAGGGGCATGTCGAATGCCTCCAGTGCGTTTCCCCCAATGGGAACTCCAACACAGCCACTCCATAGGCCAACGGAGGCCTATGTAACGGTTTTTTGCTTCCACCGGCACTACCACTGTGCACTCGAGTCAAACTCACTATTCTCTCTTCTTCCCCGCCGATTTCATTCCTGAAAAACGGGCAACTTTCCACTAAACAATTGCTCTGACCGTCCCCTATGTCTTCATCACCGTTTTCCGTGTCTGGCGTCGACGACCTGGCCAGCATAGATGCTGCAGAGGCTCCGGTGGCTGTGTTCCGCCGTTTTGCCAAGAGATTCCTCCTCATTCGAACCACATAGCTCAAGTTGGTGGTCAGGGACTGACAGTCAAAATGAGTGAAAGCTCTTCTTCTTGCTATCTCCTCAGATTCCGTGTTTACATTAACACTGGTGTTACTGCCGGACACAATAGAGCTGTCATCCATTGCTTGTTTCTGGTTTTTGTTACTGCTACTACTATTGACCTTCAAAAAATTTCAGATTCATTAAAACACCTCTGTCTCTTCATATGTAATCTCAGTTTTTTTCATTTGTACAGTGCTCATAAAATAATAATGTGGTGATAATATTTATATATAAACATCATGGAACAAAACAGTATGTTGGAATGAATTCATAAATTTCCTAAATTTTCTTGTACAATTAGTTTGTTCTTCAAATCTCAAGTTACTACCTAGATAACATCAAATGACATTTACAAGTATAGTTTAAAATAAATTAAATAAAGAAAGGTAACAATCTTCTTCTTCCTGTGAAAAGATTCACAGTAAACTGTGCAACAGAAATAATTTCAGTGGTAGTTAAACTTACAAAAACTAAGGGTAAATAAAATGAAAGTAAAACTTGGTGATTATAAAAATGGTATATATGAATATCTAAAATCTTGGACTTATAGCTTTAATATTATACATCATCTGTGCTTTTGAGTTCTAACCTCAATTTGATAGGTATATATGGAAGTACTTGTATATATTTCCAGGTTGAGCTAAGTGCCACATTCAAATACCATCTAGAGATGTGGTATTGCATATTCAACCCAAGGTGCATTGAAAGCTATATGTGGACAGTCTTCAGAATATACAGAATAATATCAGCTGTGCTTTTGAGTTGTAACCTCAAACGTACATAGTATATTTGGAGGTTCTTGTATAAATTTCCAGATTGAGCTAAGCACCATATTCCAGTAGAAATGTCTGCATGGTAATGCATATTGAATTCAAGGTGCATAGAAAACAATATGTGGACACTCTCCAGAATATACAAAATATAGTCAACTGTGCCTTTGAGCTTTAACCTCAATTTGACAAGTATATTTGGAAGTTTTTGTATGGATTTCCAGATTAAGATAATATTTCAATATTATCTAGAGATATTTAAGTGTTATTATATATTCGACCCAAAGTACATAGAAGATCATATGTGGACACTCTCCAAAATTTACAAAATAAAGTCAACTGGCGTTTCCACAGATATAATAGGTGTAGAAGCATGAAATAAGATTTTCCCTATAGATGGAGCTAGCCATCAGTTTAGGGATCGACACCTGAATCCTGTTTGCTGTGTGTGATGGGGAATTATCATGGAGCAAAATGACTTTGTGTTGCTTGTTTCGATATTCGGGTTATTTTTCACGTAATGCTCGATTTAAATCGATCACTTGCTTGGTACGGATCAGTGTTAACGATTTCAAATGGTTTTAGCAGCTCATAATAATTAAATCCTTCTAATCCTACCCAACACAAGACATTGTCTTCTTTTCAGAGCGATTTGGTCTTAAAGTAGATATCGATTGTTCGCCTGGATTCACCAATGATTTACAACGCTTAGGATTCTCAAAATATATTTTCATCGCCTGTTCAGCCCAACTATCGTTTACAGACTAGAAAACTAGTCACCTGGTCTACTTTACATCTTGGTTTAATCGTATAACGCATTTACCACATTATTCCTTATGAAACTATGTATGAAAACTTAATGAAAAAATATAAGAAATTGACTCACATTCCCACTACCCCAAAACCTGGGTAATTTGACCCTCAATTTCGGACTTTGTGGATTAGAATGATAGGAAGCATTGGCGTTCGTGTCTCCAGCGTAGCTACTGCAGGTCAAACCGTCCGATTGGTCAACTGATTTTCCCCTCAAGTATTCAGATGGTCCAGGTGATCTTTGGTCTGTACCAATAGCTCCCAAAACTGCTGGTCTATAATCCTGGAGCATGGCAAAGAATGATTCGCCGGTGGTTAGAGGAGTCCCATTAGAAGCCTGACTGGAGGAAGGTCTATCTATTATGTGATCTATCGATCCGTGGCTTCCGTATTCCCTTTTGAGTCCCGGAGGAGAACCATTCGCCCTAAAAAAAAAGTCATAAAAGATCACTATGGAAAAATTAAATGAAGTATTAAAGAAAATTAAACTTAATACCAAATAAAGCAATATGAATTTTGATAAAAAAGTGAAAAAACAAATTTCGCAAAACTGTAATCTACTTATGTTAATGATATAATTTAGGATAATCATATTAACCTGCAATTTTGGATAGTTCTTCTCCGTCTGCAACCTTTGAACAGACAGTTCATGCTTCACGGCGAAAAATATCGACTCGAGAATTAAAATTTGCTGTACAGAACATTTCAAGGTGGAAATTCGAAATCAAGATCATCCGCTGCAAAGGAACAAAAACAACATGATTCGATGTGAAGTTGGGTATAATTTCATCAAGCAGGATGCGAGGTTAATAATTGTATCCGTAAAATTATGCTGGGAGTCCTCAAAAGGAAGTCGGAATAAATCAACAGAGTTCTCAGAAACACAATTGGAAATCGGGCAATAAAAAAACTTTACACGTAAATCTGCGTGAAATATATTTTTTCCACTACTGACATAGTAAGTAGTCTGTTACGACATTGATTTCATTAAAGTAAGTACTACTTACTAAGGTAGCTTGGGTTACTATTGACAACGGGAAATAAGCGAAAATTTTCTTCCCTAGGGAAGAATTATGCCAGCATTGTTGTTTCCGATATTGAGGTTGAATTCATTTTTATACACCACTCTTTAAAACACTTATATGCTGTTTGATAAAGTTTCTTAGGCTTCCCCGGTAAAAGGAATTCACAAGCAGCATTTGTTGCTTCTTAAATTTCACCTTTTTTGGAATTTATTTTAGAGAAGGAAATGTAGTTTTGACAAACACTTTGAAAGATGAAAATCTTAGTAACCTAAGGCAAACCGATATTTTATTGAAAGTATATAAGTTTCCAGTGGAGTTATCTCGCATGATCTTGGAGGCCAATTAATTGGACCATTTCTCGAAATAACGTTATCGCCAAATCTTTCTTTCAATAAATCAATTGTTACCATAGCAGCATGAGGTGTAGCACCATCTTGTTGGAACCAAAACACTTGAGCTTCATCACTAAACACAATTTTACTTCAAGCTGTTCTAGAGCCCAATCAGCAAACAGACGACGCTTATTATGGTCAAGTGGCTTTAGTTCTTGAACCAGTTCGATCTTGTATGGGTGTAGACCAAGATCTTTAGGCAAAATTTTCCGTGTGGTGGATGCACAGAGTCCAACTTGTTGTGAACGTTGTCGAATAGACAAATCTGTATCATCATTAACACTATGACTTACAGCAGCGATATTTTCTTCTGTACGTACAATTCTTTGTCTTGTTGTTGCATCGAGTAAAGAAAATGTTGTCCGAAATCTGTCGATAGTTCGACGATTACGTAAACCATAAATTTCACGAAGTGCTCTATAAGTTTGGCGAATAGAACACTGATTTTGAAAGTAAATTCCAACAATTTGTAAACGTTTTTGCGGCGAGTCTTTCCATGATAATAATATTGACAACGGAAAGTAAGTGAAAACTTACTTGCCTAGGGAAGAAATATGCCAGCATTGTTGTTTCGGACATTGAGGTTGAATTCATTTTTAGGCACCACTCTTTGAAACACTTATCTATATGCTGTTTGGTAACATTTCTTAGACTTCTCCGTTAAAAGGAATTCACATGCAGCATTTATTGCTTCTTGAATTTCATATTCTCTGGAATTAAGTTCAGAGACGGAATTCTATTTTTGACAAACATCCGTTTTGCTCAGATGTAACCGATAAGGGCATTTATGAAATTATTACCGCTTTCCCTATTTCTCCAACTCAGGATTGAACTCCTCTCTTGAATACCATTAAAAGTCGCCGTCAATTGATTCATTGTTACAAAATATTATTATGTTAAATATGATTTTCAATTGTAAACGACTTTCAGAAAAGAAATATTTAATTTTTCACAGAAAGTAACGTGAAAAATTCTATAAAAATGAATTTTTTCGAGAAAACTGGATCGTTATTTGATAAAAACAACCCGTTCGCGTTCTCGACTAGTGAGCACACCTGAAAACATAGCTGCTGTATTCCAGAATGTGACTGAACATCAACCAAAATCAATTCGTCATCGTGCTCAAGAAATAAACATTTCTTGCACTTCTCTGAGGAGAATTTTCCATAAAGACCTAGATATGAAGGCTGATAAAGTTCAACTTTATCAAGAAGTGAAGCCTCGTGGCCATCCGATGCGTTTCCACTTCGATCAATAAGCTAATGATCTCATAACTGAAGATTCTTGTGTATTTTTTTTATATAAACTATCAGTTTTCAACAAAACTGAATTGATTAATCTGAAAAGGTTGGATAATTAATGCTGGATACCAGATGTTTTACTACATTTCATTACGGAGGAAGGAAAGTTTTATTAAGCAGAAATAATAACAAACGTTATCTGGAAAGTGCTTTCTGACAGTTTATGTACCTTAATATTTCAATCCAGATGTGTTTCATTTGAATATACACCTAGACATCATTAAGGGTTAGACCGGATGTAGGCTATATTGACTGTATACTTTATAGTTTGAAATAATTGTTTGTATGGTGTCAAAAGATAAGGTTACACAATATAAAAATATATAATATAATTACATATATTCAGAATTCATAAGTGTAAATTATATTGATAATTTAACATAGCATGATAAGCATATTGACTGATGGTGATGTAATTAATTATCAAAGCAGAGTTTTTCTGGGAAGCTAATGGCTGCAAATGACCGGTATAATGTTTTAATTGCAAACACAAAATCAAGACAGCGGTTCTAGAAAAAAAATTTAACTTCTTCACAAATACTCTTCGGAAACTGCCCATATTGGGTTATTATAACTAAGGCCATACAAATTTCAAAGATGTTGAAGATAAATAAGAACCTCTGTAATTATAAGTTTAGAAAACTTATGAAAACATTTCAGTTAAAAAGTACTAGGTTAATATTTTTACGTCCATCTTCTGAAGGATAAAACTAATTGTATATTCAGAAGATGGCCGTAAAAATATTAATCGAGTGCTTATTAACTGAAATTTTTCGAATAATTTCAATAAATTACCTTTTATCATATGAAAAGAAGAAGAATAATTGATCTAATGGAGCATGGTATATCTCGAAAAGATACAGTGGGTGTTTTCCAATTGATACTTTCAAAAACTAATAAAAGATTCATAGCATCATTAATGAGGAGTATGAACTATGATATTATCAGTGCCCTGTAATTTGCAACGACTGCAAATATGCCCAGCACCTATATTCGCTGTGCATAGGAAAACTAATGTATTTATCATACACTAGAGCTATCTAGTGCATGCAAATATACTACACGCGAATAAATTCAAGCAAAGAACTGTGTTCCCGAATTTTTCTAACGTTACAAATGCAGAAAAATTTCCCCATGCTCAATTCAGATCCCGTTACGCCGTGATGCTCATAATTAGCATATTTATATTCAAATAAATTAATTCGACTGATAATTTGTTATCATTTATAAGGATTATGCGCTATGGCAATAGAAAGTTCTTAAAATCGAGACACATGGCACTGATGATTGAAACGAATAAATTTCAAAACGTGCGCATATCTACTACTTATGTCCCAGTGATCAACAAAACCTAGTCGGGCTTGTTTGAGTTTAGAACTGTTATTCAATAGACGTATGTTGCATTGTCTCGATTTAGACTTTCTATTTACAATACCTTGAGGAATAGTGTCACTTGAAAGGGATCGAAATTGGCTGGTATATTTGTATGGTTTGTGATAAGGCAACTTATGATACACTGCCCTAAAATTGAAGTGGATAATTTGCGTATATATAATAATATATAACGAAAGTAAAATAATCGATTTGGTATATGAAATGATGTATCGGGTGTTTTTTTAGATTGAAAGAACTTTAAATTAAAATAAAACACATTTAAATTAAGATTGAAGTCAATTTTTTTTATTTGAAAGATAATTTTATGACATTTATGTTTTAAAAATAATTTCCGGCATATGTTCAACACGACTAGCTCTGAGGAACCGCATTCGACCAGACCAATTTTGACCACTTTCTCGAGTAATTCAAGCCTTATTTCATCAATAGAACGAGTTAGGTTGGCTTCCAAAGCGTCTGTTGTTGCTGGTTTATCAGCATAAACCAATGACTTGACATAACCCCAAAGAAAATAATCCAGTGGAGTTATGTCGCATTATGTTGGAGACTAAGTAATTGGACCATTTTTCGAAATAATATTATAGCCAAATCTTTCTTTCAATAAATCAATTGTTATTGTAGCAGCATGAGGTGTAGCACCATCTTGATGGAACCAAAACACTTCTGGTCGATACCATTCAGATTTTGAAACAAATAGTCATTGATCATCGATCTGTAACGAGCACCATTCACTGTATCATTAGCTCCACCATACAGTGCATTTTCAGGATGCAATGGAACCTGCAGAACTTCTTGAGGATTGTTTTCACTCCATATACGGCAATTTTGCTTGTTTGCATAGCGTTCAACCAGAAATGAACCTAATCACTGAACAAAAGCTGTTCTAGGGCCCAATCAGCAAACAAACGACGCTTATTATGGTCAAGTGGCTTTAGTTCTTGAACCAATTGGATCTTGTATGGGTGTAGACCAAGGTCTTTACGCAAAATTTTCCATGTGGTGGATGTCCAGAGTCCAACTTGTTGTGAACGTCGACGAATAGACAAATCTGGATCATCATTACCACTATGACTTACAGCAGCGATATTTTCTTCTGTACGTACAGTTCTTTATCTTGTTTTTGCATCGAGTAGAGAAAATGTCCGAAATCTATCGATAGTTCGACCAATAGGCTGCTCTGATGGATGATTATGTAAACCATAAATTTCACGAAGTGCTCTATAAGTTTGGCGAATAGAACACTGATTTTAAAACTAAATTTAAACAATTTGTAAGCGTTGTTGCAGCGTGAGTTTTTCCATGTTAATTTGTCAATGCTCACTTAACAGAATTGTCAAAACAACATGGCTTTTACCTTCTGCCAAATCACTTTTATCCCTATCGAAAGTTCTATCACTCTAAAAAAATACCCAATATTAAGTAAAGTGTCTAAATACGGTTAACTTGCCTAAAATGGCAACAGTAAGCAAGACTGCTTTAGAGCGACAACGTAGTAGAGAAATAAACAAAATGAAGATCCTGACTTGGTGGAGTCTGTACGCTCAAATAAAGCTCCTCTAGCTCCTCGTGGTGCTGTAACTCTATGCGGCATTGTGTCAGTGTGGTTATCAAAGCATTGGCGATATGTTGTAATATCTGCGGTGGGTCAGGTAAGCGGTGTAATTGCTGTGACTTACAGACCAGACATGTTCAATACAATTTAGGTCTAGTTTAGGTTAGAGACTGCGCGCCAATCCATTCGGTTAATAACATTTCTATGCGGTCGTTGATAATTTTAACCTAGTATGGACGAGCATTATTGTCATTTAAATCAAAATTGTCGCCAATAGCTGCTCCGAAGGGAACAATAATTGGTTCTACAATCAAATCAAGATACCTTACCGTTGTGAAGGTTGCGTTAATGTGGATAATAAGATCTGTGCGCGCATTAAAATAAATGCCTCCCCAAACTCAGACTGAGCCGTCACCGAAAAAAGTTGTTGGCATCATGCATTATACCGTTGACCCTGTTTTCGCCACACCAACATTCGCCCATCAGATTGATACTGACGAAATCTGAACTCATCCATGAACAGGCAGGATCTCCATCCGAGCGCGTTCCAGTTCTCATATTCAAGAGCCGAACGATATCTTATAGCCCGGTGCTCTCTATTCAATCGCGGGTGCCTGGCGGATCCTCTTGACCTCAAATCGAAACTGTGCAACGTATTTCGGATTGTATGAGTTGATTGAGCTATACCACGCTCTACTAACTATACTTCGCGAAACCTTGAGACGACAAGAAACATTTTGTTGAATTAAACATTCGTCTACCCAACACACAATTGTTCAAGTTGGATAGCTTCTAAACGCATGTTAAAATCGTAACAATAAATCCACAACTGAAACTAACTGAAACTACACAACACCAGATCGATTTCAATAGCAGATTAACGCACATGCAGACCACAAAAAAAAGAAGATCATACACCAACAAAAAATGAGTTTTTGGTAATTTTCTGTAATTAAGTCTTCAAGTGTCATGAGGAACACATTTTGTGTATGTGTAACACGCAAACACACGCCTCTACACATGCTATGTAGAGCAATGCTGAAAATTTGATTCAAGTGGAAAAAGTCAATTTTCTCTGGGGTATCCACTTCAATTTTTAAGCAATGTAGGTAGTTTGAAAATATTCCAGATCATTCAAAAGATTTGCAGTCAAGCATAAAAACTTTGTAAGGTTGGAACTCTCTGCCCCAGTCATTTTTTCCGAACAGTTCTCGAAGTTTGCATGACCTTATCTGTAGAGGCCCAAACTGATATTTGCGTAAAAACTTGAGCCACGATCATTTTTAGAATAATGAATGAGGCTATTGTATTCCTCATGCCCGGATTCAAGACTATCAAATCCGTTTAAAAGAAGCTTTCAGTATACAAATTAGGTATTGACGTCAAATGGAAGCCGATTATTGTGAACGAAATTCCGATTCGTACATTCCAAAGTATGCTAATCTTCTTCCCCGAACCGGTGACTCAGCGCCATTGTCAAGCCCCTAAAACACTCACCTTCTCGAATGGCCGTGATGGTGATCCAGCAACTCCAAGCTCGAATTGCTGCGGTACAACAGTTCCGGAGTGCCGATGTTCTGTGGTCTACCCGAAGAATTCTTCCCAGCTGGACAGTTGTGGCTATGACGGTCGTTGAAGGAGGCCCTCGCCGCCGAGAGACCTGCCGAAGCCCAGGCTTTATGCACGTGCGTGTTATAGTACTCCACGGCTTGGGCCGTCCTGGCTCGGCTCTGGGATAGGGGCGCCCGGGGTGGCGCTGACCCGCATTCCTGCAGTCCAATCATCCCATCACGCTGCAAGAAGAAGACAGGAATTAGATAAACATCAAGTAATAACGTAATATGGAAATCCCAAGACCAAAAATGGCCAAGAAATTAGTTGCATTAAACTGCACATAAACGTTTCACTAATAAATAAATAAAATTCCAATTCTATACCACCACAAACCAAAATGCAAGAGACCAAGTCATCAAAACAGATGTTTTTCTTATTAGACGTACAAACGGATAGGTAAGTACTGGTCAGATGGCCATAGGATGAGACTGGCTGTTCTCCAGGGTTCTGTTCTGGGTTCACTCTTGTCTATTTTCCTCATAAAATATTTGGTCTACTATATAAGTGCAGAACTGATAGTCATCTTTGTTGATGATACTTATGGCCAGTTTCATAAACGAAATTAAAGCCTCCTTTTTCCCAAAAAGTCTCCTTTAATGGTAAAACGTGTTTCATAAGCAAATTTTAAGGTTAAAGGGAAGTTAAAAGCGTCCTTTATCTTAAAGTGAGAAAATCGGCCCTTTGCGGCTGGAAAAGGATCCTTTAACGAGAAGCTTGACACTGCGCAGGTGCTCGATAAACACAAAAACAGTGGACATAACCTTCCTCTATCATATTAGCCCATTTTGTTTGATTTTAGGGTACTACGAAATATGTTAACGTTCAAACTGTGTGTAATTCAGACTTGAGAATGAAAATTATTGTAGCTAAAAGACCGGGTGCAACAAATGATCAAACCATCTTTAATAACAGTGTCTTGAAGAGACAATTTGAGGGTAGTAAATTTGGACGGTATTTGTTACTTTGTGGTAGTGGTTATAGTTTGCAGACTTATCTTATGACAAAGTTACCGGAAGCTATAACTGCAGCTGAAAATGTATACAAGCAGTCAATTATACGAACTAGAAATGTGGTGGAGAGAAAGTATGAAGTTTTGAAACGTCGTTTTCCTATCCTTTCTAAAGGAATGAGTGTTAAGTTAACGACCATAAGGGCAGTTATTGTTGCTACCGCTGTTTTGCACAATATATAATAGCTGTAAATATAAACGAAATATTTCCAAATGAATGATTGCAGGAGGAAGAGGACTTTCAAACACATTCAACTAATTATAATGCAGCTCGTCAAGTGAGACTCTATTATTAAATATACTACTCTGTCAAGAATGTACCGGGAATTTTCAATTAAAACAACATTTTTACATTTAATTGTCAAAATTTATTGGGTCGCCTTCAAAATAGGCTCCATTTGCTCCAATACATCTATGCCAACGGCACTTCCAATTATCGAAACATTTTTTATAGGCGCTTTCCGGGATGGACTTTAGCTCTCGCGCCGAATTTTGTTTTATGGCTTCAATCGACTCAAAACGGGTGCCACGAAGGGGCAATTTTAGTTTTGGGAAGAGGAAAAAGTCGCAGGGAGCCAAATCCGGCGAATACGGTGGTTGCTGAAGCACGTTTGTTGAGTTTTTGGCAAGAAAGTCAGTCACAATCGTAGCTCGGTGAGAAGGCGCGTTATCGTCATGCAAAATCCATGAGTTATTCGCCCACAAATTTGGCCGCTTCTTACGGACACGCTCACGCAAAAGTTTCATAACGCCTAGGTAATACTCCTTGTTTACCGTCTGACCCTCTGGAACGAATTCGTAGTGCACCACGCCACGGATATCGAAGAAAACAATGAGCATCACCTCCATTTTCGAGCGGCTTTGGCGTGGTTTTTTCGGTTTCGGCTCATTTTTTGCCACCCATTCCGATCATTGCTGGCTTGTTTGCATATCGTACTCGTAGACCCAGGTCTCATCACCAGTTATAATGCGTTCCATGAATGTAGAATCGGAATTACAGCGATCCAGCATGTCTGAAGCAACCTGTTCGCGATGACGTTTTTGAAGAAAATTCAGGTCTTTCGGTTCGAGTCGTGCGGCCACCTTTCTCATGCCCAAAATATCAATAAAAATCGTACGTGCGGACTCGTGGGATATCTTAAGATCATGTGCTATCTCTCTCATGCTGGTGTGACGGTTTTCCAGCACCCTTTCCTTAATTTTATCGACGTCATCTTCGATCGAAGCCGTCGATGGGTGACCACTTCACGACCGTCCTTGAAGGCTCTGTACCACTGATATGCACGAGTTTTCGATAGAGCATTATCACCAAAGGCCTTTTGCAACATTTTCAATGCATCGGCACACGAAAATTCATTTGCAACACAAAACTTTAAACAAATTCTTTGCTCAACGTAATCACCCATAGTAAAAATCGGCACGCACTCTGACATCGACTGACTTAATCAGCTGTTGCAAACACACTAGTGGACAGATCCCGCTCAAGCTTGGCATAGTAATTAAGGACAGTGGTACCAACCTAGGAAAAAAAATTTTTACCTTCCTCATTGCCCCGCCAGATTTAAATCGATGATTCCCGGTACTTTCTTGACAGAATGTATATATTATTAAACAAATTTAAAATTTATATTTGTGTGATAATTGAAAATAAATTTGCTTGTCACCTGTGAAACTATTCTTCATATTCAATTTGTATCTTCAACATGACTAGATTTCATATAATTTTTATAAGATTCTACAAGGTATGTATTTAGATAGGTTTCTATGTTTGTATTTCTGATTCATTGTTTTACTTTAGGTAATATCTGAAAAAGTTTTAAGTGAGAATAAAGAAATAAAAATATTATGTGTTATTGAAATTTCTGTTTTTAATTCAAATTTGAGGGGATTTCATAGTCTGCAGCAATGCTGAGAGAATTCTAATACCGCTTTTTCCAGAAAGTGCATTCAAAATAAAAAAGATTTAATTATTATTATTTAGTTTTCTCTTCATCTCCATAATTTGCAAATCCAATAACATTTTAAGCTTCGAATGCTCCTCTTCTTTTCTTCTATTCTCTTCCTTGATAGCCACTATCTGAGCTTCTACTAGAGCTGTTTTTTTTATAATACATCTCCTTCGCTTCGGCAAGTGGGTTCGTAACAGTTGGGCTCAACTGTTTGGAAATTGGCTCTCTCAATTTCAATGGAGCCCCACCACAAGTCCCTTTAATATGACTGGCTGCGTTGAGCAGCTACCACCTTTCTATAATAGTTTAAGTTTTTATAATGTCATATTTGGATTTGAGCTGGTCCCCATCTCTCCAATGAAGAACTGTCGCATTGAAAGCAGTTGCTATTTTCTGCCAGACTTTATCCTATTAAAATTCTCTTTTTCAATCAATTCCAAGAGACGTAGTAGTTCCTCCTCTGGTTTTAAAGTAATATATTTTTTTTCTTTTCTTCCATATTCATTAATATAACTCACGTTTACTAAAATATAGCAATTCGCACGTAATATTGATACAAATTCCAATATACTATCTTCTGCACATAACCATGTTTATGCAAAGACTGATTTATACTTCTTTTTTTTCTTTTTACAAGTTTCGCCGCATAGCTCACAATTTTTACAGAATATCACCAACTATATTCGTAAAATCACTAGTTCTCAGGACAGCCAACAGTCGGAAACATATGACCGGCGCATTAAAGGAAGTTTTAAGTAAAGGACGATCGATGTACGTTTATGAAACTGATGGTCACATTTAAAGGATCCTTTTTCATAAAGGGATTTTTTCATAAAGGAGCCTTTTGATGTTGTTTATGAAACTCGCCATTAATTTGCTATATCGGCTAGGAGCCTCCGAACTCATTGAAATACGCGATCCAATTGTGAAAAAAATTTGAAGAGTGAGATTTAAATATAAAGATTTTTTAATAGAAGTATAGCTTAGTCTATGAATGAATAACTTTGCATTTAATTTTCTGTGGTTATAAATTAAATTAGATACCTAATCCGTTGCCAACATAATAAATAATGATAATAATTTAACCAACACAAACACTCGCTGCTGTGAAACATTTTGCTCTTAACTGAAAGACAACGAAAGAGTTATGGGCCAAGTTACCAGACATTGTAAAACTGGTCTTAAATGTTACAAACAATTAAACTCGTCATATTAAGGAAACGTACAGCGATTGGAAAGATTAAATAATTGCATCGCTACAAAAACACCCGAAACGTATAGCGTAACGAGTACCTTAAGCAAAAACCATCAAATTTGCTTTGTCTTCACGTACTACGCACGACATCGCCGTGTAAAAATTTTGCTCAGCAGCAGCCAATCACTCGCTCTGAAGCGTACGAAAAGAACCGTATCCACGCTTGCGTGGAAATAATAGCTTCCCGCTAATAGGGCATAATTATAGCGTAGAGGTTAGGTTATTTTTTTACGTATGCAAGCGTTCGACTATGTTGCGATGAGCTTGAGGACACCTGTAAAGTGACTCACTGATGTGACGATGCTTTTTGGAAGGTCAAGTTTATGCGTATCAACGGTTGGGTGGTGCTACAACAGATAATTATCTTCAATGCACTTTCATGAGGATATCCTCATCAGAAAGATTAAATAGAACTCGAGAAATGAATGAGGATTTAAGGAAGATATTAATTAATGTCCCCTGCAGATGCTGGCGACGAAATTTTGTCAAATCAGAAAGTTTTATAAATGTCACTCCCGACAAATTCACTCGATGATTTCATTTTATGATAAATAAGATTTTAATAAGGCTACTCAGACTATGGTGGTGTGATGGGAAAGTATTAAATTCTTACAGCAAGAGGTTTAATTTTAAATTGAGAGAGAAACGCAGAATTTCTGTGAAAGGCGTATATATTTTAATTTAAAAAATTTGAATATCAAAACAGATTTAATCTGTTAGTCTCCTATAAATTTTAATTTCAATGAATCATTGCAAGAGCATAGTCTTTTTCATCTATGACATAACCCCAAAGAAAATAGTCTGATGTTCAAATGTACGCCCAATTCTTGTCTCCATTTCGAAAAATTACTCATTGATTGTTTCACGAGGAGTGTGGCATGTTGGCTTTGAATAGGTGCAGGGGTATTAGCGTAGATCTTATCCTTGATAAAACCCTTAGAGAAAAAAATTCTAATAGCGTTAAATTGCTCCATCCTACTGTCCAACTGATTACACCATTTCACGAAATAATACTGTCCGAGAAACTATTCCTGTAATAGACTACCTGATACACAAGCAGTGTGGCATGTTACGCCACTCTACTGAAAATAAACGATGGTACCATGGTATAAATTTTCGGCAAAAAAAAAACAGTTGACAGCGTTCGGCAACGCAATCCAGTCACTGTAAGTCAACACCAGCATTATTTAAGGAAGAATGAGGTTTAATCACTCTGCCAACACAAAAAACGCAACAAAAGGTCTCTAGTTATAGTCTAAATAAAAAATGATAACTTATTTTACGTATCTCCAAATCCCACAAATTTTCTTTTGACATGACCAGATAGACGCAGAAGAATGTTCAAGCGCTGATGTCTCTGCAGACAAAAACTTTACTGAAAATAACCTCAGCATATAGAACCGGCACGGCCGAGGCTGTGTGAGCTGATGTGTGACAGCTTGCATTTTCGTGATGCAGAATGATTCGTTTACTGCGATTCGTTTCCCTGATTTTTTCAAACACTTTGCTGGTGTACTATTAAGAATTGAATGTTCTACATTTCCAGTCATTCCGAAGAGCAGGGGCCATTTGCTTCGAAGTGATTCGTGCGCGAATAACTTTTGTTAGATTTAGCTCATCTTGAGAGACCCAAACAGTAGATTGTTGTTTAGTTATAGGCTCATAGGCAAAGTTCCATGATCCATCGCCTGTCACGATCTTATAGACACCTTTTGAAGCACCGCGTTTGAATTTTTTCAACATTTCTTTGCACCAATCAACAAGAGCTTTTTTGAACGATTGTAAAATTATTTGGTATCCAATAAAAACAAATCTTTTTGATGGCCAAAGAATCATGCAATATTAAATTTGTCAATTATAACTAATGCCCAAGTAAGCCTCAATCTCATGGTATATCCCATGACGATCTTGCAATATTATAGCATCAATGTTTTTTGGCACAACAGTCGATTTTACACTACCCTCACGAAATTCGTTCTATAACGCAAAATCAGCAAAACAGGGTGGGTCGGGATGATTCTTTATCACCAAAAGTCGAAACGAATTGATTGCTCACTGGTGTTGATTTAATCCAAGTCATAGAATATTATCACACGTAAATATTCAGGATCTAGTATCATTATTTGACCAAGATGAATGTAAACAACACAACTAGTATGACACGTTCCGTTCAAAAAGTTTTAAAAACAACTTTTATTGAACACAGATCCATTTCAATTATAACTAAAAATAATTCAACGCCACATTTTCATTGAACAGAATAAATATGCACGATTATTCTGCATAATTAAATTTACTAGCTAATGCAATTTATCAGGCTTAATTCATCAGTGATCAGGGTCAATTGGTTTCGACACAATGTTCTTCGGTTTATTTCATAATAACGAATTAAAATATTTGTTGTGGATGATAAATCCTCCTTCAAAATTAATACGATTACTACAGAATGTTGAATGAATAGTTAGCTGTATCAAAATTTAAATCAATCAATTCCTCCTTGTTTCTATTCAGATAAGAATTTTAAAAAAATGGAACCGATTCACCTGATCGGTGACAATGGTGTGTCTATTCAATGAAATTGATTTCAATTTCAGCTGATTTCACGGATAATGTCGATTTTACTTTCAAATCAACAGAGATAAAATAGAGAAACACCGTAGATTTCTCTATTTTCTTATAAAGATATAACCAATCGCTTTAATAATTATGGTTTTATTATTTCCTCAAAAAATAAACCTTTGATATTGAGAGACGACAAATATTTAGCTTCCTTCTGAATTCTTTATATTTTCAATTCGTAAAATTCAAGATTAATAATAAATTAATATTAAGAATATTTTCAAGGAAAATTCTGAACAAAGTTATAACCACATGTGTTTTTAAAATAAAATAGAAAGGCCTTTTACTTGATAGAAGAAATAGAACAAAATTTGAATATCAAAACAAATTAAAATTTGTTTATTTTTTATTCAGAAAAATTTTAGAATTAAATTTATGTCTAAAACAAGCACCGCTTACATTTAATAGACGTATATAATCAAAACTCAATATATAATGTCAAATGGAATAAAAAAACCAACAGATATACGAAAGTCATTAAAATTAATAAATAAATATTTAAAGGAGACAAAATTTTGTTTCTGGTCTTACCTTTAAAAACACCAATTGCCACACTTAAAGGACTTCTCAAAGAATATAATTTATTTGAAATATTTAATATATTTAAATATTCGAATAAGTTAATTCAGAAATCTCTCAAAACATGCACTATATCTTCAAAAAACAAATATAATTCTAAGCAATCCCTTCTTCGGTCCTGAATAATATTCCAAATATCAAAATCAAAAAACTAACCTATATCAAACAACGCACCACGTGTAAATGAATAATGTTTCGAGACACAGATCAACTTTATAATTCAAAATTGATCTATGTTCTAACAGAATCAAAGAACAGTGTGAGTTATTTTTAAGGCTTATTTAAATTCATTGACATTCCATAATGAGATTTATTGAAGCCAAAATATAATTATATATTATATAGTTTTAGACATTAATTTAATTCTAAAAGTTTTTTGAATAAAAAATTTTTTGAAATTAAAATTGTAGAAGATAAACATATTTTAATTTGTTTTGATATTCAAATGTTGTTATATTTCTTCTATCAAGTAAAAGGCCTTTCTATTTTATTATGTATATATATATATATATATATATATATATATATATATATATATATATATATATATATATAATTATATTTTGGCTTCAATAAATCTCATTATGGAATGTCAATGAATTTAAATAAGCCTTAAAAATAACTCACACTGTTCTTTGATTCTGTTAGAACATAGATCAATCTTGAATTATAAAGTTGATCTGTGTCTCGAAACATTATTCATTTACACGTGGTGCGTTGTTTGATATAGGTTAGTTTTTTGATTTTGATATTTGGAATATTATTCAGGACCGAAAAAGAGATTACTCAGAATTATATTTGTTTTTTGAAGATATAGTGCATGTTTTGAGAGATTTCTGAATTAACTTATTCGAATATTTAAATATCTCAAATAAATTATATTCTTTGAGAAGTCCTTTAAGTGTTTTCATGTTTTTAATATGCAATTGGTGTTCTTAAAGGTAAGGCCAGAAACAAAATTTTGTCTCCTTTAAATATTTATTTATTAATTTTAATGACTTTCCTATATCTGTTGGTTTATTTATTCCATTTGACATTATATATTGAGTTTTGATTATATACGTCTATTAAATGTAATCGGTGCTTGTTTTAGACATAAATTTAATTCTAAAAGTTTTTTGAATAAAAAATTTTTTGAAATGAAAATTGTAGAAGATAAACATATTTTAATTTGTTTTTATATTCAAAGCATGTGTTTTTGTTCAGAATTTTCTTAATAGTAAGTTAAAATCTTATAATTGTGTTCAATTCTAAATGTTAGCAGCTGATTAAGAACAACTATGAAGTACTTATAATGAATTATATTTTGAATTGAGTAGATCATTATAAGGGGAGGGTTATTTAAAGGTTTTACAGCTTGAATGGGATACACTGCCACACCCATCATATTCTCCAGATCTGTCGCCTTGGAATTATTATTTGTTCCGGTCATTGCAGAATTTTTTGGACGGTAAAACCTTTATTTCAAATGAAGAGGTCAAGAATAATCTGGATCAGTTTTTTGTCAGCTAAAACCAAACATTTTATGATCGTGGAATCATGCTACTTCCAGAAAGATGGCAAAAGGTTTTGGATCAGAATGGCCAATATATGATTTAATGAAATATTTATTCATTATACGAAAATTGTCTTCCATTTTCGGAAAAAAAGAACCGAAATTACTTTCCGAACAACCCAATATATAATATATTGAAAATATATTATATCATAATCATTAATATATATAGTTAATATTTTTAGTGAAAGTTAAATTCGTTAAATAGAAAAAATGGATTTAGTAGTGTCGCAGTCATTTTAAACTTTTGTCATTTTTTCAATAGTTTCAAAACTACTGATCTAATTAAAATCAAATTCCGTATTAAGCTGTATAATACTGACACGAAGAATCGTGCCATTTTTTCTTTTTTCGAGCAAGTTTAAAATGTAAACTTGAAGAAGCCACAGTACTGGTGAAAATATATATAATTGTGTGAAAATATCTTTTTAATTTTATTCAATTAAAATGATGCTTTCACAATTACAAAAGTTCAACTTTTGTGAAAGCATACAATTTCAAGGAAATTCTGAAAATTAAAAGAATTCATTTTTGTATTCATCCTCAATACAAAGTACCACGTGGATCAATAACTGCTTGGCATTTTCTCTGCATGCTTTTCACCAAGTTATTGAGAATATCCCGCTCAATTTGTTGCCAAAGTTGTCGCAAAAGATCTAGGTGTTATTGAAGCGTTTCCGGCAGTGGTCATCAAGGGTTCTTTGTAATTGGTCCTAAGCGTGCTCGATAGGATTTATTTCAGGAGATCGTGCAAGTAATGCTTCATGTGGAATACCCTGTTTTATTCTAGCAGAGACCACCTGGAATTATCATCCAGAAAAACAAAATTTTCGCCTAAAGCAGCGTGAAATTGTGGAACAACTCCGTTGATAACTTCATCAACATATGTCTGAGACGTCATGGTATTAATAGGTCAGTTGTTTTATGAAAACAAATTCCATAGTTGTACCTCTCCAAAAGGATGGACCACTTCAATAGAGCTGAAGTTTTCTTTCTGTGACTGGACGTCTCCACACCCGTACTTCAGATCGACTATGAGAAAAACGTCCATATCCGAACTTGTCAGTAAAGAGTACGTATAGTTATTCATCTTGCCAGTTGTCCACTTTACTCTTTGACGCTTGTGTTCGCGAGTGAGTGGAACTCTTCTTAAACAGCATCTTGATGTTAGATTGACTTCATGCAGGTGCCTTCTGACTTTGCTTAAGGAAACTGAAGTACATATGGCATCTCGAAAACCTTGACTTGCCATTCTGCAAGTGTTAAGAGGCTGTCTTCTCACCGAAAGAGTTAAACAATGGTCTTTTACTGGCGTTGTAGCATGTGGTCTACCACTTCTGGTTCTTTGACGAACAGTTCCAGTGCAAAGTACCTGCCAGTAAACGTGATGTCACACTTGGCTAATAATGAAGAAATTGGCCACTTGCACTTGTGCTCGACCAGCCAGAAGCATTCCAAGGACTCTATTGGCATCGTCCTCGGATAAAAATTAGCCAAAAGGCATTTTTGTAATCGTTATAAGTTCATGTAATTGAAAAAAAAATAGATGATAGGGAAAATATGCATTTTCGAAAAACATCAATATCCCCAACTTTTGACAAAACCGACGAATGAAGGAGCTGGAACTTTCCTATTATACCGATTGATTACGAGTAAAACATTACTCTTCAAATTGGATAATAGACAGACTTCACGTCCAGTCCATCCTTAAGCTTAAGGAGGACAAAGGTGGAGGGAAAACAGTGCGAGCACCGGAAGGAAACGTGTATAATCCGCTCATGCATATCTCCACCTACGTGGTCAGTGCACTGAAGTACACATTGTGGCACGTATCTCTCAGATTGTTTACGGATCTTGGAGTGTTGAGGGCAAGTCGCCAAACTAGTATCATGGTTCGTTGATTGATTGGTTAAGTTCAGGAACGCATCAACCAGGGCAGTATCCAGCAAGAATACGGGAATTTAATAGTTCTTAATGTACAGGAAGAATTGCATGTAAAAGATGGGCCATCTAGAATTTGCATTATGCCCTCATGGCAATCTATGGATCAATTTGTTCGTGAAAACTGTATCATTATTCGATAAAACAATCTGATCTCGCCCAGTAAGCACACCTGAAAACATTGCTGCTGTAGCCCAGAATGTAGCCGAACATCCATCAATATCAACTCGTCATCGTTCTCAAGAAACGACTATTTCTTGCATGGACACCTCGGTATGAAGACTTACAAAGTTCAACTGGTGCAAGAAGTGAAGTCTCGTGATCATCTGATGCATTTCCTTTTCGCTCAATGGACTAATGATCGCATGGCGGAAGATGAGCATTTCCCCCCCCCCAAAAAAAAAAACAAAAAAATGAAGCACATTTTTAGCTCAGAGAACTTGTTTGGTGGAGATGCGTTAAGGATAACTGTTACGCTAACCATCCAGAAACTATTGATGCCTTGAAACACGCCTCCCAACTGTCTCTGTACCTTGACGTGGTGGGGGTGCTTGTCATGACTAAGATCCTAGTTTCATCCCGGTGAAATAGAGGATTGAATTATGATGCCAAAGCAGAAACTTCCTATTCCTATTTCCTTTCTTCCTATTTTCTTTATTGCATACCATTCCATCATGTTATCCCACAACCATTACCTATCACGAAACAAAGCTTGGAATCGTACCGGGTAGTTGTGGCTCTTATGGATGGCGGAGTAATGCTATCCAGCGACCGATTAGAGTTTTGTAATTCATACTGAATCACTTCGTCACTTATCCACAGTGGGGTCCGAAATGGTCGGCTGGAGTAAAAAAGAGAGACTTACGACGTTTCGACCTGGGTGGATTCGTTCTTTGCTCGCCCCCAACTCTATGTCACCCCCGTTTCAACCCTTGAATGATCTGCGCTTCAGGAGAAGCAAAGGGACTTTCGACTCTTTGTGGTAGCGGACTCTCTATTGCTCTCCCATTCTTGGCCTAGGAACGGTGCGGTGCGCGCTGACTAGAGGACAAGGGGTGACTTAGGACGCTTTCTATCTGGAAATATGCTTCGGAGCCTCGCTTTTAACTGTCTAACAGCAACAATGGTCCATTTTTGGGAAGGGATCCCTGCTGTAAAGCTATTCATGAGATTGAGTCGCAAAAAATCAGCAATGTACTGAGAAACATAGGATTGGATGAGCTACTATAGCCAGTCATGGCTGTCATTTGTATAATATTGTTTCACATTTGTAAATGTCAAGCTTCAACCTTTCTAATAAACTCATAACTTTGAAAAAATATTTATAGTGGATCAAAAATGGCCCCCCGTCATTGTGCAACAATAATGGCTCGCGGGTGCAATTCCGAACCAATTCTAAACTGATTCCAAAACCAAATCACGATGGCCAAATTGGTTTTGTTCAATAATGAATCAGTGTTGAAATTTTCTTTCGCGAACGTTCTCGAATCGAAAATAAATCGAGCGTGAGTTCCTGTCATTCATAAGATTAACGATCAGCACACTGAACCCAAGTTTCATATCAATTTTCCGGTTCATCGGAAAAGCTCTACGTTTTTGTCATGGCTAAATTGCGGTAATGTTTCTTTCAAATATCTCTACTATTAGGAGCTTCAACAAATCTCTATATCCGATTGCAAAAAACCTATTACATTTCCGATAAAAATAAGATCAGTATATTCTGTGATCTATAAAATGTGTACTGCGCACGGAAAATTTTGAACCGAATCGATGGAACACTTGAATGTAGAACTATGACTTCTAATAAGACTTCAAATAGGGACTTCCGAACTTCAGACAGTTGACATCTGCCATCTTGTTGAAGCTACATCTGTCAAATTGATTGTCATTTATTCAGTCTGTTCTGCTAAATCTACATGGAGAGATATAACGTTCAACAAAACGTATAAATGATAAAAATATTTCATCAAAATGGGCGTTTTGTTCGGGCAATGTTCCGCGTGATTCAGCCACTTTACGGTCGCCATAATCGGCCTACAGAAGAACTATTCGCAGTGTGGAGGATGAATTAGAGTCCACTGGTTCAAAAAACCATGAACCAACATCCGTGCGATGACGAAAAGCAAGATCTGCTCAAAATACCGCCGCTGTCTGGGAGAGTGTGGAGGTGAATCCGAGGCAGTCTATTTCGCGTCACACATGAGAATTCATCCTTTCACCACCACAACTTGGCGAATTTTTCATCGTGACTTGGGTCTCTACTCGTACAAAATTCAACTGACCCAGGATCTTAAGGTAAACGACCATAGATAACGACGTGTATGGGACTTTGAGCATGTGGAAACTGACCCTAATTTTCATCAATAAATTATGTTGAGGCCCATTCAAAATGTCCCTGTTTGATGTGGATTTCAGGCTGACGGTCATATTTTTTTGAAAACGTCGTTGGCTAGACCATCACCGTTAAACAAAACATTTCCGTATATTGAGAACTCCTCAAGGGTTATCTTCAAGCTGCGTTTTGCTTGAACACTCTAAATATTAAAAATTTGCATAAGTATGCGGCACCTTTCAGTAAATTCACAGAACTCGAAACAGTTGTTATTATCACAGGATTGTTCACATTGAACTGACATTTGACATAATATATGCAATCACATTGAAAGCATACAGATAATATATTATAATTGGTTGAAGTCCTAAGTAACCTCAAAATTTCCTGAAATTTGAAGCTTTCGAATTGAACTTGATAGTTTTTTCTATAATCTTGAGGAATTCTACCGCTTGTTAGAAGTTAGAAGTCTCAACTTGCTTTCTATTACTGTATCGGGTGTTTTTTTTAGAGTGATTGAACTTTCGACAGGGATAACTGTGATTTGACAGAAGGTAGAAGCCATGTTGTTTTGTTGTTTTGTTCAGTAAGCATTGACAAATTATCATGGAAAGACTCACGCCGCAACAACGTTTACAAATTGTTGAAATTTATTTTCAAAATCAGTGTTCTATTAGCCAAACTTATAGAGCACTTCGTGAAATTTATGGTTTACATAAACGTCCATCAGAATAGCTTATTCGTCGAACTATCGATAGATTTCGACAACATTTTCTCTACTCGATGCAATAACAACAACAAGACAAAGAACTGTACGTACAGAAGAAAATATCGCTGCTGTAAGTCATAATGTTAATGATGATCCAGATTTATCTATTCGACGACATTCACAACAAGTTGGACTGTGCATCCATCACATGGAAAATTTTGCGTGAAGATCTTGGTCTACATCCATACAAGATCCAACTGGTTCAAGAACTAAAGCCACTTGACCATAATAAGCGTCGTTCTGCAGGTTCCATTGCATCCTGAAAATGCACTGTACGGTGGGCTTTACACGCTGGAGGCATCATATTTCTTTAAAAACGATGCTGGAGCTAATGTTACAGTGAATGGTGCTCGTTACAGATCGATGATCAATGATTATTTGTTTCAAAATTTGAATGGTATCGACCCAGAAGTGTTTTAATTCCAACAAGGTGGTGCTACACCTCATGCTGCTACTGTAAAAATTGATTTATTGAAAGAAAGATTTGGCGGTAAGATTATTTCGAGAAATGGTCCAATTAATTGGCTTCCAAGATCATGCGACATAACTCCACTGGATTATTTTCTTTGGGGTTATGTCAAGTCATTGATAAACCAGAAACAATCGACGCTTTGGAAGCCAACTAACTAATGTTATTGATGAAATAAGGCCTGAATTACTCTAAAAAGTTGTCCAAAATTGGTCTGGTTGAATGCGGTACCCTCAGAGCTAATCGTGGTGGACATATGCCGGAAATTATTTTCAAAACATAAATGTCATAAAATTATCTTTCAAATAAAAAAACTTGGCTTCAATCATAATTCAAATGTGTTTTATTTCAATTTAAAGTTCTATCACTCTCATATATCGGGTGTTTTTTTTTTTAAACACCCGATATATATACAGTGACCCGAATTGTGTAGTATTATAACATTTTCAAATGGTGAATTACAAGTTGTGTTTAATGGTTTTGTATTATATTAGACAGAAGTTAATATTCTTGAAAACTCCCAGAAGTTCTGTTCATCCAGGAATTTATGGCCCGATTATTGCTATGTTTAAAATCTGTATCGATTCCAAAGGTGTCTATTTTTTACTTTTCTGTTTCAGATGTAGGATTTGAAGAATATCCAATTCTGGGAAGACATAATTTGTTTCGCAAATTTTGCGAAATTGTATTTATTTTTCTGGTATATGAATGAAGCTTAACCAAGACGGTGGTGCATATTTGAATTCCCCTCAGAACATTTTTCCTGAATTATTAGCAGTTACCTACGCAAATAAGAAACAAAATGTGGTGTCAGCATGATGGAGCACCCGCTCAATATTGGTAAAGAATTGGTAGTGGGGGACCAACAAGATGGCGTGCCAGATCACCGGATCTCACTAAACCAATATACTCATTGGCATAGGTTGTCAACTCGAAAATGTGGTAATTTAAAAAAAAATTCTCCTATGCATTTTCAATATTTTATATTCTATATCGTTCGATACGAAAATGATTCAATGGGGCACGAAAAATTCACTTGCCAGTATTCCTGATACAGTAATTTTGCATAATTACATCACGTTTCAGCCTACACAACATTGTTTCAATTTGGGAATAGTTAATGTTACTCTACTATTCTGAAGTTTCAAAAATGGAAGGCGAAATGAGATCATTGTTTTCACAGGTGTTCAACATATTAATATTCATACCTTTGCAAACACCCCATTGTTGAAGAAAGTTTTTAAAGAATAACAATATATTTAAACAATGAAATATTGGGTATGCAATAACTCAGGTTTCCATGCTTCATTACTTTATCGGGAGTGCTTTTAAAGGTTACTATTTCTTAACAAGATGTGAAATCAAACTGAAACCATTTCAGGGAAAGATGTGTATATAACGAATAGAATACTTATGGCTTTTACCTCATGAAAATCCATATTAACTCAAATGAAAAATTATTTATAATTCATATTTTTTTTATTGAATATTAATTACGACTTATCGATTTCTTTAAATTACATCACACTAAGTATGATTTAGTTCACCTCTGGGTTGATGGAACATAAATGTTTCATTTGAACTTGTACGGTTCTGGTGAACTTACTTAAGACTTGCATTACAGGTATTTTCTGCCGAACACAGATATATCTAATATCGTGTGTTTTTTTTAGAGTGATAGAACTTTAAATTGAAATAAAACACATTTACATTAGGATTGAAGCCATTTTTTTTTCATTCGAAAGATAATTTTATGACATTTATGTTTTGAAAATAATTTCCGGCATATGTCCACCACGACTAGCTCTAAGGAACCACATTCGACCAGACCAATTTTGGAGCACTTTTTCGAGTAATTCACTTGACTTGACATGATCCCAAAGAAAATAATCCAGTGGAGTTATGTCGCATGATCCAATTAAGCCAATTAATTGGACCATTTCTCGAAATAATGTTATCGCCAAATCTTTCTTTCGATAAATCAATTGTTACAGTAGCAGCGTGAGGTGTAGCACCATCTTGTTGGAACCAAAACACTTCTGGGTCGATACCATACAAATTTTCTATCAAATAATCATTGATCATCGATGTGTAACGAGCACCATTTACTGTAACATTAGCTCCAGCATCGTTTTTAAAGAAATATGATGCCTCCACCGTGTAAAGCACACCGTACAGTGCATTTTCAGGATGCAATGGAACCTGCAGAACTTCTTGAGGATTGTTTTCACTCCATATACGGCAATTTTGCTTGTTTACATAGGCGTTCAACCAGAAATGAGCTTCATCACTAAACACAATTTCACGATAAAAAAGTGGATCAACTTCAATCTGTTCTAGGGTCCAATCAGCAAACAAACGACGCTTATTATGGTCAAGTGGCTTTAGTTCTTGAACAAGTTGGATCTTGTACGGATGTAGATCAAGATCTTTACGCAAAATTTTCCATGTGGTGGATGCACAAAGTCCAACCTGTTTTAAACGTCGACGAATGGATAAATCTGGATCATCATTAACACTATGACTTACAGCAGCGATATTTTCTTCTGTACGTATAGTTTTTTGTCTTGTTGTTGCATCTATCGATAGTTCGACGAATAAGTTGCTCTGATGGACGATTATGTAAACCATAAATTTCACGTGCTCTATAAGTCTGGCGAATAGAGCACTGGTTCTGAAAATAAATTTCAACCATTTGTAAACGTTGTTGCGGCGTGAGTCTTTCCATGATAATTTGTCAATGCTTACTGAACAGAAATGTCAAAACAACATGGCTTCTACCTTCTGTCAAATCGCAGTTATCCCTATCTAAAGTTATATCACCCTAAAAAAAACACCCGATATATCCGGTCTTCCAACAAGAGGTTTCATTTTAAATTTCGCGTCATTTTTGGCGTCAAAATGGAGATGATGTGGATACTACATTTGACAAGGAGAAATTATGACGTTGTGATTGAAATAGTCAAAATTCAACATAAAAATGGTGAGAATACAGTTTGTAAAGTTAGTTGAGAGTGTGGATGAAAAGAATGAAAGGTTGGTTCATTTCAAGATGTTTACATCAATTGAACGAGGTTAACCGGGCATTTTTTGGCCCAAAACTGATGCCATGGATGTGGAAACGTTTATTTTCACCAAGATAGCGCAACATGCCACACTGCTCGTGGTACGAGTAGTTTACAGCATGAAAAATTTCTCGAAATGGTGACGTAGATTGAACATAGGGATGATCCGTTATGCTTCTTTCAACTCATGAAGTTATGTATGTATTATTATTATTTCCAGAGTTAATTTTATTGTAACTCAAAATTGTTATGGGAACATAAGATGTTCAATATATCATAAAGAGAAAATATAATGTATTCAAAACTTAAATTTATGTATCTTCGTTTGGATTATTAGAGCATACACAAGCAATATTCCTCTAATAATTACAATTTCAAATTTATGCTCACAGTTAATAGCGTTCAAAATCATTTTCGGGTTTAATGGTCGGTGAAATTTAACACATTAAACAATTCGAAGAAATAAACCAAATAAATTTTAATTTTTGTTTGTTTTATGCCTCGAATTAAAGAAAAATCCATAGAGGATGTAAATAATTCAAGTTTTTTCGAGTCAAAAATTGTAGACAGAAGCGGTTATGCAAATTTTATTTCTAACTGAAATTAGTACACATATAAAAATTTATAAAAGCACCTATTTAAGGCCAACAGCTTTAAGGCGTTCGTATATTAATAGTTCAACAAATTTCACTGATATGCAGGATGTAGAATTTATGCGAAAAACATTAAGAGATGTTTTTTTAACAAAAATTAACGGGGTCTTTTTTTTCTAACGCCCCTCCATCCACGTAATAATTAAGAACGAAATTCTGAAGCTAGCCAATGCTAATTAAATGTCACTTTTGTCAGTTCTTTCAATTCTGAAATTCATTACGAAGGGGTGAAAAAACTAACCCCTACAATATTTTGCACAAGAAGTCCTTGATGCTTCAACATTTTTCAAATTAAAAATTGATTCAAGAAAATAAATTTGGGAGCTGCCAAATATAATTATAAATATTTTTATTTTTTTGATTTGATCTTTCTGAGGTGCTTATGAAAATGCAGTGAATAAATTGGAAAATTTCTTGTCTGGTTATGTCAGCGGAAATCGGTTAAAAGCTAGTAGGTCTACACTGAGTAACGTCTAGAAAGGACGTTACCTCATCATAGCATATTTGCATGGCTTCATCAACGTTTTCGAGAAAAGGCAATTTCTCAAAAATTACTATCGACAGTGGACGTCAGTAAAAACTGCGGCAACTGTACTGAGTGTAAACGCTCTTACCTAGGGATTTTCTGTAGAACTCAATTATTTTTAAGTGACTACTTCAAATGATTACCTAAGTTCCGCAATTCTTAACTCATATTTTGTTTTCTGATGAAGATAACTTTTCAAGGGAATCTATTAGACATTTCCTTATAAGCATGTATATTCTCGTAAACATACAGATGTAGAAAAATCTATTATTCCAAAATTTGAATATCAAAACAGATTTAATCTGTCAGTCTTCTACAATTTTAATTTCAAAAAAAAATTTTATTCAAAAACTTTTAGAATTTAGAATCTCTTATAAGCACGGCTTATATTTAATAGACGTATACAATCAAAACTCAATATACAATATCAAATGGAATAAATAAACAAACAAATATAAATTGTCAATTAAAATTAATAAATAAATATTTGAAGGAGACAAAATTTTGTTTCTGATCTTACCATTATGAAAACCAATTCCTTTTCAAAAATGCAAAATATAATTCAAGGACTTCTCGAAACTTTAATTTATTTGAAATATTCAATATTTTTGAATATTCAAATAAGTTAATTAAAAAATCTCTCAAAACATACATTCCTTCTTCAAAAACAATTAGAATTCCAAATTTATTGTTGGTTGATTTTGATTTTTTAAATATGATTTAGGGCCGATGAGGAGATTATCGGAATTCTAATTGTTTTTTGAAGACATAATGCATGTTTTGAGAGATTTTTGAATTAACTCATTTGAATATTTAAAAATATTGAATATTTTAAATAAATTATATTTTTTGAGAAGTCCTTAAATTATTTGTATTTTTGAAAAGGAATTGGTTTTCATAATGGTAAGATCAGAAACAAAATTTTGTCTCCTTCAAATATTTATTTATTAATTTTAATTGACAATTTATATTTGTTGGTTTTTTTATTCCATTTGATATTGTATAATGATTTTTGATTATATACGTCTATTAAATATAAGCCGTGCTTATAAGACATTGATTTAATTCTAAAAGTTCTTGAATAAACATTTTTTTGAAATTAAAATTGTAGAAGACTGACAGATTGAATCTGTTTTGATATTCAAATTTTGTTATCTTCCTTCTATCAAGTAAAAAGCCTTTTCCTATTTTATTCCAAATTATATAATATTTTCAAAATAAAGGATAGAATAAGAAATAGTTGAATCAGAACTTCAAAAGTTGAAGTTTAAATTTAATCAATTTGAAATTTCCAGAAAGTGTCATATAGATCTCGATTTCTATATTATTATATTAATATCACCACCGAGTCTTGCACTCAGATAAAAGCCTGTAAAACAGTTGGGTATATAGCTTGTTCCTTAACATGTTTAAATGTAATTTTCAACTGAATTTGAATTTTCCTCAAGAAAATCAAAAATGATCGAAATGCTTAATTACCCATATGATTATGATACTAAAGAAATTAATCAACATTAAAATCGTTAGTCGGTATATGGTGTTGACATGTACTGGAAAAGAGAGGGCACTGACATCACCCACAGATCTTCCTATAAACACCATTCTCTGTTGCGTTTCGTTAGCTTGTGACAACAAATTATAATTCTTTCAGTTATCGCTCCAAAATTCATAACCTGAATTATAAAATATTGAAAGAAAAAATGTAAATATCTAGAGTATCCTCAACATAACAAAACATAGAGACCAATGATCCGGTGTGGAGTTGATAACCATCTACAAGCGCATGATGTAACATTTATGGGAGCAGCACACCAATCGGTAACTAGCAATATCATTTGCCATGACCATCGAACAACTATCAACGATGTATCTTTCACCTTTCCCTGCTGAACTTGAGTTCACGGAATCGCTGAAAAGACATCTACGAAACTGGATAACACTTCTGAGGAACAAACAGAACCTTGAAAACGCAAAAGTGTGTTAGCTACGCTGCGCTTAAATAGCTGAAATGCCTACCGGTATACCTCATTGACTCACCTTAAATTTTCCAAATACGGTAGTAAAGCGAGTTCGATCAAATCAGAAATCACCTATTACGTATGTGATATTGAAATTAATTTGAGTGTGACTAAAAAAGCAAGGCAATAACAAGATGTTTATTGATTACAACAGTGTCGTCTCATCAGATGAGGCAAGGAAGATCAAGTATCATAAAAAAACTTCCTTGTTGTAAATTTCAACTTGATCGAATATTAAAAAAGCTAATATTCTTCACAATAATTACATAAACACTGACAATTGCTAGACAGGAATGGATCCTTTTCAGAATCTAGCTTCTCGAAATGTATCAACTCGTATCTGATGTTGCTGTTCATTCAAGGTCAATCGAGATATAGGTATAACGTTTTTATCGAAGTTATCTATGCCCTACGCTTATCCTTTGTATCATAGGATACTCAGATCCTTTCTATTCTGCATGAAATTCCGCTTGAAGCGTCAGTGCATCAATCTTATGATAAACTTTCACGTAAAAGTGAAAGATCTTCTATGAAATTATAAAAAAAATTGTAAAACGGGAGATAAGCAAGATTATGTTGCTTGTTGGGTTGCATTAATTGGGATCTAGTTTGGTTAGCCGATCGATTTAGGTAATACTGCTTATAATATGCGTTGATAACTTAAGAAATCGTCCAGTTTCAATTTAAGGGATCAGTAGTAAGCTGTATGAATTACACGGAATTTAAAGATTCGAGAAAAGCACTGACGTGAAATCGGGAGCTTCTGAGTGCTTGTTCACATCACCTATGCTCCTCACGAAATTTTACATTTACCTTTGTGCGTTGTTTCACATTTAAATACTAAATTTGATCTGGATCGGATTTGTGCTTCAAAAATAAAATTTTGAATAAGAATAACTCAGGAACCATTGAGCCATTTTCTCAATTCTGTTCATTTTTTAACATAGCGGATATATTCAGACCTGACATAACTGACTATTCAAACCAACCTTGAAAATTTGAAGGCTCTAGGTATTTTCATGCAGATATATAGCATTTTAACCTCCAGTGGACCGTCTAGACGATAGATTCTCACGAAATTTGGCGTAAATCTCCGTTATTTTGCACTTAAACACTAAATTTCATTTCTAATCCAAGTTCAGAACTATTAGGAAAAATAAGAAAGAGTTTCATGTGAGTAACTGCCATTGGACCAATTTTGCTCTTCAATAAGCTCAAACGGGATGTCTCATTGTTTATGAAATTAATGCTATATGTTTTTACCGCCCTTGTTCTATGGAGCAGCATGCTATAGTTTTGCTCAAACGCCTGTGACTTTCGAATAATGACCAGAAAATGGTCTCAAACGATTTGGTTGGACTCAATGATAAAGAATTCAAGGTCAAAAGTAATTATATCCGGTCCATCTTTAAACACGGAATTTTTCAATGGAAAAAGCTGAAGACTTGAAATTTTTATGATAGCTTTTGGCTGGGTTCATTAACGGCCAAATCGGCCTCAGAATAATTCACATTCGAAATTACTCCTATTTTTTCCAATGTTTCGAAACTGCAGTTCCGATCGACCTGAAATTTGGTATTCAGAAGAAGAAAAATGATGCGCATGTTCGTGCAAAGGTTCGTGAGGATCCTACAATTAGAAGGTTCAAAAAAATTAAAATTATATCAAAATACAAAAACTATATATGTCGTGAGCAGAGCAGAGAAGAAAATATTTCTCTAATTTTAGAACGGAAAACATATGTTCATATGAAATTTCGTGAGGATCGTTTGATCAGAAGTTCCAAAAAAATTTCAGCCTTGAGCTCTTCCTTTAACACTTTAACTTTCGAACGAAAAGAAATAGAGGCTTGAAACACTCAGATTATGTTTTTATCCTGAATATCTCGGTTTGTTTGGTTAATGGTCAAAATCGCTTTAATGGTTCCGTCGTTCTTTACAATTGAAACATTTTCTTATTAAAATAATAAAAATATCTGAAGTTATTGCTTGATATTTTAAAGGAAATTTAAATTGCAAATAGCTTTCAGTTTCAATAGAATTAAATTTTAAATATGTGTAGTACATATCGGGTGTTTTTTTTAGGTGATAGAACTTTAAATTGAAATAAAACACATTCAAATTAAGATTGAAACCAAATTTTTTTTTATTTATCATCGATCTATAACGAGCACCATTCAGTGTAACAGTATCTCCAGCATCGTTTTTAAAGAATTATGGACCGATGATGCCTCCAGCGTGTAAAGGACACCATACAGTGCATTTTTCAGGTTGCACTGGAAACTGCAGAACTTCTTGAGGATTGTTTTCACTCCATATACGGCAATTTTGCTTGTTTACATTCGTTCAACCAGAAATGAGCTTCATCACTAAACACAATTTACGATAAAAAAGTGGATCAACTTCAAGCTGTTCTAGGGCCCATTCAGCAGACAAACGAGGCTTATTATGATCAAGTGGCTTTAGTTCTTGAACCAGTTGGATCTTGTATGGGTGTAGACCAAGATCTTTACGCAAAATTTTCCATGTGGTGGATGCACAGAGTCCAACTTGTTGTGAACGTCGACGAATAGACAAATCTGGATCATCATTAACACTATGACTTACAGTAGCGATATTTTCTTCTGTACGTACAGTTCTTTGTCTTGTTTGACGAATAAGCTGCTCTGATGGACGATTATGTAAACCATAAATTTCACGAAGTGAAGTCTGGCGAATAGAACACTGATTTTGAAAATAAATTCAAACAATTTGTAAAGGTTTCGGCGTGAGTGTTTCCATGATAATTTGTCAATGCTTACTGAACATAAATGTCAAAACAACATGGCTTCTACCTTCTGTCAAATTACAGTTATCCCTATCGAAAGTTCTATCAGTCTAAAAAAAGCACCCGATATAATATTTAGATCAGATTAAATCATTAAATAACCTCACAAACAATTTGTTAGAAATTACCATTTTTGCCAAAAATCAATGAATTATTGCTACTTCCAAATCAAATATAAAAGAAGTTGTTACCATCTATGAAATTTTTCAATATGATATAAAAATATAGCACATCCATTAATTTAAGCAAACTACTGGAAAGAAATTTATGTAAGAAAAATCGAGTACCCTTTAAAATTGATACTTATAACTCTTCGGTCTTCACTCGATCATTTAGTTCTATTGTAAACCTAAACTGCGGAAAAATCAATAGGTCATAATAAATTTTTGTCAATTTTTATTAATTTATTATTTAGAAAAAGTCGTTTACTACAAAGGCGACGAGAATGTTGACTGAGCAAACCAAAGAAAAGACTAACAATGCGAAATAAACGGGATCGTAAAAAAATCATTAACAATACGTGCTTAAAATATTATTAGGAAAGATTTAGAAACAAGCGGAACAAATCGAAAAAATCTTCAGATAAAATTAAAAATCTCCTCAGATATACTTCTAATCGTGTGACATATTCCTTGTTGATTGTTGTTCATTTAATTGAAATGAATTTCCTTCAAGTAAGGACCGATTCAATTAGATTTTTATATATCGGGTGTTTTTTTAGAGCGATAGAACTTTAAATTGAAATAAAACAAATTTAAATTGAGATTGAAGCCATTTTTTTTTTATTTGAAAGATAAAAGATTGTCTGCGGATAAAAATTATACATTCGTGTCTCTCACAGAGACTATCCCATTACAGAAAGTAAACGCCTTCGTTTCTTCGCAACAGAAAACAATTTCGCATTCCTTCAAAACCGTTAACACATCTGAAACCATAAAAGAATTACAGCATACTGAACACAGCTCCAGAAACAATAAAATTTGGCGGATCGACAGGTGAAGTTAATTCCATCACTTGAAAAGCCATGGCATTTCTGAAATGCGAGAAGAGTACCTGAGGTCCATTGAAGAACGAAACAAACAAGAACCCACCGGACAGGTGGTGACTGTAGCCGTTGCCAATAAATTATATATTTTCAAACTGTTCTGTCACGTAGGCAACCATCGAATGTGGTAGAAGATCGATACAAACTTTTGAAGTCGAAAATGCTAGATAACTAAGAAAATTTCCAGGTAGGTATATTTTCTAGAACCTTTTAAGGGTTGAACAAGTCCATGGGGGGATATAAATTAGCTTGTACGGTAGGCTTTAACAACTCTCATTATATTTGAGTGTCTCGGAAATTTGGATAGTGTCCAATGATGTCGAAACTCTATTGCTGGGTTGCATAAAAATCATTGGATCAACAGATACTCTTGTCAAATTTGACAAACAGATCAACAAATTTAGGTTTCACGAAACAAGTTCACGTGATCACGTGGATCAGTTGATCTGTCAAACAATCTGACCTCATTTTCTGAAATTTGACAGCTAAACCATAGAAATATTGGGTTGTTCGGAACGTAATTTCGTTGTTTTTTTTTGGGAAAATTTTCGTATAGTGGATAAAAATTTTATTAAATTATATATTGGCCATTCTGGTTCAACACCTTTTGCCATCTTTGTGGTAGTAGTACGATTCAATGCTCATACATTGTCTTTGCTGGCAAAAAACTTATCCAGGTGACTTTTGACCTCTTCATTTGAAGTTAAGGTTTTACCGTCCAAAAAAATATTTAATGACCAGAACAAATAATAATCCGAAGGCGCCAGATCTGCAGAATATGGTGGTTGTGGTAGTGTATCCCATTATAAAGATAAAGTAATAAGGTAAAAGATTTTGGCGAGTGACCAAACTTGTATGAGGTCTCGAATTATCTTGAGGGAACACTACATCGTTTCTGTTGATTAATTCTGGCCTTTTCTGTTGAAGTGCATCATTAAGTTTGTCCAGCTGATGACAGAAGACTTCCGAATTAATTGCTTCGTTATCCGGTAAAAGCTCGAAAAAAAATATTCCTATAAAATATCACGGAAACAGATAGCATCACCTTTTTTGATGGATATTGGCTTTCGAAATGCTTTGAGCCGGTTCGCCCTTTTTGCACCATGATCTCTTGCGTTTGACATTGTTTTATACAACCCAGTTTTCGTCCCCAGTAATGATGCGCTTCAAAAATGGATCATTTTTCTTTTGAGAAGCGAATCACAGACGTCAACGCGACGACACAAATTTCTCTCCGTGAGAACATAGAAGCCCATATGTCGAGCTTCAAGGTTAAGCCCAAGCCTATCAAGTGGCCAGAAACAGTCGAATTCGATAAATTTAACCTCTCACCGATCTCACGTGTTGTTATTCGCCGATTTGCATCAACTAATGCCTTCATCATGTCTTCATCAGCTCCAACCGGCCTTCCGGAACGTGGCGCATCCAAATTGACGGATCGAAATTTTGCAAACCAGTTCTGGCACTGACGTACTGTTAACACATCTTTCCATACACATCGGTTAATTTCTTTCTGGCTTCAACAACATTTTTATCTGTTCTATAAACGTAAAATGTGACGAAAATTCTGCTTATTGCTCTCCATATTTAATAGGGCACCAACCAAAAACTACTGCGTAGAATTAACTGAACTTTTTCACACACAAGCCTTGCTATATCAGCTTTCAAAACATATGATGATTATGAGGCTCAAGTGTGAAGTTAGGTTCGCAAAAATGTAATTAAATCCTCTGTCGGGAAAAACGAAATTATTTTCCCAACAACTTTATAGAAAGAAAGAAAAATAACGACGTATATATTTCTGTGGTAGCGCTATTAATGTAGGGTTATAATTTAGGAATAGATTGTTTTTATTTATATGCTTGTCATACCATACTACTACGAACAATGTTATTAGTATTACTTGTGTGTGTGCGCAAAATGAAAGGCGGTTTCAAACCTGCAATTTCAACTTATACCCTTTCAACAATTCTGCATAACGACGACTCCAGTTGCATTCAATCGTAGACAACCTAATTAATAATTCAACAAATTTGTATAAGGTGATGAATTTAAATAATTTGGTCAGTACTTCATATTTCCTTTGATTCTTTATTAGTTAATTTTCACCACATTTGATGATATTATATATGTCTATAAAAGTGCACAAAATATTTTGTGGAACCCAATTTGTACGTGACCCATGATCAACAGAGGTTGATCTGTCATAGTTTGACAAAATGACTAAATCTGTGATCAGCGCTTTGGAAACATGGAAGTAGGAAGGGATTCCTTCCTACTTCTAATTTTACTGTTTTATTCATTATATTAATTATTATTTTTCGAGGCGGTCAAGAAGTTTAAACTATCTCGTTTCCCGCGCTTCAAAAATGAAATCGACGAGCTCATGGATTCTATTTTCATTTAAGAATAATATTCACATGACACTCTGTAATTATTGCCAATCGGATTCTCAATTAAGAGTCTTACTCATCGTTTAATGCGAGTTTAGAACCGAACCACAGTTTAATTGTCGGCTCCATTGCTCTCGATCCTTGACGGACGATTGCGAAGAAAAACTATCGGTCTTCAAATTATTTCGTTTCCAAGAGAAAGGTGTGTGAAAGCACGTTAACATCGTGAAAGGAATCTTAAAAACTGTGGAATATGATCCACGATAATCTAAGCCATTCAATGCATGTTAAAAATCTAAAAATCTGCTATTTTGAAAGTTTGACGTCTCAATTGATCACCTGTATAAGGGTTAGGCTATTTAAAATTTTAATTGTTGATCGGCTATAAATAAAAATTTAATTAATATTTTTTCAAAGTTATTAGTTAATTTAAGAGGTTGACATTTACGAATAAAAATCATCAATTGCATCAATAGTTTCTGGATGGTTAACCCAACACACTTAACTTAACGGATCCCCAGAAAAAAATAGCCCTTCGTGGTGAAAATAAACTTCATGGCTAAAGATGATTTTCCTGGGAAAATACTCATCTTCGGCTATACGATCATTAGCCCATTGAGCGAAGTGGAAACGAATCGGAATGTCACGAGGCTTCATTTCTTGCACTAGTTGAACTTTATAAGTCTTTCTACCGAAGTCTTTATGCAAAATTCTCCTCAGAGAAGTGCCTCAGTTCAGATCCATGTTAACTTTGAAGAATTATTACTTGCGACATTTCAGATTATTTGTTCTCTAATGAGTATATATGGCCCGTGGAAGACATGGAAAGATTTGAATGCTCTTAATATATGTAGTGCTTAGTGTAAGGTTATATTCAAAGCCGTGTGAATTATATTGTCTTTCATTCCTTCTTTATTGATCAGCAGATATTCCTAAAATTCCCTTTTCCAAGAGACCTGTTACAAAAAAGAGAATCTATTCCATTGGGAGTTCACAGCCCACAAAATTATTTCCAATCAACTTTGTAATTTTTCCTCTTTTTTGTCTTGATGAAATAAATTAATTCTCCCCTACTTCCATTTTAAGAATATAACTTGTAATATAAGTAGAGTCGCATTATTTTCAAATTGGTATCTTGTGTCTTCCACAAGATTATCACAATTACTACAAACGTAGTAATCGACCTTACATTTGTTCGTAGTACATTCTGTCAAGAAAGTACCGGGAATTATCGATTTAAATCTGGCGGGGCAATGAGGCAGGTAAAAATTTTTTTCCTAGGTTGGTACCACTGTCCTTAATTACTATGCCAAGCTTGAGCGGGATCTGTCAACTAGTGTGTTTGCAACAGCTGATTCAGTCAGTCGATGTCAGAGTGCGTGCCGATTTTTACTATGGGTGATTACGTTGAGCAAAGAATTTGTTTAAAGTTTTGTGTTGCAAATGAATTTTCGTGTGCCGATGCATTGAAAATGTTGCAAAAGGCCTTTGGTGATAATGCTCTATCGAAAACTCGTGCATATCAGTGGTACAGAGCCTTCAAGGACGGTCGTGAAGTGGTCGCCCATCGACGGCTTCGGTCGAAGATAACGTCGATAAAATTAAGGAAAGGGTGCTGGAAAACCGTCGTACCAGCTTGAGAGAGATAGCACATGATCTTAAGATATCCCACGAGTCCGCACGTACGATTTTGATTGATATTTTGGGCATGAGAAAGGTGGCCGCACGACTCGTACCGAAAGACCTGAATTTTCTTCAAAAACGTCATCGCGAACAGGTTGCTTCAGACATGCTGGATCGCTGTAATTCCGATTCTTCATTCATGGAACGCATTATAACTGGTGATGAGACCTGGGTCTACGAGTACGATATGCAAACAAGCCAGCAATCATCGGAATGGGTGGCAAAAAATGAGCCGAAACCGAAAAAACCACGCCAAAGCCGCTCGAAAATGAAGGTGATGCTCATTGTTTTCTTCGATATCCGTGACGTGGTGCACTACGAATTCGTTCCAGAGGGTCAGACGTTAAACAAGGAGTATTACCTAGGCGTTATGAAACGTTTGCGTGAGCGTATCCGTAAATAGCGGCCAAATTTGTGGGCGAACAACACATGGATTTTGCATGACGATAACGCGCCTTCTCACCGAGCTACGATTGTGACTGACTTTCTCGCCAAAAACTCAACAAACGTGCTTCAGCAACCACCGTATTCGCCGGATTTGGCTCCCTGCGACTTTTTCCTCTTCCCAAAACTAAAATTGCCCCTTCGTGGCACCCGTTTTGAGTCGATTGAAGCCATAAAACAAAATTCGGCGCGAGAGCTAAAGTCCATCCCGGAAAGCGCCTATAAAAAATGTTTCGATAATTGGAAGTGCCGTTGGCATAGATGTATTGGAGCAAATGGAGCCTATTTTGAAGGCGACCCAATAAATTTTGACGACTAAATGTAAAAATGTTGTTTTAATTGAAAATTCCCGGTACTTTCTTGACAGAGTAGTATAATTATTATTACTTTAGCTTGGTATCATATAGAGTCATACCAAAATATAATCGTTTTTTGTTATAAGTGTTTTACTTCAATTCCTCATCGTCGTTGTGATTTACTATCATTATTAGATAAAGGAAGTTGAAAACCACCGCACACAGAGTGTTATTTTAAGTTAAAATCACCGCTACTCATCAATAGATACAGTCCACAAACTATTCTATTCTAATTAATCAATGTGATTAATGAATTTACAATTGTGTTTTATTTCAAAATACTGAAATAATAAGCAAAATATAGCGGTAAACTAACCGTGGTACGTAACACCTAATATTTTGTTATAATATTGAAGTTATACTGTCCTCCAAATAGCCCTGAACAACCGACGTACCCTTTCATCCACAACGGCGCTTCAACGTAGCCTGTACCAGAAAAGTTACCGATGTTCGACGTATGCAGTGACCTGTATACTTTTCGGAATAACTCAAAAGGGGTTTTTCCAAAGGTATTCTTTCCAACTGGCTAGAGAGTTTATGTCTATATGTCAGAAAAAAGTTATTTTCTGAACTATGTGAAGACATGTAGTCGTTTATTCATTTCGTCTTCTTCAATGAAAATGTTTCTGCTGGGCTTACCATGAAAACTGATTTTCTTCTACACGAGCAAATATCACATTCACAAATATTTGCTATCGGCATCCACCAAATAAATTAATGCTACCTTGTTCCAGACAAAATTATACTTTTTGGCTGATATTCTTTTGTCCTCCTCTTCACATATTCGGTTACTTCAAGGTAATTAGTGAAGTTAATTTTATTATTCACCAATAAAACCTTCGCCAGTTGGACCATAAAAATTTGGAGAAAATGTTCCAACTAGATAGCCAAAATATCCAAGTTTATTCCTTAAGATGTTCTATACAGTTCCTGTTATTCAATTCATAAATTTTTCATTTTCACCGTCGTAGAAGTCTCTTTATTCGTTTGGTTACAAATTCTGGATTGATAAAGAGCTTTGTCAGCATGACATGTTGCAAAAGATGTAAAGATATGCTTGGAAACATTTAAATGAGAAGTCATATCCCACCTGGTGTGTTCTCCAGACGTTGCTTCTTCTGACTAGCATTTGTTTCGATCAATGACACATGGGCTGAAGTTCGGGACTTATGAATTAGTGAAACGATTGTTCAGATTTTACACTGCTTCAAAATAAAACCAGTTTACCAACGTTATCGAAATATGGAAGAAGTACCAACGTTATATGATACCATTAAATCATGAATGTATAACCAAAGCAAAGTACTGCTACCTCTAAAATGTTATCCCAACAGCTTACCACGTGCCATGAAAAGAATTCAAAACAGCATCCAAACCTACTCAATAATTTTCGTCTATAAATTCAATATTAATTTGTTTACTCATGGTCCCATTCACAAATCCACCAAGCCCATGCGAAATAAATCATAACAGGCCAGGTAACTTGACATTTCATTTCATTGAGTCATCGAGAGCTGGTGAAATATAAACCTAAATTAATGACGGGCGGTAGTTCGAAAACGGATACTGTGGTAGATATACGGTACCACTCTTGGGTTCTTTAAAAAGTTCAGAATGACCGGATCGGCTCTTGAACGCAGAGGATGATTCAGGATCGAGGAATGTGGGTAAATACTAGCGGTGGTCTGTTCATTCTTTTATATTCGAGACGGAGCTCGTTTCCAACACAAGAGGACGTCATTCTTTGTCGCTGAATTATTGTTTAAAGGGCGAAACGGTGGTCGAAGACCATGGCGCCGAGAAGATTTCGTTGATAAGTAGGTTTCTCCGTTAGATCACTACATCATATGAGATTAGATAAATTACCGGAAAGAAGGCTTTATCGTGAACAGGAAATAGGTACTTACTAATAAGAGTCGATAATGAATGAGGCGACATTTCTACAACGATGATGAATCCCTGATACATTGGTTTAGGCGCAACAAAATTTCTGATCAAAATAAATTAATTCGGCTGATCTGTACCAAAAATCATTAATAAGGAGAATGAGCTATGGTAATTGCACTGACGAAAACCAATTAGATTGAAACGTGCGCATGTCTGCAATTTGCCTCTGTGATCTACAAAACCTTATCGAGTTTGTTTCGAGTATAGAATTGTTATACAAATGTATGTTACACTGTCTCGATTCCTAGAACTTTGTAGTACCATAACTCATTTTCCTTATTAATAAAATTCCTGATTGTGAAAGATCTCTTTCACGACAACTACACTATCCTTAATATGCAGGAGGTAAGCATACGTTGAATCAAGAAAATAGCGATAAAATGGATAATTTAAAAACCCCGTTTGAAGGGATTGTCGAATTTATTTTTGTCATTAATTTGGCATACGTGTGAATCGGCGTAGCTATCTTTATTTAAATTGATATATCTATATAAATTAAAAGCCACCAGCATTCAAGAAGATAAAGCAATATTCAAATTTACAAATTTATGAGTTGGAGAAAATATCCAATATTTCTGCGTGAATTTCAAGACTATTTAACATGTTCCGGATTGTCTGATTTGGGTCAAATTCTAAAATTTTCTGCCATTTTAAAGGTAGTTTCATAATGCCTCTCTCACAGAAGTCTTGGCGAAAAACACTGGTAATTGGCGAAAAACTCTAGTAATCTTCTCTTGATGCCAAATTCTCAACACTCAGGAAGTTTTGCAATGCGAGAAAAAGATGACAATCGCTTGGTGCCTGGTCCGGACTATATGGTGAATTCATTTAAACTTCGCAAACAAGCTCCCGAAGTTTCTGGCCAGTCACTACAGACGTGCGTGGCCTGGCGTTGTGATGGAACCTCTTCTGTTGATAAATTGGTGTGACACCCAAACATCAAGCTTCTTCTTGAATCCAGCTTTGCACAAATGGTTTGAAACTGTTTTATGGTCGATCTTAAGCTCCTGGGCGGTGCTACGACTACTAACATGCCGGTCATCTTCGACTATTTATGTGATTACATAGACATTTTTAAACAGAAAACAGCATTGTCTGATTGATACTTCAGGAGATATCGATCACTACAGCCATCTACCGAAAAAATAATGGATTTCTTTTTCTCCGACCTATTATTATGAATCTATCATACCACGATTAGTTTATCGTAGTGGAGATTTTCTGTTGTAACAATATTCAGGAACAACTGCGCGTTTTCAATCCCAATGATAAATTATGTTGGATTCGCCAGGAAATGTCCAATCAATAATGTTGAGGTGTTCAAATTTAAAACACCTCGCAGTCATATCGATGATTAATAGGTTGAAAGTTGTTTAGGTCCAATTTAGATAACAACCATGAAGATGATAAAGAAGTAATTGAAAACTTTAATACACTTCCAACAAAAACAATAAGTATTAACTGTAATTTGATAATAACCGACGATGTTGATGATGTAGTACAGGAGGTACCATATGCCATTCTGTAGGGTATTTCATTTTGTGGCCAATAAAATGAAAGAACTTTTAATTCCCATGAGAAAGTGACAACTTCATCGAAAATTTCTGAATCTTATGTTTGAAGACATTCAACAAACCATCATATATTCAAAACATTCATTGGATTCGAAATACTCGAATTACCTAATTTTGTTTTCAATAAAGTCATTGTGTCATTGGCGGTATGGCAAGTGGCACCGTCTGTTGAAACCACATATTCTGCAAATCAAGACGAACCATTTCAGGCCACAAAAAATCAGTCAACATTGAACGATAACGATTTCCATTGACAGTTACCGCCTCATGAGCTTGCTTGAAAAAAAAATAAGGTCCAATGATTCCCCCAGCATAAAATCCACACCAAACAGTAAGTTTGTCACTAGGTCACTAGGCAAATCTTGTGTTAACTGAAGGATTATAACGCGCAAAAATTGGAGTTGATGCACGTAAAGTTTAAAGTAACAGATCGCGAGTTTTCATAATAAATTATGTTTATTGTAAACGTTGTTGGAGTGTATACCTTTCCATGATTAAATGGTAGACATTGACAAATACAACTGTCAATATCACAAATAAACAATGACTGCCATGCGTGAGTAATGTCAATTTAAAAATGGGGCGTTCCCATTGAAAGACTCTTTAATATCGGTTACAATGACAAATTTTTTACATTATTTGATCATCACTTTTTGCCAAAGGACAAATGTACGGTTTTGATTCATGTAACTCTACAAATGTTAAAAATACTATTCTTATTATTATTTATAGTGAGCGGGCGTCTGTACAGTCTACCACTTGCAAATATTTTCATACGATACCGATTTCTGTAAGCTAATTAAAGAATTGTTTTTCCTAATTCCAGAGTTAATTTAGCTCTTTGTGAGAGAAAAAAATGTAATCCCTATATTTCATACAAACGTTAAACAGGTTGAGCTGGGTCAAAACGGTGATCCTCTTAATTCCGGAAGACACCAGCAATTTCGTCGTACGGTATACCTACCGAGTATGTCATAATAATCATAGTTTACCATGAAATATGAGCTATGAACAGAACGACTGAAATTCGATGCTCGAAGAAACACCGAGAAATGAGAGTATCAGTTAATTATGGCAAAGATGTACAATCTGATGGCGAACAAATTTCCGTTATGATATTTTGAAAAATTCGTGTACTTTCGGAGATATCTGATAAATACAAAATTTGTTGAAGCTTATTTTATATTTTTCCAAATTCATTTGAATAAATATATGGCACTTCAATACCCTCATGAGATCGGGTAATTCTGAAATTCTATGAAAGTATAAACACGTAGTATAAAGGTAGTGTTCCAGGATCTAAACAGAAACAGTGTTTCTAAAACGTATTTGAATTATATTTTTGTAAATTTGTTCTATAGGGTTTTTTTTGTTCAGAATTGGTATAGCAGTTGAATTTTCCATGTTCTCAAATAGTTTTTAGCGTTTCAAAGAAATTATTTATTATTAATTAATATTATTAATAATTTTTGTCGAGGCTTAAGGATATATTTTTTGGAAACGTATTGAATTCATTACTCCTGTATCAAGAATATACTCCATAAATTTATTTTATTTTATTGAATAATATGAGAATATAACATATGTACATCAGTATTTTTTTGATTTAAGTTATGTTGATTTATGATTGAATTGAAAAATGTCCAACTGGCTAAATCTGACGCAGAATAACAATACATTATGATAGTAATAACGTATATCGTGAATGATAGATTTAAATCTAACAAAAATTTGTTGAATAATGAGACATAATTCAACACCCTACAGAAATAGAGAAAACACTTAATTTTTCATGCCCTGTGACGCTTTCCAACAATTTATGGTCGGAAGAATCTAATAAAATGCCTTAAATTACCGCTTTTTCTTATAGTGAAAAAAATCTTCATCAATCAAACGATAATGCCGTGAACTGTCAATGAGTTAATCATGACAATACCAATGAGAACGGTATATCCAATTTAGTTATCGACGATTAAAGCATAACAATGATTAACTTTTTACAGTTAAAGCAGACATTGGAATAATTAATACATATATGGCAGTTGTGCAATGCAGATATCCAGTTGAAATATCCGACAGTTGAATCCTTCATTTATATTCAGCAGGAACTTCGATTTTCAGAAAGAACAACATCCGGTGTACTCAGAAATGGTCAGATTCTATGAATTTCCATTATCAATAGAAATGGATTATCTTAATTACCCATTTCTTATGTTATTTGAGTATATGTTGAAATACATACCATCAATTTTATAAAGGAATCAACCAGTATTTTACAGAGGAAAAACTATTCAAGATGGAAATGTCGTTGGATATTAAAATATTGTAAATTCAAAAATTCATGTATTGAATTTTTTCGGTCGTTTCTATTTTAACCCCATATCTAATAGTTGATAATGAGTGAATCAAGTTTTTATAAATCACTACCAAAATATTAAAAAATTAAAACATTATTTGGTAGTAAAACATGGTACTTCTAAAAACTTGTTCTAGTACACAACAGAGTATGAAATTAGGGACATCCCGTTATATGCATTTATTCCAAAAATGTTTTATTTTTTATTATTGTAACATAATTTACCAACTTATGCGGTGTTTTGTCCCAAGTTTATTGAAAATTATGAAGATTGAAAATTTGATTGGGTGTTTTTAGGTCAAATAAAAAAACCCAGCAGCGAGATTTTGTACTCTTGCATGCAGTGATACCAGCTTCCAAACGACGAGGAATGTTTTGGATCAGATTTTGACCACTTACTGCGGAAAATTGTCCTATTTTGTACCAGCATGTCACGATCCTCTAATGAGAGCAACTCATGTCTTCGTAGACGTCTCCCATCTCATCCCTAACATGTTCTATCAGATTTAAATTCAGTCTTCAAGCAGGCCGAACAAACGTCATAATTTGAATAACTTCAAGATGCGCAGAAACTATCCACATAGTGTGGCGCGTTTTCTCCAAGAATAAACATGAATAGTACAACATGATCTTCTAGAATTTCTGCTAGGTAACTATGAACAATTAAATTAACATTTTGGATAAATACCAACTCCGTCGATCTTCAAAAGATATGTTTCCACCAAAAGAAAATCGCTTGGCAATACACGCTTGGGCATATCCTTGGACTTATCATCATACTTTTTTTATACGTCTGTCTTAACCAGTAAAACAAAATCGCTATTCATCGGAAAACAATACGCGATTACATTATCCAAGCCAAGAGTTCTTGCGCAATATTCAACTTTGTAAGCAGGTGTTTATGTGAAAGCGGCGGCCCAGTAGCCCTAGTTCAAGAAGATAATCCACCATTAATTCGATTCTTAACTGCCCACTCTCGTTTACATTTCTCACTTCTTGCACACGATTCTGGGAGAAACTGTCAATACCATTAGGTTTACTCAAAGCATTAGAAACTAGATAGAGGTCGTCTCTAGCTGCTGTAGTTTTTTCTCGTCCTGAAACAGGTCTTGTAGTGAGCAGACCAATCACTTCGTAAAGTTGAAATACTCGTTACACACTGGAGAGAGTTACATCAAAATACCGCAGCCATCTTCTATAGCCGCTACAATTCGTGCCTGCAATGACAGTCTTGCAATGGCAACACAACTCAATCAAACAATTTGCAATAGACAGTTAAAATCACTGAAACAAAACATGCTGATAACGATGAAAAACAGGAATTATTGGCAAGAAATAAAGAAGCTAACAATATACAACATCAAATTACGAAAAAACTTACAATACAGATGAAGAAGTAGCCTAAGCGTTTGAAGAATATTACAAAGGTACATTGATCGATAAAAAAACCCAATTTTGACCAAAACATGGCACAGACTATTACTCAGTATGTAGCTATCGGCCCTTCATCATCCTTTTACCAATTTCAAGATAAACAGTTGAAAAAAATCGTGAAAATTCATCTCGAAAAATCATTTGGACATCTCTCTTTCACAGTTTGAATTCAAGAAAAATCAACCAACCATCCACCCATTAGTAACTCTAATATCGAATGTACAAACCACAATGAAAAAATGCCACAAGCCAGCAGGATGGTTATCAAAAAAGCATTTGGTAGTGTGTGGAACGAAGGTCTTCTACACAAACTCCAGCAAATGGACTCCCCAGTTTACCTACAAAATATATAAGGAAACTTCTTGGGGGACAGAAGCATGAGAGTTAAAATCAACGAGCATTTCTCGTCATCGTTTTCTTTCCAACAAGGTGTACCACAAGGTTCTCCATTGTCACCAATTCTATATAATATTTACGAACACGATATCTACAAAGTAACAGAAGAATTCGAAAGATACATCCTCCAGTAAGCTGATGGCACAGCGTTCATAACACGCAACAAGTATTTGAAAGAGACAATGGAAAAACTACTAAACATATGTAACGAAATCATGACATGGATGCAAAAAAAATGGAGACCGACATTAGAATATGGATATCTAATATATAACAACTGTAGAAGTCCCACCCGCCCCTCAATTGTCTCTGTACCTTAACGTGGTGGGGGTGCTTGTCATGACTGAAATCCTAGTTTCATCCCAGTAAAATGGAGGATAAAGTTATGATGCCTAAAGCAGAGACTTCCTATTGCTATTTTCCTTTTTTATTGAATACCACGCCATCATGTCGTCCCACAACCATTCTCATCCTTCAACAAAGCTTGGAATCGTACGGGGTAGTTGTGGCTCTGAATGCAGGACAGAGTCATGCTATTCTGCGACCGACTAGAGTTTTGTAATCCATACTTGTCACTCCTGGAACGTGCATATGGGAAGACAAACGCGGTTGGGAACCGTCTTTTTCTCCTGTCTCATTGCGCGAACTAGGAGCAAAACTCTCACGTCAAGAGCGAAGACGAAACCCTGCGGATTGTCGGCACGGGCTTCCCAACCTTCGTCATTTATCCATAGCGGGCCCGAAATGGCCAGCTAGAGGAAAAAGGGAGACTTACGTCGCTTAGACCTAAGTGCATTCGCTCTTTGCTCGCCTTCAGCTCTATGCCACCCCTGTTTCAGCCCTTGAATGGTCTACGCTTCAGGTGGAACAAAGCGACTCTTTTGTGGTAGCAGACTCTCTGTTGCTCTCTCATTCTTGGCCTAAGAACGGTGCGCGCTGGTTAGAGGACAAAGGGAGGCTTAGGACGCTTTCTATCTAAGAAGACTCGCCCTCTGCTCGCCCCCATTTTTGGATCCTTAAGCCACTCCTCTACGATGCCTCGGAGCCTCGCTTTTAACAGTGGAACAGCGGTCCTCTTGGGGAGGGGGATACCTGCAAATAGGGACACTTTGCTCATGCAGCTGAGTGCTGGGATCGAGACGGCGATCCCTTTGGGAGAGGGTGACCCCTGTTGGCTCGTCCTCGGTTGAACTAACGCAGGTTCTCTATTATTCCTTTCCACATATATTTTTCTTTTTTTTTTAAGCTTTCGGGGGTCTCTGGAGTGTCAAAACTCGAGTAGAAACCCGGGACAGTAATGATGCCAATGGTACATCAACGTCGATTAAGAGCTGAACTCACATGCCGATATGTACAATTCTGAGTATGGTCCAATGTAAATACTACTAAGTCCTGTATTGCCTTACTACTTATTTGAGAATATGTTTCCTTTTAAAGCCGTCGTTAGCATTCAAGTCTCACAATATTATTGAAACTATAAAACTTTGCTTTATTCTTTAGTTTCTCACAGTTATAGCTGCATTATTAATATTTTATCAAATAAAGTAAGTTAACCATTAACCCATAAAAATGAAGAACATTTTTCTCTTATGATGTGTACAAAAAATTTCTTACAGAAGGTGGCAACCGATTAATCACATGAGCTTGTATCTCTCTCATAGACCACGTTGTCAAGGACGGTTCACCTTTTCTTTCTTCAAATATCAGTATATACATTCCCGAGTATGAATATTTATTTGGAGTTTTGAGCTATTAAGGGTAAAATTGGTTATAATTTAAGGACAATATGGTTCGTCAATGTGAAATATGTAAAAATAAGCAAAATTCCCATCCTCATTTATCCTATTACAGGTAAGAAACGCCCTTGATGTTCTGAATTTGAGGAATATTGAATTTCTTACAACGTTGCCAGCGCAGAACTTTCAGATTTCTTCATCGTTGTCGTACTCGTAAGTTTTATATTTGTCTTTATACAAACAATCTGAATGTTAGCCTTACAACAAGAAAGCTTTCAACAGAGGGTTGTTTCGTCTTCTTAGATAATAAGTCACTAGAATTATATCGGAAACATTTCAGGAGTCATTAATGATTTATCAAATCATTCTTTTATTCATTTAAATGATTACAATTTTTCGCCAATGCCCATATTTCATAACCATATATGAAATTATGTAGTACTATCAATGAATATTATTTGATTGACCCACATCGAAGACAATTGAATTGTTTGACTGACATTTCTAACGTTCTCCCATTATGTATTGAAGTAAATGCCAAAATTTGAGTCACCTCTAAAACCATATTATAATATAACGAAATAAAAAACAACACAATCAGATTAAAATTTTGAATAATTCAAATTAAACTAGGTCAATTTTATTTTAAATTATGTAGATTTTTAAAGTTGTTACTTCAACACTTTCGTACAGTTTCTATGATAAAATTCGAAAAACAAATATACAGTCTTGTTACTGATATAACAAGTCCATTGATTTATCCTTGAACTAATTTTTCTCTAGAAATAATAATTACTCTCTCCTTCAGCCCACATACACTGCAAATTGAATGGCACATTCAATGAAAATATCAGCAACCACCCATTCATTTCGTTGCGGGTGGGAACTGGTCTACAAATTGATAGACTGAAATAAAGTAGAAAATAAATGTGGCATTCTAGTCATATTTTATTTTATCAATAAATATTCCAAACATAGAGTGGAGAACTTGATCAGCCACAATAACGAAAAAGCTTTTTCATTTAATTTTTATATTATCGCCGTTTCCGTTTTGAAGAAACGATTATATTATCATTCAATGAATAATTCATAATATGCATATTATGAATATATATATATATATATATATATATATATATATATATATATATATATATATATATATATATATATATATTGAAAAATGATAATTCTTGAAAAAGAAAATTCCATTGCTTCTACGAAAGCAAAATTGTAGCTGATATATCAATAAGTTTTATATTATGAATGTATATTTAATATTATGTACGTAAGTTATTAGCATTGAGTCTACTTGGTGAAGGCTCGATTCGAAATTAAAAATAGAAAATTATATTTCTGAAAACTTTTATTTTGTATTAGAAGCATAAATGAGTTCATGCTCGAGAGTATTAGATCGAAGAGCTTTTTCACCGTTGTTCACTTTCAGTGGGCGCAACTTTACTGTGTTCACTTTTCACAATAACTATCTAATTACAAACAAATAACGTAGATGATATATTCACTTCCAGGCCTTTTATTGCATTATGGGTTATTATAGAGGGAGTTCCTTGGAAGGTTGAAGTGAATGGGGATATAAACTTATTCAAGAGCAGAGAGAGAGAGAGAGAGAGAGAATTTGTGATTATAACTTGAGAGTTGAGAGAGAGAGAAAATGTGATTAGAACTTACTTCTAGAGAATGTGTGTGGGACCCGAACTTAGATACCTACAGGTAAATAGCTTGATATCTCATTTATATTTAGTGAACGTAGCAATTTTCTGAATATGTAGAAACTGTTAAGAAGCATTCATATATCTACTTGGGGTAGAAGATTGAGATTCAACATTTCGAGGAAAATAACTACAAGCGATTAGATCCCAATTACCACTTTTTTGACGCAATCAAACGATTACGTCATGCCAAATATTATTACCATACTGAAATTTATACATGTGTATTTTCCATGCAGAATTCCTAACCGATGTACGAGACATTCTTCAATTAATTAGTATATAATGAAATTAAAATATTCAATAAATTGATACGTTTTATACTATACCTGTTAATATAATACACATAACTTATAAGTTTGTCTCTTCTATGGAAACTGGACTGTAGAAGTTCTAACCGATGTATGAAACATACTTTAATCAACTAGTTATAAAATTCAAATAATTGATTTCAAATGAGTCATTAGTGGTCAATAAAACATGCTTCTCTAAGTCATCAGTGAATCCCGTTTTTGTAATCGTTTACGATTCACGTTTAAAGGTAATAAACCTAAGATGAACCCTCGATCCGTTTTGAAATATAAAATATCAGGCGCAATATTCATCTTAGTAGTAGCTCAGAATCAAATGATCTTTATTTTTCTTCATTCCAATTAAATGATATACCTTTAAGATTACAAACAGCACAGACTCTCAAGAAATTACAGGAAATTGATCATTTTCTTCTATAAGCAGGCGGGTTTTAGGTTTAAGCGTCATCTGTCATCTTGTTTACAGACTGTATTTCATGATTCATCTCAGAATAGTTTTGCGATTTGTATTACAATTGGTCTTTTTATAGGGACTTCCGAACTTTGACAGTCGATAACGGCCATCTTGTTGAAACTACATATATCAAATTGAAATTGACTGTGCGCCCAACATGAGGCACAAGTATATGAAAAATATATTTTACAAATATAAAATTATGCGATATATATCGCAGTATTCAAAGAATAATTAAAAATGCCTAATTCCTATCCAATAGTTATTTTTGGCATAGTAGCATAAATCTTGTGATAATGGAAGGCATCTTTCTCGAGAAACGAGACTCATTCCTTTCAGCAAAATGGAGTTGTTCAAGGATTCCAACAGAGGGGTATCGACCCAGGTGAACTAAGATTGGTATATAGACTTGTATATTGTATGACTGTATTGATTGACGCGAATTTTTTTTTATTTGAAAGATAATTTTATGACATTTATGTTTTAAGAATAATTTCCGGCATATGTCCACCACGACTACCTCTGAGGAACCGCATTCGACCAGACCAATTTTGGACAACTTTTTCGAGTCATTCGTGCCTTCAGGAGGTTTGTACTTTCCTTGCGGTAGTAAAGTAGTATCAACAGAGTTTGAGTTTTCCAATGTAATCTTTTTCAACACATTCTTTACAAACTTGGTTTGATGAAGAAACAATTGGTTTTGAGACTTTGTGATTTCTAAACCAAGAAATTTGGTTGGCAAACCAAACTGTCTAATGTCACAGTTAGATATCAATACATTGTACTATACTGCACTACTGTATCTTGAATAAGCTCATAGTTATTACCTGTAACCAATAAATTATCGACATATATCGGGTGATTTTTTTAGAGTGATAGAACTTCAAATTGAAATAAAACACATTTAAATTAAGATTGAAGCAAATTTTTTTCTTGAAAGATAATTTTATGACATTTATGTTTTAAAAATAATTTGCAGCATATGTCCACCTCGACTAGCTCTGAGGACCCACATTCGACCAGACCCATTTTGGATTACTTTTTCGAGTAATTCAGGCCTTATTTAATCAATAACACGAGTTATGTTGGCTTCCAAAGCGTCTATTGTTTCTGATTTATCAGCATAAACTTATGACTTGCATGACCCCAAAGAAAATAATTCAGTGGAGTTATGTCGCATGATCTTGGAGGTCAATTAATTGGACCATTTCTCGAAATAATGTTATCGCCAAATATTTCTTTCAATAAATCAATTCTACCATTCCAATTTCGAAACAAATAATCATTGATCATCAATATGTAATGAGCACCATTCACTGTAACATTAGCTCCAGCATCGTCTTCACAGAAATATGGAGCGATGATGCCTCCAGCGTGTGAAGCACACCATACAGTGCATTTTTCAGGATGCAATGGAACCTGCAGAACTTCTTGAGGATTGTTTTCACTTCATATACGGCAATTTGGTTGTTTACATAGCCGTTCAACCAGAAATGATGAAAAAGTGGATCTTCAAGCTGTTCTAGAGCCCAATCGGCAAACAAACGACGCTTATTATGGTAAAGTGGCTTCAGTTCTTGAACCAGTTGAATCTTGTATGGGTGTAGACCAAGATCTTTATGCAAAATTTTCCATATAGTGGATGCACAGAGTCCAACGTGTTGTAAATGTCGATAAATAGACAAATCTGGATCATCATTAACACTATGGCTTACAGCAGCGATATTTTCTTCTGTACCTACTTCTTCTTTGTCTTGTTGTTGTTGCATCGACTAGAGAAAATGTTGTCCGAAATCTATCGATAGTTCGAGAAAAAGCTACTCTGATGGACGATTATGTAAACCATAAATTTCACGAAGTGCTCTATAAGTTTAGCGAATAGAACACTGAGTTTGAAAATAAATTTGAAGAATTTTTATACTTTGTTGCGGCGCGAGTCATTTCACGATAATTTGTCAATGCTTACTGAACAGAAATATCAAAACAATATGGCTTCTACCTTCTGTCAAATCACAGTTATCCCTATCGAAAGTTGTATCACTCTAAAAAAAAACAATACTATTAGCGTTATTAACCAGGTGTTAGTGGCATTAATACAGTGTTGAGTTTTCTGAATATTTATTATTGATAAACATTCAATATATATGCAAATACATTCTGTCGAGAAAGTACCTTCGATTTAAATCTGGCGGGGCTATGAGGCAGGTAAATTTTTTTTCCTAGGTTGGTACCACTGTCCTTAATTACTATGCCAAGCTTGAGCGGGATCTGTCAACTAGTGTGTTTGCAACAGCTGATTAAGTCAGTCGATGTCAGAGTGCGTGCCGATTTTTACTATGGGTAATTACGTTGAGCAAAGAATTTGTTTAAAGTTTTGTGTTGCAAATGAATTTTCGTGTGCCGATGCATTGAAAATGTTGCAAAAGGCCTTTGGTGATAATGCTCCATCGAAAACTCGTGCATATCAGTGGTACAGAGCCTTCAAGGACGGTCGTGAAGTGGTCGCCCATCGACGGCTTCGATCGAAGATAACGTCGATAAAATTAAGGAAAGGGTGCTGGAAAACCGTCGTACCAGCTTGAGAGAGATAGCACATGATCTTAAGATATCCCACGAGTCCGCACGTATGATTTTGATTGATATTTTGGGCATGAGAAAGGTGGCCGCACGACTCGTACCGAAAGACCTGAATTTTCTTCAAAAACATCATCGCGAACAGGTTGCTTCAGACATGCTGGATCGCTGTAATTCCGATTCTACATCCATGGAACGCATTATAACTGGTGATGAGACCTGGGTCTACGAGTACGATATGCAAACAAGCCAGCAATCATCGGAATGGGTGGCAAAAAATGAGCCGAAACCGGAAAAACCACGCCAAAGCCTCTCGAAAATGAAGGTGATGCTCATTGTTTTCTTCGATATCCGTGGCGTGGTGCACTACGAATTCGTTCCAGAGGGTCAGACGGTAAACAAGGAGTATTACCTAGGCGTTATGAAACGTTTGCGTGAGCGTATCCGTAAGAAGCGGCCAAATTTGTGGGCGAACAACTCATGGATTTTGCATGACGATAACGCGCCTTTCTCACCGAGCTACGATTGTGACTGACTTTCTCGCCAAAAACTCAACAAACGTGCTTCAGCAACTACCGTATTCGCCCTGCGACTTTTTCCTCTTCCCAAAACTAAAATTGCCCCTTCGTGGCACCCGTTTTGAGTCGATTGAAGCCATAAAACAAAATTCGGCGCGAGAGCTAAAGTCCATCCCGGAAAGCGCCTATAAAAAATGTTTCGATAATTGGAAGTGCCGTTGTTATAGATGTATTGGAGCAAATGGAGCCTATTTTGAAGGCGACCCAATAAATTTTGACGATTAAATGTAAAAATGAAAATTCTCGGTACTTTCTTGACAGAGTAGTATATCAAAGTATTATTAAATTATTAACGGTAAATCAAACCACCTATCGCTTTCAATGGTGGATCCACTCTCTTTCACTATTGTATGCTGGACAACCGTTCATTTGAAACCAAATTTAGTAGGAACTTTGACAGTTGATAACGGCCATCTTGTTGAAACTACATATGACAAATTGACTGTCATTTAGTAAGTCTGTTTTGCCAAATCAATGTGGACAGATAAATCGTTCAACAAAATGTTCGAATGATAATTGTTTTATCAAAATGGGTGTTCTGTTCGGACAACGTTCCAAGCGCTTCGTCTGTTTTACGGGCGTCATAATCATCCTATCGAGAAGACTCTTCGCAGCGTGGTGGATAAATTTGAGTCAACTGGATCAGTAAATAATGAACCTACGATGACGAAACGCAAGATCTGCCGCTGTCCGTGAGACTGTGGAGTAGAATCAGAGGTGGTCGATTTCGCGTGGCTTACAAGAACTCGGCTTTCGTACACCACAACTTGCCGAATTTTAGGTACTGTCTTGGGCCTACACCCGTACAAAATTTAATTGACTTTGAAGTAAAAGAAGGACAACGACGTGGGTTCGCTGAATGAGCCCTGAAGGATTTGGAAACTCGCCATAATTTTTATCAAAAAATCGTCTTCAACGATGAGTACCATTTCTGGGTGGATACTTTTGTAGAGCAGTATGTCGAAAAATATTCCGAGAAGTTTCGAAATATTCACTTCTCCGCTTTGGAAGTTCGTTACACCCCACTAAACGCCTTCATGCATCAACCCTTTACTACTACTGCATTTAACTCTTCTACTATGTAGCTTTAGGCACATTGTTAGCGCTTCGAAATAACGAAACAATAGCCGCTTCGCAAGGTGAGCTCCCCTCGTAACACATGAAAAGATTAATAATGATTTCATCGCGTACCGAATACATAATCATCAAATGGTCGCCGGGTGTGAATTTATCGAGAAAATTATTCATGCATGAGTGTGTTTCTCTTTGTGACGTGCTTCTAGTCGGAAAACGGTTTACATGTTTGTTCAACAAGTTTCCTTCGTAAGGTCCGCTATGTGTTTAATCGACCGAGTAGACAAGAGGGTGATGAATTAGGGGATTAAGAATTTGGAAGGGTGTAAAAGGGTCAAATTAGTTCAATGAAATAAGTATAGATTGTGACTTCAGGACATCCAGATTTGTACTTTCATTAGAGCCAACACATTCATGTGAGAACTCCAATTCTATCATGGAATTTATGACATTTTGCGTAATAATTACAACAATAAAAATATGACTTGTGGTTCTCTACCTCCTAGTAACGTAAAGCGCATTAATCTAGGAAATTTTTTTCAGCTGAAAAGGCGAAAATGAGTTACGAAAGAATTTTTTAGCAAATAATATATTTTCCGATTTACCTATGGTGAACCTATAGATAACCTACCGCTACTATTTCGAATATTCCATATAAAATTTAGCGCCCAACATGGGGCACAAGTATCTTCATTTATTTTACAAATATTAAATTCAAAGATTAAACAAAAAAGGCCTAATTCGTGTCCAATAGCTCCTTTCTTCAAAAAAAAAAAAAAAAAAATAGCATGGTAGTATAAATCTTGTGATAATGAAAAACGTCTTTCTCGAGAAACAAGATTCATCCTTCTTAGGAAAATGAAGTTGTTTAAGGGTACCAACAAAGGGATATCGACCCATGTGAACTAAATTGATATATAGACAGTGTATGAGTTTTTGGGTTTCAGAGGTACTATTAGCGTTACTAACCAGGTGTTAGTGGTATTAAAATAGCGTGTTGAGTTTTCTAAATATTTATTATTGTTAAAAATTTAATATATATGTAAATATATCAAAGTATCATTGAATTATTAATAGTGATTCAAACCACCTATCGCTTTCAATGGTGGATCTACTCTTCTAGGGTGTCTTATTTATTGCCGATTTATGCAATTCCTTCTCTTTATTATTGTGGTTCCAAGGATATCCATTTTCCTACAAAACGAACCCCCATTCCGTAAATATTGTACTATTGTGTGCTGGACAACACACTCGAAATAATGTTATCGCCAAATCTTTGTTTTAATAAATCAATTGTTACGGTAGCAGCATGAGTTGTAGCACCATTTTGTTGGAACCAAAACACTTCTGGGTCGATGCCATTCAAATTTTGAAACAAATAATTATTGGTCATCGATCTGTAACGAGCACCATTCACTGTAACATTAGCTCCAGCATCGTTTTTAAAGAAATATGGACCGATGATGCCTCCAGCGTGTAAAGCACTCCATACAGTACATTTTTCAGGATGCAATGGAACCTGCAGAACTTCTTGAGGATTGTTTTCAATCCATATACGGCAATTTTGCTTGTTTACATAGCCGTTCAACCAGAAATGAGCTTCATCACCAAACACAATTTTACGATAAAAAATTGGATCAACTTCAAGCTGTTCTACGGCCCAATCAGCAAACAAACGACGCTTATTATGGTCAAGTGGCTTTAGTTCTTGAACCAGTTGGATCTTGTATGGGTGTAGACCAAGATCTTCACGCAAAATTTTCCATATGGTGGATGCACAGAGTCCAACTTGTTGTGAACTTCGACGAATAGACAAATCTGGATCATCATTAACACTATGACTTACAACAGGGATATTATCCTCTTTACGTATAGTTTTTTGTCTTGTGGTTGTTGTTGCATCGAGTAGAGAAAATATTGTCCGAAATCTATCGATAGTTCGACCAATAAGCTGCTCTGATAGATGATTATGTAAACCATAAATTTCACGAAGTGCTCTATAAGTTTGGCGAATAGAACACTGATTTTAAAAATAAATTTCAACAATTTGTAAACGTTGTTGCGGCGTGAGTTTTTCCATGATAATTTGACAATGCTCACTGAACAGAATAGTCAAAACAACATGGTTTCTATCTTCTGTCAAATCACAGTTATCCCTTTCGAAAGTTCTATCACTCTAAAAAAACACCTGATATTTTGATTAAGGTGATAGTTTTCAAGTTATGTTATGATTTCTAGTGAAAAAATTGTGAAACGTTATAAAATAATAGAATCTTGAAAAACTTTAGAACGAAAAATAAGTAAATCATACTCTAAAGGAACTTTTGTGTTGCAAATTGCCTGTAGAACCAATTATTATCACATATACACCGATGCATCTAAATCTGACGAATACGTGAGAGCGGCAGTAATCACTGAAGTGGGAAACTATAGCTTTGATCTACCACTGGAATCAACTGTTTACACAGGAGAACTGTACGCCATTGAAAGAGCTCTTGATCACTGCAGAAAAGCAGATAAGAATGTCGTCATTTTCACGGACTCCTTAAGTGCTATAGAAGGCATTAAACAGCTCTACCCAAAAAATGTCCTACTACGCATGATAAAATCTGAATTGGGAAAATTGGCAAACTTGGGTATACGCGTGGCTATTGTTTGGGTTCCTTCTCACGTAGGTATACCAGGAAATGAAACAGCTGATACTATAGCCAAAGACAACAGCTCAGAAACTCCACATCACCGGATCGAACGAGTGCCACATGAAGATTTGACGCCTAATATTCGAATTTTTTGCAGAAGCATATGGAGGGAAAGATGGCGAGTTTTAGAAAACAATAAACTAAGGATTATTAATCCCAACATGAACCCAGTCTGCTACGCAGGGACGCAACGGAAACAACAGGTCATATTAACTCGACTGAGAATCGGACATACTAGATATACCCACCAATATCTCCTCAAAAATGAAGACCCCAAAAGATGTATAACGTGTGATGAGGTGCTGACCGTAAGACACTTCATGACGGAGTGCCCCGACTTCCGGGAAAAGTGGAGATCCTCAGGACTACCAGAGAACCTTGAAGATGCCTTGGATCCAGGAAACCTTGATGTGATAGTAAAATTTCTAAAGAGTATTCAGATATTTAATGAAATCTAATAATCCCATAATGTATATTATTTTATATTGTTCCGCCGCTAATAACCTTTGTGGTTGATGCGGATCTTTTGAATAAAAAAAAAAAAAAAAACCTTGTGAAATTTGGCCAGATGTAACTTGAATACCCTGTATAATCAGTAGAAGAAAAGGCTCCATAAAAGTGAAATTTCTCCATATACATTCATCAAAATCTATATGAGGGTACCTACTGAATCGTTCAACGCAACTAGTTAATTTAGGAGAAAGTGAACAAATTAATTTACACGTTCGATTTTTCTACTGGCTTCCTCTACATATCATCACATTAAAATGCTCAAGAACTTTCAGACAATATGGGTATTTTCAATGCCTGATAAGATAGTCGGAGTGGTTTCTTAAATAGAGTGTTGAAGAAACAATTAACCTCAATAGCTTTATTTGATAATGACCGACAGAGAACATTTGGTGATTCAGATAATTCAGAATTTCGCAATGAACTTATGCAGATATGCACTTTATGAATAAGTTGAAAGCGGCATCGTAGTAGAAAAGACAATATTCTATTGTCTCTTTCCGTAACCTTTATAATTGCTATTGAAAAACAGATAATGAAATATGAAATACCAAATTGACTCAGCGAAGTGAGAATTCTCAAATGCAGTGAGCAAAAAAGGAAATGAATATTTAATATTTCCATTTTTGTTCAAACGTGAATCGACCCATTTCGTTAATGTATAATAGTAAATTAAATTAACTTTCTATCAGAACACGAATGACAGAAGTGTTGCCAACGTCGAAATAACCACTTCTTCAAACTCTAGATTCACTTTTCTTCTTCTAAGAAACAGCGCGCTAAGCCGAAAATGGTATCCGTTGTATCCGCTCGTAAATAATCTTACTTTCGAAAGGAAAGAGCTAGACGTTGAAACTTTCAGGTAGATTTGGGATCTAAATATCTCCGTTATGTTCGTAAATAGCCAAATCGGTGGAATGATTCCGCAGTTATTCACATTTGGAATTTTCCCATATTTTCCCAATATTTTCGAAAGCACATGTGAAAGAAATTGCGAGTAGAACAGCGTTAAGCGTTACCAATTTCGTGGGGATTGTGCGTGATATCATATGAACAAGCGCTCAAAAGGTCCTGATTTCACGTCAGTGCTTTTCACCATTCTTCATATATTATGCAGAGTTTTTTGATATCTAGGATATCTCGAACATAACCTCGATTAATACAGAGTTTTTACCTTTGAAAACATTTGACGAGTTAACCTTATTCTTTTCAAATTCTTTCAAAGAGCAAGCAAGCGTGGTGCAACTCAAGGTAATTTAATTTCGTTTCTTGATAGAATTTTACGTTTCACATTTGATGTTGATTGAAAGACATTTGGAATATAGATTTTCCAACGTTTCCACAAAAAATGGTTTATATTTTTGTGTAATGCATTTTTTCAAGCCAAAAAGGTTCTTTCGAAACAATATTGTCTCAATCACAATCAGGTAATATTTTCTATCAATCTTTTTATGTTCGGTTCCTTTATATTTTCGTTTTTGTTGTATAATATTTAAAATACATTAAATAACAGAAGTTTTTCCTTGATAGAAGGATTATTACAATATTTAAAATATATAGATTTCTTCTGTTAACCTTCTACAAATTTCAATTTCAAAAACTTATTCAAAATTTTTAGAATTGAATTAAATAAATGTCTTGAGAACACACCGTGTCAACTTAGTAGACATATAGAATTCATACTTATTACAAAGTACCAAAGGGAATGAAATAAATTCAAAGAAATATAAATTGTCGACTGAAAATTATCGAATAAATACATGCAGAGTACAAAATTTTATTTCATTCCTTGTTTTATAAAAAAACTAAAATTTCCTTTCAAAAATGAATAAAAACAAATTGTATCTCAATTATTATATTATATTATATTCGTTGAAGGCTTCGACCTGTGCAAAACTTCGAGAAACGAAGTGTTCCAAAAGTCCGTCTGCTCATTTGATAGTTTTATTTCCAGAACGTGCTTGTGCTTAAATATTTCTATGGATGTCAGGATGTAATTTTTTTCCTTTCGCTTCCAGATGTAATATTTCAAGATTGTCCAAGTCTGGGAATATTATTGGTTTCGAAAAAATGTCTCGCAAAATTAGATTTATCTTTACCGTTCTTAAATGAAGATTGATATTCTTTCAATCTTTTATGGAGAGATCTCTGAGTTTGTCTTATAAACATACGCTACTGCACTGTTGACAACTTAATTTATGGACTCCAGAATTATTCAGCCGGATTTCAGATACCTGAAGAAGCTACATCATGATAAAACAATTGTATTATAAACATTTTTGTGGAAATTAAAATACTGTCTCTTATAAAATAATAAGAAGCGGTTTTTACTTGATGAAAGGATTATTACAAACTTTGAATATCAAAACAGATTTAATCTGTTAGTCTCCTACAATTTTAATTAAAAAAATATTTATTCAAAAACTTTTAAAATTAATAGACGTATAAAATCAAAACTCATTATACAATATCAAATGGAATAAAACCCAACAAATATGAATTGTCAATTAAAATTAAAAAATAAATATTTGAATGTTTCGTTCCAAGCATGCGCACCTGAACTCTTCAGACAGGCGTGGTGCGCATGTCTGCCTGTGACAAAATATTTTGTTTCTGATCTTATATTTCTGAAAACTAAATCTTTCCCAAAATACACAACATAATTTTAAGAACTACTCCAAAACTAATTTATTTGAAATATTTAATATATTTAAAGAAGTTACTTCAAAAAATCTCTTATTATTTTATTTTATATATAATTATATTAGGTTTTTAAATAAAGAAATTCATTATACAGTTTCGAGTGATTTAACCAAGTACCATAAAGTGCCTTACAAACTCTGTGTGATTTTTGTGGTTAGCATAGAACATAAAGTACCTTGGATATTAGACGTACATAGTTTGAACGTTCATAAAACAGAAATTTAATTTATTGTTAATTGGTTATATCTTTTAAATATGAAGTTGAACTGACCTTATCTGAATTCTAATTGTTTTTGGAATGTGCTACATGTTCTGAGAGTTTTTGAGGATGTGCTACAAGTTTTGAGAGTTTTGAAGTAACTTATTTAAATATTTAAATATATTAAATATTTCAAATAAATTAGTTTTGGAGAAGTTCTTAATATTATGTTGTGTATTTTGAAAAATATTTAGTTTTCTTAAATATAAGATCAGAAACAAAACATTTTGTCACAGGCAGACATGGTGGTGTGTCTGTTTGAAGAGTTCAGGTGCATGCTTGGAACGAAACATTCAAATATTTATTTATTTTTTAATTTTGATTATCAATTTATATTTGTTGGGTTTTATTCCATTTGATATTGTATAATGAGTTTTGGTTTTATACGGCTATTAAATATAAGCAGCGCTTATAAGACATTAATTTGATTTTAAAAGTTTTTGAATAAAATTTTTTTAAATTAAAATTGTAGGAGACTAACAGACTGAATCTGTTTTGATATTCAAAGACTGTCTATCATAAAATAAGAAGGAACGGTTTTTTACTTGATAGAAGGATTATTACAAAATTTGAAAATCAAAACAGATTTAATCTGTTGTCTTCTACAATTTTAATTTCAAAAAATTCTTTGAAGAAACTTTAAGAATTAAATTAATGTCTTTATAAGCACTGCTCATATTTAATAGACGTCAAAATTCATCATACAATATCAAACGGAATTAAGAAAAACCAACGAACATAAACTGTCAATTAAAATTAAAATATAAATAAGCAAACATTTTTTGTTTCGTTCCAGGCATGCGTAATGAACTCTTCAGACAAACTTACGAAGCCCTGTTTGTTACAAAATGTTACAAAATGTATTGTTTTCCGATCCCATAGGAATGAAAAATAACTCTTTCTCAAAAATATAAAACATAATTTCAAGAACTTCTCAAAAACTAATTTATTTGAAATATTCAATATATTTAAATAAATTACTTCAAAAAATCTCAAAACATGTAGCACATTCTCAAGAAACAATTAAAGTTACGATAAGATCAGTTCAACTTTACATATAAAAAATAATAAAATCAATTAAACAATGTATAGACTTACTCAGTGAATCTTAGGAATACACGGTCCTCAACAGAAATAAAAGTGAACCTTTATATATCCAAGGTACTTATGTTCCAATTTCACAGAAAATCATACAAAGCTCATAAGGCACTTGGCCTCAGTTAAAACCGTTCAACACTGTATAATGAATTTCTTTATTTAAAAAAAAACCCAATATAATTATATATTATATATAAAATAAAATAAGAAGGAACGGTTTTTTACTTGATAGAAGGATTATTACAAAATTTGAAAATCAAAACAGATTTAATCTGTTGTCTTCTACAATTTTAATTTCAAAAAATTCTTTGAAGAAACTTTAAGAATTAAATTAATGTCTTTATAAGCACAAGAAGTTCTTGAAATTATGTTTTATATTTTTGAGAAAGAGTTATTTTTCATTCATATGGGATCGGAAAACAATACATTTTGTAACATTTTGTAACAAACAGGGCTTCGTAAGTTTGTCTGAAGAGTTCATTACGCATGCCTGGAACGAAACAAAAAATGTTTGCTTATTTATATTTTAATTTTAATTGACAGTTTATGTTCGTTGGTTTTTCTTAATTCCGTTTGATATTGTATGATGAATTTTGACGTCTATTAAATATGAGCAGTGCTTATAAAGACATTAATTTAATTCTTAAAGTTTCTTCAAAGAATTTTTTGAAATTAAAATTGTAGAAGACAACAGATTAAATCTGTTTTGATTTTCAAATACTGTCTATCATATATTTTTTCATTGAAATGAGTTTCCACCAAGTAAAGACACAGCCAATCAAGCATAGTTGAGATACAATTTGTTTTTATTCAGTTTGAAGATGTAAACACTACAAAACTCAAGTCACTGTATATTTAGTTGATAGAAAGTGATAGAAAACTGAGTAATTTCATATTTCATTCGATTAAAAAATGAACTATCACGAAGTAATGGTCTACTCCATCCAATATTCTTCTGAATACTTCGACTTTTCCACGAAAATTATTAAGAACCTTCGCCAAGTGAGTCTCATAAAATTCTACAGAGAATACTTCATTGTCGCAAATACACTCACCAACTTGGGCAAAATTTCGTGGAAATCCCTCAATCAGCCGAAGTCATCGCTCTCCGGGAAAGTGAATAGAAACACGCGTTCTGCACTTCCGCTAATAGAACAATGTTCAAATATGTGTCGTCTGAGAGCGAGCATTTCAGATCTGTTAGCCAGCTTGTATCGAGGTTGTCGTAAGCAGGTATCTCGGCTACCACTGCTTTCTTATCGTTCCGTAATGACAGAACGTGATAGGAACAAACGCCGTCGAAGGCCTGGATCACAGGGCTCCAGTTACCGTCCCACTATTCTTATCGCATTGGATTTCTGTTGAACATCTGGTTGTGAATGTGTGTACGATCTGTGTTGTTTGTTTTCGCAGCGATACGGAAAAAATCACACCCGTAGAGAATTTTAAGGCTTTTGGAACATTCCCTTCGGCTTTGGAGAGTGTCTGACACAATCCATGGGGACCAAAGGCATAACATAAACTTTATTCTCATAATCAATGCAATCATACAAATGAAAAGTCGAAACCGTCAAAGCATATCACAACTTCAACAAGATCTGAAAGATTATTCCATAATTTTTTATTGGTTTTTAATATCGAAACAGATTTAATCTGTTAGTCTACAATTTTAAATCCAAAAAAATTTTTAGAATTAAATTAATGTCTTATAAGCACAGCTTAGATTTAATAGACGTATAAAACCATAACTCAATATAGATATCAAATGGAATAAATTACCCAACAAATATAAATTGTCAAAAAAATTAAAAAACAAATATTTGAAGGAGACAAAATCTATTAAATATAAGCTGTGCTTGTAAGACATTAATTCAAAAACAAAATTTTGTCTCCTCCAAATATTTATTTTTTAATTCTAATTGACAATTTATATTTGTTGGATTATTTATTCCATTCGATATTTTATATCGAGTTTTGATTTTATACGTCTATTAAATATAAGCTGTTCTTATAAGACATTAATTTAACTTTAAAAAATTTTTTGAAATTAAAATTGTAGGAAACTAACAGATTAAATCTGTTTCGATATTAATATTTTGTAATATTCCTTCTAGCAAGTGAAAAACCGCTTCTTATAATTTCATTTTATAATATTCCAGAAATTCCCTAATCGGATATGGGTCTATATCTACAATAATCTTAGTTATTTCGATTTTTAATTTTCTTAAATTAGATACATTGATGAACTTCTTAGGCAGTATAATGAACAATCTTATACACATATATCGGGGGTTTTTCTTAGAGTGATAGAACTTTAAATTGAAATAAAACACATTTAAATTAAGATTGAAGCCAAATTTTTTTTTATTTGGAAGATAATTTTATGACATTCATGTTTAAGAAATAATTTCCGGCAAATGTCCACAACGAATAACTCTGAGAAGCCGCATTCGACTAGACCAATTTTCGACCACTTTTTCGAGTAATTCAGGCCTTATTTCATCAATAGCACGAGTTATGTAGGCTTTCAAAGCGTCTATTGTTTCTGGTTTATCAGCATAAATCAATGACTTGACATAACCCCAAAGAAAATAATCCAGTGAATTATGTCGCATGATCTTAGAGGCCAATTAATTGGACCTTTTCTCGAAATAATGTTATCGCCAAATCTTTCTTTCAATAAATCAATTGTTACGGTAGCAGCATGATGTGTAGCACCATCTTGTTGGAACCAAAACATTTCTGGGTCGATATCATTCAAATTTTGAAACAAATAATCATTGATCATCGATCTGTAACGAGCACCATTCACTGTAAAATTAGCTCCAACATAGTTTTTAAAGAAATATGGACCGATGATGCCTCCAGCGTGTAAAGCACACCATACAGTGCATTTTTCAGGATGCACTGAAACCTGCAGAACTGCTTGAGGATTGTTTTCACTCCATATAAGGCAATTTTGCTTGTTTACATAGCCGTTCAACCAGACATGAGCTTAATCACTAAACACAATTTTACGATAAAAAAGGGGCTTCAAGCTGTACTAGGGCCCAATCAGCAAACAAACGACGCTTATTATGGTCAAGTGGCTTTAGTTCTTGAACCAGTTGCATCTTGTATGGGTGTAGACCAAGTTCTTTATGCAAAATTTTCCATATGATGGATACACAAAGTCCAACTTGTTGTGAACGTCGAGGAATAGACAAATCTGAATCATCATTAACACTATGACTTACAGCAGCGATATTTTCTTCTGTACGTTCAGTTTTTTGTCTTATTATTGTTACTGCATCGAGTAGAGAAAATTTTGTCCGAAATCTATCGATAGTTCGACGAATAAGCTGCTCTGATGGACGATTATGTAAACCATAAATTTCACGATTTGCTCTATAAGTTTGGCGAATAGAACACTGATTTTGAAAATAAATTGCAACAATTTGTAAACGTTGTTGCGACGTGGGTCTTTCCATGATAACTTGTCAATGCTTACTGAACAGAAATGTCAAAACAACATGGCTTCTACCTTCTGTCAAATCACAGTTATCCCTATCGAAAGTTCTACCACTCTAAAAAAACACTCGATATTTTCTTTCAGTGTCGCGGAATGCCTCAGAAAGTGGTAGGGAACAGTAAGTCCTGTGTTTTTTTCATTCTACAGATCATTAAAATATTGGAGATTTTATCTCACAAATAGCAGACATTCCAAAACGTATAGTCCCGGAAGTGTGAGCATGGAATTATTTCTAAAATGTCCTCTGCATGATTCTTTATATTTCAATCCTATTATTGCCCTCAAGGCGGATTTCTCCAGAATGAATAATCTATTTAAATCACTGCTCCCACCCCATATGACAAGCCCGTACCTCAGAAGTGAAACAAAATTTGCATGGTAAACTGTTTTCAAAAGTTCCATGCCCACTCTCCGTGACAATACCCTGATCGTGTACAAAACTTTATTGAGTTTTTTGCTGTCCTGACTCACATGGTCATTCCATTTCAGTTGACAATCAAAGTAAACTCTAAGAAATTTTGTCGAAGACAAAAATCTGATCTGGGTGTTATCCAAAGTTATTGACTGAGGATACATATTTTTAGACCGAATCGTTCTAAAAATCACACACTCAGTCTTACTGACATTGAAAAGTTTGAATTCACCAATGCTGTACTGAATCCAAGGCTAATCTAGTTTGTTCAATACTCGAATTGAGATTCCTGCACTCGCTTCGTCAACAAACAACAAGAGATTGATATATATCAGAGATAAAAAGGGTCCCAGATGACTTCCTTGGGGAACTCCTAAGTTGACATATTTATCCTTTGACATAAAAACTGGTCCCTCACTATCAATACAAACCCTCTGAACTCGATCAGACAAGTAGCTCTTGAGCAACTTCAGTTGACAATCGCGAATACCACATAAAGAGAGTTTCCTCAAAAGGTATTCTTGATTCATGCTGTCGAATGCCTTAGATAAATCAAGAAAAAGCCCAACAGGCACTTTATCACTCTCCAAGCATCAACAATATCACATTCTAATTCATACATCGCTGTAGTAGTACTTCTGTCTTTTAGATAGCCATGTTGTTTTTCAGAGGAAATTTTGAACGTATACATGAATGAGCAAAGCCTACCGACCAAAAGTTTCTGGAATATTTTTGCGAAAGAACTGAGTAAACTAATTGGACGGAAATTATTGACATCATGTGTATTTCCTTTCTTATGCAGAGGTTTGATAAAAGCTATTTTGAGGGCAGATGGAAATATCCCTTCAGTGAATAGAGGTACATAATATGAGCCAACGGCCCCGCTACCCCTCGTATAGTACTTTTAATAACAGTTATCATTATACCATCGTACCCACAATAAAGGTAATAAAGAGAATTTGACGATGCACGTCGAGTACGTCTGTGGAAAGTTGTCTAGAGCTCATTACCTTTTGAGGAAATTGAAGAGATGATAAAAATTGCATATTTTTCGAATTTCCAGGATGTTATATGGTATACTTCTGTGGGGAAATGCCTCAGACGCAAGGAAATTTTTCATTCTACATAAGAAAGCAATGCGTAATATATATGGAGTAGCAAGTAGAGACTCGTGTAGACCATTTTTTGTAAAGCATGGTGTATCCACTTTTTCATCCTTACTTATCAAAGAATGTCTCAAATACGTAAGTAAAAATTAAAAAACACTAAGTCAAGAATTGGAACTTGGCATTTATTTAACACCAGGTACAAAAACGATCTTGCTCCATTACATAGAATAAAGAACACGCAGAATATCTCGAGCTACTGGGACATTGAAATTTTCAACAGGATAACCTTCGAACTAAGGACTCACCAGAAAGATACTTCAAAAGAAAAATACAAGAAATTTTATTGAGAAGTGCATTTTGTTCTTTAGATGAATTTTTCTTGTAACTTGCCATGAAATAAATATAAATATGAGTTAAATAAAATAATATAAATTATTTCAACAATTCATTAAGTTAACTGAATATGAATATTCATATTAGATAAGATTATTCTGATTTTCACAAATTTTTATTGTTTAATACAACAATTGTTTCTGAGAAAATTGCTACATACCTCAAAAATAAATATGATTTAAGAACTTCATTTAAAACCTATTCAAACCTGAGTAAATTCATTAAAAATAATAAAGACTGTACACATAAAGATGATAGAAGTTTCCGACATAGAATTTGTGAACATTTGAAGAATTTCCTCAATAATAAAAGTAATTCCACATATTCTAACCATTTGTTAGAAACAGGACATACTTTCAATCATAATTTTGAAATTCTTCATATAGAAAGTAAAAGTTATGCCTTAAACCTGTTAGAGTCCCTAGAGATAAATGAACACAATAAAATTGGAATATTACTTAAGGAGCAATTAGATTTAAATAACTCACCCCTATTAAATATATTCAGATAAGCTGAAATTTACCTTTTTTTGGGCTTAAGTGCTCAATAAAAATTTTTGTACCTACTATAATATAAATAGCAACGGATTTCGGAAAAAAAAAGCTTAGTTATTCAAAATATAAGCCTACCTGATGACGCTACTGTGATAGCGAAACAAGTGTTGTATTAAACAATAAAAATTTGTGAAAATCAGAATAACCTTATTTAATATTATTTAACGACAATTGTTCTAACAACACTGTAGCTTTGTCAAGTTTATATTTTGTTCGGACAGTATTACTTTTGATCTTGTATTCTTCATTAGTCAGTCCAACCTCGTTATCGTAATCGTTAAAGGCCAATTTAGGCTGAAAATTCGGAAATTACAGACATTTGGGCGCAAAATAGCACGCTGTTCTCTAGAACTAGCCCGCAAAAAGGCTCTTTACGCACAATTTCCTATTGAGTCACCCAAGGTTAGTTCATTCAGCAACGAAAGGACAATCATATTCATCTCTTGGGATTTTATTGGTCCATTCTAATTTTTTTTTAATCTGCTGTATGAACTCGTCCTCATTGAACAAGGCATTTACATTAAGGTTTTAACGAATGTAAGATCAGCATAATAAAAGTTTTTAATGAAAACTACTGCAATGATACTTCGATACCTTCGTCTACTTTCACTTCCTTTATTTCAAAATAGCGGGTTTCTGTATAAAACTTGGAATTGAATAATCAGATCAAAATCATAGTTTGTAAAAATCTTCTTTGTTTGTTAAATTCATTTTCGTATTTTCCGGTTGAAAATTTGAATGAATTGAAGATATTTATTTCAATTAGTCTGATTATATGATGATACCCAATTGAACAGCTTTCTATGTTGATTATTTGACGTCACAAACACTTAAGGGTGTACCATTTATATAATTCATTATAGGGCATTGAACTAAGAACTGAGTTAATCTTTAATTTATAAACCATGTAAAATGTAGATGATACTTTTTCGAAGATGACTCGTGTAGAACGGAGTTAACCCAGTTTAGAAAAATGTTTACAACTAACGAAATCGCTGAACGATGAAATGGTTGATTAACACATGGTTGATAAACATTGGTATGCCAAGGCATCATGTTACAGCGTTTAAGAGGATCTGTGAAATTTGTTGCGGTAATCTGTTTTTCCGAACTGCAGTTTTGATTACTTCAATTCCGACAAAGTTGACTAAAGCACAGACACAAATTTAATTTCGAAGTGAATCCTTATTTTCAGGAAATTTTAATTATTGAAGTATTCTATAGAGAATCTCCAATAATTAAATGGAGTACTTGAATGTTAAAAAAAAAAATTCATATTTATTGAAGATTAATGTTGAGTTCTGAAAATTTTTACTATGTCTTAAACTGTGTAAAAAATAATGGATTCGCTAAATCCAAAAACCTTAATAATTCCATCTGGTGTCGTATGATTGAAAACTATATATGTTGGCCGAGTCTTTAATGACATCAGATCTCAGTGAATATATCTATCATTTGCCTTTCCTAGTATTCCTTAATATGTTGTTTAAAAGCATTATTAACCATTCTGCGCAATTGGCAAGTTGTTTGAAAGCATTGTAAACAATTTCTTTGATGTAAAGAATATGTTGAACGTGAAACAATATGGTTTCATGAAACACCACTCTGTGGACACTAACTTATTCTTATACGACGAATAGATCTTGGGAAGTATGGATTCCGGGCTTTTGCTCGATGCCGTTTATACTCACTTCAGCAAAGCCTTTGATAAAATTCATCGCTGTATAATGATTCCGAATCTTACTGGGGTTGGTGTTCGAGGCTACCTTATCGGGTGGTTCGGATTTAGTTTGGCTGATAGATATTAACCTGTTCAAGGGCTGTTCGCATTAGATCAGGGGTACCACAGGGCTCCTACCTAGGTCCATTAGTTTACTTAATTTATGCTAAGGGTACTGTGAAATGCTTTCAACTTTGTGAAGTTCTTTTGTATTTGAAGGTGTTCCATTCAATCTCTCATGTCTCTGGCAGACTGTGCATTCAACAGGATTTTGACCGATTCGCTTAATATAATATAACCACCTATTCCTGAACTTGTCCAAATGTAGTGTCATCATCTTTAGTAGTAGAAAATTCAACATCTCAAAACTATTTCATATGTTGACTCTAAGAGAGATCTCGGAATTATTTTGGACTCCAAATTACTCTTTGACCAATATATTATTAATATTTCAAAAAAAAAAGCGAATCGTATGCTGGTTGGTTGAGGTCGCTCAGGTAAATTTTGGAGTGTACTATTTTATATAATTTTAATTTTCATTCAGAAATATTTTATTTTGAATCTATATTTTTTTGGATTGATATTTATATTGTTTTTCTCGATCTGTAAACATTAAATAGTGAATACTGTTTTGGGTGATTCCTGTTTGTGTCCGGAATTAGTAAATGAATTGGATCATACATAAAATAAAGTTAAAAAATAATGTTATTATAATGAATGCTAAAATTGTTAATATTCGAAGAATTGAGATCTAGTAACTAAAATGGCCATAAAATTAACCCAACACGATAAATCCACCTTCATTCACCTTCCATTTAGAAATGCTCTTACTGAAGTGGCAAAATAGGCAGAGCATTTATCATTTTGGGATCACAGGGTCGATTTCAAAGTAGAAGGAGTCTTAGGCTGATCTTGTGGCCAGCTCGGTCAGATTTCAATTTATTTTTTAGGGACTGTTTTAAAGAGAAAGTGTATTAATTCAAAAGCTAATTGGAGCTGAATCTCAATAGCTGCGTGAAATATATCCTAGCAAAAGAACCATTTATTGAAAAGATCATTTTTAATCTGTGATAATGCATTAGACAGAGGCGTCAATTTTAACACAGGTGTTAGGTTACATCAAGAGACTAATGATGCGCGTGTAAAAGCTCCTGGCCCCTACGTCAGTTCATTTATTAAATTTTTATATTAAACGTCAGCTCAGATGTGTCCACAACTAAAATGAACGTTTTAATCCTTTTAATCACTTGGAAGAAATCATAAACAATAATTTCATGTATCTAATAACCTCCGGAATACATTTTCTAATTCACATCAAAGAAACAATACGCAACTCTCTATCATATGGGATCTTACCGATTTCTTAATATGCGTCATCCATTAGTTCACACAATGGCTCTTCAATCCTAAAGATAGAAACATCCGGAAATATCAACCTAAATATAGTACAAGAAGAGATTAATATGTGATAACAACACTATGTATTTGTGATAACAATCTGATTTACATGTGATAAGTGTTAAAAAGATTATTTCACACTTAAACATTTACGTTTAGTGATGCCTTTCTTAGGGAAGTAAACTTTAATTTTGACAATGGTTAAATTCTCAGTGTCTTATATGATACCAACAATTAACATTCCCCTCTAAATTGTTCGTGAGAACGATATTTCAAGATAGGGAAACTTCTCATTTATGATAACCTTTGAAGGATCTATTAACTTTAAATTGGAAAGGAACTGATTTTGGGAAAGTGTTTGCATCTAACCTGACTTTACCTGACAAAATATATTCCGTCTAGAAAGTATCCAGAATTTATTATTTTTCATCATTTTATTTCTTTTTGTAACATTCTGAGACAAAAGTAATGTATAAAGTAGGTTGTGCAGATTCTCGGCTATGGCCAAAGTTGCATGGCAACACTATTTGTCAAATATTGTTGATTGTCAACAGGTATACAATTTATGAAATAATCTCACAACTAGAAAAAAGAAAACAGGTAGAATATTTGTATACAAAAGGTTTTCAAAACGTAAAAAAATTAGTGCAATTGACTGAACTGGGAAAAAGTGCCGTATATGAGACAATAAAGAGGAAAATGGCATGGATATAAGGCACAGTCCTGTTGGAGGAAGACTGCGTAAGATTAAAGGAAACAATTTAAACGCTTTATTGGCCATAGGATGACACAATTCGCGCCTGAAGTTTCGCAAATTGGCTAACAGATTTGGAAATCAACGAAATATAAAAGTATGTCTAGAAATCGTATTTCACTGAAAAGACAAGGTTATATATCAAGGAAACCAAAAAAAATCCCTATAATGACACCTTTACAAAAGGAACGAAGGAGAGAATTTTGTCACCGTTTTCAAGAAGATAATTTTAATAATGTCTTTATATCTGATATCGTTCCAAACATGTTTGGAACGAGACATGTTTCGTTATTACTTATTTTTAATTTTAATTAATAATTTTTTTTTTTGGGTTTTTTCATTCCATTTGATATGGTATAGTGAATTTTGATTTTTATACGTCTATTAAATATAAGCAATGCTTATTTAAGACATTAATTTAGGGCCGATGAGCTTTTCCTTTGTGGGAATTCTAGTTGTTTTTGAAGAAGTTCTTCAGGTTATGTTTTGCATTTTAGGAAAGGGATTTGTTTTTCATAAAACAAGATACGAAACTAAATTTTGTATCTTCAAGTATTTATTCAGTAATATTAATTAATAATTTATATTTCTTTGAATTCTTTTGGTACTGTGTAATAAGTGTTAATTATATATGTCTACTAAATTGAAACTGTGTTTTCTAAAACATTTATTTAATTTAAGTCTAAAAGTTTTTGAATAAAAATTTTTTTGAAATTAAAATTTGTAGGGGGTTAACAGAATACATCTGTATGATATTTCAAATTTTATAGAAATCTCAAAAATATGAAGAAACTATTGAGAATACAGAATATTGACAGAAATTAAGTAAATACAGCTGTTTTGATATGAACATTATGAATAACAAATTTTATACCAAAACATGCTCTATATAAATGTAAAACATAGCACAGCATTTGAAACTCTAGTCCATAACCATCAGTCGACTTTCTGAATGTGAAATAAGAACAACCAATTAAATTATATAACATACCTTATTTTTAAAATATTTTAAAACAGCAAGTACAAATACCAGATAGACATTTGTCAATTCTTTATACAACCACAAAAATATAAAACCAAAGCATGGTCTGATTATATAATATCTGAGAAGCACATTTGGAAAAATAAATTATAAATTATTTTATATGAAATAAAATAAATTTAAGTTTTATATATTATATTTTATATGAAATAAAATAAATTTAAGGGTAGATTCCCTTGTTAAACAAAGAATTAGTAAGTGTTCTATATTTTTATTTCCAGTCTCAAGTTCTCATAGAAATAAAGTATGTGATATATTTTTATTTATTGTTTTATCTATCATTTATCAAAATCGACTGATGATTATGGACGAGAGTTTTAAACGCTTCTGGAGAACGCACTATATTTTTCTTATTTATAAATAACATTTTCAGGTATAGAATTTGTTATGCATAAGGTTCATATAAAACAGCTGTAACATCTAAGTATGTTACTTAACGTCTACCGATAAGATATATTTTCTATAGTTTTGTGTAAATTTTTGGGTGTTGTTCGATAGTTAAAAATTCTTTATGTCGACTCAAATAAGAAACCGTGTTTCTGAGACATTCTGCTTTAATTTTCTTTCAATTAAATTATTTAGAGGTTTTACAGAATTATTCTGTTTTAATGGTTGAAATTTAAAATATTCCAAGGAATATACCCTTTTAATTTAGAAAATTTCAAACACGAGACACTATTATTGTTTAGAAATGAACGAAAGGTAATTTGAACAACTAAATTAAAATTCGTTCAGAATGTCGAAAACTTTACCCATCACTTCAATTGAGATTTTTGCACCCAATTTTTCAATCATAAAATCAGATAAGATATATCGCCCGAACCTAATTGTCATTTAAAATTCTTGAGGTGATTGCCACCTCAGTTAGAGGATATGATCATACACTCACGAATTTGCACATAAAAATTGATCTGTCTCGGCGTTTTCCGGAAAACATCATACTCACGGAAATATAACGCTGGACTGTTTTATGTGGGCCACCCGGTTTATAACTTTCCACTGAACGTAGTCAATTGTGGATAATATGCACCATTTGTTCAAATAAATGCTTGTAATGATGTAATGAAAAATTCTGTAAACTTAAGAGAAATAAGCTACGTTTAATTTATTTTTTCTTGATTAAATCCATTTTTTTTGATTTTCCAGGAACTTAAATTTGAACTTGGCATATTTCTAGATACAATGGCGGATTTTGTTATACTCATATTCTAAAAATGTACCCTACCTCCTTAATTTTATGTCTTGAAGATATCTTTTCGAAAGTTATCCTGCTTGAAAGCTCACAATTGATCGTGGAAGTTCGATTTGCAACTCCAATAAATTGATTTGAGACCATTTTAAGCAAAAATTGCAGATATTTGGAAGGAATTGATGCCTCTGCTACAAGTACATGAAGGCGTTTCATTCTGATCGTGAATTTCATTTTTCAGATTGTTGACGTAAGTAGTGCAATGTCTTCAATTTTCAAAAGATACAAAGCAAGCCTTTATAGTCTTAAATATCTATTACAGCAAAGAGTGATCAAGTTCTGAAACTGCCCCCTGTTCAAGTTTTAATAGAGCAGACATTACAATTCCGATTCTTAGTGCAAATTGGTCTCCTACAAGTCTGAAAAACTAATTACTGAACAAATAGACCATCAGTTCAACGAACATTTCTTAAGAGCATATCTCCTTTAGCCATGAGCTGCACTTAATTGAATATTACGAACCATACAACCAAGCAGATAATGAAAGAAGAAATTGTGTAAATCATTGTTAAAGACTATTTATATTATGAATACATTTCAACACAGCAACTTACACTTTAAAATGCATGAATAATGAGATTTTTCTTTATAATCAGTATGATTCTCGTCTGTAGGAGAATGAAAGTCATAAGTTTATTATTAGAAGAATTTAATAACGAGCATATATCAATATATTATGATAGTGTGCTGCTTTTATGACTTGAAGTACTCAATGAAGATGAGACCACACACTCTATCAAGTAGTTAAGTATTAAATTCGTAATAAATAAAATGAAGCCCCGGCGGACCAGAAGGATCCACAAAATTGAAGAAATTATAAAATATTTTAAATATCATACAGATTTATTCAGTAAACATATTTCAAAATTTTTTAGAATCAAATTAAATAAATGTCTTTAGAACACACTGTGTCAATTCAGTAGACATATAGAATTAACACTTATTACATAGTACCAAAGGGAATTATAGAATTCAAAGAAATATAAGTCAATTAAAAAATATTTAATAAATACTTGAAGAGTACAAAATTTTGTTTCGTTTCTGGTCTTATGAAAACTGAATTCCTTTCCAAAAATGCAAAACATAACCTCAAGAACTCCTTCAAAAACAACTCGCTCAAAATAAGTTCGTTCAAAAAAAATTCCTAAAACATGCAGAATCTTCAAAAGGCAATTAAGAATTATAACAACGGAAACTCATCAGCTCTACTTCCCATTCAAAAAATAAAAATAATTAACAAAAAATATCTCGCCAGACAAGCTAAATGTTGTTTACTGGATAAACACTAGAATGAAATGAACTTTTAAAAATCCTGCGTATTCTATGTTCGTCACAGAAATTACAGTTTGCAAGGTATTTTATGGAATTCTTTAAAACCAAATGATAATATGTTATAAGTGTAAACCAAAATATACAGTTATTATATATGCAATAAAATAATGAAAAGAGGTTTTTTCTTGATAGAAGGAGTATTACAAAATTTTAAATATCATGCAGATTTATTCTGTTAACATCCTACAAATTTCGAAAAAATTTTGTTCAAAAAATAATTAAATTAAATGAATGTCTTTAGAGCACACAGTGTCAATTTAGTAGACATATAGAATTAACCCTTATCACTGTGTGTTCTGAAGACATTAATTTAATTTAATTCTAAAAGATTTTGAATAAGATATTTTTGGAATTTTTAGGAGGTTAACAGAATAAATCTGTATGATATTTAAAATTTTGTAATAATCCTTCTACCAAGAAAAACCTCCTTTTATTATATTAAAAAATATTTTACTTACCTAACTTAAATTTATGACAAAATAGTCATTCAAATTCTTTATCTTATCTTAAAACGACCGCAATATGCCGACAGACACTACAAATTTATTTTACAGCTTACAATGCACGAACACAAGTTGCGTCGCCTTTTAAAACGTACTTAGAAACGCTCAAATGGAAAGTCCTTCCCAACCCGCCGTACAGCCCAGATATTGCTCCTTCCGATTAGATTCTTTTCCGAACGATGCAACATGGCCTGGCTGATCAGCACTTCTACAATTACGATGAAGTCAAAAATGAATAGAACTAGCTACCTTTCATTATGTGCTTGATTTAAAATCATGGAACTAGAGGAGCTATTGGAAACTTTAACAAATAAATTCTATTCGAGCTGCGAAAGATTCAACATGACAGTTCAAATACATCGTGAAAGTTACATGAATTTGAAATTTTTATTTATCCAAAGCTAACATCTATCCCATATTCTGTTAATAGATATGTTAGCTTCGAAACCAGCTGTATACAAATAAAAAATGAGTGACAATCCGATGTTATACACACTAAAATCATTTAGATCAATTACCACCAATTCATAATGAAGCGATAAATCGTCTAGTAAATATGTGTTTTAATGTGCAATGTTTATTAGTTCGGAAATAAAAAACTGGAGATAAATTTTTTGAACTGCTGAAAGATTTGTCACATTCCATTATTCCATTATTTATACTAGAAAAATCATTGGCCAATAGATTCAAAGCGAACCCTTTAGGTCTGACTTTATCAATAAACATTAGAAATCATATTTAAATGGGAGTTTTAGATGCATTTGAACTATTTTTGTGAAGAAATATGGTAAGTGTAAACTGCATTTTAAAGTTCTCTTGATAAGATATGAAACTTCGAGACCGATACATGGTTGCTGTGTTTTCGTAATTAAAATATTATTATTACCTAAATTGATTTGAGAGTAAACAATTGAAATCGATAGTTCGGTACTTAGTCTTATTTATTTACATATTCATTCGTACTGCTTAATCATTATAACTAGATAATAATGTTATTATTCATGGAATATTGAGAACTTGAATGAATATAAAAATAATAATTATTAATCGAATCGAATTTTTGCAAATTTTCAGTTGGAACGTCGGATATCAAGTATTGACATTTACAAAAGCAGCAAATAAATATTTTCCTCAAGAATATAAGGAATATCCATATAGTATCCCATGACCTCTGCAATTCAAATCAGTAGTATTCAAATCAGTCTGTAACTAGGGCAGTTCAAATAGTGGTATTTACCGTTATTTCAGGACATAAACAATCCATTATAGAATTAAATAATAATTTCCCAACATATCTAAACGAGTTGAATCTCTTTGAATGATGAATACTATAAATTAATGATCAAATCAATAATATTAATCAGTTCAAGGAGTGAATAAATATGAAAGTGTTATTTATGCAGTTTTACTCTGATGGTACTGAGCGTACCACAATTAAATCCAATGAAATTTTGATGAATCGACGGATGAATGATTGTCACGTTTTTACGAAACAGCAACCAGAAGTTTAAATATTTACTACTGTTCCTACCCTGACCATTCACAGAATGCCATAATACGAGATTGTGAACGTCGCTTTAGCCATCACCTTCGTCATCGATTACATCCGCTGTTCGAGAAAAAATTAATTGAATGAAATACAATGAACCCAACTTACGCTGTCGCTCTGTGAAGATTTCCGTTGACGAGGCACACAAAACAACGTCACTTTAAAGCCTTTCCGATACTTTATTCAAGTTTCAATGAACCAAATAAAAGCTGCACTTCACTTATTCCTACAAAAATTCTATGATCGGACGTTAAAATCACAACAATGTACACATAATTGACCAACGGCACAGAACTATAAATTAAAAATTACACTTCACAGGTAAACAAATAAAATAAAAACAAATAAACCCAGCTCTTTACTAGTGTATCACTGCATTGTCAAAATACCTAAATCCCAATTGTCAATTGAGACGGCGACTGCGTGGAGCGTTCATTGTGTTCAGTGATTCATGCCTTGTCTTGTCACAAAATCCCTACCATTCAAAAACGAAGCTATGGAGCATGCAATGCAACACAGGAAATTGGAAAATCTGTGATTCTGCCATCTAAAAATAAGGTATGGAACTATTTATATTGAAAGAATTCTTTGACCTGACATCTGTAGTCCTTTCAATCAACTAAATTAAAACTTGTGAAGAACTATGTAATCCTCGATCCGGTATCAATTATATATGTTTGGTAGTATTATAAATTTTAATTTTGTTGTCTCTGTTCAATAAACATCAAATTTATTATTACATTTACAAAATCCGTACTTCATGAAAAAAAAACATGCAAATATGTCCTCAGTTGTAGTAAAAATAAAAATTTGTAGACTTCTGTGAACAATGCTTTCTATTCGGTGCTCGATACTCTGAATAGAGGTTAAAATTTCAAGCAGGGTCTGAAAGTGATGAGAAGGTTCTAGTAGATTTAAATCTATTCTAAACAGAAAAAACTTTTGCTAAAGGTATATTTAAAAAAAACGAAAAATTTTCTGTTGAATTCTGTAAAAGCAAAATGAGTTTTGATTCGTTTGACTCAAGCGGCCCTAAAGGTGGAGACAAAGATCTACAAGATTTCTTAATGATTGAAAAACAAAAAGCGCAATTTAATGCACAGGTTAGTCTTTTTTTCTGACTAAACAGTTTGTTATAATATTAATAATATTATTATTTTCTCTAGATACACGAATTCAATGACTTCTGTTGGGATAAATGTGTTGAGAAACCAGGGAACAAATTGGATACTAAAACTGAAACATGCCTAACGAATTGTGTAGATAGATTCATCGATGTTTCACTTCTTATCACAAATCGATTTGCCCAGTTACTTCAGAAGAGTGGAGGAGGAATGTAAAATCAATTGTACTAGTGTACTGGTAGAAATCAGAGCTCAGGGTGATATTAATATTGAGTTCAATATATTGTACCTATTTAAAATTATGTATAATAAATTTTTTGACAGTTTTATGTCATTTTCAATATCGATCTATTTAGAGTTTGAAAAATTGAACGACTTATATCTATATAGCCTTACAAAGTAACTGAGAATTTGGTACTAAAAACCATTTAAAAGGATTTATGTTTCTATATCTCATGTGAAGAATGAGAGATCATTGATTTAACAAACAATGGGTGAAGGATATAAGTTTTCTTGGAATAAAAATTGTCTAAGACAGGTAGCGTATGGTACTGTAATTTCTTTGATATGTTACAATATTGAAACAACAAAGAATCAATGAAATTCTCAGAAAAATAAGTACAAAATTTAATGGGATCTAACTTTGATATGTTTTATTTCTTATGAGAACTTTCAATCGAATGAAAGAAATTATGTTTTTCTTTAATTGGGAGATGAGAAATTTGAAACAAGTAGATAAAAAACTGTAGATATTGAACTATTTCAGATGCTATTATTTGGTAGTTGATCATAATTGAAAGATTCTGTAGAAATTAGTAGTAAAACATATTAATTTGTAAAAACTTTCTGTTGTAAATAAAAACAGTAGGATAATTTCTTGCTTGTGAATATCTTGATCAAGGAAAAGCTTGATTGAATAATTCAAATTTGTGAAGTTGATGAGTTTTATAGGTTGTTTAAATTGAAATTTTCTTATATGTGCCTACCTACAATTAAATATTCATTTCCACAAAATAATTTTAGAGGTTGTTAATTTTTCAATAGTGCATGTTCCTAATAACAAACTGTTCTATTATATTTGTACAAATTATGTTAATTTTCTAAGCTTATTGAAATTGCTTCACTCTAAGAGAGAACTGTGGTTGATAAGACTAAATATTGCTAGAAAAACTATTGATTTATTGACATGAAATATAAATGTAATTTCAAATGTAAGACAAAATATTTTGTTAACTACATGATTCATTCAATTTTGAAATATCTTAGAAAAACTAAGTCTCTATTATGGTAAACATAAGGAATTTTCTGAAATTTTATAGTATTTCTAATTATGAAGGAATCAATAGAAAATAAAAAAAAATTGATTGAAAATATAATGCATATCTAGTTGGGACAATATTACTTCGCTGGAAAATTTAATTAACAAATCTTGAGCTGAAGAAATGCACTATACAAATTAAAATATAATGCCGATCATAAAATTACAGTTATCCAGAGATTTGCTATTTTAGACTTTTTTTGTTTTTTGGTTATAACATAGTTTGCTATCTGCATGAGATTAGTTTATCGTGATTTAAGTTAGAACGAAACGCCTTACCTCCCGAAATGAAGAGGTTAAAACCTTCCTCATAACACTGCACCGCAAAGAGCTTCAAGCCTTAAAGCATATCAAATAAAATTTTTTGTTTTCTTTATTTTCAATAAGCTAAGAACACGAAAAATTCTTGTTGTTTTGTTCAAACAACAAGAATTTTTCTTTAATCAAGCATTCACGTCAAAATCATCGCATAAATTTATGAGCTATGTTTAGAACCAAAAAAAAACCGAAAAAGCAAAAGATTTCTACAATAAATCCAAATAAGGGGATCATCCAGATTTCATGCTCGGCAGTGTATCATGCTTTTTCCAGGCAACTTTCGAAAATCTATACCCCGAATGTGTTTCGATCAAACTTTATTAATTACAAATTAATTCTGACAAACAAACATATTTAATTACCTTGACTAATAACTACGTCTACATTTTGAAAGAACAACATGAAAATTTTTCCAAGACATTCTGATATAATTTTTTTTATTTGAATAAGTTATCCAAAAGTTCCCAAAATGTTCAGTTATTCTATTCAAAATTGCATATTAAAATACGTATAGACACAATAAATTTATTTTTGTTTTAACATATAATTTTTTCGCTGAATTCAAGATGTTTTTTTATAAAGATATTGTATATTGGAAATATGAGAGATTGCAGGGGTTAAAGGAGAAATAAAAATAAATTCTTCGGGATGTGAAAATAAGGAACATTTATATGAGTGCAGTATTTATTTTGGGTTCAATTACATTAAATTTTCAAAAGTATTATACAGGGTGCATATGAATATTTGCGAAAAAATTTAAGGGGTGATTCCTTGTCAAAATATAGGGTGGGTATTTCATATAAACTTAATTTTTTTGAGGCTCCCCTGCTTAGTCACAGCCCCCTGAAGATGGCGCCGAAAAACAATTTTTAATTTTTTTCTTAAAAATCAAAAAACTTATAATAATTGTAACTGAATCAAAGTTAATCGAAACTAGTCAGTTGTTATAACAAAATGACATCCGCTAATTTGTTAAATTCTAGTTCGGAAATAATTTCAGCGTCTACGATTCACGCTATCAGGTTGGTAAATAATTTTTGTCCTCAAAAACCTTGACTTTTAACAAGGAATTACAAGAGATCTTAGTTGTTAATAAAGGATCAGGCTATCCAAAATTAATTGTTTCATTGTAAAATAGGAATATAGACAAAGGTTCCTCGCGAAAGAAGGTTTAGGGGTGGCCTTTTCTACCCCTTGCAATAATAGAGGGTTCAATTACATTATATTTTCAAAAGTATTATACAGGGTGCATATGAATATTTGCGAAAAAATTTAAGGGGTGATTCCTTGTCAAAATATAGGGTGGGTATTTCATATAAACTTAATTTTTTTGAGGCTCCCCTGCTTAGTTACAGCCCCCTGAAGATGGCGCCGAAAAACAATTTTTAATTTTTTTCTTAAAAATCAAAAAACTTACAATAATTGTAACTGAATCAAAGTTAATCAAAACTAGTCAGTTGTTATAACAAAATGACATCCGCTAATTTGTTAAATTCTAGTTCGGAAATAATTTCAGCGTCTACGATTCACGCTATCAGGTTGGTAAATAATTTTTGTCCTCAAAAACCTTGACTTTTAGCAAGAAATTACAAGAGATCTTAGTTGTTAATAAAGGATCAGGCTATCCAAAATTAATTGTTTTATTGTAAAAAAGGCATATAGACAAAAGTTACTCACGAAAGAAGTTTTAGGGGTGGCCTTTTCTACCCCTTGCAATAATAGAGGGACACCACCAAATTTTTTGTGAGCGCCTTCTCGCCCGCAAAAAATATCTGCTATATTTTATTCTTATCAGTTTTTTGTTTTTGAGAAAAACATTAAGAACTGTTTTTCTGGCGCCATCTTTAGGGGGCTGTAACTAAGCAAGGAGAGCTCAACAAAAGTTTATATGAAAGACCAACCCTTTTTTTTTGACAAGGAATCACCGCCTCAATTTTTTCGCAACTATTCATATAATAATAAAAGTCATTTCATCAAAAAATATTCGGGTATTGTTGATAACAACTAAAATTTATTTTTTGATTGAAGTACAAACAATGATTACAGATACAGGCCAATCTGATCAAACTTAGATTTAAATTCACTAAACTATAAACATTGTTTAATGTTAACTGCAAACATTTTGTAAACAATACTACAAATTAGGAACATCGACATATTTTTGTTTACTGTTTGTTTAGGCGGAACATCACAACGTTCTCAACAAAATAAGGGCTTGATTTATTCTTTCAGTTTATTCCAGTGCCTTATTTATCATTATATAATTTTTGAATTTCTGTATACCCTCAATTCTTGTAGTACATGATGTGGATCTGGTGGAAGTACCGTAAGACCAGGTAAATTCGATAAGAACAATCAATATCCTTTCTAAGAAACTATTCTGAGAATTGTTAAGGTATTTCCTCACTTCACTTCTCTTGATTTATTTATAATGGTATATTGTTGGGAAGCCCAGAGTTCGTAACATTAAAACTTTTACAAACTTACTGAAACGATTCACGTTTTAAACACGCATTTAGAAAGTTGAAAAAAATCTAAAAAATATATTTCCGCTTGATTGAAATGTTTCTGCTAAGTATTTTTAAATTTTTTTTATTTTTTTTCCTTGTTAAAACTTCACTGAATGCTTTGATTTTATGGAGAATAAGCCACTCTGGATAACTGAAAAAGAAAGCACAAACGAACCGAAAGGTTTTCTGAAAGCGAGAAGGAACTTTGCGACTTTGAAAATATGTTCATATCCATAGGAATCACATAAGATTCAATTATTGACAACATGTGTAGGTATTTGTGCGAAAACAATGTGACAGTGCTATTAGACATTATAATGAACCAGATACTAGTGGAATGAAAAATTTAATGATAAATATTATTATGATGACGAATAAAAATATATTGCATGATTGTTATGAAATCGGTAAGTTTGTTGTGATTTGAGTAAAACAATATAATTAAAAGAATCTGAAGTCACACATCTTCGGTGGAATGGAATTCTTTTGTAGTCTTACCATATTAACAGAAGTTGATGTTTTGTCCGGCTAATGTACATGTGAGTATTTCTAAATGTTGATACCGTACTGAATTTTTTTTGGGTAGGTGTTAAGCCTTAACATCTCAATGGAATGAAATAAGGAATAACTTTGTTTTCTATCACTTTTTATTATAACTGATATACAGTGACTCAAGTTTCGTAGTGTTTACTACATTTTCAAACTGAACGAACAAATTAGATCTCAACTATTATATATGGGGATTGTAGGCTTCGGCAGAGCTTCGAAGAGAGGGGTTTTCCAAAGTTCCGTCTGTTCGTTAAGTAGTTTTATTATTGGTACGTGCTTTTTATATTTTTCAATTTCTATGGATTCCAGGATGTCAAGTTTTTTCCCTTTCGCTTCCACGTGCAAGATAACAAGGTTGTTCAATTCTGGAAAGGTGTGATCTGTAGTGAAGAAATGGTTCGCAAAATTGAAATTATTCTTCCGGTTCCTAAAAGCAGATTGATGCTCTTTGTACCTTTTATGGAAAGGTCGGCCCGTTTGTCCTATATACACACTATTACACTCTTGACAACTTAATTTATAGACTCCAGAATTATTCAGTCGGTTCTCTTTGTCTTTCGGATTAAAAAAGAGATTGGAAATTTTATGGGAGGGTGTGAAAGCTGTTAAAATTTCGTTTTTTATCACAGGATTGATCCTGTGATAAAAAACGAAATTTTAACCCTTTTCGAACTTTGCATGGAAGAAAATTACTTTCAATACAATAGTAAATTTTACAGACAGAAAGATGGACTTGCCATGGGTTCACCTCTCAGCCCATTACTCGCTGAAATCTTTATGTCCCGTTTTGAAAGAAAAATTCTAAAATCCACACACGCAAAGCATATCACTTTTTGGTACAGGTATGTGAACGATATATTGGCTTGCTTCTGCGGAACACATTCAGAATTAAATGAAACATTAGAATATCTCAATAGTTTGCACAATAAGGTCAAATTCACCATTGAAACACAATTCGATAATAAAATACATTTTCTGGACGTAACTTTAATTAACAGTAATAATGAAATTTCCTTTGATATATATAGAAAACCCACATCAACTGATACAACAATACCAAATTTTTCAAACCATCCGATCAATCATAAACTAGCTGCTTATAGATCAATGGTACATAGAGCATTTTCAATTCCTTAGGATAATATTACGTTAAAGAGGGAATTCAATACAATCAGACAAATAGCCACAAAAAATCAGTTCGAAACCAAAACTATAAATTCCATCATAAACAAAAAAAAAGCAACTAATTCGTAAACAAATTTACCCCATCTCCAAATCAGATCATAATAACAATAAATTCATAAAACTAACATATTTTGGAACAATTTCACCAAAAATAGCTCGAATTTTATCAAAAATTAACATAGTAACAGCTTTCACACCCTCCCATAAAATTTCTAATCTCTTTTTTAATCCGAAAGACAAAGAGAACCGACTGAATAATTCTGGAGTCTATAAATTAAGTTGTCAAGAGTGTAATAGTGTGTATATAGGACAAACGGGCCGACCTTTCCATAAAATGTACAAAGAGCATCAATCTGCTTTTAGGAACCGGAAGAATAATTCCAATTTTGCGAACCATTTCTTCACTACAGATCACACCTTCCCAGAATTGAACAACCTTGTTATCTTGCACGTGGAAGCGAAAGGGAAAAAACTTGACATCCTGGAATCCATAGAAATTGAAAAATATAAAAAGCACGTACCAATAATAAAACTACTTAACGAACAGACGGAACTTTGGAAAACCCCTTTCTTCGAAGCTCTGCCGAAGCCTACAATCCCCATATATAATAGTTGAGATCTAATTTGTTCGTTCAGTTTGAAAATGTAGTAAACACTACGAAACTCGAGTCACTGTATATCAGTTATAATAAAAAGTGATAGAAAACAAAGTAATTCCTTATTTCATTCCATTAAAATGAACTATCACAAAGTAACGGACTACTCCATCCAATATCCTTAACATCTCGCTTGAGTTCGCAAATGGGCTAAATCGGTCTAATGGTTCAAGAATAATTTTTATTTGAAATGTTTTCTTATTTTTTCCAATTTTTCGAAACGATATATTCAATAGAATAACAAGAAGTTTTGTATTTGATACAAGGATTATCACAAAATTTAAATATCAAAACAGATTTATTCTAATATATGTTTATCTTCTACAATTTTAATTTAAAAGATTTTATTCAAAAAAACTTTTAGAATTAAATTAATGTCTAAAACAAGCACCGCTTATATTTAATAGACGTATATAATCTAAACTCAATATACAATGTCAAATGGAATAAATAAACCAAAAGATACACGAAAGTCCCTAAAATTAATAAATAAATATTTAAAGGAGACAAAATTTGTTTCTGGTCTTGCCCTCAAAACGCCATTTGCATCTTAAAAACATGAACACACTTAAAGGACCTCTCAAAGAATATAATTTATTTGAAATATTTAATATATTTAAATATTCAAACAAGTAAATTCAGAAATCTCTCAAAGCATGCACTATATCTTCAAAAAACAAATATAGTTCAAAGCAATTCCGTCTTCAGTCCTGAAATATATTCAAAATATTAAAATCAAAAAAACTAACCTGTACCAAAGCACTCACCACGTGTAAATGAATAATGTTTCGAGACATAGATCATCTTTATATTTATTATTTTTCTTCTATCAAGTAAAAGGCCTTTCTATTTTATCAGATTTATTCTGTTAGCCTCACGTAAATTTTAAATAGAAAAATTTTTATTCAAAAGCTTTTAGAATTAAATTAATGTCTTATAAGCATTGCTTAAATTTAAATTATTTATTTGCAAATTTTAATTGACAATTCATATTTGTTGGGTTCTTTTATTCCATTTGATATTATATAATGAGTTTTGATATTATATGTCTACTAAATTCAAGCAGTGCTTATAAGACATTAATTAAATTCTAAAAGTTTTCGAATAAAATTTTTTGAAACTAAAATTTAAAAGAGGCTAACAGAATAAATCTGTTTTGATATTTGAGTTTTGTAATAATCCTTCTACCATGTAAAAAAACTCTTCTTATTATTTTATTGTATATATAGTATATAATTATACTTTGGGTTTAATCTCATTATGTAAATATCATTTGGTTTTAACTAAGATCATAAAATACCTTACAAGCTTTGTGTGATTTTTGTGATGAACATAGACACGTTGGATTTTGAAAAGTTCTCTAATTTTAGTGTTTGTTCAACAAGGATAACACGAGGTCTTACTGGTAAGTTATTTGGGTAATTGATTTTATTTTTTTAATATTATGTTGGACTGACGAAGACATTATTTGGTTTCAAATTGTTTTTTGAGGATGTGCTGCATGTTTTGAGAGAATTTTGAAGTGTCTTATTTAAATATTTTGATATATTTAATATTTCAAATGAATTAGTTTTGGAGAAGTTCTGAAAATTATGTTTTGCATTTTTGAAAAAGATTTGGTTTTCATAAATATAAGATCAGAAACAAAATTTTGGCTCCTTCAAATACTTATTTATTAATTTAAATTAACAATTTATATTTGTTGGTTTTTTTTAATTCTAATTGATATTATAATATATAATGAGTTTTGATTTTATATATCTACCAAATTCAAGCAGTGCTTTAAAAGACATCAAAAGACATCAATTTAATTCTAAAAGTTTTTGAATAAAATTTATGGGGGGCTAACAGGATAAATCTGTCTTGATATATAAATTTTATATATTTATAATAATTGTTCTGAAATTTGGTATTTAGATGTGAAATAATTACACGGAAGTTCATCCATAATTTCATGAAGATAAATTACGAAAACTTGTTTAATTTTAAAAATGGATATTTGGAGTTTGCAAATATGTATATCCAAAAAAAATACACTAATAACTCAAATAGCCAGATGGCTAACACTTTGGTTGTACTTCCAAATTTCGAACCAGTGTTTGACCTTGTTTTTTATTTTTTCTTAGAAAAGATTTTGAATAGGGATAAGGGGTGTTGCGATACCTCATTTTGAAGATCTTATCGAGTACTATCTGATCTTGAAATTTCTCTTCAAAATTTCCATCAATAACGAAATGACATGTAAAATAGTGGAAGAGTACTACTTTTGTGATTAGTTCATTAAATGCTGAAAATGGGCACCATTCATTACACGCAGTAATGTAGGTTTTGCTGAAAACGTTCACGTACGTTACTCTGGTGTAACTTGACGGCATTCATTAATAATCCGAGTTCGCAAATCATCCAGTGACTCAGGCTGGTGATCTGGATGGCCACTCCATATCTCCCCTTCTTCCAATTGAGGCGTGAGTAAAATTTTCATCTAAGAACTAACGCACCGATTGAACGAAATGAGGTGGTGCGTCACCTTGTTGGAAAATGATCGATTGATGGTCTTCGGCATTCTACCAATACTTGCACGGGGGCTGGATAAATAGCGTTCTCCAATAGATCTAAATACATTTGGCCAGTGAGATTACCGGGTATGAAAAAAGGGCCGATTATGTGATTTCCATAAATAATCGCCCAAACATTTTATTTTTGGGGACCTTGAGTATGCACCTCACGAAATAATCTTGGATTTTCATCTGACCAATACTGATAGTTATGCCGGTTAATAATACCGTTAAGATAAAATGAAAACTCGTCCGAAAAACAAAATATCGAACATATAGTTTAGATTACCGTTAATCATTCCACTGACCACTCTACAGAATTGGAGTCGGCAATCGGGATCATCCTTTTTCAGTTCCTGAACCAATCGTATCTTACAAGGATGGAATTCATGTTGTTTCAGGATTCTCATGATTGTTGTGCGTGAAACACCAGATACATCGGACAATTTCCTAGTACTCAAGGTAGGATCCGTTGCTACATGACCTTAGACAGCCAAATCCCTCGTTTCGTCTCTTTTATGCATCATCTTTTTGTTTCCGACTGAACCAGTAGCTTCAAATTTGGCAACCAGTTGCACAACGTAAGCAGCTTATACATTTTTAACACGATGTCGTTCGTTAAATAAAGCCGCTGTTGTTCACGCAAAGTCGTTTTTTCTTAAAAATAATTTTATCACTTCCACCCTTTCTTCTAAGGAATACACCATTTTAATTCTAATAAAAATTTACAATCGCTTTGACACACTTGTAACGTAATATTCAAATAAGGTTATTCTGATTTTCACAAATTTTTATTGTTATGTCTACAACAATCGTTTCGCTATCACAGTAGCATCATCAGGCAAGATTGCATTTTGAATAACTAATCTTGTTTTCGAAATCTGTTGCTATTTATATTACAGTAAATACAGTAAATTTTTATTGAGCACTAAAACCCAAAAAAGGGGTCTCTGCAAATTCCAGCTTATCTGAATATATTTAACAGAGGTGAGTCATTTAAATCTATTTGTTCGTTAAGTAATATTCCAATTTTATTATGTTTATTTATTTATAGGGATTCTATCAGATTTAAGGCATAAATTTTACTTTCTATACGTAGAATTTCAAAATTATGGTTGAAAGTATGTCCTGTTTCTAACAAATGGTTGGAATATGTAGAATTACTTTTATTATTGAGGAAACTCTTCAAATGTTCACAAATTCTATGTCGGAAAGTTCTTCCAGTCTGTCCTATGTAAACTTTAGGGGGTTTATAAGTTAACCTGCGGTGATTGCCCTAAAGTTTACATAGGACAGACTGGAAGAACTTTCCGACATAGAAACAGGACATACTTTCAACCATAATTTTGAAATTCTTCATATAGAAAGTAAAAGTTATGCCTTAAATCTGCTAGAATCCCTAGAGGTAAATAAACATAATAAAATTGAAATATTACTTAACGAACAAATAGATTTAAATAACTCACCTCTGTTAAATATATTCAGATAAGCTGGAATTTGCAGAGACCCCTTTTTTGGGTTTTAGTGCTCAATAAAAATTTATTGTACTTACTGTAATATAAATAGCAACGGATTTCGGAAACAAGCTTAGTTATTCAAAATGTAATCTTGCCTGATGATGCTACTGTGATAGCGAAACGATTGTTCTAAACATAACAATAAAAATTTGTGAAAATCAGAATAACCTTACTTAAATATTACGTTACAAGTGTGTCAAAGCGATTGTAAATTTGTAGTAGAATTAAAATGGTGTATTCATTAGAAGAAAGGGTGGAAGTGATAAAATTATTTCTAAGAAAAAACGACTTTGCGTGAACAACAGCGGCTTTATTTAACGAACGACATCCTGTAAAAAATGTATAAGCTGCTTACGTTGTGCAACTGGTTGCCAAATTTGAAGCTACTGGTTCAGTCGGAAACAAAAAGATGATGCATAAAAGAGACGAAACGAGGGATTTGGCTGTCTAAGGTCATGTAGCAACGGATCCTACCTTGAGTACTAGGAAATTGTCCGATGTATCTGGTGTTTCACGCACAACAATCATGAGAATCCTGAAACAACATAAATTCCATCCATGTAAGATTGGTTCAGGAACTGAAAGATCGCCCGACTCCAATTCTATAAAGTGGTCAGTCAAATGATTAACGGTAATTCAAGCTATATGTTCGATATTTGTTTTTCGGACGAGTTTTCATTTTATCTTAACGGCATTATAAACCGGCATAACTATCAGTATTGGTCAGATGAAAATCCAAGATTATTTCGTGAGGTGCATACTCAAGGTCCCCAAAAATAAAACGAAACGATTGTTGTAGACATAACAATAAAAATTTGTGAAAATCCGAATAACCTTTCTTAAATATTATTTGATATGGATTTTCACCAAGTAAGGACTGATTCAATTCAACACTTGTAACGTTCTCAAAAATTCACAGTAGACTCGGGAAACTCGAAAATATGGTCCTTCTACTTTTTGGACAAAAAATTAATACTTTTTTGGATAAAACATAAACAACATAACTACTAAATACCTTTAAAATATGTAAGATAGGAATAATATTCTCGAGATAAATTCCACATTGCCTCTTTCACTATTTTCGCTGTTATTTAATTATCGACGGATATTTTGAAGCGAAATTTAAGGGTCAGCTAGTACTCGATATGATCTTCGAAATAAGTTATCGTACCCCTCATCCCTATTTAAAATCAAGGGGTTGTGCTCACCCCCGTTAGAGGATTGAAGGGGATGAAAAAAGCAGAAAAGTTGTTTCTCCTCGAATCAGAAATTGACTGGTCCGAGCGATTTTCCACCTTTTCATTTTAAAGTCGGAAAACCGAGGTGTTAAGTATTTATATCATCTGCAAAATTTACCATGGTTTCTTCTATATAATCAGGGATTTTTTGTGAAAGATTAACATAAATCGGAATTACCATGGTCCCTACTATTATGCTACCTTGATCAACCTCTGGATTGTTCTCTGTTATCGAGGACGTACCTATCACCTTGTCCACATTAACATTTTGTATTCTGCTTCTGAAATAACATTCAAATATTCAATATATTAAAACTCGAAACCTACGGCGTAACTACTTAAGTCATAAAAACAACACAGCCAATGCAGTGATGTCTAAGAAGATAACAATGAGTTTCAGAGACAAAGCATTAATAACCTATTATAAATATGTAAATAATAAATAATATAATATATTAGGAGTACAAATAAGTTTCCGCCGTTTTTGAACACAAATTGTTTATGAATCATTCCTAATGATTTTAAACGATGTGAGACTGCTTGCTGAGTGACTTCTAATGTTAGAGCAAGTTCTTTTTGTGTTTGAGATGAATCTTCCTTCAATAATTTCTCCAATTCTGCATCCTCGTAAATTTTTGGCCTTCCACTGCGATCTTTGTCTTCTACGTCGAAATCACCGTATTTAAACTTTTGAAACCACTCTCGACACGTTCTCTCACTCAAAGCACCCTCACCATATGCTTCTACGAGCAACTGATGCGCCTCAGCAGCAGATTTCTTTAAATTAAAGAAGTAAACTAATATTTCCCGCAAATGACGCTGACTTGGCTCAAATTTTGACATTTTCAACTTATAAAAATTATATTTTACCAATATGAAATCAATGAAATTAATAGGTTATGTTGTTCTTGAATGTCCAAACTATTTTTTAAGCCGGTTATCATCTGCAAAAGCTAACCGAAACTCCGTGCCGCGCCATCTACAATAAAACGGCGGAAACTTATTTGTATATATATATATATATATATAAAATAATAAATGTTTTTCTATATTTTCTAGATCTAAGCTACAATACCCTCTGTCAATTACCATCTCAGGTAGTAATGTCATGGTCAAGGATAGTGTTGTTTTTGGGGGTTTGTAAAAGATAAAAATCGGATGTTGAACAACTAAGATGGAGAGTAAATTCTAACTGTTACCTGATTTTTATGCGAAGAAATCAGGTTGATTTCGAGTTGCTAAAAGTGGTATATTTTGCAAATTTTCACTCAATTCTAATCTATGGGATAATATTCTGGGGAAATTCTTCGTGAACAAATTGTTCTTTACTGAACAATCACTGGGTTATTCCATATGAATTTAGATATGTGTAGTATTTCTTAATTTTCATTCGTATGGAAATGAGAGTAGAAAGATTTGATATATTTTGAACCATTTTATGCAAAATCCATAGCCTTTGGGTATGCTTAAAAAATTTACTTCACATCGAAATTTTTTCTACTTATATCCATATCAAAGTTCTATTTAAGGAGGAGGCATAAATATCTGGAAACGTAATTTTTTGTCCTTGTAAAGCCGAGTAGTGTCCGCCAGATTGAATAATAATAATATTTATTGGTTCCATAGAATTACATAAGTAGTAAAAATGGAGCAAGTCAGACAAAGATTATACATAACTTTTTTTTTACAGTATTCTTTAAGCTCACAATTAAAAACTAGGACATAAAGAGCTTTCTTAAATTTGTTGTGACAAAAAAGTCTTAATTGTGATGGCAATATATTGAAAGAGCTTACTGCCATGCATTCAACATGGTTTTGTGAGCTGGCATCATGAAAGCAAAAATTTCCTAGTTGTGTTTAAATTTTTAAATGGCTCAAAATAATATTTGTGTTTGCTGAAGAAAACTAACAGTCTATATACATATAATCCATAGAGATATTGTTAGTTGTAAAGGAACCACAACATGATTCTTTATATCCCAGATGTAACATAGTTTTCTGTAATATTTAAATAGGGTTATTCTGATTTTCACAAATTTATTCATATGTTCACAACAATTGTTTCGCTATCACAGTAGCATCATCAGGCAAGATCACATTTTGAATAACTAAGCTTGTTTCCGAAATCCGTTGCTATTTATATTACAGTAAGTACAATAAATTTTTATTGAGCACTAAAACCCAAAAAAGGGCCTCTGCAAATTCCAGCTTATCTGAATATATTTAACAGAGGTGAGTCATTTAAATCTATTTGTTCGTTAAGTAATATTCCAATTTTATTATGTTTATTTATCTCTAGGGATTCTAACAGATTTAAGACATAACTTTTACTTTCTATATGTAGAATTTCAAAGTTATGGTTGAAAATATGTCCTATTTCTAACAAATGGTTGGAATATGTATTATTACTTTTATTATTGAGGAAACTCTTCAAATGTTCACAAATCCTATGACGGAAAGTCATGACCGAACATAATAATTCTATTAATTTTCTTGATTTAACTGTTACTCGAATAAATAATTCACATGATTTTTCAATATTTCACAAACCAACCTATACGGATTCTATTATAAACAATAAATCAAATCATCCTCTAAATCAAAAATTATCAGCATTTAATTGTATGATCCATAGATTAGTTGATATCCCCATGAATCGAGAAAATTATATTTCAGAACTTAACATAATTAAACAAATAGCTATTGATAATGACTATGATCCTAAGTTGATAGACAAATTGTTGATGACTAAAAATAATAAAATAGCTTTGAATATGGTGTTTCCTAATATAAAAGAAAATTTTAAATACATTTCCTTAAAATATACTAAAGGTTTTTCTGAGAAAATCGCTACATACCTCAAAAATAAATATAATTTGAGGACTTCATTTAAAACGAATTCAAACTTGAGTAAATTTATTAAAAATAATAAAGACTGTACACATAAAGATGATAAATCGGTGATTGCTCTAAAGTTTACATAGGACAGACTTGAAGAACTTTCCGACATAGGATTTGTGAACATTTGAAGAGTTTCCTCAATAATAAAAGTAATTCTACATATTACAACCATTTGTTAGAAACAGGACATACTTTCAACCATTACTTTGAAATTCTACATATAGAAAGCAAAAGTTATGCCTTGAATCTGTTAGAATCCCTAGAGATAAATAAACATAATAAAATTGGAATATTACTTAACGAACAAATAGATTTAAATAACTCACCTCTGTTAAATATATTCAGATAAGCTGGAATTTGCAAAGACCCTTTTATGGGTTTTAGTGCTCAATAAAAAAAAAATTTATTGTACTTACTGTAATATAAATAGCAACGGATTTCGGAAACAAGCTAAGTTATTCAAAATGTAATCTTGCCTGATGATGCTACTGTGATAGCGAAACAATTGTTGTGAACATATCAATAAATTTGTGAAAAGCAGAATAACGTTATTTAAATATCATTTAATATGGATTTCCACCAAGTAAGGACTGATACAATTCAATATTCTCTGTGCTCGCTTTTGAACAACCAACTAATGTAAGAATTCACGAAGAATTTCCCCAGAATATTATCCCATAGATTAGAATTGACTGAAAATTTGCAAAATATACCACTTTTAGTAACTCGAAATCAACCTGATTTCTTCGCATAAAAAGCAGGTAACAGATAGAATTTACTCTCCATCTTAGTTGTTCTACTCCCCCTACATTGACCATGACATTACTACCTGAGATGCTAATTGACAGAGGGTATTGTAGCTTAGATCTAGAAAATATAGAAAAACATTTATTATTTTACATATATATATATATATATATATATATATATATTATATTATTTATTATTTACATATTTATAATAGGTTATTAATGCTTTGTCTCTGAAACTCATTGTTATCTTCTTAGACATCCATGCCTAACCGATTACCCTTCAAGACATGTGTAGGTATGATAATTTAGTTTCCCTAAACTATTTTCCCCTCATTATGAATATTAATTACTTCAATGCCCATTCCAATTTACCTGAGATGTTGTGAACGATTTAGAGCTTTGATATACATTTGCATAATATCTGCCTAAAATATTTTCCCCTGTAGGAGTTTCCTGTGCCCCTTTTTCATATATAAGATGGTGAAAATAGGAAGACAAGCATTCCAAAAGTGTCCACCATGGTAAGTACATCCAATAACTACATAATTCCTTCAAAATACTTGATACTCTATTCATCAGGTGAAAAGTTGTATTTTAACGTTTAACTTGAGAACGTCAAATAATGATTTGAAAATGATTTTACAAATATTTTGCTTCCATTAGTTACAGGTCATCCACGTAATTTGAACTAAAGCTGAACTTTTGTAGTTATTATCTATATATTTGTATCACTACAACATATCGCTCTTTTCCAATAATGCAAAATAGCACACGGAAATTTATCACTCATATAATAATAATAAATTAAATAGAAAATTTTTTGCTTCAGTTGTCTTAAGATGGGATAGTTAATTCCCGAAGTCACAATTAAATGTGTAAAATATCAAGTAATTGGTAGTAAAATATAGTAATTTCTACAGCTTGTTTGAATTAGAATATTTAGGATGTTTATAAGTTTACTGTATTCTAATGTTTATGCAGTAAACAGCATACAGTCGGTTCGGTAAGATATTTTTGTTAATTATTTTTATTTTTTAAATATGAAGTCGAGCTGAAGATTTCCGTTGTTATAATTCTAAATTGTTTTTTAGGGATGTTCTACATGTTTTAGAGATTTTTTTTAACGGAACTTATTTTGAGCAAGCTATTTTTGAAGAAGTTCTTGAGGTTATGTTTTGCATTTTTGAAAGGGAATCATTTTTCATAAAACAAGGAACGAAATGAAAAATGTTGTACTCTTCAAGTATTTATTTAATAATTTTTAGTTGACAATTTATATTTCTTTGACTTTCTTTCATTTCCTGTGGTATTGTGTAATAAGTATAAATTATATATGTCAAGTAAATTGACACGGAGTGTTCTGAAGACATTTATTTAAAATAAAATAGAAAAAGGCTTTTTACTTGATAGAAGAAATATAACAAAATTTGAATATCAAAACAGATTTAATCTGTTAAAATGTTTAAAATTTTAATTTCAAAAAAATTTTTATTCAAAAAACTTTTAGAATTAAATTAATATCTACAAGAAGCACCGCTTATATTTAATAGAGGTATATAATCAAAACTCAATATATAATGTCAAATGGAATAAATTGTAGAAGACTAACAGATTAAATCTGTTTTGATATTCAAATTTTGACATTTATTTAATTTAATTCTAAAAATTGTTGATTAAATTTTTTTTTGAAATTACAATTTGAGGTTTACTGAAGAAATCTGTATGATATTTAAAATTATATAATATAATAATAATCTTTGTTTTCATAATTGAAATCACAATTTGAGATGAAAATATGCCCAACGTGAAACAAAGATATAAATAATAAAGAATGGACAAGTGTGAAAGCAGTTAACACTAAAGCAGTTCAGATAGGAAAATCACAATTTAGATATTTATTTATCAAGTGTATCTTTATATCTATTAAAAGATTGGGCATATTATTTTTAATTTTTCTGATATCTGTTATTTTCCTGAGTCAAAGTTAGAGACTATTTCGGAAAATGAAACGACTGGGCGCGACTAGTTTTGTTCAAATTTCAATGTTCTTCAAGGTATTGATCATTCTTTTGTGGAATAACAAGAAACCTGAATTTAAAACGAATCGATTATTGCTAAGATTCCCTTTCTTGTATGTTATAAACATAGTGTACTCCTAAATGCTCTCCTCTGGATCAGAAGTATCTTGAGGATATTACAGCTCTCCATACAAAAATTCCATAAGCCATTAAATACTTGGAGTTCAAGAAATATACAGTTTTAAGTAAGTTGAGATCGGCCAGACGCACTAGGGTTCAAAGAGTACAAAGAAAAGAGTTTAGTTGACTTCGAAGTGAACTGATATGATCAGACCAACTCAAATGATGACAGTGCCCAAAAAATTGATGCAGTTGAAAACTGTACCACCAGTATATTGGCATATACCTCCTGATTGGTATCTAGGTTCATGTTATCCTCGATCAGAATACTACTGGAAAATGGTCCCCAATATTTTTCATCAGATAAAGTACCTATAGCTTTCACTATCAAAACATACCCTCTGAATTCGATCTTGCAAATAACTCACGAAGAAATTTTTCATGCACGACGCAGTCAAAACCCTTAGAAAAATCGACAAAAAGTCCTATTGGATCTTCACTAGTCTCTAAAACCTTTTAAATTGACCTATCCACTCGAAAATTGGCTGCATCAGTACTATTATATTGAAAAACTCATGTTGACATCCAGAAAACACATTTTAGGAGAAAGTTCAGGAGCCCACTCACAAAAACATTCCCAAATAATTTTGAAAAAGGTTTCATCAAGCTCATCTTACGATAACTACCAGGATCGTCTATATTTTCCTTGATGAATAAAGGTTTCACAACTGCTATCTTCAGAGATCTCGGGAAGATACCTTTCTTGAAAGACATATATGTGGTTGCACGATTATTGAAATAGATTTGAATCCTCTTCACTGTCCTAATAACATCTTCCGCTGTAATATCGAAGAGAAAATACGGCCATTCATTTTGGTGAAATGGAGAAGTTTCTGAAACAGATTGAGCACTTGAAGAAACCTGTAACATCAATGAAGAATATACGCTACAGAAATTCTTATAGAATGTATTTGGGAGTTTCTGGGGCTCATCTGATGACAACGATATATTATATTAGGGTTTTACACCTTTAGGGCGTCTGGATATGGTTTCAAAGCGTACGAAGGTAAACGGTCTACAATTGTCCAGTTAAATACTTACTCTAGTATCTCTAGCTCAATATTATAGGAATATTTTTATTAAGGAATAGTATGAATTGTTTCATTTATATAAGTGGTGCAAGTAAACCTATATTAATATTATTTTATATACTAATAATGTTATTTTATTTCAGAATTCTCAACTCTTCTTCTTCTTGGCTATCTGTTTCATCTGTGTATCTCAAACTTCTTGTGGTGCATACACACACTTATGTGGATCACGGTTGGTAGATACTATGGCCATAGTGTGTAATTATCATTACAATTCGCCTAACAAGAAATCAGGTTTGTAATGACTATTAATTTCGTATTTTTGTTTTCTAGAACACATCAATTTAAACGCGAAAATATATTTTTTTTTTCAACATATTTTTCAGTCAAGCCAAGCTGATCTGTTAAAGTTTTGAATCTTTCATTTATTTGCTTTCAAACGGCTAACTGGATGGACACTATTTGAGAATGACTTATTCATGTGCAGATGCAACGTACTCTTTCATTACTATTTTCGTTCTAATTTTCTAATTTCACTTGGTTTTTTCAACTAAATTTTTGATTGGAACTTTTTAGAACTATATACTACTCTGTCAAAAAAGTACCGGGAATTTTCAATTAAAACAACATTTTTACATTTAATCGTCAAAATTTATTGGGTCGCCTTCAAAATAGGCTCCATTTGCTCCAATACATCTATGCCAACGGCACTTCCAATTATCGAAACATTTTTTATAGGCGCTTTCCGGGATGGACTTTAGCTCTCGCGCCGAATTTTGTTTTATGGCTTCAATCGACTCAAAACGGGTGCCACGAAGGGGGAATTTTAGTTTTGGGAAGAGGAAAAAGTCGCAGGGAGCCAAATCCGGCGAATACGGTGGTTGCTGAAGCACGTTTGTTGAGTTTTTGGCGAGAAAGTCAGTCACAATCGTAGCTCGGTGAGAAGGCGCGTTATCGTCATGCAAAATCCATGAGTTGTTCGCCCACAAATTTGGCCGCTTCTTACGGATACGCTCACGCAAACGTTTCATAACGCCTAGGTAATACTCCTTGTTTACCGTCTGACCCTCTGGAACGAATTCGTAGTGCACCACGCCACGGATATCGAAGAAAACAATGAGCATCACCTTCATTTTCGAGCGGCTTTGGCGTGGTTTTTTCGGTTTCGGCTCATTTTTTCCCACTCATTCCGATGATTGCTGGCTTGTTTGCATATCGTACTCGTAGACCCAGGTCTCATCACCAGTTATAATGCGTTCCATGAATGTAGAATCGGAATTACAGCGATCCAGCATGTCTGAAGCAACCTGTTCGCGATGACGTTTTTGAAGAAAATTCAGGTCTTTCGGTACGAGTCGTGCGGCCACCTTTCTCATGCCCAAAATATCAATCAAAATCGTACGTGCGGACTCGTGGGATATCTTAAGATCATGTGCTATCTCTCTCAAGCTGGTACGACGGTTTTCCAGCACCCTTTCCTTAATTTTATCGACGTTATCTTCGATCGAAGCCGTCGATGGGCGACCACTTCACGACCGTCCTTGAAGGCTCTGTACCACTGATATGCACGAGTTTTCGATAGAGCATTATCACCAAAGGCCTTTTGCAACATTTTCAATGCATCGGCACACGAAAATTCATTTGCAACACAAAACTTTAAACAAATTCTTTGCTCAACGTAATCACCCATAGTAAAAATCGGCACACACTCTGACATCGACTGACTTAATCAGCTGTTGCAAACACACTAGTTGACAGATCCCGCTCAAGCTTGGCATAGTAATTAAGGACAGTGGTACCAACCTAGGAAAAAAAAATTTTTACCTGCCTCATTGCCCCGCCAGATTTAAATCGATAATTCCCGGTACTTTCTTGACAGAATGTATGTTGAGGTATTGTAAGGGTATAATTTCGAATAAGCTTACCCTGTATATAATTTCCTTGTCCATTCAAATAGTATATCATCCTAATCGAACTTGAAATCTAAACTAATTTGAAATCTATTACATACTTTCATCGGAATTTATGGTGACTTCAAATGACCACCTAATAAGTTTTTTAATTATTGGATGGAGTATTCCGCTACATCGTGATAGTTCATTTCAAAATGAAATGAAATAAGAAATTAATTCGTTCACTTTCTATTATTAAAAAGTGATAGAATACAAACAAATTTCTCATTTCATTTTAACAAGTTTTCTATGTATAGATTGAACTTAATTACTTCAGAATGTGAAATTTCGTGAACTACTGACACTAATTTGGATGGAATCATAATTATCAAACGAAAAATATTGGCTAAGACATTGACATATAATCTCATTGTGTTTTTCAGTCAACTGGCATCTAGAAGATCCTGCGGACTACTTAGATGATTATAGTTCCAATGCTCTAGCTGCTCCTCGTTATCCATGGATGTACAATGATGTTAATTCCATAATCCCAATGAGACATCAGAGACAAAGTGGGGGAATTGTAGAAGAATGCTGCAAGAAGCCGTGCTCGATTAATGTTCTTAGATCTTATTGTTCCAAGTAATCTATTATGGGGATATTAGGTCTGAAGGTTTTATGAAGCTTATATATATATATTTTATAACTTGGGCATTGAATATAATAAAATATAACTTGTTTTCTATGTTTTTTTTTAATACAAACATCTAAGAGAATCAAATAAGTCGGAATTGAATGATCCTGTCTACAAGATGATCTTCACTCACAAAATTGTCAATAAAGTGTTACTTAAATTGTTAACTGAACTTATGATAATTTCTGATTGAATTTTATGATGACCTAATACTACGAGTAGTATCAGTTCTTCAACAATAAATTAACAACATGAATTCAACTAATTTAGCATTATCCACGACTTTCTGTAGGTTTCAGCAAAACTATTTAAATTGATTTCAGTACACTCACTTCCTCTATTTTTCCTTAATAGATGCACTTTATTTCATTTAAGATTTTTTGTTAATCTTGAAATTCAGTTCGTTTATTTCATTCAAATATTTTTGTCATAAGTTGGGAGTCAGAAATATTCCAAGTACCTTTACTAGATGACTAATTTTAAAAATTAATACTTTATATGACAGACAAATGTCTAGGTACTTCTTGTATGTCTTTAGTATCTCAAGTACAATTTATACTATGAGATCAATGTATTCTAAATGTGTGGAAATAAATTTGATATCAAAGGAGATTCATATAGTTCGAAGATATAAAAACATTCACGATCACACAACAATAAGATCTAGAGGAACAAAATTATACCTACTCGGCCAGATTACAACTTAGGACATTAATGTTTCTAAGTATACCTTCTTATTACAACTTAGGACATTAATGTTTCTAAGTATACCTTCTCATTAGCTAAACCGCTATTCGGTGAAACAATACAAACAAAATTGCCGATTAGAATGTATACGCCGAAACATTATCTGGCTGAGTAGGTATAATATAGTTTCTTTAATTTCTGAATTCTTGTTGTTGTAAGGTAACTGCTTATGAAGGCTCTTTCATTAAAATAGCTAGGATTTCAATTTTTAATGAAACAAGGATTTGATATATCAACTGAGCTATCCCGTGTTATACGGAGTAGTCTAAGAGATCTGGGATTTTAAGGAGTACTCTAAAGATCTGGGATTTTACGGAGTACTCTAAGAGATCTGGAATTATACGGAGTACTCTAAACAGCACTAACCTTTAACACTAAGCCAAATTACACCTAACGAGAGCAATGAAACAGTGACGTGGGGGTTGAAATATTCAAAACACAGTAATGCTAGAATAATCGGGTGTTTTTTTTAGAGTGATAGAACTTTAAATTGAAATAAAACACATTTAAATTAAGATTGAAGCCTTTTTTTATTTGAAAGATAATTTTATGACATTTAGAAAGAAATAATTTCCGGCATATGTCCACAACGAATAGCTCTGAGGAACCGCATTCGACTAGACCAATTTTGGACCACTTTTTCGAATAATTCAGGCCTTATTTCATCAATAACACGAGTTATGTTAGCTTCCAGAGCGTCTATTGTTTCTGGTTTATCAGCATAAACCATAGACTTGACATAACCCCAAAGAAAATAATCCAGTGGAGTTATGTCGCATGATCTTGAAGGCCAATTAATTGGACCATTTCTGGAAATAATGTTATCGGCAAATCTTTCTTTCAATAAATCAATTGTAACGGTAGCAGCATGAGGTGTAGCACCACCTTGTTGGAACCAAAACACTTCTGGATCGATACCATTCAAATTTTGAAACAAATAATCATTGATCATCGATCTGTAACTAGCACCATTCACTGTAAAATTAGATCCAGCATCGTTTTTAAAGAAATATGGACCGATGATGCCTCCAGCGTGTAAAGCACACTATACAGTGCATTTTTCAGGATGCAATGGAACCTGCAGAACTTCTTGAGGATTATTTTCACTCCATATATGGCAATTTTGCTTGTTTACATAGCCGTTCAACCAGAAATGAGCTTCATAACGAAACACAATTTTACGATAAAAAAGTGGATCAACTTCAATCTGCTCTAGGGCCCAATCAGCAAACAAACGACGCCTATTGTGGTCAAGTGACTTTAGTTCTTGAACAAGCTGGATCTTGTATGGGTGTTGAAGAGATCCAGATCCTCTAAGGATCATATGAGTCGCAGAGTCCCTCACAGATTATATAAATTCCACCATTATGTCATTGTATTCCCCCGCGTTATTTCTATGTCAAAATACTCTTTGGCGCTGTAACTTGACACGTATGTGATTAGTGACAATAACAAAGGAGAACAATATCCTTATAGCATTCCCATTGTATTTTAATTCATTCGAGAGGAAGGTTCTTGGAAATAAACCTCCTGAGCAACTCAGTAACATACTGATGGTACCCCTTGGTAACTCTTAGTAAGTTAACTTCTTTCAAATGCTTCGGATTAATTGCATGCTTTACATTTTTGAATACCACCTTATTGTTAATGTGAAATTAGTGATTGCACGCTTGTTCTTTGCACTTCCATTCATCGCTTTTCCGTATTGTATATTTGCTTCACTGTTATTTAATCCGACCGGAATGTTTTAACTAAATTGCATTGCCTTTGTATATAACTAAAGCTGCACGACCCTCACATGTTTTCTGTTTGTATTGTATACTTTCTCTCGGTGCCTGGTTGCTTTTTGCTGTATTTGTAAATAGTGGTTCTTTATCTGCGTAAAACTTGCTAATAGGGATTTGTATTATCTGTTATTACTACTTGCGGGGCTTGATATGTAACTGATTTGTATGTACTCTTGTGTGATCACCTGGATGCCCATTTCTCTGTTTGTTCTTATTGTAACGTCCATTAACACGCCTAGGTGATGGGGTACTGTATCTATTTTATTATGTCCTAGTCAGTTCGGGTAACATATTTGTCATATGCATGTGCCCGCTTACTTTGAGAGATTGTATTCCATGTGAACCAGTGGCGTTCTTTAGGGTAAATTGCTGAGTAGTCCTAGTATAGGACAACATATCGTATAGAGAAAGTAAATACCTCCGGATATCCAGCGTGAGAATGTGTGAGTGATTGCTACATAATTGTTCCGAGGTATTGTGATATCCCCAGGGATTAGTTTACGTGACCCTTCAGGTAGTGTTCGGTTCGTTCTTCAGTAATATCTGAGCCTTCCTGGGCCTTGACCACCCCGAGGAGGCCAGACACAGTCCTTTGATAGTAACTTTTCCGGTCGACTCGAATTATATTAGATCACCTCTTCTAGGAGATCTCCTGGGCTCACATATTAATGAAGAACGAACCGAACACTACCTGAAGGGTCACGCAAAGTAATCCCTGGGGATATCACAATACCTCGGAACAATGATCTATCAATCACTCACACGTTTTCACAATAGCGTTGGATATCCGGAGCTATTTACTGTCTCTATACGATATGTCGTCCTCTACCAGAACTAATCAGCGATTTACCCTAAAGAACGCCACTGGTTCAAAAGGAATACAATCTCTCAAAGTAAGCGGGCACGTGCATATGGCAAATATGGAACACAAACTGACTAGGACATTACAAAGTAGATAGAGTACCCCATCACCTAGGCGTGTTAATGAAAGTTACAATAAGAACAAACAAAGAAATAGGTAACAGGGAGATCACACATGAGTACATGCAAATCAGTGACATATCAAGCACCGCAATTAGTAAGAACAGATTATAAAAATCTCTATTGGCAATTATAACGCAAATAAAGAACCACTATTTAAAAATACAGCAAACAGCAACCAGGCACCGAGAGAAAGTATCAATACAAATAAATAAATTGCGAGGGCCGTGCCGCTTTAGTTATATACAAAGGCAATGCATTTTAATTAAAACATTCCGGTCAGATTAAATAACACTGAAGCAAAATTATAAAAATGAAGAGCGATGATTGGAAGTACAATGAACGAGCGTGCAATCAAGAATTTCACATTAATACTAAGGTGGTATTCAAAAATGTACAGCATGCAATTAATCAGAAGCATTTAAAAAAGTTTACTTACTAAGAGTTACCAAGGGGTTACTAAGTAGCTCAGGAGGTTTATTTCCAAGAACCTTCCCCTCGGCTGCTTCAAAATACAATGGGCATGCCATAAGGATATTCTTCTCCTTTTGTTATTGTCACCGATCGTCTACGTGGCAAGTTACAGTGCCACAGAGTATTTGACACATAAATAACGCGGGTAAATACAATGATGTAATGGTGGAATTTATATAATCTATGAGGAAGTATATGACTCCTATGATCCTTAGAAGGTACGGATTTCTTCACAACTTAATTCGTGGCTTATTTTGAAGTTTGAACAATGCAGTTATGTTCGAAATAAGATATTGAAATATCCACCCTAGCTTTGTTATTTTATTTCGCCAATAACTTGACGAATCTTCTCTTCTAAGTGATCTAAAGTCTGTGGTCGTGAGATCATCCAACTTTTCCCTCAGTAAAGCGAGCTATCATCTGCTGTATAGCATATAGCGCCATCTTGTTGAAACCACATCTTTTCAGTATTGATGGTCTCAAGTTCTGACAATAAAAATTGGGATAACATGATCCTTTAGCGAATGCCATTCACCGTTACGGCAGTTTCACCTTCATTTCGGAAGAAATAAGATCCGATGACGCCGCCATACCATAAACTGCACCTGTGTGTTTTTAGAAATGCAATGGAATTTCATATAACACTGGGTTGTCCTCGCACCAATTACGGCAAATTTGCTCACTAAAAAAGCCATTGAACTAAATTTGTGACATGTCTAAAAAGATAATATTTTGGCCAAAATCAACATCACGTTCCAAGTGCTCAAGAGTCCAGTCAGCAAACTGTCGACGATATCTGTGATCATACTAATTAAAGTTACATCTTGAAATATGAAAAAATATATTAGAAACCAAGAAATCTTCATTTGAAAAATTGTAGCCCATATTGAAAGATTCTTTATATTTTCGAATCAGATGAGTAGAGGCAATAAGAAAACTTCTGATTCTCTATTTATGATATTGATCAAATTCTACAAAATCAGGAAATCCTGTTAATTTGTAATTTACCATTACCTAAGTATTTATTTGATATATATATTCATACATAATTGTTCAAATTTACTTTGAACATGTTGCACACTGAGTACCGATAGCTCAGTGATTAGAGCCTTGGGTTAGGAACCGTAAGCTACTGGGTTCAGGCTGGGTCTAGGTAGGAAGTACATTTTCTAGTTGAATGGGTTTCGGTAAGGTGGCGTAAGGATGCAATAACAAAGAATAACCATAACACAACTGAACTCCTAACTCGTAAAACTAAAAAAAATTCCGATGGCTCTTTACTGAATATCTAGGGCGTGGTGGGCATTGTTCGCTCACAAAAATAGCGTGGTTTTATCCGATTGTAGGTACTCTGTCCATAAGGGCGAATACGTCAGCAATAGATCTATGCTAGCTTTAAGCGAAGGGATATAATGACATACATTCTGTCAAGAAAGTACAGGGAATTATCGATTTAAATCTGGCGGGGCAGTGAGGCAGGTAAAAATTTTTTTCCTAGGTTGGTACCACTGTCCTTAATTACTATGCCAAGCTTGAGCCGGATCTGTCAACTAGTGTGTTTGCAACAGCTGATTAAGTCAGTCGATGTCAGAGTGCGTGCCGATTTTTACTATGGGTGATTACGTTGAGCAAAGAATTTGTTTAAAGTTTTGTGTTGCAAATGAATTTTCGTGTGCCGATGCATTGAAAATGTTGCAAAAGGCCTTTGGTGATAATGCTCTATCGAAAACTCGTGCATATCAATGGTACAGAGCCTTCAAGGATGGTCGTGAAGTGGTCGAAGACTTGCCTCGTTCCGGACGCCCATCGACGGCTTCGATCGAAGATAACGTCGATAAAATTAAGGAAAGGGTGCTGGAAAACCGTCGTACCAGCTTGAGAGAGATAGCACATGATCTTAAGATATCCCATGAGTCCGCACGTACGATTTTGATTGATATTTTGGGCATGAGAAAGGTGGCCGCACGACTCGTACCGAAAGACCTGAATTTTCTCCAAAAACGTCATCGCGAACAGGTTGCTTCAGACATGCTGGATCGCTGTAATTCCCATTCTACATTCATGGAACGCATTATAACTGGTGATGAGACCTGGGTCTACGAGTACGATATGCAAACAAGCCAGCAATCATCGGAATGGGTGGCAAAAAATGAGCCGAAACCGAAAAAACCACGCCAAAGCCGCTCGGAAATGAAGGTGATGCTCATTGTTTTCTTCGATATCCGTGGCGTGGTGCACTACGAATTCGTTCCAGAGGGTCATACGGTAAACAAGGAGTATTACCTAGGCGTTATGCGTTGCAAACATTCTTCTCATTGTTAATGATCTCTTCAACGAAACCAGTCAAAAATGATGTCTCGTGTGTTTCTTAGGATCATCCAATTTAAGATAATATTTTAATATCTGTACCACTTGTGCGGTACATTCTCCTTCAATATATCATAATAAAACTTGGTTTGTACATATATTTTGGAGACGCAGTGATAAATAATGTTTCACCAAACGTACATAACTAATTGTTCCACTGTCGGCTACAATAAAACATTGAGTTTTCACTGTCTTAGACGGTCGGATATTGCAATTGTGTTTTATGTTTTAAGTGATCTTCCTACAAAGGGTCTTCAGTCACTGACCTCATGGGTGTTGAATTCGGATACGCTGAATTAGCGCGTAAAAGAAGTCGTCCCCTCATTTGGTCCTTTCGGACCTTGGCTAGACTGGTAATTTCGAGAAATTCTGCTGGCTCTGCAGTGTCATTACAGATTACAGATAATCTGTAGTCAGTATCTCGAAATATATGAGACACAACTCACACGCCGAAGGGGCGTATCAACCCAGTCACGGCTTAATGCTCCAAAACCGCCATGGACACTTCCAGCCCATCCATCAGCTCCATAGACTATCCGTGTGGTCAAGACCCTCCGAGAGATGTCCTGGTTAATACAATTTCAAGAACCATGAATCCAGGTGGATGGAATACTCTTCTCGCCTAGTATGAAGACTTTCAATTACTGTCTCCACGATTCCAACCTCAATTGACCATCATAAATACCACCAATGCAGTTACTAGCATGTGCGCATGGCTATTTCACCAGGTAACCATTAAGAAGTCTGCATAAACACCCGAAAGCAAGTTGTATGATACGGATACGCCCATCATTATGCAAAGTGAGAACTCATCTAATGAAATTGAACCCACCCCGCTTCCAGTCTCTTCAGTTCGAAGACCTGGTGAAAATCGTAACTGGTAGAAGCGAAGCACTATTCAACCGCTACTGGCTCAGCAGGTCTGCAGTTGTTTGAGATGTAACTCACACGCCGGAGAGGCTTTTTACCTCTACCCACGCAGGCACAAACTGAAAAACCAAGAAAAATCTCGAGAATCGAAGCTTCAATCGAATCCAGTACGAGAACTGACAACCGATCGTTCCTTCAAGATCCACGAATCTTTGTGAAGTCTTTCAATCCATCCTGGTTCGATTACCAACGGTCTAAAAACGTATTTTCAAGATGCAGGAATTCCAGAAATGTCATTATTATTTTTTGTACGCTCGCTCCAGGGATCAACTTGCTATCGTTTCGTCCAAATGTCTGTAATTTTAGAACTTTTACCCAAAAAGGGTCTTACAAGATTAGGTTAGACACACTGATGAAGAATTCGAGGTCAAAGGTAATTCTTTCCGGCCGGCCAGAATCACGCTAACTTTCGAGCAGAAAGAGCTAGAGCCTTGTAACTTTCAGGGAAGATTTTAGATCGAAATTCTAAAAAACTGAGTTCGTTATTGGGTAAAATAAGATTTAGTTTCGCAGTTATTCACGTTTGGAAATTTTTCATATTTTTCCGAATATTTTCGAAACTATAGATTTTTGGCGACCCCAATCCCAAGTAAATCCTAAGTTTAGAATAATAATAGGCCTTATTCGAACACAATATCTGTAATAGTATGAAAGGAATGTAATTCCGATATATACAGTCATTTAAAATATCAATACAAATGTTTTTTTTTTTAATTTTTTATATTGAGTTATTATTTTCGCCATTTTCTAAAGGAATCGAATACAATTGAAAATAGATAGTTTTACAACAAATATTAGATGTATTCTACAATTATCTGTAATATCACATACAATTTTGAATCCACATTTCTGCACTAGTTCAATTACACTAGTTGCGAAAGGCTAATTTCATAACAGCGACGAGACGTTTCGAATGTTGACAGCAACTATCAATGTCACAAATAAACAATGGCTGCCATGCATGAGTAATGTTAATTTAAAAATGGGGCGTTCCCATTGAAAGACCCTTTACATCAACTACAAAAACGTACAAACCGGAAGAAATTTTCAACATATAATAACGCCTTCTATCATGCGTCACTCTCTAACGTTTTTATCAGATTTCTTGTACGCGGTTTGTATTTGAGGAGGTTGTGATTGTACCATATATATTTTTGATAAAGTCGATTCACTGTAAGCTGTATCTTTGCAACATTTTTGGTGCTCTTATGCACCTATTGCAATTCGATATTTGTAAAAATTGCATAAAATTTTCGAGATTTATTGACATAATGGAGCACTGTAAACAAACTGAATGACAGATGACGCTGAATCCGAGTGATCATAGAAGACTGAGAAGCGGACTTTTTGAATGATTCATCCCCAGTACTTTTTTGAAATTTTTATTTACACTGTGATTCATGGGGATGATTATTCTATTGGTGTGATTATTTCCTAATTCTTTGAATCTTCCAATCATACGAAACCACCTCTTGTGGAACAACGATGATGGTTCTTTCGAACCTACTCTGCTACATATTGATCTTTTATTACAGTAAATAACACTAGTCTTCTGAAATTATAAAAAATAACAGAGAAAATGTGGCATTTCTTATGAATCACACATAATTGAAAATAAAAAAAACCTTTCATAAGAAAGTGCATTTTTAGTGAACAATCACTGATGATCAAATATAAAATTGGTACTTTTTCTTTCCTCTTTGTCAGTATTGAAATCAGAGTGGAAAGAAATTAAAAATATTCTAATTCTATTTTTACCGAATGCATAGCTTTTCGTTTCTTTCTAAATCAAGAAACGAAATTTGTGTTTTTCTGAAATTTTTACTGATTTCATACATACATAAGTTCTATTGAATTAAGAGGAATGAATATCCGGGAACTTAAATTTCTGCCTGCGTAAAGCGGGGTAGTGCCAGCTGGATTAATAATAGATTATCAATTCAATGTCTTTGCAATTAATTGTTATTTTCTAAGACATCCATGCATGATCGACTTCCCTTCAAGATATTTGTGTAGGTATTATAATCTAGTTTCGCCAAACAATTTACCCCTAATAATGAATATTAATTACTTAAATGACCAATTCAATTTACCTGACATGTGAACAGTTTAGAGCTTTGATCTACATTTGCATAATATAAACTAAAAATATTTCTTCCTGTAGGAGTTTCCTCTGCTACTTTTTCATATATAAGATGGTGAAGATAGAAGGAATAGCATTACCGAAGAGTCCACCATGGTAAGTATATACAGTAACCACATAATTTTTATTTGAAATATTCATTCCGTCGTGCGGGATTTTACGTGAAAAATTATCAGGTGAAATCATGTTTTATTTTAACGTTACACTTTCTAACTTAACGACGGTTCATAGTTAAGTAATTCAAATATTTTCAGTTTTTAGAGAAGAAAACACTTTATTCAACTACAAAGTAACTCCTATTTATTGGGTTAAGATATAGATAATACGTATTTCCAAATATCCAGAGAACTGAGTGAGCATTATTTTAGGTTCTAAAAGTCTAAAACTATGATCTTAAATTATTTTAAATGTGATTTTATTACTCAGATATTTTCTTTTCAAATTTGTACTTTTGGTACAGATATGTAAAAAATATACTAACAATTTCTGATTTGATTAAACAGTATTTAGCCTAAAATTAAATTCAAATTCGAAAAATAATCGATTTAATCCTCTAAATTTCACATCTAAGTAATGAAATTGTATTTATCGATATTCACAAAAAATTCAGTATATCAATTATTGATTCAAAGCTTTCTCATCAGCTTTATCAAAAAATTGACAAAGTAGAAGATATCAACTGTTTCTGTGGCTTCATTTCTATTTGGTTGAGCCTTATTTTCAAGGTTTGATCAAGTAGACCACGTATCATAGATAACTAACTGTACTTGGATTGTACGAGAAACTTTCTCAACTAAGTAAGTTACTGATATTGTTATAATTAATAAGCAGTAGGAGCTATGGTAACAGAAAGTTCTTCAAATCAAAACAGTGCACCATACATCTGTAAAACAGTTCAAAACTCAAATATGCTCGAATAGCTCGGCCATCACGAAACCGCTGATCGTCGAGACATAAGGTTTTCTGCCTTTGTAACGTTAGAAAAAATCGTGAATACACTTCTATGCATGAATTGGCTCTCTGTGGAATATCGCGTATGTATAATTGTGTGCAATGGATGGCGTTAGTGTATGATAAATACAATGGTGTGCAGAGTGAATAGAGATGTGTAGCTGACCTTTATTCTTTCGATTTTACCTCAGCATTTTCCTTTCAAATATTTGTCTTTTGAACACCTTCATGAATTGTATGAATTGTTTCATTCATAATAGAAGTGCAATTACAAATATACTTATAATTTTTAATATACTAATAATGACATTTGATTCCAGAATTCTCAACACTTCTTTTTCTTAGCTGCCTGTTTCATCTTTGTATCTCAAGCTTCTTGCCGTTCACACACATTTATACACAATGGACTCTTATGTGGAACACGGTTGGTGGAATATATGGCCATTTTATGTAATTATCAGTACAATTCGCCGGAAAAGAAATCAGGTTTGTTAAAAATATTAATTTTATACTTTTGTGCTCAACAGCGACGAGATTTCAATCAAATTTAGAGATTTGATTTTTTCAGCTTTGTAAAATCAAACAATGCGAAACAAAAACGTGAGGTCAAGAGTTTTAGAGAGCTTGCAGGATTAAATGATTTTCACAATTTCTGTGTAACTAATATATAGAAGTTGCACCTTTTTTGTATACCAAGTTTCGGCACCATGATTACATTTCTCTCTAATGGTAATTGTCATATTCTGCTTGTTACCACGATAAATATTAGGACGAAAAAAAAAGTTACTTGTGATATAACGATACTGAAGAGTAACAATAATAGTTACAACTACTTAAGTAACCAAATCTCAATTTGGCTCTTAAAATATCCTGAGTAAATTTTCGTTTTTTTTTTCATCAAGTATGAGATTTGAATTTTTCAGATCCGTATTTGTTGAGGCATTATCAGGATCAAATTTCAGATGTGTATACGTTTAGATTTAATTTTCTTATCCATTCAAACATTCAATCTTCCTCATTAAACTTTAAATCTACCCTCTTACTTTGTTTCCTTCGGACTTAATCTACACAAATGTCTAACTGAGAAATGTGTAGGCCAAATTTAGTTATCCTAGAATGTCAAATTTTGCAATATATTGACACCTATTGAAATCAAAAACATATTGGTTAAGTAACATAAATAGAGGTTAATTCTTGATAGAAGGTATATAAAATTATTTGAATATTTTAATATTAGCCTTCTACATATTTAATTTGAAAAAACTATATTTAATGATTATAACTTCTGAAAATAAATTGAAATAATGTCATATAAGTACCACTTATATCAAATGACATATAAAATAATCATTCATTATAAGACATCCAAATGGTATAACAAAATCCAATAAATAAAAATTGTTAACCAAAATCCTATAAATTAAATATTTTGAATAGACAAAATTTTGTTTCTGCTGATCAAATAATATAATATTAAAATATTTAAATAATATTGGTTAAGACAGTCACGAATATCTGATTTTAATTTTTAGTCAACTGGCATCTAGAAGACCCTGCTGACTACTTAGATGATAATAGTTCCAATGATCTAGCTGCTTCTCGTTTTCTATGGAGGTACAATGATGTTAATTCCATAATCCCAATGAGACATCAGAGACAAAGTGGAAAAATTTCTGATGAATGCTGCAAAAAACGATGCTCGCTGGAATTCCTGAAATCTTTTTGTTACGAATAATTCTGCATCAATTATAAGAAAATGAGTTCTGAAGGATTTATGGAGCTAATGTATATTTTGTAACTTGGAGATTAAACACAATGAAAAATATAATTTTTTGCCACGTTTCTTTTGAATTAACACAACTATTTATAAGTATTAAATAAGTATGAAATAAGATGATCCTGTATGATAATCACTTGCGAAATAAAAGGTAACAAAAACTTTTGATTATACTTATGATGATTTATGATTGAATTTTATTTATTTATTTAAATTTAGGGACATCAACAGGAAAATATCCCAAAAACAATATTCACAAATTGCTCAAAAATTATGAAATAATAAATCATGTACAGATAGCTTACAACTCACAATCATATAATACTATGAGATACAATGACAAATTTTAAAAAAATATAAAATTTTGTACAGTTAGGGACTTGTGCGAAGAAATTATATAACTTCAGGCACTTTTTAAAAATTTCAACTCTAATGTTCTTGAAATTCTTGAATTTATATTTTTGAATAATTATTCATGCATATATGCTTATACTACATTATCGTTGCAATCATTCATTAATCGTTGCAATTTTTTATAACAATACCAGTAGTGAGAGAAGAAAGGTCATTTTCAAGATTGAAATCAATGAAAATAATTAATGATCAACAATAAACCAGGAAAACTTATCTAATTCGGCTATAATATTAATAGAAGAAAATATTTAAGAAAATATATTTGCATTTTAATTTGCTGATTTTTCAAATAGAAATGCAAGAGACGTCGAGATTATATAATGTTCTAAATGTTTAATTAATAATATGAGTTCGAAAATTTTGCAAACGGAAGGAGTAATGTGTTCATCTTATATATTATAATGTTCTGTATAATCGATTCATCAGGGATATACCAAACAAATAAAAAATATTGATTATAACTATGAAATGGTGGTCCTTACAAATGGCTTGCTCGTGAACATAGCGCTTGAAGTTTGGAATATTTGTTGTATTTAATTACAAGTCTGATTTGTATTTAATATAGTAAGTCTTAACACTTGAATACTAGATGACAATCCGAATTTCTCAAAGTTTAGTGCAGCAATTCAATAGCTTACCGATTAAAGTTAACTAAATGGTGAATGCGCTGGTTATCATGTAAAATAAAAGCTTGAGACTATTTCAGAAATGATTGTACATTATTTCTCAAGATCTATTTTCAAAAATCTTATTTTGTAAATGATGAAATTTTGGTGGAGGAAACATGCTATTGTTTTAATTTAAATTAATATCAAAATTCTTGCTTGCAATCAAAGCGTCTGGTCGTGACATAACTTTTGTAGATACTTTTAGTGTTATAAATATCACATCAAATTATTTGTTTGAGTACCAAGGATCTAATAAAACAATACAAAGAAGTGAGTCTTATCTTATATAGCAATATGTTCGAAGTCAAGAATTCAATTATGTGTAGTTTTACCTATATAATATATTATAAATTTATAATGTGTTTGATTTATTTATTTACAAAGAGGGTTACTAACAAACTGTAAGCCCAAATAAATTGTCCACATATTAACACCAAATGACACACTTATCAGCTATCCAGAAATGAAACAATTTTAAAAACGAATCCCAACATATCTTGAGAGTCCTAAAAAAAATCAGAGCTTCAAAATCACCTAGTTGAGTCTTTATTTCCGGCCGTAAACACGCTAACTTTCGAACGGAAAGAGCTAGAGCCTTGAAACTCTCAGGAAATATTTGGTGTCTGACTTCACCAGCGGAGTTCGTTAATGGGTAAAATCCGTTTTATAATTTCACAGTTATAAACGTTTGGAAATTTTTCATCTTTTTCCAATATTAGAGGAACTACAGATTTTTTTGTTGACTCCAATTCCCATTAAACCCTAATTTTAGAACAACAATAGACCTAATTGGAACAATAACCGAAATAAGTTTAGTTATTTGGAATGTAAAATATCCTGTGATGTTCTTATAGCGAAACAATATTTAACATATTTATGATGAATATGTGGAAAATATAAAATAACTTCATTCAAAATATCAATACAAATGTTTTATCTAAAATTATCGCATTGAACCAGTTGTTTCGAATATTTTTCGTAAGATAATCCGAATCATAAAACAAAAATGTAATTAAGCTATTTTCTGAAGAATATGGAATATAATTCAAACTAAATATCTTAAATATCATGAAGATGTATTCTGCTAACGTCGCTACCAATTTAAATTTTAATTACATGAACATTTTTCTTCAAAAATTCTTTGAAAATTAAATTGAATAAATATTTTTGAAAACACAGTTTCAATTTAGTAGACATAGAGGATTAACACTCATTACATAGCACCAAAAGGAATAAAAATTACAAAGAAAATATAAATTATTAATTGAAAATATTAAATAAATACTGAATTGCTTCAGCCGTTACTATTTGGTAGTTAATCATAATTAAAACAAGTTGTAGAAACTACTCTGTTTTACTCCCAGTAAATTGATATTTTATACATTTAATTGTGACTCGAGTTTCGAGAATTAACTATCCCATCTTCAGACAACTAACTGGAGTCACCATTAAATGTGTAAAATATCAATTTATTGGTAGTAAAACATAGTAATTTCTACAAATTGTTTTAATAATTGAATAAATACTGGAAGGATACAAAATTTTGTTTCGTATCAATGTATTAAGAAAACCAAATTTTTTCCAAAATACACAACATTAACTCAAGGAGTTCTTCAAAAATTAGTCTCATTGAAAAAGTTTCTTCAAAATAACTTCAAAAAACCTGCAGCACATCTTGTAAAAGGCCATATTTTTAACATATTTTTAACATATTTTTTAACATATGATACCTTATTGTGTACTACTGTATCACGTATCACGCATTTGAGAAGGTGATGATCTTACCACATACGCACTTATTTTTGATACAATCGATTCACTGTAAGCTGTATGGAATATTTTCGGTGCACTCATAATGCAATGCGAAATTTGCGAAAAACATTTGAGATGAATTGACATAATGGATCATTGTGAGCAAACTGAATGACAGATGACGAGTAATCTCAAATGGGAAAAGAATTTCGACAATCCCTCAAAGCGGACATTTTAAAGGATCGATTAAAATACTTTTTGAAATTTCCATATGAACTATAATTCATGGGGATATTCTGTTGGTCTGATTTTAGATTTCCTAATTCTTTGAATCATACAATCGTTCGAAACCAACTCTTGTGGAACAACGGTTATTCTTTGATCAAATTACATAAGGTAAATTACCCTATTAGACCCGTTGTTTCGTTCGTTAGTGCATCTTCGTCAAAATTTTCTAAATAACTAATTCAGATTATTCAAAAAACAAATAGATTCCAACCTAAATTATCCATAGTAAATTTACTACAGCGGACAAATAAGATAAAGAATATCCGCCTACCACATAATGCTAAATTCATTTCATTCGCTGCTCAAAATTTATTTCCGAGTATTCCACTTAATTAAATAATTGAACTTGTAGGTAAGTTACTAATGAAAAAAGATGTAATACTTTTCTCAGAGATGATATTTTGGAATGCCTAAAAATTTGCACTAAACAAAATTATTTTCCATTTGAAAATAAAACACATAAATGTGAAACAGGTTTGATCATGGAAAATCCTTTAAATCTTTTACTAGTGGAAATATTCATGAACAATATTGAATATAAAATTGACCCAAAATTCCTTTACGAAATTATCAGTTGTTTCACAGGTACAGATAGAAGAAATTCTCTTTTAATTTTTTAATACATCCTTCGATAGTATTCACCACGGAAACCGAACATAATAACTCTATTGATTTTCTTGATTTAACAGTTACCAAAATCCATAATTCATATGAGTTTTTAATTCTTCATAAACCAACATATACTAATACTATTATACACAATAAATCAAATCATCCTATGAACCAAAAATTATCAGCGTTTAATTGTATGATCCACAGATTAGTTAACATCACCATGAATCGAGAAAATTATATTTCTGCACTCAACATCATAAAACGAATAGCTATTAATACTAAGTATGATCCTATATTGATAGATCAATTGTTGATGAATAAGAGAATAAAATAGTTTTAAATATGGTATATCCTAACACAAAAGAAAAATTTAAATACATTTTCTTAAAATATATTGAAGGTATTTCTGAGAAAATTGCTGCTACATACCTGAAAAATAAATATGATTTAAGAACTTCATTCAAAACTTATTCAAACCTGAGACAGACTGGAAGAACTTTCCTACCTAGAATTTGTGAACATTTGAAGAGTTTACTCAATAACAAAAATAATTCCACATATTCGAACCATTTGTTCATACTTTCAATCTTAATTTTGAAATTTTACATATGGAAAGTGAAATTTATGCCTTAAACCTGTTGGAGTCACTAGAGATAAATAAATACAACAAAATTGGAATAGTACTTAACTAACAATTAGACCTGAATAAGCACTCTTATTAAACATATTCAGATATGCTGGAATTTACAGAGACCCCTTTTTTGGGTTTTAATGCTCAATAAATATTTTAGTACCTTGTCTTATATAAATAGGAACCGATTTCAAAAACTAATATTAGTTATTCAAAATGTAAGATACCACCTAGCTGAAGATGCTACTGTGATAGCGAAATAAATACTGTATTATTATTATATTAACAATAAAAATTCGTGAAAATCAGAATAATCGTATTTGATATGGATTTTCATCAACTGAAGACTGATTCAATTAAACATTAAACGGTAATTGCCTTTTCAAACGTAGCTTCTACATATGAATCTTTCTTGATGCTAGTTAAACTCTACAAAATGCATTTTTTCAAGCTCCTATTTGAAAAATTACAGTACACGAATCCCAGGATATTTATTCTTCAATCATATAAACAACACAGCAAACGTGGCATTTCTTATGAATCATACATGATTGGAAATAAAAAAAAATACTTTCATGTGAAAGTGCTTTTTTAGGGAACAACCATTTGGTGATTTTATATCAAATTGGTAGTATATTTTTCTTTTTTATCAGTATTGAAATGAGACTCGAAAGAAATTGAAATTATTTCAATTTTTTTTGCCGAACCCATAGCTTTTGCTTATGCTTAATCAAAAAATAAAATTATTGTTTCTATGAAATTTCTACTACTTTATCAGACACAGTAGTTAGGAAAAAACAAAATTTATTGAATTAAGAGGAATGAAAATCTGGAAATTCAATTTTCTGTCCTTGTGAAGCTGGGTAGTGCCAGATTGATTTATTATAGATGATAAATTTAATGTCTTTGAAATTCATTGTAATTTTCTTAGACATCCATGCATGACCGACTACCCTTCAAGACATTTGTGTAGGTATGATAATATAGTTTCGCGAAACTATTTACCCCTGATAATGAATATTAATTACTCAAATGACCATTTCAATTTACCTGAGATGTGAAAGATTTAGAGCTTTGATATACATTTGCATAATATATACTAAAAATATTTTCCCAGGTGGGAATTTCCTCTGCTACTTTTTCATATATAAGATAGTGAAGATAGAAAGACTAGCATTTCTGAAGTGTTCACCATGGTAAGTACATACAGTAACTAAATACATAATTTCATCGAAATATTCAGTTCGACGTGTAGGAATTTAGTTGGAATATCATCAGATAGAATAGCTTTATTTAAACGTTACATTTTCTTCCTTCAGAATAGCAATTAATTGATGATGCTGAGATTAGATTTCTAACAAATTTTATTTCAATTGGTTATGGGATGACCCTCACGATTTAAAATGAAACTGAACTTTTGTATTTTTAAGAAATGACTATATTACTAAGAATTAAATCCTAATTATTGTACCTGGATATAGAAAATATCCAGAGAACTGATGGGATTATAATTTATCTTCCAAAATTCTTCAATTCACATAAAAAAATCTGACATTTTTAACAGCGTAGCAAAAAGAGTTTTGTCTGAAAAACAAATCAATTCAAATTGGATGTTATGAGCAGAGGTCCAATCTGTCTAACACCGAGGCCATCAGCTGTCACTATTCAAAAATTTTATATTTTTAGAGCCATACAGGAAACAAATCTCAATGTTTCAAATTCCTGAGTAATAGACCAGTCTTGATATTTTTGGAAATTTCGAGATTTCGAATTGAACTCAACAGTATTTTAGCTTTGTCTTCTTGAATATTCTAAATGAGTGATTTTTGGTGAAATGGTTAGTTATGATGAGTTGAACCTCCTGTTAAAAGAAGTCTTAACTTTGAAAACAATATATATACGATATAAACCCACTAAACGATATGAATTTATTTACTATTTTCACTGTCATTTATCTCAAGAAAATTTTTGGTGACGCAGTATAACTTAAAATAGTGCATCGGCATTCACTTTCGAATATTTTTCTTATGAACGTTTTCAAAATGGTATGAATTGTTTCATTTATGAAGGATTTTCTAATAAGAGGTTTCATTTTGAATAGCCCCCTATCTGGACAGCTGTCATTTTTGAAGCTATAATCTTATGACATTTGCCAAGCAAAAACTACGCGTTACTAAAAATGAAACGACACACGCTTCAAAAACGCATTGGAATTGTTGAAATTTACTACCAAAATGGTGAAAATTTTGCAGTCGCAGTTCACAAAACTAAAACACTTTTTGGGTCGTCGTGAAGCACCTTCTCAGCCGGCAATAATGGAAAAATTTGAGCTGCTGGGGCTAGTTAGTGATGTGAAGAATCGAAACCCTGTGCGTCGCTCAACTGAGAATGATGCTGCTATAGCCCGTAGTGTTGATGAAAACCCAGGTTTGTCGATTCTTCGTCGATCTTTGGAACTGACCATTCCACAAACAACATTACACCGTATTTTGCATAAAGGCTTAGTTCTTAGGGCTTTAAAAGTTAAGTTAACCTAAGAACTCAAGCCGATCGATCACCAGCCATGTTGTATCTTCGCTGAACTGCATCAAAATTATACGATTTTCATGGAAAAATCATCTTTTTCACCTCGGAGGCTACGTTAATAAGCAGAATTTTCGCTTTTGGAGCTCGGAAATTCGAAGAATGATTGTTGAAAAGCCCCTCCATCCTCAACATGTCACTGTTTCGTGAGGTTTTTGGACTGGTGATGTGAATGGACCTTACTTATCCGAAAATGAGGCTGGTCAACTCTCACTGGGAATAATTAATAATTTTTTAGGGCTGGAATTGAAAGATATTATCGTGCACGACGTTTATTTTCAATACGACGGCACTACGTATCACAAAAACAACGAAACAATCGCAATTTTGCAAGAAAAGTTTCCCACTCGTGTTATTCCTTGAAGAGGTGATCACAGTTGACCACCGAGATCTTGTGATTTGACTTTTCTCTTTGGGACCACGTGAAAGAAGAGGCCTATGTCAATGTTCCACAATCAACTCAAGACTTTAATTCGTGAAGTTATTGAGGACATATGTGCAAATGTGAGGATATCATTTTTCATTGTTAATGGCATTTCTTCCTCTTTACAATGAAATAAATATCCATTGATTTTTCTCAAAATTTACTCTTTTTTTTTCAATATCAAAATGATACCTCATATTAGAATTAGTGGTGCAATTACAATATACATACGGTGTGGTCGAACGAAACCTTAACACCTCGATTTTCCGGATTTAAAACGAAAATGTGAAAAATCATTCGGACCCCTCAATTTCTGATTCGAGGGGGAACAGCCTTTCAGCTCTTCGCATCCCCGTAACTGCAACACCGAGGGTGAGTACAACTCCTTGATTTTGAATAGGGATAAGGGGTGTTTCGATATATTATTTTGAAGATCTGATCAAGTACTTTCTGATTCTGAAATTTCACTTCAAAATTTCCACCGATAATGAAATGACAGATAAAATAGTGGAAGAGTACTAACTTTTGTGATTAGTTTATTAAATGCTAGAAATAGGCACCATTCACTTCCATGCAGTAATGTAAGTTTTGCTGAAAACTTTCACGTACTTTACTCAAGATTTCTGGTGCAATTTGACGGCATTCATTAATGATCAGAGTTCGCAAATCATCCAGTGACTCAGGCTGGGTAGAGTAAATTCTGGATTTTAGGTGACCCCATAGAAAAAAGTCCAAGGCCACTCAATATGTCCCCTTCTTCCAATCCAGGCGTGAGGAAAATTTTCATCTAAGAACTGACGAACCAGTTAAACGAAATGAAGTGGTGCGCCATCTTGTTGGAAAATGATCGTTTGTTGGTCTTCTGCATTCTCCAATACTTACACGAGGGCTAGATAAATAGCGCTCTCCAATAGATCTAAACAAATTTGGCCAGTGAGATTACCGGATTTAAAAAAAGGGCCGATTATGTGACTTCCATTAATACCCGCCCAAACATTTAATTTTTTGGGAAGCTGAGTACGCACCTCACGAACTAATCTTGGATTTTCATCTGACCAATACCGACAGTTATACCGGTTTATAATGGCGTTAAGGTAAAATGAACATTCGTCCGAAAAACAGATATCGAACATGTAGTTTTGATTACCGTTAATCATTTCACTGACCACTTCACAGAACTGGAGTCGGCGATCGGGATCATCCTCATTCAGTTCCTGAACCAATTGTATCTTATAAGGACGTAATTTATGTTTTTTCAGGATTCTCATGATTGTTGTGCGTGAAACACCAGATACATCGGACAATTTGCTAGTACTCAAGGTCGAATTCATTTTTTCCAGGATGTCGTTCGTTAAATGAAGCCGCTGTTGTTCGCGCAGAGTCTTCATTTCTAAGAAATAATTTCATCATTTTCACTCTTTCTTCCACGCAATACAAAATTTTAATGCTACTACAAATTTACAATCGTTTTGACACACTTGTAACGTTCTTAAAAATTCACGATAGACTAACGTAAATCAAAAGCATGGTCCGACTACTCTTTTTGGACAAGAAATTAATACTTTTTTGGACAAAAAATTGACAACATAACTACTAAATACCTTGGAAATGTGTAGGATACGAATAATATTCTCGAGGTAAATTCCACATTGCCTCTTCAAATATTTTCGCTGTTATTTCATTATCGATGGATATTTTGAAGCGAAATTTTAGGGTTAGATAGTACTCGATACAATCTTCAGAATTATTTATCGCAACACCCCTCATCCGTATTCAAAATCAACGGGTTCTGTTCACCCCCGTTAGAGGGTTGAAGTTACGGGGATGAAAAAAGCGGAATAGTTGTTCCCCCTCGAATCAGAAATTGACTGGTCCGAGCGATTTTTCACATTTTCATTTTAAAGTCGGAAAATCGAGGTGGTAAATTTTCGTTGGATCATCCTGTATAATATTTGATATACTAACAATGACATTTGATTTCAGAATTCTCATCTCTTCTTCTTCTTGGTTGTCTGTTTCATCTTTGTATGTCAAACTTTTTGTGGTCCATATGTACTTGTACACAATAGACCCTTATGTGGAACACAATTGGTAGACACCATGGCTATAGTGTGTAATTATCAGTATAATTCGCCGGAAAAAAAATCAGGTTTGTAATCACTATTAATTTTATACTTTTGTGTGCTCAAAAGCGACCAGTGGGGATCTCGGTAGCATAGTGGGCAGAGAGAAGCACCGTGCTTCTCTCTGCGAGGGGTTGCTTCTCTCTATTGCGAGAGATTACGTATTCGGATCCCGCTGCGCCTATGGATGTGTTTGTATTCGTTATGTGACGTCAATGAAACTTTCTTAAAATCAAACTAGGAATAAAACAATAAAAGCACTGATATCGCGTTAGGTGTTTAAGAGCGCTTCCACGTTCGAATGGTTTCCAATATTTCTGTGTAAATCATACGTTGTTGAAGTCGTATTCATTCCTTGTATACCAAGTTATTGCTTTTTAAAATAATAAAAAGAGGTTTTTCACTTGATAGAAGGATTATTTGAAAAATTTTAAATATCATACAGATTTATTCTGTTAACCTTCTACAAATTTTAATTTTAGAAAAATTTTGATTCGAAACCTTTTTGAAATAAATTGAATAAATATCTGTGTCAATTTAGTACTTATTTAATTGGACACTTATCACATAGTACCAAAGGGAATAAAAGAATTCAAAGAAATTTAAATTATCAATTAAATCCAATAACAACACTTAAATCCACTAACAACAATGCAAAACATAACCTCAAGAAATTTTTTCAAGAACAACTTGCTCAAAATAAGTTGTTTCAAAAAAATTTCTAAAACATGTTGTTTCGTACCACGGTTAGTTTACCGCAATATTTGCCTATTATTTCAGTATTTTGAAATAATAGACAATTGCAAATTAATTAATCTCGATGATTCCAATGGCTTCTAGTGGACAGTATTTTAGATTATTAACGGTGATTTTGACTTCAAAGAACACTATATGTGCGGTGGTCTACAGCTTCCTTTATCTAATAATGATAAACCACAACGATGATGAGGAACTGAAGTAAAAAACACTTATAAGAAAACAAACTAATATATGATGACAATTACACTACAAACAAGTGTAAGGTGGATTGCTACGTTTACAGCAATCGCGTTAAGCTTGTACAATTACAAAACGAACAACTTGACTATTCCGAGAATAATCATTTTTTCTTCTTTTCAAAGACTGAACGTTAGAGGTGCTCGATGCATCCTTTCTAATACAAAAAGAGGAAAATTAACATAATTTATTGGAAGGTCCATTTGGAGGTGGACTGAATGAACAAAATAAACCGTCTTATTGGCTACAGAAGAATTATGAAATAAATGCAAAAAAAGAAGGACACAATAAGTTTATAATTTGGAATGCTGTGTCATGTGAAATTAACAGGCATAAATATGATAAAATCTCTATTTAAATGACTTTCCATGTTTTCTAAGACCATATATAATAATTAGAAAACAAATAAGCAGAAGTGTCAAATAACACTTCAGTTCGTCTGGTGCAGCTGAAAAAATGCTAGATCGAAATATTAACATAAAAAGGCCTAAATATCGATGACACAACGATCTCGAACGACAGGGCCGTCTCCAATGAGACGAAACACATGTAGAACATCTTCAAAAAGCAATTCAGAATTATTACAACGGAAACTCATCAGCCCTATTTCACATTTAAAAAATAATTAACAAAATATCGGGTGCTCTTCTCAGCAAAATGAAGTTGTTTAAGAATACCAACAAAGGGGTATCGACCCATGTGAACTAAGATTGTTATATGGACTTGTATATTGAATGACTTTATGGATTTCAAAGGTATCGGGTGTTTTTTTAGAATGATAGAACTTTAAATTGAAATAAAACACATTTAAATTAAGATTGAAGCCAATTTATTTTTATTTGAAAGATAATTTTATGACATTTATGTTTTGAAAATAATTTCCGGCATATGTCCACCACGACTAGCTCTGAGGAAACGCATTCGACCAAAACAATTTTGTACCATTTTTTCGAGTAATTCAGGCCTTATCTCATCAATAACACGAGTTATGTTGGCTTCCAAAAGTCTCTATTGTTTCTGGTTTATCAGCATAAACCAATGACTTTACATAACCCCAAAGAAAATTATCCAGTTGAGTTATGTTGCATGATCTTGGAGGCCAATTAATTGGACCATTTCTCGAAATAATGTTATCGCCAAATCTTTATTTCAATAAATCAATTGTTACGGTAGCAGCATGAGGTGCAGCGCCATCTTGTTAGAACCAAAACACTTCTGGATCGATACCATTCAAATTTTGAAACAAATAATCATTGATCATCGATCTGTTACGGGCACCATTCACTGTAACATTAGCTCCTGCATCGTTTTTAAAGAAATATGGACCGATGATGCCTCCAGCGTAGAAAGCACAACATACACTGCATTTTCAGAATGCAATGGAATCTGCAGAACTTCTTGAGGATTGTTTTCACTCCATATACGGCAATTTTGCTTGTTTACATAGCCGTTCAACCAGAAATGAGCTTCATCACTAAACACAATTTTACGATTAAAAGTGGATCAACTTCAAGCTGTTCTAGGGCGCAATCAGCAAACAAACGACGCTTATTATGGTAAAGTGGCTTTAGTTCTTAAACCAGTTGAATCTTGTATGCGTGTAGACCAAGATCATTACGCAAAATTGTCTGGATCGCTTTGACTTACAGCAGCGATATTTTCTTCTGCACGTACAGTTCTTTTTCTTGTTGTTGTTGTTGTTGCATAGCAAGTGCTCTAATAGTTTGGCGAATAGAACACTGATTTTGAAGATAAATTTCATCAATTTGTAAACGTTGTTGCGGCTTGAGTCTTTCCATGATAATTTGTCAATGTTTACTGAACAGAAATAATAAAACAACATGGCTTCTACCTTCTGTTAAATCACAGTTATTCCTATCGAAAGTTTTATCACTCTAAAAAAACACCCGATATAACTTAGCATAAAGACTGAATGCAGATATCTGAACAAAAACTAGAACGAAGTGAACTTAGAAGAAAGAAATATAAATTATCAATTAATTATACTAAATTTTAATTTAAGTTTTAAGGGAGTCCATAAAATACTTTGCAAACTTTGTGTAGTTTCTTTGGCGAACATAGAATACGTAGGATATTTAAAAGTTCACTTCGTTTTAGTGTTTTTTCAGATATCGGCATTCAGTTTGTTCGGTAAAGATATTTGTTGTTAATTATTTTTATTTTTTAAATGTGGAGTATGGCTGATGAGTTTCCATTGCAATGATTCTAAATTGCACTTTGAAGATGTTCTGCATGTTTTAGGATTTTTTTTAAAGGAACTTAATTTGAGCAAGTTATTTTTGAAGAAATTCTTGAGGTTATGTTTTGCATTTTTGGAAAAGGAATTTGGTTCTAATGAAACAAGAAACGAAATAAAATTTTGTGTATTTGTTTAGTGGATTTAATTGATAATTTATATTTCTTTGAATTCTTTTATTCCCTTTGGTCTATGTGATGAGTGTTTAATTCTATATATCTAACAAATTGACGCAGTGTGCTCTTAGACATTAATTTAATTTAATCATAGAAGTTTTTGAATACAAATTTTTTGAAATTAAAATTTATAGGAGGTTAACAGAATAAATCTGTATGATATTTAAAATTATTGCATTTTTCTTGACCTCGAAAATTGTCATATTCTGCTTGATACGACCATAGAGATTATGATGACAAAAAACGTTATTCGTGACATAATGATACTGAAGAGTAATTATAATTGTAACAACTTCTGCTACCCAATTTATATGCAGCCCATGACAAATACGGAGTAAATTTTGGTTGTTTTTTTCAGCTAAGTATGAGAACTGAATTTTTCAGATCTATATTTGTTGAGGTATTGTTAGGATCAAATTTCTAAATGAAACCTTTTGATACAATTTTTCTTGTCCATTGAAAAGTTTTCCTAATCGAACTTGAAATTTATCCTCCACATATAAAATCTCTTACGTGTTTTTCTCGTACTTTCCATTCGATAATTGCTCAACTGAGAAATTTTTCATTTTTAAGCTAAATTTAATTATTCTAGAGTGTAAAATTTCGCAAGATATTGATACCTACTATTGACGTTTACGAATATCTTATTTTGATTTTTAGTCAATTGGCGCATCGAAGACCCTGCTGACTACTTAGATGAATATAGTTCCAACGATCTAGCTGCTCCTCGTTTTCCATGGATGTACAATGATTTTAATTCCATAATACCAATGAGACACCAGAGACAAAGTGGAGGAATTATCGAAGAATGCTGCAAAAAGCGATGCCCGATGACTGTTCTAAAATCTTTTTGTTCCAAGTAATACTGCTTCGGTTATAAAAAAATGAATTATGAAGGATTTATGAAGCTAATATCTGCTTTGTAACTTGTATTTTGATCAAATAAAATATATATAATTTATTTCTGTTCTTTGAATGAAACAGAATATTTAAAAGAGTTAAATTAGTGCGAAATAAGATGTTCCTGTAGGTCAGCCTAAAGAATGTTGAAATCACTTCACGAAATTTTGAGTAAAATATGACAAAAATTTTAATCGTACTTATGATGATTCGTTATTAAATTTTCTGGTGACCTATACTACGAAAAGTATCAGTTCTTTGACAGTAATGAAGATTCATTGTATGACCATAACTGATGCTGCAGGAGGTCGATTGATTTTGTTTATTTCGAGTTTTGTAACAGAAATCAAAATTTACTGAATATTCAAGAAATTTACGTTTTGTTGACAACTGATATACTTTTATAGAGATGGAAAAATAAAAGACTCACACGAAGAAATGAACCTACTTGAACACTAAATGATAAAAAATCGGGAATTTTGAAAAACAATCTCAAAATGAACTTCCTCCAAACTTTAGTGTAGCAGTTCGATTTGTTTACAAAATGGCGAATGCGCCGGTGGTAAGATAAAGTCACAGCTTGATATTTTCCTCAGAAACTATTGTATGGTATTTCAAAAAATCTAAAAATCAATGCAGGTTTAGTATGAGAAATATACTATTTTTTTCAGTTTATATTGATATCAAAACGCTTGCTGTTATTATAACGTATGTTCGTGACATAATTTTGTAGATATTCTTTAGTAATATAAATATCGCATCAAATTACTTGTTTGGCTACTAATCACATAATAAAATATTGCAAAATAAATGAGTCAATCTTGTATAGCAATATGTTGGAATTTGTGTATTCAATTTAAGATTTTTCTGAAGTGAGTTTTACCTATATACTATAAATTTTAAATGTGTGATATAACATCTCAATCTTGAAGTATCGGATGATAACTGGTGAATGCCCGACAAATATGATTTGTTCTTTTTAGGCTTTGCGTTTTTAAAAAAAATTCCTACCGAATTGTTGGTTCTATAAGATCCTTTATATCTATATTATTGACGAATTTTTTTATTTGTAATGCTGGTTTTCCATAATAAGTGAGGGAATTGTAAGTTTTACTGAATTTTCAGTATAGGTTATATTTCGTTAATTTTTATATTGCTTTTTAGCTATCATACTGTCTAATATTGATGACGAATAACCGTTATTGGTGCCTATTTGTTCAATTTAATTCAATCCCTGATTGAAATTATTCGGAGATGAAGGAATTGTTAATAATCTATGCTGTGATGTGCTGATAATTTTGTGGTATTGGAAATCACAGCATGACACACAGTTTATTAACAATTCTTTCATCTCTGAATATTTTTAATCAAAAATGCTGTCGTTTTGTCCAAATATCTGTAACTTTCTAAATTGGACTTAATGGTGAGGAATCCGAGGTCCAAAATAATTTTGTCCGGTCATCCGTAAACACTAACATTGAAAAAGAAAGAGCTAAAGATTTGAAACTTTCATACTAGGTTGGGAGCCTGAATATCTCGTTTGAATTCGTTAATGTGCGAAATGGTTATGTATTTAATCATATTTGAAATTTTTTCCGATATTTCCTAAACTACCAGATCGATCGATCTGAAATTTGGTATCTTGAGGTAAAATAATCACACGCATGTTCATGCAAAATCTCACAAGGAACGTGTCATTAGAAGATTCACAGAAAAATATTTTGTGAAAAGTGCAGCATTCTGCGAACTGAAACCATAGCAACATTCATATGGATTCTTTGAGAATAAATTCCGAGATTTGAAATGTTCAGGAGAAATAGACTTTTGAATAAGGACGCAAAAGCTTCTGACCTTAAGTCGGTGCTTTCTGGATTTTTTATGTTGATTTTTGTATAACAACACATGGTAACTAAGCGTCGGGGTAAACACAAAATTTTAATGAGTGGTCATAAGAAATGCAAAAACTTTCAAATTATTGAAAATATGGATCACACTTTGAAAATGGATTCATTATTTGATTACCTAATTTGAATGATTCTTTATTATCATCATAATGTCCGTTTTATATGTTAAAATATTCAACTATCTCAGCTGTCACTAATTGATGGTCAAAATTGAAAAAAAATTTGGAAATTAGGTACTTCACTAAAATTGAAAAGTTTTAATTGTTATTTGAATTGAGAATTTATATGTTTTCACTTCTGTAGATTCTAACTATTATTTAAACTTCATGAAACTGAAAACTTAAGTGGGGTGGTAACCCTCTCAAGAATCTTAAATAGCAGTAGGAGTCGAGCGACATCATTGCGAAGATTTTGCAATTATATAATTTGATGAAAAAATTCACTACAGCTTTCGTTTGAGTGTAAAAAATTTGTTGAAAGTGATAATAATGTATTTATCATTTTTACAGTTGTAATTAAGGTTTGAGAATTTCTGAAGTAACCTCAGTGAACCCAAGTGAACAAAAATTAAAAAGTCCATCAATCTACTCATCTACGAACAATATAGTGTTCTCACCACAACGATCGATACATACTCCATCGCAATAATACCCTTGATTTTGGTAAAATAATCTTTAATTATATAGTTTACTGTGTAATATTCACTGTGAATAAACGTGTTCTAGTTTACTATTACCTCTCTATTCTCCTTGAAGTATGGAATTTGTATACTAATTTATTAGGTATTCGAAAAGGTATATGAACATACCAGATAATTCTCTAGAAAGGTTATTGAAAAGTTAGTTTGATTCCTAAACTCTTCACTTAATTTATAGAAGGAAAGCTAACATACCCAGCAAATAAAAATGTAGTACAAATGACGAAATACATGTATCTCTAAGAAGGCTGAAGTTTTTTTTCAAAAACCTATCTTGCACCGGCTCTGCCCAAACTCCTTAACCAATTGAAAGGAAACTATACTTCTTTATGATAAGAAGGGAATTATGTTATATTAGAACAGACATAATGGGTCAACCTCAATCAGCTAGTGATTGATGTGTCGACTTCTAGACTTAGAATGGTCGGCCTATTAATAAACAGTTATTAGATGGTATTAGATGACATATACTCGCAGGCATAATTTTAGCTACTAGTCGACTGTCTCCGCTCAAAGGTCAATACTGATTCGTACTGCTCATTTATTAGACGTGGGAGATACCTACATTTTTTATATTGCAGCATTCGAATGCAGATGTCATCAATAATCGTCATTCTTTCTTATCCTTCCATGAGTGGACTCAGGATACGAATGTATCAAATTCAGTTTTGGCAGCAGTAATATTTTTTACATATCACATAAATTTTAATTCGTAGTTTTATTCATAGAAAAATTTTTTCAAAGAAGTTCGGTACACTGATGCTTTTAAACACATCATAATAGAAGGTTTCAACATAAGAATATTTGATGATTGAATTAAAAGAACTTAATTTCCACTAATTCATTTAATTTCACAACAATTGTTTCGTCATGTCAACATGACTTCGTCAGGTGAGTATAGTACTAACTACATATTTGATATTGAATTCTTTAAATATTCAAAATATACAGAAAAGAAGGTAGTGGGAATTTACAGTAATTTGTTTTTTTATCATTACACAAAGTTTCAGAAAAGGTTAAGTAAGGGGGATTTATTGAGGTCCGTCTGGTCGTTTAGGAGAATCTGTTTTTTATTGTATCTGTTAATTTCGAGGGCTTCTAGGTAGTTCAACCTGAGGTTCTTTTTTCTAGGTGTTAGATGTAGTTATTGTCAAAATCATGTCCTGTCTCCAAAAGATGGTCAGTATATGTTGAATTTTCATTTTTTCCAAGATATGCTTTCTCGTGTTCACGTATCCTAGTGCCGAAAGATCTACCTGTCTGACCCACATATACAGATGGGCAAGTACCGTAGTTTAACCTATAGACTCCAGACGTTTTGTTTTTATGGATCAAATCTTTATTATTTTTTATTAAATTTCCTAACGTGTTTCTTGTTTTGAATGAAATGTTGCAGTTACTCTTTTTCTTTAAATATCTTGCTATTTTTTCGGACTTTTGTTTATGTACGTTAAAGAAATATATTTTGTATCAATAGCTATTGTTGGATATACAAGCGATATCGACTGTTTAAGCATTCATTTCAATAATTTATTTATAACGAACGGATTGAAACCATTGTTGAATGCAATCTGTTTTATTATATTCAGTTCTCTGTCAAAATTCTCTTGTGTAATAGGTATGTTGATTAATCTAAATATCCTGCTTTTATAAGCTGCTAGTTTTTGAGAATGTGAATGATTAGAATTTGAGTGGATCGTAGTATCTGTATGAGTGGGTTTCCGGAAAATTGAAAAGTCATGTTTATTGTTAATTTTTGAAATTTTTAAATTAAGAAAATTGATGCTGTTGTTTTGTTTTACTTCACTGGTGAATTTTATTGTGGGAGATAATGTATATATGAATTCCAAAAACATCGCAAGCTGTCTACTGGTACCGGTGAATAAAGATAAAATATCATGCACGTAACGATACCAATAAATGATATATTTAAAGAAGGGGCTCTCTTGGATTTTGGTTTCCAGGAAGTCCATAAATATTTCGGATAATATCGGACTAAGTGGGTTTCCCATAGTGAGACCATCATTAGCTTCGTAAAATATTCCATTAAACAGTCAATATCGCTTGTATATCCAACAATAGCTATTGATTCAAAATATATTTCTTTAACGTACATAAACAAAAAGTCCGAAAAAATAGTAAGATATTTAAAGAAAATGAGTATATGCAACATTTCATTCAAAAAAAGAAACACGTTAGGAAATTTAATAAAAAATAATAAAGATTTGATCCATAAAAACAGAAAGTCTGGAGTCTATAGGTTAAACTGGGGTACTTGCCCATTTGTATATGTGGGTCAGAAAGGTAGATCTTTCAGCACTAAGATACGTGAACACATATCTTGGAAAAAACGGAAATTCAACATATGCTGACCATCTTTTGGAGACAGGACATGATTTTGACAATAACCACAAAATCTTACACCTAGAAAAAAAGAACCTCAGGTTGAACTACCTAGAAGCCCTCGAAATTAACAGATACAATAAAAGACAGATTCTCCTAAACGACCAGATGAACCTCAATAAATCCCCCCTTAACATTTTCTGAAACTATGTGTAATAATAAAAAAACAAATTACTGTAAATTCCCACTACCTTCTTTTCTGTACATTTTGAATATTTAAAGAACTCAATATCAAATATGTAGTTAGCACCATACTCACCTGACGAAGTCATGTTGTCATGAGGAAACAATTTTTGTGAAATTAAATAAATTAGCGAAAATTAAGTTTTTTTACTCTAATCATCAAGATGTATTTCCGACAAGTAGAGACCGATACAAACATAAGAATATTTCAATCGCTCGAAACATCTTTTAGATTGTTGTATGCATAGCACGCTTGTGAAACTCAAATAATACTGTGAATTATTATATCTAAGAGTTGTATAAAAAAGATTTAAGTGTACGTTTCAAATCGAGGAAGCCATTCTTCGACAGAATATATCTAGTTTGTGCAACTACGCTGTATTTGAGACAAGGTGCTTGGTACTTCTCTGTTATTAATTAATATAACGTCCTGTCTATTTTGACAGCCTTTTGAATATTTTATCTGGCTTAGCATTGACTAGTGGAAAGCTATTTTACCCGAAGCTTGGGTGAACGCTATTCTGAAGTATTAGCTCAGCAAGACTTTTGGTGAACTCATACACTCTATTTTTTCTTCAAAAGTATCGCGCAGCTACCTGAAAGAAATAAACTACTCGAAAAACTTATGAAAATTGATGTTTTCCGAAGTACAATTTTCAATCTCATCTTAATTTTTTTTTTCAATCACATAAACTAATAACGATTATAGAAACGTCTTCTAGTTAATTGTTGAGCAAGTTTTTATCAAGTGTGAGTCAGAAATTCACATTTTAATGATTTTCTCTTCAGTCTGTATTTCGTTTATAATAAGATCCAACGATTCAACGCAATTAAAAATGGAATTTTCATTATGCCAAAACAAGTTTTATGTTTTATCCAAGGGGGATGCCAACAGAATCCTTGGAATGCTGCAGGCTGGTGAAGCACAAGTGCAAGTGGCCAATTTCTTCAATGTTAGTTAAAATGTCACGTTTACTAGCACGGTACTTTTTCACTGGAAGTATTCGTCAAAAATCCAATAATGGTGGACCACATGCTACAATTCTGGTGGGAGACCCTATTTAACTCTTTTAATGACTCAGAAAGGCAAATCAACATCTTCGAGTTGCCATATGTACTTCAGTTTCACTGAGCACAGTCAGAAGACGTCTCCATGAAATTAATTTAACATCAAGACGCTTGTTTAGAAGAGATCGACTCACTCGCCAACACAAGCGTAACATATTAGAGTGGGCAATAGAGCGAGTATACTGACGAGATGAATAGCGGTACTTACTCTTTACTGACAACTCCAAATATGGACGTTTTTCTAATAGTTGATGAGTACGGGTGTGGACACGTCCACCTGAGATTGGACTGTTTTATGTAGGCCACTCTGCACATCTATGAATGCAGGTTTTTTAAACATGTTGATTTAATTTCTTTTACTTAAATGTGATATTGAAAGGTCTTAAAATGTTATTTTTTATGAGGCCACTCATCTCTTTTAAGTATTCTTGGTCATCTAACGTGGAAGGTAGCAGACGTCACAGTGCTGATGAGCTACAAACGGCGAAATTAATCCACGGTTGTCTATTACCTATCACTTCCCTCTGTGCAGATTCGCTGAGTCAGAGGAAGGATTAGCCTACACTGAGGATTATTGTTTTTTGATTAATTAAGAGCGAATATTCATCCTTGGAGGTATTATTTTGTCAAGTAATAATTGGCAGAAGTCGATTCAGTCGTGAGCCCATAACTAAGCGATTTATAGTTTATATATTTGAACAACAAATTTGTGCATATTAAAAAATACTTTGAATATAATGAACGAATTCATGTGAATCTAAAATATTCAACGTATTCAAACAATATCTTTTCACCAGTTTCCTTTCTCTGTGCCTACATTTGATAACATTTGTATTCTTTTAATCATGCTCTTATACGTGTGTGTGAGACCTTGAATCTGTTTAAATACTCTATACTTATTTCAAGTTTTCAGTTGCCTGAAGATAGGGTAATAGTTCGAAGATGCAGTCGCAAACAAATGTAACTAATTGAATTTTTTCCGTATATTCCGTAACATATTAATTAACAAAAACTCGTTTCACATATCATTTCTGTCCTGATATTGTAGACTAGGTTTTCCACGCTTATTGAACTGATCTTTTCCACTCATAGGTATTTAACCAAAATGAATTTGAAAGGAGCTCCCGAACTTCATATAGAATCCACTAATCTTTGTTGTTGTATTATTTTAATACGCGTTTTGGAAATTATTTTGACTGCGATTAAGATTAAAGAGGTGGTACGTTGACTTCTTTCCACTTTTGATAACGATGCGTTAAGCGGTGTTCAACAATTTGTATAATTTCGTATAATCTCGACCACCATTTCTTTTCCGTTATGTTCTGAGCAGAATGGAGGGAGAATTATTTAATGTTTTTAACTATTCGGCATTTACTTTATGAAGCGTATTTTCAACCGAGAAACAACAGAGTATCCCAGCTAAAAGAATGTATGTCAAATCACAGTCCAACGAAAAGGTTTCAGAGTAAACGAACAAAGTCGTGTGCTTTCGCTGAAGGAGGAAATAATCCCCCTGGAAAAACATCACCTCAAAACCCTTTGTGAATTTTAAATAGGAGAAATGAGGGATCTCTTATATAATGTGAAATGTTTAGCAATTCTCCAGATGAAATCATTGATTCAGCTATAATATATTTATTTTGTTTGAAAAAGTCAAAATTTTTCTACATGAAATTTTATTTTGCATTAATTTATTTTCTTATTCTGAAAACAACTAAAATTTCTCCTCTAACAATAGGAAAAGGGATTATATTATAATGAAAATATTTGTGCATGATCTGTGAACGTTATCAAAATTATTTTGACATAAATAGAGGTTAATACTTGATAGAAGGTATATAAATTTATTTGAACATTTTAATATTAGCCTTCTACATATTTAATTTAAAAAAATTATAGTCAATAATTATAACTTCAGGAATTAAATTAAATGAATGTCATATAAGTACCACTTATATCAAACAACATATATAATAAACATTCATTATGAGACATCCAAATGATATAACAAAATCCAATAAATAAAAATTGTTAACCAAAATCCTATAAATTAAATATTTTGAGTAGACAAAATTTTGTTTCTGCTGATCAATCTTATGGAAACAAATATCTTTCAAAAATGTTTAACATAACCTTAAGAATTTCATCATAAAACTATCTCACTTAGAATATTCAATATTATTGGATATCTAACTAAGTTACTTTCTATAAAATCTCAAGATATGTAAAAACATAACTGAAAAACAAGTTTTAAGAGAGAGACTTTGCTTCGTCGGTACTCAAATAATTCATATTCAATAAAATATAACATCAATCAACAACAAATATTTACTCACCCTTCAACAATTTGGAAAACTTCTAGTAAATGAATACTGAAAAATTTAAATGGAGTGTAATGTTGGCTACAAATAAATAATTCTGTGGTTTACCCGTGATCTAAAAGATTGAAACAATTTAATGGGTAAACCACAGAATTATTTATAAGTGGCACTTATATGACATTAATTTAATTTAATTCCTGAAGTTACAATTATTAAATATAATTTTTTGAAATTAAATATGTAGAAGGCCTATATTAAAATATTTAAACAAAATTATTTTGTTGAGTAGACCTGAAATGATATGATACAATTCTCCTATGTTAGAAGAGATATTTTTCACTTTTAAACAGGCTTTGTCTTTAATCGAATCCAATTACAAGTTTCAATAACAATGGTCGCTCTTCCCATTTTAGAAGTTACCTAATATTAAATATCGACATGATTTATTCCATTCTAAGGCATTTGAATACTTATATTTTACCCAATTTTACATTTGAGTATTATTAATTTATACATGTACTAAATTATTTGTTATGTTAATGATTATTTTTTCCTAGTTCTTCTGAAATGCAGAAAAACATGCATTTAATTTTTTTTTGTTTTCCCCCCAATATTTACTCCACAGAGTAAATCTTTCTGGAAGAATGGCATGAAGGATCATTCTGAAATAATATTCAATTTTGCTTTAATAAATTTGTCAGTTGAGGAGTAAACACGTAAAGCTTTTGCAAAAGGAACGATTATTGTGTTCAGGAATTGTACCTACGTACCTCGAAGCGTAACCTGTTAGTTTGGGGAGGGATTCAAAACTTACTCTGCCTTTCCGGAGTGTATGTAGATCGAAGAACATTTGAACGAAAATAAGGTATTAAATTATAAAATTACATTGATACAATAGGTTGAAATCATGTTTATAATAATTTGCCATGAACCGTGATAACCTTTATTTTGTGAAGGAGAAACCAAAGAATGCTATTCCATATTGTTATTGTGATTATTTTGAAAGAAAACAACGATGCAGGCGACAAATTTCAATGGAAAATCCATCCCAAATTTCCCTGATCGATATTCTGTCCAGGCTTTAAGACGAAATTTTCGACAAAGAAAGTTGAGGAATATAACACGTGTGATATTATTCATATAAGTTCCTTACACGTGTTCGAATTCTTAATCACTAATCTCCAAAAGATATTAATTTGCAAATTGAACTTTTCGGACCCTCATGTCACTCGAAATACGATCAACAGTTCTGGAGAAGGTCAAACGTGAACTTATGAGCAGCCCGAAAATAAATCAGGAAGCTTATAGTTTATAGCATATTCTTCAATTTGTATTGAGGAATTTTCAACTTTAGTGGTGTGATCGACTTCTTTTGGATAATCTGAAAAATTTACTGAGACGAAGGTGAGAATTTATAGAAGTTATATCAAAAGACAAGGTTTAAACGAATGATCAATCATTTCGTGACATTTATCAGGAGATTAGTTATCTCTTTCTGAAATTATAGGCTGAAAATATCAGCACTCCTCTTTGCTTATTGAAATAGTGTAATCACAAATATTAACTGTTTTGAATTTTTAGAGATGTAATCCTGAATGGTATTTCAGAAAATTTCAATCCTACATTAAATAACAACTGCATCAAATCGACTCAATTTGGTGCCTATAAGTTGATTATTGTTCAAATGATTCTAAGACATGATATAGTCTATATGGCTTTAATTTTAAAATACAATTGTTAGCGTGATAGATATCGCAGCGAAAAATATCGATCAAAAAAACATTAAAGCCTGAATAAACAGGAAATTCGAAAAGTATTTTGATTACGATTTAAAAAAATTGTAACAAGTAAAGCGGGTGTTAAAAAACAAAGTTTCAATATTTTGGGAGCTGATTATAGACCTCAAATAGATAAAAAATTTCATATAAACATGGGTCCGCAAATGAGCCGTTTTGGAGAAGCGATTTTCGGTTTTCAAATTAACTACGAAATACGATAGTCGATTTATTTTCATCTTATAGATGTCTTGTTTACTGAACTTACAATTAAAATGTTCTTCAGTCGTTTCAGTAAAAAAAAATCACAGCTGTCATCCAAAAATTTGTTTTAAGACGATTAAGGGAAACCGGTTCCTTAAAAAAAACGCTCGTGATACTGGACGTCCAAGATTCATCTGTAAGTAGTCCAGAAGTTGAAGAGCAAAATTTAAATATTGTGATTGAAAATCCCGGTACAAGTGTAAGAAGAATTTCAGCGGAAGTAGGAATAAGTTGCCCCCTTGTCTGGAGAACTATGCAACAACTTCTCTATCCATTCCATATTCAAAGCGGCAAGCTCTCAATCCTGCTGATCATCAAGCCAGAAGGACATTCTGTCAATGAGTTTTAACAAAGATTGCTGAACATCCGCAGTTTACTTCTAATATCCTTTTCACTGATGATGCCGGCTTTACCAAAGATGGAATTTTTAACTTTCATAATAGCCATATTTGAGCGAATGAAAATCCATACGCCATTCTTGAATCAAAGCAACAACAGTGTTTTTGTATAAATATCTGGCTAGGTATTTTAGTACATTGTTTGTTAGGACCAGTAGTTTTAGCACGGAAATTAACAGAAGCCGCATATCTTAACTTTCTTCAAAATAACTTGCCCGATTTTGTAGACGTAGTACCTTTAAATCAGTGGATGAATATTTAGTTTATACAAAACGGAGCGTCCCCTTAACTTGCTGTTAAGGAATATTTACTACAAACATTTCCCAGAAGATGGATAGGACGAGGAGGCCCAGTCCCATGGCCCGCTAGATCTCCCGATTTGAATCCTTTGGACTTTTGTATTTAGGGTTATTTGAAAAGTATATTGTATGCAACGTTAGTAAATAACATCGAAGAGTTGTAACATCGGATTGAACTATCCTTTCAAACGATCCGAACACAACCAGTTCTTTTCGAAAAAGTACGTAATTCCTTCATGCGACGTTGTAATTCCTGCATTGAAATGGACGATAGTCATATGGAACATCTTCTGTAAAACACTATAAGTCAAAAATGAATCGAATATCGTATTTGGTTGCGCTAGTAGTTAATTTAAAAACCGAAAATCGCTTATATCTCAAAACGGTTCATTTGCGGACCCATGTTTATATGAAACTTTTTATTTTTTTTTGAGGTCTAGAATCAGCTCCCAAAATATTGAAACGTTGTTTCTTAGCATCCGGTATTGTATATAGGGTTCCGATGATAGTAAAATTTACGTTAGCTGTACCCATGTACATGAATAAATTTTTCTGCGATATATGAAAAGTAGTACATTCTGCATAATGTTTTATTTCATTTCGTAAATATTAAGTTATCACCTCTCACATCACAGAAAGGGATTCTGATGGAATACACCAAAATTCACTGGAATATATTATTACATTTTTAAGGACAAATTACTTTAAATAAGATATGGACGTTTTAGAATAGCTTTCGGTTTAAGCACAGTTCATTTCAGTTATCTCCTAAGTCTCTGACAGCTTCGTTACGAATTTTCAAGATTTCATCAAGTATGATGATCATTTTGCATCAATTCTCAAATATGGAAATTTGCCAAATGTGCAATAGTTGAAGAGGTCGATGATCTATTATAAACTAGAAATCAAGAACTTTCGAAAATTTACTCAAATTGTATCCAAACAACTTTACGAAATTAAACATTTTTATTGAAATGCCAATTTGTATCTAATTGTACGATTACTTTTCTAATGTAAAAAGTATGTAGACATGATAACTCTTGCATAATAAACTAGCTAATACTTATTGCTTATTATTGTGATGCTAAAATCAAGATAATTATTTATATATTGCAGGATTTCTAAAAAAGCAAATGTTATGGTAAGGTGTGTGATTTATACAGCGTGTCGAAAAAGCGTATCAGTTATTTGTTTTGGCGCTGCATTTGAAACTGAGCGACGTAGGAGAGTGGGGAGGGGATCGTGATGTCCGCCATTGCGTGGAGTTTTAGTCACGATGAAGCACTACCCGGGAATGCAATGGCGCTTTTTGCGTACGAACGTATTATGGCAAGTGTGATTCAATAGTGGCTTCTCAACTTTTGTATCTTGCGGAATATCGTGCATGCCATCCACCAAGTGACGAGAGCATTAGAACATGGATCCGGATGTCCAAGAATATAGGTGCGACAGTAAAAATTCAACACTCTGCCCGGCCTCGTTCAGTCCGCGACGAAGAAACGATACGAGAATTGGAGGCGTCAGTTCGTCAAAATCCGCCTTTATCCATCCGAAAGCGAGGCCAATCATTAAACATAAAAAAAATCGTCCTTGCATTTGATTTAAAAGAAAGATCTTCATTTAAAAGCATATAAAATTCAATTGGTTCAAGAATTGAAGGATAAAACAATGCTAATCGATTGAATTTTGCGAACGAAATGTTACGGAGTTTCAACAATTTTGATAACATACTCTTCAGTGATGAAGCAAACTGAATGGTCATGTCGATAAACAGAATTGTCGGTACTAGGTAGAGGAAAATCCGAGCTGGTATATTTGCTGAAAGCATAATCGCTCCTTATTTTCATGAAGATCGACGAAGCCGACTCAATGTGAATAGTGACCTATACTGCGATATGCTGCGAAACTTTTTGGGTCCAGAGTTACAGGAATTTCAAGGTTTCAACTCAAGAACGGGATAAGATAGGGCCACTTGCCATACAAGAAATGGAAGCTGTTAACCAATTATTCCCTAATAATGTTACTTCACGTAGGGGTAATATCAACTGGCCTCCCAGAAGCCCCGACCTTAGTCCACTTAACTATTTTGTATGGGGATACTTCAAAAGTAAGGTCTATGAGAAAAATTGGATAAACCTGACGCAATTGAAGCAAAACATCAGCTCAGAAATGCTAGTAATATAAAGAGCTATGTGTCAGCGTGTTATCGCTAACCTTCGTTCCCGATTAGACGAGTACCTGCAGCGTAACGGTCACCATTTAGATAACACCATCTTTTCCAAATAATTTTCCACTTTATATTGTAATAATTAACAATTAACTTTTTTCAATTTTAAGTAGTTTATGTTTTACCGAAATAAGAGTTACCGGATACTCTTTTTGCACACCTTGTATCAGTATGAACAAATTTTTTCCCGCTTCTTTGTGAACTACGTTTGTGAAATCACCCAGAAAAATGAACTTTCACGGTAGATTTGCTTTTAACAATTTGTCATAATTTAAATGAATATGCAGTACTTGATTGAGACGGCCACAGACATTTTTCAACGCTTCAATTCGATGAAATAAAGACATCTTCAAAAAATATCCTTTGAGGCTAAAACATATCGAAATAGATATTTTTCGACACACTCAAATTCGTTAAGGTTACCATTTAAGAGCCTGAGAGTGTGACAGAAGTAACGGGTGGAGTATTTAAAATCTGGATTTCTGATCAGCTATACACAAAAACCTAATGAATATTTTTTCAAAGCTATAAGCTTGTTAGGAAGGTTGAACCTTGATATTTACGAGTGGAAAACAATATCTTTCAAATGACCAGAACGACTGGCTGTTTGGGGCTTAACCTCATAAATGACAACTTCGATTTCGTGTTTCAAGGCATCATCGTGAATATTACAGGTTAGGTTACCGGCATGTGAACGTGGCTCTTTCACCAGGTGACTACTCAGCAGTCTCCACAATCTGCTGAGGAAGCACCAAGCTTCCAGTTTCGGCTTCAGTCCGAAAACCTACACCATGACTGGTAGCAGTGAAGCACTATCCAACCTCTACTGGCTCTGCTGTGTCAGTACCCGAGTTGTTTTGTGATGCAACCCTTCGCCGAAGGGGCTTCTTATCCACCTGCCCGAACGCGGTCCCATGAACCAAGATAGACTCAAGAATTGATGCCTAAATTGATCCTCGTACAAGCGCCGTCAATCCGACCTATACGCCAACCCCCACGAACACTTGTGAAGTCTTTCAATTGATCCTGGCTTCAAACACCAACGGTCTAAGCCGTATCGCCGAGATCCACAAACCCCAAAAACGTCTCGCAAACGACCGTGGTTCAGGACGAGGTCGGCGGAACTGTCCCGCTAAAGCCTAAAGCACCTCTCGAAATATCCTGAACATAAGTTTCTGCGAGCAGATAGGTGAAATACCCTTCTAGTCCAGCATGCCGACTTTCAACCAATGCCCCCTCGAGTCCAACACCAATTGCGTGGCCAGGTTGTACGAATATTTCCCGAGGGCCCCCATCCTCCCGAGGTAACGCAGTATTCTACATAACGTACTCGGCCATTGGACAGAAAAATCCCAAGATTTACTGAAATAGGGTAGAGTACGTTAGTTTTCAGAGAGGAGTCCTATGCTGCGCATACACCCTTGTCACTCAGTTGGACAACGCGTCTACGCCCTCCATTTCACCTTTACGGTGAAACTAGGGCCTCATTCGGTTGAACTTCCACCACACGGATCCAGTGACCCGACCGAGTGACATTGCTTTAGGCATCAAGACTCAATTTCACCCGGATAAAACTAGTCTATGGACTTGAGCATGAAGAAAGTTTTTTCTGCGTTTGTAACGTGAACATATCGGAAATACATTTCTTTAATCGAATTAGCTCGCAAAGATATGTCTTGCATGTATATTTGCATGCCTTAGATGGCAGTAATGCATGATTAATACCATAGTGTTTCTATGTTTAGCGAATATAGGAACTTAACAGATTTGTAGTCGCTGGCTGTGCATTGCACCGATAAGAACCAATAAGTTCGAAACGTGCGCGTGTCTGCAATTATGCCCCAGTGATCAACAAAACCTTATTGGGTTTGTTTAAATATATAATTTTCATACAGATGTATGTTAAACTGTCTCGATTTGTAAAACTTAATATTACCATAGCTCACACTCCTCATTAATGATATTTAAAAAATATATTCCTCATGACACTGAATGGCCTAATTACAAAAAATTACGAAAATCTCATTTCTTGTGAGTATATGATCTCTTTTTTTGTATTGAATCAATCCAACTTGAACAATTAATGAGTTGGTAAAAAGAAGGTTTAACTCAACAAGAAGTTGCCAACCGTCTCCAAGTTTCCTAAAGTATAGTAAGTAGAGCATGGAATCACTATTGTATTAGTGAAATTGCTCCATATACTCATGGGGATGGAAGAGCAAAACAACTGTCACACGAGATCGGCTAATACGGTTAACTGCACAGAAAAATTTCTTCATCGCAGCATCCCGTAGTAACTGCTGATTGCCGCAAGTTAACGGGTTCATAATTTCTGGTGAAACAATTTGATAGCACGAAGATTAGCCAGACACCTGCGATTGAGCAGGGAGCAAAGGGTTTTAGGGTATTTGAAATATGACACATTTTTTGGGACAAATATTTCCCAAATGTTCTTTGGGGAAGTTTTTTCATGTTCAAGAATTTTTGAAAATGAATTTTAAAAAACAATCAAAAATTAATATTTTATACCTCGACTAGTACACCTGAAGGTATTTATTATTTGTTTTTTGATAGCTTTTCATTTTTCATTGTTAAGTTTAATTTATAAGGTTGACTGAAAGTATTTGAGATATAGATTTTCGAAATTATTATATTTTAATTTGTTCATTTCATTTATCAGGTCAAAATTGGTAAGACAATATTTTCAGGCATATCAGTATTATCTCAAATCGGGGTTTTTCATGTATTCTATTGATTTCCTTATTTCTGTAGATTGTTTTTATTGTGTGAAAATATCAAACCAAAAATCCACCAGAAAAGTACTACTCCCGAACCATTTAGAAATATAGCATCTAGCACGCGTTGACAATATGCTAGTAATGGGACAATTGCAAATTTTATTAGGTAACTAGCTTATAATTTACTTTTAGGTAGAGTGGACACTGTACTAGGAAATAAATTGGTGGCCATTAGACATCGGCGTCTTGTCTTTAACATCACTTAATAACTGTTAGGTGCAAGTGCACGCTGCTCAAGTTGCTTACTTAAATATCTTATCTCATGGTCACAAAAATATACAGTGAATCCCATAAGTGTCTTCTGAGAGGTATGTTTTTTATGTATTTTCAAATTGATATTGAATTTTTTTTCGACAAATACTATTCATCATCTCTAAGGTTATTCTTGTATTTTCTTATTCAAAAATACTTTTGAATTATAGACCTGACAAAAGCTCAACTCTAAAAAAGTTTCCAAGATTTATTCTTTCCTCATCATAATATTTTTCCGATATTTCATCATTTCACCTCCATATTTTTGATGAATTCTGTGAAATATAACGGTGAAAATTTATAGATTGACGTAAATTTGCTTATGAGTTTTCGTGACTTTGTTTCGAGTTTGAACTCTACCTTGTAGTAACGCAGGCATACTGAAAACCTTAAAATATTATCTGTAGATAGTACAACTTTTTTTTCAATTTTTATGAGCTCTCGTCAAGTCGTCAAGAAAAAAAGCCAAAAGTATGTTCAATTGTTTAATCAAAATGAATACCCTCAAATTTTTTCATATTTTTAGCTTTAAGATTGCCGGTGAATTTAATATATTTCACTGTATCTTTTATTCATAATTGCAAATAATTGAAATGAGCTCTTAGAAATTAGAGATTCAGAGATTCTTTCTGAGATTTTTTAGTGGGAGTATGCATTCATTTATTGGAATACTTGGAAACACGTTTTTTGAATGAAATGATACAATTTTTTGGTTGTTCATAGTATTAGTTTTTGATGATTTCGCTATTTACTTTGTAAAATTTTCAAAAGAATATTTGAGTTACAATTTAGTCCATTTTTTGAATATTTTATTAATAAATGTAAAAGTGCTTCTGAAGGAGAGTAAACATAAGAAAATACTGGTCTGGTTGGATTTCATTCTTTGTGTAATTTGTCAGTCCCTATATTTCATGTAGAAACTTGAATTCTCAATCCACTTCTTTAGAATTACAGAACCTGTTTGACCTATTTCAAATTCAAATTTTTATTCATTTTCTAAAAAATCTGGCTTACTAATAGGATCACTTGTAAACCTCCTTTCATCAGACATTTTAATGGATAACTTAATTGTAATATTATAATAATAAATTTAATCCTCAAACCTCAACTCAAAAAGAAAAACATATGCGTTTTTGATATTGATATATAGCCAATATAATTGTGGTTAGAATGAAACAAACCGACAAATTAATAATTTCCTAGAATTTTTAAACTCCATTCATCCCAAAATAAAATTTACAGTTCGAATAGAAACAAATAATCAATTAAATGTCTTGTTCCAACAGTTTCTGGAAGTAATAACCTATCAAATTTTAACATCTTCAGAAAAAGTATATTCACAGATGCAATAATTCCATGCAATTATTTTGATGCCGATAATTATAAATTTGGTGTCGCCAATTCCATTCACAATAGTTATGTATTCAGAATTTTTTTTGCAGAAATCTGTATAATGAATGCTATGGTCCGAAATTATAAATTTTCTTCACATTTGAACTAAATGATTTCAAAGAAAATGATTGAAAAAATGAATGGCCTTCTAATCTTAAGTTATTCTGAGCATTTATCCACCAAGGCCCATAATCATTTCAATAAATTCCAGTTATCCTAATCTACGAATTATTCCATTCAATGCAAAACAATAACAAAATAATTGAAATATTGGAGAGTCTACAAAATCAGTTGTAATAAATGTAACGTAACTTACGTGGGTTAAATAGTTCGTATCTTTCAAAGAGCGTTTGACTCCAGACAAGAGAGCAGAAGTCTTTGAAAATATTGAAGCTGTTAATCATCATATAGATATCAACAAAATTCATAAAGATCCAGATTTTCAAACACTACCACTAACTAATTAGAATCGAACAATTTTCCACTCCCTTATGTGTTATATAATCTTTCCCCCCACGATAAAATAATATTATATATATCTCAATGTATTTTTTTATCTTCCTTCACACCTAACAATGATTTAAAAGTCCGTTGTGTATCACATTTTAGTAGATAAGTTATGAAAATTTGAAAAAATATAGTGTATTATTCCCCGACATTCAAGGTATTCTTAAAAAATAAATGAGTCATCAATATTAAATAAAAAAGGACAGACCCTCATCATACCAGTCTCTTTATAAGAAATAAATATCCTTTCTCAAATAATATCATTATTTTTTGCATTGAAAATTGAAATGTATTTATGGAAAATATATTAAATCTGTAGACATGAAAGTAATGATGATCTTTTATGGTGAACAGAACTACGGAATTTTATTCCAGTTCAAAATTTTAAGGGATTAGTTGGAATGTGATGGGAAGGCGAAGGTCTGGAGAATATGGTGGGTGTGGCTATATACCCCATTCAAGCTATAAAAGCTTTTGGCGTGTGACCAAACTTGTATGAGGTTTCGCATTATCTTGGTGGAGCACTACACCTTTTCTATTGATTAATTCTGGCCTTTTCTGAAGTGCATCAATTAGTTTGTCCACCAGATGACTTAGACTTCCGAATTAATTGTTCTGTTATCCGGTTAAAGCTCAAGACAAACGATTCCTTTAAAATCCCACGAAACAGACAGCATTACCTTTCTCTGATGAATATTGGCTTTCGAAATGCTTTGAGCAGGTTCATCTTTTTTGCTCCATGATCTCTTGCGTTTGAAATTGTTATGTACAACACATTTTTCGTCCCCAGTAATGATGCGCTTCAAAATTGGATAATTTTCTTGACGTTTGAGGAACGAATCACAGACATCAACGCGAAGACACAAATTTCTTTTCGTGAGAAAATGAGTAACCCATATATCGAGCTTCGAGGTTAAACCCAGACCTTCAAGTTGTCATAAACAAATGAATTCGATAAATTTAACCTTTCACTGATCTCACGTGTTGTTATTCGCCGATTAGCATCAACTAATGCTTTTATCATGTCTTTATCAGCTTCAACCCGCCTTCTGGAATGTTCGACATCAAAATTGCCGCATCGAAATTTTGAAAACCAGTTGGCGTACTGTCAACACATCCTCTCCATATACGTCGTTAATTTATTTCTGGCTTGAACAGCATTTTTACCTTTTCTGTCCCTATTTAAAAGGGCACTATCCAGAGACTAGTACGTAGAATTATTTAAACTTTTTCACACACAAGCCTTGCTAAATCAGCTCTCAAAATATATAATGATTATGCGGGATTATAAACCTTATAAATTAACTTATTGGCTGATAAGTTTCCAATTCAATGAAAATACACAATTATTTTGATCAAATTTGACTTTATTCATCAATATAGTCTGCGTAAAAAGTGAAAAAATCACTTCGTTTCTTGTCTAATTTTTCAATATCGTGCTTAAAGAACGATTGGTCTTTGGCCTCAAACTAAGCGTTTTTTCCGGTCATCATTTTCTCATTTGAGCCTAATTTATTTCCGTTGAGCATTATTTCTTCGACGAAAGGGGTGTAATGAATGCTATTAATGATCTTAGGCCTACAGTCACTGCCACTCCTGGGTAGAATTAGCGAGCAAGAAAAGAAATGCTCCCACCAGATTTCTGTGAGCTTCAGTTCTTTCGATCTCAGATATGACTGGTATCATCGAAGCACTATACATCTCTCTAATTCAGTACTCATCAGATATTGAAAGTGTTTAAAATCGTTTATTCGTGATTTTCAAATATTTTCGAACAATTTGTTCAGCATGGCTTATCCGACTGCAGAACGAATTTAATATCCAAATTAATAAATATTGGGCCTGTTACAATATTGTGAACAGATAAGCGAAAAGATTTGGAATGATACTAATCTTCATGTTCAGTATGCTTCTCTGATGAATGTTCATTTTTTCTGAATGGAAATGTTAACAGACATAACTATAGATATTGGAAAGATTCAAGTTTTTGTGGACTTTTTTGTGGTATTATTTGAAGGGAATCGTCTGGAAGATAGTGCCTTCTTCTCTAGAAGATCCAGCGTATAATGAAATAACACCTGAAATTTTCAAGAATATGTTGAAAATGTTGAACTAAATCACTTTTGTAAAGAAATGCTTGGTGTGTAGAGATACTTTTTTGAATTATTTCTAGTAATTGATTGAACTTTAACCAATTAGTATGCAAATTCTTGGTTAAGCATACTTCAAATGGGGTTGAGGAAGGCATGTATAACTGGCTTTAATGCTTTATTTTCAGCCTAAGTGTAAACCTAGCGAGCGGTTTATTTTCTGCTTTTTGTGCAAGCGGCCAAAATGCGACTTTTAGAGAATGTGTTTTCAACGATGGTTTTCGGGTAACTCAAATGAGAGAACTGTTTGATTATAACTCGAAAGACTGAGAGAAATGTGTTTAGATTTTATTTCTAGAGAATATCTGTGGAATCGCAACTTCTGAGAAAACTGTGAAGGACAAATATTTTCGGTCCTCAACAGGCCCAAAGGTTTCTAGGAAAAATTGAGACGTATTTGAAAGTTATTTAAATATTTTAATATTTTCAGATATATTCTGTTAGCCTTCTACATATTTAATTTCAAAAAATTATATTTAATATTCAGGAATTAAATTGATGTCATATAAGTACTACTTATATCAAACGACATATAAAACATTCATTATAAGATATCCAAATGATATAACAAAAACCAATAAATGAAAATTGTTAACCAAAATCCTATAAATTAAATATTTTGAGTACACAAAATTTTGTTTCTGCTGATCAATCTTATGAAAACAAATATCTTTCAAAAATATTCAACATAATCTCAAGAATTTCATCATAAAACTATCTAACTTAAAATATTCAAAATCATTGGATATCTAAGTTATTTTTTAGAAAATCTCAAGATATGTAAAAACATTACTAAAAAACAAGTTTTAAGAGAGACTTTGCTTCGTCAGTGCTCAATCATATTCATATTCAATAAAATATAACATCAGTCAACAAAAAATATTTTCTCACCTTTTAACAAATCAGAAAGAACGCTTCTTGGTAAATGAACACTGAAAATTTAAATGGAGTGTAATGTTAAATCTAAATGAAATAGTTCTGTGGTTTACCATTGATCTAAAAGATTGAAAGGCAATTTAACGGCCTCTGTTATGGCAAAAGGATAATCTGTATAAAGCAAGTTAAGGAAACCAAATAATTCTATATTATGAATAAAATAAAATAAATGGAAATACTTGATAGAAGGTATATAAAATTATTAAAATATTTTAATATTTACAGATATATTCTGTTAGCCTTCTACATATTTAATTTCAAAAAATTATATCTAATATTATAACTTCAGTAATTAAATTAATGTCATATAAGTACTACTAATATCAAATGACATATAAAATAAACATTCATTATAAGACATCCAAATGATATAAAAAAAATCCAATAAATATAAATTGTTAACAAAAATCCTATGAATTAAATATTGTGAGTAGACAAAATTTTGTTTCTGCTTATCCCTCTTATGAAAGGCCTAGTTTCCTGACTCGGAGATCATAATTGTTATGTACCTGCATAATAAATTAAAAATTCCTTGTTCTATGAAAATTGGAACAAATTTTATTGTTTAAAAATGGAAGACAGGCGATTTGAACATCTTATCCATTAAAATTCGTTAAGAAACTCGACCATTTAATGCGCTTTACCCATCAATTCCAAGGATTGTTTTACACCGAAACGAATGCCAAACATAAATTTTTCAGCTACTTTCTCGTCACTGGACATTTATTACTGGACATATTATTACTATTGCCAATTAGTATTCTTGAGGGAGTTGCCACCTCACTTAGCATAATGATCGAACACCCACGAGTCTGCAATGGGAAGATGCCCGGCCTAAATAACAATGGACCTGTCCCGGCGTTTTCCAGAAAAGTTTATAATGGGTGGCATTTAAAATTTGCATAGAATACGTAGGAATTTTAAAGTTCTTCTAGTGTTTGCTAAATAAGAATATCATTAGGTCTGTGTGGTAAGATATTTTTTGTTAATTGATTTTATTTTTTGATATGAAGTAGGGACTGATAAAGATCTTATTTAATTTCAAATTGTTTTTTTTGAGGATGTATTACATGTTTTGAGAGATTTTTGTAGTAACTTATTCAAAAATATATAAAATATTTAAAATAAATTAGTTTTGGAGAAGTTCTTAAAATTATGTTTGGATTTTCATAAATATAAGATCAGAAACAAAATTTTGTCTCCTTCAGGTATTTATTCAGTAATTTTAATTGATAATTTATATTTCGTTGGCCTTTTTTTATTCCATTCGATATCATATAATGAGTTTTAATTTTATATGTCCAGTAAATTTAAACAGTGCTTATGAGACATTAATTTAATTCTAAAAGTTTTCGAAATTAAAATTCGTAGGTGGCTAACAGAATAAATCTGTTTTGATATTTTATATTTCATTATATTGATGTGTTTTTGAAATTTTGCAAAAAAAATAATATTTCCAAGAAAAATAAATACCTATTCATGAAAATCATGTGGAGAATTCCAATTTGTGCTCACAGAACACTCCGCAAGTTTCAAGTCTAAGCTGTTTCTAAATGAACGTCTGTATTAACGCATGGATAAAATTGAATTTGAGGACGTAATAATAATAATAATTTATTCAGTAATCGAATACAAAATTAACAACTTAGTCGAAGTTTTAGATACGTATTCTGTATTTTTAAGTAAAATGTAATCGTTTGGGACCATTTTCAGTCCAAAATTCTTAAAATTACAGACCCTCTGTACAATCAAATTGGAGTGCAAAAATGATAAGATTGGAGTAGTTCCGAATGGTCTTGAGAAGAAAATGTAACAATTTTGTTGCACTTGGTAATAATATTGGTGATGAAACGAGAACGAGATTAAATCTACTCTGTTGGTATGTAGCAGATTATCTGTATGCAAAGATTTCATGTCTTAAACGGAAATTATCTAGCTCGAAGGTGCAATTACATAATAATCTATTTAATATCATGCAGTAAGTGCCACGTGTACAAATCTGCTCGGCACATCTTTGAAATGGGAACGGGCGTTGCATGCAAATAACTTATTATTGACCTCGCACATGTTCAAAATGGATATGAAGTTCAAAATTCAACCTATTCCAGCACAACTAGAATATAGGCTGACTGGAATTCGATACCACTAATTGATGTTTCGAAATGATGAGAGATAAAATATCAGTAGAATTATAGCAAAGTTGTACGGAGTGTGGTATAAAGTACAGAGAGTTTTCAAAAAATCTTAAAATCGATCATTTTTACTTAAAAAAAAATTTATTAGCAGATTATACTTCACAATTGAATAGTATTCCAGTTAAGTGTGTAAAATCACGGCAATCAAGTGGAGTGAGTCCATTTTTGACAAGGCATTGCTGGATGCGTTCTAGAAAGTTCGCCTAAACCATTTCCAACATCTATTAGCTAGCTTGGATGACTTTCACGCAAATAGCTTTCTACAAATCAAATCTGAATGAAAGACTATTTCCACAATTTATGAGTTAACGATAATAGTTTCGCCAATACTCTTGTACATTTTGTGTACATTGTGTACATTTTGAACTAACTCTGAAAATTACACCTCCACTTATTATATAGCTAGAAATTTGAAAAAAGAGTAGGTACAAATAATTAATAATTTTCGAAAATAAAGATAAGAAAAAAATATGCAAGTCAACTTATAGACTCTATATTCGAATAATTTTTTTTCAAATATTTGGCAATATTATCGGAAATTTGATTCATGTAAGGAATGGAAAGGTATCTTTCAATGCTATTTTCCTTTGTTTTTTAATTTTGTTTAATATAATTGAACTACAGACATTACTGTATGCAATTTGCCAAATAATATTTAATTATATAAAAAAGTTATCGCGATTCATTAACCTATCTATGGATCATGCTGTAATTTGCTGTCATTTTCTGGTTAACAGGATGGTCCGATATGTAATAAACTTCGATATCCTACGTGGATTTGCGTGAAATAATAAAGTCATGCAAATCATCTCTTCTGAAAATTTTAAGATCAAGGAAATTTTTAGTGGCATGTTATTCTTTCTCAAAAGCGAATTATATGTTTAGATGGATTTTATTAATGAGATCATTAAAAGAGCTGTCATTCTGTTTCCTTAAAGCAACAAATGATATCATCTACATATCTAAACCAATGAAGAAAATATTTGCTCAAAGGATTTAAGTGGATGTTTCTTTCCAAATTATTTATAAAAATTTCTGCTTATATCGGACCTATTGGATGTTCTATAGATAAACCTTCATCTGAACTATAAATAGTATCATTAAATTGAAAACAGTTTTTATATAGACAAATTTTTCAGACTATTTGAAATATCATTCTTTCTTACTGGATCACTGTAATTTTTGATCAAAACTTTTTTAATAATATCTATTGTTTCTCTTGGTGGAATACTTGAAAATATCCTTGAAAAACACCTACCAAGAAAAGTTCAGAAAGAAAGAGGAAATCAACAGAGAGATTCTCCAAGATATTCTCCATTAGCATATGAGCGTGGCTCTTTCACCAAGTGACTACTCAGCAGCCTCCACAGTCTGCCCCCAGAGGCAGAAAGTGTGATAAGGATTACGCCATATCATCGCGCGAAGCGAGAACCTCTCCGAAGAACCCACCAGTTTCCAGTTTGGGCTTCAGCTCGAAAGCCTACAACCGTCTGACTGGTAGTAGCAAAGCACTACCTAACCTCTGCTGGCTCTGCATGGTGAGTACCCGAGTTGTTTGGGACGCAACTCACTCGCCGGAAGGGCTTCTTATCCAAGCACCCGAACGCAGTTCCTTAAACTCGGATTATCCCAAGGTTGATGACTCAGTTCATCCTGGTACGAGCACCGTCAACACGGCCTGTACGTCATGACCCACGAACCCATGTGAAGTCTCTCGATTGACCCAGGCGTCAAGCACCAACGGACTGAGATCCACAAACCTTGAAATGTTACGCATTAGATCCAGGTTCAGGACAAGGCCGGTCGAACCGTCAAGTCTCACTAAACCCTGAGTCATTTCATGAAAATATGCCGAACATGGGGGTCTGCGAACAGATAAATGAAATACCTCCCTAGCCCAACATGCGGACTTTCAGTCATCATCCCCTCGAGTCCAACACCAATCGGGTGGCCAGGTGATGCAAGTATCACCTGTGGGAATCCATCCGCCCGAGGTAACGCAGTATGCTACATAACGCACTCTGCCATTGGACAGAAAAATCCGGAGATTTACTCCGGGTAGAGTACGCTAGTTTTAAGGGAGAAGCCCTGTACTGCAGCAGACTCCATGTCACTGAATTAATCAACCTGCTCAGCCCTCCATTTCACCATAACCGCAAAACTAGGGCCCCATTCGGGAGATCTTGCACCACACAGGTCCAGTGACTGGCGCGAATGGCATTACTTGAAGTATCGAGACTTAACCCTCCATTTCACCGGGACGAAACTAGGGTCCTAGTCAAGACAAGCGCCCCCAGCGCGACAAGCTATTATCCTTCGCATAACACCGCAAAAAAAATTCAAAGGCGATAAATCATAAGATCTTGGTGGCCAATTCACATCGCCGAAACGAGAAATCACGCGGCCTGGGAATTTTTCTTGCTAAAACTAAAACAGGTCGTGTTGTGTGGCTTGTTGCACCATCTTGCTGGAACAACATCTCTTCCAATTCCATATTATTATTTTCAAGCCAAAAAAAACGGTAATCATTTGGCTAAAGCGATGAGAATTGACGGTTTAAGTGACACCTTCTTCATTTTCAAAGAAGTTCGTGCCAATCATTCCACCAGACCAAATTGCACACCATACTTTTCGTGGATGTAATAATTTTTCAGCAGTTACATGAGGATTTTCACTGCCCCAGATGCGACAATTTTGCTTGGTTACATAGCCATCGAGTGAAAAATGTGCTTCGTCGCTGAAGAAAAATCGATGCGAAAAATCGTCATCCAAACGTTGTGGTTCAGGCACTCAATCGGCATGTGTTCTACGCACTCTATGCTCAGTTGGCTTTAGTTCTTGTGTCAGCTTAACCTTATAAGGATGAAGATACAAAATAAGTCATAGTGCGTCGTAAGATTTGCCCAACTGAAGTGCGCGCCGATGAATTGATAAATTTGGATCTTATTCAACACTTTCACTTGCAGTAGAATTATTTTCGGTCGAGCGTGCATTTCGATGATATATGGGCCTTTAGACATCAGTAACAGATCCAGCCTTTTCAAATGTTTTCACGGTGTTACCAATTGTACGCTCAGATGTACGATTATATCAACCATAATCTGCTCGTAATGCATGAAAAAGAATAATTGTAGCAAGTTTTTACAATTTTCACACGTTCAGCAGTGGATGAACGGTCCATATTATTAAATGGCTAACCTTCAAATAAACATATGAGACTCCGGATCACAGTTCTGGTTCGACATATGTCATTGACACAGGGCTGTGAAATCCGGTTCACGAAATGGATAACCCGTACTTCAGTTAGTTTAAGAGAGTGTGATTAATACTACTTGCTTTAAGTAATAATAACTATAACACGTCGAAAATCACATCATACGATAGCTTTCAGAATTGTATTGAATACATAAACTGTCAATTTTTCACATGAGAACATTTTAAAATCATTATGTTTCATATAAATGAATATTCTAAAGAATCAAAAAGTTGAATGAAAAATCCAGGCTTGTATTAGAATTGATTAACTTCAGAAACCATTCTACCCTATAGGTTACGAAACTTTCACAAAAGAGTTCAGAAATACGTGAAACACATTTTTCTGGATACCTCCGACAATATTCGTAATTTTTCAAATCCATAGTCTGTCCGGAATTTGTTATTTTCCATAATTTTAATATACTTCTTTTTTGTAACATCCTAAAACAAAAGTTATGTATAAAATAGTTTGTGCAGAGAGTCGGCTATGGCCAAAGTTGCATGGGAACACTATTTGTCAAATATTGTTGATTGTCAATAAGTATACAAATTATTGAATAATGTAGCAAGTAGAAAAAAGAAAACAGGTAGGACATTTGTATCGAAAAGAATTTCGAAACGTTAAAAAATTAGTGCAGTTGACTTAACTGGGAAAAAGTGCTGTATATGAGACAATGAGGAGGATATGAGTTGATGATGAGTTTCAGGAGGACCGTGTAAGATTAACAAATCTTACAAACAATTTAAATGATTTATTTGCCTTAGGATGACACAATCCGCGTCTGGGGTTTCCCAAATTGACTAACAGATTTTAAAATCAACGAAATATAAAAGTATGTCCAGAAACCGTCCGTATGTCACTGAAAAGACAAGGCTACATATAAAGGAAACCAAAAAAATCCTTATAATGACACCTTTACAAAAAAAACATAGGATAGAATTTTGTCAACGTTTTCAAGAAGATAATTTGAATAATGTCTTTATATCTGATGAAAGTTGTTTCCAACTTGGTGGAAATCACTTAAAAATTCCTATCAAAAAACCTGTTACCGTTCAAATTTCCAAATTTCCCACAAAAGTAATGGTTTCGGAAGCAATATCTCAGCGAGGTGCTACGCCTCTCTGTAAAGTTGATGGTACCATTAATAGTAAAAGGAATTGTGGTATTCTAAACGATTTTCTCTCTGAAGCGGCGTATACTTTATATCCAGAGGGGAGCGTTTTCAGCAGGATAATGCAAGATGCCATACTTCGGCCTATACTCAAGCTTGGATGCAAGAACACCAAGTGACAACATTTCATGGCCAGCAGCATCACCAGATCTTAGTCCTCTTGAAAATATATGGGGATTAAAGAAGATTGAAGTTGAATGGGGAGCGCCACGAAATAAAGATGATTTAATTCAGTCTGTTTTACAGTTCTGGACTACCATTACCGAAAATTATGAAGGTGATATAGTTTTGGGTGTATCTCTACGTTTAGTCAGGTGTTTACAGTTAAATGGAGGTTGTGTGAGTAAGTAAAATGAATATTTTGTTATAACATTCTAATTCAAGGATTAAAAATATATACTAAATAATTACAATTGAACTTTGTTTTTTTCGGATACTTTCTAGACAAAATATATAATCAAATTTCAATTCCGCATTAGGTTGTAAAACTTAGGATTGACCGTATCTCTAAATATTTTTAAAATACTAATGATAAACGTTGAAATTCAGACCCCCTGTACAACTCGTAAATAATATGGGAAAGATCATCAGATATCTTTTTCCTAGTACCGGGTCAAAACAATTCATTTAGAACCACATTGTTATTCCGATATCGAACCGAATACCTAGATTAAAATAATCATATTTATGTGTGCTGTAGTTATAAACAGCTTTAATGAGTACAAGAGGTCATTGTTTCTTTGCTGGTCGCCTATTTTTAGAACGAGAGTATCTCTAGACGTGCATCAGACATTTTTTGTCATCTAACAGGAATGACTGATTTTTATTTGATTGCACTTCTCGCTGTCAGTGGGGAATATATTCGATTAATCGTTCTACTGATAATATGGACAAAGTTTGCGGATATATGAAATATATATTTAAAAGCACCGATGTGGCGTTAGAAGATATCGTATCATATTAATTTTTGGTCCATTACAATATTAAGTGTAGTTTTCATGAATGGACTAACAGTATCAGTTTCCTTTTCAAAGATTTGGCATCATGAGTGATGTTTTTTTTATTGAAGAATAGGGTGCGTATCAAAGACGGCTAACAAGGTTTCCTGGTGATCAGAACTTTGAACGTAACCACTGAACCACCATGCCGTTCAGGTTTTTTGAGTGGTTCAGTGCGTTAGTCCAATTTGAAAAGAAATTTGGGTTGTAAAATTTGCCACCCTTCAGGAGATTTCACTTAAAAAGAGTACCATTAACAGATCAGACGTTCTTAAGAATTTAATTAATCGCTCAGTGGTCGCAGTACGAATAGTCCATTATTCAGTGATTGTAGTGTCGATCTGGAATAAAAAATTTGTATGCTAATATCTTGTCGCAGTATATTCATAGGCAAAACTATCATAGTCGATTGAGGAGGTGTTCTGCCGCTGCAAGTATTTTTAGAGCAATCTCGTAAAGGAATCCTTTCGATTATGATAAGTTTGTCACGCCATAGAGTTGGAATGAGTGTATAAACTAAGAAACATTGAATTATATTCGGAAGAATTTGTAGAGAAATTCGCCACAAAATACCTTTGAACCCAGCATGATGAGTCATAAGTTACAGCGGATTCAACGATGAATTATATATATATATATATATATATATATATATATATTAGAATCACATAGTTTTCTATAGACATTTTGCTGCGATGGCAAGCAGCTGATATCAGTTTTGGACGACATAATGGCTTTCTATTTTTGGTGGCATGATGCAAATGCTGGTTGAAAATATTTAGAATTGCGGCCAAGTATTTGACGTGAGTTTTTCAACTTTTAGACTAATCTCTACGACCGGATAATGGTTGTGCTTTTTCATAATCCACTTTGATTAGCCATTTGGTGCACCATTCCTGCAGTTTGTTTACTACTGCCTTGTAGAACTCATTCGAAACCATATTTTTCTGTTCAACGAAATCAGGTAAACGAAAGTACCAACCAACCAGAAATTCATGAAACCTAAAAACTGCACCCATTCCAACTAAAATGGAAAGTGCATTTTCTGGTGATATTATGAGCATCTTATTTTCTTCAGGTTGGAAATGAGTTTTTGGTTTTCTAACACTGTGATAGGGTAAATTGAATCCCCTTGTATTAGCTCAAAATTGATGATTTCCAACAGAGCATTTTCCTTATTTCCCACTTGATATAAGCCGGCATAGGCGATATAACGATTTGACACGAGATTCACGAATCGAAGAGAGTGCTTTAAGGATTTTTGTTATCCTTATGACGGGTTAACTTATAAACCTGCGGTGATTGCCTAAAGTTTACATAGGATAGACTGGAAGAACTTTCCGTCATAGAATTTGTGAACATTTGAAGAGTTTCCTCAAAAATAAAAGTAATTCTACATATTCCAACCATTTCTTAGAAACAGGACATACTTTCAACCATAACTTTGAAATTCTACATATAGAAATCGAAAGTTATGCCTTAAATCTGTAAGAATCCCTAGAAATAAATAAACATAATAAAATTGGAATATTACTTAACGAACAAATAGATTTAAATAACTCACCTCTGTTAAATATATTCAGATAAGCTGGAATTTGCAGAGGCCCTTTTTTGGGTTTTAGGGCTCAATAAAAATTTATTGTACTTACTGTAATATAAATAGCAACGGATTTCGGAAACAACCTTAGTTATTCAAAATGTGATATTGCCTGATGATGCTACTGTGATAGCGAAACGATTGTTGTGAACATAACAATAAAAATTTGTGAAAATCAGAATAACCTTATTTAAATATTATTTAATATGGATTTTCACCAAGAAAGAACTGATACAATTCAAATTGAAATAATTTTTTCTTATTAAAAATTAATATATTTATTATGCTCAATTTTTCAAAATTTTTGAAAAAACCTGAGCAATCAAACCTTCGAATTTATTTTTATTATTTATATAATAATCATAAATTATTCTCTCACACACGAGCACAACACATCTGATATTATTGAATATGTACCATGATTCTCCTTCACTATTTATATTCTGGAATTGGACAAATGTTTTGAGTGGACCTCAAACATTCTGTCTTTGTTTTTAGTTTTAAATCTTGTGAGTAGGTATATGGAGAGAAAATATATGATATATTTTTATTGTTCGTTTTTATTTATTATAACTGATGATGATGAACGGGAGTTTCAAACACTGTTCTGGAGATATACTATTTTTGAAAATAATTTTTTTTAATTGTACGGAAAACAAATAGAAATATATATTTATAAGTTCATTCGAAACAGCTATACAGGTTGAAGTTTGATAGGTAATTTCGGTCAATATGCTATATTTTCTATGGATTCTTTTATGTTTTTGAGAGTTGTGTGAATTCTAATGTCTACTAAAAAAGAAAAAGCGTTTCTAAGACATTCTTATTAATTAAAAAAAAAAATTTAAACAAATTTTGTAGGGATTTCACAGAACTATTTTGTCCAATATTAAATTTTTCTTCAAAAAACGCTCTTCCGATTAATAACCCTCTAAATTCAAATAGTTAACCGTTTTTACATCAAAATTGTCAGAAATTAGGTTCTGGAACGACAAGGTGTTAATTCAGAGTTAATTCCAACCAACATTTTCGAAGGTCAGTTTCTGATAACTCCATATTAATTGTTTTTCGAGCATTTTTCATAAAATCACTCTTAATAATTATGAGATAGCTATCAATTAGATCCAATGTTATTTATTATAATTTTTCTGGTCTTCACAAATGTCGCGTCAACAATATTATTGTGCGATAAGTGTGACCTGGTTCAAAAATAGCATCATTAATCACGTGATTTCAAACCAGTCAACTATTTATGGAATCAATTTCATATTTTCATTGAATATGGAAAAGACAGAAGCATCTCGTTTATGAAAATTTTAAATCATATATTTGGAGATTTGCATCAATAATTACACTTATTTTCAGTTGATTCACTGAGGATAAGTTGAATCATTATTACCTTTCTTTCACTTTACAGGCAAATACACTGCCGATAATAAAATTAGGGCCATCTCGTCATCTGCATTCATTTTATAAATCATTGTTTTTTTTGGATTTTCTTGTTTGTAGCTTAGTGATGCGATGAATTTGTCGTTATTGTTTGAATAAAAAAGGTTTGGTGTTAGTTTTGAAGCTAATTGAGAATAATGAAACTAAAAATGTAATTTGATATGCTTTCAAGACAAAAATTTAGGAACGTCAGTAGCAAGTACTCCTTGTGATAACAGCTTGCAATCGAACAAACATGCTTTGAATCAGATTTTGGATCACCTTCTTTGGAATATTGCCTCATTCCAACACCAGTATGTTGAGGAGATCTATAGAATTTCTAGGAGCCGGCACAAACGTTTCTTAATCTCAACGCATACTACAACATATTCTATCGGATTTAAATCTGGACTTCGATTAGACCAAGCAAATTTCATGAGTTAAACTTCCTCAAGACAAGCAATAGCTTTTTGAGCAATGCAGGGCCGTATTATCATGCCTAATGGTTGCATCTGCTGCAAGGATAACCATGAATGGAACAAAATGGTCTTCTATAACCTCTGTCATATTCCTCTGATGTGGTTCTTACCGATTTTTCTCTTTCCAAAATTACCACTTATAAAAAACCAGAATAGAAAAAAAATAATAATGCTAGAAAATTTTAAAAACCAGACAATCAAATTCACCAAATAAAATAAAATACAGGAAAGTTTCAAAGAGCAGAAAACATCTGCACGCTAACTCGCTACCCAACTGAAATATTCTTTCCTGTAAAAGGACTTCTCGAGCAGCAATGCCTTAACCTCACTCTTGAATATTCTGTACTCCAAAACCTTCAATTTGTCTGAAAGATGGTTGAATAATTTTATGCCACTAAACAAAGGTGACTGTTGGAATTTAGATGTTCCGTGTTTTGGAATACAGAGAGTTTCTTTGTGCCTAGTGCTATACTCATACTCCGAACACTTACGCAGTGACAAAATATGTCTACGAGTGTACAAAAGGCAGCTCAAAATATAAATAGTATAATAGAAAACTTCATTATTTTGTACCTGACAAAAAAGGGCCTACAGGACTTCCCAGGTTTCAATTCATTCAGTCCACCTACAAAAAGGCCTTCCAACCAAATTCGTTAATTTCCCTCTTTTTGTTAGAAGGGATGTGTTGAGCACCTCTAACAATCAGTCTTTGAACAGACCGTAAAATCATTATCCTCGTAATAGTGAAACATGTCGTATGTAGCTTCTGCCATATTATGAGTTATTCTCGTAATAGTCAAACTTGTCGTATATAGCTTCTGCTACATTATGAATTATACTCGTAATAATCAAACTTGTCAGATGTAGCCTTTGCTACATCATACTCTGTCTCCAGATAGTCAAACTAGTCGCTTGTGACATTTCGCTCCGAGCTATCGCGATTATTATTGTTAATATAGCAATCCAGTCGATCGTCAAAGTATTGCCAAATTCATTAAATTTGTTTCCAGTGTAATAATCGTACCTTTTGACTTGGTTTATATACAGTAAACCAAGAATTATAGTTTGTTGTTATTATAGTGTATTACGAGTGTTTTACTTAAATTCCTTATCATCTTCGTTGGTTTATCTTATTAGATGAATAAAGCTAGTTCATCATCGAGATAACTATATACAAGTGCCCTTGAAGTAAAACTCTTCCCTACACTACGTCAAATACAGTCCACTTAACCCATCGAAATTCAATCATCCGGATTAATTAATTTGCTATTGTCTGTTATTTCAAAATAATAAAATAATAGGCAAAATACTGCGATATACTAACCGTGGTACGTTACAAATATTTTAACTATATTTCCGATAATCGACGGCAATCTATTTTAGTGTTATGTGTATCCCTTTTTCAAGTCTTTTCCTAAACCATACCTATACAACGTGTGATATCACTTTATAGAGTTGTTAATTCAATAAATTCAGGAAAATAATTCTTTATTAATTTATTTAAATAAAATGAATTTCCATCACAATTCAACTGAAACATGAACTGTTTTGAGCAACTATCTATACAGCATCGCGGTAAAAAGTGAAAATACCCGTGAAACAACTGTAAATGAAAAAACTTAAAAAATTATACTAACAAATATTAATTTTTCGAATATTTGATAAACCTTAAATTTTACATTTCCTCATTTTCTTTCACTAGTATCCTGTATATTTTTGTAAAATGTTTCCATAACATAAAATATTATTAATCACTTCTGAATATTATATAATTCCATCATTTCATATCTGGACACCTATTTTGTATGTGAGTGTAATTTAATAAACGAGAAATTGACAAAAGTGTTGCGGGAAAGCATACTACGCAAGGATATGATTTGTTTGATTGATAGTCAAGTAAAACTCAAGTGATGAAGATTAATTAGCTTATCTATCTTCTTATAAAGTTTGGATTCGACTGCAGAGCTCCAATAAATGATAAGGGTTCGATAGATTCAGTGGTACAGTACTTTGAGTGCCTGATATATGTTGTCACATACTGTTGGTGTAGTTCGATGTGTTCATGACGAAAAAACGATGAACAGTTTTACTTTGAATTACAAGGAATACCAATAAAAGGTAATTATTTCAAATTCTGAAATAGAATTCCTTTCAATTTTGCCATAGTAATTGATGAAGGAATTTGTTCACTCTGAAACATAAAAGATGTTGATGTAAAAATATTAAATATTATTACAAATAATAAAAATATATTATTACAAGCTATTTTCACGACTTCAAAATAGAAGAACTTTGTTCTCATCAAGTTCCTTGGTATATTTACTTAAATTTCAAGAAACAAAATAGAGGAGACATGAAAATGTACAGCAATATAAGAAAATATAACTACTAAAATATCGAAATTCCTTTAGTTTGAATTTTTTTAATTAATACAAGAAAAGTATATACTAGCAGAAATATTATTCGGATTTTCATTTGCCGTAGCGAACCTGAATTTTGAGTTAGTGTTTTACCACAAGTGACAAAAAATTAATATAACTTTTTTTAATGCATGGATAAAACAAATAAAATTTTAAAATTCATTTTTTTTAAGAACTTCGTTCTTAATTTACTGGTGACTAAACTAAAATGAATGAGTGATGTATTGAATTCAATACTTGTAATTTCTATTTTATATTTTTCTGTTCAAGATTTTTATTACTTATGATTAGGTATTGTGGAAAAAATAAGATTTTTTCACAAATACCCTTACACATAATTTTCAAATATGTATTATTTTCGGTTGAATATGAAACTCTTATACCAATAACACTAAAATTGCATTTATAAGGAATGAAATTGATCAAGTACTTGATCTTAAGTGAAAAATTGGGGCACGTGTAAAGAATATAACAAATTGATGCTTCTCTACGAGTTCTATATTTATTTACAAACATCTTTTCATTTCTTGTATACAAGTGGGTTGGTTTTGTTGGTAGTCGGAATTTTTTATTTCCCTATTCTAATAAAAATTCCATTTTTTTAATAAGCATACTACTCTGTCAAGAAAGTACCGGGAATTTTCAATTAAAACAACAGTTTTACATTTAATCGTCAAAATTTATTGGGTCGCCTTCAAAATAGGCTCCATTTGCTCCAATACATCTATGCGAACGGCACTTCCAATTATCGAAACATTTTTTATAGGCGCTTTCCGGGATGAACTTTAGCTCTCGCGCCGAATTTTGTTTTATGGCTTCAATCGACTCAAAACGGGTGCTACGAAGGGGCAATTTTAGTTTTGGGAAGAGGAAAAAGTCGCAGGGAGCCAAATCCGGCGAATACGGTGGTTGCTGAAGCACGTTTGTTGAGTTTTTGGCGAGAAAGTCAGTCACAATCGTAGCTCGGTGAGAAGGCGCGTTATCGTCATGCAAAATCCATGAGTTGTTCGCCCACAAATTTGGCCGCTTCTTACGGATACGCTCACGCAAACGTTTCATAACGCCTAGGTAATACTCCTTGTTTACCGTCTGACCCTCTGGAATGAATTCGTAGTGCACCACGCCACGGATATCGAAGAAAACAATGAGCATCACCTTCATTTTCGAGCGGCTTTGGCGTGGTTTTTTCGGTTTCGGCTCATTTTTTGCCACCCATTCCGATGATTGCTGGCTTGTTTGCATATCGTACTCGTAGACCCAGGTCTCATCACCAGTTATAATGCGTTCCATGAATGTAGAATCGGAATTACAGCGATCCAGCATGTCTGAAGCAACCTGTTCGCGATGACGTTTTTGAAGAAAATTCAGGTCTTTCGGTACGAGTAGTGCGGCCACCTTTCTCATGCCCAAAATATCAATCAAAATCGTACGTGCGGACTCGTGGGATATCTTAAGATCATGTGCTATCTCTCTCAAGCTGGTACGACAGTTTTCCAGCACCCTTTCCTTAATTTTATCGACGTTATCTTCGATCGAAGCCGTCGATGGGCGACCACTTCACGACCGTCCTTGAAGGCTCTGTACCACTGATATGCACGAGTTTTCGATAGAGCATTATCACCAAAGGCCTTTTGCAACATTTTCAATGCATCGGCACACGAAAATTCATTTGCAACACAAAACTTTAAACAAATTCTTTGCTCAACGTAATCACCCATAGTAAAAATCGGCACGCACTCTGACATCGACTGACTTAATCAACTGTTGCAAACACACTAGTTGACAGATCCCGCTCAAGCTTGGCATAGTAATTAAGGACAGTGGTACCAACTTAGGAAAAAAAAATTTTACCTGCCTCATTGCCCCGCCAGATTTAAATCGATAATTCCCGGTACTTTCTTGACAGAATGTATATTTTCCCCTCTTATTAATCCTTTTAAACATTTTCAATTCGAGATTTAGTCTTCTTCTGCAAATATCAAGTTCCTCAGGCTCAACGTAATAATATTTCACACAAATTCCGCAAGTATATTCAGAAAGAAGCGATAGAGTACGATCCTTCAAGATTTTTCACTGAGTAGCCGAAAAAGTGTAGTGTCATGAAAATTTTTCAATTTATTTGTTACAGCTTGAAAGAATACTCAAAAATATGCTTAAATTATTGTTGACTATTTTTTCCTAATAGTGATGAAAAACAGTCGAATCTTCCACTTTACATAAACAATGTATGTATCCGTAATCAAATATACAAATTTAGAACTAGGAAAACATAATGAAGTCTATTTCTGTTCCGGGTACTGTGCGTGATTACTGATAGATCCTGCTGAATCCAAGAATGTTTGGCAGTTTCCAAATAATACAAGATAAATAGAAAGGTCAGCACATAATAATCAGGAACAAAGAGCTCTAATTATATCATATTAGATATATTAATTGCCAAACAAATTGTATATAATTAGATAACTCTCAGACGTATGGTGAAAAAGTAGGAATTTTTACCTTTTCGAATGAAAACACGTCTGATATAATTAAATTATATAATCTTCCTTTAGAGTAATTACTCTTCAAAAGTCCAATCAATAAGTCTATCATTGACTTCACTTGACTTGACTTCACAAAACGGATGGAAACTTTCGAGAACACTGAATTATTTTGTAATGGAGCGATTGATTATGATGAGACTGATTCGCAATCCATAGTTTCCTTGGACCAAAATTTTCTAGAATGCTAAGGGGACATTCTGATAATTCTCGGCATAGTTCGAGATATTCAGTCAGTTCAAAAAGGAACCTCTAATATTAAATAATTGGTCCACTACTACTATAAAATGAAAAAAAACCTATGTTTTCATTTCGGTACTCAATTCAAACTCTTTTTTTCAGATGAATATCCTTCGACTGATCTGGTCCGTTGTCGTAATATTCATAAGCCTTTCTCATTGCCAAACTGATCCTCTAGAAATGTTGAGGACAAAGAAGAAATATTGTGGGGATAATTTATCCAAAACACTGTCTACAGTCTGCAAAGGAAATTACAACACGCTGACGAAAAAAATCGATGGTATGTACATAATTGACTATATGATTCGTTTGTTAACAACTAATGATCTATTGATAAGACTTTATTCAACATTATTTTTTCATAACAAAAAAGTTGTAGGCTTACATTAAAATTTGATTGTATTAAAAAAGTCCTAAAAATATTTGATTGTACCCTTGTCTCTAAACAGGAAATATTTAATTAAAACAATTCAGTATAGGAAATATTTATATACTACATGTTACAAAATTTCAGAATAATTGTTTGTAAGTATCTGAAAAAGTTAACGAAGCTTGTCATGTGAACAACTTGAGATAATAAATAGAAATCTACAATTACAGGTATGAAAAAAACAGTCGGAAACATAGGAAATTCAATGTTTATCAAGACGTCCAGTGGAGCAGTGAAAGAATCAAAACCTCAGCCCGATGCGATGATGAACCCCTGTTCTCTCTCTCAATGTCAGTGGAATGATGGGTTTGATCAAAGTGAGCAGTGTAAAGCCTTGTTTAGATCGAAGCATTTTCCCCACTGGCATTGAGGTAGAACAGTCGTTTATTCGTCATCACATCTAGTTGAGGCTTTAATTCTTCCACTGCTCCACTGGACGTCTTGATTTACTATGAATTTCCTATGTTTCCGACTGTCTTCTGCATACCTGTATATGTGTTTCATTTAACTAAAGATATCATCATTAAAAAAGTTGCAGAAATTACTATGTTTTACTACCAATAAATTGATATTTTACACATTTAATTGTGAATCGAGTTTCGGGAATTAACTATCCCATCTTCAGAACACTGAAGACTCAACTAGCAAAACGGAGTATTTATGAATATACAGAGGTAGAAGAGGTAATAAAAAAAAAGGTTCAAAAGAAGAGGACGCTTAACAACTATTAGAACGTCGGCACGTCAAAGAAGATTGGTAAACAGATGTTACTTATTTAAATATCTCAAAAAAAGATCCGTACAGTCATTCATTATTTTTACATTATTTTTACTGTGAACTAATTTGAAAATTTCAACGGATTCTAAATAATCAAGTTTCTTTCCTTTTGATTCTACATGTAAACTAAATTAAATTCATCTATTGTCGGAAAAGGATGGCCGTTTTCTAAACAATTAGTGGCAAAAGTAGAAGTTTGTTTATTTTTAATGAAATTTATTTTATGTTCGTTGAACCTCGTCTGTTACGTCTGTCCTATATATTTTTTACTGCACGTTAAACAAGATAACTCATAAACTCCTGATTTATGTTTGTTTGGAGTTAGGTCCTTTGCATTAAATAATACGAATGATAATTTATTTTGTGTTTTGAAAGCAATATCAACATCTAATTTTGAAAAACTATTGGCCACTTTTTGACTTATGCTACCGAATTACGATAAAGAAATGCATTTTTTGTTTTCTCTAGTTTTCATTATAGGATAAATTTTGTTTATAACTATTTTAGATTGCTTCTGTCGAATTAGATTATCTATTATATTGGGGTTGAAACCGTTGTTTGCGGCTATGGATTTAATAGTTTGGACTTCAGCTTCGCGGTTATTTTTTTTGATAAGTAATACGAAAGCTTTATGGATCATCGATTGATATGCTGACGTTTTCTGTGAATATGGGTGATTGGAGTCAAAAGGAATACATATATCAGTGGATGTGACTTCTCTGAACACGTAAAATTCTAATTTACTATTCGAGTGTGATATTGAGAGGTCTAAAAATGTAATTTTATTGTTTGATTTTTTTTATAATTTGAATTTAATTTCTGGGTCAATATTATTCAAGATATTCAAAAATTGACTCAGTTGTCTGGATGTTCTGGAAATAAGAATTTTCACATGTAGAATCAAAAGGAAAGAAACTTGATTAATTAGAATCTGTTGAAATTTCCAAATTAGTTCACAATAAAAATAATGTAAAAATAATGAATGAATTTACGGATTTATGTAAATCCAAAATTTTTGAGATATTTAAATAAGTAACATCTGTTTACCAATTTTCTTTGACGTACCGACGTTCTAATAGTTGTTACGCGTCCTCTCATTTTAAACCTTTTTTAACCTGTTTTTATTACCTCTTCTACCTCTGTATATTCATAAACACCCTGTTCTGCTTGTTGAGTCTTCAGTTGTTTGGAGATGGGATAGTTAATTTCCGAAACTCGAGTCACAATAAAATCAGTAAAATATCAATTTATTGGTAGTAAAACATAGTAATTTCTACGACTCGTTTTAATTATGATCAACAACCAAATAGTAACGGCTGAAACAGTTCAGTATCTGGAGACATCATGATTCACAAAATACCGTACAATTCAAATTTTGAGATTATCTTGAAATTTTCAGTCAAATCAACTGTCTCTATATTAGGCTCAAAATCAATATACATTTGAATGTCGACTTCACTAATTTTTTTTATTTTATTTCAGTAATTGAAAGGAAAGGATATTGGAGCCCTATCCACAATGCAGAATATGAAGAAGCCAGATTTCCATTAACAAGAAAATCAAGAGCAGTTTCCATGCTGAAATTCTACCAGAGAAGAAGAAAAAGGGGTGTCTTCAACGAATGTTGTGAAAAAGCTTGTTCACATAGGGAACTTTCTTTCTATTGTGCGCATTGAAATGCCCTCCGACGAACTTTGAGAAATTGCTGGATTTGAAAACCGTGGGTTTGAACTGATCTATTCTCCGTTATATATGTACACTCGTATATACATATTGTGGGAGATATACTTTCTAGGATTTCATGATAAAACGGATTGCGGAAAGGCATATTTTGGAACAGGAATAAAGAAGCCAAACTAACGATGGAGCTTTTTTCGAAATAAAAGTTATATAATTAGCAGATTTCAGATGAAAGCTGCAATTTGATTTTCAATCACGCACGTTCAGAGAAATAAACGGAACATATGTTGTCTCAAAATCACATAACATTTTAACTTATCAACATATATTTCCATTTGAAAAATATGGATGTTTTCACCTGAAGTTTAAGTATAAATGTGGAAATTTAATGTGATAATTTTCAATTCAAGTTGTATCATATTTTTGAAAGTGGAAAAGTTGCTGATAGCTAACCTGACCCGCTTTTTTGACAGTGATTTTATTCTGACTGTGAAATCAATAATGAGTAAAAAGTTAAAATATCTTCAATCAGAAAGACCTCGAATTTTAATAGATTTTTCTGATGAATTATAATATTAACAATCTTAATCAAATTATTAACTGTTCTTATCAAATATTACATTTCACTTCCCTTGTTTGTCGAATATATCCGTGTTTTTTTGATGTTGGCTTGCCTTAAGCAATTCTCTATAAAACTGCCATTGAAATTTTGAATACAGAAAGGTTCAATCATTGCTAAAAATCAATGAGTATTTTAATGGTTTTTTCAGAAGGTTGACTATTAAGATTGTGGAGACTCAATCAGTTTTTCAATCAAAATTTCGTATTGAATGCTTTCACAAATTGATTATCAATAATAATTCTCCATAATAAACTGTTTTAACGATGTCACTTGTTAAATATTAAACATTTAAAGTTTGTATGTTCACTACACGAATTAGCTTGCAATTTGAAATAATTTTTCAATTATTTTGAGACAATATTTAGTTGCAGACTTGCAGAAGAAGACTGCATCGATTATTGAAACAACAGTTGAATTTAAATTGTCTGAAAATCATTTCAATTAATTTATAGGCAGATCATATACAATTAATTTATAGGCAGATTTATTGAGAAGGGAGCAAAAGTAAAGACATGACACTAATGAAATAAGATAAAACATAGTGGACAAAAAATTCCCCTTTTCACCTATCAAAAAATCATTTCTAATCACTTATAGTTCAGTGTATCGAATTATCCCTGACTCAGTATAAATAGATTGATTTTTCAAATTTTGTTATAGTTACTTTTTTTTAATTCTAGTGTTTGTTTCAACGGGTTGTATTATTGTAAAAAATGATTTTAAGCGAACTGCGATAATCACACAAATAACATTTTTTTATTATTTAAATAAGGTTATTCTGATTTTCTCATTTTTAAACAGCATCATCAGGCAGGTTTACATTTTTACTAACAAGTTTTTCAAAATGTAAATCTGCCTGACGATGCTATTGTGAAAGCGAAAGAATTGTTATAAACATAACAATAAAAATTTTGAAAATCAGAATAACCTTATTTAAATATTATTTAATATGGATTTTCACCAAGTAAGGACTGATTCAATTCAATACAAATTTTTTTCATTCTAATCAATTCATTGGTCAATTAACATGTCTTTTATGCTTCAATTTGGTTTAAGAGACTGATAAAAACGTACCTTGTTTCTTAATCATTCATGTTTCGACAACTGATGACACTGAAAATTTAAGAGTAAATTCTAAAACTCTCATAAGCTTATGCAATTTTTTTTCAACGCTATTAAATTGAAACAGAACAAAAAAGTACTGTCTGAATATTTTTTGATATTTCTCAAACTTCACCCAGAAATTTATTATTATCAGATTTTTTTAATGAAAAACTATTAATTCGTATTGAAATGAACTTTTTTCGGATATTAATTAACTCGTGAAAAATATTGAGAATCAATCGAATATTCAGTACAAAATTCAGCTTTCAAATCAGCTCAATGTTAGATGAATATTATTATTTTAGGAAGATATGAATATCGAGAAAATAATTCATTATTGCTTCCTGTAATTCCTTGAGAAATTGTGAATAAGGACAAAAACGTTACTTTTCTTCATTTTCTAGATTATTGGGCGTTTACATAATATTAGGAACGCAACATATGATGGTTTAATATTTTTGAAGTAGATACACAGAAAAGACTCCAGGATACAGTAAATTAATATTTATGGTTTTTCTAGAAAAATCGTGCAAGATATAAATAAAATTCTTCAACACTTCTTTGAATATACTGTGTTCGATTATCGGTTGCTGAAATATGGAAGATTTAATACTGATCTTTGTTATAATACATACAAGAATTGAAGTGAATAAACTATACAATAACCAAAATAACGCTGAATATTGATTCAGAAGAAAATTTTTAATGAAATCCATATTCACTTTTTCAAAATAATTATTTCCATGAGAATTGAAGAAATGAAGAAATTTCAAATGAGTTTTTTGTCCACCTTGTTAAAATACTTCCTCTCCAAAACAATTTTCTGCTCCAACTTGAAATCTGTACACACAGGAGTGTATTGAATGTAATCATTGTTCTTCAGAAATATCTGATTAATTTTCTGAACTGAATAAATTTTTAACTTTACTATTGTTCTGTTAAAACTTGTCTCTTATTTAACGAGTATGTTATCATTGAAACAGTGATTGAATCAGTGAAATGTCAAGTGTCTGGAATTATTCTATATTGATTTCTTTTTGAGTAGCTAAATTTCAAATATGAAATATTGTACATCGCTCATAGATTTGGTGATTTAGATTTGCGTAAATAGAAGTTGACTGTAGCTTTACTTTCTCAGATAATATCAACCAATTATAGCTTGCAGATAGCAAAAAAGCCAAGAGCGTATTGATCCTTTACTCAATTCGTAGCTGGCTACGGATTAAGTCAAGGATAGGTAAATCCTCTAATGCAGCTGCAAGCTCTATAATAATGTCATGATCAGAGACCATAGACACACTTTTAGCCTCATAAAATTCACTACTCTGCAGGAAAAGAAAAAGCGACTGTTCTGTCAATATTAATCTATGACAAACTTTAGCATTCGTTTGAAAGCTGAACAAGAACGAGTAGTCCATTCCCTATGACTACACTTTAAATGAACAATCGTAACTTGCAACAAAAATAATAACAGAATTCTATAGAAGAGAATTGTTAGCTAATCTTTTAATTAAACTTCGTAGCTGGCTACGAAGTGCGTTTAGTTAATTTTTCAGCTTGTCCGAAAAGCACCAGATTATAACATTCTAGAAATTTCAATATCTATATTTTCTATATCTGCAATGATTTATGTATAACTCAATTGTGCTAAATAAAATTCGATTAAAACATCCCGCCAAAATAATATGCTGCTAAATTGAAATTACATTTTTATTTTTAGTATTTCATATTTAATTCTGCTCAGTTTGAGATCAGTCAGTGAATTAGAATTTCTATATTAACAGGTACTCCATAAATTCCCAAATGATACATGATCTTTCCATATAATATATTACTTTCAAGACTTTCGAAACTTGACAGTAAATGCAATTTTTTCGTTTCATTATGATTCTTTGAAATGGATGATGATATTTATGTGAAAATCAAATTGATTTTTTTATTTAATTAAGATTGCTCTCGCAGTCTGTGTATAGACGCTTATGTAATGTACCAATTGAATAGGTAGTTAGTGTAATTTCATTTTTGTGGCCATTTTGAAATGTCTGTGTTAACTATTTTAATTCTCTTTGAGATGGCCTTGTGATAAAATATTGCTTAAAATTTATATTATAAGATGAATGAATAGAATGAAATTATTCTATTTTTGACAAACGATTTAGATGTTCTGTTTTTGTGTTTTATTCATATTCTTCATTATTCGTTAATTTTGGAAAATATGTATACCAAACAATTGTATCACTTTTTGTAATGTGATGTATTCCTTAGGAGTTCCAGCGCAAATTTTTTCTATTATGATTTGAAATATTTGTATGATACGAAAAAAATAAATGAAAAAAATTGGAATGTGTTGTTTAAGGGTAGATTATCTACGCAAGAAGAATATATTCTGAAATTAGAAATAAAAGTGACATACAGCAGTTTCCCTAATTATTCAAAATAGAAGTTTATTCCAGCATTAAAAAACTAAAATCTCCTATTTATATTAATATAATGATGTTCTTAACAGCAACATGAAATCAATGAGGGAAATACAGTAATGAAAAATATTTTTGTGCACCCATTTAATCAACAAGAGTCACTTAAGACATTAAACAACTGCAAACAAAGAAATTTTCAACATGCTCAAAAATTATATGAATCTATCATAAACTCAATCTTAACTATAAAATTCTGTCCTTGTAGAAAATTAAAGAAAAAATATTCTTTTAACATAATGTTATATTGGCTCTCTCTGTGAAACAAACAGTTTGAAATGTTTTTCAATTTTTTGAAAAATAAATTAAGACAATAGGGTAATCAGTAAGGAAATTAATGAGTTACGTAAAAAGTGCATCTTTTTTTGAGAAAACAAATATACATAATGAAAAAGAGAGAATACCAGAGAATGATCCAGTTGAATGGACTCCTAGGTCCCCAGATTTCAATTCACTTGATAAATTTGTTTGCAAATACCCCAAGAATAAAGTATTCTTGATTTTAGTGAAGACCAGAGAAAATTTGATTATGTAAAGTTAAAATGCCCCTAATAATCTAAAGGCACCCAACTTTATTCGGAATTTCATCAGTTCCTTAATATGGATGTGTAAAAAACGCATTCAAGTTAATTGTCAGCACTTCAACTAGTTATTATAGACATTCTGAAAGTTTATCAAAATAATCTATCAAATTCTTGATAAGAACTATGTCACCTTGTATCTTATGACACAAAATGTGTTATTTTAAAGTTTTTCTTCAAATTCCATGAATAATTCATTGCTGAAGTTTGTCCGCGAATCACCCAGTAAGCAAATATAGAAATTTCAATTTCTTTGAGTGTTAGTATCACTCACGTAATTTTGCATTAACATTCTAGTCATTATTTTACATCTAAACGCTAAATTCAAAAACGATCCTAGGACTTTTATTTAATAAATAAAAAACAAATTCAATTTCCCCTAGATTTTATTGTTCAGACAACAACTGTTTCCGTTGACACATTGTGTCAATGGATTTAGGTAAACCTTAAAATAACTCACTTTGTTCTTTGATTTTGTTAGAACATAGATCAATCTTGAATATATAGTTGATCTGTAGTTCGAAGCTTAAGTCTTTTAACACGTGAGTGATGTAGGTTATGTTTTTGATTTTGATATTTGGATTATTAAAAACGGCTGATGAAGGGATTATCTAGAATTATATTTGTTTTTTGAAAATATAGTGCACATTTTTTAGAGTTTTTTGAAATAATTTGTTCGAATATTTAAATGTATTAAATATTTCAAATAAATTATACTCTTTGGGAAGTCCTTCAAGTGTGTTCATGTTTTTATAAGGCAAGTAGTATTTCTTAAGATAAGACCAGAAACAAAATTTTGTCTCGTTTGAATATTTATTTATTAATTTTAATTACTTTCGTATATCTGCTGGGTTATTTATTTCATTTGACATTGTATATTGAGTTTTGATTATATACGTCTATTAAATGTAAGCGGTGCTTGTTTTAGACATTAATTTAATTCTAAAAGTTTTTGAATAAAAAAATTCTTTTGGAAATTAAAATTGTAGAAGATAAACATATTTCAATTTGTTTTGATATTCAAACAACTGTTTCGTCATGCCACATTAGATGACTATTCAAAATAGTTTTGTTCAGAAGTTAGAGAGTTAGAGAGCTTATTTTCACCTCAAAGTCTCAAAGGACTATTTTTGGTTGGAATTCGTTAAGGAAAAGTGTTACGCTAACCATCCAGAAACGACTGATCCGCTCGTGAGTTACCGTATTTATGGACTGATCGGCCGGATAGAATTACTTTCACCTCATAAAATATTCTTCATTAGTGAGTCCAACCAAGTCGTCTAAGACTATTTAGCTCAAAATTCTAAAATTAAACAATAGCACGCGTGCAAAGGAAACTATAGAAGACGAATAGATTAAACAAGCGTGCAAAATAACAGAAACTATAGAGAACGAATTAATTCAAAGAAAAATATTAAAGAGAATTCTAGGATTTTTTTAACTACTTTCAATATTTGGAAGTGAAGAAGGCGGTAATTTCTGCAGTAAAAAAAGATCGGAAACTATTGGGAAGAAAGAAGTGACAGATATTTTTCTCCATTCTTTAGTGAAGTAAATTATTCCATATGGAATTGCATAGAAATTCATTCGATTGAAACTGAAAGTTGATGACATAGTTCTTGTGTAATATTACCACGATATACTTTCAGTAGTGATATGCATTCTTTGACTCAATATTTAGCATATCATGAACACTATGAAGTATATCATGTGACTCTATCGCAAGTGTGATTATTCCAAAGAGAAACCTCGTGAGATGTGAATGACCATAAGATAATATTGTTGTTTCAGTTTCATTTCAATAATGAAACATTAAGTGAATCGCAATGGTGATCGAGAAATATTGGGAATATTTAGTAGCCGCTACCGTCGTGTATTTTGTGAGCCAATTAATTTATTCATGGTTTAAAAAGAATAAGACTTCTAAATATCGAGAAAATAGAAAACAACTTACTTACGATGGTGAGTTCCTAGATTATTGACACGGAATTTTATGTGACGTTTATTGTGCTTATCAATTCTTACAGATGATAATTCGGATGTTGGGGAAGATAATGATATAGCACCAGCCTTGCCAGAAGATTTGGAACATGTACCTCTGAATTTTGAGGTTTTACCTACAGAAGTAATGATTAGAAATTCCAGAAATTTTTATGAGAATATGAATAGACGAAGGACAATTAGAAAATTTAACACGAAGACTTTTCCGAAGGAAGTCATTTATAACATAATTAAAACTGCAGGTATGATTCTAATTTAATTTAAAATAATAAGAAGTGGTTTTTTTACTTGTTTGAGAGATTTTTGAATTAATTTATTCAAATATAATAAATGTTTCAAATAAATTATATGATTCACATCCTTAATCCAGGCACGAAGCCCGGATTTTCTTTTGGGAGGGGGCTTACAATAAAAAAACTCTAGCGTCGTCATCCAGTGATGCCAAAAAGGGAAAGAAGCTATACAATTCTATGGCTACGTGCCTGCCTCAATCTATCTTTTTCAAAAGCGTAATATCAAACAATGAAAAGAAAGCAATGTAAGATCTGTGGCTACGAACTAAATTTGGGTCAATTCAAAGTTTTTTACAGTTTTTTGTTACTAGTTACTTATGGATTCAGCCTTTACCAGATGGAAATTCATTTTCATTTGTTAATAAATAATATTCAATTCCCACAATCTTTTTATTCTTGAACGACAATTGTTTTGCCACACTGTGTCTTAATCATGTTCTACATTTGAACTGATACTGTGTGAAAACTTACATAGGTTCTTATGTACCTATTGAGAGATAGTACATCAAATGGGACTAAAAGTAGGAAGATAGTCATTTGGATATTCACAATTAGGTGGAGAGAAAACGACAATGGCAATAAAAGTTATTGAGGTTGTCGTTGGTTTTTTCTAACTACATAAAAATATTCGATAGAGGTGACCTATTGGTTTCTGCTAGTTCCTTCAAGAAAATCTTCTGGGCTTGTTATCGGTTTATTTCAAATGATTCTAAAAATGTTAGTCTAGACGCTTTACTTTCGATATGGATAACCTCATATTAGTTTCATATTTGTTATTGAAATTATGTTTAAATTCTATTAGATGATTAGAAGTTTTATGTATGACGATATATATGTGTATTAGTTTGTGAAATATGTTAAATTTATGTGAATTATTTAATCTTGTGATATTCAAATCTAGGAAATTGATACTTCGGTTCTTCTCTTCTTCATAAGTGAATTTGATGGACGGGTGTAGATTATTAATGAAATTTGATAAGGTTTTCAGTTGTCTCTTGGTGCCTTTAAAGCAAAATATTATGTCATCTACAAATCTGGGCCAATAAAGGAAGTATTTGTTCATTGAGTTTGAATAAATTTTTGATTCTAAATCATCTATAAACATTTCTGCTTGAATAGGGCTAAGTGGATTTACCACTTCATTGGAAATATGAATAATACAATTAAACTGGAAGTAATTTTAAACGTATTTCAAGACAATTCAGAATAACATTAATTTTTAATAGGATTAGAATTATTTTTTATCAATAATTTTTTAACAATTTATAGTGTTTCTATTGAGGGGATGCTATGGAATAAATTTTGGACATCAAACGAAATTAATTTGATGCTGTTTATGAGTAAACGATTTTTTATTGCATATTTGGCCTTAAAATTTGTTTCAGTTTGAATTATTATTATTAAAGCTTTTGATTATTTTATGCTTAGGGATGTCATGAACGAAACGACTGGTCTAGTTTGGTTATTCACTTTATGAAGTTTTAACAGTGAATAAAGTTTCGGTATTTGTGCGTTTATAAGTCAATGAATATTTCAGAATGTATTCAATAGGATATTGCTTGATTGTTTTGAATTTATCTGGTGTTAAGAAGGTGATAGTTTCATTGATATATTTAATTTTTGAGATAGCTACAATCATATATCCTTCGTCTACTCGGGGTAAAGATTAAATTGTTGTTGTTGCTTTTTTCTTAAATTGATTTTTGTTGTTTTTGAGAGCGAAACAATTGCTTTTCAAAAATAAAAAGGTTGTGGAAATTGAATTTTATTTATTACTAGTTTTTCCTTACTGTTAAAATGTAAACACTCTCTCAGAATTGTGCATAGAGCAATACAAATGTAGAAAACACTTTCCACTATCGGTGCGGAGTAATTGGTTCTCGAAGAATGCTATTTCTTGTCTGTTGTTGAGAATTTAAGATTCCTGTGTTCCCCTATACCTATGGAAAAGTATATTTTTTGACCCAATATAGCTTTTATAACCGGTCGGACCATTCATAATCCATTCACAAAGTTTTGTTTGTATAACTGATATACTACTCTGTCAAGAAAGTACCGAGAATTTTCAATTAAAACAACATTTTTACATTTGATCGTCAAAATTTATTGGGTCGCCTTCAAAATAGGCTCCATTTGCTCCAATACATCTATGCCAACGGCACTTCCAATTATCGAAACATTTTTTATAGGCGCTTTCCGGGATGGACTTTAGCTCTCGCGCCGAATTTTGTTTTATGGCTTCAATAGACTCAAAACGGGTGCCACGAAGGGGCAATTTTAGTTTTGGGAAGAGGAAAAAGTCGCAGGGAGCCAAATCCGGCGAATACGGTGGTTGATGAAGCACGTTTGTTGAGTTTTTGGCGAGAAAGCCAGTCACAATCGTAGCTCGGTGAGAAGGCGCGTTATCGTCATGCAAAATCCATGAGTTGTTCGCCCACAAATTTGGCCGCTTCTTACGGATACGCTCACGCAAACGTTTCATAACGCCTAGGTAATACTCCTTGTTTACCGTCTGACCCTCTGGAACGAATTCGTAGTGCACCACGCCACGGATATCGAAGAAAACAATGAGCATCACCTTCATTTTCGAGCGGCTTTGGCATGGTTTTTTCGGTTTCGGCTCATTTTTTGCCACCCATTCCGATGATTGCTGGCTTGTTTGCATATCGTACTCGTAGACCCAGGTCTCATCACCAGTTATAATGCGTTCCATGAATGTAGAATCGGAATTACAGCGATCCAGCATGTCTGAAGCAACCTGTTCGCGATGACGTTTTTGAAGAAAATTCAGGTCTTTCGGTACGAGTCGTGCGGCCCCCTTTCTCATGCCCAAAATATCAATCAAAATCGTACGTGCGGACTCGTGGGATATCTTAAGATCATGTGCTATCTCTCTCAAGCTGGTACGACGGTTTTCCAGCACCCTTTCCTTAATTTTATCGACATTATCTTCGATCGAAGCCGTCGATGGGCGACCACTTCACGACCGTCCTTGAAGGCTCTGTACCACTGATATGCACGAGTTTTCGAAAGAGCATTATCACCAAAGGCCTTTTGCAACATTTTCAATGCATCGGCACGCGAAAATTCATTTGCAACACAAAACTTTAAACAAATTCTTTGCTCAACGTAATCACCCATAGTAAAAATCGGCACGCACTCTGACATCGACTGACTTAATCAGCTGTTGCAAACACACTAGTTGACAGATCCCTCTCAAGCTTGGCATAGTGATTAAGGACAGTGGTACCAACCTAGGAAAAAAAAAATTTACCTGCCTCATTGCCCCGCCAGATTTAAATAGATAATTCCCGGTACTTTCTTGACAGAATGTATAAGGTGCATATTTAAATCTAGTATTTATACATCACGATTGTAAACCATCCTCCAACTGAGAATAGAAATCGGTAACCAACCAAATTTGAGGATAACTCATCTTCCAAATTAAGGGAGGTCCAAGGCAGTGTATTTAAATTGCATATCGCAAGCTGTTCATCTCTTTGCTTTCAACAAGCGTTTCAACGGCTTGTTCACTTTTATCTTCAGAACTTGTGGTTCCTCTTTTGTATAAAAAGGTTTGTTTTCTTGTTCGCTAAATGGTAAGGGATTCGCTATTTTTTTTTAGGAACTGCGCCAAGTGGTGCTCACACTGAACCATGGACTTTTGTTGTGGTGGAAAGTATAGATGTTAAAACAGAAATTCGTTGTATCATAGAAGCCGAGGAAGAAACCAACTACAAAAAAAGAATGGGAAAAACTTGGACAACAGACTTAAGACCCCTGAGAACCAACTGGATAAAGGATTATCTTACAGAAGCACCTTATCTAATACTCGTGTTCAAACAAACGTATGGAATCAAACCGGATGGATCCAAGAAAATTCACTATTATAATGAACAAAGTTCATCGATTGCAGTGGGTATTCTTCTAGCTGCTATTCACGTAAGTAAAAATTGTTTTAAAAATGTCTTGAAATAAAAAATGACCTAGTTGATGGTAAGAGCATAATATGATGATGGAAAACCATATGTGAGATTATAATTGAAAAAATATTACTTTGAAAACTATAATATTATCGAATATGAGTCCCATCATTTTATCCTCTATAGAAAAACCTTTCAGTATTTTCGAAAATATCTAAACTTAAAGTACATTTCATACTTCATTTGGCAGTAAAGTGTCCACCATATCTTACATTATCAGACAAATAATACATCATCGGGAAACTTTCTTCAAACCTGCCAATAAAGAGAAGTTTAGCAGACCTGCTAAACAACTTAACAAATTCTAACCCAGTATTTCAAATTATGAATTTAGAAAAGAAACACAGGAAATAAAAAAAAATCACGACCAAAAAGTGAAGCCGAAGTCATAGTATGAAAGTTTTTAGATTTAAGTTATCAATTTTGAAATATTATTGTACTCCTAACAAAATTCTCTTGAACATAAATTTTGAAGATCCTGGGCAATGTGCTTAATGATCTCAGTTCAGGTGGAAGATTATTGTATGCAGAAATAACATGGTAGGTGAAACTTTTTTTGTAAAGGGTACTAAAACATGGCATAGAGAGATTCGCAATGCTCCTAGTTGAAGTTGAATGGAGAAATTAGCCTATCATTAAGTAAAGCAGAAAAATTATTTCTCTTTACACTATGTACAAATATCGTGAAATTTTAGATGCACATATCCTTCATATTCAGCCAACCAAGGTTCCGAATTGTAGTTTTTATATCTCCTTCAAAGCTCCTTGAATCGAAAATAAACTTATAAAAGTATTTTGTACCCCCTGGAATCTGTACATCCAATCAATCACCATAAGTCATATCTTCATAATTCGATTTAGAAAGGACCAGTAATTCACACAACTTTCATCGAGTTGAAAATTCAAAAGATGTCTGTTGCCAAACAACACCCTGAGAGCACCATAACTTTTACCATCAATTTCAAGGACGTGATGTCTGAAGCACATGTCCCCGTCAAAATTTAGGCCGAGATTTCTCGCACAAGGGACAAAATTTAACCGTTCACTTGTTAACCAGAATCAATTCAGGGATTGGTTTGACGGCTTGAACCCGACTCACAATACCCAAAATCATTGCCTGTGACTTCGAAGCATTCAAATTGAGTCCGAACTCAGCGGCAGAATCGGAGATCTGAGATAGATTAGAATTTAACCTAGCAACATACTGAGCTTCATCAGCTACAGAAAAGCTCATATATAACTGGGTGTTGTCGGTATAAGCTTCAACTTTATAGTTTTCAATAGTTGTTAATATCTCCGCTATGGTCCCAAAATTGAACCCTGCGGTACTCCAGTTGACGCCTTAACTTTGTGTGAAAAGTTGTTAGTCGACTCTACAACTTGGAATATCTCAGATAAGTAAGACTTTATCAACGTCAAAGCAGATTGGTCAAAACCAAAATAATGCAACAATTCATACAAAAAGCCATGATTAATGATATCGAACGTACGTGAAAAGTCAAGAACCAACAATATGTCAACTGACTGTACCATTCCACGCCCGCAAGATGTCATTAATAACATTAGCAAGAGCACTCATAGTGCTAAATTACTTTTTCAAGCCATTTTGACTCGTTAGTATCAAGTTATGGGCGTAAAATATTGATACATTTGATAATTAAAAATCTTCTCCAAAATTTTGAAGATGCTGGGCAATGTACTGATGATTCTCAAATCACAAAACACAGTGATAGTGCTTCTCTTAGCCAAGTGGATTCCATTGCCAGTTTCCCATATACAGCAGTTGAAAATGTGCATCAGGTAGATGTCTATAACAGGACTACACAGTCTCAACATCCTGAGAGAATTTATTCGATACTTTATTCACTTCTTCCTCGTCAGTAAGTAAGAAAGTGATAGCTGGGTGATCGCCTTTCTTATGTTTGCTATAATAAGTGGTCTTGTCCTCACATGAATTAGTTGATAACTGCACATAAGATGCAAAGTATTCAATTATTTTATCAGCATCTGCAAGATGGGAAGGGAGAGTATATTTATTGGATTTTTTTGATCTCAAGCTCACTCAAAGCTTTCCAAACCTTACGAGAATTGATACAAGTCATCCAATTATAGTTGCTTATCAAATTGAACCCTTCATACAACCTCATTGCGAATTTTCCTATAAAATTCGACAGACTGGTTTACCCTGTACTTAGCATGTATCTTCTCTCCTCCTCATCAATAACTTGCACTTGCAACAAAAGTATTCACTTGTTCGTAGTGTAGAATTTCATTGGACGCGTAATGCTGCTCACAATCTTTTCGCATATATGCATCGAGGCGATCCAACAACATGTCTGTCATGTTCTTTGAGGGACGCACACGGTTTCGATTCTTCACAAGACTAAATTATCCCAACAGCTCAAATTTTTCCACCATTCACTATTACCGGTCGAGAAGGTGTTTCCCGACGATCCAAAATTGCTTTTTAGGTTTGCGAACTGTGATTGCAAAATTCTTACCCTTTTTGTAATGAATTTCAACAATTTCATTGCTTTGTTGGAGCGTGTATCGTGCCATTTTTAGTAATGTCGTAGTTTTTACTTGTCAAATGTCAAAAGTGACAGCTGTCCAGATAGCGAGCTATTCAAAATGAAACTTCTTATTCGAAAACACCCTGTTTAGAAGCCAAGTTTAGTTAATGACTAATCTACTGAATCATAAATATATGTACAGTGAATCGGAGACAAAACAATATATAGACACACTTTATATCTATTAATTTTCAGAATGCAGGATTATATTCATTGACATCAACCCCGTTGAACTGTGGACCTTCCATTCGAACTCTTCTAAATAGACCATCATCAGAAAAACTGGTATTTCTTTTGCCTGTTGGATATCCAGCTGATGATTGTCTGGTACCAGATTTACATAGAAAACCTCTGTATGAAATTATGATTGAATACTGAATGGTTCTTTATTCCCAAATAAATACAAATTGCTTGCATACTCTTATAATAATGAATACAAACATATTTATATTATATTATAACACTCTTTGTCATTTAACTATTTTTATAACCCTTAATCAGTCATTTCTTTTATAAAAATTTCACTCTCACATGATTACGGAGTTGAAAACAGTTTTTTCTTTCAATTCTTCATTTTTTATGAAGGAGATATCGATCTGTACGTCAGGGATTGATGTAAGGACTATAAAAACTATTGTATAAATCAAGAGAAACATGCAAAATAGGAATATACATAAAATATCCATTAAAATTCAATAACAACTTTTTTACAGCACAAATGATTCACTTACAATGAGTATTTTTATTTAAACAGCGAGGTCGAACTAATCCTAGCACAACCTGTTGAATTAAAATTTTGTGAAATGTTTTATTGTAACCAAACTGTAGATGTAAATGAAGACGAAATGAAAATTAATAAATCAATTAATCAGAAGTTCAAATATAAGATCTATTCTTTTATTGTCAATTCCACCATAATATAATGTATAATATGCTTATTGTGACTCATACGATTGCATCTTTACACAACATCTCTGTTAGTTTCATCTTCTTTTTCTGTATTTATTCCACATCTTAATAAAAATATTCTTAATGAACACAGGAGAATAAAACTGTGAGAAAATTCATTTCAGTGAACGCAAAACAAAGCCACATAAAGATATGATTTTTCCATATTTAAAGTCCAGTTTGAAATTTTTGATCCTGTCAAGAAATAACGCCATTGCTAAACTGCGGTACTCTCAGTTTGTGCACAGGGTGTAGTAGTTGTATAATCTCCATTATCAGTGAAGGATACCTCATATACTCCAGGTTTCCCTGAATTATACTCAGCAATTTCTGTGTAGAAGCCGTAGATTCCAACTATTCCAAACCACATGAATCCTAAAATAAAATATTTCTTAAAGATAACTAAAGTAAAGAGTATCTTAAAAATGAGCCATTTTCTGAGAGGAGGCAGAAATTGTTTAACTTCACGATTTCACCCAAAATTGCACTGTAAGGGAAGTGTGTTGCGACTTGTGGTTCTTTGACAGACCATCGGTTTGCTCTTCCGCAACTTCCCGGTTTTTCCCAGAGAGTATGCGACCGCTCTGCGATCCTCAGTTGACTGTCAACAACTTCGAGTAGAGCAGAGTGGGTGAAACGTTCGATACCGACGTTTCAATTGAAACAAGATCACATGCGTCATTGGCAGGCTTGCAACCAATTGGGGATCTGGAATTAAGAGCTTACCTCCCGCAATATAGAGGTGTGAAAGCACCCTCGCAACACTGCTTAACCCAGAGCTTCATAAGCTTCAGTGTCCACGATAAATCTTGAACCTTCTCTGAAATCGCTAGTCCTATATCCGTCATTATAGAAGATAAGCTTTATGCTAGTGAAGAGATCCGGATCCTCTAAGGATCATAAGAATCACAGAGCCCCTGATAGATTATATAAATTCCACCATTATGTCGTTGTATTTACCCGCGTTATTTCTGTGTCAAAATACTCTGTGTAGCGGTAACTTGACAAGTAAGTGATTAGTGAGAATAACAAAGGAGAACAAGGTCCTTATAGCGTCCCCATTGTATTTGAAGTCATTCGATAAGGAGGTTCTTGGAAATAAACCTCCTGAGCAACTTAGTAACATATTCGAGATGATAGTAATTATAACAGTGTCCCTTGGTAACTCTTAGTAAGTAAACTTCTTTTAAATGCTTCTGATTAATTGCATGCTTTACATTTTTGAATACCACCTTTGTGTTAATGTGAAATTAATGACTGCACGCTCGTTCATTGTACTTCGCTTTTCATTCTTGTATTTTTGCTTCGCTGTTATTTAATCCAACCGGAATGTTTTAACCAAATTGCATTACCTTTGTACATAACTAAAGCGACCCTCACAAGTTATCTGTTTGTATTGTATACTTTCTCTCGGTGCCTGATTGCTTTTTGCTGTATTTGTAAATAGTGGTTCTCTATCTGCGTAATACTTGCCAATAGGGATTTGTATTATCTTTTCTTACTAATTGCGGTGCTTGATATGTAACTGATTTGTATGTACTCCTGTGTGATCCCCTGGATACCCATTTCTTTGTTCTTATTGTAACGTCCATGATGGGGTACTGTATCTATGTTATTATGTCCTAGTCAGTTTGTGTTACATATTTGTCATATGCATGTGCCCGCTTACTTTGAGAGATTGTATTCCATGTGAACCAGTTGCGTTCTTTAGGGTAAATTGCTGAGTAGTCCTAGTATAGGACAACATATCGTATAGAGAAAGTAAATACCTCCGGATATTCAGCGTGAGAATGTGTGAGTGATTGCTAGATATTTGTTCCGGGTACTGTGATATCTCCAGGAATTAGTTTGCGTGACCCTTCTGGTAGTGTTCGGTTCATTCCTCAGTAAGAGTTAAGCCTTCCTGGGCCTTTGTCACCCCGAGGTGGCTAGATATAGTCCATTTTGATAGTAACTTTTCCGGTCGACTTGAATTATGTTAGATCCCCTCTTCAAGGAGATCTCCTGGGCATACCACAGTTACCCTTACCTTACTGTCCATTAAACTTACCCCTTGTAATTGAGGTTCAGCACTGATTACCGGAAGTACAGTTGAAGGTGCGAATGCTGGCTGTATCCCCTTTTCCTGCATAACTTTACCCTTTCCGCTACATAAGAATGATATCCGATTTGAGCGAGTTACCGACCTAACAATATGTAGTAATAAGTCATTTAGACCCGGGGCGCTATTGGTTTCACTGGGGCGCTTTGCGAACCACTGCGTAGAGTAGATTTAACCACAGGCTGATGAATGTTTCCATTTGTTGAGGGTTGCTGATTTTGAACATTATTAATAAAAATATATTATTCTGGTATTACTGTGTTTCGAATATTTGAACCTCTCGTCACTGTTTCCTTGCTCTCGTTAGGTGTAATTTGGGTTGCCTACACAACGTAATGTCCTATTCGCCCGCCACTAGACGATCACGATAAAAAGGTTAGCGCTCTTTAGATTACTTCGTATAATTCCAGATCTTTAAGAGTACTCCGTAAACACCTAGATCTTTTAGAGTACTCCGTAAACCCCCAGATCTTAGAGTACTACGTAACATCCCGAAACTTTTAGAGTATTCCGTAAGGTACGGGATAGCTCACTAGATAAAATTCATTAATTTTATTTAAAAAATTCACACAGTTTTTATATTTCACGGTTTACATTCAGAATCCTAACACGTGTTTCGGTCTATCGACCATCTTAAAAGGAGTACAAAAACTAAGCAAACCTAAAATTAAAAAATGGTTCTTTTATTACACTTTGCACATCTGTGCATTTTTATGTAGCATGGAAATAACAGCATATAGGGGTGTTCCCAAAAAGTATTTGGGAATTTGTTAAATTCCCCTTTTTCTCAATGGATTTTTTAATTGATAGAATCTCCAAATAGTCCATTAATAGTGACATCATTCTCAATAAAAAAAAATATTATTTGCTAAACAATGTTCTGCAAAACCGGTTGATTTCTGTTTTTTTAAAAATCTTACATCCTACGTTCTTTGATTCTATTTTGTAAACATCGGCCTGAAGGCTACATATATAGAGGAGAGACAGGCCGATGTTTACAACATAGAATCAAAGGACATGGGATGTCTGTTTTGAAAAACCAGAAATCAACCGGTTTTGCAGAATAATGTATAGAAAATAAAATTTTTTTTAATAAAATAGAAAGATGTCACTTTACTTCATAATGTTAAAAAGGGTGAAATTGATGGACTATTTGGAGATTCTACCAATCAAAAAATCCATTGAGAAAAAGGAGAATTTAAAAAATTCTCAAATACTCTTTGGGAACTGCCCCATATTGGATTCTGTCATTTCCATGTGCCGTAAAAATGCACAAATGTCAGAAGTGTAATGAAAGAACCTTTTTTCAATCAAAAGTTCAGTTACGGTTTGTACTCCTTTGAAGATGGTCGAAAGACTGAAACTTGTGTCAGGACTTTTTTTTGATAAAATTGTTATAAAGTTTCACCTAGAGCCAACCGCATACTCCATTCATTCTATTGAAATTTATTATTTGACATTTCAAAACAATGTATTATCTCACCTCTTTCTGAGGAGTGATTAACAGGTAATGTGGTTAAGTATAACAATTTTCCAACTTTTCGCATATACATTTTTGCTCCATCGGGAAAAAGTTAAAATTGATTATCTACAGGAATAAAAATTCAATAGAATAACATCAAGAATTAGAAAACTTTTGAAAATTTTATACTAGAAAGAAAGAATATATCGAACTATCTTCCGGAAATGATTTTCTCTGGTCTTTATCTTTACAGCAGGAGTAACAACTGCTGGTTATGTTAAATGTACATTCTGCTTTCATATTTTCATCGACTTAATTAAATCATACAAACTTAGTTTGTCGTGTTTGCTACCAATCAAAAACAATTAAAACTGAACGTATCGGTGAGGCAAGTTCAAAACAAAAAATCACACTATAAGACTGTGACAATTGAACACATATTTTTATCGAAAGCTGGAATTTTTCAAGCGTTCTTAACACTAACTACATTTATTGTTTCCGTGAATCAGTACCGAGAATTTTGATAAAGGTACTTACCACTAACCAGCAATACCATCACGAAGGCGGCATTTGTAAAAACGAACATCCCTGAGTAAATTGTTACAATAAGAAGTAAGACAGATTCCAAAAGTATATACAGTAGGATATATCTTTCCTTAGCCTGAAAAAATACTACAATAAATTTTAGCCTAGTGAATTAGGACACAAGTACTCAATACATTCAATAGAATAATTCATTATAATGTAATAAAATAAGTAAAAAAGGTATAAAACATGTTCTGCTTATACCTGGCGATCAATATATATTATGCACTGTCCCGATTCAATTAATTAATTTAAAATATATGAACTTTAGAATTTTCGATAGTAAAACATAGTTATTTCTAAGAGCTTGTTTTAATCTGTTAATTTTTTTGAAAACAATAATTGAGTTATATCCTATACTCTGATGAAGATCGTCAATTTGGACGCAACGTACATCAGTTTAAATGTAATATATTATTATAAAAATAAAAACACACGTACTTAACATATAATGTCAATTATGAACAATTTATACTCAGCATCGGCTAAATCAATCCAGTAATTTCTCTATGCTATGAAAACTCTTCAAATTGCATTTTTGGACCATTTTTTTTAATGTCATATTGTCTTTCCTAATCAACTAATCTCTTCGATCTTGACGTTATACTGTGAACTAATTATATAAAGGCTTTCTCATTAACAGCGCCCCATTTTGTTTTGTAAATAAAACAAATTATTCATTTGAAAATTATTGAAATTTTTATTTCAATATAAAGTACAATGGATACCATAAGTTAAGAAATAAAACAACATTGAAATGCCCACCGCGGAAACGCCGACAGGAATAAAGTCGTTGAACCCAAATTTTGATCTGTAAATCGTCTCAATTTGCTGGATGATTGCTGTAAACCAATGACTTAATGTTATCCCAAAAAAAGAAGTCCAATGTAGTTAAATCACTTGAAATAATCTAATAAATCAATCATTGAATACACAACGCTTTAAATCATCTGTTGGTTTGAGTTCTTGAGTGAAAACAATTTTGTATAGATTTAAACCAAGGTATTTCCGTAAAATTTGCCACAAAGACGTCTGGGAGATGCCTAGTTTTTGTGTACGTCGAGAAATCAATAAATTTTGGTCTTCCCGAACACTTTCACGTACGGCAGCAATATTCTCTTCACTTATTGCATATCTTTGTTTCACTGGCACTGTAACATCATGAAGTGTAAAATTTGTTTCAAACTCCTCCACTAAACATTCAACTGTTCTTTTAGCCGGATTATTATAACGACCAGAAATTTGAGTTGAGGTACGTAAAGTTAGAGATCGAGATTTTTCATAATGAATTTGGATTATTTGTGAACGTTGTTCGAGTGTGTACCTTTCCATTATTAAACGGTAGTCATTGATAAATACAACTGTCAATATCACAAATAAACAATAGCTGTTAGGCGTGAGTAATGTCAATTTAAAAATGGGGCGTTCCCATTGAAAGACCCTTTATTTTCACCAGACTTTCAGTAATACACCGAAAATATTACCTTGAATATAGCTGTTGCCAAGATTCCTCCAGCAATCAAACTCGTCAATCCCATCAATATGCCTACAACAATGAAAGAATTGTACCTTTTAGCAGAACCTTTTTCTATGTGCATCACACAGTCTAAAATCAAGCCGACTCCTGAGAGCTGAAAATAGAAGGAATCACTTATTATTCTTCACCACAGTGAAAATTTAGAGAAAGGGAATATCATGAATATCAATGTCAACTGACATCCGCTTAATAGTCAGGCAAAATGATAACAACAAAATGAGCCGTATAGAATGAATCATAACTATTGGGATTATATGTACCAATATGATAATTAGACCAAATATACCTCAATAAAATATTTCTGTGAAAAAAGATACAGGGTGTTGAATTTGAACTATTTTTAAAATTTGTGCTAATAACTTCACTGTTTATTTATCAATCATTAATAAAATCGGCACAAGGGCATAACTTTGGACGAGGAATACTTTTTTATGTATCACTTCACTTTTTGTTGTGGCATGAATCATTTCTGATGCTGAAATTAAGTGACGAATCTTGATTAGAAAATAAGATAAATAAATCATGTCTACGTAATATTAGTACTTTTTGTTTGAACAGGATAATTTCACCCGTTTTTGAGAGTTCATTGTCTCAGAAGGGGATTCAAAAGATTATTTCATTCATGAAAAGTATGCTTTGGACTATCATGAGAAAGTTGCTAGTAAATGTCATTTCTACTCAATGATTTATTTTTGCTGTGAGATTATAATTTATTTTTGCATAAAGCTTTTTCAATTGAAACGCCTCGTCGCAATCATTTAATGAATGACAAAATGAGGGATAAGATTTGTGTATATCCACAAGAAAACTTTAGCGATAGCTCTGCAGCTAGGAGGTATGAATTTTTATATCCAGGCAGGAGGCGATCAAACCATAAAACTGTTGAAAATTCATTTCATTCTTTGTGTGAAAACTGGGTCATTTCGTAATAAAAATCTCAGTGGTCTTCCGAAAGAAATGGCACCTAATGAAGAAGATGAAATTTTGGTTCGAGTAGATGAAATTCCAGAAGTAAATTCACGTCAACTGACAGCGGCAATAGGATAAGTTAGTCGTCAATTATTATAATTCTAAAAAAGAAAAGCTTCACCCTCATCATTTAACTACTTAAGTTTGGTTCCGAGAGATCTGCCACGACGGTTACAGTTCTGTCGATGTAAATCCGCAATGCTGTTGAAGAAAATAATTTTCAGCATGAGTTCAAATTGAATACTTGGTGTTGTTTATAGGCAACCAACTGCTAGGGCCATATGTTCTTCCTCCATTTTAAATGGAGATTCTAATTTATTTCTTTTACAATATACTTTAAGTGATATTTTGGACGAATTGTCACTAGATATCGGAAAGAAAATGTTTTTTATGCAGTATGGAGCTCCACCTCATTTCACATTAATTGTTAGTCTAAGTCATGTCATCTAAGTGACATATTTCCCCATCGATGGATTGGCAGAGGAAGTGATTCTGAATGGCCAGCAAGTAGTCGTGATTATAACCCTTCGATTTGTATGTTTGGGGACAAATGAAGTCCTTAGTTTATGCCCATGAAATTTATTCGCGAAAAGAACTCTGGAAAAGAATACAAAATGAGTCTAATTCTACAAGGAAATAATATTTTCTTTGACATCCAGAAGTCTTTCATTACAAGAATTAGAAAAGGCATAGAATTCGGTATCTCTGGTATAACATCACATTTTTGGTGGATAAATTTTTAAAATTTGATGAAATATAGAATTTCACCAATAAACATCCATATTACTAAGGTTACTCAAGTTTCTTACTAGAAGCATAAGCGCTTGAAGATCATCTTTGTAAATTCCTAAATATTATCTTTGTAAGAGCTTTGAAATTATTCTTTTGAAAAAGGGCAAAAACCAAAATATTTAGACGAAGAAAATAAATTGAAAGATTTTATTGAGCAAAAAACACCGCATTTTCTGCAGAAAGTGTATCTCATACAAAAGTTTATTAAAAATGAATAGATGACGTTCTCTAAAGAGCTTTACATTGAGTTATTGTCAAATAATTAATATTCAAATAAACTTCTATCAGTGGTGGAAAAATAACGGTAAATGGGAATATATTGAAATAATATGAGTGCGCTAAAATTTCACACATAGGCATTTTTTCATATTTCATTCAACATGTGGATGAAATTCAATGAATGTCAGTTCGGTTTCCTGATTTTTCCGTATTAATTTAAGAACAATTGTCTTTCAGACTGAATAAATTGTATTTTATTAGAAATATTCATTTTTCGAAGCTTATAACTATTTCAACCTTATGATAATATTTATATACAGATCAACAAATTTCAAACTAAATTCTATTGTATTTGCATAAGGTTCTTTTCAATTGTAAAAGGAAAATCATTTTCATTTTCGGGAATAAAATTAGTTATATTCAATGCAACGTTATCAAATTTTTACTAGTACCATACAATGATTCCAAAATAAATTTTTACTAGAATAAGATAATTTAATATATTCTAGTCGCTACTAAACGATTTCACAACTAATGAAACAGATTTTAAAAATACAGATATTTCGATTTAATAAATTATGGCAGACAAATGAAACATTTGTGAAATTCAGCATATTTGCACTGCAAAATTTAGATTAAATCATAGTCCAAGCATTTTTCATCTAGAACACAATGTAATAGAATAGTATAACTTTCCTCAAATTCGAAATTAAATGATAGACTCAAAATGAACATTAGAAAAAGTGTTGGAATTAAATGATACTTACAAAACTAGCGAGACTCATAATTATGGCACCATTGCGGAAACTAAAAAACCAACAAAATTTCTTCACCATTTTATCCTTAATTTTGGAACATATTATATCGGACGGAACACAGAGACGCTGGTGGTTATTCTGTACTCGAAGGGATGCTGTGAAAATTATTCCCCTTCCCTAAGGACGCCAGACGTCCTGGAGCCAGAGTATGGATTCAGGGACACTGTTTCCCCTGGTCTATAGTTACGCACACTGATCACGGATTCAATCGACATCATGGAGATTATATCTATTACTCGCTAAACTCAGTACGCTTGAAAACTTAAAATACAGAGATTGATAAATATCATCGAAATTCCCTTGACTTTGGGTTAAATATTGAAGAATAATAAATGAAAGTATGCAAGTAATTTCACAGCAAAATTTTTGGTGATTAACCAAAATTTAATGTAGAGAAATTTAAAATAAAAGAAAAAATCTGAAAGCAAAACTTTCTGCACAGAAGATGGAATAATTTTCATCTTTATAAACACAGATCAAAAACGTTTATTTTGAGCGAACTCACCTGATCTGATGAACCGGATATTTCGCTGACTAGGAATGATTACTCCTTTGTGACCGGAAGTAACTTGAGAGAGGATGAAAGGTGTTAGGTGAATACGATCGGAAATTGGATTTGTTATTTCCTTAGACAATTGAAGACGTTCTCCTGTAGATGATGACGGTTCCTTTTCTCTGCACTTTTGCACTTTCTTGATCTGTGATTATGTGTGTAGATGAAAACTGTATGATTTTTAAGGTGATTGAGTATCTTAAAGATGATAAAGCAATTAATCAGATGAATAATTGAGAGAAGACTGCATTTGCAAGAAAATAGAGGTTTCACAATTATCACGTGTAGTTAGTTATTGAAAATTGGTAGGTTGCTTTTACTGAAACGTTTCAACAACATTTTCTACGAGAAAACATTTGTGAATAAATGTAGAGAAGCCATCGTTATGCCCATTGTTATCGCCGTTGTTGGGATTAATACACATTAGCGTTTTAGCTGGTTGATGGCAGAATATTTTATTCAGGCCATCTTCCAGGAATTGCTTTCTAGAATACTCTAAATTTTTACAATTTTTTTGTTGTATCAAGACAAGGTAGTCTACGAGCGAGGCAAGTCCACCGGATCTTATCATCTACCTACGCATATCGTCTCAAGTATTTCGTGTTATCGGCTTTTGTAGTCGCTGCTGGCTGTAAGTTCACGTGTTTTATAATGTAAGTTAAATGTCAGTTTCGTTCATATCATATAAGATGCACCCTAACTTCTATTGTTGTGAATAAAGGTAAAAGTAATTTCATCTGTTCGATATTTAGGTATTGCAGCAATTAGATCCCGACAAGTAAATAGCTTTATATCTTGAAAATTGTCTCATCCACTTAAATTCACCTATCGTTTAATTAAGGGACATTGAGAACTACACGATGGAATTGCTATGTGTTCGAGTGAAGGCAGACGAGACTTTGAACATCTCATGGATCATTAAAATAAAGAAATATCTACCGACCATTACCTGAATAATTTCTACTGCAGGTTTCATTGTTTCAACATTCAATTCTCTACATTCACGTAAAAAAACATTTGAACAAATCGAGAAATAACAATTTGGACTTCTTCATATTTGACCTGGAATAACAGACACCCTGTATAAGACAGATTGATGTTTAGGTATAATAACTCTTTCAGTTAGAAATATATCTGATCAAATTTGTATTACAATTGCTTCTGGCAATCGGTAGATAAAGCTACTACTGTTTCCTCAACTTTTTTCAGTTTTTTCTGAATAAGATCTGTACCGTTGGAAAAATATCTCTAATGTTTTCCCGCTTGATAGATATATTCAAGGCGATTGAAAATATATGGGGTGATCCATTTAAAAAACCATACATTTATTGAAAATTTTCTGGGAACACTCTGTATATTAGAAAATAATTTCCTGAGATGCAGAAATGAGAGTACCAGTAGCCTTCTTTCGAACGAAAATTCTAAGCTATGGAAGTGCAACGCAATATTGCAATACCCGAATAATTTATTATTAAAAGTATATATTGAATGACTATTTCATTCATAAGTCATATAATTATTCAACTAAGTGTGTAATCCCTTTCTGAATCATTTATCAATTGATCCTGAGTTTCTTCGAGGATATGAATGAAGCTTTCATCTTTATTCTATATTTTATTATTACAAACAGCTCAATATTCATTTTCTTTGCATTGACAGAAAAATATCGGTGTAATTACATGATTTCTTCTTTCAATTGGTTTTAAAATATACGGTGATACAAATGATATTTCTTTGGTATTGTTGGCAATATATGAACGATAATATGTACCTATAACACTTACACATCTAAATGAGTTATCAAAAAAGTCATAAATAATTGAAAAATAAAATTATTCAAAACTATACTACAGATAAAACTTATTGTTTAATGAAATGTTTAATCTAATATTAACATCCGAAGTTTTTCAATTGAGCCGCCATATTGTTGTCATTTGAGAAAATTACACAGGAATATATACAATGAATAATTTACAATGCTTGTACTTTCAAACTATGCACAAAGTATTATCTTTACAAACTGAGATTTGGGCTTCTTGCATAATTCTCAACCTTGGACCTAGAGGAACTCCCATTTTTTGCAGTCTTTCCTCACTGAGATAAGGTAGTTCCACCATTCCTACACGCTCATTTTCAAAAACATTAGCGTATTTCTGAAAAAAAAATTGTAGTGAGATCACAAAATTGAATCAAGAATTAATTTCATTATTAATGTAGATTCATACTTTATCTCAAGAAAGTATCACGAATTGATCATTTAAAAAACTCGTTTAAAGGGACTGTCGACACTTTTTGTCGCTCAGTTAACATAACTGTCCTTCACATCTGCCTTTTAGTTGTTTAGTGTGTTTTATGACTTTTACAATTTCCTGTGAGGAAGCGCTGAAAATGTTACACAAGTCTTACGTTGAGTCATCATCAAAACTTTATTTATATTTATATTATACAAATGTTCCTTGTTCTATAACAGAGGCCGTTCAATTGCCTTTCAATCCACAGAACTATTTATTTGAGTCAACAGTGGACTCCATTTAAATGTTCTCTATTCATTTGCCAAGACGCTTTCTGGATTGTTAAAGGTAAGTAAATATTTTTTGTTGATTGATATTATATTTTATTGAATATGATTGAGTACTGACGAGCAAAGTCTCTCTTAAAACTTGTTTTTTAGTAATGTTTTTACATATCTTGAGATTTTCAAAAAAGTAACTTAGATATCCAATAATATTGAATATTCTAAGTAAGATAGTATTATGATGAACTTCTTAAGATTATGTTGATAATTTTTGATAGATATTTGTTTTCATAAGAGGGATCAGCAGAAACAAAATTGTGTCTACTCAAAATATTCAATTTAAAGGATTTTTGTTAACAATTTATATTTATTGAATTTTATTATCTCATTTGGATGTCTTATAATGAATGTTTATTTTATATGTCGTTTGATATAAGCGGTGCTTATATGACATTAATTTAATTGATGAAGTTATAATATTAAATATAATTTTTCGAAATTAAATATGTAGAAGGCTAACAGAATATATCTGTAAATATTGAAATATTTAAACAACTTTATTTGTCTCCTGTTTCACCTAGGCCTCCCTTTTTCTATGTCGGTCATTTCAATTTTGGGCCATTCTGATCTAGTCTTCTTGGTGAATTGACTTCATCAAAAATACGTACAATTGAGTGGTGAAGGGCATGCAAAAGCGGTCAAAATGAGGTGGAAAATTTACCTTCCTCTGACCATTCATCAAAGTTTTCACCTGAATCTAACATAGGTAAAGTAAAGTAAATGGTGACTGAATATTATTCTTGAAGTCTGAAAGAGGTAGCTCCTAATAATTTCGTGTTTCTTGAATCGAAACAAAAACGACATGGGGCAACAAGTGCAACCCCACATTCATAAAATGCATTGTAATTGGTGATGAGGCATGGGTTTACGTGCACGGCTTGTAAATAAACTTATACATAGCACCTACAACTTAGCAGCAACCGAAAAATGCATGTCAAGGTAATGTTAACAGTTCTTGCGATTATCGCGTCGTCATGCTCTGAAAATTCTTGCCAGAAGGAAGACATTAAGTAGACAATATTATTTGAGCGTTCTACAGCGTTTAAGGAAGCATATTCATGAAAAAAGGTGAAATTTGTGGAAAGAAAACTTGCAGATTTTACATCACGATAAGACACTCTCACAATAGTGATCATTGTGAATTAAATTCTGGCCAAATATTGAACAAATCCTATTGAACAGCCACTGTATTGCTCTGATATGGCCGACTTTATTATTATTATTGTCATTATTATTAATATCCTGAAAATCCTGGATCTTCTTTGAAGATCCCTCAGAAGTTCTTTCAGCTTGTGCGAGTTAGCGAGTTCAGTTGTGTTCTGGGTAGGCTTTGTTACTGCGATTTTGCGCCACTTTAGGTCACAGCACCCAACAGTGAAATCGTGGCCGACACCCGCCCAACTAGAGAATTTCTTTTCCACCTGAACAGGATTCGAACCCAGACCTTCCGGTCACGAGTCCAACGCTCTACTTGTATCTAAAACTCAAATTGTTATTTTGTGGCGCCATGTTCAGTCGATAAAAGACAGAAAAAGAATTCGTGCAGTGAATTTACGTCCATTTCTGAAAAAACATAATTTATTTATTTCTGAAGAGACCTACTTTGAAGTCGATAGAATAAAATTACATAAATGACACATATCTTATGTTTCATTGACCGAATTTAGTATTTTTTTGAGAATGTAGTATACGTCAGTACGCTAATCAGAAATATTTTATACAATACATAGAAAGCAGCTCGATACTCAGGCCCAAAATGTAATATTCAAATTGGATGATTTCTTATGAAAGCACCCTCCAGACAGAAATTAACATAATTAGCGACCTAACGATCCTCTCTGTCATTCAGGCAGCCGTCAAACGAGGAAGGTCTAACAACATCAGTTTAAATTTGAGAATGATAAAGGTTATTATAAATTAGAATCAATACAACAATAATAAGTAATGGAGTCCTCTTGGTCTGAGTTCTCGGACACTTTATAATTATGAGAAATAAGGAAACCAATTTACTTACTTGAAAAGAGAAACCTATTAAAACGGCAAGTTCAAGAAGGAGGCGAAAGTTGAAAGAGAATCACTCAGGCGGAATCTCTTTCTTCTTTTTGTACGATTCTGAAACGTTTCTTGGGAATTTTATTATTGGAAAATGCTGCGTATTCTCACGATCTTTCTCATTTAGAATTTTCACCTCAGAAAACATTTATTAATCTGAGTAGAAAATGACAATTCTGTTAGGAGGAGAAAGAAACTCCTGAACGGAGGTTGACAGAATGATCTACCATCGAAAATGAACACATAGAGCATTTCGGTCATGAAATCATATGAAACAGTTATCTATCTTTCTTGGAGATGTTCCAACTAGTATAAATTAAAACTACAAGAATTCATTTAGTGGAGAGCTTTAGCTCAGAATATACCTCAGTCGATTTAGAATTCATAATTTGTATTACTTGTAATAATAATAAAAAAGGTCCAAAGCAAAAGAATAGTATGAAAATTGCTAGGATATACACGGTAGAAGCATTAGATGGGAAAAAAATATATATAACTCACTTCATAGCCCAATTTCCTCAAAAACATCCTCAATAATGGCGGCTCATCTCCAAAAAACTTAGTTAATTTCTTAACCCTAGTGGGATTTGCTAGATTTGGCAAATCTTTGGAACTGTTCGTAGGCCTGGTTGAAGACTGCGATCTCACATTCAGCATGTTGGTTTGAGTTCTCAAGGCAGAAATTTCTCCTCTTATATTTTCCATTTCTTGGATCATTATATGCTGAGTTCTCATTTCTGAAGACAGATGTGCCACAGATCTCGCCAGGGTGACCACGTGAGATTCTAATCTTTGGAAACGCTTGTTGATGCCTCTCAAATCTCTCACTTTTTTTCTGTCTTCGTGCGCCTTTCTCTTGTCTCTTATTGGCCTACTGCTAACTGAACTTGATGGAAGAGATGACATACTTCCATATCTCCTTTTGCTGAATCTTGGATCGGAGGGTTGGTATCTTCCGACATTTTTTTTCACTCCTAAGAGTTTCAATACTTCCGAATACATACTTTCGAGCCCTTCCAGTTGTTTTCTGATTGTTCTGGCGTCCGCTGTGCTTATATTATCCTCATCGGAATCGCTTTGACCATCAAGCATTGATTCCAGATCGAGTGACCTTGTTGTTGTGGACGTTATATCCGTATTGTCAAGTCCGAAAACTGAAACAATAAATAAAGAATATTGAATTTCTTGATGAAAGGTGAATATTTTTTAAATAATATTGAAACTTATGTATAGTCCGTCTAGAAAATATCCGAAATTCATAATTCTTCTTGATTGTAATATACCTACTTATTTTTTGAAACATTCTAAGACAAGAGTAAGTTATAAAATATGTTGTGCAGATAGCCGGCTATGGCCAATGTTACATGACAACACTATTTGTTAAATATTGTCAACAGGTATACAATTCATGAAATAATGTCGCAACTAGAAGAAAGAAAACAGGGAGAATATTTGTACAGAAAAGGTTTTAGAAACGTTAAAAAATTAGTGCAATTATGAATAAAATAACATAAATAAAGGTTAATACTTAATAGAAGGTATATAAAATTATTTGAATATTTCAATATTAGCCTTCTACATATTTAATTTCGAAAGATTATATTTAATAATTATAGCTTCAGGAATTAAATTAAATTCATGTCATATAAGTAGCACTTATATCAAACGACATATAAAATTCATTATAAGACTTCCAAATGATATAACAAAACCCAATAAATGAAAATTGTTAACCAAAATCCTATAAATTAAATATTTTGAGTAGACAAAATTTTGTTCCTGCTGATCAATATTATGAAAATAACATCTTTCACAAATGTTTAACATAATCTTAAGAATTTCATCATTGAACTTTCTTACTTAGAATATTCAATATTATTGGATATCTAACTGAGTTATTTTCTATAAAATCTCAATATATGAAGTTTTCTAAATTGTTGAAGGCTGAGTAAATATTTGTTGTTGATTGATGTTATATTTTATTTAATACGAATTAATTAACGGACGAAGCAAAGTCTCTCTTAAAACTTGTTTTTCAGTAATGTTTTCACATATCTTGAGATTTTATAGAAAGTAACTTAGTTAGATATCCAATAATATTGAATATTGTTTTATGATGAAATTCTTAAGATTTTGTTAAACATTTTTGAAAGATGTTTGTTTTCATAAGATTGATCAGCAGAAACAAAATTTTGTCTACTCAAAATATTTAATTTATAGGATTTTGGTTAACAATTTTTATTTATTGGATTTTGTTATATAATTTGGATGTCTTATAATGAATGTTTAATATAAGTGGTACTTATATGACATCAATTTAATTTAATTCCTGAAGTTATAATTATTAAATATAATTTTTTTAAATTAAATATGTAGAAGGCTAATATTAAAATATTTAAATAATTTCATATATCTTCTATCAAGTATTAACCTCTATTTATGTTATTTTATTCACAATATATAATTATTTGGTTTCCTTAACATTCTTTATACAGATAGTCCTTGTGCTATAACAGAGGCCGTTAAATTGTCTTTCAATCTTTCAGATCAAGGGTAAACCACAGAATTATTTATTTGTAGTTAACACTCCATTTAAAATTTTCAGTATTCATTTACCAGAAGTTTTCTGAATTGTTGAAGGGTGAGTAAATATTTGGTGTTGATTGATGTTATATTACTGACGAAGCAAAGTCTCTCTTAAAACTTGTTTTTCAGTAATGTTTTTACATATTTTGAGATTTTATAGAAAGTAACTTAGTTAAATATCCAATAATATTGAATATTCTAAGTAAGATAGTTTTATGGTGAAATTCTTAAGATAATGTTAAACATTTTTGAAAGATATTTGTTTTCATAAGATTGATCAGCAGAAACAAAATTTTGTTATCTCATTTGTCTTATAATGAATGTTTGATTTATATGTCGTTTTATATAAGAGGTACTTATATGACATTAATTTTATTTAATTCCTGAAGTTATAATTATTAAATCTAATTTTTTGAAATTAAATATGTAGAAGGCTAATATTTAAATAATTAGAACAATTGACTGAAATGGAAATCGCGGACTTCCAGTGAGAGTTATAAATAGCAGGTAGTAAATTTACGTGAGGGAGACGGGGATGTAAATTAAAAGGGCCGTTTTCGTGAGAGAATTTCTGGAAATTGAAGAATAGCACCACCGATTGTATTTGAGATTAGAGACGTTCTGCTATTTGTTCATACCTGTAAATGTACCTATATAGAGAACTGTAGCCAATCGTGGCGGTCATTGAATGATATTGTCTTCATTCGTGAATGTCTAGGTTCAGCCTCTCTAATAAACTCATATAACCTTTAGAAAATATTCCTTAGTATTTCATTTATAGCCTATCAAAAATGCAAATTCTAAATGGCCCATCCCTTATAATAATATTATTTCAACGGATTGAAGAATATATGAAGTCTCCACAAGTGTTGTTCTGTATCTATTCAATGATTAGATACACGCTTCATCAATTGAGCAGAAATGAGAAACTCTGATCTTTTTTTATATTCAATTAATTCTGACAGAAAAGGATAAATAACAAATATATCAAATTCTTGATTGTTTCGGTCTCTACTTGACGGAAATTCATCGTATATGAATTGAAGTAAGACTAAATAGTCTGGGGTTTTATGCTGCATATGTGTGTTCGCGTGCATTAAATGGCGCTGTTGTTTGGCAAAACAGGGTGAGTAAGGTACTTTATATTCGTAAAAATGCTCACAGATTCTCTGCAGCATGTATTTTAGATTTATTTATTTAATTTATCATTTATTGGTTTTTTTCCGAAGTTTTAACCCTGAATTTACCAACACAGTTTATTTATTTATGGAGATCTTCTCGAAACGCAAATATATGGGTTGTATTCTTTTGCCTCACCTGTACGACTTGGCCAAATGCTTATTGTTGCACTTACCTGGTTTTCCCCTAAATAAGGCATTATGATCCATTTTCTTCGTGTATCTACTTTTCTGGGTTGAACTTCCATTCCATCTAGAATTAGCGACTGTTTCGCGATGGTGAGTTTTCATTTGATAACCGTCGTAATCTGGCTTACTACCATAAGGCAAACTAGAAGAGGGAGCCCATCAGAATTTGTTAGATTATAAGAAGAAGACATGAATAGTTATAGTAATTCTTCATATACAATTCTTGAGAAAATGTTGATAATATCTAAAATATATCTCAAAGAAGTTCATGGCTTACCTGCTATGTTTGAACCTTGTTGAATTTCTGGGTGTAGGAGTGGCAGATGACTGATCACCTGGTGATAAGGGAGGCAAAGGAGGGGTCATCGAAGAAATACTCTCACTGATTGTTGAATTGGCAATGTTACTAGAATTTGCATGTAGGGATAACTCGTGTAATTTTGGCTCCAATATATTTCTTAGTTCATTTTCAACGACATCTACCCATTCAGAATCATGACCTGAAACAAATATTGAAATAGTATCATTTTCATAACGATGAAATTCTTCTATACCTGATGAGATATCTTTGTATACATTTCTTGTCATTTCTCCTATATCACTTATATCTGTTTGCCTTCTTCCACTACTATAAGCTGCACTTCCTCTTCCTGAGTCAACGTTCGAGGAAGACTGTCCACCGGCTTTATCATAGTCAGAACTAGCACCGGAGCTTGCAGTTGTTCTTTTACTATTTTTCTGCTCATCCTCAGGTTGTTTAGTTCTTTGGCCAACATTGTAAACTCCTTCAATTTTTCCAATTTCGCCCTCTAACTTTTTACGTGGAGTACCTTGAAGCACATCAGCTAAAGTATCGTTTTCCCTGCCAGCAGTAGAGTCTAAGTGGGAATTCTCTATTACGTGATTTTTGTCTGCGAGTTGTCTTTCTCTAGAATTATTTCTCTTTAGAAAGCCCCCATCATCACTCTCCTTTCCAGGATCGTTTGGAGATATCTGCATGTCGACAAGATTTCCATATGATCCTCTGCGGCTAGACACAGCTGCTTGTGGTTGAGGTCTGCTATCAGTAAGGTCAGTTTTGACTTCATCTATAAGTAGTTGGGGTTGTGACGCAGCTCTTCTAGCCTCAAAGGTTTTCGCTTGTTGTTCTCTCTCTATTTGTTGAATGCTACGTCGATCAGGAGAAAGTTGTGAGTTTCTTTCGTCTTTCATACCATCCTTATTGAATGCCTAAATCAATAAATTTACGATGATAATATTATGTAAGTTGGTGGATTCAAAAATACTAACCTGTTGCTGGATTTGTGCGAAGGTCTGTGGTCTATTGACCATACGATTCGCTGAACTTCCCCCATAGGCTGTTTGGTAATACATTTGTTCGTCTGGTCTTGCAGCTAACATCTCTTGTGATCTGGCTTGCGCTAAGTGTTGCTGAAACATTGTTTGTTGTTGAAATTTAATTTGTTGATTTGTTTGAAATTGATGCTGAGCCTGTTGTGCTAATATATGCTGTTGAATAAAATGCTGATTATATTGCTGCTGTTGAATAGTATCTAATCTAGATTTTTGTGAGTTCCCTTGATCTTGTGCTCTTTTCACTTCAGTTTGTTCTTCATTCAAATTTCTTTGACTTTTTCTGAGTTCATCTGCCACGTTATTGAGACCTACTTCTTCATTTTTTTCGTCTGGTTCTTTGCTACTTTTAAATTTACTCGATATCATATCTTTTATAGTATAGTATGTTTTGGTCATGCCTTTTGATGATTTTGGTGTATCTTTCTGATTATTGTCTTTACTATTTGGATCTATTTGGACAGATACTGACTGATTATTATTCGTATATTCATCAGAAGTTACATAAGGTCTCGGAGCAGGTTTTGTAGGATCTCCTCCTTGCCAAGTTTGTCTTGGGATTGCACCAGTAGACGAAGGAGTTTGAGCATTGTAGCAGTCTTGTGGAGGTATGTAAGTTGGTCGATAGAAGGTGTTGGTATCACCTGTGTGACAGGTTTGTGCCATATTGGGATGGGTCTGTAAAAAAATACGAAACATTATTATATCAATCTAATCTGAATGAAACGGGACATTAATTATAATGTCCATTTGTTTGCGTTTCCCATGGGATTTTTATTCATTATTTAATTGACTGTAACATTAGAATGAACGGTGAATAGTGAGAGGAGGGTTTGAAATTATATGTGATGCTCATTGATCATTCAGGAGAAAATATAACGAAATTATTTATACTGATAATCACACTAATTCATAGTGAAACTCTTCATTTTGAAATCTGCATAAATGGCCTTAACATAGGTTTATTTGGGAAACCTTAAAAAAACTATACAAAGATAAAAATTCAATTTATCTACGACTTTCGTTCTTTTTAGCGAGAATTCACATCGACAAGTGTTCCAAATACTTATTAAACTCAATTCATCAACTTAGCAACAATAAATATTCTCATGAATCTTTCTAACATTTCTGACTTGACGAACTGAAAAGGCAAGAAGCAGTTCACTCAATTGGAGTTCTGTGTAAAATTTGAATGTGAGTGTTACGTAAACAATAAGCAGAATGCCCTGGTACTGATAGCATGGTTTATGTCCTATCAAAATATATTTCTAATTCTTGATTTTTCATTAATAAGGAGTGTGAGCTATGGTAAGAAAGTTCTAGAAACCGAGACAGTGTAACATACATCTGTATAACAATTCTATGCTCAACCAAATTCGATAAGGTTTTGTTGATCACTATTACGATAACTCACACTCCTTATTAATGGTATTTGGTACAGATCAGCCGAATTGATTCATTTGAATATGAATATGCTAATTATGAACATTACGGCATATTATGGTCTGACTTGAGCATGAGAAAAGTTTTTTCTGCGTTTGTCAGGTGAAAATATCGGGAATACATTTCTTTACTTGAATTAGCTAGCAAAGGTATGTGTCTTGTATTCATGCTCATAGAATTCTATACTCAAACAAACTCGATAAGGTTTTATTGATCACTGGGGCAAATTGCAAACATGCGAACGTTTCTAACTTGTTGGTTTTCATCAGTGAAATGAATGCCAGCGACTACAAATCTGTCAAGTATCTATATTCGCTATACACGGAGACACTAAGGTATCAATCATACACTAGCGCCATCTAGAGTATGCTTGACAGATTAGTAGTCGCTAGCATTCATTGCACTGATGAACTAATAAGTTTAAAACGTGCGTATGTCAGTAATTTGCCCCTGTCATCAACAAAATCTAATCGAGTTTGTTTAAGTATAGAACTGTTAAAGATAAAGATGTACGTTACACTGTCTTGATTTGTAGAACTTTCTGTTACCATAGTTCATACTCCTTAATAATGATATTTGGTACATATCAACTGAATTAATTTATTTGAATCCAAAATAACAGTTTTGTGGCATTAACAGATATGTGGATTAAACAAGAAAAACATTTGTTGACATCAACTAAACTCGTGTTATTCATGGGATATTAAATTTCGTTTCTGAAATAATTATTATTGAATGATGAATGAAATAAATTCAAATAAATATAAGAATATTTGTATAATATTCGCTCTGTATCGATTCGGAAATGATTTTTCCAATAAAGAAAACGTTAACGTTTCATGCGCTGCCTAATTGATTTATTTTTTGCCAGAAATTTCTTCACAGATTGTTTTTGAATATGCTTTTTTTAAGAAGTGGTCTGAATGGAAAAATCCAAAAATTTGAGCTCTGAAGATTTGGGTGGTCACAAAATCAGCCCAAGCCGAATGAACAATCTTTTTCTGTACCTTTCATTTAGAACTGCCCTTACTTCGATGGTAAAATGAGCATTGATTATTTTGGAATCACAAGTTTTGTGGCCTAAGCAAATTTAATGAAAAAGATAATAACTAGAGATGAATTCTCCGGGACCTCTACAGATTTTATTCTAAATAAATCTCTAGAAAACATTTAGAATAAACATGCCCTAGATAACACTGTATCCAATCCAAACAATTTGTATTAGGTGATGAATTTAAATAATTTGGTCAATATTCTATATTTTCTTTGATTCTTCATTAGTCAATTACCACCATTTGTTAATAATATTTATGTCTATAAAATGATACACTATTTTCTAGAGATGTTTATAATTTAATTCTAAATATTTTCAAGAGATTTATTCACATTAAAATCTGTAGAGGTTCCGGAGAATTGATCCAACTATTATCTGTAATATTCAAAAAACTCTTCATAGTAATTTTTCAATATATATTAATGAAAAAGTACCAGCTTTTTTCCTGTTATTTGACTACATCTATTAATTTTTTCTTTAGCACTGGCTACTGGGCAATTCACAAAGAATATCGATTTGAAAAAATTTGCTAAATTAATGACCGTAAAATTAAATTTCATCATTGATCCAATTAACTATATTTCCTATAGTATCGGAAAAATTCTAGAACTTCAAAACTTAAAAATTATAGTCCATCTAGAAAGTATCTGGAATTTATTATTTTTCATATTTTTAATATATTTCTATTTGTAACATTCTAAGACAAAAGTAATGGATGAAATAGATTGTGCAGATAGTCGGCTATGGCCAAAGTTGCATGGCAAGACTATTTGTCAAATATTGTTGATTGTCAACAGGTATACAATATATGAAATAATGTGGCGACTAGAAAAAAGAAAACAGGTAGAATATTTGTATAGAAATGGTTGCCCAAACGTTAAAAAATTAATGCAAATTGACTGAACTGGGAAAAAGTGCTATATATGAGATAATAAAGAGAATAAAATATGGCATGGATAGGAAGCATAGACCAGTTTCAGGAAGACTGTGTAAGATTTAAAAAAAACAATTTAAACGCTTTATTGACCTAAGGACGACGCTATCCGCACCTGGGGTTTCGCAAATTGTCTAACAGGTTTGGAAATGAACGAAATATAAAAGTATGTCCAGAGACCGTCCGTATGTCACTGAAAAGACAAGGCTACATATCAAGGAAACCAAAAAAAATCCCTATAATGACACCCTCACAAAAGGAACGAAGGATAGAATTTTGTCAACGTTCTCAAGAAGATAATAATTTAATAACGTCTTTCTATCTGATGAAAGTTGTTTCCAACTTGGTGGAAATCACTTAAAAATCCTATCAAAACAAGCTGTCATCGTCCAAATTTCCCACCAAAATAATGGTTTGGGGAGCAATATCTCAGCGTGGTGCTACGCCTTTCTGTAAAGTTGATAGAACCATTAATAGTGAAAAGTATTGTGGCATTCTAAACGATTTTGTCCTTGAAACGGCGCATGCTTTAGATCCAGAGGGGTGACGTTTTCAGCAGGATAATGCAAGATGACATACTTCAGCCTATACTCAAGCTTGAATGCAAGAACACCAAGTGACAACCACTTCATGGCCAGCAGCTTCACCAGTTCTTAGTTCCATTGAAAACATATGGAGACTAATGAAGATTGAAGTTGAACGACAGCGCCACGAAATAAAGATGATTTAAATCAGTCAGTTTTACAGTCCTAGACTACATCACCGAAAATTATGTGTACCTCGACTTTTAGTCAATTGTTTACAGTTAAATTGAAATTGTATAAGAAGAATATTTTGTTTTCATTTTCTAATTCAAAAATTAAAAATGTATACTAAATGATTACAATTGAGCTTTGTTTTTTCCGGATACTTTTTAAACAGGACTATCTATTACTATTCAGTAAGAGTCAAAAGTTGTAAAGTGAGTTCGTACATTTATGGTTGTACTAACGAATGTATACATTTTTAATGTCTTCAGTAAAGTCATATCTCATATAAGTGATTAATCGTATCATAATCTCATTTTCCCCATTTTATACTTCTTTAGCTGAATTTTTGAACTCAATTTTGTGGATACCTTTCAATCGAAATATCCAGAATTCTTTAGATATCCAAATTTCCTCCAAATGAGTTTTTTCCTTATCTCCCAATTATAATCCTCTGGAATTTTTATATGGTAGTAATTTGGCGGATATTGTCCAAGTACCTAGGGCGTTTCTTTTTAAAGTTAACGTCTAGAGCACAAATATAATTGAATTTCACAAAGAATTTTCTATATGTATATCAGATGTAATCTTTTCAGATAATTTTCGGTTCGAAATTCACAAAAAACATATATTTGGACGTTACGAAATTGCTACGTAGCACAAAAATAATCTGTAGTTATTCAGTGGAGACATAAGTTGCAAATTCCAAGGCAAGGAAGGCATGCGGATTAACATCTAAGCATCAATTTAACGGTTTAATACCACTTTTAGGTACCAAAGCCCGCCAAAATGTATAATATCGCCAACTCTAGAATAAATGAAGGAAAGCAGGGCATGTCATTGTTGTCATATATCTTTTGGTGGAAAGTTAGAAATAGTTGAAAACTTACAGTATCATTACTGTTCAAAGCAAACTCGACCATGTTATTCCGAATGAATATAATCAAGTAACAGACCAACTACCGTAACAAAGGCCGTGTACATACTGAGTGCGCTCATGAAACCAACATGAAGAAGCAACAGTGTTTGCTCCTATCCAGGCAGAATATAAATTATATCCCAAGATTATAATCGGACTTTTCCGTGAAGCAGCAATCAAACAATTGTATAGTTCTAGTCGTACCTGAAGAATGGAAGAGTGCTCCTTAATTGTGCTCCTCTATTGTTGCCCATTAACATTTCGATTATGCATTCAGTGTAGGATCCTTATTATTTACCTTGCGCATGTTATTACCGTGATTTTCCGTTCCGAAACGTATTTTCATTATTTTCTTGGACTAGGGTGGATGTTCCGTGGAAATTTCGGTCCGGTGTTGATGACCTTCTGTCTAGATCAGCGGTTGTCAAACTGTTGGGGGCGTGAAGATATGCATGAAGAGACGCACACACGCTAGTTCCTGTCATTTTTGTAACGATCATAAGCGAACCCCTCATCGGGAAGTATGACAGTGATAGAATATGATATAATACGATTATCTTGAAACTCCCAGGAGTTCTCCGGACTTTTCAGGAGTTTTGAATAACGAAATCCCTCTCAAAACTATTTTTCGAGTTGAACAATAAGATGTACTATTAAGAGTAAGAATAAGTTCGTACGGTATTTGTACAAAAATTGAAGCTTCATAGTGAAAAATTAGTTATACATTCAAAGTTCAAAGTATTGTTCGCTGCTAGCCACTATTTATCCCATCTTTATTACAATTGGCGTATACCATCGCGAAAAACGGCTGACTCTTTGGCCGCTATCCATGCATCGATCCATTTTTTGACTTCATTGTAACTGGAGAAGTGTTGGTCAGCCAGGACATGTTACATCGATCGGAAAAGATGGTAATCGGAAAGAGCAATTTACGACGGGTGGAGTATTATTATTCTTTATAGTAATTGGGCGTCTGTTCACCCTACCACTGCGTCCGCACAGACTATTGTGGTTCACTCCTGATTCATATTTCCCCGGCGAGATCCAGTTTTTGAATAAAACCGATATTCTTGTTCAGGGGTATTTTTTTCAGTTTCCAATGGGCTATAATAGCCCGACCAAAAACCTTGAATTTGATGGGACTAACCGCTGGGCACTCTGAGACGATGTGCATGGCTGTTTCAGTGTCCTCAAGGCACAGCCTGCATTCATAGTCTTCAGCCATACCGATTTTGTGCAGATGCGCTTTCAGCTTGCAGTGACCTGTCATAATTCCGACAAGTATTCAGATTTTGGCCTTGTCCAGACCTAACGTTGTATTCCCAAGAAGGGTTCTGGGCCTACCAGAGGCAGCATGGCTCCAGCAAATGCCAGCCAATCTGCCTCTTCGTTATCCAAACAAAAGTCATTCTATTATGTTTACCGAGCCTGTTTAATTCCGTGCGGCAACTCCAGACTGTTTTTGATGTACATTAGATGCATTCTAGAGCTTTTAGTACTGACTGAATATCGCTAAATATTTTGACTTTGCCGTGGTGAATTTGCATATTGACCGAGATTCAATGAAATGCTGACTCTCGATTTACTCGCATAGACTCCCGCTGCCGTTCCGTTCGTTGTTCGCGAGCCGTCAGCATGCTGGATCCATTCGTCCCGGCTGGGGTGGATTATATTGAAATGCCGTTCTTGGCTCGTGACTTTTGACATTAGATCCGAGGGCATCGATAGGTGGCTGATCTTTGAAAGCTCGTCTAGTAGTCCTGAGCCTCCCATCACTATTGCCTCTAGCCTGTCGAGCACCAGTTGATGTAGTTTATATATGGTCTGTTCCACCTCCCTCTGGATGAGCAAGTGTAGGGTTGGTGGATTTAGTAGGACCTCCATGGCTTCCATGGGTGTGGTGCGAAACGCACCTGTAATAGCAAGGCAATCCTGTCTCTATAGTCGAGTGAGCTTATGCTGGCCAATCATTTGTTGGTCTTTTTTCCACTCGACAGCGCCATAAGTTATCTGTGGTATAATTACCATAGTTTATAGCCAATACATCTGCATTAGCTTAAACCCCAGGTTTTATCGCAGATCCGCCTGCAGGTCCAGAATCCCATTCTGGCTTTATGACACAATTTGTCTTGGTGTGCATTCAAATTGAGAGTTTTGTCCAGGACTATTCCCAGGTATTTTTCCTCATTAGAACACTGTATTGTTTCATCACGGATTTTCGGCAGTTCTAATCCATCCAGCTTCCATTTCTTTATGAATGGTACCATAACTACCTTTTGTAGGTTAAAAGACATATCTTTCCTTATATACCATTCGTCGATAGTGTCCAGTATCTCTTGATAGACGGCCGATATCCTCACCTCCGATTTACCTTTCACTAAGATTGCCAGGTCATCGGCAAATGCTTCAACATCAACTCCCCACAGCAAGATTATGGCTAGCAGGTTATCGACGAGAAGGGTTTACAGTAAGGGTAGGAGAATTTCCCTCTGCGGGCAGCCCTTCGCAGCCTTGATCTCGAAGATCCACCTACAAATCAGCGGATCGATTCCGCTCGCGGTCATAGCCTCAGCGAGAGAAGCCGGCAACTATTATTAAAAGCAGTTGTAAACTAATAATAATAACATCCGATGATAACTGATACCTCCTAAGTGAAAATTTCAGTTACCACGCCACAAAAAATACAATGGCCGTTGATATCACTAATACCAGGTATAGAAACATGAAATCGGAATTTTCCAATAGATGATGCTAGCCATCCGTTAAGGAACCGTAAAACAGCTTCTGCAGCGGCATCATCTCTCTCTCTAACTGCTGACGAAGAGTTTCAATGCACAAAAACCCAAGTTCCACATACATCTGTTTATTTTTACATAACATTAAACATGTCGAGTTTTGTAGAATGCCTTGCGAACAGCATTAATTTTCTGCTATCATTTGAAAAAACTGTTGTAGAATTGTACTGCATGCTTGTCGAAGCTTACGGTGAATATTCACTTGATAAAACATAAAAATTCAAAAGAGTTGATTTTGACGTGAGAAACGAAGAACGTGGGAACCACCGAAAATTTTTGCAGACAACTAATTGTAAGTCTTATTGGATGAAGATGATACTCATGCTCAACAAAAACTCGCAGATCAATTGAATATGATTCAGATAGCCATCTTCATTCCCTTGAATGCTATGGAAAAGAATCAAAAATTAGGAAAATGAGTTTTTCATGAAGGCAGCAAGAACATCGAAAAACTTATGATATGCAGCGCGACAGACCCAAAAAAAAATCATTTGTACGTTGAATCGTGACAAGTGAAGAAAAAAGCGTCATAAATCATAAGTGAATCCTGGCCAACCATCGACATTGCAAGACCAAATACCTTTGGAAAGAAAACAATGCTCTGTGTCTGGTGGGATCAGAAGGGTAAAATATTATTATAAGCTGTTAAAACCTGATGAATCCGTTAGCAGTGAAATAGCCAACAACAAATAATCGATTCAAATCGAGCATTACGTACAAACAGTTAAGAATAGGCGCTGCTATCATCTTACAGAGTTTGCCATGAAGCTTATAAAATACCCTGTACAGCTCAAGCAAAATGTCAAAAAAAATTGTCAAGAAATTGACACAAAGCAGTTCTATTAATTTGTATTTTAATTGACAGCGACGCATTGTGTAATAGTTATTTATTGTACTTTATCATTGAGAGCGTCTTTCAGCGTCCAGACGTCAGTCGAAGCGCTAATTACGCTCTGAAGACAATGCGATTTTATATGCAATACAACATTTTTTCTATAGCAAGACTTCAAAATTTAAAAAAAAATTGGCATTTTTGGCACAAAAATCGCAACTGTGTTACTCCGTTACTGGGGATATGAATTACTCTGTCAACAAATGTAAAACAAATTTTACATTCTGGTTTTTGCGAAGGTTCGGTATTTTAGAGTTTGTATATTCGGTTTGGTATTTTAGAGTTTTTATATGAAGGGAATACGAAATGTACCGAAAAGAATTAACACAAGAAGAAGAAAACGTGCCATCAGATGTAGAAGGTGCAGCGTTGGAAGCGGAAAGTTTATTGTTGCCCCAAAAACCTACGATGATGTATGAGGAGGAAACCGGTCTTTTGAAAAGTGAAAAAGCATCAAGAATATCATCTGGTAGTTGAAGAACGACGAAAACAATGCCCAGTGTACAAGTTGTTGTGTTCCAAAAATAGATGTTTCTAATAATGTTTATTGTAAAATTACACATGTTGTTAATCATTTAATCAATGTGTTTGAATTTGTAAATTTAATTGATAAGCTATAGAAAAAACTATTTTATTAAGATAGAACATATGAAAGTTCCTTCGCCAAATTTTCAGAACCTTTGGACAAAAACGTGAGAATAGATTTTTTCTATACATATATAATAAAACAAAATAATTGGAATGTGTAATGAATTATTTGCCCTAAATTAAATGAAAATTAAATAAAAAGAGTAGCAGGAACACAAAAAATGATGTTTTAATGTTGTTTTCTGTCTGCTTTGTCTGTTACGGCTAATCTCCGAAAGTTCTCAATGGATTTTTAGTGGTTTTTACAGGTAGACTAAGAAGAGCAGAAAAAAAGATATATTCAATGAAATATAACAAGTTATTGTTATATTATATACATATAATGGAACCATATGATCCGAATGTCGGTATATTACATATATTCTAAAATAATATAGAAAGAGGCTTTTTACTTGATAGAAGAAGAAAATCTGTTTTGATATTCAAATTTTTTTACATATATTCACTGAAAATTTGAGGGAATTATCCTAGAAGAGTAACAAAATACAGAAAAAACTTTGAAATTTTTGTTTGATTGTATCGGTCTCTACTTGTCGGAAATACATCTTGATGATTAAAGTAAAAAAACTTAATTTACGCTAATGTATTTAATTTCACAACAATTGTTTGTTGTGAAGTACCATACTTACATGACGAAGTCATGTTGTCATGACGAAACAATTATTGTGAAATTAAATAAATTAGCGGAAATTAAGTTACTTTAATTATTTAAAATTTTTGTTTGTTTTTTGCGGTAAATTATTCTTTGTGAAGTGTTCCCGCGTAAACGAAATCGCGGGCATCAGCTAATAATCAATAAAACAAATGTGTTACTTAATAAACTGAGGCCAAGTACTTATTGAAAATATCATAGTTCAATAATGCAAATTTTTTGAATTGATCTCTGAATTATTAAAATCAAAGCCTGTAAAATTACACATTTCAAAGACTCAAAATTTTATCCATTCCGTTTTATTATTATTCTACTGTAGGATTCCCGGATAATAAAACATGAAGAATTTTCAATATTACAAATTCAGTATTTTGATAGTGTTGAATGTTTAAAATGTTACTCGCAGCCATGCAATCTATTATCAAATTATAATAAATACTTAAATATTCGTCAAAGACTGGATCATTCATTTCACGTATTATCTGATAGTTTGTTTATCGGTTTTGACGTATTTCAAATTCTAGCAACGTCTATAGAGCAAGTGATCAATTACAAACTATTTTGGCGTAAATACAATTTGTAATTCCGAAGGCACCTTGTACAGGAACTTAAGATAACTGCAGTCAATTGCTATTTTCATTTGAGAATTTAAAGTATCTCGACATAATGTCATAAATCAAGAGGAAGAAGGTTGCGATTAGGTCCGTGAGATCTACCAGTTGGTTAGAAATGAAACATAATCTACCATGTCTTAATGTTTGTGTTCATGAGCTTATTTTCTGAAATATCAAGAAATTATTTAAAGATATTAATTTAGTTTTTTCCTTGAATGATTAAATAAAATAAAGATATGAAGCACATCTTCCAGAACAGCGTTTGAAACTCCCATCGATAATCGTCAATCCAACTTTTCTGAATGAGAAATAAGAACAATCAATGAAAAATATATCACATTCTTGCTCTCCTCCATACTCTATAGTGGCTGTGCGATGTTTGATTATTCTATATGTCTACTAAAATGAAAGTGTTATCAAGACATTTTTATTCAATTCAATTATTGAAAATTTTTGAGGAATTGTCAAAATTTTAGATAATAGACAGAATTATTATTTTTAAGTTAGGCATTCAAAATGGAACGAACATTTATTCACTCAAATACTAATCGAAAAATCGAGTATTTTCATTGGAACCAATTGCAATCGGCTTGGTTTTCCATATCTCGATAAAGGAAGTAGGAAGATTATAAATTGGTTACTCCAGAACTAAATATGCATTTAAGATGAATGGCTGGAGGAATAAATTTTCTCGTATCGTGTAAGATAGACATAGCAACTAGAAGAAATCTTATACAATTCTCACAGGAAGAAAATTCACATGCTAACGGTTTTGATGGCACGAACCAGTTTCTTTATGAATATTCAATTTAATATGAAGCTCCTTCATTTTCCTCACTTAATAAGCACTGGTGAAGTTTTTGTAATGTATTTAATCTCTTACTAGTTTTTGTGCGTAAAAAGTGAACGTTTATTATCGATAATGAAAAGATATCAATCTTAAATAACTCAAGTGCTGCGTTTATATTTTATGGTTTTGAGTATATTTACAGTTTTTCAGTTGTCATCGAACACTTTCTATCAGTTACGAAAGATTTACGATTATTGGTATTTTAACAAGGGTTGCAAATTTAATTTTTCCTTCGTGCCGATGATTTTAGAAGTACTGCTGTACTTGAAGAGTTCAATCTAAGTATGAAATCAGTTTTTCTCTATCGTCTCTACTTTTTAAGATAGTACATCAACTCATCTATTATAATTGCTTTTTCGATCAATGTTTATTCACGTATGTGAATAAACATTGTTTTCAAATTATTAATTACAATATGATCAAGGTAGTCCGTTGACTTTCAGGCTGCAATGAGATCCTTCTAACCAATTAAAAAACAAAATTCACCCTATTTAGAAGCAGAGCAAAATTAAAATGGCTAATTAAACAATTTCAAAGATATAAATTTGTGGATTTATATTTTTAGCCGACCCTCCAACAATTTATTTTTAGTCCGTCTTTAAGTTAGAGTTCTTAGAGTGATTCTAAAACCCCTCAATAAATTAGCGAAGATACCGCTAGACCCCTAGCTAGCTCCTAGATCCTACCCGGATCCATATGTACGGAATAGAACCGTGTTTAATCGATGTAGACCACGCGACAAGTTAGTTACTGCGGTATCGCCGCATAAGGTAGATAACATTTGTGCTTAATATTTGTGTTTTGGAAAAAGTTCTATTTTGTGAATGACTGAATAACCAATTAGATATTAATCAGTCTACTTCTCAACATGTATGATCAATCACAACCTGTAACCACGCTTCCTTCATCCATAATATGATACTCTATGTATCTCAGTGCGTAATGTAATCCTAAACAGTTGAAATGACTTTATGATCGAAACGCGTCGTGTATTACATTCTTAATGAATGAGTTGTAGCGACCTTCCTCGTCCAGAATTCTACTCTGCTTTGCTGCAGCTTCCCGGCGTAGCATATAGAAGACGCTACCGCTTTCTGAATGCCGAGCTTACCGTCCTCACCCGGTTCGAGTAGAGCAGAGTAAAAGCGTTCCGTCAACCGACGTTACAACGTGGAACAAGGTTACTGGTGTCAAAGGCAGACATGCGCACTACGCCTATCTGAAAAGTTCAGGCGCGCATACTCGGAACGAAACACCGCCTCCGAATTAGGAGATAGAAGCTCCCTCATAATATCACCGTTTCACTTCAGAGCTTCAGAGTTGTGAAAAGTTGATGAAATATAGTGTTTCATTCTCAAATATACGGTATATTTTAATGAAAATAATGAGTAATCAATATTTTATATGAATCGGAGGTAATCCTACCTGATCTGGAGACAATGTTTGCCCGTTTGAAAGCGTCCAGGCGGCCATTTGTTTAGGGGGTACGTCAGGTGCCACAACTCCTTTTGTCCTCTTCTTATAATCGTGTAAAATTGGTATTTTGGAGTTTTTATCCGTGCTTGAAAGAATCACTTCCCTTTCAATCTGAAAAATTAAAAATAATATACCATTGGCAAAAAATGAAGTTGCGAATTGAAGCAAAAAAGGATTTTATCCAAGAATATAGATAATATTGAGCTATGATTAATTGATTCTTTGTATACGTTCAAAGTATATTACTTGTGTAGTACAGTTCACAACTGAAATAGAGGCGAATAGATACCGTCGATTGTCGGAACCTAAGCAGCAATGTTTCGAATCTGGTTGGATTCATCATCAGTGCTAGCTTTAATGTCCAACACAGATATGAGTTACACTATTATGATACCAAGAATCTTCTATCGTCCATAGTTTGATACTCGAGATTTTTCAACCAAAATATTAGTAATTAATTGTTTTTCATATTTGTACTGAAAACGCAGTTAAATACTTTTTCTAAAAGAATGCAGAAGATAATTCTAATGTGGGTTAAAGAAGGAGGGCAGTACAACTGCTTGAATTTGTATCAAAACAACTTTTAGAAGCACTTTTACTATTCAAAACACATAAGATTGATTTGATCAGTCAAAACTTAAGGGAACCATGATCAGTCGTACTGCTCTTTTCTGGATGGAATCCAAAAGGTGTAACGAATGCTTGGATGCTGAGCCCCAAACATTGGAGCAGTATTCAATTCCTGGTCTAATCTGGGCTTTATAAATAAGAAGAAACTGGTCCGCAGGAAAATATTTCCTAGCCAAATTTCATTTACCCTATTCGTTCATCATTTTGAGATCGTCGCTCAAGGAAATGATTTGCTGGCATCTATGGGGGTGAGACTCAACGGTACTGAAAGGTTTACGAAAATACGCATGCAGTACCTGCGTATTTCTCTAATTCAAGAATTGAACTGTATTCCCGATGACTTCTATCGTTACAAACTTAGAAACCTTACTCCTGCTCAGGTCACATCCTATTACGGCGTGATGCTAATGAATATCATTTATCTCTAAAATGATGCGGCGAATATTCATTTCGATTATAATAACGAATATCAGTTATGGTGAACAGAATAATACGTAATATGACTTGATAATGTTAAAATAAATTAATTCGACTGATCTGTACCAAATATCATCAATAAAGAGTGTGAGCTATGGTAAGTTCTACAAATCGAGACAGTGTAACATACATCTGTATGACAATTCTATACTCAAACAAACTTGTTGATCACAGGGGAAAATTGCAGGCATGCGCTCGTTTCAAACTGGTTGCTTTACTTCAGTGCAATGTATGCCAGTGACTACAAATCTGTCAAGTATCTATATTCGCTATACACAGAGACACTAAGGTATTAATCATACACTAGCGCCCTCTACAGTATGCAGACATACATACTAGACATACCTTAGCGAGCTAATTCAAGTAAAGAAATGTATTCCCGATATTTTCACGTTATAAATTCAGAAAAAACTTTCCTCGTGCTCAAATCGGACCATAATATTCCGTAATGTTCATAATTGAATATGAATATGCTAATTACTACTAAACTCAACATTTTGAGATTCCGGTTGGAATACACCTTTTTCTTGCCAAATTTTTGTTATATAATGCTGATTTACTGCAAAACTGTCCCATAGACAAAGAAAACAGCAATATTTTGTAAATCATTCCTGAAGTTCCCCTAAAATTCCTGTACTTGTAAGTCCCCACATAACTGCCATTTATACGTGTTGTAGTTTATTTTATCCAAAATATTGCGCATATTTTCTTAATTTTCTTTCATCTTCACTGAATGGACAACTGCTATAGAGGGTTTTAAATTATCCAAATGATGGTCTAAATGGTTCTAGCCATAACATAGGGACTGCAAAAGGCATACTTTTTCTCTTCCCATTCATCCACTGCACCAATGATACGCTACAACTCATTCAGTGTGGGGAGCACACTGATTGTCTTGATCTCCTATTGAAACACCAAAATATTGGTAGTAGGCTTTTTTAATATTTTCAGAAAACGGCCTGGCTTGTGATTTCACCATAAATTCTCCACAAATGTAACAAAATTTGTCATGAGAAATTTTGCAACTGAGGCGCGTCTGTCTCGACCTTTTCGTCCTTAAAACATTTTCTTATCTATACACTAACTTCGAATCTCAACAGAAGACTAATGTTTAATCTTAATTTTATGTCTAATATTGTAAAGAACGCAGTTTAGGTACTTTTCCTGTTATAATTTGCATCCATTTTATCCGTCCCCTCATAAAATTGATTACTTGCTAATGTAAAATGGTCTTATGGAGCTATTGAAAAGTAGTGTTAGGGCTTTAGGCATATTCTTCCTTTTATAAGAAGGGTATTTCCATCAAAAAAAAAATAAAGATCTGCTTTGTGTTACAAAAATCTTGTCGACCAGTGTAATTAGCATTCAACTTGTCATTCTTATGACTTGTTATTTCACCCGTTCAAAACAAGTTCGTCCGTCTTAATCAAACACTCAATATTCATCAGAAAGAATAATTAATCCGTTTAATAAATTGTTAGTACACGAACTAGTAAACATTCAAGTGGAATGTGGAAATTGAAATTATAAGCTCACCGGAAATTTGCTGGAATGTGTCTGCAATCCTTGTTGTGCATGAGTAGTACTCAGTTGGCCATCGTTGCCTGCAGCTCCAGGGATGGTTGCCTCATTGTAAAGAGGATATGGGGGCATTCTGTAGGGAGGCGGTGTGGAAGAACCTGATTGCTGAGAACCTGAAGGTAGCTGGGGGAGTGGTTTTGGGGGTGGCACTGGTTTATATGGCCCATAACCATCAACCTCAACTGAAAAAGAGAAAAACGGAGACATTATGAAGTTACCTTTAAAATGGCAACAAATTAAAGAACAAAACGGTGCATATTTTACTCAAATCGAACAATCCGAAGCATGTTGAATAAAAAATAATGTAAAATAAAATAAATAGAGGTTTATACTTGGCAAAAGGTATATAAAATTATTTACATATTTTAATATTAGCCTTCTACATATTTAATTTAAAAAATTATATTAAATAATTATAACTTCAGGAATTTACCACTTATATCAAACGACATATAAAACGAACATTCATTATAAGAGATCCAAATTATATAACAAAATCCAATAAATAAAAATTGTTAACCAAAATCCTATAAATTAAATATTTTAGTAGACAAATTTTGTTTCTGCTCATCAACCTTATGAAAACAGATATCTTTCAAAAATGTTTAACATAATCTTAAGAATTTCATCATAAAACCATCTTACTTAGAATATTCAATATTATTGGATATCTAACTAAGTTATTTTTTTAAAGTCTCAAGATATGTAAAAACATTACTAAAAAACAAATTTTAAGAGGGACTTTGCTTCGTCAGTACTCAATTATATTCATATTCAATAATATATAACATCAATCAACAAAAATATTTTTCTCACCTTTTAACCATTCAGAAAGCTTGCGGTAAATGAATACTGAAAATTTAAATGGAGTGTAATGTTAACTCAAATAAATAATTCTGTGGTTTACCATTGATCTAAAAGATTGAAAGGCAATTTAATGGCCTCTGTTAGCAGTTACTAACTGTAAAAAGAATGTTAAGGAAACCAAATAATTATATATTATGAATAAAATAAAATAAATAGAGGTTTATACTTGTCTACTTAAAATATTTAATTTATAGGATTTTGGTTAACAATTTTTATTTATTGGATTTTGTTATATCATTTGGATGTCTTATAATGAATGTTTATTTTATATGTCGTTTGATATAAGTGGTATTTATATGAAATTAATTTAATTTAATTCTTGAAGTTATAATTATTAAATGTAATTTTTTGAAATTAAAGATGTAAAAGGCTAATATTAACATATTTAAATAAATAATAAAAACTAATGGATTTTCCCCAACCTAATATTATATTATTATCACCATTAATCGCGCACATTCATAACAACTAAGAACAGCTGAGAATTTCTGTGAATTACGTCATATAAGCTAAACAAGAGGCGACAGGAATTTCCTCTTTGGCATCCTTCGTACTGACGCAAGATTTCTATTTGAACAAATAGAACATCTAACAGAAATGAGTGAATCGACAAATATGAAGACAATAGATGTAAAAATATTTCTTTGAACTGTTATTAGATGGATAGATATACTTTATTCGATCTCTTTTTACAAATACCAAAAGATTGTATTGTATCACAAATGAAACCAAAACTAAGAATAAACAATTCAGCAATGAATAATGAATGAAAATATCCCCTCTATAAACCCCTCAAAATTTTCTTTAAGAAACAACTCTCCTAAAGAATAGTAACACTTAGTGTATAAAAAAATTCTCAACGCCATTTTTTGCCTATTATTACTTTTACAATTAAGTTATGCCTTGAAACTGTTCGGTCATTTATTCCATATTGCAAAGATATGTCACATTTTTTTGTATATAGGTTAAGTTTGTTATTTCCCGAATCAAATTATTTTTATTTCTTGTTTCATAATTGTGTTTCAGTTCATAATTTTGAAGTTCAGAGTAGTTATTTATTACATAGATAACGCATTCATATATATTTTTTTTTTATTTTTTTTTTTTGAATATCAAAACAGATTAAATCTGTTAGTCTTCTACAATTTTAATTTCAAATAAAGAAGACTAACAGATTCAATCTGTTTTGATATTCAAATTTTGTTATATTTTTTTTATCAAGTAAAAAGCCCTTTTCTATTTAATTTGCATTCATATATGTACTGATCATTTAATGTTAGAATTTTATGATCAATAAAGAGATTTTTGCAACTATCAGTTGGTTTCATTTCGAATATCACTCTCAAACTTTCATTTTGTAATTTAAATAATCTATCAGCTTCGCAGCTTCTTGCCCAAAAAATTATTCAGTACCATATTTTAGATTGAACGTAGGCATGGAACGCTGATAGAGCCGCTTTAACTCCTATATTTTCTTTTATTACCCGAAGGACATAACAAGAAAGTATTTTTCACACCAGGTAGTGACTGGTGTCTACGGCCCCAATAAAATCAACACTAAAGCTGAATATTCTTGGTGCGAAAGTTATGCTGTGTATCTGGTGGAACCAAGATGGTGTTGTGTACTAAAAGCTGCTAAAACCTGGTGATTCCATTATGAGTGATCGGATTGCAATGACTTTGTTTGAACCGTGCATTACGAGAAAAACGGCCATAATGTATGGACAAAAATGATAAAATGGTAACGATAAAACTCAATAATCATCGATATAATTACTTAATTTGATTAAAACTCTACGGACGACTGAATGAAGTATTAATTTGCAAATTCACACTCTGAATGAATCCTTATATCAGTTAATAAATTTAATATTTATCTAGGAACAATATGAGCGTGCTAAATCTGTTATAAATTTAATGCTCACATGAATTTCATAATGTAAGATGCCCATACATGCCTTATATTTTATTGAACTCTTATGACGTTAATGAAAAATTAGTTCCTTAAGCGAAGTGTTGATTGAATTAATATCACATACCATTATATTATTCATATTTCTGCTGGATTCTTAAAGCTTTTGATGCATCTAGAATTCATTTTCAGCACATTGGCGCTGATATTCAACTCATTTCAAAAAATCGAATCTTTTTTAATTTATGATCATGATACAAACTTCATAGATTCATCAAATCATAATTTTATTACATTTAATGAATTTGCAGTCGGTACTTCCTGATCAAACTCACCAATTTTGAGCAGTTTGGCATCTTTACCATGGTTTACGGTGGTCTCAGGCGACGATAAAGGATTTAAAGAAGTCTGAGACCTTCGCAACTTCTCTCCATGTTTCACCTGCCGAACAGTTCGACCAGATGCCATACCATGACGACATGTCAACAGTGTTTAACCCCAAAAACTCACATACAACAAAACACACCACCTTGGCTATCACCCAAGCATATCACCATAATAGAACAAGACATCAACCCAAGAACACTCCACAATGACTTGAGAACGAAAAGAACATCGTTAACAATTATTTCATAACTGTTGTTCATTTACTGTACTCTAATTCAACCAGGAGGTTTTTAAACTTTCCTACATGATGTAACAATGGTGAATTCAAAAGAACAATTGATAGACGTTCGCACAAAACGGAGCACTAGTACTAATAGTAGCCAGTCGACTTTCACGGTGGTACCACGTTAGGAACCATAATTCATATACGCAGAAAGAAGGGGGGACTGGTAATTTGTGACACTACAACTCATTAAAGGTAGTACTTTACTTTCGCGGATAATACAAAAAAGTGTACTTCTTACAGAGCTAGAAGTAGCTACTTATTCGCTCTACTGAAACTAAGTGGGGATATTCAGATTAAAAGATATAAACTCAGATTGGTTCTACATACGGTACTATGGCTTGTCTTCCCTGATGCGTGTAGTATTGTTCTGGTAGATGAATGTAAAAAGATCTACATCGCGCACGCAGTTTATATCATTAACTATTCAAAATGGTTCTGCGAGCGTTAAATACACCGTCATCGATATGAACGTCTGAAGATCCATTGATTTTGAAAAGTAGTTTATGGATTTATGAAGATAAAGTCACTGAACTCGGTCATATAAGAGAAATTTAGGTTCGTTACGTTTTTATGTCGTATTTAACGACTTCTATAAACGTACTTGGTCGAGTCTAGACATTGCAAGTATTCTTTAGGATGAGTGACGTTTATGTAATTATTGTGATAGATTCAATCCAAATTGCCTCACTGTGATTTGGAGAAGGTGATGATACCTAAATCATTAATAAATTGCTGTCTGAAAATTGAGGGAGAAGGGTTTTTGATTTTTTGTAAAATTGAGGCTACAGCTCAATGCGGAATGACCGTATCAAAATTTGAAAAAACGCCTTAAAGCACTAACTTGAAACAGAAACCTTTACGCGTTTGTTAAACAGTTCATTTACCTGCAAAATCCAAAATCTATAAATTATTTCTTAAGAAAGCTATATATGATTAATGAAAATATAGAAATAATTATGTGTTTCATCATCCGAAAGTCAAATGAATGTCATTTTTTGTACTAATAGAACTGTTCTCCTGAGAATTAAAGATACGTGGTTAAATGATGATTACGCTTCAGTTAGGTTCTTATTTTTTTTTCGCAGCTATTCGACTTTTCTATTGATTTCTATTCATGCGATGTTAAAAAGCTGACAAGAATTATAAGATTAAATGTTTATTAATTGAGATTGCACCTTTTACTTTTGGATTCGCATTAAATGAACTACAAATTCACGCTCTTTATCGAATGATCAAATTAAATTTGAGCATACGTGAAGAAAAATCCATAGTAAAATCAATTCAAAACAAAATTCGAAATGACAATTTATATTCATTACTAAAGCTGACAAAAAAGTCTATTGTCAGTCTATCCAAAGAAGAATATGGCCAGAAAATGAACAATTTTTTAGAGAGAGAATACAATTAAAAAAATTATATTTAAATAAGGTTATTCTGATTTTCACAAATTTTTATTGTTATGTTTACAACAATCGTTTCGCTATCACAGTAGTATCATCAGGCAACATTACATTTTGAATAACTAAGCTAATATAAAAGAAAATTTTAAATACATTTCCTTAAAATACACTGAAGGTATTTCTGAGAAAATTGCTACATACCTCAAAAATAAATATAATTTAAGAACTTCATTTAAAACCAATTCAAGCTTGAGTAAATTTATTGAAAATAAATATGGTAAATCGGAGGTTTATGAGTTAACCTGCGGTGATTGCCCTAAAGTTTACATAGGACAGACTGGAAGAACTTTCCGACATAGAATTTGTGAACATTTGAAGAGTTTCCTCAATAATAAATGTAATTCTACATATTCCAACCATTTGTTAGAAACAGGACATACTTTCAACCAAAATTTTGAAATTCTACATATAGGAAGCAAAAGTTATGCCTTAAATCTGTTAGAATCCCTAGAGATAAATAAACATAATAAAATTGGAATATTACTTAATGAACGAATAGATTTAAATTCTAAACTTCTATTATATATTGAATTGAATCAGTCCTTACTTGGTGAAAATCCATATTGAATAATATTTGAATAAGGCTATTCTGATTTTCACTAATTTTTTTTGTTATGTTTACAACAATCGTTTCGCTATCACAGTAGCATCATCAGGCAAGATTACATTTTGAATAACTAAGCTTGTTTCTGAAATCCGTTGCTATTTATATTACAGTAAGTACAATAAATTTTTATTGAGCACTAAAACCCAAAAAGGGTCTCTGCAAATTCCAGCTGATCTGAATATATTTAACAGAGGTGAGTTATTTAAATCTATTTGTTCGTTAAGTAATATTCCAATTTTATTATGTTTATTTATCTCTAAGGATTCTAACAGATTTAAGGTATAACTTTTACTTTCTATATGTAGAATTTCAAATAACTCACCTCTGTTAAATATATTTAGACAAGCAGAAATTTGCAGAGACCTTTTTTTGGGTTTTAGTGCTCAATAAAAATTTATTGTAATCTTGCCTGATGATGCTACTGTGATAGTGAAACGATTGTTGTAAACATTATATATATATATATATATATATATATATATATATATATATCAGTAATATTATTAAATATGGATTTTCACTAAGTAAGGACTGATTCAATTCAACAATTAAAAAAAGATCCACCTCAAAAATACATTCAGAATTAGAAAACACCCTGGAATATCTCAACGGTTTGCACCATAAGGTCAAATTCACTATGGAACCACGATGTAATAATAAATTAAATTTTCTGGATATAACTTCACTTGAGTATATTAATGAAATTTTCTTTGTATATTCAGAAAATCTACAACGACAGATACAACTTACCCAACGTTTCAAACCATCCGAACACTCATAAACTCGTTGCTTGCAGATCAATTCAGATTACCAAATTTTGTATATTTCTTGAACCAAGAAATGGAACCATTATATAAATTTAAGATTTTTTCATAAATGAAAATGAAAATTGTGAAACACCTGTTGTTACTCTTGAAGATGTATAACTTTCGAAACTTTTTATTCGGAATAACGCATAATTTTCTAACTAGGACAAGCAGATGCTGGTTATATCGATTTATGTTTAAAAGTTGGTAATACGAAAAGGACATTTATCAATGCTATTTATGGTGTGATATCTAGTGTAATTAACTCAATCGACAAGAAAACGGAATTCTCAAGGAAATCGCTACTTTGGTTGTTTCAAAGAGGCTGCCGCTAAGTGGAGTACAAATGCATGTAGATTAATTATTTTCATACGTGAGTATGTGTGCCGAATAGAAAACAGTGAATATTCGGTCCTTTACTGACAGAATTATTGGAATGTTGGTATAACTTCAATTTTCTAATCGCTTAGACTCAGCCTGTAGAAATTGCTGTTATGTATCACTTAAGGATCCAGAAGAAAATGGGACTGTGACAGAGATATAATTAAAAAAAATTTTGTGAAGAAGAAATCGCAGCTTGGGTTTTAAATTTTTGAATTTTTTTTAGCAAAAGCCAAGCGAAATACGAATACTGTTCAATTCTTGACTTAGCCCTGATGTGGTATGCTGCGTGTGTGTATTCGCGTGCAGTAGATGGCGCTGTTGTTTGGCAGTAGTGCCCCTTAGCAGGGCGAATATAGGTGCGTGGCTGTGTTGCAGCACTGCACTGAAGAGTATCCAAAAAGCTATGAAACATGCATCTCTGCAGCTTCTGCCCGACGATCAACAAAACCTATTCTGCTGTATTTGAGTTCAGAACTGTAACACAGATGCCGATTCGAAAAAATGCCTAGTGTATGTTGCACTGTCCCGATTTGAAAAACTTCCCATACACCACACTCAAACTTGTTATAATAGGTCTCTATTCTCTTTAGTAATTTTATATTTGTAGCTTTTTGTATGAAGTTATTGATCATTCTAAAAGCAACATTATAGAAAAATTTTTCTTTAAAATACTTGGCAATATTGATCTTTTTTCTATTCACGTAAGGAATAAAAATGTATTATTTAGTCCAATGTTTCATAACAGGGTACACTAAATTCAATGCAATCTTTTTTTTTTGGTTGTAATTTTTTCTATAATTTATCTATCTATAATTGGATAAAATGTCTTAGAAACACTGTTTTTCTTTTTAGTAGACATACAGAAATATCAAACATCGTACAGCTTCAAAAAGAGATAAACAAATCTGAGAAAAATATCGAATATTGACTGAACTGACCTAGCAAAATTTAGCCGACTATGCCTCTTCTACCTATATGTGCATATTCTATAGATGAACATAAAATGTTAGGAATAGTCTGAGTTAACATCTAACTGTCAGTCGTTTTCTAGCATCATGGTATTTTTATAGGGGGTGGACAAGGTATGTGATACATTTTCCATTGATTGTTTTCATTTATCTTTCAGAGAAGTCGACTGAAGAGTACCGATGGGAATTTCAAACGCTATTCTGAAGATTACTGCATATTTTTAAAAATTTTTTGGGGAAGCGCTTTTTAAAGAGAAGTTTTTGAAGAGATTTTTCAGGTTTATGTTTGTATAGAATTTGTTATTTATAAGGTCAGTATGAAACAGCTGTATCGTTTTAAGTTTTCTAGGTTATTTCGGTCAATATTCTAAATTTTCTTCAGATTTTTCATCTCTTCTTGGTAGTAAGTAAGTGAATAAGCTTTATTCGGCAATTTACTAGTAATACTATTACATCTACACTTAATACTAACATTTAATGAAACAATTTCTTAGATAATTCTATCTATGTAGTAAAATCAAGCAGGGTTTCTGATACATTAAATTTAATATTTCGAAAAATTTTTAGGAAATTCAACAAACTGTATCCAATAACGACCATTACCATAATTATGACTAAAACATTGGACCATAAAGAATCTAAGAAATTTGACTCAAAAATATATATCCTGAATAGAGTACCGGATAATATTGCTGAGTAGTTTAAAGGGACCTTTCACTACAAGTTAGCTCTTATAACAATCAATAATTTAGGAATTCGCATATAAAACAATATAAATAAAATTAATGAAGACAATAATTCTGGAGTTCATAAAATGATTTGTAATGATAACTCTATGGTATATATTGGCTAAATAGAATAAGAAAAGAATTCATGAACACCTGGGGAGTTATACATCAGATATCTTACACTCAAAGATATTTTCACGTAACAAACGCAGAAAAAACTTTTCTCATGCTCAAGTCAGACCATTATATGCCGTAGTGCTCATAATTGTTTATAGTAAATCAATAAATTGTGTGAATATATAATAGAATGAAATATAATTTTCTTCATTATCCATTTGATCAAAATGAATTTTCATCCAGTAGAGGCCGATTCAATTAAATTCACCTGATAAAGTCATCTTATAGAGGAACTATTGTTGTGAAAGCAATACTTTAGCAAAAGTCAAAATTGTTTTTTCAAGGGAATAAATTTCAAATGATTGTTTTTGTTTTTTAGTCAATTTTATTTCATTAATTGATTTCAACATCTTAATTCTCCCAGCGGCTACCTTGCACTTCCACAAGCCGAGATCAAGTGTAGTGAAACCAGTTTGAACATTATATCGCTATAGAAATTGGACCACCTAGATCTCGTGAAAGGATGGCGCGTTATCGAAAACACGCGTAAATCACGGGCATCGCGAATCACTTTTTGACAACTTAACAAGACGTTACGAAGCAAAAAATCGGACTTCAACAATGGAGCCGTGTAAAAGTACAATCCCAAAGCGAATGAAGAAAGAAGAACAAATATTCCGGATTAGTTAGTTTCCTTGAGAACAATTAGCTGGACCGGCCAACCGTGATTCCTTTTTTTGTTCGTGATTCACACGTATTTTCGTGAGACTTTGCGGCTAAACGAAACGAGTTTTCTCCGAGAAAACATGCTGCTTTCGCACCTAAGTTCTTTACGCATGCGAGTGATTAATTAGGATGTACTCCTGTAAATTTTTTCATTAACGATTATGTCAACGATAAATATTGCCTTATTTTTAGTGATAGCATAATTATTATTATTTATAGTGACCGGACAGACACGACAAAGTTATGACACCACTGCGTCCGCGCGGACTATTGTAGTTCACCCCTAATTTATACAGAGTAATCCATTTTGGGCTTCCGAAAGTAAACGTAAATAAAACACTCTTTCATTTAGAATATCGATCAAATTTTTATATCAGTCTAATGCTTGGACCTTGGCATTATATGTGGAATACAACATCATTCGAATGTCCTTCGCGTGATATCTTACAGGACTCGATCCTTGTGAGGTAATTTTCGATGACTCGCTGGTACATTTCGAACAATATCTCACCAATAACTTGACGGATGTTGGTTTTAAGATCGTCAGTAGTCGGAGGATTACTCAGAATTGTACAAGTTAATTTGTGAGCAGAGCTCTCGAATAACATTAAAGTAACATTGTCATTACCGTTGTCCCGGGTTTCTGCTCAAGTTTTGACACTCCAGCAGACCCCCGATAAGCTGAAAGAGAAAGATAGGAATTTTGAAGGAAGTTTTATAGAGAACTTTGCGCTAGCATAACTAGGTGACCACAAGTCACCTCCGCCCTCCCAAGAGAAGTATCGCCGTGCCGATCTAAACACTCGGTCATTTGAGCAGAGTGTCTCTATGGTTATGGAAGATTGAAGCAACGAATCAACACAAATAACAGCTTGCCAGTATGGACCCCCCGGCTCAAAGGATGGCTGTTGCTGTTTACTTCTAAAAGCGAGGCTTCGAAGCATCAAAGAGGATGTGCTTTAGGATCAAAAATGGGGCCAGAGTTGGGGGCGAGCAGAGCGAGTCTTCCAGGCCCCTATTCTCGGTTGAAACGTCGTAGTTTCCCTTTCCCTCTAATGGACCACTTCCAACCCCGCAGCGGATAAGATAAGCTTAAGGATCCACGAATGGGGCCGAAGTTAGGGGCGAGCAGAGCGAATTTCCCAAGGCCGCCAACCTCTTCAAAACGTCGTAGTCTCCCTTTGTCCCCCAACGGACCAATCAGGACCCGCAGCGGGAGCTTCAGGATCTAAAAATGGAGCCAAATTTGGGGGCGAGCAGAGCCAATCTCCCAAGTCCCCCAAATTATTCCAAACGTCGTAGTCTCCCTTGTTCCTTCAGCAATCATTTAAGATCCCGGATAAGAGGACGAAGGTTGGAAAACCCACGCTGAGATTCAGCAGGATATCGCCTTCGCCAATGAAAGGATTAAAAAACTCTAATCTATCGCAGGGTCGCAGATTCTGATCTCGTCAATCAGAGCCAGCTTCCCCGATTCCAAACCTTGCGGTAGGAAAAGAATGGAGTGGGACAACATGATGGAATGATATTATGCAAGAAAGAAAGAAAGAAAGTAAAGAAGTTTGGATTGCGAGTCATCTGCTTTAGGCATCATAACCATATCCTCCATTTCATAAATGAAACCAGGCCCCTCGTTATGACAAGCTCCCCCACCACGACAAGGTACAGAGACAGTCTGAGGATTATCGTTATAAACACGATCCTTTGCAGAACCCCACAAAAATATCCAAAGGCGATAAATCTCAAGATCTTGGTGGCCAGTTCAAATCGCCGAAACGGGAAATTACGTGTCCAGGGAATTTTTCTTGCAATAAAGCAGAAACGGGTCGTGTTGTGTGGCTTTTTGCACCATCTTGTTTTTTTTTGTACCAGAACTCTTCCAATTCCATATCATTAATTTCAGGGCAAAAAAAAATCGGTAATCATTTGGCTATAGCGATCAGACTTTACGGTTTAAGTGACACCTTCTTCATTTTCAAAGAAGTACGGGCCAATCACTTCACCAAACCCAATTGCACACCATACAGTGACTTTTTGTGGATGTAATGGTCAGCAGTAACATGACGATTTAAACTGCCTCAGATGCGACAATTTAGCTTGTTTTCATAGCCACCGAGTGAAAAATTTGCTTCCTCGCTGAAGGAAATTCGATGCGAAAAATCGTCATCCAAATGTTGTTGTTCAAGCACCCAATCGGCATATGTTCTACGCATTTTATGATCAACTGGCTATAGTTCTTGTGTCAGCTGAACCTTATAATAATATAATAATAATAACACACATTTATTTCAAAAATTATCACATATATACATATACATAATACAGTGATGAAACTGAAACAAGTCAAACCGATTCAATTAGTCACTAGTTGACCGACAATAATTATAAAATTCCTATACACTGTAGGGTTCCATATTAAGTATAAACTTGCGTACCTTTATTTTAAATAACCGCATATTGTTGGTCTTTTGAAGTGATCTCGGTAGAGCATTAAAAAATCTCATACAGCTATATTGGCAACTTTGCTGCGTAAGAGTAAGTGAGCATTTGGGTAGGAGGTAAGGCATCGTCCTTCTCGTATTGTTGGAATTAGAGAACCGTGCAAAGAGATCAGGATTCTTGCGATTAAAACACAATGTCCTAAATACAAACAAACCTGGCAGTGTCAGAATGTTGTTCTTTCTGAATAAACCTCTACATGATTCTCTGTAAGGAAGTCGTAAGATGGATCTTAAAGTCATTTTCTGGATGATGAAAAGACGTCGTGCATGTGGGCTGCTTCCCCAAAAGATAATACCATATGAGATCAATGTTTCGAAATTTGCAAAGTAAACCACCTTCAAAACGTCGATTGTTACCTGACGTTTCAAAACATTTATGGAATACAGCACGGAGAGTAATTTCTTACTCAAATATTCTACCTGAAGATCCCATTTTAGGGAGGCATCCAGGTAGATACCTAAGAACTTGGTTGATTCACCCACGGAAAGGGCAGTGTTACCGACTCTGATCGACTCTGGGAATGAGAGGCGTGATCGATCAGTGTGGAAGAAAACTAGGTCGGTCTTGTTCACGTTCAATCGGAGATGGTTATTATTACACCAAGAGGTAATGGATTCGAACGCAATGTTTACTTTTTGAATGACTGTAGCTATGGAAGGATCAGAGACAATGACATTAGTATCATCTGCAAAGAGAATAATCCTGAAAAGAAGACTGATCAGATCTGGCATGTCGTTAATATAAACTAAAAAGAGCAGGGGCCCCAAGATGCTACCCTGCGGAATGCCCATCAAAACTAAGAGGTCCTCAGAGTAGAAGACATCGCCATCCTTCACCAATTCAACTCTCTGCTTGCGACCACTCAAATAGCTCTGGATGAGTTTGAGCTGATTATCACGAATGCCGCATGCCTCCAATTTTGACAGCAGTCTTTCATGATTGATACTGTCAAAGGCCTTCGATAGGTCAAGAAACATTCCTATGGGAATATTGCCGTTTTCAAAGGCTATAAGAATTTCATTTATCGCTTCAAATATGGCTGTCTCAGTGGATTTGTGTGGTACGAACCCATGCTGACATTTACTGAATATTTCAAACCTAGAAAAGAAAGAGATCAGTCGAACAGATAAAACCTTTTCAAAAATTTTAGAGAACGATGTTAACAAGGTAATAGGACGGTAATTTTCCAATTGTTCATGAGATCCTTTTTTATAAATTGGTTTCACTATTGATATTTTCAGCGAATCGGGAAATAAACCTGATGTGAATGAATTGTTTATTATGAAACTTAAGGGCTCAGCAATTTCATGTATACACTTTTTCAGGATCTTCATAGGAATTTCATCATAACCGTGAGATAACGAGTTATTTAGTTTTGACACAATATTCAATAATTCAGAAGGAGTTACTTCAAACATGAAGAATGACCTTGGGCACCTGGTCAAAACATGAAAAGTATCATCATTGATCGGCGTGACAGATATGCTTCCAGCATTAACAAAGTAGTTGTTAAATTTGTCAGTTAATATTTTAGGATTGCCAGTAGGAAACTTTGATACCTTAGCGCCTCCACCACCGTTAAGTTCTCTTATCAGTGACCAAGTAGTCTTAGATTTATTTGTAGAGGTTGAGATTAAATTACCATAATGTCCTTGTCTAAGTTTAGTTATTAGTTTGTCATATTCATGTTTTTTTGATCTATAGAGCAGTAAGTGTTGCGCGTTCGTTCTAGACATGATATACAAGATATCCAACTCATTTTTGATCTTCAAAAGTTGGGGATCATTCCGAAGGGTTCCAACTGATTTCCTATATCTATTCAGAACTTTAGGAAAAGAATTCTTAAACAGTATTTCAAAATTATGAAAAAAATAGTTCCACATATCATCAATCTCATCCCCGTCAAATGAGTACAATGTAGACCAATCCATATCAGAAAGCAAAGCAACAAATTTCCTAATATTACATAGACTAAAATTACGGTGCTTTACAACTCTTCTTGGACAATTGTTGATGGATCCACACACACTGAAACTAAACGAGATGGCCCTGTGATCCGAGAGATGGGGTTGAAACATCTCCCCCCTCCCATCTACTATATTAGTGAAAACATTATCCAAACAGGAAGAAGAATTGTGAGTTACACGAGTAGGTCGATGAAATATGACCTCGGCTCCAAACGCTCCTAAAATATTCAACAAATTTTGACAGACATTAACTTGCGGTTCGAGAAAATCAACATTGAAATCCCCAATTATTATATATTTGCTCTTTTTCTCTCTGGTGAGAATATCAAGCAGGGCTGTCATCTTCTCGAAGAATAAGTCCACATCACTTAGAGTAGGATGATTAGATCTATATACACAAATTAGATTTAATTTAACATTATCACCAATAGGATATTGGACTGCACAGCATTCAAATGCATACTGAACACATAGGTTGTTAATATCTGTTCTAATAATACAGTTTTCAATATTTTTTCGAACATAGAGTACACTCCCCCCATGTCTATTAATTGGACGACAGAAACTTGTAATCTGAGTAAAATCAAGAATAGAGTAAAAAGATAATTGTTCAGTACTTTGCCAGTGCTCTGTGAAGGCCATGAAGTCATAATCTCCATCTGCAGCAAGTTGTTGTAGACCGTTGAAAGAAGTAGAGATACTTTGTAGATTAATGTGAAGTATGCTGATTACATTACTACTGTCCCTACATTCATATCTTTTTGCTTTGGGCCACCATCCAACTGGGGAGGTTCCTTCTTGAATAAAAAATATCGTGAAACTAGAGCTCCATCCGGCCATATTTCCCTGCACCACGCTTTTTCAAAACTTTCCTGATGGATGGAAACCTTGATTGACGAGTAAATGTGAGGGTGTTTAGATTGCAGTAATTCGCACTGCACTTCTGGAAACGTTGTCACCAACAACCTCTGCAGATCGGCTGGTTTAGTACTGGGATGAAGTCTTGATACATGAAGATACGTATATTTAGGGACTGTTTTGACTTCCGAATTAGTCCCACCACTACCCATAACGAATTTTCTATTTCTGGGTTTGTTTCGTTTTTTTACAGTTTGCCATTCATAGTTTGTATTGTTTACACTTTTTGAATTGAAGTCGGAATTTTCACCAGTAATGTCATGTGGAAGTTCTTTCATTGAAGACCACTTTTGAGCAGGCATTATTGATTTTCCATCAGTGGAAATTTTGTTGTTCACCAAATTGCGGTTAGAAACATTATCTTGTTTAGATTGATTGCTGGCATTTTCATTCCGTGCATATGGGACCTTGAATTTCTTCGGAACATCCTTAGGTTGTTTATCTGCATCGTGATTAGACCGGATGATTAATGATGAATCAGAACTGTTTACATTCCGATTAGATGTTACATTTTTTTCTATTTTATGTTGATTGTTAAATACGGAATCATTTTTTGAGGACTCAATGATTGATTTTTGAAGACTTACAGTGTAATCAAGATCCCGTACAGATTTCAATAGTAGGGCTTTTTCTCGATTCAAACAATCAATCTCCTTTTTAAGTTGAATATCACTGGTGTCGTTTTGAGATTTAGTAACTGTCACATCGCACCATTGCGAAGGCAGCTTCTCGATGCACAAGTTGCAAAACCATTTCAAATTTGGACTTTCAAGAAGAATTTTAATCCACGCATCTTTGATTGATGCACAATTCGCATGGAATTTCAGTTCACAAATATCACACTTAACGGTTTTCGTATTGACAATAAAGTTGTCGGAGCAGTACCGGCACACGTCCATTCCGCTGGACAGCTGTTACCGTATAAGGATGGAGATTCAAATACAGCCTTCAGTGACCTGTCATAATCACGGCAAGTATTCTGAGTTTGGTTTTGTCCACACCTAGCGCTAGGTCTACCATTTTTTGGTTGGAACCTGTTCCAAGGAACGCTTTTGAGTGTCTCAGACCTGGAGGACTCAGCCAGAAAGACTCTAGTCTAGAGTTCATTCTGCCTATTATTGTCCGCTTGGCGTTGTCATGTGGTATTCCAAAGAATGGATTGAGAGAAAATCTGATAATATTATAATATGAAAAAAATTACTTTAAAAGGTAAGTGAGAATATGTATCTGGTGTTTTTTAGAGTGATAGAACATTAAATTGAAATAATTCAGGCCTCATTTCATCAATAACACGAGTTATGTTGGCTTCCAAAGCGTCTATTTTTTCTGGTTTATCAGCATAAACAAATGACTCGACATAACCCCAAGGAGAATAATCCACTGGAGTTATGTCGTAAAATCTTGGAGGCCAATTAATTGGACCACTTCTCGAAATAAGGTTATCGCCAAATCTTTCTTTCAATAAATCAATTGCTACGGTAGCAGCATGAGGTGTAGCACCATCTTGTTGGAACCAAAACACTTTTGGGTCGATACCATTCAAATTTTAAAACAAATAATCATTGATCATCGATATGTAACGAGCACTATTTACTGTAACATTAGCTCAAGCATCGTTTTTAAAGAAATATGGACTGGTGATGCCTCCAGCGTGCACACCATACAGTGCATTTTTCAGGATGCAATGGAACCTGCAGAACTTCTTGAGGATTGTTTTCACTCTATATACGGCAATTTTGCTTGTTTACATAACCGTTCAACCAGAAATGAGCTTCATCACTAAACACAATTTTACGATAAGAAATTGGATCAACTTCAAGCTGTTCTAGGGCCCAATCATTAAACAAACGACGCTTATTATAGTCAAGTGGTTTTAGTTCTTGAACCGTTGGATCTTGTATGGGTGTAGACCAAGATCTTTACGCAAAATTTTCCATGTGGTGGATGCACAGAGTCCAACTTGTTGTGAACGTCGACGAATAGACAAATCTGTATCATTATTAACACTATGACTTACAGAAGTGATATTTTCTTCAGTACTTACAGTTCTTTGTCTTGTTGTTGTTGCATCGAGTAGATAAAATGTTGTCCGAAATCTATGGATAGTTTGACGAATAAGCTGTTCTGATGGACGATTATGTAAACCATAAATTTCACGAAGTGCTCTATAAATTTGGTGAATAGAACACTGATTTTTAAAATAAATTTCAACAATTTGTAAACGTTGTTGAGGCGTGAGTCTTTCCATGATAATTTGTCAATGCTTATTGAACAGAAATGTCAAAACAACATGGCTTCTACCTTCTGTTAAATCACAGTTATCCCTATCGAAAGTTCTTTCACTCTAAAACAACACCCAATACAATCAAAATCCAAGATAAATAGAAACTTAATTTTTTCCGTCATATAGAAATCTAATAACCTAGTTCGTTCCTTCAAGTATAATGCAACAATGAGACTTGATTCGACTATAAAAATGTTAACCTGTAAAATTCATATAATCAATTAGGTAAGTTGTTTTAAAAAAATCATTGTGTTAACCACTGAGTTCTTTAGAAAACAAAATATATTATCCCTTTCAATGCCAAAATTAAAGAGGTAGAATCTTCCACTCATTGATTTTCAATAAATAAGCTAGATGATATCGTTTTAAACATCATTTGTAGAAATCATTCCTTTTCTTATTACAGACTGATCGGAGCAAGTTCACATAACAGTTTTCCCATAAACAAAGAAAATCTCGAAGAGTATTATTCCCTTTGATGCCACGATTTCCAAATCATAATTATGAAAGAGAAATAGTGCTAATTAGATAAAATACTATGATCAATAGCAAATCAAAAGCAAATTTGTTCATAATTCCTCGGATTTCATCATGCCATTAGGTTATACTAATAATGATGTATCTTTAGAAACGGTGAAGCTAACGGAATGCAATTCCAATTCATGGTGAAGACTTAGGATTTTTCCTATTGACAGGTTATAACATCAATAATTTATCAATGGGATGAAGATAGATGGATAATAAGAGAATTTATTTTGCAGATTTCTATATCTAACGATCTCCTACTGGAGTCTATTTGATCTTTGTTGTCAAAAGGTAGCAGTTACTGCTGAGTAATTTCTATCTATTTAATATATCGGGTGTTTTTTTAGAGTGATAGAACTTTCGATAGGGATAACTGTAATTTGACAGAAGGTAGAAGCCATGTTGCTTTAACATTTCTGTTCAGTAAGCATTGACAAATTATCATGGAAAGACTCACGCCACATCAACGTTTACAAATTGTTGAAATCTATTTTCAAAACCAGTGTTCCATTCGCCAAACTTATGGAGCATTTCGTGAAATTTATGGTCTACATAATCGTCCATCAGAGCAGTTTATTCGTCGAATTATCGATAGATTTAGGACAACATTTTCTCTACTCGATGCAACAACAACAACAAGACAAAGAAATGTAAGTACAGAAGGAAATATCGCTGCTATCATAGTGTTAATGATGATCCAAATTTGTCTATTTGTCGACGTTCACAACAAGTTGGACTCTGTGCATCCACTACATGGAAAATCTTGCGTAAAGTTCTTGGTCTACACCCATACAAGATCCAACTGGTTCAAGAACTAAAGCCACTTAACAATAATAACCGTCGTTTGTTTGCTCATTGGGCCCTAGAACAGCTTAAAGTTGATCCACTTTTTTATCGTAAAATTGTGTTTAGTAATGAAGCTCATTTCTGATTGAGCGGCTATGTAAACAAGTAAAATTGCCATATATGGAGTGAAAACAATTCTCAAAAAGTTCTGCAGGTTCCATTGCATCCTGAAAAATGTACTGTATGGTGTACTTTACACGCTGAAGGCATCGAAGGCACGAAGCGTTCCTTGGAACAGCTTCGAAAAGTTGGCGGACCTAGCGCTAGATCTGGATAGGACCAAGCTCAGAACACTTGTCGGAATGACGACAAGTCACTGCAGGCTGAAAACACATTTGCACAAAATTGGTCTGGCTGAAGACGATAAATGCAGTCTGTCTCTTGAGGACACAGCCATTCACATCGTCTCAGAGTGCCCATCAGATTCGATGTCTTTGGTCAGGCTTCTATAGCCCACTGCGAACTGAATCTTCTGTGAAGATCTCTCAGAAGCTTTTTCAGCTTGTGCGAGTTAGAAGTTCCATTGTGTTCTGGGTAGGCTTTGTTACTGCAATCTTGCGCCACTTTAGATCACAGCACGGGTAATTTTTGACCCAACAGTGAAATGGTGTCCGATACCCGTCCCATTAGAAAACTTCTTTCCCACCTGAACAGGATTCGAACCTCCGACCTTCCAATTACGAGCCCTATGCTCTACCACTGAGCTGTCGGCATTCATTATCTATTTTATCCAAAAACTGGATCTCGGCGGGGAAATATAAAATAGAGGTGAACCACAATAGCTCGTGCGGACGCAGTGGTGTCATAACTTTGTCGTGTCTGTCGGCGTATTACGGCCGTTTTCTAATGCTCGTCTCAAACGGGTCAATTTTCATCGTTAGACCTCCCCTGTGATTCTTTCGTTCGATTGTAGCAGCTCAGTATACACCACACCCAGCTGTTTCCAAATACAGAGCATAATCTTCTGGCCCCTTTTTTACCGTTAGAGCAGTTGTTCACACGTGAGAAAATGACTATTGGCTTCAGTTCATACGGCACCCAATTTTATACCATTCGGATCATTTCCATCGCTTTTAAACTGTGGCAAATGGCTGGTTGAGTGATTCCAAGTGTTTTTGCGAGTTCCTCTTGCATTTGTGATGGATCTCTAATTCTTAATTATAATAACTGATGACGCACCGGACCGTTCTTTGTCTTCCTAATCAAAATTGCCCATTTTAATCCTGACACGTTCATTCGGCTAAAGCATGGTCACCATAAAGATCCACTAAAATAAGATGACTTTCGTCAGCCTTCTACTTCATATTGAAGTACTGAAAATTCCACGCAAAAACACATTACTCGTTATAAAAGCTGATATTTTAAAAGCACATAGAAAATATGTTGTTTCAGCGAAATAGTAGATGCTGAAAAAAAGTCTAATGATGACACTTCAAAATGAACGTGTTACCAGATGGAATAATAAACTAGTAGCGACATGCACGAACTTATTTCTACTCCAAATAAAAACTTCACTGATAATATTTCGATTGAAATTGTTAAACAATAAATTTCACCTGTGATGAAAATAGTAAAATTTATTCATTGTTTGGATGTGCTAAATATTGTGACCTAAGATGAATACGATCTTCTTAGACTGAGACCATACGTTTTCGGATAGTCCTAGATTTCCACTGAAACAATATCTTCTGAAATTAATCATAACAATCCAAACAACCCATACACACGCTCTAACTGGAGGAATGCGGTGTAAGGAACGTTTCAGGTTTCTCTGATTTTTATCGTTGTACGATGTCAAGCCTAACTTGTTGGCAATCAACAATGGTTTTCCTGCTCGTAATGTGGCAATTTCATTGCTCTTCTTGGTCTGTCTTGCTTCTGAGGAGCAAATCAGTCCGATAAATCGAAAGTTGAATTGGTTTCCTTTTTATGAGGACACTGCGTAATAGTCTGAGAGTAAGCGGCCTCTAAGACAAATGTCATAGTCCGTTTGAAATAAGTTCCACTCTTTATAGTGTCATTAAAAGTTTTGATTGTTAGACCCGGTGTTGCCGAGTCTGACAAAAACTGCTGCAACGTTTTTAGAAACATTAATTTAATCTCTTATTGCGTTCGATTTAGATGCAAACCTAGAGGCTTGACCAGTTTTTTTTTCAACTTTTAGACTACTAGACTATATTTGTAAGACTTCTTCAATTAGTTCCCATGAATTCATACTTTGGTTTCGATAAAAATATTACGAAAACTTCTTTCCTCCAAATGACCTTAAAAGCGTCTCTTTAATGACACTTAACAGGCTTGAAAGGTGCAGTTTTACTGTCTAGGCAGTAAGCAGGTTTTTTCTGTCTAGACAGTACGGTGGACTTTTTTTGCCTAGGCAGAAAAAGTTCGTCGCTATGTGACTGACTTAAAATGTTTATTTCAACTGGCTAGGCAGAAAAGGTCCGTTTCTAATAGTTTCAAATATAAAAAACTATTTAATGGGAAACTGAAATTAATTCGAAGAAAAAATATATGTTTCACACCTCAGAAAAGCAGATTTTATGCCTTGACCTATGTCCGCTATTTCCTATTTGGTCAAATCAGTTCAGCACATCGAAGGCTTCGAAACTAATGCAGAGAATACATTTTCAAGGTATAGTCCTTGGAATTTTAAAATTTAAATATCAAAACAGTATAATTCATTGAAACCTTGATAATTCAATTTTTTTCAATTGAATCAAAATGTTTTAGGAACGCTGTTTCTATTTAAGTAGACATATAGAATTCTCAATCATCATGCAACACTCAAATATATAAAGGAATCTTTAGAAAATATAGAATATTGACTGAAATAAAAATAAATTTAGCCGATACTCTGTTTCATATGGACATTATGAATAACAAATTCTATTCCATCACATGCTCTATATAAAAGTAAAAATATAGCAAATTCTTCAGAATAGCGTTTGGAGCTCGAGTTCATATCAAAAAAAATATATATAGGGCATCTTTTGGAATACAATTTGTTATTCATAATGTTCATATGAAATAAATGTATTGATTAAGCGCGTCATTTAATTTCACCCTATATTCTATATTTTCTATATATTCTTTTATATTTTTATGTTATATGATATTTAAGCAATATTTATGTCAATATAAATCGAAATAGTTTTTCTAAGACATTCTAATTCAATTACATTATAGGTTTAATGAAGTATATGTAATAAAACCTTTGAACCATGTAAACGATTTCGTAGGTTTTTGTAAGAAGTCGTTAAATTTATCAACAGCAATGATATACTGCGTCACAATTATATTTAGTTTGAAATAATTATATATAAGTACTAAAAAATTCAGAAGAAATGTTTTGATATAAAAACTTGAAATCAACACTCACCAAAAATTGTTATAGTCATTCGTTACGAACATATATGTATGATATTTATGTATGGTTCTTTTTGAAAAATAAATAAGAATTTTGAACGATCCAAGCATCTAGAACGTTCACTATAAAAACAACATGGAGATTCCAAATTTCTGTTTGGTATTTTTTATTACTATTATAATTTGGAGCAACTCTTCAATTTATTTTTTATCTTTGGTTCATTTAACAATTTAACTATTCAAGGAAGCATAAATTTTCCATGAAATAAATCAGAATATATATTCATCGTTATATAATATGATGTTAAGTAAATGATTTTTCAAGGCAGGAATTCCGTATCTTTTTCAAATATAATTGGAAAGAATATCGATTTTCCAAATAATGATCAATCAGCTTTGATGCAGAAAGTTGCTGTACAGCATTGAATTAAACCTAAACAATCAAATCTGCCAGGCACAAAATGAAATTAAATGGATATAGTTCTTTTTGTTTTAGTATGTAAAATTAGTCACATTATTGAAATTTCAAATCATTAACATTAAGATCTATGATGTCGCTGACCGAAAGAGTTGAGTTAAATTGAGGTTAACCTGACACCTGTGATCCTTCGAAAAATAATCATTAATGAATTTGCTATCGCAAAATCAGTCCATTATCATAAAAAAACAGTTGAATGTATTGATAGATTTCTACTATTCCTTATCGATAGAATTATGGAATATTTCTCTGCTTATATTATGCATCTGTTCAAGATTCTTGTGTCGCACATGACAGTGAACTTTCATAATAATTAAAGGTATTGACAATCACAGTATAATATAAATACATGTTAAATCAAAATAAGTGTACCCGCATATCAGAACGCAGTAATTTGATACCGAAATAATAAAATTTTATTCCTGAAATAACCATTTCAAAGCTTGCTATCCAGCTCGTAACTGTCAACGAAGATATAATCTCCCTATTAGACATCTGCACGAATTATCTCCTATCACCTCTTGTAAGTCAAGTCAAATAGGTAAAACGTCATACATTGCACTCACCGGTACCACTATTCGCAGGATATCGGTCCAGTTTATTCCTTTTTCCGTATAATCACTAAAACAAAGTCCTGAAGGAGCACTGTTCTTTTGTTTCGCGGTTCGCTTCGATCCTATACCATCGTGCATAAAAAATTCTGACTAAAAACGGTCTAACACACCTGCCGTTCACAAAAGCTGACAGGTTGCACGGTGAGCGGTATAAAGAAGCGACAACAACCAGAAGACCATTTATCCGTAGAAATAGTGTCGTGTATGATCGGAGCTAGTCGTTATTAAATCGTAGGTACATAACTGAAGAACGCCGGACGAAGATGAGATGAAAGGTGGCATCGAAGAAATTCGATTCAATGAAACAATATTTTCTAATGCATATCAACGTAATGAAATGTGAAGAAACTCCATTTTATCCTTTTCCCACAAAGACAATATTTGTAGTCGCAATTAAACTTTAAAAAAGTGTTAATGTTAAATTAACATTTGCAAAACAATATATTCTATTTCCATAAGTTATGGAATTGATATAAACAATGCTATAATTTATTTAACGAAACATTTTCGCAATCAAATTTGGAGTGGCACGGTTATTTCACGTAGAAATACGTTTCGCGCTTAACCGCCCGTTGAAGTCTAATTTCCCAACTTTGTCTTCTCTGCAAATTAATGGTATTTTGGACTTGTGCACTTCTGGATTTGATTTATTACCATCAAAAAAATTAAATTATTCAATTCAATCCATAATTGATATGTTTTTCGATTTGTTTTTCTGATTAATTAGATATCAGAAGTACTAAGAGGGAACTTGATGTACATCAATTGAAAGAATAAGTGTATCAAGTGTTGCCTAATATTCAACAAATTTAACCAGTAACATCTTTGATGCAAAGCATCGTAAGGAAGCTCATTGGCTTTTTAACATAGCTGAAAATGCGATTTAGAAGACGTCGAAAATTAATATTTTTGTTTGTTAGGTGTTTTTTGTAATAACGGGTGTGTTTTTTAGAATGATAGAACTTTCGATAGGGATATCTGTGATTTTACAGAAGGAAGAAGCCATGTTGTTTTGACATTTCTGTTCAGTAAGCATTGACAAATTATCATGGAAAGACTCACGCCGCAACAACGTTTACAAATTGTTTAAATTTATTTTCAAAATCAGTGTTCTATTCGCTAAACTTATAGAGCACTTCGTGAAATTTATGGTTTAAATAATCGTCCATCAAAGCAGCTCATTCGTCGAACTATCGAAAGATTTCGGACGACATTTTTCTTTACTCGATGCAACAACAACAAAGAACTGTACGTACAGAAGAAAATATAGCTGCTGTATGTCAAAGTGTTCCAGATTTGTCTATTCGTCGACGTTCACAACAAGTTTGATTCTGTGCCTCCACCACATGGAAAATTTTGCGTAAAGATCTTGGTTTACACCCATACAAGATCCAACTGGTTCAAGAACTAAAGCCACTTGATCATAATAAGCATCGTTTGTTTGCTGATTGGGCTCTAGAACAGCTTGAAGTTGATCCACTCTTTTATCGTAAAATTGTGTTTAGTGATGAAGCTCATTTCTGGTTGAACGGCTATGTAAACAAGCAAAATTGCCATATATGGAGTGAAAACAATCCTCAAGAAGTTCTGCAGGTTCCATTGCATCCTGAAAAATGCACTGTATGGTGTCCTTTAAACGCTGGAGGCATCATCAGTCCATATTCCTTTAAAAACTATGCTGGAGCTAATGTTACAGTGAATAGTGCTCGTTACAGATCGATGATCAATGATTATTTGTTTCAAAATTTGAATGGTATTGACCCAGAAGTGTTTTGGTTCCAACAAGGTGGTGCTACACCTCATGCTGCTACCGTAACAATTGATTTATTGAAAGAAAGATTTTTTCGAGAAATGGTCCAATTAATTGGCCTCCAAGATCATGCGACATAACTCCACTGGATTATTTTCTTTGGGGTTAAATATGAATGCTTCGAAACTAACAATTAGCGAAATTAGAGTTATTTTTCCTCTGATTGAAGGAAGAATGGTCGTTTTTAAAACTTTTTATGAAATTCCTCTACTTTTGTCCGAATTCGAAAAATAACTTCTGAATTACTATCAAACCATTTGTTTTCGTCTTTAGCATTGAAGAATGAATTTGAGATTTCAATACTAAACACAAAAACAATCAGTTAAATAATTAACTCATCAAGTTTTTATTGCAAGAGCGTATAGAACAAAGGGAAAGAACTTTCAAATATATTAATTCTTTATATACTTATTATTAACCCAATTTTTTTATGTTTTTAGTATTTAAATTTCCAATAATAATAACATATTCACACCATCAGAAAATTTCATATACTATATCAAAATGTAGTTTAATTAAAAAATGAACAGTCATCAAACTCACTCAACGTATATATTTTATTCTGAAGTAATAGGTCTTTGATTTATTTTTTCAATTTATTTCTCAGAAGCATTCTCGGACTTGAAAGTAACCTTTTATATATTTTGGAACCACAGAAGTCAAAACCTTGCTCAGTGAATTTTCGTTTGTGGTGCGGGATGACAAGATACTCTCTATTTCTTTTTCGAGGGAATGGTAAGTCCTGTTTGTTGAAATGTCATTTATTGACAAAAATTATAGATTATCTGAATCATTTTTGCACCTAAACAAAAGTTCTTTCTCTTGTTAATTGCTGTAAGTTGGGTATCTTCAAAATATATTGTGTATCGTTAGCAAACAACAGTGTTCTTAGAATTGAATTTATATAAGCAATTAATTGTTCTCCAGATCATCGGTGAACATAAAAAATGATATAGAAACTAATTTAGAGCCTTGAGAAACCCCAAACTCTTCTCTCTTGAATTTGAAAAAACCTAATTATATAGACAGAATGATTCTGTGAAACACCTAAGTAATTTTATATTAAAAATTAAAAAAAAAATCAAAATGTCCTAGAAACACTGTTTAAATTTAAGTAGACATATAGAATCCTCAAACATAAACGAAAGCATAGAATATTGACCGAAGTTATAAAACATACTTAGCCCATACATCAACTGCATATGAACCTTATGAATACCAAATTCTATTCCAAGAAATGCTTTATGTAAATTTTTTTTAATCCAAAACATTCTCCAGAACAGCGTTTGAAACACCCGTTCATAATCGTTAGTCGACTGTTTTGAATAATAAATAAGAACCATCGATAAAAATATATCACATACCTTTCTTTTATATAGAATCACGAGGTAAGGAATAATAAAAACAGAATTTGAGATAAACCTTAAACATTTCTCAAATTTCATATCCACCCACAGAAAAATATATTAAACAAAGGCATGGTCAAGAGCCATCATTTCATAGAGGTGCTGATCTTATGTGAAAAATATTATAAATATTGTATATTAATATAAAATACAATATATTTTTTTCGAAATTTGAATATCAAAACCGATTTAATCTGTTAGTATTCTACAAATTTAATTTCAAAAAATTGATTCAAAAAACTTTTAGAATTAAAATAATGTCTTAGAAGCACTGCTTATATTAAACAATATCAAATGGAATTAAAAAACCCAACAAACATAAATTGTCAATTAAATATAATATTTGTTAGGTTTTTTCAATTCCATTTGATATTGTATAATAAGTTTCGATTTTATACGTCTATTAAATATAAACAGTGCTTATGAGACATTATTTTAATTCTAATTTTTTTAATAAATTTTTTGAAATTAAAATTGTAGAAGACTAACAGATTAAATCTGTTTTGATATTAAAATTTTTTTAATAATCCTCCTATCAAGTAAAAAACCGCTTCTTATTATTTTATTTTATATTTTTTCTTTCATGACATCTTATTCTACCATTGTACTATTTATTATTTTTATTCTATAAAGACAAAAATGGCTGCTGAGTTATCATTACCAAACCGGTTTTTTTGTGTTCAGCATTGAAAAATAATTTGTAAATTTAATACTAAGGACAAGACCAAAGCAACCGCTTTCATAATTATTATATAAATTGAGTCATTAGTGCAATAGCATATGAAACAAAGGGGAAGAATTTTCACAAAAAGATTGCAAGAACTCCAGGTTTCATTCTAGCATAGAAAATATCACTCTCATTTCGCTAATCGTTTTTTTCCAAAGCAATATTTAGCCAGAAATTAATTATCTAGAAATCGTATATGTGCAACTGAAAAGCAAAAACAGAACATCTTAAAATGGAAAGGGATTTTTAGACACAACAAAAACAAGCAATTAAGAAAGCATGAAATGTTCGTCAGACGTTAAATTTATTTGTGTATAGAAGTGCAGATGCTCGTTAAAATAAATATTTCTACCTAAGACCATTACGCCATTACATTTCAGAGTTAACTGAAAGTGTTTATGTTAAGATCTGTAAATCATAGGTCATTAATGAAGGCTGGGCTATCTACAGTTTGCATTTTGAAGTAGTGTTCATTTTGAGTCTGGCAACAGTTTTGCCATTAGTGTTTCGACAGAAAGTTGTTTTAATATTTGAAATTGACGAAAAGAGTCGATTTACGCTTGAACCAGACTGGGAAATATTAAAAACTTATTTCCAAAGTGGTCAATCTTCAATCTAAACTGTTAGAAATTTAGGTGCAAAATTCAACAGAAATGAAACGACAATTTGTGATGCGAATTCGTCAAACTGTATCGTTATTTGATAAAACAACATCCATCAACATTAACTTGGTGATCGTGCTCCAGAACTGAAGATTTCTGGCACTTCTCGGAGGAATATTTTACATAAAGACCTTGGTAGTTTACAAAATTCAACTAGTGCAAGAAGAGCTTCTTGACCATCCAATACGTTTCCACTTCTCTCAATGGGCTAATGATCGCATGGCTAAAGATAAGCTAAAAATAATCTTTAGCGACGAAGCTCATATTCACCTTGGAGGATTATTTTTTGTGGAAATCCGTTAAGCATGAGTGTTACGCCAACTATTTAGAAACGATTGATATCTTGAAACAATACTCTTTAAATCTGTGTCATTTTAGCTTTTTCAACACAAACTTTTCTGGAAGTCTTCTATTATATGGAATCTGTGTTGGAAAATGCTAACCAAACGACTACAAAATAGAATATGTCGTCATTTCTTTCAAGAAAATTTTGAGAACAGTGATGCAGAATAGGAGCATAAGTACACTCTAACAATAATAATTTATTGTATTGATATACTCGTCTCTCTTTGGACGTCTGTTCTAGAGAACAGCGTGTTATCCTTTCGCCCAAATCTCAGCAATTTTCGAATTTGGAGCCAAAAATAAACTCGAACTACTAGGTTGGACTCACTGATGAAAAATTCGGAGTCAAAAATGATTCTGTCCAGCTGGTCTGTCCATAAACACTCTAATGTGCGAACTGAAAGAACTAGAAGCTTGAGACCACCAGTGTTCTTTTGGTACTTGAATATCCCGTTCGAAAATATGTTCGTTGATGCAAAAAATCAATCCGTAGAAACTACAGATCTGTCGATCTCAAATTTCGTGCGTAGAAGAAGATTAATAACGCGCATGGTCGTATTAAATTTCTTTCGGATCACATATCGGATCAGAATATCTAAAAAACAATATTTAATGAGCAGAGCAGCGTTGAGCGCTGCCGAAATCATAGGAACAGTCTTTACATCGAGTTCAAATTTAGCATTCAGAAGTGAAATAACGATAAGAAGACTAACGTAAAATTTCGTGAGGATCCTGCAAATTTCGGGAACACGCACGCAAAATTTCCTGACTTCCTGATTTTCACCATTTTCATTCATCATGTGTGACTACTTAAAAAAATGATGAAAAGATTTGAAATGTTCAGGGAAAACAGACTATTGAACAAGCGCGGAACCAGCTTCTGACTTAACGTCAGAAGCTTTTCGCTATTTTTTAAATTGAATAATCATAAGACTTGATTTGAATGAGAGTCAATACTTGATAGAAGTAAAATTTAAATGACTTTAAAACCAGAATTATATATTTTAACTTCTACAATATATATTAAAATTATATACAGAAACAATCAAATTGATATCCTTATATATAATCAATATAAAATATTTTTCAATGTTTCGTAAAAAACCTTTTTATATCCCGACATGAAACGTATTATTATTAATATATTAACAAAAATTATATAAGTATGTATATTTGCATACAAATACAAGAAAATTCTAAAATTAACTAAAATTCTCAAAATAAAGGATCAAATAAAAATAATTGAACTAGAATTCCAACATTTGATAGAGCTATTTCGGTCTCCAGACCTCTTCAGAAATGTATTGAATTCAGATTCAAATATATCACAAGATTAAAATTTAACTCGCACAATAAGATAAAACATGGGACGAATAAACTCGAAGTAAGCCTTAAAGTATCCAAAATAAAACAGAAATAATCAACATGTTGTTACGTATAACCTAACCATTTGTACTCGGAACACAGAAAAACATAACAAAACTTATTCACCCCAAATAATGTCTCATGATAAAAAAAAATTACTAAAATAAAAATTATACTGATTATATATAAGAATATCAATTTGATAGTTATATAATTTCAATATATATTGTAGAAGTTAGAATATATGATTCTGAATTTAAAGTCATTTGAATAGTCATAAGTTACTGAGGCTTCATAATTTTCAGTATTCATCACACGAAATTATTTGTCAAGTATATGTGCAAGTTGAAATATTCGTCCAACTTATAACGCTCAGTATGCAGTAAAATCGTTCAGCGATTTTTATTGCTTTATTATATTTCATGGAATTCGGTAACATACGCCAAGAATATTGATGACTTTTTATAAGTTCATTAGTCGAAAGATGACTGTAAAAACTCTTTAACTATTCAATATAGTGTAAAGAGAATAACATTTGAATAATTAATTTGGTATATAAATTAAATTCAGTAGCTTCAACGTTCAGTTTTTACTTCAATCGATTTCAATCAACGAAGATCATCTACGCTAATTTTAGTTCTTCGTCAGTTGACAAGCATCTCATTTACTTCAGTTTCCTGAATAGTTTTTAATCTTGTGCATGATAAATTGGGAGATAAGTAGGATTTAATTGCAATTACGGAGTAACAGTTTCATCACTTGAAAAGGGAACAAAAGTTGAAGAATAAATCGAATATATAAGGAAGCATGAAATACTAATGAATTGCATGTAGCAGATGTCGTGTATATTGACACTATAAATTGCCGGATATGATTTTCAGCAAAAATTGGCAGCCTTAATCAGCCCCATCCTCATGACCGCAACCATCAGTTTTAATTAAATGTTCCTTATTTACCCAATGTTATAAAAATTTTTCACACTCTAGTGGAAGAACTTCGCATAAATGTTCGAGCAGCCAAGAATTTAAGATGTATTTTCTAAGTAACTCACCGTTCTTGCATAGAGAAAGATTAGTCTATCTATGTAATGTGTTTTTAGGACGAAAGACAATAGGAAAATTACAAATAAATTTGAATTAATTCTCAAGCATTAAGTATGTAAATGATTAATTAATGCAAACATTTTTCGGTATGATCTCTTCAAACTCAACAGATATTGAGACATATAAATAGAATTGGAAATATTTCCTAAATATGCATAAATTATTTTCATAATTTAGAAACTATAAAAACACAAACACTCAACGAAAAATAATTATAACTTTTTCCTGATTTAACTTACTTTCAGCATTAGAAATTATACATAAATAATTAGATATATTTTGAAATGAGAGTTAATTAAAATATTAATGAAAATTTAAACTCACCCTGTAATTTTGTGGTTTCAGGTAGTGGAGAGAATATAAGGGTCGATCTTGGGGGTAGGGGAGGTGCTCCATTGTCGACGATGGCTTTTTTTGGTGTATGATAAACTGATGATCCATTTTGAATTAACTGGGTATAAAATCGTTGAAGATTTTTCTAGGGAAAAATATACATTATCAAGAGAGAAAAAGGATATTAAATAAGGAATTTCAGAGCTTGTTTTCATGGCTTTTTAAAGAAAATTCAAAATTTTTCTGGAATCTATCACGGATATTCATGAAAATATTTGATTTAACATCAAATGAGTTAGCTCAAAGTTCCGAAAGAGCCAAACAATTATCCAAATTTGAATTTAGTAAGGTAGATTTTGTTTCAATTTCAATATTTATCTTGTAGTGATTTTTATTCTAATATTTAGTTTATCAATTCAACATTTACTAATAAAACGTATACATTTTTTATCGTGAATAAAATAATAAAAAGAGTTTCTCCACTTGATAGAAGGATTATTTAAAATTCTCTCAAATATCATACAGATTCATTCTGTTAACCTCCTACAAATTTTAATTTCAAAAAATTTTCATTCAAAAACTTTCAGAATAAAATTAAATATTTTTCCAAGAACACACTGTGTCAATTTAGTAGACATATAGAATTAAATATTATACTTATTACAGAGTAGGTACTAAAGGAAATAAAAGAATTCAAAGAAATATAAATTATCAAAAAAACCTATTTTTATTATTTAATTGTATATATAATAATTATATATTTTGGTTTATACTTATAACATATTATCATTTGGTTTTAAAGGAGCACATAAAATACCTTGCAAACTTTGTGTAATTTCTGTGACGAACATAGAATACGTAGTAATGGTAGGATTTTTAAAAGTTCACTTCATTCTAGTGTTTATTCAGATAACTACATTCAGTTTGTCTAGTAAGAAATTTTTTGTTAATTATTTTTTAAATGTGAAGCGATGAGTTTCCGTTGTGATATTTCTAAATTGCTTTTTGAAGATGTTCTGCATGTTTTAGGAATTATTTGAATTAACTTATTTTGAGCAGGTTGTTTTTGGAAAAGTTCTTAAGGTTATGTTTTGCATTTTTGGAGAGGAATTTGGTTTGAATAAATTAAGGTACGAAAGGAAATTTTTGTACCCTTCAAGCATTTATTCAGTAGATTTAATTGATAATTTTTATTTCTTTGAATTCTATTATCCCCTTTGATACTATGTAATAAGTGTTTAATTCTATATGTCTACTAAATTGACACGGTGTGTTCAGTTATTTAATTTAATTCTAAAAGTTTTTGAATACAAATTTTTTGGAATTAAAATTTGTAGGAGGTTAACAGAATAAATCTGTATGATATTTAAAAGACAAATCGTGAATAAAATTTTAGAAAATAATTTTCCTAATGGGTTTGAAAACGATTCTTCATTATTCACTTAATCAAGTCATATTTCATCAAAGCTAAAAAATTTCATCATAAAATAAAGTGACTCGATTTAAAAATTCAATATGAAAATCTCACCTCAGGTAATTTCACAGTTTCTTCTTCGATCACATCGCCATCGGGTATTCTGTCAACATTTATATTTTTAGTTTGCATTTCTCAATTTGTGTCAGACTGACTCCCATAAACTCTGCATAAAAGAGAATATTTTTATGAAAACAACAAATTTACTGGGAATAAAAATAACAGATATTCTACTAACACAAGGATCATTTCGAATATTGATTTCAAGATCACAAATATAAATCTCTCAATTTTGTGTAGTATGAAATAGAAGGGAGCAATGGTAGGATCCTATCTTGATGGCAAATAACATTGAAAAAAGCAATCTGGTAAGCTGGAACCACTGATTCGTGAAAAAAGATGGAGTGGTTATAGTCGAACCGCAGATGTACTCTTGACTTTACTGAAATTGAATGTTGAGATCGACCATCAACTTAATGGTTGGTGGAATATTACCTTTTTGCTACCGATAAGTGTCATCTAGAGTCATTATAATAATGCAGTCAATATTTCGAATTATTTTTCATTATTGCCGATTTGTTCCCTACCATATGGTTCCAAACTTGAAAAATGTTTCACATAAAAGATTTTAATAACTGTGAATAGAATATTGATCTATTGATGGCTATTACAAACAGAATGGAAATACAAAAATATGTTTATAACATCATTTAAACATTTGATATGTAAAAAGAGAATTTTATTTGAAAAAATTGTATCATTATCTTTTTCCCTTAAAAAAGTCAATTTCAAATTAATGATTTATATGGATATTATTGTATAAATATTCTAATGATAATTTACCTCACATATTTTATGCCAATAAAAAATTACCAAAAAAATTTCTTCTCAAAAATTTTAAGAACTAAATGATACGCTTTCGTGATAAATTTATTTCTGTGAAGCGAAATATAATAGAAATAACAATCCTTAAATGGAAAAGTTTTTCTCATCTCTCCATAAAAATATACCTTTTCTTCTTCTCATATCTTATTACCCTTCTCCAACTAATCATTTTCTATAACTCACGCTATTGCCCACAAATTGAAGTAATTATATCAGCTAACTGTATAATATATATATATATATATATATATATATATATATATATATATATATATATATATATATAAGAGGTGAAGTTGATGTGTTTATAACCTTCAAAATGCTGTGTTATCAGAACAATAATATAAACTTGGAAATTGTTTCATGCTGTAAGGAAATAAAATAATGTAAAATAGAATATCACAAAAATAACTAAATTTATGTAATGTTAGATCATTATTCGATTATGTGAGTTTTTCAATTTGCAGCTTTCGTAATAAGGCAGAAAACTTATAAAAAGTCTAGGAAACATGATAGCTCAGTAACCATCCATTTTTGACCCCTAGTTAACTGGACTTAATTTGTTGGAAACGACCTCTACTATAACCCCTTGAAAGATCACGTCGAATTTTCCAGTTACTCTTCCCAGCAAGAGTGAAATTTTGGTATTGGTTAACAGAGCAGTTAAGATTGAATGCTGACTTCGACAAAATCACTTTTTTTCTCGAGAATGGTGCTCCGTAATGCTTTCAATGGGTATCTTCTTTGTTCAAAAATGTATGAGTAGGCTATTTCTTTGATTCAAATTTCAATTTGACCACTCAGTCAAAAAGTAGAATTAATTTTATAAAAGACCCCCCTATTATCTCCGCCACTGACGAGAATCAGTAAGTTTTTTAATCACCAGACGATTCAGTTTATCCAGAAACCTCCATGTACTGAATTTCATTCGAATCCAACAAATTTTGACAAAGATAGCGCTAGTTTATTGGATTTTGGTGGTCATGTTTAAGAAGCTCTAGCGCCCATAGGGTGTATTTTAGGACTTAAGTTGATATGAAGTTTTTTTCATATTTTGACCTCTAGAATCACCCCCTGAAATATATGAACGTTAAATCCGGACACCCTGTATATTCGTTTTTCTTCTTTGTTGCCAATAGGTGACGATGAAGATCAAATGGAGAATGATGTAACCGTGTATTCTTTATTCTCACAAGATTTTCCATTTCTTCGAGAGAACAGTTCTATAATTGTCAAAAACTACATTTCTTATTCCGTTGACTGAAAACTGTTTTTAGTTATCATATGGAGTTCCTTTAAAAAAAAACTCGTAGATTTGAAAACTTTAGGGGAAATAGGCTTTTGAACAGCTGTGTAAAATCATCCTAATTCAAAACAGCGACAGTAACATTTTCCGGATAATTTTTCAAGTGTTAAGGATTTTCAAACGCGGTACCGACCGAAAAAATGTGTTGTATTTCATTTTATATGGAACAATTTTTTGACAGAGTTTGAGCATTAAAATTTTCCTATTGTCTGAGCAAAACTGCGAGTTATTTTTTATCAATTTCTTATTTATTATAGAGTTTTTTATGTTTCACAAAAGCGTACAAGTAAATTTTATTATATTCCAATATAGAATATAGTCCGTTTAGAAAGTATTTGAAAAAAACAAAGCTCAATTGTAGTTATTTATTATATATTTTTAGTTCTTGAATAAGAAAATTATAGTAAAATATTCATCTTATTTATTCATACAACCTCCATTTAACTGTAAAAACTTGACTAAACGTCGAGGTAGACCCGAAATTAGATCACCTCAATAATTTTCTGTGATGGTACTCCAGGACTGTAAAACTGACTGGATTAAATCATCTTTATTTCGTGGCGCTACTTGTTCAACTTCAATCTTCATTAGTCCCCACATGTTTTCAATGGGATTAAAATCTAGTAGAGCTGCTGGCCATGAAAAGGTTGTCACTAGGTGTTCTTTCATCCAAGCTAGAGTGTAGGCCGAAGTATGTCATCTTGAATTATCCTGCTGAAAACGCCATCCCTCTGGATATAAAGCATGCGCCGTTTCGAGAAGGAAATCGTTTAGAATGTCACAATACTTTTCAATATTAATGGTACCATCAACTATACAGAGAGGCATACCACCATCCTGAGATATTGCTCCCCAAACCATTATTTTGGTGGGAAATTTGAAGGGTTACAGGTTGTTTTGATAGGATCTTTATGTGATTTCCACAAGTTGGAAACAATTTTCATCAGATATAACGACATTATTGAAATTATCTTCTTGAAAACGTTGATAAAATTATATCCTTCGTTCTTTCTATAAAAGTGTCATTATAGGAATTTTTTGGTTTCCTTGATATGTAGCCTTGTCTTTTCAGTGACATACGGACGGTTTCTGGACATACTTTTATATTTCCTTGATTTCCAAATCTGTTAGCCAATTTGCGAAACCCCAGGCACGGATTGTGTCGTCCTAAGGCCAATAAAGCGTTTAACTAGATTTCTTCAATATTTTTCCTATTTGTTGTCTAATATACCGCATTTTTTCCCAGTTGAGTCGATTGCATTAATTTTTTGAAAATCTTTTCTATACAAATATTCTACCTGATTTCTCTTTTCTAGTTGCGACATTATTTCATAAATTGTATACCTATTGACAATCAACAATATTTGATAGTGTTGCCATGCAACTTTTGCCATAACCGACTATCTGCACAACCTATTTTTACATTACTTAGATTGTTACAAAAAAGAAGTATTATACATATATTGAAAATATGAAAAATAATAAATTCCGGATACTTTCTAGACGGACTATATTTTGTCAGGTAAGGTCAGGTTGGATGCAAACACTTTCCTAAAATCAGTTCCTTTCCAATTGAAAGTTAATAGATCCTTCAAATTTTATCATAAATGAGAACTTTTCATATCTTGAAATATCGTTTTCACGAATAATTTAGAGAGGAAAGTTAATTGTAGGTATCATATGAGACACTATTGTCAAAATTAAAGTTTAGTTCCCTAAGAAAGGCATCACTAAAAGTAAAGGTTTAAGTGTGTAATAATCTTTTTAACACTTATCACATGTAGTTGAGATTGTTATCACAAATACATTGTGTTGTTATCACATATTAATCTCTTATTGTACTATATTTAGGTTGATACTTCCGAATGTTTCGATCTTTAGGATTGAAGAGCCATTGTGTGAACTAATGGATGAGGCATATTAAGAAATCGTTAAGATCTCATATGATAGAGAGTTGCGTATTGTTTCTTTGATATGAATTAGGGATGTAGGGATTTTTTTTGGTTTCCTTTAATCTTACGCGGTTTTCCTGAAACTGGTCTATGCGTCATATCCATGCCATTTTTTATCCTCTTCATTATCCCATATTCTTTTTCCCAGTTCAGTCAATTGCACTAATTTTCCAACGTTTCTAAAACCTTTTGTATACAAAAATTCTACCTGTTTTTTTTTCTAGTTGCGACATTGTTTCATAAATTGTGTACCTGTTGAAAATCAACAATATTAGACAATTAGTGTTCCATGCAACTTTGGCCATAGCCGACTATCTGCACAACCTATTTTATACATTACTTTTATCTTAGAATGTTACAAAAAAGAAGTATATCAAAATTATGAAAAATAATAAGCTTCGGTTAATTTCTAGATGGACTATAGAAACTGTGTTTGTGAAACAATATTTTCATTAATTTTTCCAAGTTAATGTTTAGCTTGAACTATAAAGGTGATCTGTGTTTCGAAACATTCATTTCTTTACACGTGTGTGTTGTTGATATAGGTTAGTTTTTTGATTTTGATATTTGGAATATTATTTAGGACCGAAGAAGGAATTGCTTAGAATTATATTTGTTTTTTGAAGATATAGTGCATGTTTTGAGAGATTTCTGAATTAACTTATTCGAATATTTAAATATATTAAATATTTCAAATAAATTATATTCTTTGAGAAGTCCTTAAGGTGTGTTCATGTTTTTAAAAGGCAATTGGTGTTCTTAAAGGTAAGACCAGAAACAAAATTTTGTCTCCTTTAAATATTTATTTACTAATTTTAATGACTTTCGTATATCTGTTGGTTTATTTATTCCATTTGAGATTATATATTGAGTTTTGATTATATACGTATATTAAATGTAAGCGGTGCTTGTTTTAGACATTAATTTAATTCTAAAAGTTTTTTGAATGAAAATTTTTTTTGAAATTAAAATTGTAGAAGATAAACATTTTAATTTGTTTTGATATTCAAATTTTGTTATATTTCTTCTATCAAGTAAAAGGCCTTTCTATTTTATTTTATATATAATATATAATTATATTTTGGCTTCAATAAATCTCATTATGGAATGTCAATGAATTTAAATAAGCCTTAAAAATAACTTACACTGTTCTTTGATTTTGTTAGAACATAGATCAATCTTGAATTATAAAGTTGATCTGTGTTTCGAAACATTCATGTTTTTACACGTGTGCGTTGTTGATATAGGTTAGTTTTTTGATTTTGATATTTGGAATATTATTTAGGACCGAAGAAGGGATTGCTTAGAATTATATTTGTTTTTTGAAGAGAGTTTTGAGAGATTTCTGAACTAACTTATTCGAATATTTAAATATATTAAATATTTCAAATAAATTATATTCTTTGAGAAGTCCTCAAGGTGTGTTCATGTTTTTAAAAGGCAATTGGTGTTCTTAAAGGTAAGACCAGAAAAAAATGTTGTCTCCTTTAAATATTTATTTATTAATTTCAATAACTTTCATATATCTGTTGGTTTATTTATTCCATTTGATATTATATATTGAGTTTTATTTGAGATTATATACGTATATTAAATGTAAGCGGTGCTTATTTTAGACATTAATTCAATTCTAAAAGTTTTTTGAATAAGAATTTTTTTTTGAAATTAAAATTGTAGAAGATAAACATATTTTAATTTGTTTTGATATTCAAATTTTGTTACATTTCTTCTACCAAGTAAAAGGCCTTTCTATTTTATTTTATATATGATATATAATTATATTTTGGCTTCAATAAATCTCATTATGGAATGTCATTGAATTTAAAGAAGCCTTAAAAATAACTTACACTGTCCTTTGATTTTGTTAGAACATTGATCAATCTTGAATTATAAAGTTGATCTGTGTTTCGAAACATTAATTTCTTTACACGTGTGCGTTGTTGATATAGGTTAGTTAGTTTTTTTATTTTGATATTTGGAATATTATTTAGGACCGAAGAAGGGATTGCTTAGAATTATATTTGTTTTTTGAAGAGAGTTTTGAGAGATTTCTGAACTAACTTATTCGAATATTTAAATATATTAAATATTTCAAATAAATTATATTCTTTGAGAAGTCCTCAAGGTGTGTTCATGTTTTTAAAAGGCAATTGGTGTTCTTAAAGGTAAGACCAGAAAAAAATGTTGTCTCCTTTAAATATTTATTTATTAATTTCAATAACTTTCATATATCTGTTGGTTTATTTATTCCATTTGATATTATATATTGAGTTTTATTTGAGATTATATACGTATATTAAATGTAAGCGGTGCTTATTTTAGACATTAATTCAATTCTAAAAGTTTTTTGAATAAGAATTTTTTTTTGAAATTAAAATTGTAGAAGATAAACATATTTTAATTTGTTTTGATATTCAAATTTTGTTACATTTCTTCTACCAAGTAAAAGGCCTTTCTATTTTATTTTATATATGATATATAATTATATTTTGGCTTCAATAAATCTCATTATGGAATGTCATTGAATTTAAAGAAGCCTTAAAAATAACTTACACTGTCCTTTGATTTTGTTAGAACATTGATCAATCTTGAATTATAAAGTTGATCTGTGTTTCGAAACATTAATTTCTTTACACGTGTGCGTTGTTGATATAGGTTAGTTAGTTTTTTTATTTTGATATTTGGAATATTATTTAGGACCGAAGAAGGGATTGCTTAGAATTATATTTGTTTTTTGAAAATATAGTGCATGTTTTGAGAGATTTCTGAATTAACTTATTCGAATATTTAAATATATTAAATATTTCAAATAAATTATATTCTTTGAGAAGTCCTTAAGGTGTGTTCATGTTTTTAAAAGGCAATTGGTGTTCTTAAAAGTAAGTCCAGAAACAAAATTTTGTCTCCTTTAAATATTTATTTATTAATTTTAATGACTTTCGTATATCTGTTGGTTTATTTATTCCATTTGACATTATATATTGAGTTTTGATTATATACGTCTATTAAATGTAAGCGGTGCTTATTTTAGACATTAATTTAATTCTAACAGTTTTTTGAATAAAAATTTTTTTGAAATTAAAATTGTAGTAGATAAACATATTTTAATTTGTTTTGATATTCAAATTTTAATGTTTAGCATTCATAAATATGAATGCTTAACGTTATGTTACCTAAAGATTAAATAATAAATAAAAAATTATCACATCTGCATCAAAAATTTTTTATCGAATCATTGTTTTTCGAAAACGATAAGTTCATATTGGAGTGAATTAAAATAATAAATCCCATTGAACGTCGTTCATTCACTAACTTTAAGGTTGCTTAAACTCAACCGTGAATGAAATTGTTCAATTCCTCAGGATATTAGGCCTGAAGACTGCGATTCACTTGATGATCGTAATAAAACCCAGTGACAGGTTTTTGTTTCAAACGGCCAACCCACTGACCGGAAATGGATTTCCGCAGGCTGGCTCTTAAGACTTGCACCGCCTAACAGTGAAAAGTTTCGTTCCGCCGGTTAATACATATTCAGATTGGATATCCGCACCTCTAAGGGTGGATTATTGTTATAATTCACGTATATTTCGCGATGAGAATAGCAATTGAGTGAATCTTTGGTTTCTACTGCGCTTGTTAATCGAAAGCTTGTATCCGAAGAGAAGCTTTCCAAGGAGGATGTATTTATTGATAATGTAGTTTTATTGCATCTTTATACTCTAGCAAATCGATTCCGGAGCAGTTTTCTCTTTCGTAGTTATTCTTTGGAATGGAAGATTGTCAACTGCAATGTTTGAAAGGACATCTCTAAAATTTTCATCATTAATAATTCTGCCTTTCGTTTCTGTTTTTCTGTTTCTGTGGATCCTTATTTAGGTCAGCTAGTAGCTGGCAGACTATAAAAAAATGAAACTTCGTTCTGAGTAATTAGAATCGATCAATAAAACATGAAATATACATATAACAGAATAATAGCTGGAATTAATTCTCCAGAACCTCTACAGATTTTAATCTAAATAAATCTCATGAAAACTGTATCACTTTATAGGCATATATATTAACATCACATGTAGTGGAAATTAACTGATAAAGAATCAAAAAAATATAAAATAATCAACAAATTATTTAGAAATCACCTTATACATATATATGTTTCGATTGGATGTTAAAGAATCACAAGTTCCATCACCAAAAAATGTTCAACATAAAATTCAAAAAGGACTTTATTTATTTTCCTCTTTTAAAGAATATATAGCACATTCTCCAGAGAAAGAACCTGATAAATTCGGACCCAAAATCTTTTAAGTAAGGAGTTATTTGAATAAACAAAATAATCATTTAAAAATATATGAAAATACCTTTTTTGTTCATTATTTTACATTTCTTTTGATTCTTTATTTTTTCCACCACATGTCATGATAATACATATGTGATACAATGTATTTAGGACATGTTTTAAAATTTAATTCTGAATGTTTTCATGAGATTTATTCAGATTAAAATCTGTAGAGGTTCTGGAGAATTAATTCCAGCTATTATCCTGTAATAAAATAGAAAAAGGCTTTTTACTTGATATAAGAAATATAACAAAATTTGAATATCAAAATAAATTAAATATGTTAGTCTTCTACAATTTTAATTTCAAAAAAATTTTATTCAAAAAACTTTTAGAATTAAATTAATGTCTAAAATAAGCACCGCACATATTTAAATATTCGAATAAGTTAATTCAGAAATCTCTCAAAACATGCACTATATCTTCAAAAAACAAATATAATTCTAAGTAATCTCTTCTTCGGTCCTAGATAATATTCCAAATATCAAAATCAAAAAACTACAACTATATCACACGCACACGTGCTAAGAATGAATGCTTCGAAACAGACCAACTTTAGAATTCAAGATTGATCTAACAAAAATGTTCTAACAAAATCACAGAACAGTGTAAGTTATTTTTAAGGTTATTTAAATTCATTGACATTCCATAATGAGATTTATTGAAGCCAAAATATAATTATATATTATTTATAAAATAAAATAGAAAAAGGCTTTTTACTTGATAGAAGAAATATAACAATTTGAATATCAAAACAAATTAAATCGGTTAGTCTTCTACAATCTTAATTTCAAAAAAATTTCATTCAAAAAACTTTTAGAATTAAATTAATGTCTAAAATAGGCACCGCTTATTTTATATATAATATATAATTATATTTTGGCTTCAATAAATCTCATTATGGAATGTCAATGAATTTAAATAACCTTAAAAATAACTTACACTGTTCTGTGATTTTGTTAGAACATAGATCAATCTTGAATTCTAAAGTTGGTCTGTTTCGAAGCATTCATTCTTAGCACGTGTGCGTTGTGATATAGTTGTAGTTTTTTTATTTTGATATTTGGAATATTATCTAGGACCGAAGAAGGGATTGCTTAGAATTATATTTGTTTTTCGAAGATATAGTGCATGTTTTGAGAGATTTCTGAATTAACTTATTCGAATATTTAAATATATTAAATATTTCAAATAAATTATATTCTTTGAGAAGTCCTTAAGGTGTGTTCATGTTTTTAAAAGGCAATTGGTGTTCTTAAAGGTAAGATCAGAAACAAAATTTTGTCTCCTTTAAATATTTATTTATTAATTTTAATGACTTTCTTATATCTGTTGGTTTATTTATTCCATTTGACATTATATATTGAGTTTTGATTATATACGTCTATTAAACGTAAGCGGTGCTTATTTTAGACATTAATTTAATTCTAAAAGTTTTTTGAATAAAATTTTTTTGGAATTAAAATTGTAGAAGACTAACATATTTAATTTGTTTTGATATTCAAAAATTATCCTGTAATATGCAAATACTTCCTCATAGTAAGTATTTTAATAAAATATACAGACTATCTCGAAATGAATGGATGTTTTTGAAACTCTGTATAGAAGAATTATAGGGCGCTCTGCAAAAAATACAAAACAAAATATATACCCTATGGAAATTTTTTTTAAACCAATGATTTCTAAAGTCCGTCTAGAAATTATCCAAAGCTAAATTGTAATTTTTTAGTATATATTCTGAATTCTAGAAAATTATAACAAAATATTCATCTCATTTACTTATAAAACCTACACTTGACTAAACGTCGAGGTAACCTGAAACTAGACCACCCCCATAATTTTTACAGTCCAGGACTGTAAAACTGACTCAATTAAATCATCTTTATTTCGTGGCGCTCTGCTCGTTCAACTTCAATCTTCATTAGTCCCCATACGTTGGAAACAACTTTTATCAGATATAAAGACATTAGAATTATCTTCTTGAAAACGTTGACAAAATTCTTACCTTCGTTCCTTTGCAAAGGTGTCATTATAGGGAATTTTTTTGGTTTCCTTGATATATAGCCTTGTATTTTCAATGACATACGGAAGGTTTCTGGACATGCTTTTATAGTTCGTTGATTTCCAAATCTGTTAGCCAATTTGTGAAACGCCATTCGCGGATTGTGTCGTCCTAAGGCCAATAAAGCCTTCAAATTGTTTCCTTTAATCTTACGCGGTCTTCCTGAAACTGGTATATGCTTCATATCCATGTTATTTTATAACATGTATTTTTATAAATTACTTTTGTCTTAGAATGTTACAAAAAAGAAGTATATTAAAATTATGAAAAATAATAAATTCCTGATACTTTCTAGGCGGACTATATCACATCACGTTACGTTTCTGTGTAACACGCTCACAAATAAATCAAATCCATGAGTTTATTCATCGTAAAGTATTCTTCATTAGAATACCAATAGATATGCAGAAAACCGTAAGAATAACTGTTGTAATTTTTTTTGGAAAAAAATATCCAACTTCAAATTTCATCATAAAATGTGATGAATATTTCATTAGGTGAAAGTTTGATCTCATGGTGGAAAAAATGTATGAAAGCCTTAGTGGTCACCTTGAAAAACAATATGCGTCTTTCATGCAGATTTCAAAATGGTAAAATGCATCTTCATAACATATGTAAATGCGAAGTTTTTGCTATTACTAAACAGAAGGGGTTAATTGAAGATTCAGTTATTTCTCCTCTGAATTATAACGGCTTCCTAAAAATCAACACTGTCCATTTTTATGGCCTGCTCGAAGTCCATACCTTACACCTTTAGACTTCTTCATTTTGAGTGTTTCAAAGATATGGTGTATACTATCACAATTCATACTGGTGATCAACTTATCGGAAGAATACATAACTGGTGCAATATGCTAAGGCAACGAAGAAGCCAGCTGCGGAAAGTTGTAGATTATATCCGAAAACGATGTAGGTTTTGCATTAAAAAAGGTGGCAGGAATTTTCAGAATTTTTTGTGATAAGTTCCACACTTGTAGGAATAATAAAGAATGTCGTAAATGATAATTTTTCCTCAGATGATGTATATCTCACTGTTTGTACTTTCACAGTTTCACATTTATTGTCCAATGAAAATGAATATTTAATGAATGTATTATACGTCGTTGAAAAGCTTCATTAATAAGGCAGTTTTTCACATAATATCCATGGGGATTTACGCGGCGGAATTTAGAGTAAACTTCGACCAAAGATCATGGCTGAAGAAAATTTTATGATCATTTTTTTCCTTGACTACCATATTCAGTATTCCGAAAAAATCCTCATGAAATCAGCCTAGTCGAAGGAGAATTTTCCGCTTTTTCCAATGGTGTACACTAAATTTTGATTAATATGACAGTTTTTAAGTTGAGCTGTGTTTTTAGTGAAAAAATTGTGAAGCGTTACAAAATAGTTACTTTACAACGAAACAACGAAATATGAATGGACCATACTCTGTAGGAACTTTTGTGTTTGCAAATTGCCTGTAGAATCACTTTGTGAAATTTGGCCAGAGATAACATAGGCACCCCTGTACAGAGTGTTTCTGAATTGGAGATGGAAACAAATAACCCTGTATCTAAAATTAATTTATATATGATAATACTGAATTGCTGGGATATTGTTTTCATAGCACACTGGGATTATACATCGAGATTATATTAACAAATGAAACCGAAAATTTCCTAATAAAATAATTTTAATATAGAAAGTATCCGGAATTTATTGTTTTCAATAATTTAAAGATACTTCTTTTTTGTAAAATTCTAAGACAAAAGTAATGTATGTTGTGCAGATAGTCGGTTATGGCCAAAGTTTCACGGCCACACTATTTGTCAAATATTGTTGATTGTTATCAAGTATACAATTTATGAAATAATGTCGCAACTAGAAGAAAGAAAACAGGCAGAATATTTGTATAGAGAAGGTTTTCGATACGTTGAAAAATTAGTGCAATTGACTGAACTGTATATGAGACAATAAAGAGGATTACAAATGGCATGAACATAAGGCCTGAACCAGTTTCAGGAAAACCGCATGAGATTAAAGGAAACAATTTAAATGCTTTATCGGCCTTAGGATGACACAATCCGCACCTGGGGTTGCGCAAATTAAATGAGAGATTTGGAAATCAACGAAATAAAAAAGTATGTTCAGAAACCGTCCGTATGTCACTAGAAAGAAAATGCTACATATCAAGGAAACCAAAAAAATCCCCATAATGACACCTTTACTAAAGTAAAGAAGGATAGAGTTTTGTAAACGTATTCAAGAAGATAATTTTAATAATGTCTTTATATCTGATGAAAGTTGTTTCTAACTTGGTGGAAAACACATGAAAATTCCATCAAAACAACCTATTACCATTCAAATTTCCAAATTTCCCACCAAAATAATAGTTTGGGGAGCAATATCTCAGCATAGTGCTACGCCTCTCTGTATAGTTTATGGTACCATTAACAGCGAAAAGTATTGTGGAATTCTAAACGATTTTCTCCTTGAAACGGCTCATGCTTCATATCCAGAGGGATGGCGTTTTCAGCAGGATAATTCAAGATGTCATACTTCGACCTATACTCAAGCTTGGATGCAAGAACACCAAGTGAAAACCATTTCATGGCCAGCAGCTTCACTAGATTTTAGTCCCATTGAAAACATGTGGGGACTAGTGAAGATTGAAGTTGAACAAGTAGCGCCACGTAATAAAGATGATTTAATCCAGTCAGTTTTACAGTCCTGGATTACCATCACCGAAAATTATTGAGGTGATCCAATTTCGGATGTAACTTGACGTTTAGCCAAGTGTTTACGGTTAAATGGAGGTAGTATAAGTAAATAAGATGAATATTTTGTTATAATTTTCTAATTCAACAATCAAAAATATATACTAAATAATTACAACTGAGCTTTGTTTTTTCCGGATATTTGTTAAGTTAAAAATCACTAACTTCAATAATACAAAAGTTACATATCATATAAGGAAACACAATAATATACTTATATTTGCAAGAGAAGTAAAAAACCCAATTGGCATATTCAACTCTGAACGGAAATATAAATTTTACGCGAAACAAAATCACCGACAAAAACAGTATGGAAAAACTAACGGTAAGATATCCCAAACAAATTCATCTTCTTAATAAATACGACAGTTGTCAATAAGCTTCCTCTATAACTGTGAAGAAAGTATGTTGGTTGATATACTGAATTTATCTATCAACTCGATCTGCCAATTAGATCTACAAAAAAGACAGATGGATAAGGAAATGAACAACTATTAAATCTACAAACTAGCTCCGGGACATTTTTCATGTAAAGTTAAATAATGTTTGTTGATATGCTGGGGTGGTTGGAATCAAAATAGAACACCGTTACAGAATGCTAAATGTTTTCTATAATCTACATACTGGTATATTTATGATCAGTTAGCGTTAATGGTCACGTTTATTACTGATAAGGTGATTGATCGAAGATCTGCAGTAACATGTACGTACTTAATAATTAGGTCTAACTGAATGTTAATATTAGTTTCCTTATTTAGAAAGGAATTTTCATATTCAAAATACTGCCAATTTTACACACACACTTTTTGATATTGAACAAGGTTATTCTGATATTCACAAATTTTTATTATTATTATAATGCAAAAATTGTTTCGCTATCACAGTGGTATCTTACATTTCTGAATAACTAAATTTGTTTTCGAAATTGGTTTATATTTATATTAGAGTAGGCACAGAAATGTTTATTGAACATTAAAATCCAAAAGAGGGTCTCTGTAAATTCCAGTTTATTTGAATATGATGAATTATTTAGGAACAATTGTTCGTTAAGTACTATTTCAATTCTGTTCCTTTTATTTATCTCTAGTGAATCCAACAGGTTTAAGGCATAACTTTCACTTTCTATATGTAAAATGAATTCCAAACAATGGTTGAAACTATATTCTGTTTCTAACAAATGGTTCGAATATGTGGAATTACTTTTGTTATTGAGGAAACTCTTCAAATGTTCACAAATTCTATATCGGAAAGTTCTTCCAATCTGTCCTATGTAAACTTTTGGTCAATCACCGCAGGTTAATTTATAAACTGTCAATGAATAAATGAATTATTATAATTATCACTGTGTATAAAGCCTTTATTATTTTTAATGGATTTACTCAGTTTTAATGTAAATAATTGATAGAAGCAAAATTTTAATGACTTTAAATTCAGAATCATATATTCTAACTTCTACAATATATATTGAAACTATATACAAAAACTATCAAATTGATATCCTTATATATAATCAATATAAAATATTTTTCAATGTCTCAGAAAAAACCTTTTTACGTTGCTACATGAAAGTCAATACATTTGTATTAATACGTTTCATATCGGGATAAAAAAGGGTTTTTTATATTATATATATAAGGATATCAATTTGATAGTTTTTATATATAGTTGCTTTCTCTTGTTTGAAGTTTATTCCTTCAATAGATACTCAGATATATCCTCCCTAGTTGACATCGCATAAACTCATTAATTACTGTTTTTTCCCAAGTCATTAGCACTTAATAAAACTAGAGAAATGCACAACAAGTGGTATTGTTTCAAATCATACCATACTACTATCAACTTCTTGAGAAAATCGGTGTCTACGACCTTTCCAGAACTAATAATTAATAATATTAAATCGCATGTCGAGCATTAAGAAGTTTCTGAGAGATTAATGCACAATATCTGCTATTAAAAACTGTATCTGCAACAGAGAAACAAAAGAACGTCACGGATGTGGAGAACTAAAGCTATTCCTGCATAATAAATTTGAATATCAGCATCAATAATATAGAAATGAAAAATTTCAAGGGTGCTAATGTAATGAATTTAAAAAAATCCTTTTGATTATTCAGTTTCTATCATTTGAGGCATAGACGAAATATTTGATAAAAGAAACAAAATTAAAAATTGTTTGTATACTTGATGTGGAAATTCGAGGATTTGGTTTACTGATTTTTATGTTTATATTCTGTGCCTAAAATTTTGTTCATTATATTCTATCTCAGCATCACATATTTATAAAGAATATTATCCAAATTTCAATATATTATTTTCAAAATATGTCATTCTGTCGCTAACATTGAAGCTTATTCAGATAAATTATATGTTGAATTATAATTAAAAATAAGAATAAAAAAATAACAAAACTTGCAGGAATTGAAAACATATTCAGTTGTATTATTTTATATTAAAAATTGTGGAAAATTAATCACTCCTTTTCAAATAAGTTAAGTTTATGATTGACTCGAGGTGCAAACCGCCGGTTATTTTTTTTATTGTTGAGTAGCTTGTGATTTATTTGCATCAAGATGAAAAGGGTACTTATTGAAAATTAATCTTTACAAGCTTAACATTCAACATAGGTACCTATGATTTATTGAAGTGCCTAAACATAAAGTCATAATCAATAATAAATCAAAAATTTCGATTAATATTCTGTTCACTTCTGGTTTTTACTGTAATAGACGAATAATTTTCTTCTGATAAGATAGATTTCCTATTAAGTGAAAATTCTAACATTTTTCTAATTTCTATATCGTTAAAGCATCACGTAATCGTTTTGAATAAAAATTCTTACCTGCATTTTGTTTTTTATTCCATTCGAATTACAATCACAAAACTATCAATCACTTCACTATTCAAAGTGCGCGCTAAACCAAAATTTGAGCCAAGAACGCAAGGCTGTCTAACTCACTTCACCAAAAGAACATTTGTAAACGTACAGCATGCGAATCGAAGCATGGACATGGGCATAAGAATGAGAGGATGAAAGAAAGACGTGGTTGTGAAGATCCGATGGGTATTATCAGGGACGGACTAACGCGGATCGTCCCAAGGAAAACGTTTTAGTGGACGAAATATAGTCGTGTGGTCTTCATTTAAGTTGTTTGTTTGCTTGGAAATGGTATCAAAAATTTTAATTTCTTGTTAGCATTCCATACAGTTTGTTGACAATATTACGAACTTCACAGAAAAAAATGTCTGACATAAATTTACGAACTCTGTTGGCATGGAACATTCTAATTAAGTAAGAAATTCCTATGGTTTTTTTAAACTTCGAATTTATTAATTTTTTTGAACTTTACTTTAATATGAATCACGACTATTATGATATTCAACATATAATAAAATATTTCATATATTGAACAAAATGATTCTGTAAATCTTTCCAAAATTCAAATCATTTTCTACAGAATTTCTAAAAATTAAATCAAAATGTCTCAGAAACACTGCTATTTGGGTAGACATGAAGAATTTTCAACTATCACAGAATTCTCAAAAATATGAAGAAATCCATAGAAAATATAGAATATTGACCGAAATTATCTAGCAAACTTTAGTCGATACAGCTGTTTCAAACGAACATCATAAGCAACAAATTTTATTCCAAAAAATGCTATGTATAAATCCAAATAAATTTCAAAAAATATAGAGTACACCCTTAAAACACTGTCAATAATGAAAATAATTGTAATGGAAAAATAGTAGGGAATCTATGTAACCAAACTGCTTTTTGTTATTTTCTTAAATAAAAAGTCCAATATTCTTTTGTACAAGTATAATTCTTCACGCAAATTAGTTGAATTAAATCCGTTTGAGGGACTGACATTAAAAAAACTTTCTCGAGAACTAATAAACTTGTTAACAAAAAATAAGAATGAACATCAAAATTGTTATGAATAATTCAAAAGTTTGCAGCGAGATGTCCTGAGACTGACAAAATAACCCGGAGCCTAAAAAAAGGTCCTCGTAATACAGATCAGAAACAAAATGAATTTTAACATGATTTTAACATTTACTTTTTTTTCAAATAAATTATATAATTACATTCTCTGTTTATTGGAGGTGGGTGTTATTACGCTCTAATATTTACCTCATGATGTCCTGTTATGAGAAATAATTGTTACATTCATTTAATATCTGATTAAAGTATTTCACGTTCTCGAAGATAAACATACTTGAAAAAGTTAATCCTTTTTGATTGATAATAAATTATATATTTTTGCGCGATTGTTCTCAGGTACAGCTTGCTATCTTTTTATACCAGATGTTTGTAATTTTCGAATTTTGAGCCTATTAGAATACCAACCGAATAGATTGGACTTCTAACTTTCGAACGGAAGGAGCTGGACGCTTCAAACTTTCAGAGCAAGTTTCGGACCTGAATATCTCGGTTCAATTCGTTAATGTGTCTAAAGGTTTTACAGTTTTTTAGAATAGAATTTTTTTTGCGAATAGTTCGAAAACCATCCTGATCGAAATGAAATTTGACATTTTGGTGTGTAATAATGGCACAAAACTTTGTGCCAAATTTGAGAGCAGCAACTGTTCAAGTGGACGACTGGAGTTAAAAATAATAATTTGGGAACAAAAAATCTTTATATATTGCTTGATGCATGAAATAAAAAAAATTACTCTCCATATATCTCTATACAATGAATAACAAAATGTCTAACATTATGCTGCCCAGGTACTACACTGTGTCCAAAGCATGTGCGTTATTGTCTACGTAATTTCATCGATTCATGTTCCACTGAAAATAATCTGACCGAATATTTATTTTAGCTGGCCAATTTTCAGCAGGTAATTATCTATCTGGTGATACTGTCAATATATCCATTTTCAAATAATGGGATGCTAACATCTTCGGCTTACCTTGAAAATTTTCAACAGTAAATAAAAATGTTTATATCGCTCACTAATTGATAGGATTAGCTGACCTTATGTCATAATTTTCTGACCTTTTACATAGTATTTTTGGCCACTCGAAATTCAACATATGAGGTGTTAACATCAGTGAATTTTTTTTTATTTGCTGTTCAATATATTTAATTCTCATTAATAGCACAGACTCATATTTAGGAATACCCAGTTTGAACTCATTTAATTTTTCATATTTGTTCAGTGCTACATTATATTTCTTCACATGTATCATTAATTCTACCTAATTATCAATTGAACTATTATACTTATTAACAACTTCAATAGCAACATAAGCGACAGACTTTGTTCCCTATGTTTTTCATCTTCTACTTCGGACCTGCTGTAAGTATTAAGTTTCAAGTACCGACAAACAGACACGAGGGTTCTGGTCTTCGTCTTCAGCAACGCCCCCGTTTTAGGTAACCTTATGAAATAATTCATTGAGCAAGAGGATGAACTGGAGGAAGTTGGCTATATTTCATCTTTACAAGGGAGAGTTACTGGCGTTTTTTATTTGGATGGATTAAAGAATTGTAATCGATTGCTTTTGTGATTATATGAATAAATTATTCGTAACTCTCGGAAATAAACTAGGTAAAGAGATACACACAACTGCAAGAGTAATTTGAAATAAAGATTGGCAAAATACGCAATATATTTGTGAATAATTTGTGGCTAATAATTGGAGCAGTATGTCGTCCAAATCTTTTCCTTTTTTTCACAAAAGTTCATTCCTTCTGAGAAAATTTTCAAAAAGCTGACAAACCAGAGAATATTTTAATCAACATCATGGATATATTTTTTTTCTGGGTGGCATTCCGTATATCAAATGAAATGAATTTAGAATTTATTGGTTATTTGATATTTTCAATTTTGTCTATAAGATAAAATAATAAGAAATGGTTTTTTACTTGATTATTACAAAATTTGAATATCAAAACAGGTTCAATCTGTTAGTCTTCTACAATTATAATTTCAAAAAATTTTTATTCAAGAAACTTTAAGAATTAAATTAATGTCTTTATAAGCACTGCTTATATTTAATAGACGTATAAAATCGAAACTTATTATACAATATCAAATGGAATTAAGAAAAACCCAACGAATATATATTGTCAATTAAAATTAATGAATAAATAAATATTTTTTGTTTCGTTCCAGGCCAATTTTGTATCTTGATCATGCTGGGCTCAAGACATCAAAACAACCTTATCAATTTATTGTATTGTCATCTGTAAAAATTTTAAATTAATTCGGAACTCTGAAAGTGGGTGAAAATTAACTTGAAAGGTTCCGTAACGAGATAGATGGATAGATAATACATACATATGAGCCAAGCTAATAAAAGCATGTTAAGAATCACAAATTCCTTTCTAGAATACCCTGCATAAGTTTAATGAACCAAGGCTCATGAATTCTACAAGAACAAAAGATTTTCCAAGTGTGAAGAATTCCAAATATTCTAAACACGACCAGAATTAACTTACTCGTTACAAAAATTTAATTGAATCGATCCTTACTTGATGAAAATTCATTTTAATCAAATAAAATAATGAAGACTATTTTCACAATGAATTAATTAATTCATTAGCTGAAAGTATTCAGCGAATACTGAAAACTTTCAGAAACAAACAAAAGAATTAATATTTTAATTTCCATTATTGAAACAAAAACAAAATTTTTCTCAAATATGCAATTAAAAATAGTTTTCAACTTAAAGACAATATTTGAATATCAAAACAGATTTAATCTGTTAGTCTTCTATAATTTTAATTTCAAAAAATTTTTATTCATGAAACTTTAAGAATTAAATTAATGTCTTTATAAGCACTGCTCATATTTAATAGACGTATAAAATCGACAATACAATACAATATCAAATGGAATTAAGAAAATCCCAACGAATATAAATTGTCAATTAAAATTGACAAATAAATATATATTTTTTGTTTCGTTCCAGGCATGCGTACTGAACTCATCAGACAAGCGTACGAGCCCTGTTTGTAACAAAATGTATTGTTTTCTGATCTTATATTTATGAAAACTAAATCTTTTTCAAAAATATACAACATAACTCTAAGAACTTCTCAAAAACCAATTTATTTGAAATATGTAATATATTTAAATAAATTACTTCAAAAACTCTCAAAACATGCAGCACATCCTCAAAAAATATTTATAATTCAGATAAGACCAGTTCAACTTCACATATGAAAGATAAAATCAATTAAGAATAAATAGACTTACCGAATGTGATCTCTAGGAATATATGATTTGTTGAACATTCAACTGGGTACATCTAATATCCAAGGTACTCTATGTTCTATGCTCACAACAAAATCACAAAAAGTTTGTAAGGTACTTTAATCGTCTTAGTTAAAAACATTCAACACTGTTTAATAAAATTCTTTATTTAAAAACCTAATATGATCATATATTATATATAAAATAAAATAATAAGAAACGGTTTTTTACTTGATAGAACGATTATTACAAAATTTGAATAACAAAACAGATTTAATCTGTTATCTTCTATAATTTTAATTTCAAAAAAATTTTATTCAAGAAACTTTAAGAATTAAATTAATGTCTTTATAAGCACTGCTTATATTTAATAGACGTATAAAATCGAAACTTATTATACAATATCAAATGGAATTAAGAAAAACCCAACGAATATATATTGTCAATTAAAATTAATGAATAAATAAATATTTTTTGTTTCGTTCCAGGCCAATTTTGTATCTTGATCATGCTGGGCTCAAGACATCAAAACAACCTTATCAATTTATTGTATTGTCATCTGTAAAAATTTTAAATTAATTCAGAACTCTGAAAGTGGGTGAAAATTAACTTGAAAGATTCCGTAACGAGATAGATGGATAGATAATACATACATATGAGCCAAGCTAATAAAAGCATGTTAAGAATCACAAATTCCTTTCTAGAATACCCTGCATAAGTTTAATGAACCAAGGCTCATGAATTCTACAAGAACAAAAGATTTTCCAAGTGTGAAGAATTCCAAATATTCTAAACACGACCAGAATTAACTTACTCGTTACAAAAATTTAATTGAATCGATCCTTACTTGATGTAAATTCATTTTAATCAAATAAAATAATGAAGACTATTTTCACAATGAATTAATTAATTCATTAGCTGAAAGTATTCAGCGAATACTGAAAACTTTCAGAAACAAACAAAAGAATTAATATTTTAATTTCCATTATTGAAACAAAAACAAAATTTTTCTCAAATATGCAATTAAAAATAGTTTTAAACTTATAGACAATATTTGAATATCAAAACAGATTCAATCTGTTAGTCTTCTATAATTTTAATTTCAAAAAATTTTTATTCATGAAACTTTAAGAATTAAATTAATGTCTTTATAAGCACTGCTCATATTTAATAGACGTATAAAATCGACAATACAATACAATATCAAATGGAATTAAGAAAATCCCAACGAATATAAATTGTCAATTAAAATTGACAAATAAATATATATTTTTTGTTTCGTTCCAGGCATGCGCACTGAACTCATCAGACAAGCGTACGAGCCCTGCTTGTAACAAAATATATTGTTTTCTAATCTTAAATTTATGAAAACTAAATCTTTTTCAAAAATATACAACATAATTTTAAGAACTTCTCAAAAACCAATTTATTTGAAATATGTAATATATTTAAATAATTTACACCAAAAACTCTCAGAACAAGCAGCACATCCTCAAAAAATAATTAGAATTCAGATAAGACCAGTTTAACTTTACATATAAAAGATAAAATCAATTACTAATAAATACACTCACCGAATGCGATCTCTAGGAATATGTGATTTGTTGAACATTCAAGTAGGTACATCTAATATCCAAGGTACTGTATGTTCTATGCTCACAACAAAATCACTTTAATGGTCTTAGTTAAAAACATTCAACAATGTATATACTATTGACTCCAAATCTGTCAAGTATCTATATTCGCTATACACAGAGACACTAGGTACAAGACATACCTTTGCGAGTTAATTCAAGTGAAGGAATATTTTCTCGCAATTTTCACGTTACTAACGCAGAAAAAACTTGCCTCATGATCATATCAGACCATAATTTACCGTACAGATCAGTCGAATTAATTTATTTGAAAATGAATATGCTAATTATAAGCATTACGTCAAGTTATGGTCTGATTTGAGCATGAGGAAAGTTTTTTCTGCGTTAGTAAAGTGAAAATGTCGAGAAAACATTTCTTTTCTTCACTTGAATTAACTCGCAAATGTATGTCTTGAATGTATTTTGCATACTCTAGATGGCGTTAATGTATTGTTAATACCGTAGTGTCTCTGTGTATAGCGAATATAGATACTTGACAGATTTAGAGTCACTAGCATACATTGCACTAACGAAAACCAATCAGTTTGAAATGTGCGCACGCCTGCAATTTTCCTCTGTGATCAACAAATCTTTGTCGAGTTTTTTTGAGTATAGAATTGTTATATAGATGTATGTTACACTGTACCGATTTCTAGAACTTTCTATTATCACAATTCATACTCCTTATTAATAATATTCGTTTCTTCAGGATTCCACTATATTCTCAGAGTTTTGTTATAAAGATGTAGTTTGTTTGGTCTGTATAAAAACAAAATGACCTTTTAATATTTTGTATGAGAATTTTTTCGTAGAAATTATATTTAGGAACAGCAGTAAAATGTCAACGATAATTCAGCAAAAATGGTGGGTTTTAAATTTTCTTTCCCTAACTTCCAGTTAAGAGACTAAAATCTGTTAAGAATAATTTCGAATTCAAAGTATAAAACGAACCCCTTCATCAATTCTGCCGGCAAAAGAACGTCTTGGAAGCGTGTGAAAACAACTGAAGTGTGTAATGCAATGATGATTCAGGGTAAGAATGATTTAAAGCTGACCACCGTACGTCTAGACCTAAGGAGATTGGGAATTCAAAAAGATAGCGTGATCGGATATAGTTAGGTCGATTCAAATAAGTGGGCACGAGAAAACTAGTTTAAAATTGAATATCGTGTTGAAATTTTTCAACTTTGAGACTTCCCACAGATTCGAGCAGTTAGCACAAAACAAAACGGAGTCAATTATAAAAATTAATGGAGTAATCAGCTCAGCAATAAATCGTTGAGACAGAAATTTATGGCAATTCATAACAACTATGTACTTACGGCAGCTATTAAAGAAGATCAAGTCTGCTAAAAGTTGAACTGGATTATTATTTAACCCAAGATAATTTAGATATTCTTTGATTAATTGAATATTTATACATTAATACAAAACGTTGTTTGAATTGAGTCTGTTTTTCAGCAGAAGGTGTAAGCTCCACCAGACGAAGAACTGTCATTATAGATCATATTCCTTATTAATTATATTCTTTCAAATCCACCGGTTTTTGATTTGATTTATTTGGATATAAATAACAATTATATTTGCATTACAGCGTAATAAAATATGAGTTGAGCATGAGAAAGGTTTTCTACGTTATTGCTAGAAATAATCGGAAATACAGTTCATTGCTTGAAGTATTTTGGTGGGGTATTCGTGTGCTGCCGATAAATCCCTAGTGTTCCTATGTGTAGCGAATATAGGTGCGTAGCTGCGTTTAATTCGTTGAACATTACAGGGGCACTGATGATTGAAGCCAATAAGCTTCTAAACATGTGTATGTCTGCTACTTATGTTTCAGCGATCAACAGAACCTTACACAGAATTGTTACACAGACGCAAATTGCACTACCAAGCCGAAGATTTTTCTGTAACCAAACCTCAAGTATCTTATTGATTTTATCTACCTTATAACTTGGAAACAAAATAATTTGCAGTAGTATTACTAGTCCCTTCTTCAAAATTCTTATGGCTCTCGTTCCAAGCAACTTGAGCTTAGTGGATTAGCTTTACAGAATCTGTAGAGAAGTGGACAGCGATGGCCATGACAAAACATTAACGCTTGCTTCTTGTCCATGGTTCGAAAATCCATATGCGTTGTCTTGCTGAAAAAGGATATGTGGACAGCAACCTAGGTAAGCCAGTAGGGTGACATGTAGCATATCATCAACATAATGCGCAGCTGTCATACTATCTCTTATGGAAATGAGTGGTACAATAGGCAAAACGGTTATTCTAGGCTTTCCATGTTGTTTTCACGATCTGTAACTCTTCTTTTCCTATGTTTTATAGAAGATGAATGAGATTAAGGTCGGGGGAACAAGTAGGTCAGACGAGTACCCCCACGCCTCCACGTGTCCTAGTCAAAATGAAATATTTTGCCATTTTTCTGTCGTTCAGATTTAATACCCTAAGCACCAAGCTGAATGATAGATATTTGGATAGCCGTGAACATTTTCAGGCGCGAAATTGCTTCCTACTAAAGCTCTTATTCGCGTCATTTTCAGAAATTGATTGTGAAGTTATTATCGTTGGGTGTCTTCTAACTATTCAAACTAAAAAAGGGTGATCAGTAAGTAGTCACTCTTCACCAACTTGTGGTTAAATTTCCTAATTTAATGAGATTTTTGACACTACTTCTCATTAAACCAAACAAACAATGGGTTTTTTGAAGACATTTTGCTTTACTTAACCAATTTCAATTCTTCCTTTCTTTCTTCATATATCTGATAATCCTAGAAAATGCATTTCATTCAAATCATTTGCCAATTGCAATAAGCACACTCTGCGTTACTCCTCAAACCATAAAATCGACAAGATGGCAAATAATGAAGGTATTTTTCACAAACAATTCTTATCGCTATTAACAACATGCTTCAAATTTTTTTGGTAAACAAAAGTTTCTGTAAAATGATAGGTGTGTCCTAAGTTTCGTCGTATATACGAGGAAGTACTACAAAAAATGTATTAAGAGCTCGATGAGCGATCTCTCAACCTAGATATCTCGATGCCAGTATGCCCCAGGGCAGTGTACTCTCCCCACTCCTATACGCTTTTACATAGTGGGTATTGCCAAAACAGACCACTCTTCGCTGGCCGTCTTCGCAGATGACACAGTTATATTAGTCCGATCCAAAAAGCCAGAGCTAGCTACCAAATATCTCCAGGAAGTCGTCAACAAACTGGAAGAGTGGTGCTGCAAATGGCTTATCAAAGCCACGAAGAGTTCCACTCTGCTCATGTCATACAGAGCAGCTCCTCCGCCAGGACACGTCAAAGTGTTCGGCGGAAGTCGCAAGTCAAATACTTAGGTGTCATTCTTGACAAACGACTCTCTTTAACCAGCACCTAGACCACGCCGTCCAAAAGGGAAAAACGGTGCTAGCCCGACTGTCTCCGCTGCTTTCCCGTCGCAGTAAAATGTCCATCCCAAATAAACTGACCATCTATAAAACCATAGTCAGACCCACAGTAACTTATGCTTCCGCATGCTGGGCCCACGATCCCTCTGCGTCGAAGCTTCAACAGTTACAAACTTTCCAAAATAAAATACTCAGTATCATATTCAACGTACCCTGGTTTGTTTGCAATTCCAAACTCAACCATAAGGCGAATTTACCACCGTCAAAAGAATTTCATCACGAAATCACCCTGACAACACTCGCTAAAGCAGCTAGCCATACTAATCCACTAGTCAGACAAGGCGTCCACTCATCGTCCAGATACAGGCGATCCAAACTTGTACTCCAACCCAACCCCCAATGACCATCACTAAATCAGTGATTCTCCTAAATCAGCACCTTGTGCAAAAACTTCCAAGGAATGTCCGATGGAAAGTTGACAAACCTTTCACAGTCCTAACTGTCTAAAACCTCCTCCTGAAAATCGCTCTATAAAAGGCAGACGTCCAAGTCACTATCATTGCCACTCTTTATCCCGACCGGGCTGAAGGAGCTAGGATAGCTCTAAGACAGGACTTTTAGTGGGTGGACTCCTTCTTTTTATTGAGTTTTTGCAAACTAGTTCATACGAGCTAGTTTGAGAGAGCCCAGGAAACTGAAATCTAGTAAACTCCACACTGTTTCCACTTCTTATGAGTGGAGTGGATTCGTCCATAAGCAGGATTCGACCTGTATAAAAAAATCGATAAAGTCAGTAGAGACCTTCACGAAACAACTGGGCACACAGCTTCAGTTTACGAGCACAGATTACGAAATTAACATAGTAGTCTTCAGTAATCTGTGGTTTATGTGTTAAGTTTAAGCATAATATTAAGTTTCTCTTACTATTGCCGTGTTGCATCTGCGAAGTTGTCATGGAAAATTTAAAATAGCTAGGAGTGTTTTTTGAAGTCTTGACTGAAGATTTGCAGATGTTTTTCCACTAAATTTGTTCTTCGTCTTCTTACACCGGTTTAATGAAACATTCGATTGAGTAAAGGCTCAAAAAAGGAGACTGAAAGTTATCCAAACTTCTTGACCAAACTCGGTACAGGTAATGAGAGTTGGTTTACAACTATGGCTAAGGAACCAAACAATGTGAAAGCACCCTACTCTTCCAAACTATAACAAGCAACTCGAATGAGGGAGAATGTGAAGACGATGATTAATGCAGTTTTCATGTTGGTGGAATTGTGAATCGGGAATTTGGTCTCCCTGACCAGGTTATTATCAGTGCTTCTATTTTGAATCTGCGATAAAATTTGAAGAGAAAATTGCTACAATTTGGGAAATCAGGTGAATGGTTCCTTCATCGTAACAACTTCCGTACCTACGAGTGACCACTATTTGTTTCTCAGGAATGGCTTCTCGTTCTCCACCTTCGGTATTCGCCAGACCTACTCCCGTGCATCTTGTTCCCGTTACTGTGAACCAATAAAATCAAGCGTTTTGTTGATGTGGAGGCGGTAAAATATAAGGTTCGTCTTGCACAGTGCCGTCTTGCATTTTTCTCTTAACGATCGCCGGATACTTTTCGATTAAAAATTGGTTAACGCGATCCAGTTGTTTACGATAAAGATCTGCATTAACAGTTTGTCCAAGTTTCAGCACTTTAAAATGAGCAATTCCGCGTATATTCCACCAAACACTCAGAAGCCCCTTTTTGGGATGTGAACCCGACTTCGCAGTACTTCGTAGTGATTCAATTGAAGAGAGCCAGTGGCTTTTGCTTTTTGGATTATCATATAGGACCCATTTTTCGTCTCCAGTGATCAAACGATCAAAAAACGCATCCATATGGTGCCGTTGAAACAATACCTAGCATTTGATGAATCGGGCAGATTATAGGGGACCAAAAACCTACTCTGCTCATTTTTCCATTCTGTTGTAAATGTTCTTAGAAGGTCGACAAAGGTTGGTTAAGGTTGTTTGAGAGTCCTCGATTTGCTTCAACTTCTGCCCTTAGCATGTCGTTCTCTTATGTTGTAGGTTGTCCAGATCGATAGGAGTTAAAGAGATCAAAATTACCTTATCTGAACTTAGAGAACCAACTTTGACATTCACAAACGTCTAATGCACTTGGATAAACATGGCAGATGTTTTTGGTCGCAACTGTTGCGTTACTACCCTTACGAAACTCAAAAAGCATACAATGCTGGATATACATTTCTGGTAGTTGGCTGGCCATTTCACCCCAAGTTGCAGAAAAAATAGTCTAATATTTAATTATTTAGAAGTGAACAGGTCACAATAACCTCAAAATGTCTTTGACACGACTCTTGAAGACTCTCAGAGATTCTAGAAATAGTGAGGAAAAGACCTAATAAGTGTAATGTATCTAATGAGGAACACTTTGAAGGTGACCGAAAGAATTTAGTAAAAAAGTTAATGAACACATTTTCTATAACAAAATTCCGAGTTTTTTAGTGCTTATTCGTTTAACTTGTTTGCCATCCAGGAATATCCTGTGAAATTAGTGTCCGATAGTGAAAAGGTTATAATAAAAATCCGGCACTTTGATTCCTTACCCGGAGTTTCCGTCAATTATTTGTCCAGAAATTCAATCTGGTAACTACAGCAATGAACGACTCACACCTGCTAAAACAAAGTGGCTGGGTGATATAAAAAAGGAACTATTGAATTTCGTATCACCCCGGATTGCTCATTTCAACGCAGCCACACTGAGATTATATCACAGGTATTGTGTGCACGTTATCGTTCGGTTTACACATACAACATCCGATATCGCTTATCCTGAAGGGGGCTGAATATTATGCAAACCGGATGTGGGAGTCCGTGGGAAAAAGAGATGAGAACAGTGTGTGGCTTACTTTCCAGATTTGCTTCATCACAGCGAAATGATTTATGGCGCAAGATGTAAATTTATCAGAATAGTGAATGTTCTTTGTTGAATGAACCAATGAGAGATTTGCAGATTATTATTATTAATCACTTAATAATGTTAAATGTACAAATAAAAGATACAATTTCTCAGTGAGGGTTAGTAAATAAAATTCAATTTCCACAAACCTTTTTATTGATGAACGACAATTGTTTCGCCACTTTGTGTCTTGAAATGTTCTACATTTGAACTGATTCTGTGTGAAAATTTAGAGGGGTTCTTATACAGGGTGTCTACTTTTAAAAGGGTCAAACTTCAAGGGGAGATCATACAAGTTATTTGCAACAAAAAATGTCACACATTGTCGAAAGGCTGATGGTTATTCTTCAATTTAACATATCTTGATTTCACAAAATATTTCAGGTTTCTCCATAAAATCAATTGTACTTAAATTATCCTTGTAGCCTCATCAAATTTGACTACATATTCATAAACGGCATTAAATTTGCTACAAGATAAGAAGTTCTGTGTGCCAAAAAATTCTTATTGCAGGCGTGGTAAGGAGATGAATATCACGATTCTAAAGTGAACAAAATCAATCATATTGTTCCAATGGTTTTATCGATGAAAAATTACTAATTATGGATATGTTTTCTTTTCAGCAAAAAATACCTCATTTGTTGCGCTTTCGAATGACATATCAACTTTTCCGCTAGCTGCTTGTCCTCTGCCATAATATCATGGCTAAGGAGATAACAAGGAAAAGTTTGAATATTCCAAACCTAAATTTCCTCTATCTTGAAGTATCCCCTATGGGTATCTGTTTGCTCGTTCAGGACGATTTTCTCGGAATTATATCGGTTTGTTCCAAGTGGTTCTAAGAATGTTAATCTTGATCCTTTACTCTCGCATTGGATAATTTCGTCATTGGAATTATGTTCACATTCTATTGGGTGTGAAGCTCTGAAGTGAATGAGGTTCTTATGAAGGAGCTTATACCTCTTAATTCGGAGGCAGCGTTTCGTTCCAAACTTGCACATCTGAACTCATCAGATAGAAGTGGTGCGCAAGTCTGCCTATGATGCCAATGACCATGTGTTCCACGTCGGAACGGTTGTCGAACGCTTGTACACTGCTCTACTTGAACCCGGCGAGGACGATGAGTTAGGTATTATTTGGGACGCCGGAGAGCTGCAGCAGAGCAGAGATCTTGGCGAGAAGGTAAGGCACGTCGCCATACACTCCCCTTTCAGTTAACGCCGTTGGGATCACGGAATTGTTCGTTGGTTTTTGGCAAGAAACTTGGCGCCGCTGGGCTGGACGCGGTGCCATCTCCAGCGGGGTTACTGTGGAACGAAAGGAAGGTTACCTCGGAAATAAAGATGGGACAATGAGGGCCACCGATGAACTCTTGAAGCAACATCCCCCAAACACGTCGGGGTCATCAATGAAGCTCTGAAGTGTGTGGGGTTCCTATTAGGGAGCTTCTACCTCTTAATTCAGAGGAGCCGTTTCGTTCTGAACTTGCGCACCTGAACTCATCACATAGGCGTGGTGTGCAAGTCTGCCTATGATGCCAGTAACCTTGTTCCACGTCCGAACTCGGTTGTCAAACGCTTGTACTCCGCTCTACTCGAACCGGGCAAGGACGGTGAGCACGGTATGTGAATTCTACCAGTTAGTTGAATTGGCATATGAGCGTGGCTCTTTCACCAAGTGACTACTCAGCACTCTCCACAGTCTGCCCCCAGAGGCAGAAAGTGTGATAAGGATTATGCTATATCATCGCGAGAAGCGAGAACCCCTCCGAAGAGATGCCCAATTCCGTGACTCTATCGATTCGCCCAGAATTCTACTCTGCTCTGCTGCAGCCTTCCAGCGTAGCATATAGATGACGCTACCGCTTTCCAAATTCCGAGCTCACCGTCCTCGCCTGGTTCAAGCAGAACATAGTGCGAGCGTTCCAACAGCCGAGTTCCAACGTGGAACAAGGTCACTGGCGTCATAGGCAGAGTTGCACCCCATTGCCTATCTGATGAGTTCAGGTATGCAACTCGGAACGAAACACTCCCTCCCGAACTAATATCTTGAAGCTCCCTCATAAACACCCCATTCACTTCAAGCTTCAATTATCTTCGTTTAATTCATCTTTATTGTTTTTAATGTATTTATCTATGTTCTAAGTGGTTCTGAAAGCTGCTGTGTAATAACAATTTTTTTTTAATAATTGACAATATCTTCTATTTTATATCAAATTCGTATAAATTTTTTGAGTTTGGGCCTTTTGTGGAAAGATAAACATGAGTTAATGCTTTTTTCCATTTATTGTTCATTATTTCATCTATAAGGGTTGGGTTGAAACCACTGTTGAATATTTGTTTGATTATATTAAATTTTTTGAAAAAGTTCTGGGGGTTCATCGGTACTTTTAGTAATCTATGGATTAAACTATAATGGGCTGACATTTTTTGAATGAAGAATGGTTAGAAGTTTTATGTATGGTGATATCAGTGTTGGTCAGCCTATAATAGCTTAATCCATAGATAACTAAAAGTACCGATGAAACCCCAGAATATTTCCAAAGAATTTAATATAATCAAACAAAAAGCATTCAACAATGACTTCAACCCAACCCTTATAGATAAAATGATTAACAATAAACAGGAAAATATAACATTAACTCACGTTTACCCTACCACAAAAGACCCCATCTCAAAAAAATTCATACGAGTTTCATAGAATATCCGAAGACATTGCCAATTATTTCGTGAAAAAATTTTATTACACAGCAGCTCTCAGAAGCACTAACAACATAGATAAATACATTAAAAATAATAAAGATAAAACAAACTGAGATAATAAATCAGGACTTGACTTGCAAGAATTGCCCAATTGTTCATATTGTTCAGGCCGGTAGTCCACACATTCAACTTACGCCAACCATCTAATAGAATATGAACATAAGTTCAATAACGAATTCGAAATTATCCATATCAAGAGTAAATGGTCAAGATCAATTCTTAGAATCCCTTAAAATAAACCTATGTAATTCCAGGAAGATCCTCCTGAACGAACAATACCATTAGGTAACTTTTATTGAATATTTTCATCTAGTTTTGAAATATCAGCGACAACCCCAATAACTTTTATTGCCATTCTCCGTTTCTCTCCACCAAATAGGGGACAATTCAAATGAAGAACATGATTAAGCCACAGTGTGGCGTAAGAATTTTCGTTCATCAATAAAAAGTTTCTGGAATTTTATTTACTGATCGTAATTTATGATGAATATCCATCAAGTAAAGACCGAATCCATCCAATACCTATTTTATTATTTTTTATATCATTTCCTCAAATGAATCCTTTGAATTGCATCAACTCGCAAAGGTATGTCTTGTATGTATTTTGAATACTCTAGATGGCGCTAGTGTATTATTAATACTAATAAGTGTCTCTGTGTATAGCGAATGTAGATACTTGACAGATTTGGAGTCACTAGCATACGTATTGCACTGACGAAAACCAATCAATTTGCCAATGTGATCAACAAAACCTTGTCGAGTTTGTTTGAGTATAGAATTACTATATAAATGTATGTTACACTGTCTCGATTTCTACGCCCCCCATGACATTATAGCTTGATGCGCTTGTCTCGACTAGGACCCTAGGAGGATTAAGTCTTGATGCCTAAAGTAATGCCATTCGCGCCAGTCATGGACCCGTGTGGTGGAAAATCGACCGAATAGGGCCCTATTTTTACCGCATGCTGGACTAGAAGGGTATTCCTTCTATATGTTCCCAGCAGCCCATGTTCAGGATATCTCGAGAAATTCTTCAGCGTTTAGCGGGATTTGACCGGCCTCGTCTTGAACTGGAATCGATTGCGAGACGTTACTGGGATTTATGAATCTCGACGATAGGGCTAGACCGTTGGAGCTTGAAGCCAGGATCAATTGAAAGACTTCAAAAGGGTTCGTGGGTCTTGACGTACAGGCCGGATTGGCGGTGCTCGTAGCAGGATCAATTGAGGCATCAATCTTGAGGCTATGTTGGTTCATGGGACTGCGTTCGGGTGGTTGAATAAGAAACCTCTTCGGCGTGTGAGTTGCGTCCCAAATAACTCGAGTACTGACCATGCAAAGCCAGTAGAGGTTGGATAGTGCTTCGCTGCTACCATTCATATGGTTGTAGGTTTTCTAACTGAAGCCCAAACTAGAAGCTGATGGGTTCAACTCTTCGGAGTGGTTCTCGCCATGCGCGATGATAAGGCGTAACCCTTACCACACTTTCTGCTTCTAGGGTCAGATTCTGGAGACTGCTAATAGTCACTTGGTGAAAGAGCTACGTTCACATGTCAATACACTATCTGGTAGAATTCACGTCTCGATTTCTAAAACTTTTTATTGCTCATACCATTGCTCATACTGCATATTAATGATCAGTTAAAGTTGATACATGCTTTTCCGAAGAATACAACAATACACTAGAAGTTCCTTAGGGCTCCGTGATGGGACCTATATTATTCTTTAAATATGACTTTTCCACTTATTTTTGTCCACAGTTAGGACCTCCAAATGAATGGTTCGCTTTTGAAGCAAATCCCTAATCACATCCGAATCACCAATGAAGCTCTTAAGGAATGCGGGTGTTATGAGGAAGCTTCAACCTCTTGATTCGGGAGGCGGTATCTCTGCCTGTGACGCCAGTGACCCCGTTCCTCGTTGGAACGTAAGTAATTAAACTCTTGTACTCAGCCTCACTTAACCCCGGTGAGGATGGATGTTTAAGGTATTGTCAGCCACCAGTCGCGCCCCCTTATATGCTACATCAGGAAGCTGCAGCAGAGCAGAGTAGAATTCTGTGAGAGGAGCTGGTATGCTCCTCTCACAGTGAGTAAGTTCTGATTTTATTATTAACAGTTTTCAGATTGAAGTGTATCCTTCACCATTTTGCAACACATTGTTGCAATTATCTTTAGTACGGGAACTATGTGCATCGAAGCTGCGGAAGTGTTAAGGGCAAGGAAGAAATTTAAGGGATGAATCCTTGTCAAAAAATAGGGTGCGTTCTTCATATAAACTTTATTTTTTGAGCCCTCCTACTTAGTTGCAGCCCCCTAAAGATGGCGCCCGAAAACAGTTTTTAATTTTTTTTTGAACCAAAACTGACAATAATTGTAACTGAATCAAAGTTAATGAAAACTAGTCAATTGTCATAACAAAATGATATTCGCTTACTAGATCAATTTTAGTTCTGAAAGAATTCCAGCTTCTACGACTCACGCTATCATGTTGATATTTTTTTTCTCAAAAACCTTTGAATTTTAGCAAGAAATTACAAACTAATTATTTTATTGTAAAATAGGAATATAGAAAAAAGTTTCTTGCGAAAGAAGGTTTAGGGGTGGCTTTTTCTACCCCTTGCAATCATAGAATAACACCACCAAAAAGTGCCTTCTCGTCCGCATAAAATGTCTGCTTAATTTAATTCTAGTCAAATTTTTGATTTTTAAGAAAAAAATTAAAAACTGCTTTTCGGGCGCCATATTTAGGGGGCCGTAACTATGCAGGGGGGGCTCAAAAATAAAGTTTATATGAAAGACTCACTCCATTTTTCAACAAGGAATCATCCCTTAGATTTTTTAGCAACTATTCAAATACACCCTGTAGTGTAGCGCCGTCTCTTAACCATAATTAAAAGACTTTCAAAACGTTTTATAAAAGGTTTCCAGATTGAAGTGGATCCTTCACCATTTTGAAACACAATGTTCATACTGTTGTATGTGGCTCCTCCGCCATTTTAAAGTTCAATTGTTTATTTTAAATGTTCGATCCTTGTATTTCTTTTATAAAGTGATGTATCTTTGTCTCTCTTTTTTCATACTTACATTTTACAATTATTGGAATTCCCTGAAAAATTTCGCTTCTGTACTGTTGATGTGACACTCTGTACTGTACCAATAAATATATTAATAGTCACAAACGAGGTTGAAAGTCGTTAAGGTAGTTAAAAGCCGTTAAGGTAGTCAAAAGTCGTTAAAGTAGTCAAAAATCGTTAAGGTAGTCGGGAGTCGTTAATATATTCGCGAGTCGTTAAGGTAATCGCGAGTCGTTAATGTACTCGGAAGTATTTAAGGTACTGAAAAGTCGTCAAGGTAGTCAAAAGTCATCAAGGTAACCGTCCATAAAGAATAGTAGGTAGAGCGTGTAATCGCTATCCTAATCGTGGAAGTGCTGCATATACTCATGGGGTTGGAGAATCAAGAACTACAACCATCGCACAAGAGATCCTCAATGAGCGGTTCCTACTTTACGAGATATGATTTTCCCTTTTGTAAAAGAAAGACTCGCGAGAATTAAGTGATTCATTTCATGAATTTTTCAATTTTTGCTGTGCAGTTTTCCACGAGATAATTCGAAATTTATTAATCTCCTTTTTTCCTGATTCAATACTTCAACACTTCAAAAAATCATTGGGTAACACAAATTTTAGAACAAATTAAAGTTTTGCAACGCCGCCTGTCGATTCGCCTCTATCCCACGCTCAACCCACCGCGCATCATAAAGCGTGGCTCAAAATCCATGGATAACTTCACATATGTGTGTAGACACTTTATAGGTGTTGGTCTACATTTCAAAAAGGGTATAAAGGTCTCTTATTCAAAGTTAGAGTGCATATTATTCATTCACAATGGTACATTTCACCCAGACTTTTATTATTATATAATCTGAATACCAATTGTTAAGGTATTTTACATCGTAAGTGTTTGCGCTTATACCTGTAAGATTGGGTCAACACGAAGGACGTCCGCATATTAGTTTGAAAGAGATAAGAGATGTTAGAATTCTACTTGGTTTCTTAAAATTCCCTTCATTTACAACTTTTGAGCACAGACTACAGATTATGGCCATCTATAATCTGTGGCATACACAACATTGAATACTTTTGAGGTTATATCAACATTGAAAGACTGAATAATTATATGTGTAATTCTCTGTTTATGGCCTCAGCAATGTAGGTTTTGTGGTCATTCTCAACTATATTGAATGTATGAAAATTCATTCATACTCATAATAGTTGGACATGTTTTATTATTAGGCTACGTACATACATAGTAGACTCATATCCTCTTTTATTAATCCAGTACAATTTAGGGTTGATCTCGCAGAGGTCCCTTATAAAAACAAATTTAAGATATCCAAATCACATACTTAATTATTCAAGAGTTCTATGGTGAAAACATAATTACGCCCTCATTTTTCAAGAAGTGCCAAGAACAGAAGAAAATAGTAATTCAAGTGATGTTCCTTACAATGTCCCAAACATAAATTAATATAATAATAATTGAAAAACCATATTGATTATGCAATCATCCTTGAAAAGAAATACGCCTGAGGTATACTGCAGCTCCGCCTAGTATCAGTTTGATGAATTAAATTTGAGTCTCCTCTATTAACTTCTGACTGAAAAATTATAATTTTTTTCTTCAATAAATTTTCTTTTTCTTTCAATAAAAAATCTCTTTGGTTCAGTTTTAACTTTCATTGTCATTCAAACGGTTTTTTGATTTTATATCCATAATAGTTGCCCTCACGTAGAGAAATTCAAATTTACCGCCATCTTTCCATTTACTCAATTACAAATGGTGTCGTTTCCGCTATACGTACAAGTGATGATCCACTGTTGTCAGTTCTCAAAATAATCGTTCATAACAAATGTTTCTACCTATAAAAAATTGAATTGAATAATATAATTATTTACTGTACGGGCTTGTGATTGTTTTACTGATATTATAGTATCAATCTTGTATGGTATTAGTGAGATTTTCATTTGTAAAAGGTACTACAAATAAAGTGAATCCGTCCTATTGAAACGTCGTGTCAACAAACTAAATTTCCGGTAAAGCGGGAAATTCAAATTTGGAGAATTTTTAAATGATGAGAAATGGAATCGCAAACTGAGCAAACCGAGCTCTTGGAAACGGTTGTAATAGCTGGAGAACAACAACCCCAGTATTTGATTCACAGAATACCAGAAAGCCAACAATTAATCACTCCAGAATTATTACAAAATCATGGTGGTCTAGTTGTTGACATCGGTGGAGGAGATTTTATTCCTGTAAACTATTCATCAGAAGATCTACTCTCACAAGATTTAACCGATGAAGACAGAAATTTGGCTGCTGCCCTGGTTGCTGTACAACTGAGTCAACAACAAAAACAGCAACAGCAGCTCCAAGATGCCAATACTTTGTCACAATTAGATGCTAATCATGCATTAGAAAGTAAAATTTTGGAAGAACAAGTCATCATAGACAAAAATGGTACTTTGAATAGTGGTTACTTGCAAATAGTTGGTTCAGACAGTATTTATGTTGAAAAAGAAGTATTACCTAAGTTTGTTACGACTGGCAAAGATACATCACAGAGATATGTCACCGAAATTCATACTAACTCTGTTCCAATTCACAATGAGGAAGAATTGGATAAAAGAGAATCAGATGGTTTGGAAGGAGATAAGTAAGTATTATCATCATAGTTTCTAATGTTTTTATCAATCGCCACATCATAAAACTATTCAGATTTGAACTGGAATATTTCATTATAATATATAATTTATCTGTAGTTAACTTAGTATCATTCAATCTCACATTTATTTTTTCATTTCGTTTCCAAGAGTTGAAAAAATCTCATAGATGTCCCTTAAAAAGGATGGAATCAAAAACAAAGTTAATCTTGTAAAATACTACAAACTTCAAAAAAACATTTGAGTTGTTTGTAATTGTTTCTTATTAACATACTGCATGTTCGGTTAACTAATATTGGTCATTTATTTTTCAGAAGTGAAAATCGTTCATCCAAAAAAACACTTCCCCACAAGAAGAGAATCACGAAAAAATTAAAGAGACCATCTACTTCAAATAAAAAAATTAAATGTAATTTATGTGAGCAGCTTTTTACATCCAGTGATGACTTCGCTCAGCATGAACTGCTTTGCCAAACCACTATTACACCAATCACTGCAAATCTATTCAATTGTCAGCTGTGCAATGCATCTCTTACTGATCAATTACAATTTTTTGAGCATTTGAAAGCTCATTATGAGCCTACTGCAACTATCACAAATATTTCAAAAACTCCTGTTCCCACTCCAGTAGAGAATGAACTTCCTAAGGTAAGAAAAACAACTGACTTTTACACACACTGATATAATGCGGAATGCAAGAAAAGCATGTTTTCAGAACTTCAGAACTGAAAGCTTGCAATTCGTTGTCTGCAAACTTTTTCGGTGGTTTTCACACTGTTTATTTTTTACCATCAAAGTTACCACTTTTTAATTTTTTGAACCACTCGAAACATTGTGTTTCACCAAGAGCATGCATCGATTAGTATTCGATGCAATTCTTCAGCAGTTTTTTTCAAATGATAACAGAAAACCAATAGTGTCTGCAAATCATAGTTTGCAGGCACAAAACTCGACATGTATACAGATAGATATTGGGTTGTCAAACGAGACAATGCGTCTTATTATGGACCAAGAACACACAATAACTTTAGCATTGAAGTATTTTCTAATTTTAGCAAGATGTAAAGAATGAAACTGTCCCTGAACCTACTGCCAAAGATAGTATTTTATCGATGCTCAACCTCACCTGTACAGTATGTAACAAAACATTCCGGAAACAAAAGACCTATGACGCACATATGAAGGAAGTACACGAAAAATATGAGCTTAATGAATTCAGTGAACCAGAGGACCTTATGGAAGGTATTGATGTGTCTGTTAATTCGAACCATGGTTCAGATGCAGAAGAAGCAGACTCCAAATCCTGGTAAGTCAATTCATTTGATGTATTGAAGAAGTATTGAAGTCAATCAGTCATTTATTATTTGGTCCTTCTGCTTTAGGTCATCTGTTATGTTTTCAGAATGTAAAATTTCATAAAATGACATTTTTTTTATCAAATGTCCATATCTGCTAATTTTGGATTCTAATAAACCTGCATTTGTAGCCTTCCTGTTTATTTATTTGCTCGTCGTTTCGCCTCAATTCTTGTATTCCTATAAGAAGACATTTCCTTGAACTTGATTGCCACTTTTGTGAATAACATATTGACCAGTGATTATGTGGAAAACATTGAAACTTTTAATAAAGTAAACTAAAACAACTTGGCTTAAGTTTCGCTGTTTATTTAATGTCTGTTGACATATGTTTCGGGTTTTTAGTCCATTTTCAATACAGTGAAACTTAAGCCAAGTTGTTTTTATTTACTTAATTAATTTGAAAAGGTTTCACCAAGTGATATGAGAGAAATCAATATCATTGAAACTTTTGTATTAAGGAAAAAATCAGTTCATGGTTTTGTTTGCATCGTGGCTTAGAATATAAGATGAATAAAAATAATTTATTTGAAAATAATAGTCATTTCTCTTAAAATCTGGTGTAATTTCTATTATTTTTAATCTCTTACAGGTACAAAGAAGAGGAACTTCAACAAACTGAAGAAGATCTTAAAGAACTTGAAGCTGAAGATCATGTTTGCCACATATGTAATCAACCTTTTCCTTTGAGAGCCATTTTACTGCAACATTTAATTTCATGTCGTGCTATCACTGGAAATACAAGTAAGTTTACTTTTTTATAAAAATTAATTTCAAATTCCCTGAAAGAATTGTGTGGTATGTAGAGATACCTTTTTGAATTCTTCGATGTAATTGATTAAACATTAATATGCTTAGTATGCAAATTATAGGATAAGCATACTTAATGGGGACAGTAGAGATATATGAGACTTTAATTGATTTATTTACAGCCTAAATACATATATTACAGATGTACAAGCTCGAATTGTTTTACACAAAATTGAGGGAATTGTTGAGGTGTAGTTGCGGTGAAAACAATATCTTGCTTGTAGAGGAGTAGATTGATGAGGTTTTTCACCGTTGTTCACTTTAACTGGGTTCACTTTTGGGTTCATTTTACACATGCACTACCTAATTTTCAAGTAAATAATGTAGATAATACATTCACTTCCAGGCCCTTATATGTTATTGTGTTATCACGAGAGGGTGTTCCTAGAGAAGTTAAAAGTGAATGCAAATTGAGAGAGTTCTTTTGTTAAAAATGCATCGTGGGTGAATGGCAAACACAGAATGTGTTGAGTGAACGTGAATATAAAGTTGTTCAAGAGCAGAGGGAGAGTGTGTGTGAACTTAATCGTTCAGGGAGTAGAGAATGTTGCATGATCATTTGGTCAAACCACAATGAGAGAGTGTTTGTCGATGTTTCTAGGTTGGGTGCTAAAGCAATACCATTAGATGCTTAGCGCAGGCAGGTAAAATTCTTCATTCTTCAAATTTCGAAACGGCGTTTGTCTGAATGCATTTCTGGGCCTGGTTCTACGAAATATAAGGGGTTAAGATTAGATAGCCGATTCCTGGGAATGTCATTGTAATGGACGTGCCTAGTAAAGATCAATAACACCTTTATCACTTTCTAACATCATGTTATATGAGATAACAGAAGTGGAGCCAATACTGACCAGACTGAATAGACTAAGCATGAAATTCATTAAAAACTAGAACAACAGGACCATCATGGAACCGCTAATACATTCATTACAATAGAGAAATGGAAAAGGCAAATCTACCAACTCTTTGAGCATTTAATGTTCCTACAATAACATCTGTGTATCAACTACTACATTTTATATTTTATGAATTAGAATGTATATTACTGACTGGAAGACTTCAGTCGATAGCCATTTGATTCGAGAAATCAATAAAGTTGTTTTCTCTCTCTCTCTCTCTCTAATAATAAACATTTATTGCAGAGTCCATATAGGTGAAAAATTCACCTATTTCCAATAATTTGATTTGAACATCTGACAAATAAGCATAAAGTTTCAAATAAATTAATTTTTCTGATCTGTACCAAATACCATAGCACACATTCCTCATTTAAGTTTTTCTGGTGAAGTCAAAATTGGATTAACAATCTTATAGATTTGCAACAATGACAGAATGTCATTTCTAGGAACTGAGAATTTATTGTTTTATCTAAGTAAAAAATATTTTGGATATTTGACCTGAATTTTTGATTGATCCAAATTGAACTTGAAGTACGAAAACAACATTGTTGCTTTACTTAAGAATTTTGGGATTAAATTCCAACTGATTAGAAAAGAGGTCTGATGGTATTAGCCATCATTTACTGTTGGGTTGAAAACTAAGGTAACAAAGCCTAAGTATAATACAATTCGTACAATGCTCTTATTGAAGATTCACTAAGGCATAATGAAATCTGTACTGATCCGTTATTTTAAGTTTTGTAATAACGATTATGTTGATTATATTATTGCTATCTGCATAATCAAAATGGGCAATTATTTTCAGAACCTACAGCACCAGAAATTGTGAAGAAGAAAAATAAGAAAACTACAAAAGCCAAAATATCATGCAACTTATGTGAGCGAACTTTCACCCATAGAAACTCTCTTATGTATCATTTGCACAGTCATCATACTCGTGTAAGGCCGCATCAGTGTGAAACATGTGGAAAAAGGTTCTTTGCTTCTAGTGCTTTAAAGGTTCATCGAAGATTGCATTCTGGTAAGTTGAATAAAATTTCTGTCAGGAAGGCATTAGGAATTTTTCATTTCAAAACACCACACGATTTCGATTCTTCACATCACTAACTTGTCCCAACAGCTCAAAGTTCTCCATCAGTTTCAAGATGACCCAAAGGTGCTTTGGTTTTGCGATGAAAAATTTTTGATTAGAATGAAATGCATTTTCTGCCAAAAAATTCACAGTAAAAATCTTTTTATAAATGAATTAGGGAATTGCATGAACTGAAATACCAACTTGGAGGTTAAATTGAATGAAATACTAAAGAATTTTTACACAATTTTTGTAAGTTAATAAATTTTGAAAATATTTTTTATTATTTGTTTTTATTAAAATGAATTTCCATCGAGTAAGGATCGATTCAAATAACTTCTTGGAGGTAACATAAAAAATTTTTATGATTGAATACACTGTTTTCTTGATAAATTACTGGTACTTTAGAACACTATAATTGTTGTAAATCATCAATGGCGAACGTAACCGTAACGTCAGTCTGTACCTAAATGGGTTTATATCCACTTAGTTGGATTTCTGACAAAAATTTGAAGTAGAAACTCTAGTCTTTACGATATGGTATAGGTTTTCAAAGATCTAAATTATCCATCTTCAACCCCCTTTTTGTGCAGATACACTTGGTTATTTTTGAAAGGAAATATTTGAAAATCTTTGTATAAAAGGATTCTTAAACCAAAAAAAAAGTTGTTTCTTTTAGAAAAGAGAATTCAAGGTACAAAATTTTGGAGGCCTATACACCCATAATAAGATTGGGTCAAGAGATTCAAAGTTTCAAATTTTGCTCATGAAATCAAATTAAGTGAATATGATCCATATTATTTGAAAAATTGTACTTGTAGTCTTCATGGTAACGTTTACCTCATTTCACTATATATCTTACTTACTTTGTGCAGGTGAAAAACCGTACCATTGTACGGAATGTGGTAAAAACTTCAGACAGTGGGGGGACTTGAAATATCACATGACCTCTCTTCACTCTACTGAGAAACAGTTCCAATGTGAATATTGTGGTAAAGAATTTGCGAGAAAATATTCTTTGGTTGTACATAGGAGGATTCATACTGGAGAAAGGAATTATAAGTGCGAATTTTGTGAAAAAACATTCAGGGCTTCTTCATACCTTCAAAATCATAGGAGAATACATACTGGTGAGTGAAATCTAATTCCTATTTTTTAACATTATAATAGGTTAGGGAAAAAACTCAAATAAATCCGAATAGGTTCTGTTGTATGCTGGAACAAAGCGCCATCTAATGCACAGGAATATACATACACAGCATAGTTCAAGCAATGAACTGTATTCCCGATTATTCCTAGCGTTACTAACGTAGAAAACCTTCCTCATGCTCAAGTCATATCCTATTATGCCCTAATGCCAATATTTAGCATTTACAGGTATGGAAAATAGTGTCGGAAACATAGGAAATTCAATGTTAATCAAAACCTCAGCGCGATACGATGATGAATAAACAACTGTTCTCTCAATGCCATTGTGAAGTAGGGATTTTTCGATCAAAAGGCTGTGCAGTCTGATTTCAGTACCACCAAATCGTTCGCACTTTTGATCGAAGCAATCACAATGCCATTTAGAGAGAACAGTTGTTTATTCATCATCACATCGAGCTGAGGTTTTGATTCTTCCACTGCTCCACTGGATATTCCTGCTTCTCTAGATTAACATTGAATTTCCTATTTTTCCGACTGTCTGTTCCATATCCATATCCACATAAATTAACAAATTATAGAACAAAACGATGCATATTTGACCCAAATGGGACAATCCGCTAGATGTTAAATAAAGTCTTGAAGTGCAAGTAAAAATAATGGATTTTTTTCCTGACCTATTAACTTAACATCTTCTGAGTTGATTAAATAGAGATAGTTTCAGAACTGCCTTTTTAGCTCAGATGCGCTTTTCCAAGAGATATTCGGTTACAAAAAAAAAGTATATTAAGGCAGTTTACTAATTTTCAAACTTAAACTTCATAAGGTTTTGTAATTTATATTATAATCATTATTTTCAATATCCAAATTACCAGATCACATACTTTTTTCACTTTCTTTGTATTTAAATTTTCGGAAGCATTTTTTCCATGTTGAAAATGTAAATTTTGCCCGAGAATTTTTTTTATTGAATTATTCTAATATATAAGAACGTGAAAGAAGTTTACTCACATGATTTAAAGAATATTGTGTTAAGATATATAGTACATTCTATTCATTTTGTTTAGGTGAAAAACCTCATGAATGTGATATATGTGGTAAGCCATTTAGGGTTCGATCAGATATGAAGAGGCATCAAAAATCTCATAATAAAAAACCGAATAATAAAAAAGTATATAAATTGGAAAACTTAGAAATGGCTGTTGAGACAACTAAAACAAAAGAGGAGATTGATAATGGATCTAATGATACTGCTGAACTTCACATAAACGATCCAGAACAAGAAACTGAAATTCTCTATGATCCATTAGCCCCTAGGGATGGAATGTAAGTTCAATAGCTTTTAGTTTTATAGATATAAGAGTAAACCAATAACATCATACAACAAAATTCAGCTTTCCTGGTAAATGATCTTTGGGTATCAAAGTCTACAAATTTCACTACTCATCTGTGCATAATATTGGAGGTTTCCTCATCATATACAGCATGCTCTACGACAAAAGGGACAAACTTTGTATGAGGTAAGAGGGCAACCTTCATGTTAGGACCATATGTTTTTCCTTTGGGATGTATAGGGCGATTTATCAAAATGTGCCAAAACATAAAACTCCAATATTTTTTACGATGCAATCAAATAAGCTCAAATATGGATGATATGCATGATACACTCATAAAATTTTTTAAAAATTTACATATTTGTAATAAAAAAATCAGGACCGAACTAAGGAAAATTTTGCCCCCTTTATTTTATAAAATAACATCGCTCTGTATGTGAAATATTGAAAATCTCAAGTATATGTCTAAGACTACATCAATTTAAGAACAATTGGACACCAAAATTTCTTGTGGCACCACCACTGAAATCCACAAGTTTGAGATACCCGAACCTTAGTTTTCACCAACTTTTCCGTTATATTTTATCAACTGTATCAAAAATACCTTTTAATGAGCCAAGAGAAATGATTGACTATAAATTATGAAACATACAGGGGTGCATCAGACTCATCTTGCTAGCAAAAAAACTTATTCTTATTTTTTCACAAGTATCTATAATTCACTGTAACAGTTGAATCCTAGTATGGATCTCAATGCCATATACTTTGCTTTTCATATATCTCCATAAGAAGTAGTTGAGAGGAGTTAGATCAGGAGATCTCAGTGGCCAAGCTACAGGACCATCACATTCAATCCACTTATTTTGATAATGTCCAGTCAAATCAAATCTATGGAAAAATGGGATATGCCCCATCGTGTTGAAACCACATACCTATTCAAAAAATTGGAAAGGATGTATTTCCCATGAAATTCAAATAAGCCTCCGGTTAGTCTTCGAAAACATCCTATCAAATAGTAAATAACCGTAAACGTGTATTGACGATTTATACTAACAATGTTTTCGAGACATAGCATGGGGATTGTCTTCATCCGAAACGTTTCAATTTCTGGAATTATAAATGCCATCTCTAGTCAATTGTGACTCATCCGTGAACACAATGCGAGAAATTATTCTTCTGATAAATCTACAAAATTCTAATCGGGTAATTTAATCTGGTGGTTCTAGTTGCTGAACATTACCGGATATGGATTTTTTCTTAGAGTTCTCCACAATACTCTATGGAATTATAGGATTACTACTTATCCTTCAAATGTTGAAAGCAGGCCCTGCCTTACCAACTTGATAATTAATTCTACTTCATTGAAATTATGAATGTCGAATGGAACGATCAACTGCAGCAGGAAACTTTCCATGCTCATTAATATGTTGAAAGACGTGTAAAAATGCGTTATGATTTTGAACTCTACGCCCTGCAAATCAGCTATCATATTCTCATACAGAAGTCATAAACAAATATCATGTCTCCTTGACCAGGAAACTGGTCAATTGATAATCAGGAAAATAACAACCTGAATAATGCTAAAATGTACAACTTGAAATATCTTTCCCAAAGGAAAGACATAGGACCCTAACATGAAGGTTATTCAGACTCGCTTCTTAAAAAGTTTGTCCCTCTTGTTGTGGAATACGTATCTAGACTAAATGATCCATTTGACAATTGCCAGTTGTAAATTTACCACAATTCTAATACTTACAATCTAGTTATTTTTATTCATTTTGTGCTCTTTTGTTTATTTTAGGTATACCAACGGACATCAACTATTTTTAGTGACATATTCTGGGGATGTGACAAAAATGGATTCAACTTGGATCCAAACTACAACGTAACTCAATGTGACATAAAAGAACTATTTATTTCTTTTGGTGCAAAAACTTTCATTTACATTTAATTATATGATGACTTAAAATTTTTACTTTGTGAAAATTATTATTGTTGATAGCTATTAAATTTCAAAATATAACATTTTTTAAACATCAGTATGAGTTTTATTATATTACTTATGGATTCCTATAGACTCCAACCATCCATATCCATAAAAAATTTCATTATATTCTACAAAATAATAGAAAAACTAAAAAGTTATATCCTCGAATACGGTGATGACACAGTGCTCATAATGCAGAGCAAGAATCTGAAAAACACAATGGAAAAACTACAAAATTTATGTAACAAAATCAAGACATGAATGAAAAAAATGGAGAATTCTATAAAACCTACATTTCAATGTAGTCTCCTGAACTTCAATACATTTGTTAGATAGAGAAATAAGCTTCTCTTAACCTTGTAAAAAATATTCTTCCAGCTTCTCCTCAAAATAGGTATTAATTGCTACCTTCATTTCTTCATTGTTGGAGAATCTCTTTCCACGAACTTATTTTTTCAAGTTTGGGAATAGGTAGCAGTCACTGGGGCCAAGTCTGGACTGTACAGATGATGAATAATTTTTTCGAAGCCACATTCTCGCACAGTAGTTTTCGCCACGCGGGCCTTGTGAACCGGCGCATTGTTGTTAAGCAGTAACATCCCTGCGGTGAGTCTTTCTCGACTTTTTTTCTTTAATTGCTTCTCTTAAACTACACAAAGTATTGCGTATGATACTCCTGTGATGCTTTCACTATTTTCAGTGTATTCTATCAATAAAATACCTTTAGAATCCCAAAAGACCGTAACGATTATTTTTCCAGTGGATGGAGTGACTTCAAACTTTTTGGGGGCTGTGAACCCTTTTGAATCCAATGCTTACTCTAAGGGTCATAGTGATGAACCAACGTCTCATCCCTAGTAACCAGCCGGTTAAAAATAGTCGATGGGTTTTCTCCACAGAGCTCTAAAAACTCCTTACAGCACTCAACACGAACTTGCTTCTGAGGTGCAGTGAGTGAGCTTTCGCGGTACCCATCTTGCACTTGCCTTTGAGAGGTTAAGATGGTCATGAAGGAGATAATGTAAGATATATAGTACCCACGGATAGATTTTTCATCTTTGATAACATCTTGATTTTTACTCAAATTCGAATGTGGATAGATTTAGAAATCTCGGTGGAAAAGATGGCATTGGGGATTATTCTTGGTGTATTTTTATTTGGTTTTCCACATAAGTTACCTGTTAGTTTTACTAATTTTTGACTTCCTCTGTTCCTATGATAACAATTAATTCACTCTGTACCTATTTTATTAAGGTATTTCTTCAAAAGTATGTACACAAAAAATGTGTACATACTCGAACTTTTTGGTAGTAATACATAGTGATTTATAAAAATTTGTTTTAAAATGTATTTAATTCACTCGATTTTCTAGAAACACCAATTACATCAAGGAGAAACTGACAAAGGGGAACAAATAGATTGAATTAAATTCCATTGGATTCTATATATTTATATATATTCTTCAGTAAAACAACTTTTTCACAGGTATTTATGTACAAATGACATATCAGTAGAATTTCAAACTAGAGACTACGGTATGCTAGGAGTTAAAACACTCTTGTGCAATCATTAAACTGAAAATTCGTAGTATATAAATAATAGTTTATAGTATAAACACTTAAACATCCACTTCTTTCAAAGTTATGAATCGTGATAGAATCAAAACTACAACAAATGTACTAATAATCAATGTTACTACTGCAACATAAAAAGTTTCTTCGGTAAATACATCAGTGAATGCTGGAATTTGATCATACACGTGTTCTATCAATTTAATAACATAATCTCCCTTTTTAGCCTTAAGACCCATTATTTTCTTCTTTGTTTCTTAGAAACCAATTTATCAATAGGTGCAGATGAGACCTTTTCTGGTTCTACTGTAGAACTTATGAGTTTGTTTATGTATTGTAAAATCTCGAGAACAGTCAAATTATCTGTTAGAAATTTTACATTCCTGAAATTATCAACATTGAGCATTGTTAGAAAGAATAAATAGCCCGATATGACAAAACCTTACCCAGAATCTGCTAAACGTATATCGATTTCTGCTTCACTTCTATCGCACACGACTACAGGTTTGATCAAGCAATTTAAATTAGATTCAAGAACTTTTGGTGTAGATATATGAAATAGAAATTCTCTGCAATAAAATTATTCAATTACACTTCTTGTTATTTTGAGGAATACGCTTGCGTACTTCGAAATCTAATAATAGCAAAAAATCAATAATAGAAGAGATTACCTAGCAGTTGCCGCATTCGGATGAAACGGGTCAAATTTAACTTGAATCCTTTTTACAGGCTTCAAATTGACTAATCTCAGTTGTTTTGTTATCGCACTGATTACTCCAGACGATCTTGAAAAGCTACCGCTAAAATAAATCGACATTTTAGGAAAGACAGTGAAATACACAAATTTTTTCTAGGATATAAAAATAAAATGAAAAGAATGAAACTGAGGTTATATGCTACTATTTGACATTATACGCTGTCATAGTGTCCCACCACAGAATAGCCAATATATATCTAAACCACACGTCATATGTGTCTGAACATATTAAATAACTTCACAGTCAACAAATGGAAGAATCCTCAATTTGTAGGTTTATATCTTATGCGTTTATATTTGAGATTTCTTCATAATGTAGGTTTTATTATTAATTACTTTTTATATCCTTCAAAATTGATTGTGGATTCTCTATAGATACGCCACTATTTCGATATTGGACATAATTGAATGATATTATTGTTGAAAAACTAGAAATGAAAGTATTATTATTATTATTTATGGCGAGCGGGTGTCTGTCCACCCTACCACTGCGACTATTGTGGTTCACCCCAAATTTATATCTCTCCGACGAGATCCAGTTTTTGGATAAAACCGATAATCTTGTTCAGGGGTAATTTTTTCAGTTCGCTGTGTGCTATAAAAGCCTGGCCAAAGACCTCGAATCTGATGCGACTCACCGCTGGGCACTCTGAGACGATGTGTATGGCTGTTTCAGTGTCCTCAAGACACAGCCTGCTCTCATCATCTTCAGCCAGACCGATTTTGTGCAAATGCGCTTTCAGCCTGCAGTGACCTGTCATAATTCCGACAAGTGTTCTTAGCCCTATCCAGACCTAGCGCTAGGTTCGCCATCTTTTTGTTCGAAGCTGTTCCAAGGAACAACTTCGAGTGTTTCAGGCCAGAATGGCTCCGCCAGAAAGACTCTAGCCTTGAGTTCATTCTGCCTGTTATTGCCTCGTTAGCCACGTCATGCGGTATTCCCAGGAATGATTCCGGTCCTACCAAAGGCAGCGCAGCTCCAGCAAATGCCAGCCGATCTGCCTCCTCGTTACCCAAATAGTTTGAGTGGCTCGGTATCCAAACCAGAGTGACTCCGTTATACATACCGAGCCTGTTTAAAGCCGTGGGGCAACTCCAGACTGTTTTGGATGTAAGACAGCAGGATTCCAGAGCTTTTAGTACTGACTGACTGTCAGTAAATATTTTGATTTTATCGTGGTGGATTTGCCGTTTTATCAGCAGTTCCGCCGCGGTCTCAATGGCAAATATTTCTGCCTGGAATATGGTTGCGTTTTGACCGAGACTCAATGAGATGTTAATTCTCGGTTTACTCCCATAGACTCCCGCTCCTGTTCCGTTCGTCGTTCGCGAGCCGTCTGTGAACAAGCCAAGGTCGGTTCTCAATAGAACCTCAGCATGCTGGGTCCGTTCGTCCCGGCTGGGGACGATTACATTGAAGTTCCGTTCCTGGCTCGTGATTTTTGACATTAGATCCGAGGGCATCGATAGGATACTGTTCGTTAAAAACTCGTCCAGCAGCCTTGAGCCTCCCATCACTATTGCCTCTGGCCTGTCAATCGCCAGTTGATATAGTTTGTATGTGGTCCGTTCCGCCTCCCTCTGCACGAGTAGGTGCAGGGGTGGTAGATTTAGTAGGACCTCCATGGCTGCCGTGGGTGTGGTGCGAAACGCACCTGTAATTGCAAGGCAAGCCTGTCTCTGTAGTCGGGTGAGCTTTTGTTCGCCAACCGTTTGTTGGCGTTTCTTCCACCACGCTACAGCGCCATACACTATCCGTGGTCTAATTACCATAGTGTATAGCCAGTACATCTGCCTGGGCTTTAGGCCCCAGGTTTTACCACAGATCCGCCTGCAAGTCCAGAAACCCATTCTGGCTTTATGACATACTTTATCCAGGTATGCATTCCAGGTGAGGGTCTTGTCCAGGACTATTCCCAGGTATTTTGCCTCAAATGAGAATTGTATTATTTCACCTCGGATAGTCGGCGGTTCTAAACCATTCAACTTCCGTTTTTTAGTGAATGGTACTATAACTACCTTTTGCGGGTTAAGAGACATGTCTTCTCTTATACACCATTTGTCAATAGTGTTCAGTATCTCTTGAAGGACGGCCGATATCGTCACCTCCGATTTACCTTTCACTATGATTGCCAGGTCATCAGCAAATGCTTGAACGTCGACTCCCCACAGCGAAATGATCGCTAGCAGGTCATCAACGAGAAGGGTCCACAGTAAGGGTGAGAGAATACCTCCCTGCGGACAGCCCTTCGCAGCCTTGAACTCGAAGACCTCATCCTGGTATGAGGTCGTTATTGTTCTGCCGCATAGCATTGCCGGTATCCATCTACAGATTAGTGGATCGATTCCTCTCGCAGCGATAGCCTCAGCGAGAGAAGCCAGCAGCGTATTGTTAAAAGCACCTTCAATCTCCAGAAACACTGTTAGTGCTATCTCTCGATTATCGAGAGATTGGTTTAATTTTCCGACCAGATTATGCAATGCAAGTTCCGCCGACTTGCCAGCCTGGTAGGCGTATTGATGAGGGCTAGGGGGACTGTCAATTAGCACCTTCCCCCTGATATGGACATCAATCACCTTTTCCAGACTCTTCAGCAGGAACGATGTCAAGCTTATTGGTCTGAACGAAGAGGGCTCCGATTCTGTTCGTCCCACCTTTGGTATATATACCACTTTAGTTAGTGTCCAGCTTGTAGGGATAACCCCCCAAGCCAGACTTGTTCTAAATAATTTTAGCAGGTACGGAATCAACACATCCATTGCCTTTTGAAGAAGGGCTGGAAAGATTCCGTCTACCTCCGGTGTTTTGAAAGGTTTGAAAGACCTTATTGCGCCTTTGACCGCTTGTGCAGTGACTATATTTTTGGATGTTCGCTAGTTGCCCCTCCCCGGCCAGATTGGATGGTCAGGGTTGGATCTGGCGTTTGTATCTTCCAAGATTTGACATCCAGGGAAGTGATTGTTCGTTTGATATAACCTTGAAGATTCTCTTTTTAATTTGACTTAATATTATCCCCTGTTTTAACTTAAGTATTAGCAAATAGTATTTAATTCATACGCTACATACTAGAGCTTTGTATATCTTCTTCAAGTGACATTTGCATTGTTAGAAATTAATAATTAAATTATAATTACCATGACAGTCTACATATTATATAACTTCACAGTCAACAAGTGGAAGAATCCTCAATTTATAGGTTTATATCTTATGCGTTTATATTTGAGATTTCTTCATAATGTAGGTTTTATTATTAATTACTTTTTATATCCTTCAAAATTGATTGTGGATTCTATATAGATATGCCACTATTTCGATATTGGGACATAACTGAATGATATTATTGTTGAAAAACTAGAAATGAAAGTAAGTCACTTGGTATATATGGATTTAATCATATCATATACATAAAGGACGGTGCACATATGTTTTTATGTTAAATTGTGTTTTATAAAGTAAGTATTGGCTGAAAATGAAGTTGAAGATTTAAGAAGGCACTTTCATAATCTTTTTAGATGAAATTGAGAAAAACAAAATAATAATGCTATTATATTTATTTTTGCATCACTGAGTGTAATATTTATTTTGGAATCATTGGGTAGAACCTATAGTTCCCTAAAATTCAGTTACAAATATTTTCGTTGAATATAGCAGTAAGAATTTAAAATAAATATCTCATCATAATAAGATATAAATACCATTTTTCCACTTTCTGCAGGAGAAGTAATAGTAAAGCTTTAAGAGAGTTATATTATTACAATTTATGATAGCCTTCACACTACCGTCAAATGATCTAGAAATAATGCAACATGAATCATCCAGTAGTTAACAGCACTTCCCTTACTTTACTGCAGTAGCTCAACTGTGAGTCTACTACTGGGACATTATGATGGTTACTTTAGCTATCGTAGTCTCTTTTCATGGCGTCTGAACGATCCTAGTTGCATTTGAATCTTATTAAGTCTGTTGTAAATACTAATTGATATTGAGCAACTACTTGAATAGTATTGAAATTGACAGTTAATAAAATTTCCAGTATTCCAAGAGCAGTAAAAAATATATTGAATTTTATTCATATTTGCTGGTCAATACTAGAACTAGATTGTTCTGTACAACTGTGGAGGTACAGTATTTAAATATAAAACAAATAATTCACCTATACGTACCACGTTAATTTAATATATTTATCAATGTAACAAAAATATTTCACTTAGAATTAAAAAAAATATATTATCCAAAGAAAATTGAATCTTCTCCTGCAAAAATATACCTACTAATCTAAAAATCTTTGGTTCACCAAATTATTTGATATTTTGGAATGAGGCCTTTTTCTGTTTCACTGGTCTAATTATAATATTTAAGTGAATTGATGTTATATAATTAAGATATTCGAGTATAAAATGTTAAAAATTTGAATTAGTAAAAAGTTACGTAAGTGTATAAAAAAGTATTTTAGTCAATTGTGATCACTTTAAGAATATATTATCAGATAATATTTATGGCATTTTTTATAACCAATATAAAATAATCTCAAGCCTTCTTCTGGTTATTTGTTGATTAGAAGTAACTACATTACACTTATCTAGTTATAATTTATTGTTCTTTTCGAATATACAGGGAATTTCCAAATATGAGTTTTTTTAAATGGGGTGCAGAACTATTAAGAACTACTTCACAAATAATTGTCTATATAAAAGTTGAAAAATTAAGGAAGAAAATCCTCATGTTACACATTTCCATGTTGGGCCCCTTCGTTATTCTAATTCTACCACATTATTCATAACAATTTATCAGAAATACTTAAAAATATTTCTATAAATATAATTACCCATAATAGGAACAATTTTATCTGTGAAGTTCGAACTTTGTTATTTTAGAATTTTCAATGGTTTATTTTGGAGAGTTTTATTTCCACTTAAATAAAAGCTCTATTGTAGAAAACGCCCTGTATTGAATGTATACCGAAGCATTATGAAGATCACAATTAATAATGTACCCAGTATGAATCATTCGAATTCGTCACATATTATGTTTGAGATTCTGTAGGCCTCAACTACATGTATTAAACGCCTTTTTTGTACTATTTGGCAAGAATTGAGTGACATCATCTTCGAAGAGTTTCCATAACTTGCAATTCTTATTCAGAAAATATGTTCGAGCATGTCTCTCAGTTACTGTAGAAATCTAAAATTTATCACAGATTCTAAATATCCTTATTGTTATTATTTTAAGAAAAAGATAATTGGTGCCATATTTATTCTCAGAATAAGCTGAGGTAGGCTTGGGAATGGGTGAAATATTTTCAGATTGGCTTTAACGATTCAAAATAAAGTTAAAAATTTACGATCTGGCATAAAGAATATACACCATCAACTATTCAAATGATTTGATTAAACATAAAATGTAAATTAATGAATTATGACAGAAATTTCTGTATTCCAGAATTTAACTGACTACAGATAGTAAGGAAAAATGTTATGAATAAATTGAAATATTTTGATTACAATTTTTTTTCTTCATACTTTTAAAAAATGTTCATTAATGGACATCATACTAGAAGAATTTGGTGAAAAGGAACTAAGAAGTAGATTTTTACCAATTAATACTAGTGCAACATTCAACAAGTAATAACATGTTTAAGATTTAGTTTGAATGATATCTCCAATAATGCTTCTACTGAATTAGGAAGGAGGCATATTCTTTATGCCGGATGGAGAACTATAATTTTTTAATCAGTGAGATATAAATGAAAATATATACTAAAAATAACTGTGCAAATTATTTTAAAATAGTGTACTGTTTACATACAACTAAATTAGGTGAAAGTTAATTCCATAGACACTTGAAAAAATAAACACTTTGTGAGTAAGATAAAGTCAACAATTCATAATTTTTCTCCTTATTTACACAGTAAAAATAAACAACAATAAATATTAATTAAACAAATACACATATGTACCTAAAAGATCGTCAGAGAAGTGATATACAAAGTTGCAATTTAGGTGATGCTAAAACATCAACAGTCTTATTAAGAGAAAATAAAAACCCATGTTGGACGAAAATGGGCAGAAAAAAATCACAACTGCGTCCTAAACTTGAAAAGCCGCATATATAGTGGTGATTTCGTAATACCTCTGGAGTTTCTAAATTTTACCTTTGGATGTCACTTCTATCCTTTATATCCGATAACCATAACATTATGCGCAGTGATTTCATTACTTTATTCAATAAGTTAGAATGTAAATAAAAAATATAACATAACTTCAACAAGATTTGAAAAAATATTTTGTTCTATAAAAAGAGTATTCTCGTTTGACAAAATCTTCCATGACAATGCTTATCTTGAACAGTTTCTCTAGATCTTCCATACATTTTTTCTTTCATAATTATTAATATATTCATTTAAGAAATGAATTTTATATTGACTAGAAAATTTTGTCTTACCAGATAGGTCATTAAGTCCTGGGACTAACAAACAGATGGCGTCGCCATTTCATTTTTGTTTTTCGGCAGTACCAACCTTCAAAGGATACGTGTCAAAACTTCATGACATTCGGTTCCGTCGTTGTCGACATATTGAAGGTTAAATGATACTACATTTGTTTTTGTTTAAGGGATAGATGAAGACAAGTTTAGTATGTTAATTAAACACTGTTTTTAATGGAAAAAATACCATTCAAGCTCAGGAACTGGGAAAAGTGCCTATCAAAAACAGCCATTTGAGGATGGTATGCGGATTTTAAACGTGGTCGAACAACCACCGAAGATGCGGAGAGCCCAGTGAGGTGGCTACGCCTGAAAACATCCAAAATCATGAAAATTGATATGTCCGATTATAATGTGAAATTGCAAGATTGCTCTCTTAAAGAAATCAAAATTACCGTGTAAATTGTGTATGGAAATTTAGGAATAGAAGATTTTCCATGTAGGTGCCGCGTTTGCACAGAGGAATTAAAACAATATCGAATTGATGACTCAGAGTGCCGTTTAAAGCTGTTTACGCGCAATAAAAAGTATTTTTTGCATCGGTACATAACAATGGATGAACTATGCACTCATCACTTTACGCCGGAGTCGAAAATAGTGTCAGAGAAGTGGAGAGGAAAGGGCGAAAATCAGCCAAAGCATCCGAAATCACAACAGTCAACAGGCAAGGTCAGGTGTATCTGTATTTTGGGACACTCACTGACTCATCGACTAAATTGCGTTATTTGACGTAATCAAGCAGAAAAGGCCTCACCGACAAAAAAATCACTGTTTTCAAAATCACCTATCCACAAGTCGATGAAAAAAGATGGTGAAATTGAACAATTTACGATTGGAATTGCTTCCACACACTCTCCCATATTCACCAGATCTGACCCCATCTAACGTTTATCTGTTTGCAGGTCTCAAAAATATGCCCCAAGGAAAGAGATTCGGCTCTAATGATGAGATTACAGACATAACTGAAATCTATTTTGATGCCAAAGAAAATTTGTTCTATAATAAAGGCATCCAAAATTTAGGAAAACGGTGGAACGCAATGGAAGTTGGCCATTATAATGAATAAGAAAAAATTTTTCAATTGGTTAATTCCGGGACTTAATGCACCAGGTGTTATTTAGAAAAGTAATGCGAAGTCTTCTTTTAAGATTGAATGAAAACCTGTATGAAAAAACTGCGGTAGATTAGAAAATATTGAGCATCATTCAACTTACTACAGATGAAATTTTGAAAGTTGTGAACATGGTGAATTATTCAAATTAGGAAAGAAAAGTTAAATTATAAAGATCGACAACATTCTTTTCTTTCCAACCATCAGATCAATTAATTTTACAGTAATTCACGGCAAAAATTCAAAAGCATTCACAATGTTGAATAGAATTTTATATACACAACCAATCAAATTCATTTGATGTTGTTTGAAATACATTTTCAAATATACAGGGCGTTTTCAAAGGCGGGTTTTTTAACAGGATGTGCAACTTATCAAAATAAACTATCATTAGCTGAGTAAATGGTAAGTTTGATTAAATTTCTTGTTTTGGTCTTTTGTCAATTCGTTTAACATATTTTGACTCCTTGATGTCAAAAAATCATCTTTGAAAACAGCCAGTATATAAAGATATATTTGTATACCATGTATATAACAATCATATACAGAGTTTCCAATAAACTAAGGCTACACATTTGGTCAAATATACTTACAGCGGTTCAAGCAACATTTGGAATGCATTAATTTTTTTGGCAGAGGCACAATAAATATATGTATATATATATTTATATTCAATGGTATATTTCGGCGTGACTTTTCTTACGTTCTAGTAGATAAACATTCATGTTATCTTTTCCTTTCACAAAAATCGAGCCTCTGGGTTCGAATACATATCTTTGTTCCAACACTGAAAGACAATTTTCTCCAATTTGAATGTGACCATTCACCCCCGTGGTATCCATGCGTGAAGCGATGTTTACAGCGTCCCCCCAAATATCATAGTAGAGTTTTGTATTTCCAATAACGGCAGCCGTAACATCTCCGAAATTATATCCTATACGAATTATCAGATTGAACTCCAAGAGGTCCCTATTGAAATCATCGACCACCTTCTGGAGCTCCAGAGCAAAATCCATCAAGGCGAATAGGTGATCGTTGGGATCAGTTTGCTCCCTCCTGAGCTCAGAATTTAAGCCACTCGCAGCCATGAACGTACTTCCTATTGTCTTGATTTTTTCTATTGATTGGAACTCGGGCCTATCTAACAATTCATCAAAATCACCTATGAGTTCATTCAGCACTCTGAGAAATTCTTTACCTCCTAAATAGCTTTCATCGTACATCTCATTGAAATTGACGATACTTGCAAAAATTATTCCTACGTTATTGAAATTTTCAGAATATTTGGCATTTTTTTTAAGTTGTTCTGCTACATGCTCGGGAACAATGTTAAAAATTAGATAGTCCGCTTGATTTTTTAAACTTTGTACATGAATTTTGTCGCGGTTAGCTATGTAACCTGTGTGAAAACTTAGACGGTATGTTATTTCGAATTCTCTATTTAGCAACCAAACTAATAAGAGAATCAGAAAGAGATCCATCACTATTTCGAATTTATACAAATAATGACAATGTTGTGCGGTCGGGTTTACATTGTATTCTGTAGTATTATAATTTGAAAAGGAGCTAGGACATGATTCTGTGAGAAATAGGGAAATGAATATCCCTCCACAAATTGTTGCCAACAAACTCTTCATCCAACAATTCAACTGTGTAAAATTACAGAAATGGACTAATCCAACAAGCAATAGGAAAGTGTAAAGGTAATCTGAAGATGAAGGTAGAATTAATTTGGTGCAAAAGTTGATCATTACAGTTATTACTGGTAAACTGACCAATACTCCACCAAACATATTCCATCTATAAAAACGAGATAAACACGAACAAATTCTTTCTACTTCGTTCAGTACGTATGTCAAACAGAATACAAAACCACACAATTGTATTACAATAAATATCAGGAACATAATTAACCACAATTCAGTGAAGCCGTGCAGTATTAACAGCATAATAGCAGTTACAAAAAGTACCACAAAAGAAACGAAAATGTCGAAATAAGTATTGAACCTTGAATTGGCTAATGTCACAATTGATTCATTCTGATCGTATAGGGAATGAACATTTGCTCTATAATCTTGCTCCATTTGTTTATCGTTAAAAAATAGTGTAATTTTCGATAGAGGGGGTTGGATAAAATAGGAACTCTTAGATTTGAAATTTTCTTGTACGCATTTAATCAACTGGCGATCCGATTGTTTACGTAATTTTTGTATACAAATCCCAAACTTGTCGAAGAATGGACTAGTACGCGATCTCGCAGTTGTTTTTTGAGGTGAATTAACGCTACTTTGGCTGGAAGTGTAATAACCTGACACTCTCTGCTGAAGAATATCACCACAGGATACATCAATCTGAAATTGAAAAAAAAACAAAACATGAAAGCTTTAAAGTAATGGTTCTTTAATATCTATCGTTTCTTGTCATATCATCGAAAACTGTCAGATATTTCTCGGATTTTTTTTATTGACCCAACTATAGGACTGTTGCTATAAGTTTTGGCATCTTCTAATTATACGATCTTCACGAAACTTTGCATTAGCCTTTGTGTCGTCAATTGTAATCCCAATGGTAAATTTTAACTCGATCGTAGGACTGTTGATATGGTTTCGTTAGCGATCAACACTATTCCGCGTACAAAATGTTTTTTGTTTTGAGTCTTATCATTCTCTCCTCAGAACATGATATTCTGCTTCCAAATACTAAATTTCAGATGGATGAACATTGAGAAAAATAAGAAAAAATTTCAAATGTAAATGCGATAACATTCGACTGATTTCGCCCAATAACGAACTCAGCAGAGATATTCAAATTTACCCCGAAAGTCTCTATCTCTTTCTGTTCGAAAGTAAGAGTGTTTAAGGTAGTGCTCAATGCTGATCTGCACATTTTTTTCAACTTTTAATCATAGAATCCTCACAAAATTTTGCTCTAACAAGCAGGTTATTACTCTACAATTAAATACCGAATTTCAGATTGATTGAATCGTCATGAGTAAGTCATATAAGACCATTTTCAACTCAAAATTAGAAACTTGCAGACATTTGGGTGAAACGATAGTATTCTATTCCCTGGACAAAGTATGGCTGGCCATTTCACCCCACATTGCACAAAAAAGTCTAATAATCAATTATTTAGAAGTGAACAAGTCACAATAACCCTAAAATGTCTTCGATATAGAAATGACTTCGAAGTACAAATGAAAATCAAATATCGCTAAAACATTACTTTCAGGTCCTCCTAATATATATCCAACGTAATCATCGAAGACCTTATTCAGCTTGTCATAATGTGACTTGTGTTATAAGAGTGTGGTATTCTGCGAAGTAGTGCCTATTTTGAAATATATATAATCCAGAAATAGTACTCTAATGCCATAGCAACACTGACTTAACTACCTCTACCATGAGGTGTTTCAGGTACACCCTGTATATTTACTGAAAATTTAAAAAAATTGCCACTCACTTGTTGGATGCTACTCCTTCTACTGTTACTTTTTATTCCAGAGTCTTTTCGGCTATTTGTATATTGATGTTCGTCCAAGTTAGCAATGCTGGTGAGTCTTGATGGAACCTCAAGTGAAAATTTTGCTGAAAGTCTTTTAAAATTCGTCGGAACTGTTACTGTAGCACTCCTTGACCTGTATTGAATAATTACAGATTATGTCAGATTTCTTGCTATATAGCTATGATCTTCAATTACAATTGCTTCTTATCATTTATCCCCAAAAACATTTTATCTAAGGATAAGTATTTTATTATTAGATATGTAAATTATTTCGTTTATGCCTTTAGGATTATAGGTTGTAGGATCAATGATACAACTCAAACCTCACAAAACCCTATAGTAATTAGCCACTTTCAACATCACTATAGCGTGAACTTAATGAATTTGAAAATATGTTTTCAAGTCGAATGAGGTATTAATAATAATAATAATAAATGGTCTTTATTATCACAATACGAAGTTTACAAAGAAAAATTACTTATTTGAGGGCGAGATTTAGCTCGTATGATCTCAGAACAAAATAGAGTTAGTTATTCGATAAGAACATAAAGAAATCATACGTCTACTCTTCCATCTAACCCCCCAAAATTCAGAACATAAATGAAAAAAAATTATGAGCATAACAAATTATAAAAATGTGAGTCTATCAATGCCGTACATACACTGAAAACTGCATGGTCAAAAGCCTCACCTCAAACAATATTCTCGTATATTAAGTCAAATACGTCAGATGTTCTAATAAGTTTATACAAATGATTCAGTTATATAAAGGATCATTGCGAAAATTGTTCATGATATGTAATTTGAATTTGTCCAATGAGATATTTCTGTACTCAAATTTCAACTCGTTCATAATTTTTGCTATTTGATAGGAATAAGATCTCGTGAACAGATCAGTATAGTGTCTTGGGATGGAAATGTTGAATTTAGAACGAATATTTCTTGAGTGTACGCTACATCGAAAAAATATTTTATTAAAAAGTGCTACCGGAGTTCTTCGATTGACAATTTTAAAAAACAGAACCGATGAGTGCAAATACCGCCTATGTTCCATGTTTAGCCAACCGGTGCTCTTGAGGGTATATGTTACCGGCTCGTACTTTCTTATACCGTGAATGAATCTCAGACAACGATTTTGAAGCATCTGGACACGATTCACATCAGAAACCCTCAAGCATGGGCCATAAACAACATCACAAAAATTCATATGAGAAAGCACCAACGACTCACAAAGCACAACCCTGCCTGACCTGCAGATATAGTCCCTACACTGATATAGGAGTCTCAAGTTTAAATAAGCTTTACTCAGACAATCAGATACATGCTTCGTGAAACGCAAGTCACTATCAATTATCAAGCCTAAATTTTTAGCACTCTCCACAAAGCCAATGACATCTCCATCCATTATAATGCTTTGACTGTACCTTTCCAAAAACATGATCCTTTGACTTTTCTTCCCAAATATTTGACAAACAGATTTATTAGGATTCAAGCGGAGGCAGTGTTTTCTAGAAAGCTCAAATATGCGACTTAAATCGAAATTGAGGGCCGTTATAGCCTGTTGACATTCATGAGGTTTAAAGGACAATTTGAGTCGGCTATCATCTGCATAAAAAAAAGAAGCTGCCGAAGTACACACGTGAACAAAACACGATATATATATTATAAAAAGCAAAGGCCCCAAAATAGATCCCTGCGGAACTCCACAACTCAAGTTCAAAAAAGCTGATGCTTCATCTCCAACAACTACTGCTTGAGATCTACACTCAACATAACTTGCTAGTAAATTTATAGCATCTTGAGAAAATCCGATATAATGCAATATAGCAATCAAAAGTCTGTGGTCTATGGAATCAAAAGCTCTCGTATAATCGAGTGAAGTTAAGATGGTAAGTTCCCCCTGATCAATAGAAGTGAAAATTTCATCTGTTATATTAAGTAAAGCAGTACAACAACTATGACCAGGTCTGAAACCGGATTGAGAATTGGGTATGATCTTATTTCTTTCTAAGTATTCTAGCAATTGCTTGTACATCACTTTTTCGATTATTTTGGATAGAGTTGGAAGTAAACTAATGGGTCGAATATCATCCAACGTGGATGGATTAGAGTGTTTAGGTAGGGGAATGATAAGGGCTCTTTTCCAAGAGCTTGGATAAACCGAGTTATTCAAACAGAAATTGACAACATGCGTCAAAAAAAAATTCTGCTTGAAAAATAGTCTTTCTCTTTGTCATTATTTAATCTTTGCTGTGATATATACAGAAGGAATTTATTCCTTTTATATTTATTTATTCTTTCAATTATTTTAACATTTTATTTTGAAAATATTTTGTCAAAAACCAAGTTTAAAATATAAACAAATTTTCAGTTTCTCAACTCTAACAGCTATTCAAGGATGGTGGTTTTATAAATTGTTTCCTTCTCATGTTGAGTTTTGTAGCAAAACAAAATATTTGATGATAATTTTACGTTTCAAATCAGGTGAAACCAGTTGTCTAATATTCAAGCATATATTACCTCAAGAACAGCAACTTCTTTGCGCATGGAATCGAATGTTTGACAATCGTTCAGACATTGATTTTTCAGATTATTATTTTTTCCATGAAATGATTAAGCTGAGCAGTCCTTATATTAAGATGTGTCTTTTCTGGCAGGTGATGAATTTAGTGGCATTTTTGTCATGATTTGTTTAAAAACAAAGCATTCCGTCTATCTAAATCTAAATTTTTTCAATTCCCCAGAGAATTTTGAGTCTATTTTTCCAAGAATATCAAATATAATAAGCATTACTTTCATTCTCACCTTTCGGTAGGAACTAAATCGAAATTTGGGGACCTTCCACGTCTTGATCTATTACTTCCAGCTCTTTGTAATAAATCCAAGGATTCTCTAGGCGATCTACTATACTGAGATCTGTAACTTCCACCCCTAACAAAATTAGTTAGTTCATTTGGTGCTAATTCATATTGTCCCATATCACTCCTTGATTGACTAATATAAGATTTAACATCAATGGAATCTTTTTGGTCCGCCAAATATGGATTACTTGTAGTGAACACAGAATCTAGCCAAGAGTCCTTCCTTCTACCATTCAGAACTGGAGTTCCATTTGTCGTTTCTATAATTGTAGGAACTTGTTTGTAGCCTGAAAAAACGATTTGTATCGAAAAAAGTGTATTACGAGGAAAATGTATGATAAAATACACTGCTACACAGATGATATCTTCCTAAAAACCTCAAGAAATGTGTGGAATTAATGAATAAGAATCATTGTTGGTGTATTACATTGGTCTTGATGCCCAATTCAACAAAATTACAATTCCTAATTTTCAATCATAGAAAATCTACTTTCTATTCAACTGTTGCGATAAGTAATCAACAACCATTCAAAATCCTTTGAGGTATTCAATAATACATTAGAATGACAATAATACATTAGAATGACCAAAAAACAATATCTTTTGCATGACATTTCTTCAAATTACTAATACAATGTGTATTTTCCAAACCACTGCAGACCATTTATAATTTAGCCTTGGAGAATAGTTGCTTTCCAGACTTATGGAAGACCTCTGTGGTGTGCCCAGTCTTTAAATCCGGAAAAATGGATGACATTTCTAATTATAGACCTATTTCCCTTTTATCCAACTTTGCTAAAGTATTTGAGATGTGTATATATAACAGAATATTTTCCCCAGTCAGGAGCCTCATATCGGATAGTCAACATGGTTTTATTAACAAAAGATCTACCACTACCAACTTAACAATATTTACACAATTTGTCTGTGAGGCTGTAGACAATCAGTTGCAAGTTGATGCAGTATACACTGACTTTTCGAAAGCTTTCGACAGGGTAGATCACTCAATTTTATTGCAGAAGCTGGAACACTTTGGTTTCGATCGTTGGCTGCTCCTGCTGTTCCTCTCTTACCTCACTAATCGTATTGCATTTGTGGAATTTAGGGGTCATAGATCATGTTCCTTCCCAGCGCTCAGCGGTGTCCCTCAAGGTAGTAATTTGGCTCCACTACTTTTTCTAATTTTTATTAATGATGTCGGAGAAAATCTGCTATGCTGCTCTCTATTGTTTGCTGACGACCTCAAGCTGTTCAGGACCATATCTACCGTTCATGACTGTTGGCTGCTTCAGCAGGATCTTCATAGGCTGAGCAATTGGTGTACTGTGAATAAATTACCATTGAATATTAATAAATGTAAGACCATAACTTACACCCTGAGGAACGCATCCATTTTGTACGACTACACTATAAGCCATCTAGCTTTAGAGAGAGTACATCAAGTTAAAGATTTGGGAGTTCAATTTGACCATAAGTTAACATTTGTACCGCATTATGGAAATGGCACAGCTGCTGCGAAGCGAATGCTTGGCTTTATTTTCAGGGTATGTCGAGACTTCAAGGATCCCAACTGTTTCATTACCCTGTTCAATTCCTTTGTCCGTTCAAAACTTGAGTACGCCAGTCCTGTCTGGGGTCCAATATATAACGTACACATCAACCAACTAGAGTCTGTTCAGAGGCAGTTTTTGAAATTTTTAGCATTCAAATTAGATGGTGTGTACCCGGCCCAGGGTTTTGACCATCGCACTCTTCTGAACAGATTCGCATGCTTGGCATTGGAGAACAGGAGGGTCTACTACTTGTGTCTTGTCCTCTACAAGCTGGTTAATTTCTATATAGATTGTCCTGATTTGCTGGCCAGGCTGAGCTTTCGCATTCCTCGCAATGGTAGTCGACTTGAACAGATGCTATACCTCCCTAAACCCAGAACGAACACGATGATTAGATCACCAATATATGTTATGTGTCAGCAGTTCAATAGGATATGTGTTGATGTTGATGTCTGCAGCGATGGTTTACGAATTTTTAAACTGAAACTGAGGGAACTACTGCATCTTAGGCAAAGTTGCCTATAGATTGAAAGAGTTTTTGTAAATTTTCCTTTTTCTGTTCTGCATCATTGATGTAGTTAGTATTTAATTTTGCAATATTCATCGGCTTTGTACCATATATTAATATGTTGTCTTGTAATTGGGATTCCTCCTGTTTAGACAATAAACAATTAAAAAAAAAAAAATACAAAATCAAGGAATATTCATAAATTTTTTTTTGCAAGATTGTGTAGGATAACATGCAGACTAATATTGGAATATCCACATTCAATGTCTGTTGTGGCGATGTCTGTTGACTAAGCTTTGTGATCATTATACAGTTTCAATAAATTTAATTCACATGGTCGATATAAACATTCTGAAATTTTACTTCAAAAATACTTTTTTGAACACCCTATAACGATTTTAAAAGTTTCAGTGAATTTCGCTTTTCTATATTTTTATCTCCAATGCGATCTCTACCTCTTCGTACTTTTGAAAGCTGTTATGTATGTATGTTTTAAAATTTACTTTTTTCATTTTTAGCTTCTCGCCATTGGATTCCTGTCTATGTTTCTTCCTACTGTTACCAGGAACAAAAACAATAACAGCTGTACCACCTTCACAAAACAGCAGTTCATCCATTTTCCATTTTTTTATAACTTGAATTTAATAATTTTCGCAAATACGCCCAAATTCATAACAAAATACAGAACAAATAATTGACGTGACTTACAGTTACACATTCACATGACTAACCATGATGCTGTGGTAGGTTGAAAAGCAAAGAGTGAGTTCTGCTATGTATCGACTACACTAAAGATAGTTTGCACATAAATGTTATTTTAAAAATTATTTTATGATGTCAAAAAATGAAACGAGCAGCCGATGGATCTTAGAAAATAGTTTGAACAACCAATATCACCTCAAGTTCCGCAAGTGTTATACCATTATGGAGTCCAGACTAAATACGTCATGTTATAAAGGACCTATATTTCTCGTAGAGCCGTCAAATTTAAGAATTTCACTCACCTGATTGTGTAGCTGTACTAGAAGCACTATCTCCCTGCACAACTTCTGTCAAATCACTATCCCTCCTCAACTGATCAGACTTTCTCAAAAATTTCGATATTTTCCAAGATTTTCCCTTTGGAGCAGTATATTTTTCTGCACTGGCTGTGGATGTTGGAGTTTTAATCTGTTCTCCGGATATTTCTTTCATTTCGCTCTCTTGTTCATTTTCCGAATCTAGTATACTTGGAAGACTACTTGCTTTTATCTTACATACATCTGGCGACAACATGTTAGGATTGTAGGATGTCTGTTTAAGAAAGTTGGATGTTGTATCACAAGATAACACTCGAGGTCTACTTTGTGGAGATAAAGTTGGCGATGATACAGGTGGGGAGACAAAAAGACGAAGAGAATTGCAATATCTTTGTCGGCCTTCTGCTCTAAAACTACCTGAGTACGAAGGCGTCTTATCATCTATTTTACCATGGATGAAATAAGTTTTCAAACCTGTAATAAAGAAGTTTACAAAATAAAACATCAAATGAACTCATTGTTCTAAAAAGTGATGAATTACAATAGATTGGAGAAAAAGAAATTCATAATTTTGATCGACAAATTGCCGTGAGGGAGTTTCATTTCTGTTAAATTTTTTACAGTTTTCTTCTATTAGTTTGAATAGTAGATTCACCCCTTTGGAAATAAGTTTTTAATGTTTCCTAGTTTTATTCAAGCGTAAGTCGACTTATTTCCTCAAATATTAAACCAACCATTTTTTTGTCGAAACAACTATGAACTGCTACCAAACTCGAAATAGCTACTACTTCAAAATGCAACCTCCAAACCAAAGATGGACCTTTATCTAGATTTTGAACATGTGTTTGTACATAGTGAAAGTTTTCCGAATGAAATGTAACATTCTTGTATTAGCAAGCTTTTCGGCTATGGAAATAAATCTGCTTATTATTCATTTGCAATATGGACTCAATATTTTTATTTAGCTGCAAAATACTATGAAATTTTCAAGTCATACAGTATTCAATGTCGATTAATCTTAAAATAGTAAGAGTGCCAACCGCGATTTTATATTTGCTTATTTTTTCTCTTTATTATTCACAAATCACCTGAAATTATATTCTAAAAATAATATAAAAATATCATTACTAAAAATTTACATAAATAATGAGCATTCCTAGAGACACCCAGGGCACTTCAAAACAAATATTTTAACATTTATACTACCTTCATTCGGTTTTCGTAAGTAATGCTAAATTATGTTCAGTATAAATAACGTAAACTTATAAATTACACTAAACTTGTCTGAGCACAATGGTGCTGGCTCAAAATCAAAAACATGTTTATTTTTGGTGACTTCATGTATGAATATAAACATATCTACGAGCTCTAGAATTTTTGTGTATAGATTTTCGAATTTCAGGATTTATTTTTCAATTATTGAGTGAAAAATAGAGTTAGTAGGTCTCTTATGAATTCGTATTTACTACTTTCTAGATCTCCAAATGAATTGAAAAAAACCGCATGCTATTAGAGGAAGACATTTACAGCATGAGTTCAAATTGAATAATTGGGTGTTGCATTATAGGCGAGCAACTAGGGGCATAAGTTCTTCCTCCAAATTTATATGGAGATTCTTATTTATTTTTTTTTGCAATATACTTAAAGTTATATTCTGTGCGAATTTTAACTAGATATAAAAAGCAAAATGTGGTTTATGCAGTATGGAACTCCACTTCATTTCCCATTAATTGTTAGAAATCATCTAAGTGACATATTTTCTCATAGATGAACTGGCAGAAGAAGTGATTTTGAATGGCCAGCAAGAAGTCCTGATTATAAACTTCTCGATTTTTACGTATGGGGACATATGAAGTCCGTAGTTTATACTCATGGGATTAATTTACGAGACAAACTTTGGAGAAGAATACAAAATTGTATAAGAGGATAAAATTATGTTTTCTTTGACATCCGGAAGTCTTTTATTACAAGAATTAGAAAAGGCATAGAAGTCAGAGGAGGTCATAAGTTTACTCTTATGTTAAATTGTTATTAATTCTTCTTTACTGTCATTTACGGTCCTCGGACCACTACTCTATTTATTATATGTGGAGAGTCTTGGAAAAATTGATCTGAGTGCAGAATATTATATGTTTGCCGATGACACAGTCTTGGTATTTTATGAAAAAGACCTCAAAAGCCTACAGACAAAAGTAAATAAGAGTTTATCCGAATTTTACAAATGGCTGTGCCGAAACAAACTGGTAGTGAATGAGGATAAAACAGTGTACATGATCTTCAAACCAAAGCGAAAAGAAAAATCATCTATTAATCTCGACTTCACGATAAATGGAAAAAACATCAGAAAAGTAACACAATACACTTACCTTGGCTTGGTTATAGATGAAAATTTGAACTGGGAAAAACACATTGACATGATCTTTGGTAAACTGGCTGGATTAATAGCCTGCATGAAAAGAGTGGGCAACTGTTTTGATGTCAAGCACAAACTTCTGGTGTACAATTCACATATTAAAAGTGTCTTAACATATCTACTGCCAATTTGGGGAAATACCACGAAGTTTAATATAAATCGGCTTCAGAGGTTACAGAACAGAGCAGTGAAAACTATTTTCAATCTCAAATTTGAAACAAGAACAAATCTACTTTATGAACAATACCCAATTTTGCCAATTAAAAAACTCATAAAACAAGAGCTGTGTGCGTTGGTTTTCAAAATAAATAATAACTTACTGAAAACCAAGGTCTGCTTTGAACAGTTTCCACACGACTATGAAACAAGACACAGGGACAGATTTACCTTGAATAAAAACATCCGTACAAACTATGGCAGAAGAAGACCAAGCTTCATAGGACCACAGCTTTACAACGAACTGCCAAAAACTATTAGATTATCTAAGACGTTACATTCCTTTAAAAGAAATTTGAGAACTTATCTTGAAAATTGTTAAATTTATTTTAGTCTTTACTATAAATATAAATATTAATTTATGTATAAGAAATGTATATCTGTGATAACAACTTATGTTGATTAACAGTATTATCAATAAATAAATAAATAATAAATAAATGAAACAGAAGCCTCATGTACAAGTTTATTGTTTGTTATTGAGAAATAAACAGTGAAATTATTAGTAAAATACGAAAAAAAATCAACTTTCACGTCCTGTATCCTTTTCCACAGCAATATTTTATTTAAGCATATTGGTTCCAATCGCCATATTCTGGTCCAAATAACCTGTCCTTAACCTATATCCCAATAATTATGATTCAGCCTATAGATGAGAATTTCTGGAAGATTATACTTTCGATAGACCGAGTCCCCTATTTTATTTCCTAAATATTTTAATATACTCTAACGCTGCTGCGCTGCGTAACATCAATCAATGATATTAATTTGACAACAAATCCTTTTATAATGTCTCAAATAAATCATTAGTTTTTGTGGCACAGAGTAATTTCATTTAAGGTCTTATTGCGAAAAATCAGTTTTTACTCACCATAAACAGATTCTCCTTCTTCTGTCACATAGGCCCCATCCAAATATTCCAAAGTAGTTTCGGAAATGTGAACCATTCCGGGTTTACCAGTAGATTCCATTCTGTTGGCCAATGTAACATCGTTACTCCACACATCAAATTTAAACCTCTTTGTTCCGACAATACCACACAAGACGGTACCTGTATGTATACCAACTCTCATGTTGACACCTTCATTTTTTTCTTCATCGAACTGCTTTATTGCTTGGATCATACTGAGACCCATTTCGACGCAACACTTCGCGTGATCTGGTCTAGGCTCAGGACAGCCGGAAACGCAATAGTAGCAATCGCCTAGGGTAGAAATTTTTTCACAATTGTTATATTCACATAAATGATCGAATCTTTGAAACAGATTGTTCAATATTTCGACCAACTCTTCGGCGCTTTTTTTGCTTGACATTTTCGTAAACCCCACGATATCTGCGAACAGTATGCTCACTTTCTCCACTCGGTTCATGTTGAAAGGACGAAATATTCTTCCCAAGTCGTTGGTTTCGGTATCCGAATTCCTCTGCTCCATGCCACTTTTGGTAAAATTTTCGTCATCGTCCAGTAACCAACTTGCCACCCTGGGTGGCATAAGGGAATGAATCATGTTCTCCTTCAGTTTTTTCTCCGATTCCAACTGTCTTCTAACTAACAGACTTTGTCCCACTTTCATGAACGTATTCCTGAACCGTACGTTCGTCATGATCAAAATATGTAGGCCTATCAAATGTATACATATGTGCGACATAAATCTCACTATCAATATATAAATATCAAACGGCGTTTCCTCAAAAGCCAGTGTTAATATCTCGAAGAAAATTGAGTATAAGACACCCGCAATTATGCACATGTAAAACTTCATTGGTATCAAAGTATATATCAGTAACAAAATCTCTATACAAATGGAAAAATGCCCAACCGGACTTATTTCTGAAGTCAAATTCGAATTGCTCTCGTCTACTGTTATGGGAATAAAAAATACAACAAGCAGACTCATAGTACATACGGACAATGTTGCTGCTACTGAAAATTTGAGTATATGCCGTTTGTGCAATTTTGTAAATTTCAGTAACAATATTAGAATCGAGAACACAAGAGCTGCAATTCCAAAAATACAACATATTCGTATCCAATTTTCTGATTCCCCTTGGTATCCCATCACCAAGAAGTATATCGACCAACATGATGATATCAGGAGGATGTACCAGGAAGATACACTGAAAAAAAAAACATTATATGAAAAAAATGATACTCAAAAATCAACTTATAATTTTTTACAGCAGATTGGGTTGGAAGGGGAATAAGTTGGAGGGAAAATAGATAACCTTTATCAACCTTATGTTTGTTTTAACTGTAATTAGTATACAGGGGTCCCATCACTACGTGACTATTCCTCAGGTGTGAATTAAGTATATCCGACGCCCCCCTGCGAAGATACTACTCTGTCAAGAAAGTACCGGGAATTTTCAATTAAAACAACATTTTTACATTTAATCGTCAAAATTTATTGGGTCACCTTCAAAATAGGCTCCATTTGCTCCAATACATCTATGCCAACGGCACTTCCAATTATCGAAACATTTTTTATAGGCGCTTTCCGCTCTCGCGCCGAACTTTGTTTTATGGCTTCAATCGACTCAAAACGGGTGCCACGAAGGGGCAATTTTAGTTTTGGGAAGAGGAAACAGTCGCAGGGAGCCAAATCCGGCGAATACGATGGTTGCTGAAGCACGTTTGTTGAGTTTTTGGCGAGAAAGTCAGTCACAATCGTAGCTCGGTGAGAAGGCGCGTTATCGTCATGCAAAATCCATGAGTTGTTCGCCCACAAATTTGGCCGCTTCTTACGGATACGCTCACGCAAACGTTTCATAACGCCTAGGTAATACTCCTTGTTTACCGTCTGACCCTCTGGAACGCATTCGTAGTGCACCAAGCCACGGATATCGAAGAAAACAATGAGCATCACCTTCATTTTCGAGCGGCTTTGGCGTGGTTTTTTCGGTTTCGGCTCATTGCCACCCATTCCGATGATTGCTGGCTTGTTTGCATATCGTACTCGTAGACCCAGGTCTCATCACCAGTTATAATGCGTTCCATGAATGTAGAATCGGAATTACAGCGATCCAGCATGTCTGAAGCAACCTGTTCGCGATGACGTTTTTGAAGAAAATTCAGGTCTTTCGGTACGAGTCGTGCGGCCACCATTCTCATGCCCAAAATATCAATCAAAATCGTACGTGCGGACTCGTGGGATATCTTAAGATCATGTGCTATCTCTCTCAAGCTGGTACGACGGTTTTCCAGCACCCTTTCCTTAATTTTATCCACGTTATCTTCGATCGAAGCCGTTGATGGGCGACCACTTCACGACCGTCCTTGAAGGCTGAGTACCACTGATATGCACGAGTTTTCGATAGAGCATTATCACCAAAGGCCTTTGGCAACATTTTCAATGCATCGGCAGACGAAAATTCATTTGCAACACAAAACTTTAAACAAATTCTTTGCTCAACGTAATCACCTATAGTAAAAATCGGCACGCAATCTGACATTGACTGACTTAATCAGCTGTTGCAAACACACTAGTTGACAGATCCCGCTCAAGCTTGGCATAGTAATTGAGGACAGTGGTACCAACCTAGGAAAAAATTTTACCTGCCTCATTGCCCCGCCAGATTTAAATCGATAATTCCCGGTACTTTCTTGACAGAATCTATGTGCTTCCAAATGGTACTTCCATAATTCAGTTTTTTTGTGATAACTTCGGAAAGACTGAACCGTTCTGATAATTTTATTAATTCGAGTCAATATAAATATCAGTAATGATTTTCATAGAAAACATGGTTTTCAATGTCTTATATAAAAGTTTTCAGCAGTAGGATCTCTAATGGTCTTCATAAAATGGGAATTAATTCTTTAGCAGTAAATAGAAATAATTTAGCTAAGATGTTGATGAATAAGAAAGAAAGGAACCGCAACTTTTACGAATCGGGGATTTATCAAATTAAATGTGATGATTGTAATGCTACATATATAGGATGTTTACAACATAGAATCAAAGAACATAGGATGTCTATTTTGAAAAACCAGAAATCAACCGGTTTTGCAGAACATTGTATATAAAATAATAATTTTTTTTAATGAGAAAGATGTTACTTTACTACATAATGTTAAGAAGGGCAAATTGATAGACTATTTGGTTTTGATTCTTTCAATCATAAAAGCCATTGAGAAAAAGGAGAATTTAACAAATTCCCACATAGTCTTTGGGAACACCCCTACATTGGATGCTGTTATTTTTATACGCCATAAAAATACTCAGATATCCTAAGTGTAACAAAAGAACCTTTTTTCAATTTTAAGTTCAGTTACTTTTTGTACTCCTTTGAAGATGGGTGAAAGACCAAACACGTGTCAGGATTCTGAAAAAACTGTGTGAATTTTTTTAAATACCTGACCCTAGCAATTAATAATAATAACTTTATTCATTATTAATGGTAAGAAACTTTTTTTGATTGAAGATAAATTCCTCCATTTATGTAATTCATCATTAATTCTGCAAAAATAAGGTATACCGGTGCAACATCGAAGAAATGCACATTTTTATGACTGAATATCAAAATATTTTTCATGAATACTGCTGTTTATTGTTGCTATGTTTACTAAAACTTCTCTATCTGTGATTGCTCATTTTTCTGAAACTTCGATTGACAAAAAGAAAACAAAGAATATGTGAATATCCATTTAATGTATAGTTTTGCATTTTGTAATGTTGTTAGAGCAAGTGGTAACTGCAGAGCACCTCTAAAACAGAAACTTGTCAAGTAAAATTACATTCAAGGCTGCGGATCAAAGACTTCGAGAAACTGGTAAATTATTCTATAATGGATATTAAAAAAAACATATAGAAAACATGAAAAATCTTCACAGTCTATGTTAAATATTTGCACCGCGAAATTCAACGCATTTTCTCAGGCGCCGCAGGCATGATCTTTGCACTCGAAACATAACTTCCAGTTTATTTCCTATCGTCTCGTAAAGAAAATTTATTCTTTCAATGAGCTCTTCTTGGGTGTTCACAGGTTTTATAAAACAAATCTTTCAGATGCCCCCACAAAAAGAAATCCAGTGGATGAAGCACATTCTATGGCGAACTAGCAATGGAAAATCTAATAAATTTGGTAGTTATTCGGTAAGAAGCTCATTAGCATCAAGTCTGTTGGGAAGAACGAACGGCCCAATCAATTGATTTCTAAATGTTCCGACCCAAGCATTCAAATAAAATTTGTGCTGAAAATTGGATTCAGTAGAAGCATGTGGATTTTCCTACTGCCATTCGTGGATGTTATAAGAATTTATAACGCCATTTCAACCGAAACCAGCTTCATCAGTAAATGAAACTTTAATAACAAACTCTGCTTCCATTCTTTGTTGTTCGAAAAACCACTCAAAAAACTGCACTCTTGGAGGAAAATCTGCCAGACTAATTGAATGAAATTTTTGAAGAAGAAATGGGTAAAGCAGCTGCTCTTCAAAATTCGATGAGCGATTAACTTTGAAATATTAAGCTCAGTCGACAATTGTCTAACGCTCTTTGATGGATCGTGCTCTATTATATTCAAAACCTCTTCTACCAATGCTGGTGGTCCTAACATGTCTCCTACCTCCTTTACCTACTCTTTTTGGTGAAATACTTCCTTAAATAACAACATAAAATAAACTTTATTCTCATAATCAATGTAATCATACAAATAAAAAGAGGAAACCGTCAAAAAATATCACAACTTCAACAAGATCTGAAAGAATATTTCATAAATTCCCTAATCGAATACGGTTCTCTATCTATAATAATTTTAGTTATTTCGATTTTGAATTTTCCAAAATTAGATACATTGATGAACTCCCTAGGTAGTACATTGAACAATCTTATACACATATACTACTCTGTCAAGAAAGTACCGGGAATTTTCAATTAAAACAACATTTTTACATTTAATCGTCAAAATTTATTGGCTCGCCTTCAAAATAGGCTCCATTTGCTCCAATACATCTATGCCAACGGCATTTCCAATTATCGAAACATTTTTTATAGGCGCTTTCCGGGATGGACTTTAGCTCTCGCGCCGAATTTTGTTTTATGGCTTCAATCGACTCAAAACGGGTGCCACAAAGGGGCAATTTTAGTTTTGGGAAGAGGAAAAAGTCGCAGGGAGCCAAATCCGGCGAATACGGTGGTTGCTGAAGCACGTTTGTTGAGTTTTTGGCGAGAAAGTCAGTCACAATCGTAGCTCGGTGAGAAGGCGCGTTATCGTCATGCAAAATCCATGAGTTGTTCGCCCACAAATTTGGCCGCTTCTTACGGATACGCTCACGCAAACGTTTCATAACGCCTAGGTAATACTCCTTGTTTACCGTCTGACCCTCTGGAACGAATTTGTAGTGCACCACGCCACGGATATCGAAGAAAACAATGAGCATCACCTTCATTTTCGAGCGGCTTTGGCGTGGTTCTTTCGGTTTCGGCTCATTTTTTGCCACCCATTCCGATGATTGCTGGCTTGTTTGCATATCGTACTCGTAGACCCAGGTCTCATCACCAGTTATAATGCGTTCCATGAATGTAGAATCGGAATTACAGCGATCCAGCATGTCTGAAGCAACCTGTTCGCGATGACGTTTTTGAAGAAAATTCAGGTCTTTCGGTACGAGTCGTGCGGCCACCTTTCTCATGCCCAAAATATCAATCAAAATCGTATGTGCGGACTCGTGGGATATCTTAAGATCATGTGCTATCTCTCAAGCTTTTACGACAGTTTTCCAGCACCCTTTCCTTAATTTTATCGACGTTATCTTCAATCGAAGCCGTCGATGGGCTACCACTTCACGACCGTCCTTGAAGGCTCTGTACCACTGATATGCACGAGTTTTCGATAGAGCATTATCACCAAAGGCTTTTTGCAACATTTTCAATGCATCGGCACACGAAAATTCATTTGCAACACAAAACTTTAAACAAATTCTTTCCTCAACGTAATCACCCATAGTAAAAATCGGCACGCACTCTGACATCGACTGACTTAATCAGCTGTTGCAAACACACTAGTTGACAGATCCCGCTCAAGCTTGGCATAGTAATTAAGGACAGTGGTACCAACCTAGGAAAAAAAAATTTTACCTGCCTCATTGCCCCGCTAGATTTAAATCGATAATTCCCGGTACTTTCTTGACAGAATGTATTTGGTGTTTCTTTCAGTAAGTGTCAAGGAATGCCGCAGAAAGTGGTATAGAACAGTACGTCTTGAGTTGTTTTCATTCAACAGATAATTCAAATATTGGGGATGTTTTCTCACAAACAGCAGACATTCCAAAACATATAGTCCCGGAAGTATGAGCATGGAATTATTTCTAAAATGACCTCTGCATGATTCTTTATATTTCAATTCTATTATCCCGTACCTCAGAAGTGAAACAAAATTTGCATGTTAAACTGTTTTTAAAAGTTCCATGTCCACTCTCCGTGACAATACCCTGATCATGTACAAAGCTTTATTGAGTTTTTTGCTGACCTGACTCACATGATCGTTCCATTTCAAGTGACAATCGAACGAAACTCCAAGAACTTATCCAGAGTTATTGACCGAGGATACATGTTTTCAGACTGAATCGTTCTGAAAATCACACACTCTGTCTTCGTGACATTGAGAAGTAACTCATTTTGAGTGCACCAATGCTGTACTGAATCGAAGGCTAATCTAGTTTGTTCAATACTCGAATTAAGATTCTTGTTACGCAGCAAAGCACTCGCATCGTCAACAAACAACAAAACACACACAAAAAATAGCTCAAATTTTATCAAAAATTAACATAGTAACAGCTTTCACACCCTCCCATAAAATTTCTAATCTCTTTTTTAATCCGAAAGACAAAGAGAACCGACTGAATAATTCTGGAGTCTATAAATTAAGTTGTCAAGAGTGTAATAGTGTGTATATAGGACAAACGGGCCGACCTTTCCATAAAAGGTACAAAGAGCACGAATCTGCTTTTAGGAACCGGAAGAATAATTCCAATTTTGCGAACCATTTCTTCACTACAGATCACACGTTCCCAGAATTGAACAACCTTGTTATCTTGCACGTGGAAGCGAAAGGGAAAAAACTTGACATCCTGGAATCCATAGAAATTGAAAAATATAAGAAGCACGTACCAATAATAAAACTACTTAACGAACAGACGGAACTTTGGAAAACCCCTCTCTTCGAAGTTCTGCCGAAGCCTACAATCCCCATATATAATAGATGAGATCTAATTTGTTCATTCAGTTTGAAAATGTAGTAAACACTACGAAACTCGAGTCACTGTATATCAGTTATAATAAAAAGTGATAGAAAACAAAGTAATTCCTTATTTCATTCCATTAAACAACAAGAGGTCGAGTTCATTGATATATATCAGAAATAAAAAGGGTCCCAGATTACTTCCTTGGGGAACTCATAAGTTGACATATTTATCCTCTGACATAAAAACTAGTCCTTCACTATCAATACAAACCCCCTGAACTCGATCAGACAAGTAGCTCCTGAGCAACTCCAGTTGACAATCGCGAATACCACATCAATAGAGTTTCCTCAAAAGGCATTCATGATTCACGCTGTCGAACGACTTAGATAAATCTAGAAAAAGCCCAACCGGCACTTCATCACTCTCCAAAGCATCAACAATATCACATACTAATTCATACATCGCTGTAGTAGTACTTCTGTTTTTTAGACAGCCATGGTGTTTCTCAGAGAAAATTTTGAACTTATACATGAATGAGCAAAACCTAATAGACATTAGATATAAAACATACTTATCTAGAAAAATCCATTTCAAAAAAACTATATGTATTTTGTCAATTGAAGTTTCAGAAAAATGAACAATCACAAAAAAAGAAGTTTTAGTAACCCTAACATCAATAAACAGCAAGTAATATTCATGAAAAATATTTTGATATTAAATCATAAAAATGCTTTAACTCACCTTTTTGTTGCAGAAATAAATGTGATAAAACACATAAATGAATTTCGCCGATATCTTCAACCAAAAAAAAGTTTCTCACCATTAAGTGCTAGGGTCAGTCTGTCCCTGGCGGTCTTGAAAACTTATGAGGAAGGCGTTAGAAAAAAATCATTACTGATATTTGTAATGACTCAAATTCGAAAAATTATCATAATCTTTTTTTATTGAATTTTTGTTTTGAAAAATATTCAAGTGTAATTTATTTTATCATTTTTTTCTGAATCTCAATGTTTCACGAACAAATAAACGTCATTATAAAATAAAACACTTGTTTACATTTTCTACTTTATTTTTGGTATTGACGTACGTTTCGTCTTTGCTAGAAAGACTTCATCAGTCTTTCTAGCAAAGACGAAACGTACGTCAATACCAAAAATAAAGTAGAAAATGTAAACAAGTGTTTTATTTTATAATGACAATTACAACTGATTTCTACCAAGCAACGGCCCAATCTATCATAAATAAACGTCTTTTGATGTGAAAAATCTGCTATTTTTTTCAGTAAATACAAGACTGTATGTAACAAAAACAAACTTTTTGGAATCTTTAATTAACAGATTATAGTCGCAATTTCCTATTCACTTTTAAGAATTTTGGTTTTATAATCAAGCCAAAAAAGAAACAAATATAATTGTCATTATAAAATAAAACACTTGTTTACATTTTCTACTTTATTTTTGGTATTGACGTACGTTTCGTCTTTGCTAGAAAGACTTCATCAGAATAGTATTCTGATGAAGTCTTTCTAACAAAGACGAAACGTACGTCAATACCAAAAATAAAGTAGAAAATGTAAACAAGTGTTTTATTTTATAATGACAATTACAACTGATTTCTACCAAGCAACGGCCCAATCTATCATAAAAAAGAAACAAATATATTTCACATTTCACAAACGTCATCAGAAACAGACCATGAGAAAAGGTATCGGACAGTTGATGAAACGTCAAGAAAAATGTATGGAAACTGATAGTTCTCACTTTGAACATCTACCTGTTTCTGACAGTTATAGAATTATGTATAATTAACTTGAAATATTGATTTTTCTCGTCTTTCCGATTAGAATTGATACAATAAGTAAATACCATTCTTTAAGATGTCACAGCAAGTTGAAATGTCGATATGGCATACTTTTACGTGAAATAAAAATACAGGGTTATCCATTTTGCGCTTGCTAAGGTAAACGTAAATAAAACACTCATTCATTTAGAATATCGATCGATTCAGACAACTGTTGTCTGAAGATGGTACATATAGTTCATTCCCGAAATTCCAGTCACAACTGAATATATAAAATATCAATTTATTGTTAATAAAACAAAGTAATTTCTACAACTGCTTTTAATTAAGATCAACTAGCAAATAGTAAGTGCTGAAACAATTCAGTATCTGAATATTTGGTGTAGCATTATAGGCGAGCAACTGCTAGGGCTATCCATATGTTCTTCCTCCAAATTTGAATGGAGATTCTTATTTATTTTTTTTTGCAAAATACTTTAAGTGATATTGAATGGCCAGCAAGAAGTCCTGATTACAATTCTCTCGATTTTAATTATTGGGGACATATGAAGGCCTTAGTTTATGCGCATGAAATTAATTCGCGAGACGAACTCTGGAGAATAATACAAAATGCAGCTTATTTTATTAGGAGTACAAATAAGTTTCCGCCGTTTTATTGTAGATGTCGCGGCACGGAGTTTCGGTTAGCTTTCGCAGATGATAACCGGCTTAAAAAATAGTTTGGACATTCAAGAACAACATAACTTATTAATATCATTGATTTTATATCGGTAAAATATAATTTTTATAAGTTGAAAATGTCAAAATTTGAGCCAAGTAAGCGTCATTTGCGGGAAATATTAGTTTACTTCTTTAATTTAAAGAAGTCTGCTGCTGAGGCGCATCAATTGCTCGTAGAAGCATATGGTGAGGGTGCTTTGAGTGAGATAACGTGTCGAGAGTGGTTTCAAAAGTTTAAAAACGGTGATTTCGACGTAGAAGACAAAGATCGCAGTGGAAGGCCAAAAATTTACGAGGATGCAGAATTGGAGGAATTATTGGAGGGAGATTCATCTCAAACACAAAAATAACTTGCTCTAACATTAGAAGTCACTCAGCAAGCAGTCTCACATCGTTTAAAATCATTAGGAATGATTCATAAACAAGGAAATTGGGTTCCGTACGAATTAAAGCCGAGAGATATTGAACGCCGATTATGCTTAAGTGAAATGCTGCTAGCTAGACATAAAAAAGGGTTCTTTACATCGTATCGTAACTGGTGATAAGAAGTGGATACATTATGACAATCCAAAAAGAAGAAAATCATGGGGATTACCTGGCCACGCGTCAACATCAACAGCAAAATCGAATATTCACGGAAAAAAACTTATACTGTGTATTTGGTGGAATCAGCTAGGTGTAATGTATTATGAGTTGCTTAATCCGAGCGAAACAATTACTGGAGCCCTCTATCGAACACAATTGATGAGATTGAGCCGAGCTCTGAAGGAAAAACGCCCTCAATACTATTCTAGACACGAAAAAATTATTCTTCTGCATGACAATGCTCGTCCACATGTTGCGGCTCCCGTGAAAAAGTACTTGGAAACACTTGATTGGGAAGTGTTACCCCACCCGCCGTATTCACCAGACATTGCACCGTCCGATTATCACCTGTTCCGGTCCATGGCACATGCTCTAACGGCGCATCGGTTCACATCTTATGAGGATACCAAAAATTGGGTTGATTCGTGGATAGCCTCAAAAGACAAGGAGTTCTTCCGACGTGGGATTCGAATGCTGCCTGAGAGATGGGAAAAAGTGGTTGCAAGTGATGGGCAATATTTTAAATAAATTTATATTACCGTTCCTCTATAATAAATATTTAATTTGTGTTAAAAAACGGCGGAAACTTATTTGTACTCCTAATATAAGGGGGTAAAATAATGTTTTCTTTCATATCAGGTCACGTAGAACATTTACTTTAAGTTTGATTTTTTATGTTAAATTGTTTTTAATTCTTCGTTACTCTTGAAACAGAAGACCTACGGCACAAGTTACTGAATAGTCTTTTATTTGAAATCACCTTTTGAGACCATTAACTCCTCAATTGCGTTTTTCTCAAAAACAGGATATTTGTCCAATCGCCATAACCTGTCTCTAACCCATGTACCAATAGTTATGATTCAGCCTGTATAAAACCTCTGAAATAAAATTTGTCATTCAAATTTCGTAGTGAGAACTACGAAAGTCGAGTCACTGTATCTTCAGTAATAAATAGTGATAGAAAACGAAGTAATTTATTATTTTATTCCATTTGTAAAATGAGCAAGTTAATAAAAAAAATGGCCGTATATGGTCGTTCTTTCAACAGATCCCAGCTAGAAAAAAAATGTTCCTGCTACAAGATGTGTCCACACTTTTCTACTCCCTATATAATGGCTTCTAAGAAAATAATCAGGATTGCAATCTGATTTCGTGTAATCTTGAACCGATTAGTTATTAATAGTTGTGACCCAAGGACCTGACTAACCTTAAATGGCGTGTATGTTGGCATGGCAAATAATGACATAATTGATCGTTTGACAATGTTACTTTAAATAGTACCGCTAGATCCTCGAAATGATGGATGTATTTGGTATCCGTCTCCAATAACCATAAATCTTTGTCAAATATTTCTATAGCAAGCAAAGGTGCGTAGCTTGAAATAGCATTGCTTCAAGAAATTGACGTAGGGCGAAACTAGGCGATGTGGGATTCAAAGACTGGCCATAGATATAAGAAAGGCAACAGTGATAAATAATACTTCAAGAGATGTGTTCTTCCGACGTCCATAAAATGCGCACATGAATTACTGACACAAATACATATTTATGAAAAACCAAATATGTATCATTTATATTTAAATGAATTAATTCGGTTCATTTGGTATATTCACCAAACAACATATTTCATTATTGCAATCATAATTAAAATTACAGAATTCGGTGATGCGATGTAAGCGACAAGTGAATTCCATTTGAAGTTATAGTAGGTATTTACTACTTAGATAAGTGTGTTTTTACTGAAACTCTCAATGGTTACCAAAAGTGTAAACGTAGAATTTTGGGCACAAATTCACACGATTACAGTAACATTTTTCACGCCAAATTTTCTATCCTATGTTAGGACATCAGAAAAAAATGAGAATATCAATCACCTTCATGAATGTAACGACCATTATCATAATCCAAACAAAAACGTTTCTAAACAATTTGAGATGATAAATTATGGCGGCTCAACCGTCTCGATCCTTTTAGAAAACGGCAAACGTTATGGAGCACAGGCGTTTTCACACGTGGAAACTATTAAAAACTTGATTATCTGTTTACAACAACTTCGGATATCGCGATTCAAAAATTATATATAGCAGGTTTATTTTGAAAAGTCTTTAATTTATTGGAGTTCCCGAACAGAAATCAGTGTTATGAAACAGGACTATAAACACAGGAAATTGTGTGAAAATAATTGGATATTCCTTTTATTGCAGGCTTTTTGTGACAGCTTATTCGATATCACATATTTTTTATGTCGTTCTAGCTTCGTTATTGTGATTAAACCGCTTTTGCTCTGCCTTTTACCGAAGTGACAAAAAAATCATAGAAGGGGTGCCTAATTTCATGCTCATTTAGGTACGAGGTATCAGATTTCTTTGTTATAGTAAAAAAAAAGCCCACTTTCGATCCCTTTTTCAAACATTTCCAAAAACGGCAATTAATTAATTTCATTCCAAATCTTGCGATAAATGGATCTATCATATTTCGTTTACAATTTTGACTTGTTTGATTTTTGGCTGACATTCAAAATTATTGACAATCATCAATACCATCAATATTCACGCATAATGAGTTAGAAGACATTTTTATATAGGTAATTTTAGTATTATATTAGAACTTGCTGTAAAAGATGTAGAAACTGTTGTGTCGAAAGGGCCTATAGTCCACCCACAAGTTTTTCCTATAGACTCAACACAACGAAAATTTCCCTCATCTCTGCTGAAATTCAAATTGCCTAATGATGAAGTTGTACCAAGGGATTGGCTTGTTTGGAATAATAAAAGCAGACTTAATTTTGTTTCCGTATCGACTATTTTGCGCTCACCCAGAATCGGTGAGATCTAAATTTGCATCAATAAGTGGGTGTATAAAAGGTCATAAGTAGAAAAAGTTGTATGAAAGGATACCGAACATCAAAATAGTCACAAAAAATGTTATATGAAATGGAAGGAGGTAGAGATTATCTTGAAAAAAGGGAATACCTTATGGCATATATTTCGGACATCTCTAACTGTAAACAGTGTTATACCTGCTGCTAGACGTCAGTCTATTTTTGAGTGAACGAGGTCTCCCTTTTAGGGGGGAAAATAAGAAAGTGTAACAGCCCAACAATGGAAATTTTTTGGGCGTGCTTGAAATTAAAGGTCATTATGACAATGTTATGTCGAAGCATCTGGAACAAGTACAGTATTCTCAAGAAGCACAAAAAAGGATTCAAGCCCATTATCTGTCTTGGAGAACACAAAATGAGTTCATTTCATGTTGTGCAGATTATGTAAGAAAAAAAATTGTAGATGAACTCAAAAGATCTAAGTACCATTTTTTCATGGTTGATGCTACACCAGATTCTAGCCATGTCGAACAAACCGCTTTTGTATTCAGATATATTTCTCTAAAAAAGGACATTAAACAATATAGAATACACGAACGATTTTTGGAGTGTTCTAACTGTAACCAAAAAACGGGAGCTAATCAAAGGAATTCTTAAAAAGTATGTCTTTCCTTTGGATGATTGTAGAGCCCAGGGGTTTCACAGTTTAAATTTATGTGGAGTATATGCGGCTGAGAGTTGCACTGAAGCAGTGTCTTTTTTTGAACTGGTGTACTCGAGTAGAATGTATCAGGCCAATAGCTGTACACATAGGCAATATTGGAAAAACAGTTTCATCTTTATTGAATCTGAACATGACAGTAGAAACAAAATCCACAATAAAAGGTATGATAGAATATCTCATCACTTTTAAGTGCGTAAATATGGCAGCGGTTTAGATAAAAATATGAATACCTATCAATTTGAAGAAGTCAACTGCTCGATGGACGCTACTTTGGAACGTTGAGGTCGAAAATATTGAAAGCCTTATCGAGGAACTAAGTGAACTAAGATTGGGACAAAATATTGTCTGAATCTAAATTTGTAGCGTCTGCATAATTGCATTAATCCAGAGTTTCCTGATTCGGAAGAGAAAAACATTTCACGATGAAAGGTCATCTACAGCTCGAAATCTCACTCAATATGTCCCTTGAAGAACGTTTTAAGAAAGAAGTGATCTACGTAATAATTGATGTTACGGTTTCTAACTTAAGATCTAGATATTCAGCTCTGAGAGAAGTCTAAAAAGAAACTTTCTTTTTATGGAAAGTCTAATATCCGAAAGATGTATGCAATCTGCTGAAGAATACAAAATAGATGTTAGCCACTATTCAGTCGAAAAAATCAAGTATTTGAAAAATATCAGGTGTTTTTTTTAGAGTGATAGAACTTTAAATTGAAATAAAATACATTTATATTAAGACTGAAGCCAATTTTTTTTATTTGAAAGATAATTTTCTGACATTTATGTTTTAAAAGTAATTTCCGGCATATATCCACCACGACTAGCTCTTAGGAACCGCATTTGATCACTCAATTTTGGACTACTTTTTCGAGTAATCCAGATCTTATTTCATTAATAACACGACTTATGTTGGCTTCCTAAGCGTTTATTGTTTCTGGTTTATCAGCATAAACCAATGACTTGACATAACACAAAAAAAAATAATCCAATGGAGTTATGTAGCATGCTCTTGGAGGCCAATTAATTGTACCATTTCTCGAAATAATGTTATCGCCAAATCATTCTTTCAATAAATCAATTCTTACAGTAGCAGCACGAGGTGTAGCACCATCTTGTTGGAACCAAAACACTTCTAGGTCGATACCATTCAAATTTTGACAAACAAATAATCATTGATCATCGATCTGTAACGAGCACCATTCACTGTAACATTAGCTCCAGCATCGTTTTTAAATAAATATGGACCGATGATGCCTCCAGCGTGTAATGCACACCATACAGTGCATTTTTCAGGATGCAATGGAACCTGCAGAACTTAGTGTGGATAACAACCACCGAGAGAAATTATTTTAATGATCTCATCGATTTGAAATTTTTGTAAAGAACCATATAACCCAAATGTTATTGTCCACATAAAAAATTATACATTTCTCCTTTCCCGAATTACGATAAAACCCTAATATGAACTACTCGAATAAGTCAAACTAAACCGGACTAGACCAATATTACCAAAAAGGACCTCTCCTAAGCGCATTCACATAAGTAAATAATTATGTTTGCACATGAGTCTATTTATGATAATTATTGTATAGGTATTAGTTTATTATTATTAAGGTATTATCACACACAAGCTCAAAGCTTCAGTGATTTATCATGTTTATTTTACTATTCTAATTCTATCTATTATTCTATTACATTCTGTAAATTGTTGGAAAATAAACATTATTATTATTGTTGTTTTCACTCCATATACGGCAATTTTGCTTGTTTACGTAGCCGTTCAACCAGAAATGAGCTTCATCACTAAACACAATTTTACGATAAAAAAGTGGATAAACTTCAAGCTGTTCTAGGGCCCAATCAGCAAACAAACGACGCTTTTTATGGTCAAGTGGCTTTAGTTTTTGAACCAGTTGGATCTTGTATGGGTGTAGACCTAGGTCTTTACGCAAAATTTTCCATGTGGTGGTTGCATAGAGTCCAACTTGTGAACGTCCACGATTAAAGAAATCTCGATCATCTTTAACACTATGACTTACAGCAGCGATATTTTCTTCTGTAGTACAGTTCTTTGTCTTGTTGTTGTTGCATCGAGTAGAGAAAATGTTGTCCGAAATCTATCGATAGTTCGACGAATAAACTGCTCTGATGGACAATTATGTAAACCATAAATTTCACGAAGTGCTCTATAAGTTTGGCGAATAGAACACTGATTTTGAAAATATATTTCAACAATTTGTAAACGTTGTTGCGGCGTGAGTCTTTCAATGATAATTTGTCAATGCTTACTTAACAGAACAACAAAACAACATGGCTTCTACCTTCTGTCAAATCACAGTTATCCCTATCGACAGTTCTATCAGTCTAAAAAAAAACACACGATATAAGTAAATCGAACATTTCAGATACACCATTGAAACGCTCGAAACTTTTGAATAAGCTCATGGCATCAACGTGACAAACCTTTTCCCAAATGTTTGTATTCCTCTACTACAATATTCTGTAGCCTTACAGTTTCCATAGCGACGCCTGAAAGGTCGTTCAGTGTTTTGAGTAAGATTAAGAACTGCTTATTATCGACAATGGAACAACAGAGATTGTCAGATTTAGGTTTATTAAGCATATAATGGAAACGTACTCGAATTATTGATATTGATCCTATTATACAATCTTTCGCAGAAATGAAAGCAAGAAAAGCTATAGAGAACGTTGAAGCCAACTGAAATTTTAGAGAAAATGGGCATAGATGAACTGAAAAAGAAAATCACCGACGGCATCCTCATAGTGACAAAAACTTTGCATGAAACCAAAAAAAAAAGGACTCTAAAATACAACCGGAAACAGCTTATTGAACAAAGAAAACTAACTCCCAGAGATACAGTGATATCGTGAACTAAATTAGAGAATACATAAGCAAGAGACATTCGAACTTATAACACCAAAATAATCGAACACTCAATAAAGGAAAATACAAACATGAGATCCTTAAGATCAAGATTATCCCAAGGCAAACATCAAATCACCAAAATGGAGGATCAACAGAGCAACCTAATTTCAGACAGTACAAAGATCGCAGACCACATTAAAGATTTTTACACCCGTCTTGACACATCTAATAAACCAGACCCAAGAACTACTAATAAGGTTATATGCAACGTAGGCTCTGAGGACGTTCCAGTAATATCAAAGCAGAAAATACAGGCTGCCTCAACAAATGAAAAATATGAAAAATCCAGGACAGGACAGAACCACGTGTGAAATGCCCCAAGGTGGGTGCAATGGTTGTTGAGGAATCTTCTAAATAAATGTCTGCTTGAAAGCGACATTCCGGAAACTTGAAAAAACGCGGAAGTGATCCTGGTTTTCAAACGAGGAGATAAAAGCAATATGGAAAACTACCGGCCAATTAGCCTTCTCCCCCATTTATATAAACTCCTAACCAGAAAATTAACAATTAAACTAGACGCGTACCAGTCAGCAGAGCAAGCGGGATTCCGCAAAGGATTCAGGACAATAGATGACTTACAAGCCATAAGAACATTGATAGAAAAAACAACAGGATACAACGTACCCCTTCATTTGGCATTTATAGATTTTCACAAAGTATTCGATTCAATTGAACAGTGGGCCTTCATACAAGCTATGGACGATGTTAGGATAGATTCGAGGTATACAAATCTGTTAAAGAGTACATACAATGAGGATTTAAAAACGGATAAGATAAGAGTTTACAGGGGAGTACGGCAGGGCGATACAATATCTCCGAAATTGATTACTCTGGCTCGAGAGAACGTGTTCAAGACATTGCAGTGGGATTCGGAGGGTATCAATATCGACGGATCCTACCTGAACCATCTCCAATTTGCTAACGACATCTTGCTGATAAGTAGTAACGTATAACAACTGAGCCTCATGCTGAAACAACTCAATGATTCTTCAAAACGAATCAGCTTGAAAATCAACATCGCAAAGACCAAAATAATAAGTAACACCAATGAACCGATACATATAGATGGTACAAAGCTAGAAAAGTGGAAGAATACTTGGGATATACAATAAAAATAGGTAAGGAAAACCAGACATTGGAGATAACTAGAAGAATGAGATTGGCATGGGCCGGATTCGGGAGAATAAACTACATATTCGGAAGCGGCAACATACCCATCAACCTCAAACGAAGTGTTTTCGACACCTGTATATTCCCAATAGCGACTTATGGGTTGGAAAGAATGGCTATGATCATAAGGACGGCAGATCGGTTAAGGGTAATGCAAAGAGCGTTGGAGCGACGGATGCTTGGCATTAGTCTCAGGGACAGGTAGAGAAGCGAAGAATACTACGGAGAACTAAGGTTATTAATGTAATGGAATGTGTCGCGGAACTGAAGTGGCAATGGGTAGGACATAGGAATAAACTGACAGACTGGCAATTGAGATCAACAAAGAGGAGCGCAGGAAGACCCTAAGGAAGATGGCTGGATGACATCAAGAAGCAGGCAGGAAATAGATGGTTTCAGAGCGCACAGAACAGGGTAGAGAACTATGAAAGAGGCCTATGTTCAGAAATGGACAGAATGAGGCTGAGGAAGAAGAAGAAGTAAGTGCATCTTTTCGAAAGAGATCTATATTACTTCCAAGGCGATAAGTTGGGATAAAGAAAACATATTTTGTGTTTCATTGACCGATTCCCGGTAAGATTTTGACACTGTATAATTCGAAATTCTCGAACAGAAACACCAATTTCAAAGCTTTGATCTCACATCTAGGTAATATCCTTGTGTCGGCATCGATCGATAGAAAAATTAGTCATTTGATGAATTACAGCGAATTAACGAATTTAAGCATCTTGGCCAGGACAAGTTTAAAGAGCAACAAGTGGCATGATTTGGTCAGGTGACAAATTACTTTCAAGGGCATACTAGAAATAATTAAATTCATATAAGTGCCACAGATTAAACTTAAACTTTCGTTTAACGGATACAAAACTTCTTAAACCCGCAAATTTTGGAAAGTCTTCATTTTTATTATTCTAAGCGAAATATCACAGACGAAAATGTTATTGTAATTTAGTTATCAAAAACGTGAAAGAAAAAATCATAACACTGACAATAATAGCAACCTATTAAAGAAGGGGAGCACTCATATATCTTCGTCTAATTTTACTGCCATACTTGTAAACATTCAACTTTCAGAAGCAACGGGTATTCGTATGTGGAGTTTAAATTAAACATAGAATTTCCCGAGCTTGAAACCAATACCCCAATTTACGTTGGTTAACCTTCCGAATTGATTCCTATCTCATCCAAATATTACTTGCACCCCATTTACTTTAACAACCCTGGCAGTAGAAATTACACAGCGAAATTACAAACTAACAGTTATTTTATCCAATTTCTGTCTGGCTACCTTAATCGGGAAAATATTCGTATGAAAATTTGGGCATCGTTGAAGAATTTCATTTAGTGAACGGAATACATTATTCAAATGTAACATACAGCATGTTCGACCAAAGAATTCTGGTGGTTGTAAACTGAATGATTTAGTAATAAGTATGGAACTTTAGTGAGACTCTCAAGATCGTCTGGAATATAAGGGGTGGGCCATTTATAATTTCCATTTTTGATCGGCTATAAATAAAAAACAAATGAATATTTCTTCGAAATTATTAGTATATTAGAAAGGTTGAACCTTGACATTTACGAAAGAAAAACAACGTCATTCAAATGACCGCCACGACTGGCTACAGTAATCCATTCGATCAACCCAACTTTTCAGTACATTGAGGATTGTTTGAGGCTCAATCTCATGAATGGCAACTTCGATTTCGTCTTTCAAGGCATCAATCGTTTCTGATTGGTTAGCGTAACACTTATCCTTAACGGATTCCCACAAAAAATAGTGGAGGTAAAAATAAGCTGCATAATTAGAGACGAATTTTCTGGGAAAATGCTCATCTTCGGCCATGCGATCATTAGCTCATTGAGCGAAGTGAAAACGCATAGCATGATCACGAGGTTTCACTTCTTGCACTAGTTGAACTTTGTAAGCCTTCATACCGGGGTCTTTATGAAAAATTCTCCTCAGAGAAGTGCGTGAAATGTTCAGCTCTTGAGCTCGATGACGACTTGATGTTTAGCCATATAAAGCTACAGCAGCAATGTTTTCAGGTGTGCTCACTGAACGAGAACGTGAACGGGTTGTTTTTATCAAGTAACGATCCAGTTTTCACGAACAAATTGATCCACAAAATGCTGTGAGGGCATATCATTTCTATTGAATTTTCTGCGTAAATTTCTAACACTTAGGAGATCAGTCTTTAATATTTCTCATTTTTGTTCAAGCGTAAATCGACCCTTTTCGTTGATGTCAAATATAACACAAACTATCTGTTAAAACACGAATGACAGAAGTAATGCTAGATTTGAAATAACCACTACTTTCAAATAGAAACTTCCCATTTTATATTTCATTCATAAATTTTCGAAAATCTGAATCCGATCGAGTTGAAATTTAGCGTTCAGATGTGAAATTAATTTAGTGTAGAAAAATTGCCATAATTATTTTTCTTATCCGATTTCGGCAAAAAGTATTGGGTGATTTAGAGGTATTTTTTAATGAAAAAAAATTAATAAAAATAATGTTATTTTATAATCTTTATTATTATACAAAAGAACCATTCTTTAAAATTATTTTTTAAAGATAATTTCTTTCGAATGTTGTCCGCTACTACGGTTTACAACGTCCATTCTTAAGTTCTGAGTATTTCTAGTGGTATTTAGCCATTAACATGAGTAATATTGGCCTCCAATGCCTCAATTGTCGCCGGCTTATCCATATAGACTTTGGACTTTACATAGCCCCAAAGGAAAAAGTCGAGAGTTGTGACATCACACGATCCAGCCGACCAATTCGTTGGTCCAAAGCGTGAGATGATCCGTTCGCCGAATTGCTCTCGCAGTAAAGCGATGGTTTCACGGGTTGTATGGCATCTTGTTGGAACCAAATTTCGTCGAGACCAGAGGCTTCAATTTCTGTCATCAAATAGTCTATCATCATTGCGCGATAACGGTCACCATTCACAGTAACATTCTGGCCGGCCTCTGTTTTGAAGAAATATTGACCGATTATTCCACCGGTCCATAAACCACACCAAACAGTTGATTTTTCTGGATTCAATTTCAGCTCTTGAACGGGTTGTTCATCATCCCAACTACACGCATTTTGTTTATTCAGGAAGCTACTAAGCCAAAAATGAGCCTCATCAGTGAACAAAATTTGTTTCGAAAACAATGGATGTTCTGCAAGCTTGTTAAGAGCCCAACGACTAAAACGGAACGATTCGGAAGGTCAGTCGGCTTCGGTTCTTGCACTGGTTGAATATTGTAAGCTTTTAAAGAAAGATCCTTACGTAAAATACGCCAAGCTGTTGAACATGACAGGTCAAGCTGTTGAGAACGGCGACGAATCGACACTTCACGGTCTTCGCGTACACTCTCCGCTACCGCCTCTATATTTTCTTTACTACGGGCTGGGTGTGGTCTATTTGGTCAAGTATTATCCAATAATAAAAATTGGGTCTCAAACTTACGGATGGTAGAGCTAATTGCGTGTTCGGTAGGCCGATTATGTGGACCATAAGTTGCTCTAAGCGCCCAATACGAATTCCTCGTAGAACGTCATTTTCGTAAATAAAGTTGAACAATTTGTAGTAACTGTGCCGAGCTAAGTCTTTCCATTATGAATTGTCAAACACTACTGAACAGAAATGGCACTTCAGTTAACTCAAGGTATGCGCAATTTGCAATTAAATCCTCACCACAAAAGTACCTCTAAATGAATCACCCCTTATATACTGCATATACTGATCGAAGGGAGAAGAATTGAAGCCTTTTAACCATCTAATTTTCATCCTAATGAGATTTTTCGTTTTTTCAGGAAAGCAGTTTTGAAATTGCAAAAAATTACGTTCATTTAACTTTAGGATGACAGAATTCTGTGGTGCTTATCTGTTTGTATTTATCAGTTTACCGTTAATTTTTACGCCATGTTTCAAATTGTGCACAGCCTGCTTAAGGATCTTATCCGAATACAAATTGAATAACAGTGGGGAGAGTCTGACACCTCTTACATTCCGCTATAGATTTTCCGTTTATATTAACAGATGCTGTTTGCTGCTAATACAATTTCTCGATGATTCTTGCATCCCAACTATCAACTCATTTTTCTTTCAGTATCTCAATCAAGTTTTTGTGTCGTACTCGATCGAATGCCTTTTCGTAGTCGATCAAGACGGCGAATATATCATTGCAGTAACAAAATTGAATATTAAAACAAATTGAAATATGTTTATCTTCTACAATTTTAATTTCAAAAAAATTTTTATTCAAAAAACTTTTAGAATTAAATTTTTTTCTACAATAAGCACCGCTTACATTTAATAGACGTATATAATCAAAACTCAATATATAATGTCAAATGGAATAAATAACCCAATTTGTTTTAATATTCAATTTTGTTATATTTCTTCTATCAAGTAAAAGGCCTTTCTATTTTATTTTATATATAATATATAATTATATTTTGGCTTCAATAAATCTCATTATGGAATGTCAATGAATTTAAATAAACCTTAAAATAACTCACACTGTTTTTGATTTTGTTAGAACATAGATCAATCTTGAATTATATAGTCGATCTGTATTTCGAAGCTTTAGTCTTTTAACACGTGGAGAGATATAGGTTAGTTTTTTGATTTTGATATTTGGAATATAAAATGAGGACTGAAGACGGGATTGTCTAGAATTATATTGGTTTTTTAGATATAGTACACATTTTTTAGAGATTTTTGAAATAACTTATTCGAATATTTAAATATATTAAATATTTCAAATAAATTATATTCTTTGAGAAGTCCTTTAAGTGTGTTCATGTTTTTAAAAGGCAATTGGTGTTCTTAAAGGTAAGACCAGAAACAAAATTTTGTCTCCTTTAAATATTTATTTATTAATTTTAATTACTTTCGTATATCTGTTGGGTTATTTATTCCATTTGACATTATATATTGAGTTTTGATTATATACGTCTATTAAATGTAAGCGGTGCTTGTTGTAGACAAAAATTTAATTCTAAAAGTTTTTTGAATAAAAATTTTTTTTAAATTAAAATTGTAGAAGATAAACATATTTCAATTTGTTTTAATATTCAATTTTGTTATATTTCTTCTATCAAGTAAAAGGCCTTTCTATTTTATTGCAGTAACACATTCAGTGCGAAGAGCGCCTCCCGAGTTCTCAACCCATTCATAAATCCAAACCGAGTTCATCTTGATCTTTTCACATTTATTTCTTATTCGGTTATGAATAATTTGCAGGAATATTTTCAAGGAATGGATCATAAGACTTATTAGTCTCTAGTCACTACATTTTTTTCGGAGTTGTTTTTTGGACAAAGTGATGAACTCTGGCTGATTTCTCCAGTTGAATAAACGTGATTGAAAAGCCTAACCAAGATGTTTATGTTGTCTTCATTAATAAGTTTTAAAATTTCTGTTGGAATTTTGTAAGGACCAACAGCTTTCTTGTTTTTTGCCAACTTTGTAGCATGGAGAATTTCTGACTCTAGTGTTACTGGCCCTTCGTCTCCATCAAATGCCATTTGTTCTTCTGGTCTGTCGTCGCCATATAATTCGCTGATAATAATTACACCACCAAGTTGTACGACTTTTTTCCTCATCTATTATCATCTTCCCTCCTGAATCCGTTATGGTATAAGGAGTTTTTTTTATGATACATGTTAGCTGTTTCTCCGAATTTTTTAAACATATCAAAGGTGTCAGGTTTGTCTTCTAATTCTTCCATTTGGAGGCTTTATCACTCATCCATTTTTTCTTGGCCATTCTTATCTTTTGCTTTATAATCTTCCGTTTCTTTTTCTACTCTTCCCTATTGTTCTTAAGCTGCCTTATATGCTCCATCAGTTCTAGTTCTCATCACTGAAGATAATTTTTCGATGAAAATTCCGATCATATTGATGCATTTCACGGATCCAATCAGCGAAGATATGACATTGCTGGTTATCGACCCGCTTGATTTCTTGTGTTAACCGAATTTTAAAAGCCTTAAGACTTAAGTCTTTATGCAAAATACGGTGAACGTTCATTTGTGGAATGCCTAATTCCAATGATCGACGGGAAATCGACAAACCTGGGTTTTCGTCAACACTACAGGTCACAGTAACAATATTCTCTTCAGTTCTTGAGCGACGCACATCACTAACTTGTCCCAATACCTCAAAATTTTTCACCATTTTCACTATTTCCGGCCGAGAAAATGCATCACAACGACCCAAATGTGCTTTAGTTTTGCGAACTGTGACTGCAAAATTTTCATCATTCTTGTAGTCAATTTTAACAATTTCAATGCTCATATTTAATAGACGTATAAAATCAAAATTCATCATACAATATCAAATGGAATTAAGAAAAACCAACGAATATAAATTGTCAATTGAAATTAAAATATAAATAAGCAAACATTTTTTGTTTCGTTCCAGGCATGCGTACTGAACTCTTCAGACAAACGTGCGAAGCCCTGTTTGTTACAAAATGTATTGTTTTCTGATCCTATATTAATGAAAAATAACTCTTTCTCAAAAATATAAAACATAATTTCAAGAACTTCTCCAAAACTAATTTATTTGAAATATTCAATATATTTAAATAAATTACTTCAAAAAATCTCAAAACATGTAGCACATCCTCAAGAAATAATTAAAATAACGATAAGATCAGTTCAACTTTACATATAAAAAATAATAAAATCAATTAAACAATCTATAGACTTACCGAGTGCAATCTTCAGAAATAAATGATCTTTAAAAACATGCAAATAGGTACATTTATATCCAAGGTACTCTATGTTCCATGTTCACAAAAAATCATACAACGCTTATAAGGCACTTGGTCTTAGTTAAAACCATTCAACACTGTATAATGAATTTCTTTATTTAAAAAACCTAATATAATTATATATTATATATAAAATAAAATAAGAAGGAACGGTTTTTTACTTGATAGAAGGATTATTACAAAATTTGAATATCTAAACAGATTTAATCTACTGTCTTCTACAATTTTAATTTCAAATTTTTTTTTTTGAAGAAACTTTAAGAATTAAATTTTTAAAGTTTCTTCAAAAAAATTTCTTAAAAAAAATTTTTTTTTGAAATCAAAATTGTAGAAGACAACAGATTAAATCTGTTTTGATATTCAAATTTTGTAATAATCCTTCTATCAAGTGAAAAACCGTTCCTTCTTATTTTAATTTCAATGCGTTTCTGAAGGATGTTTTGTTGCATTTTTAGTAATGGCGTAGTTTCTACTTCTCAAATGTCAAAAGATGACAGCTGCCTAGATAGGGGGTTACTCAAAATGAAACCTCTTATTGGAAAACTATTTACATTCCATATATCACAAAATCCAGATAATTATCTGGATTAATCAAATAATTTTAAACGAGAATCGTTAATGAAAGTCCTATATTACAACTATTGTGAATTTTAATCAATCCAGCTCGAATTCAGATCGACCTTAATCAAACTGAAAACGGATTATTTGAAAATGATTGCAAATTGCAGGAAAATCTGATTTTCCATGATGAACCAAAGTGAAATATCGATTCCATCTTGTCCTGAGGATACTCCATTATCCGAAAACTTTTTATCCCCACCTTTATGACGTTAAACAATTGGCGCCATTATTTACCGGTAATTCGACCCGGAAATCATGAAATATCCCTTTATTTAGGCTCCAATTTTCGTCCCGGATGAGGAAACACTTCGAAAATTGAATAGTGACAGCCTTACGGCGAAAATCGATACGACCCTTGTTTCTATAATATGATCTTCGAGAAATTTGCTTTTCTTCGGGCATCCCCTTCGCTAATACTTTTCCACCTCAATTTTCAAAGGAATTGGCTGCATGTAGAAGCACCGCTCCGCCAGAAGAGTTTTCTAATGTTACTTTCGTTACTGGCGAAATATCCAATCCAAAAAAAAAAAACATAAGAATTAACTCGAATAGCCCTTGGTATCTGCTTTTTGTTAGATTTGATGATACTATTCGATATTTGATTAGCGTGTGCTCGACAATCATGATGGAAGGAAATCAATTTAAAAAAGTTTATTCTAATATCCGGGTATTCATTATGAATACAACAATTATTTTGCTATCAAAGTAGCATCGTCCGATTTTTTGCATCTTGAATAATTCAGTCCTTGAATTATATAATTTTGTTCAAACCGCAGGAGTTTGTTTCCACACAAACCGTAAGTTTATGTGACAAACTTAAATAAGTGTTAGAAAATGAATAATTATTGATGAAAAATATTCTGTTTGAATACAATTTACAGATTGACTTGAAGTACATTGAATTTTTGTTGTATTATGTATAAGAAGGGGCTTTTTACCTGAAAGAAGGATTCACAATATGTTAAATATTAAACAGATTAATTCTGACTCTGAATTGTTTCAGCCGTTACTATTTGGTAGTTGATCATAATTAAAACAAATTGTAGAAATTACTATGTTTAACTACCGATAAAAAGAAATGTTACACATTTTCTTGTGAGTCGAGTTTCGGGAAATGAACTATCCCATCATCAGACAACTGTTAGGTCTTCAGTTGTCTCATGATGGAATACTTCATTTTCCGAAACTCGAGTCACAAGAAAATGTGTAACATATCTTTTTATTGGTAGTAAAACATAGTAATTTCTACAATTTGTTTTAATTAGATTAATTCTGCTAACCTAACAATAAATTTTAATTTCGTAAAAAAAAATTCTCGAAAACTTCTTAAAATTTATTTAAATAAATGTCTTAGAAAACACAGTTTCAATTTAGTAGAAGAAATAGAATTAACACTCATTACACAGCACCAGAAGGAATACAAGGAAATTATTCATTATTATTAATTAAAAATATAAAATAAATACTTAAAGGATACAATCGTTTGTTTGGTATCGATGTATTATAAAAACCAAATTCTTCTCCAAAAATTCACAACATAAGCTTAGGAATTTCTTCAAAAATAACTCTCTTTAAAAAGTTCCCTCCAAAAAATTAAAAAAACCTGCAGTACATCTTCAAAAAGAGCCATTTGACATTACCACGTCCATAACTCTTCAGTCTAATTTCGTATCCAAAAAATAAAATTAATTAATAAAAATATATCTTACCACGTGTTATTCAGTAAACAAATAAAGAACTGCAGTGATTTTTTGTAAATGTTAAATACTACGTATTTCATATTCGTCCATAGAAATGACACAAAGTTTGTATTTTTATGGACAAAATATGCACTTTGGGCTGTCATAAAAATGTTACCAGTAAATCTCATTTGTTCTCAGTGAATTATTTTTGCTGTGAGATTGTAGTTTATTGTTGCATTTTTTAAAGCTTTCACGATTGAAATGCCTCGTCACAATCATTTTACGAATGAAGAAATGAGGTACATGATTTGTATATGTGCATAAGAAAACTTTTGCGGTCGCTTTGCAGCTAGAAGGTGAAGCAATTTTTACCAAACGTGGGGTATTTCACTGAAGAAACAGTCATTACCGGGACGAAAAAACCCGCATGCTGTTAAAGAAAAAATTTTTCATCATGAGTTCCAATTGAATATTTGGTGTTCCATTATAGGTGATCCACTTCCTCCAAGTTTAAATGGAGATTCTTGTTTATTTTTTTTTGCAAAATACTTTAAGTGATATTTTGGAAGCGATTTTAAATGGCCAGCAAGAAGTCCTGATTCTAACCCATGACAGTGGTGAATGCAACTGCCGTCAATACTTTCAAGAACCTGTGTTATCGATGGATAAGTGTTTTTGTTTGATGAATAAGTAGTTTGGATACTAGCAGAATACTTTCCTTCTTTGAGTAATTCTTATTGTAGTTTATTAAATCTAATAACAAATGAACTTGATGCGGAAATAATGTACACTCAATATATAATAATAATGAGTTTTACACCACAGTATAACTAAAAAACATAAGAATAGATAGGAATGTACTCCCTTTTCTGACAAAAAGAGAAAAAATATCGAAAATGATTATGACTTAACAAGGTATGTGGTACTTATTATTATAACTTAACAATATTATGACTTAACAAGGTATGTGGTACGAAGTTATGATAGGTCATAATTTTACAAGAGAACCTTTGGGAAAGATGTTGATCTAGAAGGAAGGAATGAAGGATGATATATTGTACAATTTCGCCATTTTCAAAACAGTTTTGAAATAAAGCAGTCAAACCATGAGTATATGCTTCTCTATTAATTTCACATTGGTTCTGAAAGGCCATAGAGGTATGTGGTTATTACTGAAGGTCCAGGCCTTTAAATATCTGAAATCAATATATTTTCATGATTTGCGTTAAGTGTGAAGTGCATTTGAACGAAAGAAATCTGTTGAAAATGCGACATTGTCATGGGAAACAGAACAATCAATCAACTGACCAAAGGCACGAAATAACGAAATTATTTTCTGACGCAGATAAATATATCTCATACGAGACGAAACACCACATATGGCATAAAATTTGCCCAAAGTTACCCGATATTAACCTGGCGGAGGACAGAAGATCTTACTGAAAGCAAGTGCAGTGTCCTTCATGGCCAATTATAATCTAATTTGAACCTTTATAATCACAGGTAGTGAGTTAAACTAACTTCATTCTGACCCAGCGTCTACGAACAACGACAGGAATTCGCCAAGGTCTCAGCCTTCCCCAATTCAATTCAATTATGGACGAAATAATGGAGGCCGTGAAAAACATTGGATTGGGATGTCGAATAGGAGAACACAAAAAAAGTATATTATGTTTTGCCGACGACGCAGTACTTATTGCAGAATCAGAAGACGACTCCCAAAGAATACTACAAGCCTTTAACAGATGGCATTAGAACTAAACATGCTGATTTTCACCAAAAAGACCAAATGCATGACAATAGCAAAGGAGTCCCAGTGATGCAAACTAGCAATATGAAACAACATCACTGACCAAGTCATGCCATTCGAATATCTCGGGTGTAAAATTACAAGCGCTAGGTTTCTGTAAGATGAAGTGAGAAGACAGGTCAACAAAGCTGTTGCAACATCAGGAAATCTTACATATCCTATTTGGAAGAACGAACACCTAAGTACAGCGTACAAGTCGAGAATATACAAAACATGTGTAAAACCAGTGATGACATACGGCTCGGTGACAAGAGCCGAAACGTCTATAACAAAGAGGATATTACGAACACTCAGAAAAATGTTACATGTGTCTTGCGAGCAGCGCTCCTAGTCACTTTTGGTAACTATATCATCATCGTTGTAAACTTGAAAAGGAATACGAGCACTGGAGTGTAGCGGGGAATCGCAACACTCGCAACATAATTTACATTGATAGTCATTATGATCATTTACTTATAGGCATACTGTTGTATTAGATTAAGGACTTTAAACATTTCGCTGTTGAAATTTAGTTTAATTTACTTTACTTAGAGAGCTAACAGATTTGTAGCAGGTTACTTACTGACATTGCAGTCTTACGGTTTCTGATTCTTAGTGATACTAAGTACATCGACGTCTGTAGATGGAATTTAGCATCAAGCTTGCAGTATTAGATATGACACCATATGAATCTTTTGATCTGATTAGATCTTTCTCGGCTAGCCCAGCCAAACCTGAGGGCCTTGTTGAGCTATGCAAAAGTATAGCGTGTGCTCTGACGTTTTATTTTCTTCCCCGCATTCACAGGATGCGGTTGGAGAGAGATTAAGTCGGTTTAAATTTGCCCGCAATGGACCATGTCCAGTGATATAGCATGTAAGTGGGTAGTTTGGTCGAAAAAATGTATTTTCGATCGCAAAGTCTACCTTGGGCAGCCATTTATGAGTGGTTCTACCGGTTGTACATTAATCCCAGCTCTCTTGCCAGGAGTGAATGAGCATTTCCCATAGATTCTCTATGGTGTTTGTCTCTAGATCCGGTCGTGCTCTGAATATCCTATTCTTGTAGGTGTATTCTTTGGAGCGCCGGAAGTGGTATTTGGCAGAAACATATTCTGCCATTAGACTTAGCGGAATTTTTCCTGTTATTACCTCCAATGCTGAGGTAGAAACACCATGCGTTACTATAGTGAGTAATATAGACCTATGGCGGCCGACAGATTTCGGCAAAATAATTTATTATTCGTTCGGTGGATCTATACTGACGAGCAGTAGAGAACCACCGGAATGAATATAGCTCTATAGTTTACTCTCATGGACGTTTTTCCGGTGTCTCCGAGTATTTTGCTCAGTCTTCTAAATTTCATGTTCAGCCCATCTACCTTTCCCCTTAGGTATTTGATGTGCGGCAAGAACGTGTGGCCTGTGTCGAGTACGACCCCCAGGTTAGTTGTCTGGGGTTCTCACCGGAGTGTGTTCCCGTTGACACGAACCGTAGGGGGACGATTTCGATCTAATTTGCCTTGGAGAAGGACACAATGTGTCTTCTTCAGTGAAAGCGATAATTTGTTTCCGCTTAGCCATGCAAGTGTCTATATATTTGTGAAGGTTTTCTTCTAAACCTTTCCTGATGTCTGCACTGACTAGAATAGCCAGGTCATCAGCGTATGCCAGATTCTCCCCATTCTCGATGGGGAGTAGAGCTAATAGTTCGTCTAAGAGCATGTTCAACAAGAAGGGCCCTAGGACCGATCCCTGTGGACATCCTCTGTTGACACTCCTCACATACTGGCAACCACCCTGCGGAAAGGAGATGGATCTGTTCGAAAGGTATGAGCGGATGATCCCGTAGTATGCCAAATCCGGTAAGGCAGATCGAAATCTGCGCAGACCGGAAGGCCACGACATGAAGTCAAAAGCCCCGTCAATGTCCGCAAACAGTCCGGCGGTATATCGATTTTCTGAGCCGCGAGCAAAGTAGACTACCCTCCTAACAGCATCCTCAGTGCATTTCCCGGTATGGAAGCCGTACTCATTCTCCGACTCTTGGCCGGAAGCCGAGTATATTGGAGTGATTCTCGCCAATATTAGTCTTTCCAGTAGCTTGCCCATCTCATTTAAAAGGCATAGCGGCCGGTATGACTTTGAATCGTCAAGCATTTTATTTTTGTTCTTCAGTAGAAGACAAATTTCACCCGTTTTCCAAACCTTAGGAAAATATGATAGCCGAAGGCAGGAATTATACAGCTTTATGAAAGAGTCTGGGTTGCTAGTCCAGACTCTTCGAATGATGAATCCTGAGATTCTTTCAGGGCCAGCGGCGCAGTTTTTGCGCATGTTGCCTATCGCGTTTTTGATTTCCCATTTTTCGAAGGGATCAACGCTTTGTGAGCGATCAAACGGTACCATCTGGTTTTCAGCACACTGTTTATTTAGTAGCTGAATCGTCACTTATTGTATCTGGCGGGATGAGGCGTTCCAGTATTGCCTCCGCGGTTTCCCGCCAGGTTTTCGTATGGGACCCGCTTGGGATTCTTACTGAGCTCAAGATTGGTGGTACCGATAGTTTATCAGTTACCACTTTGTAAGCCACCGACCATAGTGACTTTTGAGCTTCTTTTTTGACAACGTTATGCCAATTTTCAAGTTTCACTCTTCTTATTGAACTTGTATAGTTGTTTCGGATGGTTCTGACCTCCGATCTGATCCTGTCGATATTACGAACAATTGAAATGAAGACCCCGAGAACAATAACGGGATACACAGTGGCTGACAGGCAGAGGAATTCAGTCAATAGAGAGAGGTGTCAAGCCGACAATGGATAAGTAAGAGGGGAAGAAAATGGAATCAGCATGTGGACATGATGAGCCCAGACAGTCTGGCGAAGATCACCAGGGACAACAAACCCCACGGAAGAAGACCCATCAAAACGATGGCGAGACAGCTGGCAATCTACGTCACAAGAAACACCGACATAGACCGGAAATTAACAGGCAATACAACTTCTTAAAGAAGAAAAAGAGGAGTCAAAGGAGCAACTTCACCATAACTATCCTGGTAGGGAATCTCCCATTCCGGATCTCTATCCTAATATCCCTAAACTACTAAATACATTTCCCTCAATCGGCTACGTGAAAGCGCGCGCTTCTTAGCCGTCCTAGATTTCCGACAAGACCACTTTCATCGTCTGCGGAAAAACACTCGCAGCTCCGGGGTGTTTGATAATTTCCATCCGAGGGGCTTTCGGAGTAAATGAAGTGGATCGAATGTGTTCGCTCGAGAGATAGAGATCAATTGGAGTAGTTAATTCCCTCGCAAGTGGGGATGTAATTATTAGTTTTACCCCCAAATGTGTATTTTTCGACAGTTAATCGAATTGTGATTCGTTGATTTCGCCGTTTCCGAGAGTCCTTCAAACGAACGTGCCGGATGAACGCCTGGATTCTGGTTTATTGTTCCCAAATGGAAAACCGTAGGTTCAACCAAGAAAAGAATTCGACCTCACCTGAAGTTTTCAGTTCACATTTGGAAAAACACACGTACTCCAAATCTAGTGATATTATAAATAATCGAAAACAGTTAAATTCAAGCAAGGTTGAGGAATGTGTTATAATGAAATCGACGTCAAATCGGAAGCGAGTGATAGGCCAAGTCATGATGATGGTTTTAGAATGAAACAAAACAATGAAATTTTCATATCGGGTGTTTTTTTAGTGATAGAACTTTCGATAGGGATAACTGTGATTTCACAGAAGGTAGAAGCCATGTTGTTTTGACATTTCTGTTCAGTAAGCATTGACAAATTATCATGGAAATACTCACGCCGCAATAACGTTTACAAATTGTTGAAATTGATTTTCAAAATCAGTGTTCTATTCGCCAAACTTATAGAGCACTTCGTGAAATTTATGGTTTACATAATCGTCCATCAGAGAGCATCTTATTCGTCGAACTATCAATAGATTTCGGACAACATTTTCTCTACTCGATGCAACAACAACAAGACAAAGAACCGTACGTACAGAAGAAAATATCGCTGCTGTAAGTCATAGTGTTAATGATGATCTAGATTTGTCTATCAAGAAGTTCTGCAGGTTCCATTTCATCCTGAAAAAAGCACTCTATGGTGTACTTTAAACGCTGGAGGCATCATCATCACATGAAAAATTTTGCGTAAAGATCTTGGTCTACATCCATACAAGATCCAACTGGTTCAAGAACTAAAGCCACTTCTTTAAAATAAGCGTCGTTTGTTTGTTGATTGGGCCCTAGAACAGCTTGAAGTTGATCCACTTTTTTACCGTAAAATTGTGTTTAGTGATGAAGCTCATTTCTGGTTGAAAGGCTATGTAAACAACTAAAATTGCCGTATATGGAGTAAAAACAATCCTCAAGAAGTTCTGTAGTTTCCATTGCATCCTGAAAAATGCACTGTATGGTGTGCTTTACTCGCTGAAGGCATCATTAGTCCATATTTCTTTAAAAACGATGCTGGAACTAATGTTACAGTGAATGATGCTCGTTACAGATCGATGATCTATGGTTATTCGTTCCAAAGTTTGAATGATATCGACCCAGAAGTGTTATAGTTCCAACAAGGTGGTGGTACACCTAAACCAGATACAATAGACGCATTGGAAGCCAACATAAGTCGTGTTATTGATGAAATAAGGCCTGAATTACTCGAAAAAGTGGTCTTAAATTGGGCTGATCGAATACGGTTCCTCAGAGCTAGTAGTTATGACATAAATGTCATAAAATTATCTTTCAAATAAAAAAAATGGCTTCAATCTTAATTTATTTCAATTCAAAGAACTATCACTCTAAAAAAACACCCAATATGTCTATGAAGTGAAGCAGTGTTTTCTAAGGCATTTTATCATATTTTATTTTAAAAAGTTTTTAAGAAATTTTTTGAATTACATCTGTAGAGATTTCGGAGAATTAATTCAGCTATTATCTGTAATATTCAAAATAACTCTGTATGGTAAATTTTCAATATATATTGTTGGAATTTTTTCATAACTTCGATTATCACATATGCGCATTGCAGCAAATATAGAATCTATGATCTTATATTCTTTTCTACATATTTCTGTTTCAAAAATTTCCCTTCGAACAGAATATTTGATGAATGAAGGTATGTACATATATTTAGAATTTCAAATCCTTTTTCTGGGGAATGTGCTTTCTATTTTTTTAGCAAGAGAAATAAAAAGACCTTTATGAATTCTATGTGGATCATTTTAGTAATTGAATTTGTTAGTTCGTAATATACATTATTATTATTATTATTATTATTATTATCCTGATACTCCTAGATCTTCTGTGAAGATCCCTCAGAAGCTTTTTCAGCTTGTGCGAGTTGGGAGTTCAGTTGTGTTCTGTGTAGGCTTTGTTACTGCGATCTTGCGCCACTTTAGGTCACAGCACTGTTAATTTTTGACCCAACAGTGAAATGGTGGCAGATACCCGTCCAACTAGAAAATTTCTTTCCTACCTGAACAGGACTCGAACCTGGACCTCCCGGTCACGAGTCCGATGGCTCTCCCGCTGAGCTATCCACACTCATTCGGTACAAATTTGGGTTTAGATCATTTTGGTAAAAATCGGGTGTTTTTTTTTTGAAGTGATAGAACTTTAAATTGAAATAAAACACATTTAAATTAAGATTGAAGCCAAATTTTTTTTCATTTGAAAGATATTTTTATGACATTTATGTTTTAAAAATAATTTCCGGCATATCTCCACCACGACTAGCTCTGAGAAACCGCATTCGACCAGACCAATTTTGAACCATTTCTTCGAGTAATTCAGGCTTTATTTCATCAATAACACGAGTTATGTTGGCTTCCAAAGTGTCTATTGTTTCTGGTTTATCAGCATAAACGAATGACTTGACATAGCCCCAAAGAAAATATTCCAGTGGAGTTATGTCGCATGATCTTGGGGGCCAATTAATTGGACCATTTCTTGAAATAATATTATCGCCAAATCTTTCTTTCAATAAATCAATTGTTACGGTAGCAGCTTGAGGTGTAGCACCATCTTGTTGGAACCAAAACACTTCTGGGTCGATAGCATTCAAATTTTGAAACAAATAATCATTGATCATCAATCTGTAACGAGCACCATTGACTGTAACATTAGCTCCAGCATAGTTTTTAAAGAAATATGGACCGATGATGCCTCCAGCGTGTAAAGCACACCATACAGTGCATTTTTCAGGATGCAATGGAACCTGCAGAACTTCTTGAGGATTGTTTTCACTCCATATACGGCAATTTTGCTTGTTTACATAGCCGTTCAACCAGAAATGAGCTTCATCACTAAACACAATTTTACGATAAGAAAGTGGATCAACTTCAAGCTGTTCTAGGGCCCAATCAACAAACAAACGACGTTTATTTTAGTGAAGTTGTTTTAGTTCTTGAACCAGTTGGATCTCATATGGGTGTAGACCAAGATCTTCAGCAAAATTTTCCATGTGGTGGATGCACTGAGTCCAACTTGTTGTGAACGTCGACGAATAGACAAATCTTGATCATCATTAACACTACGACTTACAGCAGCGATATTTTCTTCTGTACGTACAGTTCTTTGTCTTGTTGTTGTTGCATCGAGTAGAGAAAATGTTGTCCGAAATCTATCGATAGTTCGACGAATAAACTGCTCTGATGGACGATTATGTCAACCTTAAATTTCACGAAGTGCTCTATAAGTTTGGCGAATAGAACACTGATTTTGAAAATATATTTCAACAATTTGTAAACGTTGTTTCGGCGTGAGTCTTTCCATGATAATTTGCCAATGCTTACTGAACAGAACAACAAAACAACATGGCTTCTACCTTCTGTCAAATCACAGTTGTCCCTATCGAAAGTTCTGCCACTCTAAAAAAACATGTCCATAAAGGGAAACAGTATTTTCTGAGTCATTTTATTATATTTCATTGTAAAGTTTTCAAGAGATTCTTTAGATTAAATGTGAAGAGTTTTCGGAGAATTAATCCAGCTATTATCTGAACAATTTTTTATTCTGCATAAGATCACCAAAAATCGGCAACTTTTTGAAACAATTTCAGGCAACTCAAGTTTTTTGGAGCAGTTTATTACCATAGTTCAGATCCGACAAATTCCCACCGACCGAGATGCATCGAACGCGTTGGCGCCCGATGATTTCGCGTTAAACAAAATGGGCCAATAAAACGATTATTAGTAATATTGAGTTTCCCGTGACGCAGATAGACGTTTTTTTTCCTCGGCCGAATGAGGCTGTTTAGCGATAATCCGTCTCTTCAGAATCCTCTGTTGTCCTGCTGGCCTTGTCGCTAATACGAAATTTATATCACGGACTTCATCAAGAATTTAATTTTCCCATAGAAAGCCCGGACTCTGACGAAGGAATGAAGAGAAATCGACGCACATAAAGGGATATATTTTATCTCACAACAAAGAAAACAATGAGAAATGATACCCTTTGTCCGGACTGTGATGGATTTAATGGTTCAGAAGAACGCAGCACTCGAAATCAAAAAGTAACTTTTCATTAGGCGAGATACGGCATAAGAGGATTACCGAGATGTTTAGTCGAAAACTCGACAGCAATAAACAAGGCATGTTTTTCAGCTGAGCATAATTAAAACTAATTAGAAAGCTATCGATTATTTCAAGTTGAAAATAGCAGCTGAGAACATTTATGCAGCACAAATATTTGTCATCAATCAACAAGCACATTTGTACTACTGAAGGGTTTTCCAATAGCGATGATACAAGTTGAAATTAAAAAAAACACATAATTTGTTCAGTGAGATACAATTTTTTTTATTTGATAGGTTACATTACACCTATTATGTATGTGTTTAAACACCTTGTCACGTCTTTCTTTGGGGATATGTTAAACCCCAAATCACACGACCTGAGACAATAATTAACTGGATCATTTATTGTGATAATTTCATCACTAAATTTTGTAAAATAAATGGAGGTTTATTTAAACTTGATAGAAAGTATATAAAATTATTTAAATATTTTAATATTAGCCTTCCACATATTTAATTTCAAAAAATTATATTTAATAATTATAACTTCCGGAATTAAATTAAATTAATGTCATATAAGTACCACTTGTATCAAACGACATATAAAATAAACATTCATTATAACACATCCAAATGATATAACAAAATCCAATAAATAAAAATTGTTAACCGAAATCTTATAAATTAAATATTTTGAATAGACAAAATTTTTTTCTGCTCATCAATCTTATGAAAACAGATATCTTTCAAAAATCTTTAATATAATCTTAAGAATTTCATCATAAAACTATCTTACTTAGAATATTCAGTATTATTGGATATCTAATCTAAGTTACTTTTCATAAAATCTCAAGGTATGTGAAAACATTACTAAAAAACAAGTTTTAAGAGAGACTTTGCTTCGTCAGTACTCAATTATATTCATATTCAATAAAATATAACATCAATCAAACAAAATTATTTTCTCACCTTTTAACAGTTCAGAAAGCTTCTGGTAAATATATACTAAAGGATTACAATTGAGCTTTGTTTTTTCCGTATACTTTCAAGGCGGACTATAATATACCATTATAACCACTTAAACTTGTATCATTCCTATTAGAAAACCCGTTACTTGTATGTAGCTAGTCCCAATTAGTGCATAATTGTCCATCGTTCATACCGGTTCGTCGTTAGTATTAATTGATGTTTCGTTCATTTTTTAGATAAAAAAAATCCTCTCCATTTTTTTTTCGGTAAAAGCGTGTCGAAATCATATTAATATTCCTTACATTTATAATGTACAACTACGAGAAAGTATAGGATGCAGGTCATTTACTAACTTTTTGGGGAAGAACGAATTAGCTGAAAATTGTGTCTGGAGTAGTTTCCACATTTCAAGTCTCTAAATACAAGCTTGAAGAGCAACCCAGGAAGAGGTTGATCAAGGGATTTAGATAACCCGGCCCTACTAGTGGCCGTGGAAGATGGCAAAAACCTGCCTGAAAATTTCCATGTCAATCACTCAACGATCGTGCATCGTCTTAAAAACTCAGAAAGGTATAGATATTGGATCGATGGGTCCCTCAAGACCTCTCTGACAACAACAAAGCCAATTGTGTCCGATTTTTTCCCGAATTGCTGCGAAGAAATAAGCAAACACCTCTCCTGAAAAATCTTGTCAATGGCAATGTTGCTCATCAAAATCGTCAAAAAAAAGTGTTTGAGCATCGCCAGGTGAAACACCGAAACAATAGCAAGTCGTCTACTGTAAACAGGCTATGTGCTGCGTGCAGTGGAACAGCAGCGGAATCATTCACTGGGAAATCATCATACCATTTGTCATTGGTGGAATGACGATGTGGTTTTCAGAGCTAGTAGCTGTTGGACAATCAAGTACAGTTACTGTTCGACAGCTACTGGGTCCATGAAAGTTGGGCCAGTTGCTGTCACGCTGTCAGCCAGCTACTTCAAAATATTTTTATTCCACTGATCTTCTCCCGCTCCTACCAGCAACTGGACTGACACTCGCTCCATGCAAACGCAACTAGACGGTGACTAGCCAGTGCAAACGAACAGTTTACGCTTGGACAGTCCTATTTTTCAGATCTTCATTTGGGTATTTGTGAATGACGACAGTAGGGCATTGGAGTGATACCAACAATATGAAATGCCCAAATATGTACAGAGACACTGGAATTCATCACACAAGGATTATGAAAATTGAAATATTTGTGGAAAATCTTCACAAGAAATAGTAATTACGAATTAAAACGTGTTGATCAAACACTTCTCTCGCGTGATTACTATGCAGGATTCGTGAAAACGCAATGGGTCAGAAATACCAAGGTCAGTATATGTAAAACAGTAGCCGTCTAGTACTCTCTCCTATGACAGTCTTGTGTATACAGCAGAATGAGCAATTGCTGGCCACTGGGTGATCAGGGAACTCACCCTGTAAAAACCAGGCGTAAATGATAGGATCTATTATCACATCATTTCATATTCACAAAATTCAGGCTTAAAGGATAGGATCTATTATCACATCATTTCATATTCACAAAATTCAGGCTTAAAGGATAGGATCTATTATCACATCATTTCATATTCACAAACCGAATCAACCACATACATCGCTCGCTGAAAAACTGACAGACGAATATAATTTACGGCGATTTGAGTAACTTGTTTACAGTTTAAAAATTATCAGAAATCTGGAAAACTTTTGCTATATATCTTAAAAAATATACATTAAATTGAAATGAAATCAATATTTATTTAAAAAAACATTTATTTGTCATTTTATGACATTCATTCATTGGTATGAAAACACAAAACTATAATAGAATTCAATAGAATTTATTCTGCCAACATACCAATTTTCAAACGTAATTTCTCTAGAAGTGAGTATTTCTTTACATCCCCGAATAAATAATTAGGACAAATGTACGTGAAAACATATATTGAAGATACACCAAAAACACGTAATCACTTTTGAAGTATTGCATAACAATAAGGATTGGGGCATTAACAATTAATAGTAATTATGATACTAAATGTAACACCTAACTATATTTTTATGCAGAGACAGATATCAGCTCAGGCTTAGAAGATTTCACTCCACACAAATAGCACCATGTGAAATTTTTATTCTCAAATACGAGAAGAAAACCAACATGAAAACAATAATTTAAAAACATAATTTCAGATGAATATTTAGACGTGCAACACAAGCTTTTTAATTAAAGGACTATCAACGTGTTCACTTGATATTTGACACTTATAAATTAACAAGTAAGTACCTGAAGCCGGCTTCACAATGTTTGATCAACTTACTAGTCACAAAAGTTTTAGTTAACTCTCAGTTAAGATAAAATAATAAAAAGAGGTTTTTTACTCGATAGAACGAATAGTACAAAATTTGAATATCATAACAGATTTAATCTAGTCTCCTACAATTTTAATTTCAAAAAATTTTATTTAAAAATTTTTTTAGAATCAAATTAATGTCTTCTAAGCACAGCTTATATTTAATAGACGTATAAAATCAAAACTCAAAATACAATATCAAATGGAATAAATAACCCAACAAATATAAATTGTCAATTAAAATTAAAAAATAAATATTTGAAGCAGACAAAATTTTGTTTCTGTTCTTACAATTATGAAAACTAAATCCTTTTCAAAAATACAAAACATAATTTTAAGGATTTCTCAGAAAATATAATTTATTTGAAATATTTAATATATTTAAATGGGTTACTTCAAAAATCTCTAAAAACATGTATTATATCTTCAAAAAACCATTAGAATTCCGAAAATGTCTTCATCGGTCCTACTTAATTCAAAAAATAAAATCAATTAACAAAAAATATAACTCATCTACAGACCTCGTGGTATCTTCGTTTGAACACACTAACTTTAAAATCCAAGATATTCTATGTTCGTCACAAAAATCACAGAAAGCTGTGAGGTATTAGTTTTCTTTAAACCACTTGATATTTCATAATGAGATTTTTTATTCAAACCTAAGTAAAATTATATATTATATATAAAATAAAATAATGAGAAGAGGTTTTTTACTTGATAGAAGGAATATTACAAAATTTTAATATCAAAACAGATTTAATCTGTCTCCTGCAATTTCAATTTCAAAAAATTTTTAGAATTAAATTAAAGTCTTATAGGCACAGCTTATAGAGTTAAGAGTAATAATGTTTCACAACAATGAATCCTGGTGGTGGTTAAATCATTATTGGTATTATTTGTTAGAGGTTGGTAAGGTCGATCTACCATAACTATTAAGGGTATTTTTCGTCCAATTATTTGCTGCGAATGAAAAAAAACTGTCTGGTCATTGAGCGAAAATCTAGTTTGATGCATTGTATAAATATAAAATTTTATGCAAGGGTCCGATATGATGATCAATTTCAACTAAGTTGATATATCCCACTGAATTCTGAAATTCACTTCAAGGAATAAATAATTCTGCATATAATTTTTTTCTGAATACTCAATCATTTCAATTTCAGAGTAGAATTAAATCGATAAATGTAAAAGTGAATCAATTGCACTAGTAACCTATATTTCGTCGGAGATCGGTTTGAAACCAGAATACTCTTCGTTGGGTGTAATTGCACCTGCTACAAGACTTAATGCGTTCTTCGAACCCACCCTTGTTTTAACAATATAGGCCAGATAGGTTCTTCTGTTTCAGTAATGGCGGTAATTGAAAAGGAGAACTTTAACGTAAAAATAACATTCATTAATGTAAATTCAACGGGAGTTGATTGAATTTATTAGAGTTGGTTAATTTAGGTGGAATATTTAATGTGTTTTTCATTCATCCGAGAACATACGTATAGATAATGATAAATTTTAATGAACTGTAATATATATCACTGGGTAGAAAACAAATAGAGAATAAACAATTCGTTAGTTGATAACTATATTCTATTTGATGTATTCCTCTCTAAAAACATCACCAATTAATTTTTTATTCAGTTATATATTTCAACAAAATAATTTTACAGGGTGGCTCACATAAGCCCATAAGGCTGAAGCAAATTTAGGAATATTTTAACTTTTCGTTATCTTCTTAGCCATGATATGATGGCAGAGGACAAGCAGCTAGCACAAAAGTTGATATGTCATTTGAAAGCACACTAAATGAGGTATTTTTTATTGAAAAGGAAACATGTCCAGAATTAATAATTTTTCATCAATAAAATCATTGGAAAAATATGGCTAATTTTGTTCACTTCAGAATCGTGATATTCATCTCCTTATAACGCCCTCAATAAGAAATTTTTGGCGCACAAAACTTCTCATCTTGTAGCAAATTTAATGCCGTTTCTAGATATGTGGTCAAATTTGACGTGGATAACTGAAGTATAATTGATTTTATGGAAAAATTTGAAATATTTCGTGAAATCAAGATGTGTTTAATTGAAGAGTAACCATCAATATTTCGATCATGTGTTATATGACATTTTTTATTGCAAATAACTTGTATGATCTCCCTTTGAAGTTTGGTCTCTTTAAAAGTAGACACCCTGTATAATACGTGATAATTTCTGTAATCATCGTGTTTTTCTTGTTTTAGTTGATGAGGTTTGAAGTCTCCTGTCTGGAAATGTGTAGGAAGCTAACCGGTTCAACAACAGAAGAACCTAAACCTGAGCAAAAAAGAATTACCGTTCCTATAGTCTAACTAATTCGAAAGCTAAACTACATCAGGAACTAACTCTTTCCTATGTAGAAGTTTGGCTGAAGGAATAATGAACAGAAAAATTTTTGGAATATTGAGTAAGGTTTTGAAATAAATTTTATATTTTAGTTGCAAAACTCTTCAGTTATAACCAATTCGAAGGATTCACTATTTATTCTTTCTCGTGAGATATTTTAAGGATCTACAGGCGACTCCTATGAAAGAAAATATCCCGTACGAATAGTAGCAATAACAGAATTCACATGCCTAATAAAAATAGGAAATTTTGCTGAATGTTTTGTGATGATATATGAATACAATTTTCTTTGTAACATTTTGTATTTTCACCTTCAACAAGAAATGCCGACATGCAAGACACCTGTACTAGTTGCAGATACAAGTAGCTTATCCAATGAAAACTGGCCACTATTCGTTTTTCTGGTGATAAAAGCGACACGAACTAGAAATAGGAGTATTCACGTGATGGGAAATTATATTTTTATCGTCACTCGTTCACGAATCTCATGAATTTTTATGCAAGGCACTGTGATTTCAAGATGAATGGGAATACTTTATGTATTTCTATTCGTCGCCTTGCATGGAAGTTCGACAATTTCGTGAATAGCTAACGATAAACTACAGGGTTTCTATAAATCTTTGTAGCCTCGTAGTAAACGTTGAAATATATTTCTTATTTACCACCCTTAACTTAAGAACGATTTAAACATGCAATTGTATTTCAACGCAGACAGTGAAAGACTGCACATTATATCCTGATTCTCATAGTGAAGCTGCCATCAAATCATTTTCTTTCGTTATTAATTCAGGTTTCGAGTATTTCAAAAAGTTCCTTTGGAGCTTTAGCACTGAGTAACCCAAAAACCTACCTCGATCTCAGCAAAAAATGCTACATCTTTACGGTATTTTTTAGAAAATATTGAGAGAGATTACGTTGAGCTGAAAATGTCTGATACAAATTCTGCGTGGAGGAGTAAGAAACTCCTGAACATTTTGAATAACTCGTTGAATAACTTGTGCGTGAAGGATAACACTGGTCGATAGTGTAACACGATCTTTATTTTTTGATGGACATGCCCTTCTTGAAATAGGGAAAATATTTCCAAAGCCTTAACACGTACCACTTTCTAATAACTCAATAAGACCATTTTACATTAGCAAGTAGTCAATTTTATGAGGGAACGGTTAAAATGGATACATTTTATAACAGCAAAAGTTCCTGAACCGTGTTGTTCACAATATAAGACATAAAATTAAGATTAAAAATCTGTTGAGTTTCGAAGTGAGTGGTTTCCAATGTGTCGATAATAAAGTGTTTTAAAGACAAAAATGTCGAGTCAGTTGCAAGATCTCTTCTGACAAATTTATGGTGAAATCACAAGCCGCCATTTTCTGAAAATGTTAAAAAAGCCTACTTCCAATAATTTGGTGTTTTAATTTGTGATCAAGACGGGCAGTGTGCTCTCCATGGGTGCTGTGTTAGTTGTAGCATATCATTGGTGCAGTGGATGAATGGAAAGAGAAAAAGCATAACTTTTGCAGTCCCTATAGTATGACCAGAACCATTTAGACCATCATTTAGACGATTGTTATTTCTGCCTGACAAAGACTGAAAGTCTTTGGAATTATTCCAAAAATGCAAAACACTAGATCGACTATCCAAATTTGCAGTCTGCAATACCTGTAACTCATACTGCAGATATACTAGTGCCGATCGCACCTTTAGATCCGCATGTTTTGGAAGATATTACAGACAACAAATCATTAGCAGCTCCGAAGAACAGTGCACCGACCCTACTTTTACTCGTGATTTGGGGAATGGAACTTATGAGGCAACGAAATAAAATTACGAATTTCAGAAAAAGAAATGCTCCGTTTTCTGCATTCTGCAATACGGAAAATTCGTTGTGTGTGGTGTATTGATATAGACGGTTTAATGCCGGAATTTGATGTTGAGCATTCCCTCTCTGAGTGGCGTTTATCTATAGATTCGTCTAAATACAGTTTAAAAGCTGTTTTATTGCATAATGAAAATTTAAAACCCTCTATACCAGTTGCCCATTCAGAGACTGAAAAAAGTTATGAAAATATGCGCACTCTTTTAGATAAAATAAACTACAATACATATAAATGTCCGATATGTGGGGATTTAAAAGTTATAGAAATTTTAGTGGGACTTTTGGGAGGATTTACAAATTATTACTGTTGTCTTTGCCTATGGGGCAGTCGTGCAGTAAATCAACTTTATACAACAAAAATTTAGCCAGAAAGAAGTGTATTTCGACCAGGATCTCAAAAGGTTGAGTTTAGACCTCTTGCAGATCACAATAATGTCCTTCTGTTTCCTCTTCACATTAGACTGATGAAAAAGTTGGTGAAGGCTATGAATAAAGGTGGTGATGGATTCAAATACTTAAAACAAGCATTTCCCAAGTTAAGTGATGCCAAATTACAGAAAGGCATTTTTATTGGACAACAGATCAGAAAATTGCTGGACTCATTTGTTAGTGTAGTAAGAGGACTTTTGGGCAATAATATGGATGCGAACTACCAACAGTTAGTTAATGAACTATTAGATGCCTACAAATTGCTTGGTGCACGAATGTCATTTAAAATTCATTTCCTCCATTCACATCGTCATTTTTTCCTGAAATTTGGGAGCTGGGAAAGATTCCACCAAGATATTAAGACAATGGAAATTCGCTATCAAGGGCGATGGGATCCAGCCCTGGTGGGTGATTACTTCTGGTTTTTAAAGAGAAAAGATGTGACCCCTCATAAAAGAAATAGAATGGAATTAGTATTTTAAGTCAATATTTTTAATCTTTGTGTTTTTTTTAATGTAGGGTACGTTTAGTAGGCGTAAAACTAAATACAGTCGATATATACGGTTGAAAATGTCTGAAATCATACTTTCCAATAAGGATCAAATATTGTAACATCAACTGTGGTTCTATAAATGTAACAAGAAAACCTTACGTGTTACAACTTTTTTTTCTCATTTTCGTTCGGCCACTGTAATTTATTTATATTATTTCTATTGAAAACTAACGCAACGAGTGTTTGGACTATGAAATCATAAAAAGTGGAGATCATATCCCTTGAAGTCGTTTCAACCTCTGGGATTCATTGGAACTTTTAAACTGGATGGAATGTTGCAGCTTGTAACAAAATAAGACCCAGGTTTTATAGCCTCTAGGCTACGTGGCTAATAAAAATTCCCCCCAGTTTCAATATATATATATTATTCAATATATATATATATATATATAAATGGGATAGAAGTTTAACACGAAATTATAACTCCAGCTCGACCAAAGAACAAACTGAATTTACTGAATTTATGAAAGGTTGAGAAAAAAAAATCAATTATTATATTCACAGATGGCTGTAGTGAATGATATCTTGTAAAGTATCGATCAAATAATTTCAGATTTATGCTCATTGTCAATGTGACATTTCACTCTAAGTAAATTAATTTGCAGTTTTTTGTTTGGTCCTTTCAGATGTGAGTTTCAGGGTGTTAAAAACAGCTTTTCATATTAATAAGGTAAATAAGTCACTTGGCTTAAGTTTCGTAAAAGTATGTACGTTTCATTGCTTATCGTCCAATTCGTCAGGTAAATTATGTTTTATTCGAAAACACACGAATATATATTTTCACAAGTTATAACAACGAATTTGAAAGGGAAATATGTCCACGTGAAAGTGATAAACTGATAATTTCATTTCCTACTTTGATTCTACACAGTAAATGATTAAAATTTATTGCTACATTAATCAATTGATAAATGATATATTTTTTATTTTCATACAATAACATTTTAGGACACATTCTATAGTGAGTCTCAATCGTACACCACCGATCTTTGAAATTTTCATATATATAAGATTGAGATAATTTTTTTGAATGCTCAACGCTTAACACTTCCTTCCAAGTTCCACGGAATATGTAGAAAATTAAAAAACATGTTAAGAAGAATCGTGAAATAAAGTTACAGAAGATAACGCGTATAGTTAAAATACAAGAAAAATCTTGGGACTTTTTGTTCACATACAGTATGGGCAACCAATCCAGACGAATATTGCCACGAGTATGAGTTTTTCCGAAAAACGCAAAGACAGGTCAATTTTCTTTTGATTGCAAATTCGTGTGATGATCATTTCTATGAGTTGGCATTTCCTTCAAGAATCGTAAATGGCGATTCGAGTGACAAATCATTTTTGAGGTTTTATAATTCTATTTATGACATTTTTTGAAATTTTTTTAGATTTAAGAAGATTGAATTGAATTAATATATTTTTCTCTTTAAAAAACTATATCCAAAATGTCTCAAAAACAATGTGTCTGTTTAACATATAGAATTCTTGAACACCTAAAAACATAAAGGAATTCATAGAAAATATGTAATGACCGAAAAAAACTCCGATTCAGTTGTTTCAAATGAACCTTATGAATATCAAATCTTATTCCAAAAAATGCTCCATATAAATTAAAAAAAAATTAAATATAGCGCATTCTCTAGAACAGCGTTTGAAACTTCTGCGAATAATCATTGATGAGTCGACTATTATATTCGCCAAACTTATAGAGCACTTCGTGAAATTTATGGTTTACATAATCGTCCATCAGAGCAGCTTATTCGTCGAACTATCGATAGATTTCAGCCAACATTTTCTCTGCTCGATGCAACAACAATAAGACGAAGAACTGTACGTACAGAGGAAAATATCGCTGCTGTAAGTCATAGTGTTAATGATGATCCAGATTTGTTTATTCGTCTACGTTCACAAGTTGGACTCTGTCCATCCACCACATGGAAAATTTTGCATAAAGATCTTGGTCTACTCCCATACAAGACTGGTTCAAGAACTAAAGCTACTTGACCATAATAAGCGTCATTTGTTTGCTGATTGGGTCCTAGAACAGCTTGAAGTTGATTCACTTTCTTATCATAAGATTGTGCTATATATGGACTGAAAACAATCCTCAAGAAGTTCTGCAGCTTCCATTGCATCCTGAAAAATGCACTGTATGATGTGTTTTAGATGCTGGAAGCATCATCGGTCCATATTTCTTCAAAAACTATGCTGGAGCTAATGTTGCAGTGAATGGTGCTCTTTACAGATCGACGATCAATGATTATTTGTTTCAAAATTTGAATGGCATCGCCCCAGAAGTGTTTTGGTTCCATCAACATGGTGCTACACCTTATGCTACTACCGTAACAATCGATTTATCGAAAGAAAGATTTGGCGATAACATTATTTCGAGAAATGGTCCAATCAATTGGCCTCCAAGATCATGTGACATAACTCCACACTTTTATTTTCTTTGAGGTTATGTCAAGTCACTTGTTGTTGTTGTTGTCACTTTTTTATCGTAAAATCGTGTTTAGTGATTGAACGACCATGCGAACAAGCAAAATTGCCGTATATGGATGAAAACAACCCTCAAGAAGTTCTGCAGGTTCCATTGCATCCTGAAAAATTCACTGGTTATTTGCTTTACACGCTGGAGGCATCATCGGTCCATATTTCTTTAAAAACGATGCTTGAGCTCGTTACAGATCGATGGTCAATGATTATTTGTTTCAAAATTTGAATGCTAATAACCCAGAAGTGTTTTGATTCCAACAAGATGGTGGTGCACCTCATGCTGCTACCGTAACAATTAATTTATTGAAAGAAAGATTTCGCGATAACATATTTCGAGAAATGGTCCAAATAATTGGCCTCCAAGATCATGCAACATAACTCCACTGGATTATTTTCTTTGGGGTTATGTCAAGTCATTGGTTTATGCTGATAAACCAGAAACAGTAGACGCTTTGGAAGCAAACCTAACTCGTGTTATTGATGAAATAAGGCTTGAATAACACGAAAAAGTGGTCCAAAATTGGTCTGGTCGAATGCGGTTCCTCAGAGCTAGTTGTGGTGGACATATGCCGAAAATTATTGTTTAAGCATAAATGTCATAAAATTATAATTAATATATATAATAGTTGAGATATAATTTGTTTTATTCAGTTTGAAAAAGTAGCAGACACTAATAAATTCGAGTCACTGTATATTCAGTTTATAAAAAGTGATAGAAAACAAAGTAATTTCTCATTTCATTTCAATTAGAATTTGTTATTCCTAAGATTCATTTGAAACAGCTGTATCGGCTACGTTTCATAAATAATTTCGGTAATTATTTTTCCGACTCAAATATCGACCAATAGAATTGCACCATTCGACGTCACGTGGTACAACCTACATGGTATTATACTGATAATTTTTTGATTATTTTCTCTGGTAGTTGCTATATATAAAAAACAAAACATGATCCAGTCAAATTAACCACACGTCAAACTGACAGGTTGAATTCAATTGTGAAAATTGGAGATTTTGCATGAAAATGAGTCGATTTGGAGTTTGTTCTCTGTCCACCATCGATAAAAAAGTCAAAGGAAATGTTCCCATTGATACGGAGAAGGCAAAAAAAAACAGTTTGGAACCAATTTACTACTTTTTGTACTGAGAGGGAATACACATTGAGTGCTGAAACGAGTGAAGCGCAATTGGCAAACATTATGAAAGATTACGCTTACAATATGTTGTTTTATTCATTATGAAATTCTTATTTGTTAACTGTTCATTTCATCTCATGGTGCAATTCTATTGGCCGGCATTTGGGACGGAAAAATAATCCCCCGAATACCACACGAGCTTCAAAATTATCTGGCATTTCCCTCAAGGTTCCCTGCAAACAAATAAAGTCGTCAAGTTTTTCAGGAAAAATCACTCGCGCTTCGCGCTCGTGATTTTTTAACCTGAAAAACTTGACTCCTTCATTTGTTTGCAACGAACCTATTGGGAAATACCCGATAATTTTGAAGCTCTTGTGGTATTATAAGTGAATATTCTGTATTTTCTATTGGTTCCTTTATGTTTTTGAGTGATGTTGCTTGAGAATTCTATATGTCTGCTTGAATAGAACCTATGTTTCTGAGACATTTTGATTTAGTTACAAAAAAAATTCAATTGAATTTTATAAAGGTCTCACATAATTATTATGTTAAATATTTGAAATTTATGGAAAAACCCTCTTCCAAGGAATACATCCTTTAAATTCATGATAAATTTCTGTCTGGCGTTCGTTTCGGTATAAAAACTCATTGGAAGTGATGGATGAAATGCATTAGGTGGTCGAGTTTTAGAACGAATTTTAATTGATTCAGATGTTCAAATTGACTATCATTCATTTCTGAACACTAATAGTGTCATTATTCAACATTCTTTCTTACATTCTGTAATATTTTAGGTGATAATTCATTATACATGCTAGCATTACTATCTGACGAAGATCTTTCAGAGAAGTAGGTATCCTCTTAAACAGGAAAATCTTCAAATCACATCACAAAAAAAATTAATCAGAAGATCTTGGAGGCCATTCTATAGGGCCTCTTCTTCAATTCTCTGAAGAATAATGATTCAGAAAGTCACGTACTGAGACTGCATAGGGTCACCTATCATGAATAAATTTCCACTTATAACAACACCAGATGCTCCTGGAAGATGGTTGCCGACAAAATTCACAGAAAATAAGATAAGCTACTTGAACTCCCAAATACACATGTAAACACTATTTGAGGAGACGATACTTTTGATGTAGTTCAGTACATAACTCGCTTAGATGATGGCACCGTGTGTTGAAACAATTGTCAGCTTCATAAAGACTGATTTTATTAAATATTTAGCGCAAATTGAAAATTATATTATCATATATATATATATATATATATATATATATATATATATATATATTTATATATATATATATATATATATATATATCACATATTTATCATTTTGGATGAATTTATAGGTATTAAATACCAAAACTATAGAATATGAAGAATAACTACTGTCATAAAACCTCATAACCTCCTCAGATTTCTTTTATTTTTCGAATTGGTAAATATATTTGATGTAGGAAATTTTAATACAAAAATTATCATCTCTTTTTAGCTTTAAACCAACTCTGCAAATATGTCAAGTTTCTTTTTTCGAAAATGATTGTGCTTACAAACGATCTAACGGATAAAATAGGAATTTGAATATCAAAACAGAATTAATCTGTCGGTCTTCTACAATTTTAATTTAAAAAAATTTTTTGTGACGAACATAGAATATCTTGATTTTAAAGTTAGTTGTTCAAGCTATGATCCCAGAACGACTTTTAGGTAAGTTATATTTATTGTTGGTTGATTTTGATTTTTTAAATATGTTTATATATATATTATATATTTATAAATATATTTAAGGACCGAGGAAGCGATTATCGGAATTCTAATAGTTTTTTGAAGATATAGTGCATGTTTTGAGAGATTTTTGAATTAACTTATTTAAATATTTAAATATATTGAATATTTCAAATAAATAATATTTTCTGAGAAGTCCTCAAATTATGTTTTGTATTTTTGAAAAGGAACTGGTGTTCATAATGGTAAGATCAGAAACAAAATTTTGTCTCCTTCAAATATTTATTTATTAATTTTAATTGACAATTTATATTTGTTGATTTATTTATTCCATTTGATTGAGTTTTGATTTTATACGTCTATTAAATATTAGCCGTGCTTAGAAGACATTAATTTAATTCTAAAAGTTTTTTGAATACAAATTTTTTTGAAATTAAAGTTGTAGAAGACTGACAGATTAAATCTGTTTTGATATTCAAATTTTGTTATATCCCTTCTATCAAATAAAAAGCCTTTTCCTATTTTATTTTATACATAATATATAAATTATATTTAGGCTTGAATAAAAATCTCATTATGGAATATCAATGGTTTAAAGAAAACCTTATAATACCTTACAGCTTTCTGTAATTTTTGTGACGAACATAGAATATCTTGATTTTAAAGTTAGTTGTTCAAGATATGATCCCAGGACGACTTTTATTATAGGTAAGTTATATTTATTGTTGGTTGATTTTGATTTTTTAAATATGATTTAGGAGATTATCGGAATTCTAATTGTTTTTTGAAGATATAATGCATGTTTTGAGAGATTTTTGAAATTACTTATTTAAATATTCAAATATATTGAATATTTCAAATAAATTATATTTTCTAATTTGAAATAAGGTTATTCTGATTTTCACAAATTTTTATTGTTAAACTCACAACAATTGTTTCGCTATCACAGTAGCATCATCAGGCAAGATCACATTTTGAATAACTAAGCTTGTTTCCGAAATCCGTGGCTATTTATATTACAGTAACTACAATAAATTTTTATTAGGAACTAAAACCCAAAAAAGGGGGGGTCCCTGCAAATTCCAGCTTATCTGAATATATTTAACAGAGGTGAGCTATTTAAATCTATTTGTTCGTTAAGTAATATTCCAATTTTATTATGTTTATTTATTTGTAGGGATTCTAACAGATTTAAGGCATAACTTTTGTTTTCTATATGTAGAATTTCAAAGTTATGGTTGAAAGTATGTCCTGTTTCTAACAAATGGTTGGAATATGTAGAATTGCTTTTATTATTGAGGAAACTCTTCAAATGTTCACACATTCTATGACGGAAAGTTCTTCCAGTTTGACCTATGTAAATTTTAGGGCAATCACCGCAGGTTAACTTATAAACCCCAGATTTATCATCCTTATGTGTGTAGTCTTTATTATTTTTGATATATTTTTTTTTTTTTTAATAAAGACTACACACATAAGGATGATAAATCTGGGGTTTATAAGTTAACCTGCGGTGATTGCCCTAAAATTTACATAGGTCAAACTGGAAGAACTTTCCGTCATAGGATGTGTGAACATTTGAAGAGTTTCCTCAATAATAAAAGCAATTGTACATATTCCAACCATTTGTTAGAAACAGGACATATTTTCAACCATAACTTTGAAATTCTACATATAGAAAACAAAAGTTATGCCTTAAATCTGTTAGAATCCCTAGAGATAAATAAACATAATAAAAATGGAATATTACTTAACGAACAAATATATTTAAATAGCTCACCTCTGTTAAATATATTCAGATAAGCTGGAATTTGCAGGGACCCCCCCTTTTTTGGGTTTTAGTGCCCAATAAAAATTTATTGTAGTTACTGTAATATAAATAGCCACGGATTTCGGAAACAAGCTTAGTTATTCAAAATGTGATCTTGCCTGATGATGCTACTGTGATAGCGAAACAATTGTTGTGAGTTTAACAATAAAAATTTGTGAAAATCAGAATAACCTTATTTCAAATTATTTAATATGGATTTTCACCAAGTAAGGACTGATACAATTCAATAAATTATATTTTCTGTTGGTTCATTTATTCCATTTGATATTGTATATTGAGTTTTGATTTTATACGTCTATTAAATATAAGCCGTGCTTATAAGACATTAATTTGATCAAACGGAGATTTAAGACCATTGTCGATTTAAAATTCGAAAGATACAGACGAAATGTAATGAACTAACTCTAATAGAGCCATGAGTCTGCGCACTAAATGAAACTGCAGTGTAAAATTTGTATAACTTACCATGAGTTAACCGATTCTGTACCTCCACCGTTTCCAGAATACCAATGATGATACGCGAATTTCAGCCATGCTGTGCAGTTGTCATTGAATTTCATATACTCGGATATCGAGTGTTGAATTCTCGAGCTTAAAGCAGAAGATTCCCGTTTTTCTCTCATCTAAACGGCAATATTGGGTTTCAACAGGTTGACCGCTTCTGTGTACATACTTTGACATTATAAACAACGCCTTTGTGTGTGTTCTCACATAACTCATCTTCTAATTACAGAGGGTATTACTGAACTACTCAAACTTTATAGAGAACGCAATTAAATCAATTACGAACGTGCTTTAAATACAACGAGCTCATTTCGTGGGTGAATGCAATAAAATACTGCCCCTGCTGCATTTTGAGTATATATAAGAAAAACTACCATCTTTGTTATTTTTTTCACATAATAGGACACCGATGATATATATGTACCTCTATTTTTGTACGAAAATCGATCGCTGAAAAATAAACTACTTGACACTCTATCGGATTCGCACAGCTGAGAAACGCAGAAAGAAAAAGCGTTATTTGACTGGTTTCTGAAAACCATCTCAAATTATTTAGTGGTGTTTATTGAGCCCACAAAAATATGGTTATTTATATCCTCATAAGGATGAACCAAAAAAAAATATTTCAGATATTTCGTCAAACTATTTTGCACAATATGGCGTTGATGACATCAAATTGAAGGAATAACTTGTCATACACAAGTTGAGTTAGGGTTTTTTTTTGTTATTATGTACTCTTACGAGTATTAAGAGTTACAAGAAGTAGAAAGAAAATATTCAAATAGTGTCGAGTGCTAAGGTGCACAAATAACACTAGACAGACACCAGAAAAACTATTGGTAAATGTGCCGAAAAAAAATACACGAAAATATGGTTGAAAATCTCTAGCAGAAATCCGGATGATATAGTGGATGATTCAACTGGTTTATCTTGTGAAGATCATCTTGATGTAGATAAACATATTATTTGATTCTCCCTCTATAACAATCTGCTTGAAGTTAGAATTCAATGTTGTTTTGTTTTTCTGTAGAATTTGCGGAAAATGTAAACAAACACAACATTTATATTTTAATTTGTATTTACAATACGCACTAATCAAAGTAATTTTCACATTTAATTCGAATCTTGTACACTGTATTTAACGATGAAGTTCTTGAAAAATTAGAATATGTATTCGTTTTTAATAATGATTGTTTGTTCACAACCTGCGAAAATTCTATTGAATTACAGTTAAGATGCCCTACGTAACTAATCTATTCATTTTAAATAATTGGGAATATTCTAGTTCGCATCATGAACGTAAAGAAATGGCAATGACAGAAGTGTTATCTACTTCAATGTGACGTCATCGTACGTTTAGCCAATCTAGATTATTTTGGTTACGTGGTAACAGATAATAAATAAATTGCGTTTATATAGTTATTGTGCATATTCAATTAAAATATAATAAAAATATGTTGCATGAGACTTATTACCTATTTTACCCAATTGTCATATCAAAGGGTCATACCAATCAACATTATTGTAATGTAAGAGGCAGTGAACATGGTATAGATAAACGTCACATGAAGGAAACATCGTTTCCGAAACGTATACGTCAGTTATCAAAAAATATAAATAGTCCCTCTATAAAGTATCCAGAATTTATCATTTTTCATAATTTTAACGTACTTTTTTTTGTAATATTTTAAGATAAAAGTAATGTACAAAAAAGATTCTGCAGATATTCGGCTATAGCCAAAGTTGCATGGCAACACTATTTGTCTATTTGCATATTGTTGATTGTTAACTAGTATACAATTTATGAAATAATGTCGCGACTAGAAAAAAGAAAACAGGTAGAATATTTGTATAGAAAAAGTTTTCGAAACGTTAAAGCATTAGCGCAATTGAATGAACTGGGAAAAAGTGCTGTATATGAGTATACATGATATAGGATAAAAATGGCATGGATATGAGGCATAGGCCAGTTTCAGAAAGTCCGCGTAAGATTAAAGGAAACAATTTAACGCTGTATTGGCCTTAGGACGACACAATCCGCGCCTTGGGTTTCGCAAATTGGCTAACAGATTTGGAAATCAACGAAATATAAAAGAAGGTCCAGAAACCGTCCGTATGTCACTGAAAAGACAGGGGCTAAATAACAAGGAAACCAAAAAAATCTCTATAATGACACCTTTACAAAAGGAACGAAGGATTTTGTCAAAGTTTTCAAGAAGATAATTTTAATAATGTTTTTATATCTGATGAAAGTTGGCTCCAAGTTAGTGGAAATCACTTAAAAATCCTATCAAAACAACCTGTAACCGTTCAAATTTCCCACAAAAATAATGATTTGGGGAGCAATATCTCAGCGTGGTGCTACGTCTCTCTGTATAGTTGATGGTACCATTAATAGTGAAAAATATTGTGGCATTCTAAACGATTTTCTCCTTGAAACGGCGCATGCTTTATATCCAGAGGAATGGCGTATTCAGCAGGATATATAAGATGCCATACTTCGGCCTATACTCAAGCTTAGATGCAAGAACACCAAGTGACAACCATTTCATGGCCAGCAGCTTCACCAGATCTTAGTTCCATTGAAAACATATGGGGACTAATGAAGATAACAGTTGTTTAGTCAAGTGTTTACAGTTAAATAGAGGTTGTATCGGGAGAAAATTTATCATTCTATATTGAAAATTTTAATGTGATGGAAATATATGAAATATAGAAAAATACACTTAAATCAGATAATAAGTTACTGTGTTTCGAAAGAGTTTTAGAACCACATTTAAAACATCTACCAGTTCTCATGAAGGACAATTTGAGAAATAATTTGAAAAAAAGGGCCGACTCAAAAACCCTATTAAAGTGATTGGTATAGTCCGTCTAGAGAGTATCCGGAATTTATTATTTTTCAAAATTTTGATATACTTCTTTTTTATAACATTCTAAGACAAAATTAATGTATAAAATAGGTTGTGCAGATAGTCGCCTATGGCCAAAGTTGGATGACAACACTTTCTGTTAAATATTGTTGATTGTCTCCGGGTACACAATGTATGCAATAATGTAGCAACTAGAAATAAGAAAACATGTAGAATATTTGTATAGAAAAGGTTTTCGAAACGTTAAAAAATTAGTATAATTTACTGAAAGTGCTGTGTATATGAGACAATAAAGAGGATAAAAATGGCATGAATATGAGGCATACACCAGTTTCAAGATGACCGCGTTAGATTAAAGGAAACAATTTAAACGCTTTATTGGCCTCAGGACGACACAATCTGCGCCTGGAGTTTCACAAATTGGCTAACAGATTTGGAAATCAATGAAATATAAAAGAATGTCCCTAAACCGAACGTACGTCACTTAATGAAATTTGTTTCTAACATAGTATAAATCACTAAAAAATCCTATCAAAACAAACTGTAACCGTTCAAATTTCCCACTAAAATGATGGTTTGGGGAGCAATATCTCAGCGTGGTGCTGCGTCTCTCTGTATAGTTGATGATACTATTAATAGTGAAAAATATTGTGGCATTCTAAACGATTTTCCAGAGGAATGGCGTTTTCAGCAGGATATACAAGATGCCATACTTCGGCCTATACTCAAGCTTAGATGCAAGAACAACAAGTGACAACCATTTCATGGCCAGCAGCTTCACCAGATCTTAGTCCCATTGAAAACATATGGGGACTAATAAAGATTGAAGTTGATCGAGCAGCGCCACGAAATAAAGATGATTCAATTCAGTCAGTGTTACAACCCTGAACTTCCATCACCGACAATTATGGAGGTGATCTAGTTTCGGGTGTACCTCAACGTTTAGTCAAGTGTTTACAGTTAAATGGAGGATGTATAAGTAAATAAGATGAATATTTTGTTATAATTTTCTAATTCAAGAATTAAATATATATATACTAAATAATTACAATTAAGCATTGTTTTTTCCGGATACTTTCTATATTCATAATCCACAGGATCGGCCAAAATTAGATTTCTATCAGATAATCATACATCCTTGAATGGATGAAGTTACTTTGTAATAGTTCATTTTACAAAATGGAATAAATAAGAAATCACTTCGTTTTCATCACTTCTTTATTATCTAGAATACAAGCCTAGTAGACTTATTACGGTCACCAGTTGAAAAATGAAGTAATATTACGAAACTAGGAGCACTTGATTAATAAAAAATTGATAGAAAACGAACTTACTTGCTCCACAAATCTTTGATTCAACAATTACTTTCTTGATTTCGCTGAATTTAATATTAGATTTATCTGTGCAGCATTTTCCAAATTGCCACAAATTATTTCAATGTCTAACTAAAAATAACTTATAATCTAATTAGAAAGAACGTAATTTTTGCGAGAAAATTTTCTGTGATCCATAAATTGCCATTGTCCAATTATTCTCGAGTAGTTCCTGATATTAATTTTGAACATCAAGTGATATAAATTATGATTTTTATCTTTGAATTACTAGACAAAAATGAGATCACTCAATTCTGATAAATATTCAACCTGTAACGAGGATTCTAATTATATTTTCACTTGAATTCAACAACCTGATCCTACCCTGCGTACACTCAATTTATATCTCAAGAGCAGATAATTAATCCATTAAGAACTCATCACTAGATTTTGGGAAACATAATTCCTTTCTGAATTAAAAGTAATCTATTTATATGATGCATTCGAGAGGTTATAAGTCAGCACTAGTTATTGACCTTTTCTATCAAATTGTATATGCCATATTTCTGTTAGTGCTCACATTAAGTTTTTGATAGACGTATTGAAATAACCAAGTTCACAGTTTTACCCAGTAGAGAATTAGATTTTATTTCTTTTCAAATAACCTTATTCCCCACAATACAGAGAGCTAATAAATTATTATTTCTCTTTTTTGTTTAAAAACTGAAACAGAAAAATAGAATTGTAGCGATACTTGATAGAAATTAATCGGTTGCACCTTGAAAAAGCATGTTATGATAAATAGGGAGAAAATAAATTATAATTTCCAATTAACACTACACGGGGTGTATATAAATTGTTGCGAAAAATTTTAGGTGGTGATTCCTTGTCAAAAAATCGGGTGTATCTTTTATATAAACTTTATTTTTTTTGAGCCCCCCCTGTTTAGTTACAGCCCCCTGAAGATGGCGCCCGAAAACAATTAAAAATTTTTTTTAACCGAAAAACTGACATTAATCGTAACTGAATCAAAGTTAATCAAAACTAGTCAATTATCATAACAAAATGACATAAGCTTACTAGATAAATTCTAGTTCGGAAATAATTCCAGCCTGTACGACTCAAGCTATCATGTTGATAATTTTTTTCTCAAAAACCTTGAATTTTAGCAAGAAATTGTAAAAGACCTTATTTGTTAGGAATGGATCAAGCTATCCAAAATTAATTTTTTTATAGTAAAATAGGAATATGGAAAACAGTTTCTTGCGGAAGAAGGTTTAGGGGTTGCTTTTTCTACCCCTAGCAATTATAGAGGAACACCACCAAAAATTTTTTTGGGTGCCTTATTGCCCGCATAATTTTATTCTTCTCAGTTTGTTGGTTTTTAATGAAAAATTATAAATTGTTTTTCGGGCGCCATCTTTAGGGGGCTGTGACTAAAGAGGGGGGCTCAAAAAAAAGTTTATATGGAAGACTCACCTTATTTTTTGACAAGAAATCACACCCTAAATTTTTCGCAACTATTCATATTTAATTTAATCAGTCTTTATGAAGCTGAAAATTGTTTCAACACAGGGTGTCATCATTTGAGCGAGTTATAAACTGAACTTCATCAAAAAGATCATCCTGTTAAGTAGTGTTTACACGTGTATGTAGGAGTTCAAAAAGCTTAACTTTATTATATCGGCATCCATGTTCCAGGGGTATCTGCTTTTGTTACAAGTGAGATTATTATTTTATTTATAATATATAATTATAATATTATAGATATTATTATTATTACTCATAATAAATAATAGGCGAATTATAAAAATCCACTTGATCGTTCAGTACGAGAAATTTATCCTCATTTAAGTGTTTCCTAATTTGTAGCGATTCCAATATTTATAATTTCACACCTTTAGGTTGGATATTCAAAATTTTAGTTTTTGTTTTGTGAATTTATGACTATGTTCGATAAGATGATTTGCATAGTTTAAATCACGCTTATTCAATCTATAACTTCTCAAATGCTCTTCAAATCTCTGATAGACACTGCGGCCGCTCTGGCTTATATACATGGTGTCCCAGAAATCAACGTCAACCCGTACTGGCTATCAGAAAAATATTAAAAATATCTGTGGCATGCTTTCAAAATGATAGACATTTAAAAGAAAATCTAAAATTCTACACCCTGTGACGGTCTTTTTATTCCTGTTGACACAAATCTTCACTTTTTCCAAATATTTTTTTATGTAACCCTGTATAATGCTTCTCTAAACTGTTATCAAAATTTCAAAACCAATTTTTTCCAAAAAAAGTTCAAAATAAAAATTTTGCCCAGTCTAAACAGACTGTACTGAAAAAATTATACTACGTGAGTTTGACGTCAAAATTTGACGCATAACACATGGTAAATTCTTGCTGAAATTGTAGACAATTTTTTTTTGGAAATAATCCCGTTTTTAAGAAATTTATCTACCTTAATTAAAAATTATTCTAATGTGCCATTTTAAGGTGCATTTGAAATAAAATTCAGTGGATTCCTTAAGTTTTTAATCAAATTAAGATTTACAAGAAAGTTCCACTGAACATTTACGCAGTATGTGGTATCAAGAAGATGGCTGCCCAGCTCATTATGCTGCCACAGTAAGAGAATTCCTCAATCAAGAATACCCCGATAGGTGGATTGGGTGGAGTGGTACGATTTCGTGGCCTGCTCGTTCACCCGATATAAACCCTTCTTTCACTGGGATACGATAAAGGAGAAATTGAATTCCAAACCGATCCAAGATTTGGATGAGCTGCGCTGAAGACTTGCAGGAGCCGCTGAAGGCATACGCTCGTCTTATTACTAAATCATTTTTAAGGAGATGTAGAGCTTGTATTGCAGCTGATTAAAACATTTCGAACATTTGCTGTGAAAATTCTCTTACAAATTATAACCTACGTGTGAATTTATGTGAAAAGTATTAGTATAATAATATATTATTTTTTATAATCCAACAAAAAATTCTAGAAGAAAAAATCAGAACACAAGAAAATTGCTTATTGAATTTATCTTCTCGAATCAATTTGAGCAATTTTAAAGAAACAAAAAGTTCTCCTGCAAACTAAATATTGTAGGGGTTGACTTTTCCAACCTGTGATGAAATTTCAGAATTGAAAAACCATCAGAAAGTGACTTTTAATTGCATTCTTCATAATTATTTCATATGGGAGATATTCAATAAAAACAAAACTAAGCAGGGAAGGGACTGAAAACAAAAAATTGTATGAAAGACCCCCCATCAAATACTGCTGTAGAACCACATCTTCCAATTTTTTGCATCAATTTAGAAACATCCTGTATAATGATTTGATAATCAAACGGCCACATACTCACTCGATAATCCATTATTTCGATTGTTTAGTCCACACACGACACTTAAGAACAAATTATTTCAAATAGTAAATTATGGAATTGCCAAGTCATTATATTTAATATCTCAAATAACAAGCATCAATACCTTGCCACAAAGTTTAATTTTATAAAATTTCTTAAAAACTTTTTGAAATTAAATTAAATTAATGCCTCATAAACACTGTTTCTTTTTAATAGACCTATAGAATTAACAGTTATTGATATTTAAGATATTGAAAAAATCTTCGATGAAGTAAAAATCCCCCTTTTCAGCATTATATTTATATAGATATAAAGATGGCTTAAATTGACACGATCACTATAAATGTTGGTAGGTAACTAAGTATATTAACTAATGACATAGTTGTCGAATAGGTGCTTCCATATATACTAAATAAAATAACTGACTTGGTTTTTAATTGGATTTCACAACTTGTTGCTTGGAAGTAGTGCGTTCCGATGCTTGGCTTTTTTCACATTTTATGGTTTTCATCAGACTTTTTTTATGCATTCGTACCAGAGCGCCTTTAAGTTCGGGTAATGTCTGCATTTTGCGAAATCTATTCAGAAAATGGTCTCAAAAGTTTGCATCAGACCTCCATATAAAAATTTCGTACCTAATATTATACAGAAATAATAAATTCTTAATCCTTCCATATTAAAACATAAAAATTCCTTCTATAATACCTTTGTCCACATCCATTAATGGTTCATTACTTTAATAAATTAAAAATAGTAATGGAATGCAGCAGGGATGATCAATTTGGACTTATCGATGAAGATTTAGTGAAAAAAATTGAACGGACTAGTATGTTCATTTGTATATTATCCCTTTTTTTATTGAAGAGGTTATTTCCTGATCCAAGTTTCATAGTTTTTTTAGTATACTTCCAGTTTCAAAATGAAGTAACTAATGAGAAAACTCGGGTTACTGTATTCCTTTTCAATAAAAAAAGATTTTGTTGTCAAATTCAATCCCGCCTGACTGGTTGTTTGAAAACAATATAATTTTGTGAAGAATTAACTTAGAAAACTTGTAATTTTCAGGGTAGGTTTCGAATTCAAACGAGAAGATTAAATTTGTAAATGAACAAACCCATGGGTTCAGGGAATTAAGTCATCAGAAATTTGGTGTACCAAAAACAAAGATCCAACCAAATTCAATTGGGGAAATTAAGTGTAGATTAATGATTTGAATGTTCATGGAAAACTTAGTAAAAACAGCATTATAATCATTATACTATTATAGATTAGATAGAATCCAGGAACGTAGCTAAAAAGATTAATCTTTTTTTTGGATGTTATGAAGTCAGAATTTTCTTGAAAAGCAAATTATTTGCAGATTTTACTTATACACTTGTAGAAATCATAGAAGTTCTACAAAATTCGGTAGATGGACTGTTTAAAAGTCAGAGTTGAAAGTGCGAGGTGCTAAATTTGAAGCCAAAAGAGCAAATTTTACATTTTAAACTTTCGAAGATGCCAAATATCAACCAATGATATGACAACCTCAGTCAAACAACATATTGAAGTGTTAAATACAATCAATTTTACACTAATTCTTAAATTTTTTCGTTATTATTCAAATCATGAAAAATTTGTAAAATCAATAGTTCTTTGAATTCACTGCTGCCTGTATACGATTAGCTCCTATATTCATAGAGAAAATAGTCTACAATTTATAAGAAAGAGTTTAAATAAGTCCAAATTTTTTTTTGATTACTTCATAAATCATATGGAGCCATTTTCCTATTTAACATAAAAAAGATTATCGTAACTCAAACAAAAAAATTGTTTTGAAGGCTACATTAATATATCAACTAGATATCAATAAAAAATCAACCTGTATCTTTAAGGATATTGAATAAATTTATTAATCTAATTCTTTCAGTATTGAATCACACTTAAATTTCAATAGTCAATTGAATCAGTGCACAAGTACATTAAATTGACAAGTGGCTCCGATAGATATTTATAGTACCCTGACTTGGGATTGCAATATATCAGATAATTTGTTTTTTTCTTTTTGAGGGACTTATCAGGATTTCTGATAACAGAATTGCATATTTCCTAATATCCAAAAAACTGATTTGAAAAGTATAGATTATGCAATGTTGAACAATATTTAAATTGATGACTTACCTAAATTTAAATATCCAGTGTCTATAAGAACTTTTTTTATATTGTTCCTCCAAAATATCAGAGTCAAAAGAAGGATCCCACCATGATTTCTGAGAGGCCCTTTCAAAAGGTATAGGAAAAAATCTGCCCCAACAACCAGATCGTTGAGAGACTTCAGCCAAATAAGTTTGAAGGGTAGGATCAAGGCTCAATTGTTGATGTTCTTCATCAACAACCTCTGAAGGATGATCTTCATGAATTGTTTGTGTATCAGACTTGCTGAAACTAACTGAAGAACTCCTCTTATCAAACCTCATTTCACCTGAATTGTTTAAAATTATTCAGGTGTTATACAGGACAAACTTCATTTTGAGATTTCTGAAATATTTCCTTCTTTGAATTTCGAAAAGGGAAAAATTCAAAAGGCTCACCTGTTTTATCTCTTATCATTTCTAGTGTCTACATTTCAAAAAAGTGAGTTATTGGAAGTATGAGCATATTCATTATAATCTAAACCAAACAAACCAGTAGTATGTGTCAACAAGAATGTTTGCGCTGTCCTCTTTTCTGATTTATTGAAGCACTTCATTATTAATTAATTGAATGATTTAATCAAATTCTGGGGTGTTTTGAAACTTGGTTATATTTTAACTTTAAGAAGAGCATTCATTTAACTGGAGAGTATACAACATCAATTAAAAAAACGTTTGAATTTTTCAAATTATAACCTCATATGCATAACTGGGTAGGCACTGAAATTCACGATCAACAGTGGTTGCGCAGAGTGCGAATGAATAAGTAACTTGGTGGAATGGGACCAGAAAACGCGATGGAAAATTGTGGAAAAACTGACATTCGACAAATGATAACGCATGCTTTTTGAAATTCGAGCTACACTCAAACAGGTGACTTTGACAGATCCAAATGCTCTACGTTCCATTCTGACAGGTGTAATCCACATAACGTAAATAAATTAAATTAATTAATTAAGTTAATTATAACATTATATTATATTTGTTTTATTATTCACAAAATTTCAAGCTTCAAACTATATTATATTCCCGACAAATGGATTTGTATATTTATCCCAATATTTCGCTTCTATGAATGAATTCGACCATAGAACATAGAATGTTTGTTTATAGTCATCCACTCCTCTTGTCAAAATTACACAAAATTCAAATGTTGTCATATTCTTCTATTATTTCAATGATTGTTTAAACTGTGATGAATCATATGCTTACTTAGATTTAACGAGTGTTAATTAGTTCAGTTCTAAATATAGTGATTGTATGAGTTTCTTATAAGAAAAACCGACTTTCCAAATTTTTCATTCATAACCTCTAATTCATAGGGGTGAAGTAGATATCAAAGTGCCTTCCCGTTGTCTTATAGGGAATAAAATTATATTTTTAAATAAAAATGACAGTAACATATACAGCGCAAGTTGCTACTGTAAATGGACTAGGCTGTTTCCTTAAATTATTAGGAAGGTAAGTGCAGACACCATTCATCAAATCAGCACTTTAACTATCTGAGTGAATTTTGGTAATCATTTAATAAAAACAATATTTAGTGTAATGAGCTCATAAATCAAGTAAAAGTTCCTTTCTTGAATTCTTACGTAATAACACAATAATTGTGTTCAATTTACTTAAAGTTTAGAGAGATTAGAATTGGTTTTTTATTACTGGTTCAACTAGAGGTAAATCATTTTGCTTTTATTTCATCGCTTTCTATATACAAAAAAAATTATGAATGCATCAAGATAAGTGAAGTCCAGTAAAATTTATTTAACTTACTGGAAAACAACAAATTGTTACAGATATATGCAAACATTTTTTCTCACTAATATCAAAAAGAACTCTTAAAGATGATATGAAGAACAACCATACATGGATCTTAGCCTCATGTGATTTGAATATTAAAGTTTTCTGAATAATAAAAATTTGTTTGAAGAGGTTATAATTGATTCTTTCTCTCCAAAAAACATGTTTTAATATTATTCTCACCAAATCTTAAGTTGTTGAATTTTTTATAAGTTCAGTAGAATATTGTGTGAATTAATGAATTACCAATCTGAATCAAGTAAGTACTGTGAATTCAAAGTGGCCTATTTTAGTATGGGAATTTATTAATTCAGATAATGTTACTTACTATTGGTTGGGAAGCTTAAAATGGTTAATATTAATATTTCATTTGAACTGAGCATTGACAAAGTTTAAATATTACCTATTTTAGATAATAACCCCCCTCTTTATGCTTGTTGAACCCCGAAGAAGTCTGAAATAGGGGTTTGATGAATATTTCTTATCTATTAACTAATAATCTTGTACAATAGTTGTTGGTTAGTACAAAAGTGATGAAATCTGAAAGTTTAGGACCCAAGAATGAAAGGCTTTTTCCAATCAATCGTTGCCATCGACCTCAACATTATATACAAAGCTGAAAATTCATGATTCAAAAGTTATGCTCAGTATCTGGTGGGACCAAGGAGGCGTTGTATTCTATAAGCTGCTAAAATCTGGTGATTCAATTACGTGTGATCGATACCTACTGCAATTACTTCGTTTGAGCTCTTCATTACGAAAAAAACGGCCGGAATATAAGGATAGACGTGATGAAGTTATTCTTTTGCATGACAACGCTCGGCCTCACATTGCAGAAGTTGTCAAAAAATATTTAGAAACGATCAAATGGGATATCTAACCGCACCCGCCGTATTCTCCGGACATTGTTCCTTCTGACTACTGCCTGTTTCGCCAGATGCAACACGATTTGGCAGGTCACTGCTTCTCTTCTTTTGAAGAAATCGAAAATTGGCTTCAAAATTGGATCTCCTCAAAAGACAAGTGGTTTTTCCGAGACGGGATTTCGAAATTGCTTAAGTAGTGATGAACAATATTTTGAATAATTTGTTAATTCATAATCATTTGATGAAATAAAGACATTTTTTGAGCTAAAAAACGGAAGGAGTCAATTTGTACTCCTAATATGTTCAGTGAAATTCTCCTATGTGTTGAAAGGAAATGTGTAAAACTTAATTATCGATTAATTATTTAGTAACCGCAAATTAATTTCAATTATAATAGACTGCTAGTGCCCCTAAGTAACATAGGTTATATTTAATTTCCATAAAAGTTAATTTGCTTCTCGAAATCTCAGTGTGGGGATCCATTAAGGATAAGTGTTAGGCTAATCATCTAGGAACAATTGATGCTTTGTGTTGAAACACGAAATCGAAGTTGCCATTCATGAGATTGAGCCCCAAACAATCGACAACGTACTGAAAAATTGGGTTGATCAGATGGGGTAGTGTAGCCAGTAGAGGCGGTCATTTGAATGATATTATTTTTCATTCTTAAATGTTAAAGTTCAACCTTTCTAATAAACTCAAAAATTTGAAAAAATATTCATTAGTTTTTTTGATTATAGCGGATGAAAAATGCTGGTTTTAAATGATTTACCCATTATAATAATACCCGAGTTTTATAGTTTTAACACATTTTCAAACACATACAGGTTATGTCTGAAGATTTTATATTATGTTTGAGTTTATTTTTATGAGAACTTCCTGAAATATGGAATTCTAGAAGTCTGTCTGTTCTTTTAGAAAATTTGTGGTTAAGTTATTGCTGTAATTAAAATTTCCAAAATATCCACTTTTCTGCCTTCGGAAAAAATTGTTTGGCGAAATTAGAGTTATCTTTCTGAGGCTTGAATGGAGCCTCATATTCCTTGAACCTTTTTGTGGAAGTTCTTTCTGTTTAGCCTACATATTGCTACTGCATGACAATTTATGAAAATAAACTCCTGGGCTATTATCGAGATTGTTTTTGAAGAATAAATCGAAAATTTTATAAGTTTGACTAAAAGCTATTTCAATATTGCTTCTTAAAATTATCTGAGTAATCCTTTGTGACATGTACCTAAGCGTGGCAAATTTTTCATTATTGTTTTCTATTTTTGAAATGGGTTATATTTGTCAAAAATACTCTTTTTGTGAAACAAAAGGCTATTTACCGGCAGAGTTTATAAAAAGAGTGGCGATATGGGTCCAATGTTCAAAGACCGATCTAACTTATGAAAGTATTTTCATTCACGTACAATTTTTTGTTTGTTTTGCTACGAACGAAAGAAAATGTGACGATTCTCAATTTTGCACTAGTCTCGAAGATTACAGACAACAATTAGACAATCGCCCTCTCACCGCAAGTGTCATACCGGTCCATTTAACCTACCGACTCATTGAACTACCTGAACATTTTTTATTAATCAATTATATTAATCAATGAACTAACACTAGACTCGTAAACGGAGAATCCGCTCTGATGCGGGTTCGCATCTTGGCGAGGAAAGAAATTTTCTCACAAGGTTGACCAGAACTGATCTCCTAACTCGGACAAGCTAACGCTAAAGCTTCGGGGGGATATTTACAGATGAAATAGGAGTATCAGGATAATATCAAACAGTTGAAAGAATGAATAGAATCATGATTAAGGAGTATGAGCTATAGTGATAGAAAGTTCTAGAAATCAATACATCTGTATAACAATTCTATACTCAAACAAACTCGAGAATGTTTTGTTGATCACAGAGGCAAATTCCAGACATGCACACGTTTCAAACTGATCGGTTTTCGTCAGTGCAATGTATGCTAGTGACTCAAAATCTGTGGAGTATTCGCTATACACAGAGACACTAAGGTATCAATAATACACTAGCGCCATCTAGAGTATGCAAAATACATACAAGACATACCTTTGCGAGTTAATTCAAGTGAAGGAATATATTCTCGCAATTTTCACGTTACTAACGCAGAAAAAACTTTCCTCATGATCAAATCAGACCATAATTTACCGTACAGATCAGCCGAATTAATTTATTTGAATATGAATTATGAGCATTACGCCCAATTCACTTTCATAACTGTCTGAAAATGTATCAAGAACTTTCACAGACATGGTTCGATTTGATAGAAAACTTGAAATCCAATCTAAAAAATTTCCCCTGAAACCTAGATTGTACAATTTACTGATAACAAACTGTAGTGCAAGGCAATTGAAAGCTCTTGTGAGATCAAAGAAAATACCACATACACAAAGTCCCTCATCCAAAGAGCGATAAATGTGGTCGAAAAAGTGAAGAGCAGCGGTTTGAGTCGATCTTTCTGCTGACAATTAGAAATTAATTGTACTTGTTCAGGTAATTAGTCATATGATTCACACCACATCCTTTCGATTACCTTGGAAAAACATCCATTGATATAAGCCGATAATTAGTAATGCTGTAAGCATAATTTTTCTTATATATTGGTAGCATAGTTGCATGCTTCAAAATATCAGGAAAGACACCAGAAGAAACCAATATGTGCTAGATGATCTGCCATATCGTCTGCTATGATCTGTAAAATTCTTGCAGAAACACAGTCTGCACCAGGTGTCGTTTTATTTTTTAAAAGCTTAATAGCATCAAGTATTTCATATTTGTCTACTGGATGGAAAAAAAAAGTTGTCGCCGCCATTGGAGAAACCGTACATGAGTCAGATATGTCTCCATAAGTTTCAATAAGGCAAGACCTCGCCACTGATGAGAAGTATTTCCCAAAAGCATCAGTAACTTTGGTAGGTTCGGAACATATTTGACCATTTAAATTTAATTTGGGACCGTCCTACTTCTATTATCAGACAAGTTTATGAGTCTCCGATGGAATTCCAACTTAGAGGATTCCAACAAGTGATTATAGTCTGCTTTGGCTCTTTTTTACAGTTCTAATGATTGTTTGGTTTGACAGTTTTATGTAACCAAAACAAGTTTTTCAAATCACTGCTCTAGCACGTTTGATTTTGGGCGTCATCCATTTGATAGTCATATTATCCGAAACATCTCTATGTCTCAATGGGCAGTACTTGTTCACCGCAAAGTTTATCGTGTCGATAAATGAATTGAAAGACATATCAACATCAGTCGTCGAATAAACATCGTCAGAACAAGAATCAGATATTTCAAACACTAGTTCATTCAATTTTACAGATATTATATCTCTACTTAATTTATACATTTGTGTACTCATACGAGTATCATCATAAATTTGAAAAAAACAATCAAGCAAGATGGCCAAGTGATCACTGAAGTGACATTCGAACACGTTTGCTCTACAGTGATTCAAGTTAGCATCGGTTGTAATGTAGTCTACTTTTGAAGACGATGTATGACCATTAATATTAGTGAAGATTCGGGTCGGATATAGAGAAGTTATCTTCAAGTTATAGCAAAGCAGTAGGTCATTCAACAGGTTTGTAGCCCTGCATTCACTCAAATGGTCAATATTGAAAACGCCACACAGGAATAAACAATCTACAAAATTGCAGCAATATTCTAATAGATGACTTAATTTTAGTATAAAATTGTCAACATTACCCGAAGGTGGTCTGTAAACACTAATTATACAAATCCTCAAATTTGCACGCACCATCTTCACATCACAGAACTCACACTCCATGTCTTCTGAAAGACTGGAGATTGGTAATCCCAACACATCCAGATCAGTTTGGGCGAAAATGGCAGCACCACCATGCTCCCGTGTTGGCCGGCAAAAACTAGTATCCAATTTATATCCCGGTGATGACATTACATTCAGGCTAGCTTCATTACACCATAGCTCAGCAACACTAATAATAACATAAATAGAGGTTAATTCTTGATATATTTAAATAACACTAATAATGTTGGATTTTTGGTTTGATGATAACACAGACAAGTCGTTCATCTTGTTAGTGATTTATAGATTTTATTATTGCCCTGATACTCCTAGATCTTCCGTGAAGATCCCTCAGAAGCTTTTTTCAGCTTGTGCGAGTTAGGAGTTCAGTTGTGTTCTGGGTAGGCTTTGTTACTGCGATCTTGCGTCACTTTAGGTCACAGCTCTGTTAATTTTTAACCCAACAGTAAAATGGTGGCCGACACATGTCCAACTATAAAATTTCTTTCCCACCTGAACAGGATTCGAACCCGGACCTTCCGGTCACGAGTCTGATGCTCTACCAGTGAGCTGTCCGCGCTCATATTGAATATTCAAATGCAAAAGCCTGAATTTCCAAGTCATATTCTAGAGCAGACCGGAATTTTTTAGTTGGCAAATTCAACAGTTTTGTATCGACAACCTGCGTTGATAAAAAGAATGAACACTGCATCTGTTTGCCCAGTTTGATTGAACTGTGACTTTATTGTATTTATCCTCATGATTAAGTACTTTGGAGGACGCATAAATATCGGGATAACGACACTTCAATAGTTCACATCTGACATCAATAAAATTTTGACTTATTATAGAAAACTGTCAAAATCAGCAGCTGTAATAATGGGTCTCAAATTTGAAACATACAGTGCCTTGTATCGGGTGTTTTTTAGAGTGATAGAACTTTCGATAGGGATAACTGTGATTTGACAGAAGGTAGCAGCCATATTGTTTTGACATTTCTGTTCAGAAAGTATTGATAAATTATCATGAAAAGACTCACGCCTCAACAACGTTTACAAATTGTTGAAATTTATTTTCAAAATCAGTGTTCTATTCGCCAAACTTATAGAGCAATTTGTGAAATTTTTGGTTTACATAATCGTCCATCAGAGCAGCTTGTTCGTCGAACTATCGATAGATTTCGGACAACATTTTCTCTACTCGATGCAACAGCAACAAAACAAAGAACTGCACGTACAGAAGAAAATATCGCTGCTGTAAGTCATAGTGTTAATGATGATCCAGATTTGTCTATTCGTCGACGTTCACAACAAGTTGGACTCTGTGTATCCACCACATGGAAAATTTTGCGTAAAGATCTTGGTCTACACCCATACAAGATCCAACTGGTTCAAGAACTAAAGCCACTTGACCATAATAAACATCGTTTGTTTGCTGATAGGGCCCTAGAACAGCTTGAAGTTAATAATAATAATAATAATGTTTATTCAAAGCAATCATATAAATAAACATAATAAGTTACAGAGGTCTCCATTTCAGAGAATGGATGCCTGTGCGTAACATAAAACTTAACAATTTTCTTAACTGTGGTGATTATAACTAAGGTTTAATTCATGTATAAGAAAAACTAATTAACAACAATTTTCAATCATTGTATGTATCATTGTATCATTGATCCACTTTTTTATCGTAAAATTGTGTTTAGTGATGAAGCTCATTTCTGGTTGAACGGCTATGTAAACAAACGAAATTGCCGTATACGGGGTGAACACAATCTTCAAGAAGTGCTGCAGGTTCCATTGCATCCTGAAAAATGCACTGTATGGTGTGCTTTACACACTGGAGGCATCATCGGTCCATATTTCTTTAAAAATGATGCTGGAGCTAATGTTACAGTAAATGGTGCTCGTTACAGATCGATGATCAATGAATATTTGTTTCAAAATGGTACCGACCCAGAAGTGTTTTGGTTCCAACAAGATGGTGCTACACCTCATGCTGCTACCGTAACAATTGATTCATTGAAAGAAACATTTGGCCACTCGACCACGATAAGCGTCGTTTGTTTGATGACGGGCCCTAGAGTAGCTTAAAGTTTATCCACTTTTTTATCGTAAAATTGTGTTTAGTGATGAAGCTCATTTCTGGTTGAACGGCTTTGTAAACAAGCAAAATTGCCGTTTATGGAGTGAAAACAATCCTCAAGAAGTTCTGCAGGTTCCATTGCATCTTGAAAAATTCTTTGTATGGTGTGCTTTACACTCTGGAGACATCATCGGTGCATATTTCTTTAAAAACGATGCTGGAGCTAATGTTACAGTGAATGGTGCTCGTTACAGACCGATGATCAATGATTATTTGTTTCAAAATTTTCATGGTATCGATCCAGAAGTGTGTTGGTTCCAAAAAGATACACCTCATGTTGCTACCGTAAAAATTGATTTATTGAAAGAAAGATTTGGCGATAACATGATTTCGAAAAATAATCCAATTAATTGGCCTCCAAGATCATGGGACATAACTCCACTGGATTATTTTCTTTGGGGTTATGTCAAGTCATTGGTTTATTTGAAATAGTTCTGTGTGGGGCAAATTTGTAATAAACTTTGATGTTTTGAAGCTAGGAATGCATTAGAAGGATCCTTCTTTACTTATATTACATCTTCTATTTCCATTCGGGAAGGCAAACAATGGCGTTTCCTTTATCCGCTTTGGTGAAAATTTGCATTTCCTCTTCTTTCTTTTTACAGATTTCTTTCAATAATTGTTTATGGTGGGAAATTTTTTGATTATTTGTCGTTTTACTATTGTGTTTGATGGCTTCTACCAACTTATATTTATGAAGGTTTGGATTATTGATTGTTTTCAGATGTCTAACAATGACAATAAAAATATGAACTCAAATGGAGGATAATTAAAATTTTTATTACCATAAATAGGTTGTTAATATACCTGCCACATCAGGCTTTTTTCTTCTTTATCATTTTTTCGGGTGTATAGATACATCTAGTGTATTCAGTTGTTTATATACCCGCATTATTTGATCTTCATATTTTAAAATATTCTAAACTCAATTAGATGAAATCCTATCATAAAGCAAATAACGTTTTTTACTCTCAAGGTACTTGAAATTAAAAAATTAATCGTATAATTGTTCCGAAAATCTTATCTCTTTCATCCAGGAAAGCAAATATACAAATTGCAATGATATAATGTATCATCTAATTATTACGTGTTATTTTCCACATAGAAAGAATTGAAATGTAAATCTGTCAACACCAATAATTAAAACAAAAAAAATCAACATCTTTACTCCCTTGATTTCGCAAAGTAGATTTTATGCCCATGAAAAGATCAAGATCATAACATGGCGAAAAGCACTGACGTGAAGTCAGGAGATTTTAAGCGCTTGTTCATATCGCTCATGATACAAAATTGTGCATTAGCATTCGTGTCGTGATTTTACATATAAATGCTAAATTTAAACTAGATCGTAGGACTCTTGCTATGATATTCAAACAAATGAATTCGGCTGATCGGTACCAAACAAATATCATCATGGAAATTTTAACAGCCTGTAGTTGGGTGATGAGGCGTTTGCGAACCTATGTTTATAGGACATTTTCGTTTTGAAATTGAATATTCTATAGACCGTTAAAGTTATTCTAAAAAAGTGGACCACCCTGAAATCTTTGAGATAAAAAAAATTGTTAATCCAACCTAAAAACTTTACGGTTCACGTTTTCAAGTAAGTATATTTCAAAAGTTGTAACTATCGAATAGTTTCGGAAACTGTTCGATAAAAATCCGTGAAACTGGACACAGAAAGCGGCTACTGTGCAACAATAATCTTCCAAGCCTTCCAACCAAATCAATTCATAAATTTTATCTTGATACTCCTAGATCTTCAGTGGAGATCCATCAGAAGCTTCAGTGTAGCTTGAGTGGGTTAGGATATCAGTTGTATTCTGGTCTGCTTTGTTACTATGTCCTTACGCCACCTTAAGCACATACATTTTCGACCCAACAGGAATTGATGATCGGCTATCCTAACGAGAAAATTTCTTCCCTCCTTAAGATGCGAACTCGCACCGAAGAAGGTTCTCCTCTTTCGGAGTCAGATGTTTGAAGAGCTACACCAACGATTTATTATTAAGGGTTGTGATTCAACTAAATTGTTAGCCACAAACTTATTGAATTTTTTATTTTAAAATAATTAACCTTTAAGGTTATGCTATATTCTTTTTAGATATGTTTTTTGACGGATGGTCCATTTTGATGAAATAATTTTATCATTTGCACGTGTTGTTGAACGATATATCTGTCCATGATGATTTGGCAAAACGAACTGAATAAATGACAGTCATTTTGACAAATGTAGCTTGAACATTAAGGCTGATATCAAATGTCACAATTCGAAAAACCCTATTGGAAGACTTGTTATAACTACTTATTTTGTCTCCAGAAAAAAAATTGGAATTTAATCTCGTTATTGATTTTTCTGTTGAATGTTAACGTGATCGTTTGAACACCGGTAATGCACCGTCTCCTGATAGAAGTGGTTTTGCCAGAAAACATGAAACAAGTCCGCAAAATCGTTTTGACAAACCGTAAAGATACAGCTTTAACTTTGAAGATATCAAAGGAAATTGCAGGCTCTGTTTTGCATAAAAATTTATCTATGAGAAAGCTAGTTCCGAAGTTAGCGTTTGCTAACGGTGGACCGAGCTGTTTTAACGAAATAAACAGGATGTTTTTGTGTAGATATGTGACAGAAGATGTTAACATTTTAAATAGATTAGTTAAAAATGTAAACATCAAGGAGCCAAAATGTTGGCGAAACAATTGTTGTCAATTAATAAATTGTGGAAAAATTCTTTATTACTTTATTTGATTAAAATGGATTTCTAACAAGTGAGAACCGATTCCATCAAATTCTTCATTTTCTTCTTTTGATATTTTCGAAAATATTTACTGCATTTGTTATCCATTGCCACCACAACAGTTTATCATCGTTTATCACTAATAAAAAGGAAATTATCATTTTTTGATTGATATCATTGTTTCAGATGGAAAGGAAGTATTTACAAATTAGTGTGGATGGATCTAATATTATATTTAACTCTATATTATTGCCTAAATTGCCTATATAGATTTTGTTTAGATGATGCAGGAAAAGAGTAAGTATATTCAATAGTTGCTTATAGTTTCAACTGCATTTCTGTATTGTTTTAGATTATTTCAAGATGTAGTTCAGTACTGCAAATTATACATCGATCTCATACCATTGTCTTTCGTGTTAGGTTTTTATGTTTCAATTGTGATGACAAGGTGGTGGGGACAGTACACCACTATACCATTTCCAGATAATTTAGCAGTATTTGTTAGTACAACAGTACACGGTCAGGTAAACTATCTAACTGATATTAAGAAAACTGAACTAAACTATCTAACTGATTTTGAAAAATTTATGTTTCCATTTGAGCTATGCACAAGTGAAAATATTTACAGTCTTTACTCTCTTTACTCCCTTTATTAGACATTATCCAATTATTAATGTTCAGTCGAACTACCTCTCGCTTTTAATAGTACAACCATTCTTCTAGGCGTGCTATTATTGCAGCAAAACGTATTTTCTTCGATTTGTTATTGTGGCTCCAATGATATATTATTTTCTCTGTTAATTGCACCCTATTTATACTGTTTTCTTTTTCCGATTCCCGTTTTAGGCACTCCCAGATATTCTCGATTGGTTTCATGTCAGAAGAGTTCCCGGCCCATGGTACTTCCACCAAGAATTTTTTTACGCTTTTAGCAGTAAGGCAGGAAGCCCCATCTTGAATGAAAATTTTACGCCCTTTGCCAAAAGGTTCGTTGATCTGTGGTATCAACTTGGTCTGCAGAACCAAGTACTGGTCTTGCTGCATGGTTCCCTCCACGATATGAAACTCCCAAACTCTTCCAACTGATTACCGACCTCATGATCACATCACAGATGTGGAATGCTTAACTCTTTCCACTACACAGTCTGTATGGTATTTTTCTTGTAGTCGCCTCCGAAGAAAATGAGCTCAATCATCCTTTATTTGTAAAATTGTTTCATCACAAAAGCAAGCCTGAGAATATCCAATAACCATAAAATATCGAAACAAAAATATTTTCAATCATCTGCAAATGGACCCAATTCAACCGCTTTTTGATCATAGCTGATGTCAATTTTGGCTTTCTAATGGATCTTCGACATTTGAACCCAATGCCATTACATACTATAGCCACAGATACAGAACACCCTGTCTCTTGAAATTTGTTTCTAACTTCACAGTGGCTTGCCTTTCTATACAGGGTGACAAGAAAAACCTCGCATCAATTTTTTTTCATTTAACTTGATTAAACAAAACAACGAATAATAATAACATAAACTTTGGTAATAATATATTTAAGTGGTTTCGAAGTAGCTTCCTTTGGCGGCGATAAATAGCTTCAGATGCAACGGGCCGCAGCTCTTCGGGCGTTAATCGGTCCCATTCCCGGCGCAGGGATTGCTTCAGCGACTCCAAACTTTTGTGGTGTTTAGCACACGCCTTGAGCTCCAAATTCGACCAGTCCGTTGGATTGAGATCCTAAGTTTTTCTTGTCACCCTGTATTTCAGAGCCAGATTATTCAAATCTCGCTCTCCCGTAGGAGTTATTGAAGGTTTTCTACCACAACAACCCTTCCAAGTAGTTTCAACGGGTTGGTTTGCTTGCAGTTTTAGGCTCAAGTGTAGATTGAGATATCGAACACAGATTTGGAGTATGTCTTTGTCTGCATGTTGTATTATGTAATAGCGCAATAACAGATGATTTTTCTTCTAAAGAAACATCTTTACTCCTTCCCATCTAAAAAAAAATTAACAGAAGACTGAAGGAACGTTTTTTTTTGCGAAGAATTACAAACGAACTATTAGTATCCTGAATACTAATCTTTTCAATGAAATTCACTACAAATTTAAACACTTAAGGGATCAATATCAATTATTTTGCATCCTCAAATAAGGAAGAATAGTAATGTTCTTTGGAGTAAATCTAATAAAGTGAGCAGGGACTGTATGTCTCAGAACTTATGAAGTCCATGTATATAAGTGAAAAAAAATTGTCATCTTCACCCGACCAAAAGGTTAAAGTTTTAGAGTTATAGTTGTTTAAACAGGATTTTAAAGTATAACTTATACTAACCATTTAAGTATGCAAGCAATGTTTATGAGAGAAATTATTTGTGATGTATACCTTTAATGATGATTTTTTCATATAGAAATCAATTTCTTCTGCATCTAACAACAACCAAAATGTTTTACGAATATAATATATTATAAAAGCAGTAACTTCTTTCTCCATCTACATATTTTTAATCATAATTTCGCATAAATATTCAAATAGTTTTTTACATTTCTAGATTTCAAATTGGTGAATCTGTATTTTGTAAGATAATGAAAAAAATGTTCAAAAAATGTTTTCGAATTAATTCAGTCCTACCTTGCAAATATAAAATTTCTGTATGATTTATTTTGAACACTGTCATTAACACACGGTCGACTAGAGAGTTGTCAGAATTGAATTTGACTATGAATTTTTCATCTTCAGGCCCAATGTTCGAGACGAAATTCTCAAAAAATGAGCATTTGGACGAAATGATAGCATCTTTGTAACAGCACACAAAAATGCCCAAAAGTAAGGAAAAATTCCCTTAAGTTGATTTTAAGTACCATCCTCTTGGTAACGGAAATTTATTTTGAATTCCCTGTTTCTCTTTCCTATTGAACATCATATAATTCTTTGAGTCTCTATTCAGCCTTTCCAAACTAATTTTTTCAAGCTTAAATTGCTTTTATATTATCAAAGTAGAAATTCTTCAGATTTTTGGGGTTAAGTAGCTGAATTCTCTAGAATACTTCCCGATAAAACCTTTTATCAATGATTGCTCTTTTAGAGTGAAATTCGGAATGCATTCAAGATGTTTAGGAAGGCCAAAGAAAAACTTAAAATTAAATATTGATGTATGATGGAGAGACAAATCGAAGAAGGCAGTAATATTACATGTTTTCGAAATTGCTGATATTTGTGATGAATTGGAATTTTTTCTAGGATGAAAGAGGCAGAGTAATGAGACGAACTATAATGAGATATGTTTGTGTTTGTATCACAATGACTTTTACCATGATTTCACCGAAGGTGAAAAAGAGATTTCCTAATTTGGATTACTTTGTGGATGCAGGACTTCTGCAGCAGAACGAAAGAGAAATCATTGCAGATTTGGACAAAAAATCTCCCACTTACTCGAAACAATGGTAAACATTCGGTCTTTAAATTTTTTTTTTCTATTCTGTTTATGCATGATGTACTCCTAGGTTACCCATTGTTTGGGCTGCCAGTATTATTACTAGAGCTAGAAAGGAAGGCAGGATAAGGGATGATTTTGCTGTGAAGACAATCATTGATGAATTGAATAAAATAAGGGGTCAGTGTGGAATGTTATTGAATTATGATCATATTAGTGTTCCTCTTGTTTATACTCAGGTAAGGAAGTAGTTAAGTAGATAAAGTTGCAACTGCCTTGTGTGAGTAGTAGTCCTTCATATTTATAGTATGTTTTTTAGGGATAGAAAAATGTACTCAATTTATTCTCTTGAAAGGAATTCTTAATGTGAAATAGGAACAAAGGAAAAATTGAGTTTTTGAAAGTTTCTAGAAATATTCTTTCCTTTGGCTAACATATAGATTCAATTTTGTAGCTTTAGCATTATAACTTCACCTATGATTATTTATGGTTTATTTCGCACAGAGTTAAAACTTACTATTAAATATATAATTTTTGAGGTATTTCTAAACGATTAATCACACTTGTCAACTCCAGACCAAAGGACAAAATTGAACTTGTTCTCCAATTTTCCATCTTTAGGTCAAATATAATCATTTTTGATCATTAACTGTTGAAAATCATCAAATTTAGATAATTGGATGAAATTATATAATGTAGGTCGTATCTTTGGAATTTCTTGCGCGCATGTAATCAATAATGATAACATAATGTCGTCCAAATGTCTGCATTTTGCGAATTTACAGTCGAAAATTTTCTGAAATTAAAATTCTAATTTTACCTCCTGACGTGATAAGAATAACCTTTGAAAACACCCATATCAAAAAGCTGAAAATAATGAAGTTCGAATACTATCCCATGGGATGGTTAATTCCCGAAACTTGAGTCACAATTAAATGTGTAAAAAATATCAATTTATTGGTGGTAAAACATAGTAATTTCTACAACTGACCCCACCAAATATAGAGCATTGTCTCCTTTCCAAAGAGATTTGGTCTTACAGTGGCTGTCACTGGTTCGTCTGGATTCACCCTTGAATAACGACACGTAGGATTATCAAAATATATCTATTTTTCATCATCTGTCACTATTCGAAGGAGAAATAACCTCCTTTTGTATTTGTCGAGCATTATTTCTCAAGTGAGTTTGCTGCCTTTCCATCAATTCATACGGAACCCATTTTCGCACTCTCTGAATCTTTCGAACTAATGGAGACGGTTTTCAGCGTCACATTCAGTTGATCCGCGAGTTCTTGTCGAGTTTGAATATGAGCTTAATCCAATAAGGCTTGAAATTCGTTATCTGCGAACTTTTTCAGTGGCTTCTCACGCTTTTTGTTTCTTAAGTCAAAATCATCACATTTGAATTTTTGAACCACTGAAAACACTGTCTTTTGCCAAGAGTATGTTCAGCTTAAGCTTTGACAAACATCCAACGGGATTCTGCAGCAATGCTTCAAATGATGACAGAAAACCAACAAATTGTAATTCGTAGGCACAAAACTCGACATGCTTGAGGTTATTGAAGAATATATCGGTGTATGGAACTTGGGTTTTGTGTTGAAAATTTTCGTCGGCTTCGTCATTAGAGAAAATGATATTGCCTGCAGAAGCAGTCTAAACTGATGGGTAACACTATCTGAAAATTCCGGTTTCTTACTTCTACAACTGGTAGACTTCTTCTATAAGGTGCAACTTTAAATGAAATTAAGTTTTTAACTGACAAGTATTGAAATGAACATACAATAGTATACCATTAAAATGATGACCATTTTTTTTTTTAGGTTGTAACTATTGCAGTATATAGTTACTTTTTAACCACTTTAATAGGACACCAGTGGATCGACGATGGCAACAATTACAAATTCGATGTGTATATGCCCCTTTTCACACTTCTTCAATTTTTCTTTTATATGGGATGGTTGAAGGTAGCAGAATCTCTCATAAACCCGTTTGGCGAAGATGACGATGATTTCGAGGTTAACTGGATGGTAGATAGGAACATACAAGTAAGTAGCTGATCATAATATGATTTCTGATCATGAAGAAATATTTTATTTCAGAGGAATCGAAAAAATTGTTATGGTGTTAGTTCGAATGAATTATAAACATTTTAATTCGTGTAAATTACAATTAGAAAATATGTATGAGACAGTATTTTATTTCCACAAAAATGTTTGTACTACTACAACAATTCTTTCACCACGATGTGGCTTATTCAGGTATCACATTGTAATCAGTGTAACTGAGTTTAAATACATTGTTAGTTACGTGACCAAATAATGGAATCACAAGTCATAAAAACTCTAGGTGTTTATTGGAGTTTGCCGCTAAAAATGCCATTAAGGAAAGTTATTCAGTAATGGAGACTTATCAACATCTCATTGTTTGTTCAAAAGGATTTTACAGGCATTATACCTGTTGATTTCAAGAAATTCTACAAGTGTTAATGTAGAACTTTTGCTTTCAACTTGGATAATTTAATAATTATTGTTGAAATTATGCCTGAATTCCTTAAGATGATTAGCATATGTCGAATGTTCAGAATCGGATATAATAGACCTTTATTTGATCCGAAAATATCACAAAATGATGTAGATCACGTCACAAAAAATCATTACTTAAATATTAAAGTTCATTAGTCTTTCTCAGCCATAAACACTTTCACACTGTCGTAGCCTTTTTTATATAAAAATTTTTCAAAGTTTTCTTTTGTATAATTTTGGGTATTGTTTTGAATGTTTGTGGTAATTTGTTCCAAATTTTCACTAAAATATGAACAACATTCTTCTGTATGTAAGCATAATTTGGTTTTTCTAAACTAAAATGAGTTTTTCCTCTGGTATTATAATCATGATCAAGCATTAACATTTCAAATTTTGTGAAATTATTGATTATATACATAATGCACTCATATATATACAGGCAGTATAGTGTCAATATATTATTATTCCTAAATATATCTCTACATGATTCGCTATATTCTAGTTTAAAGACAGTTCTCAAACATTTTTTTTATGATGAGGACTCTTTCAGCATCAACAGAATTCGCCCAGAAGATGATTCCATACCTGAGTCTAGAGTGGACGTATGCATGATATGCTATCAGGGAAGCATCTGACCCAATTGTTCTTGTAAGGATCCTTAAAGCATAGCAGTACCTTGCAAGGCTTGTTGCCAAATATTCAATGTGTGGCCGCCAATTCAAATCCCGATCTAAATGGATTCCCAAAAATGATAGAGTATCTTCAGCTCTTATGTTCTCACCATGATAAATTAAGTTGATGGCATGTTGATTCTTTTCTCTAAATATTATCAGTTTGGTCTTGGTGATGTTCATTGTGAGATTATTCTTCCTGAACCATTTTTCAAGGCTTTACAAATCTTTTTCAACTGCGGCTTTGCATTCCTCTGGAGTGGAACCAACGCAGATTACTGATACGTCATCGGCATACATTACAGTATCATTTGGTGTTGCTTTAATCAAATCATTTGTGTAGATTATATAAAGTAGGGGACCTAATATTGATCCTTGGGGAACCACTCTATATACATGCAAGGCATTTGATATTATTTGCTTGCCATTTTTTCCTTTTTCAGTTGTCCTCTGAATTCTCCCTGTTAAGTATGATCGAAATAATTTTGACGTTATACCTCTTATACCATATTTTTCCAATTTTTGCACTAAGATGTTATGATTCACTGTATCAAACGCTTTCGTCAAGTCTAAGAAAAGTATCGTTAATGCATCTGTGGTAGATTTGCCTTTTCTAAATCCACATTGTTGTTCCACTAATATGTTATTCTTTTCAAAAAACTTCATTACTCTATCAAAAATTATTCTTTCAAATATTTTATTAACATTTGAGAGTAGAGATATTGGACGGTATATAACCCCTTTTGTGTTCTTGGACATGTACTGTCTCATACATATTTTTTAATTAAAATGAGTTTCCACCAAGTAAAGACCGAATCAATCAAATACAAATTACAATTGCTTCTACAGATACTTGAAGATTTATATTCACAAAATAACAAAATGAAATTAATTTCAGTGTTTGATATGTCTGGAATATAGAGATAGAATTAATTATTCATTCAAATTTCAATTCGATTTACATTGATATTTTTGGGAAAATAATCAATGTAGCAAAAATTGAACCCAACAGAATACCACCAAAATTACATTTCCCAGGTTCACTTTAACCATAATATAAGTTGATCCTCATCCAAATTTATTGTGTCAAATATATGATCTATTAAATTCAACAAATTACATGAAAATTCAAGATGGTTATGATATAATTCCAGGTATCCTATCTAATAGTAGATGAAATGCATCATGAGCATCCTCAACTCTTGAAGGATCAATACTGGGATCAAATTGCTCCAGTAGAATTGCCTTACACAGCCAATACTATTCGAGAGACTCATCCGTTGCCTTCTACGGCGAATATAGCAACTAAGGTGGATACTTCAGATCTGACACCATCCTCCATCAAAATTGACGATTATCAGAGTAATGATATGAATTCAGGTCCTATCACATTTACAGCTACCGGAAACAGAAATTTTTCAGCTTCTATGAGATCCAGAGGTTCATTCTCTACTACTGTTCCAGGTTTGTTAAGCATTAACTTTACAGGGTATAAACACTGAACACATTTCACTGTTGAAGTAACGTTTGAAAAATCATCATTATTATTGTGTTATCCTTTCAGTAAATTATTTTGAATATCATTCAAAAGTTTATTTCCATATCTCCATAAATATGAGGTTCATTAATAATAAGCACACAGTCAAGGTCAAGAAACACCATGCTTAAAATTTTTTCATTAGCTTCGAATTATGCTTCTAGCTCAGTGATATAAGCATAATTTAAATAAAATTGAAGTGTTTCTACAACAAGTACTTAATATAAGTTGAATATATAATGAAAATCATTATTATCTTTTGTAGATGGAAGTATGACTAGAGTGAACTCCGTAAGTAGTATGCTGAAAAGGTTCTTCAGTAGAGATGAAAGTAAATCTGACAATAGACCAGACAGTAGAATGGGATCTTCACAAGAATTGACAAATCTTGCTCAGAAGCCAAAACCTAAATTGCCACCAGATGTTATCGAAGAGGTGAGTTAAATGAATACATGTTATATTTATTTCATGAGGATTAAAATATAGCCCTCTATCATACAGTCAATGAACAAACTGTTTCCAGAAGACATGCTGTTCAGAATAGTAAACTGACATAAATTACGAGTTTTTATGGACTGGAGGGAACAAGAACGCAAATAAATAAATTTCCTATTAAGAATTCGTACCTAAATTAAGAACAATGCGGAATATCCTTTACATCCTGTACATATCCTGTACAAATTCTATAATTTGGACAATAAATTACGATTACCAGATTAGTGATTTGTCCGAATTACAGAAAAACACAATTAAACTCATATTTATTAAATAAAATGAATTCTTCTTGAAAATAACAGCAACAAAAATGAAAACTCGAACAAATTTTTTTAAATTTTCAACTCTGCTTTTTACAGCAATATTTTTCAATTTAAAAAAGTATCTCTATTTGTTCGTCTGGGATGTTGTTTTTTGATGCCCATTTAATGCATTTGTTTAATTAAATCACACCATCAAAAGTGATGACTTTTGTAACCATTTATAAATTATAATCGTCACTAGAGGAACTATACTTAGTTTTTTATATTTCTTTTTTGTTTCCTCGTATTGATTAATTAGTAAGATTTCAGCCTCATGCGTATTTCCTGAAATCCTGATTTTTTAGTTGAAATCTTTTATATATTGTATCAGTCCTTACTTGGTGAAAATCCATATTAAATAATATTGAAATGAGGTTATTCTGATTTTCACAAATTTTATTCAAAATGTGATCTTGCCTGATGATGCTACTGTGATAGGGAAACAATTGTGAGTTTAACAATAAAAATTTGTGAAAATCAGAATAACCTTATTTCAATATTATTGAAATCTTTTCATTACATAATTGTTAGCTTAGAAGTTTTACTGCATTTTTTTCATTTTAGAATTCTTTAAATTTACTTAGTTTCTTGGCTAGATCCTTTAAAGGAATGTTATCGGTGTCATCATCGTCTGAAAGTAAAGGGTTTTCCAATTAGAGGTTTGCTAGGTTTGCAATAATGATCTTCATTATTTTCTTAGGAGTTTTGAATTTACTTTCATTTTATGAAAAAACGACATCTTTAATTTTACATCTTTATCCCTTTGCGAATGAATAGATAACAGTTCCAGTATTTTACTAAAGGAATAAGAGGCACTGAAATTCAGAATATTTTATATGGAGTCATAACCTACAAAAATTATTATATAAAGGTTCGAAATTTTAGATGCAAATGTTTTGTAACTTCCCATCAACAAACTTCTATTTATATTGCATTGTTACAGTATAATCTTTTTCATTTCAGGTGGATGAACAACTTACTATTAATTCCCAAAGGAGTGCAAAAGAATCTCGTCCAAGTGTAATTGGACATTTTTCTGCACCCTCGGAACCTATAGATATGCCAGGATCATATAGGTACGATCAAATTTACTACATTTTCAACCAGTTTGAGTTTTGATATAGTATATTTTATGATTAGTATTGAAATAAAAAAGTATATACAGGTAAGGAATATATCGCTCATGTAATTACAGAGAGTGTTACAATATCATTAATAAGGATTGTGAGCTATGATAATAGAAAGTTCTACAAATTGAGACAGTGTAACATACATCTGTATAACAATTTCATACTCAAACAAACTCAATAAGGTTTTGTTGATCACAGGGGCAAATTGCAGACATGTGCACGTTTCAAACTTGGTTGGTTTTCATCAGTACAATGTATGCCAATGACTACAAATCTGTCAAGTATCTATATTCGCTATACACAGAGACACTAAGATATTAATCATACACTAGCGCCATCTAGATTATGCAAACCTACATATAGGACACCTTAGCGAGCTAATTTGAGTAAAACATTGTTTTACGTTACAAACACAGAAAAAACTTTCCTCATGCTCAAATCAGACCATCATATGCCGTAAAGCTAATAAGTAGCATTATATTATATTCAAATAAATTAATTCTGCTGATCTGTACCAAATGTTAATAAGAATTGTGAGCTATGTTAATGAAAGTTTCTATTACCATAGCTCCCAATCCTTAATAATGATATTTGAAGCCGAGAAATAAAAGACTTAACTTACAAATTACAATTATATTCTCGTTACGTCAGTTCATAGCATTTATGATATCCAATCAAATGGTAGTAGAGCTTGCCAATCTGGCGGTCCTTCAGTTACGTGGAGCATCGACCGTTATGATATCTATAGAACAAGCACAAGTCGCTTACTCTCCTTTTATGTTGTAACCACTGCAAACTGACTGTTATAGTTGGGAAGTCAATCAATCGTACTGCTCTTTTTGTTGTAACAAATACTTGGGTCCAGATTTCCAAACATGACGAGTCCAGATATAGAGGTTTTTTTGATAGTCCACTCATACGAAGGAACCGCTGTTCTGTTCAAGAAGTTCATCCTTTTCAATGAGGATAAATTATGGTTTGGGGAGGAGTTTGTTTAGATGGCAGGACTAACTAATTAGTACTTCCAAGAACTGTGACGTCTCAGACGTATGATGATGAAGTTGTCAACGGAGTAGTCCCAGAATTTCATGCAGCTATTGGCGAAAATTTCGTTTTTCTGGATGAAAATGCACTGCCATACAGAATATTGCTAGAAAAACTAGGGTAATCCACATTTAGCATTACCTCCAAGAACTCCAAACCTGAATTTATTTGAGCAGGCTTGGGACCAATAACAAAGTACCCTTGATGCTCCGAGGCCACAACCGGAAACACTTCAACAGCTCAGAGATCTTTTGCCACAACTTTGGCAACAAATTGAGTAGGATATTCTCAATGACTTGGTGGAAAGCATGCAGAAAAGATACCAAGCAGATGCAAGTTATTGATTCACATAGTGGTCATACTTTGTATTGAGGGTGAATTCTAGTATAAATTTTTGAAATTTTCAGCATTTCGGTTTCTCATAAAAATTTTTACTTTTTTAAATCCTGTATTTTCGTTATTATGAAAACATCATTTCTTTGAAAGCTTTTTATTCTAAACTAAAACAGTTTACTCTAAAGATATTCAAAAGAAAATTGGTTTTTCTGAAGAGAAAATACAAATTAATTCAATATCTTTAACTTTTAACGAGCAGTTAATTTATCTTGTAATAGATACGTTACCATATTAAACTATGTACACATAGTTTTTTGTTGGAAAACAGAGTGAACTTATTTATATTATCAATAATATTTATTTTTAATTCTATGAACAGAAGTGGAGATTCGAGAAGAACTTACTCTCCCCTCTCAAAATCTGCACCGGAGGCTGGCGAGGATGAGGAGGATGACCATCTTAGTATTGGGAAGTCAGAAACAGATGATTCGGATAATGCTGATGATGAATTCACTAAACTTAAGAAACAACGTAGTGAAGAACGTCTTACTAGGTATGTAAGCAAGTAAACAGTCATTTTTAATTACATTAATAATATTATAATATAATACATCTCCCAAAAATACATAAGTACAAATATAATATATAAAATAATATTCAACTCTGAGTGTACAACAAAGGGCCTACAGTTTTCAAAATTCCATACGGGATTCTGCTCTGGCCGTAAATTGATTTTCCATTTCTGACATGACAAACGTAGAAACTTATAAATCATACATATGCCAATCTGAGCTTTGATGTAACATGCTTCCCTGAATCGCAACTTCGAGTCCAATGTAAGTCCTAAACTTTTACCAGTGTCAGAAAATGGGAGAGAAAATCCACTGAGCTTTATTGTTGCCGTATTTTTCACTTTATCTATTTGTGAATCATTTCCAAGAATCAAAACGGTTGACTTGTCTGGGTTCAACATGAGTGAATGGCCATCCGCCCACCCACAAAATGACTCCAATTCGCCATCGAGAACCCCCACAGCAGACTCAATATCATCCTCAGGAAAAGAATAATAGATTTGAGTATCGTCAGCATAGCGATGGTACTGACATCGACTCGGAGAATAAGTAGATCTGGAAGTATATATTGTGTACATTATCGGACCCAATATACTTCCCTGGACAACTCCGGCAAGCAAATTCATCCAATCAGAAAATTCTTCCCCATAAACTACCCACTGCACACGATTGCCTAAAAAAGACTCCATCATTCCACATGCCTCAATACTGAATCCAATATAATGTAAAATGGATAGCATAATTTAGTGGTTTATTAGGTCAAAAGCCTTGCTAAAATCAAGAAGTACCAGTACTGATATTTTATTACTATCTCGAGCAGAAAGAATGTCATCTACAACGTCTGCAGAGCAGAGCAGTTTTACAACTATATCCTTTTCTAAGCCCTGACTGATTCTGCAGTAAAATATTATTCAATTTGAGATACTCTTTTATTTGTGTTGCCATTATTCGCTCTAAGACCTTTTAAAAAAGTAAGCAGTAAATTAATTGATCATACTGATTCATATCTGTTGGATTGGCAACTTTAGGATTAACAAGGGCTTGCTTCCAGAGATCTGGAAAGTAAGACGTGAGTAGGCATTCATTTATTATATGCGTTATATAGGGAATGATATGATGGCAACATAACTGAATTAAGGTCGAATTTAGTTAATCCACGCCGAAAGCTTATGTTCTTAGAAAATATTATTTAGTGGAAGCTGTTCGAGATCTCCCTGAAACACCTCAAAGTCGATTCCCCTCAGAGCCCTATAGAAAAATGTTTTAGGTTCAGGCATTAATTCTTCAAAGAGAAATTTGAAATTAACTGTCAAGTGATCTGAAATTCCACCATCCAACACTCCCACATCACTCAAATCATTCAAATTTGTGAAAACCAAATCCAACAGTGACATACTATTTACAGAAACTCGTGTGGGTACCTTTATTATCTGTTTCATATCATATGAAAGAAAAATTTTTTCCAATTGTACTGATGGATTCATATTTTCATTCAACATGTTAATGTTGAAGTCGCCCAAGCATACTATGTTATCATATTCTGTAAAAATCTTACCCACGAAATCTTCCATATAAGAAAAGAACTTCTGTATTTCAGAATTTGGGGGCTTGTAAACAACACCTACGATATAAACTTTGTTCTTAATAATAGCTTTAATCCACATATGCTCCACGAAGTCATGTGACTCTGCAACCAAAACCTTACCTTCAATGTTTTCCTTGAGATAAACACCACCACCGCCACGGCGACAAACTCTATTCTGACTGAAGAAATTATATCCTTCAACACCAACCAAATCCTCGCTCAACCATATTCCTGTAAGTGCCACAATATCAAAATTCTCCTGCATTACATGATCCTGAAATGGTCCAAAATTTGCTACCAATGATCTTACATTTATATGCGCAATATGTAGTTTCATGCCTTAGTTACAGTTAAAAATAAACAATATTGAATAAAAAGCATTAAAAAAACAGAAAAAAAGCAATTGAATTATATAAAAAAGCTCTGAACAACAAAGCAACAACAATGTGAAAAAACAAAAAAGCAACAAACCCTACATGTTCTCACTATCCAATAATATTCATTCCCACATAATATGCAGACTAACATAATGCATGTAAATTTTTAAAAATATTCAGCGAACAAAAAAATCAAATACAAAATAACCCAGAGCGAGTACATACAGTTAAGAATTTTCAATGATATATTTTTCAATACGCCGAGAACGACCGTCGACTCTACCATAAAAGCTTCCATTGAGGCACCAAATATTTTTTCCACCTAACTCCTTCACAGCAATTCTATACAGCCTCAGGGTACCCTGAGTGAGATCTTCTCTTATTGTGATTCCCGTATTCTTCAAAAATTTCCGATGTCTTAGTAAACTAAGTCGTGTGTTTACATTTCGAAACTGCATTAGAACAGCTGGCGGTCTACCATATTTATTGTCTTTAGAAGCAACTCTGTGACAGTTCTCAACGTCAACACTATTTACTTTCACATTCATTTTTTCCTGAATAATTTTTTGAATTATCGAAAATAGATCCTCATCTTTTTCTTGTTTTATTCCAAATATACTACTCTGTCAAGAAAGTACCGGGAATTTTCAATTAAAACAACATTTTTACATTTAATCGTCAAAATTTATTGGGTCGCCTTCAAAATAGGCTCCATTTGCTCCAATACATCTATGCCAACGGCACTTTCAATTATCGAAACATTTTTTATAGGCGCTTTCCGGGATGGACTTTAGCTCTCGCGCCGAATTTTGTTTTATGGCTTCAATCGACTCAAAACGGGTGCCACGAAGGGGCAATTTTAGTTTTGGGAAGAGGAAAAAGTCGCAGGGAGCCAAATCCGGCGAATACGGTGGTTGCTGAAGCACGTTTGTTGAGTTTTTGGCGAGAAAGTCAGTCACAATCGTAGCTCGGTGAGAAGGCGCGTTATCGTCATGCAAAATCCATGAGTTGTTCGCCCACAAATTGGGCCGCTTCTTACGGATACGCTCACGCAAACGTTTCATAACGCCTAGGTAATACTCCTTGTTTACCGTCTGACCCTCTGGAACGAATTCGTAGTGCACCACGCCACGGATATCGATTAAAACAATGAGCATCACCTTCATTTTCGAGCGGCTTTGGCGTGGTTTTTTCGGTTTCGGCTCATTTTTTGCCACCCATTCCGATGATTGCTGGCTTGTTTGCATATCGTACTCGTAGACCCAGGTCTCATCACCAGTTATAATGCGTTCCATGAATGTAGAATCGGAATTACAGCGATCCAGTATGTCTGAAGCAACCTGTTCGCGATGACGTTTTTGAAGAAAATTCAGGTCTTTCGGTACGAGTCGTGCAATCAAAATCGTACGTGCGGACTCGTGGGATATCTTAAGATCATGTGCTATCTCTCTCAAGCTGGTACGACGGTTTTCCAGCACCCTTTCCTTAATTTTATCGACGTTATCTTCGATCGAAGCCGTCGATGGGCGACCACTTCACGACCGTCCTTGAAGGCTCTGTACCACTGATATGCACGAGTTTTCGATAGAGCATTATCACCAAAGGCCTTTTGCAACATTTTCAATGCATCGGCACACGAAAATTCATTTGCAACACAAAACTTTAAACAAATTCTTTGCTCAACGTAATCACCCATAGTAAAAATCGGCATGCACTCTGACATCGACTGACTTAATCAGCTGTTGCAAACACACTAGTTGACAGATCCCGCTCAAGCTTGGCATAGTAATTAAGGACAGTGGTACCAACCTAGGAAAAAAAAATTTTACCTGCCTCATTGCCCCGCCAGATTTAAATCGATAATTCCCGGTACTTTCTTGACAGAATGTACGTATATTGCGATTTCTGCAAAATTGTTCCTGTGTGTCGAGACACGTCTTCAAGTTGTCATTTTCATACCTCAATGATTCGACCTGAGCGGTGAGATTTTTAACATTATCCTCAACTTTCTTGAATGGGTCATTGAGTTTTTCCTCTATTTTCGTCAAAAGAGATTCGATCAGTTTATTCTGAAATTCCTCATGAGAACTGTGAGTGTTATTTGCTCCGACACATTCTTCTGGATTTCATCAATGTCATTACGAAGTAACACCATTTTTACTTTTGATCCTTAGAAACTTATCGAAAATACTGTAAGCAACGCCTAAATTCAATTCAACAACGACTGACAGCAATTTGCTTTGATTCTGCAGAATATTAAGAACAGCGAGGATACACACCTCTTACTCGCTTGACATCACATGCAAATATAATAAATCTGTTTTTGATCTTAAAACCTGAATCACATACAATAACTTAAATAATAATTCCCAGAAATTAGAGTTGATCAAAATCTTTTTCACTAAAAAAATATTTAACACTATAATAGCATTTTCTAATTAAAAATTTTTTTATTATAATATTCTTGATCAATATCATCATCACCCCATAAAATTGTTACAGGTTGAAACAAGTTAATTTCCAGCAGCGAACAACAGGTGTAAATTTAATCAATTTTTCTGAATGTATGTGATGTTTTATTTTCAGCATGGAGGTAATATATGTGAAAACTAACAAACTTGAATGTATAAATAACTAATTAATGTATTAAAAGTTATTATTTGCTTACTCATGGATGGAAATAATAATTAGCTCAAATTAGACCCCAAATATAAATAAATTGGAAGTTTATGAATTAACATGAGTGTGGACAATTCAGCGGGAGAACATCAGGCTCGTGACCGGGAGGTCCTGGTTGGAATCTTGTTCAGGTGGAAAAGAAATTTTTTAGTTGGACGGGTGTCTGCCACCATTTCACTGTTGTGTCAAAAATTAACAGTGCTGTGACCTAAAGTGGCGCAAGATCGCAGTAACGAAGCCTACCCAGAACACAACTGAACTCCTAACTAGCACAAGCTGAAAAAAAAAGCTTCTGAGGGATCTTCACAGAAAATCTAGGAGTATCAGGATAATAATAAATAAAAAGAAACGTGCAATAGGAAATATATACGGCAGACTGAACATCAATTCAAAACTAAATTCAATGAACATAAACTTCCACATTTGCAATCAAAATTGCATAGTAAATAGTTACTCTTTTCCTGCAATAGACAATTTTGTAATTTTACATGTAGAATCAAAAGGCAGGAAACTCAACTAATTGGAGTCTGTTGAAATCCACATTTGCAACAGTGAATAAGAACTCAGCAAACTTTGGTAATAAGAAGTTGGAATCAGATGGCACAAGGAACTGTTTTTAGTGTCCCGGATCTTCAAACTTGCCTCTTGAATATTATGGATCAATTCGTATCTTTCTGGCCATCGAGTTATTTAAGGAATACTCGAAGATCTATGCTTGAGCATCTACCAAAGAAGCTAATTTTTCAGAGCTTTTTCTCATCTTCTGTTGGTTCTCAATTTTATTTTTGGTGAAAGACCCACATAGTCGATTGTTGTTTAGTTTCGGGTTCATATGAATATATCCATCCCCCTGTTTTAATCTTATAGACTCTTTTGAAGTACTGAGATTGAATTTTTTCAACATTTCTTTCACCAATCAACACAAGTTGAGTTGCAGCAGCAGCACAACATCTTCACGCAATTCGTCCTGTAGTGAAGTGTAGTCACGATTGTATTTGGAAAACTACTGAATCAGTGTGATTCGACATGGTGCTTTATTATCAAAAGTCGAAGCAACTTGATCAGCACACTGCTGTTGGTTTAATCCACGTCGAAAGTCATAGAAAATCTTCGTACGAAAATGTTCACGATTTAATTCCATTTTTTAACCATGATGAATCTTTCAAATATTTGTAGACAACACAAATAGCACCCCTATGACAACAGGAGCTGAGTACGTTTATCATAAAAAATGTCAAGCTTTACGATAATAATGTCAAATTCGACATATTCAATCTCAAAACATTAGTAGCAAACCTTGTATAGCCCATGAAACAATAGATGAATTAATTATTGGTATGCTAAGGGGAGTTACAATACAAGAAGTAGAGGGTCTAACAAATATTACATTATCTGTGTCTGTTTATTTTTAATTTGAATTAAAAAATTTAATTGTTTTTTAATTTTTATTTATTATTAATGTACATAAATTTTATATCATATTTTTATTTTACTTTTATTATAGTTAATTATCAGATCCAATGTTAGAAACATGTTATTTTTCTATTTACAGTGTTAGGAGTAATTATGGAAATCAGTGTCGATGGTGATCAAATTTAAAAAGGACTATGCATGTAGTTTGTGTGGAAAATAATTTTATTTTTAATTTCTATTTCTATAAAATAATATTGTTGTTTTGTGCAAATTAATAACTAATTTATCATGTATTATTCTGCAGAAATTGTTTAACATTTTAGGTTGAAAGTAAATCTTGCCAGATCAGTGAGTGCATGTGAACAAGGGGAAGGTGATGTTCTTCTGTATCCAGCATCCCCAGAAACCCCAGTCTCTTCGCTCAACATTTAAAAGTTTGTGGCTCAGAGGGAAGATTGATATTATTTTATTGGAAGTTAAGTCAATTTATTGAGGACCCTTCTATTATTATCATCTGTCTTTAATATTTTCGTTACTGTAATCTGAAATGAGAATTCAACTTAAATTCTCCCTACTTCAGTGATTTGGAAGTACTAAAAATTCAATTTCTTTTTGAGATTCCATACAAAGCCTACTTTTACAAAACTTAAATTATTCAAAAATTTGGAGATAATTACTTTTTTACAGTGAAAGGAGTTCCAAATTGTTTTTTTAAACCAAACACATGTTGGATTCTTTAAAAAAATTTCGTACGATTTTAAATCCTCTTGAATTCAAATTTTATAGTTACCAGTAGTATTATACCAGGAATGCTCAAATAAAAATATAATGGATTTTATTTGACATCATAGAGAAATGGTATAAGTTTCAACAAGACCTAAGTTCAATGGATAAATTTTTTTTTATGGATTCCAATAGTATATTATAATTTGTAGTTATTGATTACTTATTATTAATCGTAGTTAAAACTATTATTACTTTCATATGGGCCACACTTTTGTTGGTCCTCATTGATTCATCCCATAATCGTAACAAGAAGTACAATTTTACATTTTATTTAATATTTCATCATAAGTTATTGTTATTTATACTGATATTACTGCTGAATATCTTCTAGAGTAGCGGAATAATTTTGCCACCTTGATTAAAGTAATTACCTGTTACTTAGCGTAGTCACAGAAGCAAGCAATTCATTATCAAGAAGGTAGACAGATTTGTTGATTAATTAAGTGTGATAGGATCTTTTATGACATCAATATGGTAAGGTTTTATAGTCATATTTTATTATGCGAATTTTTCTCTTATGTATAATACGAGACTAACTTTCTAAAATTTCGGTCATCTGCTGTATTTGTTATTGTTCTAACAAATTAATTGCGAATTTAAACAAGGTTCAATTTTCGTGAAATATGTGGAGCGATCCAGTTATGCCTAACAATAATGTGGATGGATTTTGAAAATGTAGAATTATAACATATATATCTATATAATATATATAAATATTATTTTTATAATTTCTTCACTCAATGCTTCGATTTTTAACTATCAGTAAAAAATTATATCAATGGAAAAAAACACGTCTCAATACCAAACTACAAAACTATAATGCTTATATTAAAATGGAAAGATGGAGGATGAAAAATTCGATATTTGTTTTTTAATATGTTTAATTTCTGAACAAGTGATAAAATATTCCACTATGCTAGAACTCTTGTTGTAGTCATTTTTACGAATAATATTTTTTTAGTATATATGATACTTATACCTATTATTTTGTTTATACTAAATTATTCAATGATATTAAAACTGAGGAATAGAATATTTTTTTTATAATTGCAATAAATTGTTCTCAATATTTCAGTATTTAAACCGTAAACAAGTTTTTTCATATGGTGCTTTTTTAGATAATAATATATTAATAGATTTCATTTCATTTAAAAGACAATAAACTTTGTATGTTACCAATGGACTTACAATTCAGGATATATGGAGTGTTATACATGGAAAGCTCTTTCAAAATTATCCCATGTAATATTTTAAATCAGAATCTTCTTGCGGTTCAGGACAAAATAATTTTATTAGTTTATCACTTTTGTGTTCCTCGGAGAATCCTTTATGATTTGTCATTTTTTTATTTCTTTTAGCTATTTTGTTTAATTTCAGTCGTTCATAAAATAATTGTTCTTTTTTTCAAGAAGTTTAACACCATTTATGAAGATTAATCAATAGTCGTCACCTTATTCATTTTCCATTCAGAGTGTCTAAGAACGTATTCCAATTTTCAGATAGCCTTGTGGAGAATTTAATTCCACATCTTATGTCAATGTTACCTTTATCAACCTCTCATGATTCTTATTTTAAATGACAGGCACCACAAAAATCCTTTTATAAAAAAAAACTTATTTTCTCAAAAACTTTGAATTCTATGTGTGTGATTAAGAAAAAATTCTATTTAAAAATGTGTAAAAATTATAAAGTATGCAAGGATTTCAATTAAAATGATTCAATTTATGTCTCCTTCTGGCCACCACCGATCAAAATATTTTTTATGGTCATCATTCGCAGAAAGATTCTGATGAAATATTCTGCTTATTATTATAACCAAATTTCGACTGATTTCCTCAATTTGGCTCTGTAAATATGAAATCAAGATATGACTCATCAATCATTCATTACTGCTTGTTAAATTGTAAGTTTGATGGTACATGTATACAATCTTGTGTTTGACTAGATTTAATTATATTGCAATGTGTGATATCTATAAAACTGTAATTCCATTTGAATTAATAAAATGTTGACAAATATAACATCTAATTAAAAAAAAATTTCATTATCCCTTGTCATCAAAATTGGATAGCACTTGAAATGAAGATGCCAAGGACTAAGGTGATGGCTTAAGAGCTGAGTGTTCTCAGATGACCTTGTGAGGGTTTCTCGAGTGATAAGTCCTCTTCAATCTTCCATCAGATCTACTGCCTATTTCCTTTTGAGTCTTGTACCATCTTGTGGATCAAGTATTCTTCTTGTTATGCAAATTTTCATGATACTTCATACTTTTTGTCCTTTGCATATGGCACCTCCAAATCTTTGAATGATCTATTCATATTACTGAGACACCCTCTAGCTAAACTACACTTCAATTCGTATGAAAATGTAGAAAAATGGCTCGATATTTGGTATGATTAAAAAAAACAAATCTTTTGGCATGACATTTATAAAATGCTGAAGAGGTGGGATAAATGCATAAATAACAATGGAAATTATTTTGAATAAAATATTTTTCAACATTTTCAAACAACAGATATGTAATATTCATTTACAATAAAAAAAATATTTCATAAGAGGATTTTGGTGATTTTAGATTGTTCATGACTATTTCGGCTACTAAAGTACTTAAAGAGTTCCCATAATCAAATCTTTTATATTTTATTTCTAATTTAAAAGTCATTATGACTACGATCCAACATTGATAAATAGAAATAGAGTCAAATATGGTTTATCCAAATACAAAAGAAAGTTTGAAATTGGTACATTTCATTAAAAAATACTAAAGGTATTTCTGAGAGCATTTTGAAAGCTGCTCACACAGCTACACTAGGGATAAATAAATACAATAAAATAAATTAGACCTAAATGAATCTCCACTGTTAAATATTTTTAGATGAACTGGAATTTCCAGAAATTCCCCATTTGTGGTTTGTAGTCCTCATTAGAATTTTATATCTACTCTATTATAAATAGAAACAGCTTTCGAAGGTAAATTTAGTTATTCAAAATGTAACATATACCACCTACCTGACAAAGCTACTGTGTTAGCGAAAGGATCATGATAAAATCAGAATTACCTTGTTTTTAAATTTTTGATTGTCTCAGTCTTTACTTGACGGAAATTCATCTGCAATATAAGAAAAACAAATGTTAACTTTTGCTATTTTATTGATTTAGACGACAATTGCAGTTTAAATACTCACCTGATGAAGTCATGGTATGACGAAACAATTGCCATGTAAATCAATAAAATAGCGGAAGTAACATTTGTTTTTCTTACCTTGCTTTTAGTTTCATTATCTTAAACACAAACTATGAAATATATAGACTAACAATGAGAAAAAAATATTTGTCATATAATTGTACAAAAATATTCATTTACCAAATAAAATTAAAAGGATTAATGGTTTAAACAAATTCTAAGAATGGAGCTCTTGTGCTTAAAGCTAAAATCTTATAATCTGCATAATTATTTTAAACTTGAATTAGAAATGATTGTAACTTTATTTCATTTTTAAGATCAGTACTTGGTATATGAATGTATTATATTGGTATTGATGTTATTGAAAATCAAAATTTTTCCATGTTTCCTTAGTCTTGTCTATAATGAACTTGAAACATACATAAGGACAAATAGTGCAAGTTAACTTACAAACTTCTGATTTTTTTTCTTTTTTAGAATAATTTTCCAAACGGACTATTTATTTTGGACACAATTTCATAATGAAATTTAAAAAAATCATTTTGTGAATATCCTTAGAAAACTTTTCCCAATATTTTCCAAATTATAGATTCAATGTGTCAGAAATTCAGCATTCAAAAATAGAATAATACACATATTTGTGCAAAATTTCTTCAGGATGGTATAATTAGAAGACCCAAAAAAATTATTTTGTGAAGGTGATATGAACTAGAGCGCATAAGCTCCTAACTTCACTTAAATGGAATGAAATAAGAAATTACTTTGTTTTCTATCACTTTTAATTCCATTAAAATGAATTATCACAAAGACTACTCCATCCAATATTCACTTAAATGCGTTCTATTATTTTATTAACTAAACAGTATTGATATCTATATTGTACTCTTTCGTTTTGAACTTGATATCTTAATAATGTGGAGCCATTCGGATGAAAATTTGTAATGATTCTATAAATAACAGCCCGAAAGAACTATTTTCATTTTATTCATAATAAATTTACAATGAACCATTTATTTTTCTTTCCCTTAACTCTTGTAGCCACTTTTCCAACATTTCATGTGGTTTGCTTGGCATTGTCTGGTAATATTCTTGGAGCCATTCGGATAAAAATTTGTAATGATTCTATAAATAACAGCCCGAAAGAACTATTTTCATTTTATTCAAAATAAATTTACAATGAACCATTTATTTTTCTTTCCCTTAACTCTTGTAGCCACTTTTCCAACATTTCATGTGGTTTGCTTGGCATTGTCTGGTAATATTCTTTGGGTGGTTCTCCTTCTTCCAATCGAACGAAATAATGACAGTGCATATATCGAACTTCCCCCATCCTCATTCTAGCATGTCGTCGTATACCTTTTATTACAGCTCCTTTACCGACCATAGACTCAGCAACCCATAAATCGCTGGGAAACTCAACATTGTGTTGTTTAACAGCTAGTTCCTTAGCTTCTTCTAATACTTCACGAACATCTTTAGCTCCCTTTTTAGATAAGAACTTGAGTTGTTCTATTGCTTTATCAACTGTCATTCCTCTTATAAAAGATGCTATATACCACATTTTCTTTGGGCTGTATTTAATATTTGATCGTAGGTGACATACAAACTGAAAATGGCATAGTAACTAAAAAATGTTTTGAATTTGAATTAGACTTATTTACCGCAGGTCTTCTTTCTTCATCTGGACTCTGTGGAGGATAGACTATTTTATTATATTCCAACCATTTTTTGGGTTCAGGATACCCTCCCTTAGCAGATACTGTGGGAGTAATATGAATATTTCTAATCTGAATTTTATTCAACAAATTCAAAATTGATCCAATTTTTAATCCGCTCATTTTTATGAAGTTGTCTTTTGAGATAAATTTCAAATAACCATTACTTGATATGATTTGCCTAATACGAAGTTCTATTCGTTTTTTGTCTTGAGTGAAAATATTTGTAGGTTAATGTGTTGAGGTTTTCAATTCTATAGCCTGTAGCAAAAAATCATAGATGAATTCTTTTGAACATTGAAACCATGGCTTTATCTGAATGGGAATTTTGGGACTACTTAGAATTTGGATTAGTACTTTCGTTATTGAGCTATCCTGTACTATACGGAGTACTCTGGATTTTTGGGATTATACGGAGTACGCTAAAGAACGCTAAGCTGTTTTTTTTATCGTGATCCTCTTAGTGGCGGAAGAATAGGACGTTACGTTGTGTAGACAACCCAAATTACACATAACGAGAGCAAGGAAACAGTGACAGGAGGTTCAAATATTCAAAAGACATAACGTCAGAATGATATATTTATATTAGTTATCTTGAAAGGCAACAACCCTCAATGAATGGAAGCAAACATTTATCAGCCTGTTGTTAAATGTATTTTACTCAGTGGTTCGTAAAGCTACACAGTGAACCCAATAAAGGCCCGGGTCTGAATGACTTATTTCTACATATCGGCAGGTCGGTAACTTGCTCGAATCGGATATCATTCGTACACAGTGGAAATGTTAGGGAGGATAGGATACAGCATACAGCCAGCATGCACCTTCAACTGCACTTCCGATAACCAATGCAGAACCTAACAGTTACAAGGGGTCAGTTTGAATGGGCAGTAAGGCAAGGGTAACTGTGGTATGTCCAGAAGATCTCTTTGAAGAGGGGATCTAACATAATTCGAGTCGACCGGAAAAGTTACTATCAAATGGACTGCATTTGGCCTCCTCGGGGTGGCCAAGGCCCAGGAAGGCTCAGATATTATTGAAGAACGGACCGAACACTACCTGAAGGGTCACGCAAACTAATACTGGTCATATCACAATACCTCGGAATAATGATCTAGCAATCACTCATACATTCTCACAGTAGCGTTGGATATCCGGAGCTATTTATTGTCCCTATACTATACGTCGTCTTCTACCAGGACTACTCATTGATTTATCCTAAAGAACGCCACCGGTTCACAAGGAATACAATCTCTCAAAGTAAGCGGGCGCATGCATATGGTAAATATGTAATACAAACTGACTAGGACATTATAAAATAGATACAGTATCTCATCATCTAGGCGTGTTAATGAACGTTACAACAAAAGCAAACAAAGAAATAGATAACCGGGAGATCACACAAGAGTACATGTGCAAATCAGTTACATATCAGGCTCTGCGAATACCATGAACATGTCCAACGCAATTTTCTCTTGGATTGTAAGAAAAAAATGTAAATAAGCTCATTGGTGAGTCTTTGATAATTTTTCAGGTTTCTTCTTCACTTGTAGAATTACATTGTAGGCATATAAATATAATATAAGGTTGGAGAAAAATAAATCCATCATTCTTTCGGTAGATCGGTAGTGATCGATATCTCGTAAAGTATCGATCAAACAATTTCAGATTTATGCTCGTTATCAAGGTGACATTTCATACTAAAAAAATTCCTTTCTTGTTTTCTGTTTAGACCATTCAGTTGTGAGCTACGGGGTGTTAAAATGGAAGTCAACGAAAAGAAAATTCGGTACATTTTACAGTTTTTATTTGATGAAGAAGAAAATGCAAGCTGAAATAGTTAATGGTCTCGATACAACTAATTACTTGCAATTTTGGTTTCGTTAATTCCGTTCAGGTGTTTTTGATGTTGAAGATGTATCTCGCATAGGCAGGCGTGTCGTCAAAAATTTCGATAAGGAGTTAAAGATCGACCGTAAAAGAGTTTTAAACTATTTGCGCAAAGCCGGATTAAAAAAGAAGCTCGATATTTGGGTGCCACACCAATTAACACCAAAAAATATGACGGATTCAATTTCCATCTGCGAAGCCTAGACCAAATCGAATGAAATAGACCAATAGACAACATCTTAAATGGATGTTGACTGGGGATGAGAAATAGGTCAATTACGACAATATTGTGGGAAAACGATCATGGTCAAAGCGTGATGAAGCAGTTCAAACGGTGGTCAAACCAGGACTAATTACCAGAAAGCTTCTTCTGAGCATTTGGTGGGGTTGAAAAGGAATAATTCATTATGAGTTGCTTTCATATGGCCAAACACTAAATTCGTATATCTACTGTCAACAACTGGACCGTTTGAAGCTAGCAATTGACCAGACAGAATTAACCAACAGAAAAGGTTTTGAGTTCAATCAGGAACCAGGCCACACACGTCTGTAGTGACTCGCCAGAAACTTCGGGAGCTTGGTTGGAAAGTTTTAATGCGTCCACCATATAGTCCGGACTTGTCACCAAGCGATTACCATCTTTTTCTAGCCTTGCAAAACTTCCTGAGTGATGAGAAATTGACATCATGAGAAGATTGTGAAAATCAATTACTAGAGTTTATATTTAGAACAATACAAAATATTCGACTTCAATCGGACAATCCGAAACATGTCAAATAAAATATTGGATGGAGTAGTCCGTTACTTTGTGGTAGTTCATTTTAATGGAATGAAATAAGGAATTACCTTGTTTTCTATCACTTTTCATTTGTAGCGATCTACACGTCGAATTTATTCGCTGGTATATCACCTTTATCGAGAAGACCGGTGAATGAAGAAATTGGGATATCTGTCCGTCAATGTGTCGTCACGTGCGCGTTGATATGAAGGAATTATTTCTTTTCCGGTTCACGATTGCAGAGTAAAGTTGAAATCGGAATGTCATAAAATTTATTTTCTCGTTAATTAATTTTTCTGGAAGATTAGAAGTAAAAACCCTCAAAGAAGGGGTAAGTATCATTCGTTTTTATTTTGAACTGCATTTAAAGCATGTATTTTTATCATATATTTTTCTTTTTGGAATGCCTCTATCAAATTTTTTATATTGGTTGTATGAAACTTTCTGCTCGATGCACGTGTACGTTTTTTATTTATAATGTAACATTATTTTAACTTTATTATTTATTCCTTTGTTTTTAAAACACACTTCTGTCCTGGAAAATTTTGCATACGATTGCCTTGAAAGTTTCTGCATTTTTTTTGTCGGAAATGGCGAAGAGAATACACAAGTGTTTTTTCCCATTTTTGAGGAAAAGTTCCAGAGACAGAAGTGTTCAAAATTTTAACGTGACGTATTTCTCATTTTTGTTCTCTTTTTGACAGTTTTTTTTTTGGACTATCTTTTCCTGGAATTATTTTTGGATTATCTTTTTCTGGATTTGTTTTATGGAATATTTTTCCTGGATTTCTCTTGGATTATTTTCCTGTTATTTGTTCCTGGAGTTTGGAAGTTTTCTTGGTGAGGAATAGTTACACGTACACTGGTTGCCCGAAGACATTGAAGCTATTAAGTTCAAAGAACTACATAACAGCCTGCTTGAGACGACCTACAAAACCACCACCTGTTTTGATTGGCAAAACATTAGCCTGTATTCTAAACCAACCAGGGAAGTAATATTGAGAATTTTTGTATAAATTCATATCACATTAAGGAACTTCAAATTTTTGTATATATTAATAATAATAACATTTCCATTTTTATATATATATATATATTTTTCTACTTTTATCGGTAATAATATTATTGAAACTTACTCTAGTGTAAGATAGTAAATTGTATATTTCTTTTAAATGTATATATGTAATTTGTAAGAAAAATTACTTGTGGTAAATTAAACGAGTGACTTGTTTGTCAGGGAGTTTTGTCCTTTCATTTTGTGGAATTGTGAGATCAGGCTCACGACCCAGTTAAACCGACTGGGCTCGGGCATTTTAAAATATAGTTGTAGCTGAATTGTTACACAAATTTTGGCGCCCAACGTGGGGCCATTGAATTCCTTTTTCGGATTTTAAATAAACTTGATCTCACTCTTTCCGGGTGGAAGTGACTTTGGGTTCCTGGTCAACCAAGGTGCTCGTTTCGGGTAGTTGTAAGTTTCTTTGGGTCATTGTCTGCAAGATTTTTCAATCGGGTTTCATTTTTCATTTTTTCTTTTCGGTAATATATAGAGTCATTAAATTTTTTCTTCATTTTCGGCATAATGGCGATTAATCCACAGTTTCTAAAGCAAAATGAACTTGCTTATGAGATTGCGATGGGAGGAATTGAAGTTCCGTCATCAGTAGATGACAAACGTAAAATTTTGAGGGGTTTGCTATCCCAAGAATCCTCTGATCGTAGTTTCATCATCTTATCTGATCCTTTCTCTTTTGAAGAAAATGTCGGTGGCATTAAAGAAAGTTTGACAGATTTGAGGGAGATTTGTGCCAAGTTCAACTCGGGTTCCTCTCAAGTTGATCACAGGCGTATACTCACTCGCCTAACTCATGTGACTGGTAGAATCCAACGGTTATCTGCTGACATCGATGGTGATCACAAACTTTGGGACCAGCACATTCACCAAATAGTTCAGGCTATAAGACTAGCTAGGAGTGAGGGCTTGAAATATAGTCCTTCCTTTTTAGTTTTTCTTAGGAATGTCGCTACTGATGGATCATTCTATGGTCTTATTTCGGAAAATGCTAATAACGCCGTCACTATAGGGAATAGAGTTTTGGATTCCAATTTGGTTCAACAGCTGCCAGAGCTTTATGAAGACGTTCGAAAACGTTTGAAGCATTCTTATGAGATCAACGCTCGTAGATACAATCTTAGAAGACGTGATGTTCGTTTGAACATCGGTGATAGGGTTTGGAAAAAAAAACTTTGTTCTGTCCGATGCTTCGAAAAATTTCACCTCAAAGCTTGCTCCAAAATTCGTCCCTTGCATAGTAAATAAGATAATATCTTCACTTGTCTACAATTTAGTCGATTTATCTGGTAGGAATTTGGGAAATTTTCATATCAAAGATATAAAACCTGATTTAACTCAAGATGACCCCGATGATGATTTAAATGTCGAATCTCAGTGACTCAAAATACTGTTCTTTCATGTGTCCTTGTTAATAGTCTTATATCCCCACTATTTATTGCACCGTCCTCATTCCTCATATATATATTTTACGAATTCATTGACTTTTTTTGACATAATTTTTATTTGAAGTATTTAGGGGTAATTATCTTCCTTTTCCTTTCCTTTTCTCTTTTTAGCTGAGAGCATTTACCTTCCCGTAGTGGAGAGACAGTCTCTATGTCTCTTGTCTTGCCATTACGGTTATCTTTATCTTCTGCTCTGGCTAAATTTTTCCCTTAACCCCTAATGTAGACTTCTACCTTTTTTCGGATCAACATACAGTTATACGGTATCTGTATGATGTGCTGACATGTCTCTTTCGTGTGGCTGTTTAGTTGGTCTAGAATTCATAAATCTTTTGTGTCTTTCAGATGCAGTTTTATGTCTATTTGAAGTCATTCACCTTTATTTACCTTGTGATTCATAAATCACTGGCGCCCAACTTTTCCTGTGTAACTTCAACTTTTTGCAAAGAAAAAAATCTCTTTGTGACAAGATTTTTTTTGGGGGGAATGGAGGGTAGTGTAGCGATCTACACGTCGAATTTATTCGCTGGTATATCACCTTTATCGAGAAGACCGGTGAATGAAGAAATTGGGATATCTGTCCGTCAATGTGTCGTCACGTGCGCGTTGATATGAAGGAATTATTTCTTTTCCGGTTCACGATTGCAGAGTAAAGTTGAAATCGGAATGTCATAAAATTTATTTTCTCGTTAATTAATTTTTCTGGAAGATTAGAAGTAAAAACCCTCAAAGAAGGGGTAAGTATCATTCGTTTTTATTTTGAACTGCATTTAAAGCATGTATTTTTATCATATATTTTTCTTTTTGGAATGCCTCTATCAAATTTTTTATATTGGTTGTATGAAACTTTCTGCTCGATGCACGTGTACGTTTTTTATTTATAATGTAACATTATTTTAACTTTATTATTTATTCCTTTGTTTTTAAAACACACTTCTGTCCTGGAAAATTTTGCATACGATTGCCTTGAAAGTTTCTGCATTTTTTTTGTCGGAAATGGCGAAGAGAATACACAAGTGTTTTTTCCCATTTTTGAGGAAAAGTTCCAGAGACAGAAGTGTTCAAAATTTTAACGTGACGTATTTCTCATTTTTGTTCTCTTTTTGACAGTTTTTTTTTTGGACTATCTTTTCCTGGAATTATTTTTGGATTATCTTTTTCTGGATTTGTTTTATGGAATATTTTTCCTGGATTTCTCTTGGATTATTTTCCTGTTATTTGTTCCTGGAGTTTGGAAGTTTTCTTGGTGAGGAATAGTTACACGTACACTGGTTGCCCGAAGACATTGAAGCTATTAAGTTCAAAGAACTACATAACAGCCTGCTTGAGACGACCTACAAAACCACCACCTGTTTTGATTGGCAAAACATTAGCCTGTATTCTAAACCAACCAGGGAAGTAATATTGAGAATTTTTGTATAAATTCATATCACATTAAGGAACTTCAAATTTTTGTATATATTAATAATAATAACATTTCCATTTTTATATATATATATATATTTTTCTACTTTTATCGGTAATAATATTATTGAAACTTACTCTAGTGTAAGATAGTAAATTGTATATTTCTTTTAAATGTATATATGTAATTTGTAAGAAAAATTACTTGTGGTAAATTAAACGAGTGACTTGTTTGTCAGGGAGTTTTGTCCTTTCATTTTGTGGAATTGTGAGATCAGGCTCACGACCCAGTTAAACCGACTGGGCTCGGGCATTTTAAAATATAGTTGTAGCTGAATTGTTACACATTATAACTGATATACCGTGACTCGAGTTTCGTAGTGTTTACTACATTTTCAAACTGAACGAACAAATTAGATCTCAACTATTATATATGGGGATTGTAGGTTTCGGCAGAGCTTTGAAGAGAGGGGTTTTCCAAAGTTCCGTCTGTTCGTTAAGTAGTTTTATTATTGGTACGTGCTTTTTATATTTTTCAATTTCTATAGATTCCAGGATGTCAAGTTTTTTCCCTTTCGCTTCCACGTGCAAGATAACAAGGTTGTTCAATTCTGGGAAGGTGTGATCTGTAGTGAAGAAATGGTTCGCAAAATTGGAATTATTCTTCCGGTTCCTAAAAGCAGATTGATGCTATTTGTACCTTTTATGGAAAGGTCGGCCCGTTTGTCCTATATACTCACTATTACACTCTTGACAACTTAATTTATAGACTCCAGAATTATTCAGTCGGTTCTCTTTGTCTTTCGGATTAAAAAAGAGATTAGAAATTTTATGGGAGGGTGTGGAAGCTGTTACTATGTTAGTTTTTGATAAAATTCGAGCTATTTTTTGTGAAATTGGTCCAAAATATGTTAGTTTTATGAATTTATTGTTATTATGATCTGATTTGGAGATGGGGTAAATTTGTTTACGAAATAGTTGCTTTTGTTTTTTGTTTATGATGGAATTTATAGTTTTGGTTTCGAACTGATTTTTTGTGGCTATTTGTCTGATTGTATTCAATTTCCTCTTTAACGTAATATTATCTAAAGGAATTGAATGGTACATAGAGCATTTTCAATTCCTTTAGATAATATTACGTTAAAGAGGGAATTGAATACAATCAGACAAATAGCCACAAAAAATCAGTTCGATTCGCTTCTCAAGTCTACTGTCATCAGCTGGACAAACTGAATGATGCACTTTAACAGAAAAGGCGAGAATTAATCAACAGAAAAGGTGCAGTGTTCCACCAAGATAATGTGAGACGTCATACAAGTTTGGTCACTCGCCAAAAGCTTTTACAGCTTGAATGGGATACACTGCCACACCCACCATTTTCTCCAGATCTGGCGCCTTCGGATTATTATTTATTTCGGTCATTGCAAAAGTTTTTGGACGGTAAAACCTTTACTTCAAATGGAGAGGTCAAAAATCACTTGGATCAGTTTTTTGACAGCAAAGACCAAAAATTTTATGAACGTGGAATCATGTTACTACCAGAAAGATGAGAAAAGGTGTTGGTCCAGTATGGACAATATATAATTTAATAAAATATTTATTCATTATACGAAAATTGTCTTTCATTTTCCCCCCCCCAAAAAAAAACGAAATTACTTTACAGCCCAATATACTGGGCTGAGATTATATTGGGCTGCTTCTTTCCAAGAAAATAATTGTAATCGAACAATGTATTATTTATTCCTTATTCCACAGTATAAACGACTTGCATAACACTACAATGTAAATAAAAAAACTATTAATAACATTCAACGAAATACTTGTAAATATAAACTATGAAAAAAACTCATATAATCACTTATAACAAATTTTTAAACTTAAATAATGACTAGAACTTCAAATAAATTGTCTACTTCAAAAATGTTATAATATCTTAGCACCAACTTCGGTAGAAGGAAATTTGTTGTCAGTTTCCTCGCAGAGTTCACTGAGAACTTTTGAGGGAATTGAGAGTCTTTGCGATATGTCTAATGGTGTGCGGTGGCACAGCTTCCAGTAGAGCCTTCTGGAAGTTAGGATACGTTATCATATGTCTTAGTAACGCCTTTGCATGTTTTCTTGTCTCCAAACTTCCTTCTGTGAGTGCGTTTGCTCCCGCTAATATGGCCCTGTCTCTCACATCTTTCCCCAGTGAGAACACTTTTTCTGTGCCATGCATTCTGAACAGCAATTCCAAGAGTCTCGTCGTTGTGCTTCGAACGACGGCGTTCTGATGTGTGGTACCTTTGGTGGTCAGAACCATGACGACCTTGGCTGGATGTATTTTTTCCGTCATTACGTTCAGGGCATTATTGGCATCTTCTCGAAGAAACTTGTTAGTGTCCGCTGTCCTGTGAAGAAGTGGACCAACCAGTTCTTCGAGCTCCTGAAACAGAAGCAGTGTAATTAACACTGTAATTTTTCGACAATTGCAAAAATATGAACCAATCAATTTATAAAGCATGAAAATGCTCATCAATTTTTGAATTGTTGAAACGAGAGGCCAAAGTTTTGCTCCTCAGTCTTCCCAAATGTCAATTTTCGTTCTAGGATGCACCATTCCATTGCAAACCCAGCTCAAATGCATTAATCGCATTTGCTGTCACTTGCTGCTGTCACTTGCGGAGTAGTTCAATTACATCGTCATCATCTTCCTGATGTAATTCTGAAGAACTAGAAATCTTGTTGATAATCTCTTCGTTAGACATTTCAGGAAAATTATTTTCCTCCCAATCCATTCCAAGATTTTCATATCTTCTGGACTTATCTGTGTTTCGGCAGCAACTTGCTCTATTACTTCCGAAGTAATACTGATTTATAGCTCGTTACTAGGAGTGACGACTATATCTGGCCATAAATTTTTCCAAGACGATGTAATAGTTGATGGAGTAATGCATTCCAAGATTGACAAAGAACAAAAATCAAGTCTTTCATGTTGAGTTCTTTTAACGTTTTTTCTATTGACTGGTCTTTTCATACGGCTCTCAGTAGTATGTTTTTCTTGCAATCTTGCTTGACAAACTGAATAATATGCTTATCCATTGGTTGAATCAGTATAGTGCAGTTTGGTGGAAGAAACATCGCAATGATTAATTTATTCTCTGATGTTCGTTTCTCTTCAGACGGATGACTGGGAGCGTTATCAATGAGCAATAACTCTTTTTGAGGAAAATTATGATCTCTCAACCATTTTCTAACCTTTGGTGCGAAGCGTTCATCAAACCACTTTTTGAAAAGGTTTTTGTCACCCATGCACTTTTTTGTCCGTAATAGTGTACAGGTTTATCAATGTTTTTGAATGCACATGGATTATTAGATTTTCCAACGTTCACCATCTTTAGTGCGTGTGTACCTGTAGCGTTAGCACATGGTATGGTTACACGTTCTTTAGTTTCTTTCCGTCCAGGTACCAATTTCTCGTCATATTAAACAAACTTTTTGTTAGGCATCACACGCCAAAAAAGCACTGATTCGTCTGCATTATGTACCTATGTCGAGTTAAGATATAAATCTTACACTTTCTGCAAAAAACTCAATATACATTCTGTCAAGAAAGTACCGGGAATTATCGATTTAAATCTGGCGGGGCAATGAGGCAGGTAAAAAAATTTTTTCCTAGGTTGGTACCACTGTCCTTAATTACTATGCCAAGCTTGAGCGGGATCTGTCAACTAGTGTGTTTGCAACAGCTAATTAAGTCAGTCGATGTCAGAGTGCGTGCCGATTTTTACTATGGGTGATTACGTTGAGCAAAGAATTTGTTTAAAGTTTTGTGTTGCAAATGAATTTTCGTGTGCCGATGCATTGAAAATGTTGCAAAAGGCCTTTGGTGATAATGCTTTATCGAAAACTCGTGCATATCAGTGGTACAGAGCCTTCAAGGACGGTAGTGAAGTGGTCACCCATCGACGGCTTCGATCGAAGATAACGTCGATAAAATTAAGGAAAGGGTGCTGGAAAACCGTCGTACCAGCTTGAGAGAGATAGCACATGATCTTAAGATATCCCACGAGTCCGCACGTACGATTTTGATTGATATTTTGGGCATGAGAAAGGTGGCCGCACGACTCGTACATTCATGGAACGCATTATAACTGGTAATGAGACCTGGGTCTACGAGTACGATATGCAAACAAGCCAGCAATCATCGGAATGGGTGGCAAAAAATGAGCCGAAACCGAAAAAACCACGCCAAAGCCGCTCGAAAATGAAGGTGATGCTCATTGTTTTCTTCGATATCCGTGGCGTGGTGCACTACGAATTCGTTCCAGAGGGTCAGACGGTAAACAAGGAGTATTACCTAGGCGTTATGAAACGTTTGCGTGAGCGTATCCGTAAGAAGCGGCCAAATTTGTGGGCGAACAACTCATGGATTTTGCATGACGATAACGCGCCTTCTCACCGAGCTACGATTGTGACTGACTTTCTCGCCAAAAACTCAACAAACGTGCTTCAGCAACCACCGTATTCGCCGGATTTGGATCTCTTTTTCTCTTCCCAAAACTAAAATTGCCCCTTCGTGGCACCCGTTTTGAGTCGATTGAAGCCATAAAACAAAATTCGGCGCGAGAGCTAAAGTCCATCCCGGAAAGCGCCTATAAAAAATGTTTCGATAATTGGAAGTGCCGTTGGCATAGATGTATTGGAGCAAATGGAGCCTATTTGGAAGGCGACCCAATAAATTTTGACGATTAAATGTAAAAATGTTGTTTTAATTAAAAATTCCCGGTACTTTCTTGACAGAGTAGTAAACGGCTCTATGCAGGTGGCATCATCAGAAAGTTTCTCTCCTGTCATAGTCATTGAACGCATACCATGTCGACTTTTGAAACGTTCTAGCCATCCTTTGCTAGCCACAAAATCATCTTCTTTTATTATTTCCATATAAAAAACTTCGCTTTCGTGGCCAACATTGATCCCGAAATGCCAAGTGCGTGGTTAGTTAATTTACAGAGCTAAGTCTCATGATATAGTTGACAAAAGAAATTTTATTGATGGCTTCATTTCTGACTGAAACATAACTCTTAGAATTGACTGATATTCTTCCAGGCTTAAAAATCTCATCCTGGACTTTACGCAACAGTCCGTTTGTTATTAATCATTGATGTTCATCTTCAATCAGAGATCGTTGATGATAACATGTTCTTTGATATCAGTAGCAAATTTATTCAGACAGAGGCGCGAGTTTCTGCTATATCTCTCGGCAAGGAAATCAATTCCGTGAAAATGCAGGATGGAACAACATTTTTTATTTCAATATTTCCTCTAGATAAGACTTGTCTAGTATACAATAAAAGTAACTATTCCAGTTTCTGGAAATATGCTTGGTTTACCCTACAGCTATAGGCTATATATTCAGAGCGTATGGCTTTGGAAGTTTGGTCTCGAACCATCCATAAACAAGCTTCAGTGAATATATTTTCAAGGTATCAAGTGTTGTTCTTCAGTTCTGCATCAGTCTGCCATTTCACTTTTCAGTTGAATTCACTTAGACTTGACTTATAAATACTAAGTCATTCGCCAGATACTTTAAACCTTTGATATTTGAAATCTCAGTGAATCAAACCTTGGAAGCATTAACAGATCAATTCATATGCTGATAATTCACAGAATATACTCGACCTTAATCTTCAAACTGTCAAAATAAGAATAAAAATATTTCTTACCGCTTCTAAGCCTTTCTGAGAACACGATATGAACATCTCCTTAGAAGCTTGGCAAGCGGCTCTTGCGACCTGTGATCTTAGATTCCTAATCTGGTTAGAAAGGGATAGACATATTGTGTGCATATGCGGCTCCATGACTTCGTTATTAGTTTTCGCAAGTTTTCCTAAGTTCCTCAAACCCGTCATCACCACTTCCCATTCTGGACTGCCCATTTGCGCTAGGGTATTACGTAGAACATCAGATTTAGATTTGGAGCTTCCGCGGGCGCTGTCCGTTTTAGATTTTGCAACGGGCTTCTTAGGAACTGGAACTTGACTATACCTGAAAGTTGATTGAATTACTATCGAAAATTGGTGGGTTAAATATAAAATATGTAGACCAACTTTTGGTATCTTGGTTGAACTTAATTTGTGGAAATCTTGAGTGATATATCACACTTAGTATGCTTGAAAGTGTTGTTCTTTGCCACGGAAATATAAGTTGCATTTTATTCTGATTAAGTACTTGACGTTTGATCATAATGAAATAAAAGTTTTCTACAATTACTAAATTACTACCAAAATTTAGAATTTCATTGCAAGATGGCGGAAGAAGTGATATAGTGAAATTAAGAACTAGGTCAATATAAAAAGGATTGCTTTCAATGTACCTTTTAGATAGTCTTCTCACGTGTGTTGGCTCAGCAGGAATCTCCTCCTCTTGTATGAGTGTCCCAGGAAGTGGTATCGTAATGTTGATATTTGTGTTGTTGCAGATATGCGTGGGACCAGTTAAAATTTTCTCTTCAACTTCGCTTGTTACATTGTTATTAGATATATCTTTGATTAACGGTGCTGAATTCACATTCTTCCTATCGACAATAATTGGTAGGCTCTTCTCTAAATTCACTTCTGATCTTGACCATCTCCTGTTTTCAATAATTGGTCTAGTATTTTCTAAGTTGAATTCGCTTATGCTAGGATAGGATGCTTTTCTATCAACTTCCTCGAGTCCTTCATCATTTGTACGGTATATTTGTTCACCGAAATTTATATCTTGTTCAGTTGGCTTATCTTCTGATCTTGTTTGAATTATTTCTTTTTCAGTCTCCTCAGACTTAGGTTCTGGTGGAATACTGTTGATGATCTGGAAACATAAAATGTTAACAGTTCAATTTCTAAAGAAATTAAATGTTAATTGAAATTGAAAAATTACTTTCAGTAATCCAACAAAATAACCGTTATGAGCCATCATCGGTGGCCGTTACTTTCAGCAACGATGTAGCGCAGCTATGACCCGATTGCTCTGCCGGTATGACATTAAATGGTCAAAATGCAACTTCATCTGATGTTCCTGCATAATTTCTCGAAGAAAAATTACGAGAATTTAAGAAAATATTTTCTTATCTGATCTTGGCCGCAAATGTTCCTAACTTCACTTCAGTGGTTTCCACCATTTTGATATAGATAATCTCAAACATAAAGACATGGACTGCCAAGAAGCCCTACAATATTGATGAGTTTTAGAAATGGACTCTTATTATCTGTGAAGATACCCCAGAAGCATTTTTAGCTTGTGCGGTTCCCAGCCCAAGACTGACCTAGATAAACCTGGATAAACTAGATTTTTAAATTTTATTTCCTGTTAAACGCAAGACTTTTTGTCAACAGTATAACAGAATAAATTTCGAAGAACTCTTAACTGCACGTTTTTAAGAATATCAAAATGCTCTAAGCGACATTGAAGTGGCAAAAAAACCATTTAAATTTTGCATTTAATTTGTGATTCATCACGCTAACATAGGGCAACAAATGCAAAATTTTGCTTCTCCAAATACCCAAAGATAAAATCAGAATATAGAATAATTTTTCATAATTTAATATCGCAATTTTTGCGAATTTGAAAAGTATAGAGGTCCCTATAAATCTTTAAATTTCTTGGAGTCCTACCTCTATATATTCCACTGTTTCGTCGCCAGGGGGTTCATCAGTACTTGTTTGCGTTTCAATTGGTTGTTTAGTAGAGCTGGTTATCCTTTGGGGACTTTCTAGAGGCGTGACTGCCTTGATGACTGAATCTGGTCTTTGAATGGGACTAGCACTTACGCTTGGCCTGTCTGCATGCGGTGGTGTGAAATATCCTGAAGATTCAGATCCGGATGATTGTCTATGGATACTCCTTAAAGATGAAGGACTTTCATGGGAAGCTCTGAAATATAGAAAGAGAAGGTCTAGTTGGAAATTCAAAATTGAGTTCTGTACTGAGTAAACATTATGCCAACATTGTTTTTGAAAAATGTTGATAGTTTCAAGCGAAAATTCATTATTAGTCAATAATGAGTATTTAAATAAACAATATAATAAATCACCCTTTCCGAACGAACAAAATATAGGGGCTTTCAATAGGGACTTCCGAAATTTGACAGATGATAGCGGCCATATTGTCGAAGCTACATCTGTCGAATTTATTGTCATTTATTCAATCTCTTTTGCCAAATAATCATGGATTGATATAGCGTTCTACAAAACGTGCAAATGATAAAAAAGTTTGATGAAAATGGATGATCTGTTCGGACAACGTTCAGCGCTTTTCACCAATTTAACGGTCGCCATAATCGTTTAACCAGAGGACTATTCGCAGTGTGGTGGCTAAATTTGAGTCCAACGGTTCAGTAAACAATGGTTCAACACATGCTCAATGATGAAACGCCGAAAACATCGCCGCTGGCCGTAAGATGTGCGATGGAGAATCCGAGGTAGTCGATTTCTCGTGGCTCACAAGAACTCCGCCTTTCGCACACCACAACTTGGCGAATTTTGCGTCATGATTTCGGCCTGGATCCTTGCAAAATTCAACTTAACCAAGAACTGAAGGTAAACGAAACTAGACAACAATGTGAATTCTCTGAATGTGCCAGTATTCGGAAATTGACTTTAATTTTCATTATTTAATCCTTTTCAGCGATGAGGTCTATTTCTAGATTAATGGGTACGCCAACAAACAGAACTGTCGAATTTGGGACGTTAGTAATCCACATGAGATCCAAAAGCGTCCAAGGCATCCTGAAAAAGACACTGTTGGGTATGAATTTCTGGATGACGAAGTCATCGGTCCATATTTTTTGGGAATGACGTTGGCCAGGCCATCATCGTCAACGGCGAGCGCTAAAGGTCGATAATAATCAGTTTCTTTTCGTCTGAATTGGATGATATGGATATCAACAATATATTGTTTCAACAGGACGTGCCACACAGCTCATGTTACATTGGACAATCTGCAAGGCCAATTTGAGGGTATGGTCATCTTACGTGGAGGTGATGGATTTGGCCACAGAGATCGTGGGGTCATCTTAAGTCGCAGATCCATGCGAATGAGTCATAAACCACAGCGGCCTCAAAGCCAATATTAGCCAGATTTATGAGCCAGAGCCATGGAAAATTGGATATTTCGAATGCATGCCACCCAGTGAAGCCGTGGCGGACATTTGCAAAGATGTTATATTCCATACATAATGGCATCGATAAGCCTTTTAAATGAATAATGAAATTCGATGATATCTAACACACTGTTTTATTCCGCCCCCATGGCATTATAGCTTGTCGCGCTGGGGGCGCTTATCTTGACTAGAATCCTAGTTTCATGCCATTTGCGCCAGTCACTGGACCCGTATGGTGGAAGATCGTCCGAATGGGGCTCCAGTTCCATTGTAAAGGTGGAATGGAGGGCTGAGCCGCGTTGATCATCTCAGTGACAAGGGAGCCCGTTGAAGCACAGGACCTCTCACGTAAAACCAACGTACTCTACCCTATTGCAGTAAATCTCCGGATTTTTCTGTCCAATGGCCGAGTGCGTTATGAAGCATACTGCGTTACCACGGGAGGGTGGAGGCCCTCGGGAAGTATTCGTACGACCTGGCCACCCAATTGGTGTTGGACTCGAGGGGGCAGTGGTTGAAAGCCCACATGTTGGACTAGGAGGGTATACCTTCTATCTGTTAGCAGACACTCATGTTCAGGATATCTCGAGAAATGCTTCAGGGTTTAGCGGGACTTGACGGTTCCACGAGCCTCGTTTTGAACCCGGATCAATGGCGAAACGTTTCTGGGGTTTGTGGACCTCGACGATAGGGCTAGTCCGTTAGTGCTTGAAGCCAGGATCAATTGAAAGACTTCCCAAGGGTTCGTGGGTCTTGACGTACAGGCCGGATTGACGGTGCTCGTACCAGGATCGATTGAGTCATCAATCTTGAGACTACCTTAGTTCACGATGCTGCGTTAGGATGGATGGATAAGAAGTCCCTTCGGCGTGTGATTTGCGTTCCAAACAACTCGGGTACTGACACTGCAGAGCCAGTAGAGCTTGGATAGTGGTTCGCTGCATATGGTTGTAGGTTTTTGAACTGAAGCCCAAACTGGAAGCTGGTGGGTTCAGCTCTTCGGAGTGGTTCTCGTCATGCGCGATGATAAGGCGTAACCCTTATCACACTTTTTGCCTCCTGAAGTAGTTTGTAGAGAGTGTTATTAATCACTTTGTGAAAGAGCTACGCTCATATGTCCATACACTAAATGATAGAATTCAGACACTATTTTATTCAAATATAAAGTTAGGAAGCGCTTAATTATAAGAAAATTTCTCTTAGCACCTTGGATATTTCTGAATTCTCATAGCTTTACTCAAATTGTCCTGGAATTTTATGATTGTCTTCATGATAGAGAATAAAATGTTTTACAAAAGTTAAGGTAGTTCACAAGTTCTTGATCTATTTCAAACTAAGTCAAGTATCGGGTGATTTTTTAGAGTGATAGAAGTTTAAATTGAAATAAAAAACATTTAAATTAAGATTGAAGCCAATTTTTTTTTTGAAAGATAATTTTATGACATTTATGTTTTAAAAATAATTTCCGGCATATGTCTACCACGACTAGCTCTGAGGAACCGTATTCAACCAGAGCAATTTTGGACCACTTTTCGAGTAATTAAGGCCTTATTTCACCAATAACACGAGTTATGTTGGCTTCCAAAGCGTCTATTGTTTCTGGTTTCTCAGCATAAACCAATGACTTGACATAACTCCAAAGAAAATAATCCAGTGGAGTTATGTCGCATGATCTTGGAGGTCAATTAATTGAATCATTTCTCGAAATGATGTTATCGCCAAATCTTTCTTTCAATAAATCAATTGTAACGATAGCAGCATGAGGTGTAGCACCATCTTGTTGGAACCAAAACACTTCTGGGTCGATACCATTGAAATTTTGAAACAAATAATCATTGATCATCGATTTGTAACGAGCACCATTCACTGTTACATTAGCTCCAGCGTAGTTTTTAAAGAAATATGGACCTATGATGCCTCCAACGTGTAAAGCACACCATACAGTGCATTTTCAGGATGCAATGGAACCTGCTGAACTTCTTGAGGATTGTTTTCACTTCATATACGGCAATTTTGCTTGTTTACATAGCCGTTCAACCAGAAGTGAGCTTCATCACTAAACACAATTTTACAATAAAAAAGTGGATCAACTTCAAGCTGTTCTAGGGCCTAATCAGCAAATAAACGACGCTTATTATTGTCAAGTGGCTTTACTTCTTGAACCAGTTGGATCTTGTATGGGTGTAGACCAAGATCTTTACCCAAAACTTTCCATGTGGTGGATGCACAGAGTCCAACTTGTTGTGAACGTCGACGAATAGACAAATCTAGATCATCATTAACACTATGACTTACAGCAGTGATATTTTTTTCTGTACGTACAGTTCTTTGTCTTGTTGTTGTTGCATCGAGTAGAGAAAATGTTGTCCGAAGTCTTTCCATGATAATTTGTTAATGCTTACTGAACAGAAATGTCAAAACAACATGGCTTCTACCTTCTATCAAATCACTGTTATCCCTATCGAAAGTTCTATCACTCTAAAAAAACACCCGATATATTTCACCAAATGTTGATTGTTGTATTTCTTATTTGATTTTTTTTGCTTTAAATTTGAATACTTTTTGAGTTACAGGAGAATTTTTAACTTTAGAGTTTTTGATAAGCAATAAACAGTTACCGTTTTACATTTTTGCCGTCGGAATTCAGATTTAAGAAGTTTAGTTTTCTAATAATGTCTAGACGTAAACAAAATGCAAATGAAACCAATAGAGCTTTTGATATGACTGAGGTGGGGCGTCTTTAGAGAAAAGTCGTAGACTTCTTTCAGGTAAGTAAAAGAGTTATGTCGAAGCTCATCCCTCGCTAACGAAAAACGTGACCGAAAAGCTTAGCTTTGGACGTCTAAGTAACAGTAGAGAACCATTGAGTACCTGTCGGTCGTTGGTGTGAATTCACTATGAGTTTGGAGTACATGTGCAGCTTGTGTCAGTGAGGAGGACAGTTGTGTTTTATCACTGTCCTTATGTCACCTTAGGCAAAGCACTATTAATTTTCAACAGTCAAATAGTGGCCAGCCATCCTAGTGAAAACATTTATTTTCCTTACTTTATATTATTTTTAATAAGGAATGAAATTTTAGTCTTTGATTTGCGGGTTAGTATTGCATTGTAATACAGTTCCAAACATTATTAAAACAAGTCTCTCAGTTCACAACCAACTGTTTGCAGTTGGTTGTTAATTATATCGGACAAACAACCAAACTAGTAAGTTTAATCTTCAAATTGCCCCCTTTAGGCTATAAATATATGTGTGTTACTTTAATCTTATATTTGCGGGTTAATATTTAATTGCTATTTACTTCCAAGCACCATTGCAAGTCCCTAGGTTAATTCAAAATAGACAGCAACTATTGAAACAGACAGACAAAAAATCAGTAAACAAAAACGCGTCAATAAGTTTACTTTCCAAATTGCTAGAAAGAGGCCCCCTTGGGCCACTCAGTTGGCCCAATGGGGGCTTGTATGATGGAGAGATAGGTAAGTACATAATTCCAAAGGGTATTTTTTGTTACCTAGGATAACACAGATGTTATAAATAGAAATGACGGATGTGCGTGAGAATCCTTAACTAAGTAACACTGTATAATTCTCTTATAATTTGTAATTTTTTCATTTGAATATAACTTACTCTTCCTTGGTTTCAAGATACGTCGATGTCTGCAAAATTGGAGTTTCTGCTTTTGTGACATCTCCAATTCTCGATTTTCGCTTTATACACGAACATAGATTGAAAATGTTTGAAAACTTGTAATTTGTTTCTTCTCTTAGTCCCCAAAGGTTTTCTATATTTGAATTCTTCATCGTTTCTTATCATGTCGTTAATAAGTGTTCACTGGTTTTTCCGCACTTTCACTATGGTAATTTACACTTCGGTCGGACACTTTAGAGTGAAACATTTATTCTCTTCCAACATCACTTTGAAAGATATACATAATCAGCAAAACTTCAATTCTAGAAATTTGATGTTTGATTAAAATTATGTGTCAAGAGTATGGAAATACACAAATAAAATTATGTACAACCTTCCCTTTACATAGTGAAACATTTTATTTTCACCCTGTTTATGTTTATGAGGTTTTGGACTTTATTGTTTCTTTGTAAAATAAAAAGAACTTTGGAGTCGACTCCCCTGTCAGAATGATGAAATAAATCTAAATATATAACGATTCATCTCATAAATAATTCATTCTGTTTTGGAAATTATCCTTTAAGAATAAAGGAGCTACTGTTTTAGCTGTTTTCAAGAGAAATGATAAGAATGATATTCCTAACTACCTAACCTATTTCATTGTGGAGTATGTTTTCTCAAATTTTTGAGAGAATTGCTTTGAATCGAATGACGAAATATTCAGAATTTCTGATGAACACAATGTACAATCTTGGTTTCGAGGAATATTCTTAGAGATTTGATTAAGAATTATAAATCGAAGAGAAAATTCCATGTAAGAATTAAAGATGTTTATTCAGATGAATACGAAATTGATCTTCGTATTCTTCAGGGATCAGTGTTGTCACTTCTCTTATTTTTACCTTCATAAATGACTCTGAATACCATATCATAGCGAAAGTTACAATGTTTGTTGATAAAAATTCGAAACAGCTAAAAATGACGAATTTATTGAAAATAAAAACTATGGAATCTGCTTAAAAGTACTCAAGCACCCATTGCATATGTTTTTCTTATCTTTATTTCCGAAAATTGTTAGTTAGTTGTACCTCCTCTTTTTTCCAAGTTTTTAGCTATATAAGAAATATAGATGTAACATTCAGAGTTAGTTACAATGGTAAACTTGAAGAAGCTACAGTGTTGGCGAAACAATTGTCTTTAAATTAATAAATCGTGAAAATAGTCTTTATTATTTGTGTTAATTTTCCATCAAGTAAGGACAAAGTTTTACATTATCTTTTCAACGTGCACAAATACCAGAAGTTTCATCTCGATTATTGAAAAAATTCATTGAATATTATTTCTTGAATTCAATCGTTGTTTAAAAAAATGAAACTTTGTTGGAATGGGTTATGTGGAGTTACAAATGAAAATTCCATATGTGACAAGGAACCGGCATAATATTTACTGTTTACGTTAGAATATTTATTGGATGAAATAAACTAATTTCTATACCAAGTGATGTACATTCTGTCAAGAAAGTACCGGGAATTATCGATTTAAATCTGGCGGGGCAATGAGGCAAGTAAAAAAATTTTTTCCTAGGTTGGTACCACTGTCGTTAATTACTATGCCAAGCTTGAGCGGGATCTGTCAACTAGTGTGTTTGCAACAGCTGATTAAGTCAGTCGATGTCAGAGTGCGTGCCGATTTTTACTATGGGTGATTACGTTGAGCAAAGAATTTGTTTAAAGTTTTGTGTTGCAAATGAATTTTCGTGTGCCGATGCATTGAAAATGTTGCAAAGGCCTTTGGTGATAATGCTCTATCGAAAACTTGTGCATATCAGTGGTACAGAGCCTTCAAGGACGGTCGTGAAGTGGACGCCCATCGACGGCTTCGATCGAAGATAACGTCGATAAAATTAAGGAAAGGGTGCTGGAAAACCGTCGTCCCAGCTTGAGAGAGATAGCACATGATCTTAAGATATCCCACGAGTCCACACGTACGATTTTGATTGATATTTTGGGCATGAGAAAGGTGGCCGCACGACTCGTACTGAAAGACCTGAATTTTCTTCAAAAACGTCATCGCGAACAGGTTGCTTCAGACATGCTGGATCGCTGTAATTCCGATTCTACATTCATGGAACGCATTATAACTGGTGATGAGACCTGGGTCTACGAGTACGATATGCAAACAAGCCAGCAATCATCTGAATGGGTGGCAAAAAATGAGCCGAAACCGAAAAAACCACGCCAAAGCCGCTCGAAAATGAAGGTGATGCTCATTGTTTTCTTCGATATCCGTGGCGTGGTGCACTACGAATTCGTTGCAGAGGGTCAGAGGGTAAACAAGGAGTATTACTTAGGCGTTATGAAACGTTTGCGTGAGCGTATCCGTAAGAAGCGGCCAAATTTGTGGGCGAACACCTCATGGATTTTGCATGACGATAACGCGCCTTCTCACCGAGCTACGATTGTGACTGACTTTCTCGCCAAAAACTCAACAAACGTGCTTCAGCAACCACCGTATTCACCGGATTTGGCTCCCTGCGACTTTTTCCTCTTCCCAAAACTAAAATTGCCCCTTCGTGGCACCCGTTTTGAGTCGATTGAAGCCATAAAACAAAATTCGGCGCGAGAGCTAAAGTCCATCCCGGAAAGCGCGTATAAAAAATGTTTCGATAATTCGAAGTGCCGTTGGCATAGATGTATTGGAGCAAATGGAGCCTATTTTGAAGGCAACCCAATAAATTTTGACGATTAAATGTAAAAATGTTGTTTTAATTGAAAATTCCCAATACTTTCTTGACAGAGTAGTATATGGCCTCTGTGGTTCAATGGATATTTGATGGACACTATTTTATCATAAAGACTAGACTGGGCCAAAAAAACAACTATTTTTTTTTAATGATACTGTGAAAATATCATTCATGATGATAAAATTATCGTGAAAGTTTGTGCCCTTAATAATAGTATTAAGGGGTGTATCGTTACGACTCTTGGTTTTTTAACAGTAATCGCATTTTTTCACTCAAACCTCGTCAATTATTAATCTGAAAAATTTGAGCGATACGTATTTTCAAAGAAAATTAAATTCCCTATAAAAAAGCTCTCTTTATAAATTAATGTAAAACAAGCCGTTTGCTTGTTATCGTGCCTTAAACATTGATTAATTTTTTCAATTTTGCATTTCGATTTTGCATTTTTGTAACTACCAGAAATATTAATATTTTTGTGGTACAAAATACGTATTTCAAAGAAAATTTAATATTATAAAAAAAAAGTTTCTTAACATTTTTCATTAATTTCACTCCTTCCAAAGTTATTCGACGTTGAAATTAAATTCAAAAGTAATTTATCGTTTTTTTCGCGTTACACATGATTTTTTACATTTTATTGAAAAATTTATCACTTAAATATTGAAAGTAACTTTTTTCTGTTGGAACACTAAACTTTTTTCTATAAAATCATAATTAATTAATGTATTATTTTGCTTTTTAACGATTAGTTATATACATAAAATCATTTTTAATGTATTTAACTAACTTTAATAATACAAAAAACTGAAGAAGAAAATGATTGAAAACCTGATAAATAAAAAATCTTCAAATACTAAAACCAGAAAATATGAAGTAGCAAGCGATTCAGATGAATTGCTAGAAAAAGATATCAGTGACTTCATTTCTGTCGAATCGCTCACCATATTCAAAGAATTTGATTTGCCGTATGATTTTATTGATGAAGATATAAGCAATTGGTCCCATAATGATAGTTTTCAAGAGTGTAAGCCATTTTTCGGAAAATTAGCTGTCGTCAATGATGTTGCTGAGCGTGGTGTATCATTAATTGAAGATTACAATAAGTGTCTCATTAAAAACGAAGCACAACTTCAATATTTGTTGCTAGCCCTTAGTGAACATCGAAAAAAGTTTCCAAATTGTAATAAAAGTAATTTCATTGAGTAGTTATTTTTCAATTGATCATTCTCCATGACTTGATAATAATTAAAGCAATATGAGATTTTTTTTTGTGAAATATAAATTATAAGTGAAAATAAAATGATTTTTATCTCTTTTATTACTTCTATTTGTTTTGACTTATCTTACGATTAAGAAACGAAATTTTTTGTATTATTAGAGTTAGTTAAATACATTAAAAATGATTTTATGTATATAACTAATCGTTAAAAAGCAAAATAATACATTAATAAATTATGATTTTATAGAAAAAAGTAAAAAAGTTTAGCGGTCCAACAGAAACAAGTTACTTTCAATATTTAAGTGAAAAATTTTTCAATCAAGTGGAAAAAAATCATGTGTAACGCGAAAAAAAACGATAAATTACTTTTGAATTTAACTTCAACGTCGAATAACTTTGGAAGGAGTGAAATTAATGAAAAATGTTAAGAAACTTTTTTTGTATAATATTAAATTTTCTTTTGAAATACGTATTTTGTACCACAAAAATATTAATATTTCTGGTAGTTACAAAAATGCAAAATCGAAACGCAAAATTGAAAAAATTAATCAATGTTTAAGGCACGATAACAAGCAAACGGCTTGTTTTACATTAATTTATAAAGAGAGCTTTTTTATAGGGAATTTAATTTTCTTTGCAAATACGTATCGCTCAAATTTTTCAGATTAATAATTGACGAGGTTTGAGTGAAAAAATGCGATTACTGTTAAAAAACCAAGAGTCGTAACGATACACTCCTTAATACTATTATTAAGGGCACAAACTTTCACGATAATTTTATCATCATGAATGATATTTTCAGAGTATCATAAAAAAAGTAGTTTTTTTTTGGCCCAGTCTAATAAAGACACGTGGTATATATACATGGTGTATATCAATAGTTGCAAAAAATTTAGGGGGTGATTTCTTGTCAAAAAACAGGGTGGGTCTTTCATATAAAGTTTATTTTTTTTGAGCTTATCACAGCCCCCTAGAGTTGTTGCTCGAAAATCAGTTTTTAATTTTTTTCTTGAAAACCGAAAAACTGACAAAAACAAAATTAGGCAGACATTTTATGCGAGCGAGAAGGCATCCAAACATTTTTTGGTGGTGTTTCTCTATGATTGCAAGGGGTAGAAAAAGCCACCCCTAAACCTTCATTCGCAAGAATACTTTTTCCATATTCCTATTTTACAACAAAAAAATTTATTTTGGATAGATTGATCCATTCTAAACAAATAGGGTCTATTGTAATTTCTTGCTAAAGTTCAAGGTTTTTGAGAAAAAAAATTATCAACATGATAGCGTGAGTCGTAGATGCCAGAATTATTTCCGAACTAGAATTTATCTAGTAAGCGGATGTCATTTTGTTATAACAACTGACTAATTTTGATTGACTTTGACTCAGTTATAATTATTGTCAGTTTTTTGGTTTAAAAAAAAAATTAAGAACCGATTTTCGGGCGCCAACTTCAGGGGGCTGTAACTAAGCAGGGGGGGGCTCAAAGAAGAGAGTTTATATGAAAGACCCACCCCATTTTTTGACAAGGAATCACCCCCCTAATTGTTTTCGTAATTATTCATATTTACCCTGTATGAATATACGAAAATAATGTAAAATGAAATTCATAAACTGTCAGACGACATTGCTTAATACAATAAACAACTTAGTGGCAATAAGATGGCCACAACATCGAATACCTCGATGAATTTGAAGAAAAATTTCCAGAGCTATGGAGAGATACTAGCTGTTGTGGCCTATACTGTTACTAGATCTGACGCCATTAGAGTTTTTTTATGGGATTATTATGTCTTTAATGCTTTTATAGCTGCACGTAACATAATAGTGTTGCCATATGCAAACAATTCAAGTATCCGAAAGATTCTATTAATTTTCACAATACTGTAGGAATGAATAATAATAGCGAGCTTTATGAGTTGCTCTTACAGTTTTCGTTTACAATAAATCCTTTACTATAGAATCTGCAAACGGTCCTTTAAATTTTGCAACTCTGCTATTCAGCAAACAATGTACATGAGCTAAATTAGAATTAAAATGTGTAAAGTGAACTGAACAACTGACGTTGGCATTATTAGTCTACTACAGTTTGACAGGAGTTGAATTTGGCACAATATCTCCAAAAACATGTGAATTTAAAATGATAACAATTGATAATTTTTCTTAAAATTAATGCAAAGATGAAGTACCGGCTATGGTTAGATATCCAAAACTCTAGTTGTTTCACTTATATTTGAAATAGTAAAGAAGGCGAGGTTCTCCTGCATCATGCAGATATCTTGCCATAGCCTAAGATGGCGATCCTTTAAAAAATGGCGTACAGTGCTTTTACATGTAATAACGTTGATTAAAGACGCTTGATCAAGATTACTGCATATCTTCTCTCTTCTAGTTACAAAAATTTAATTGCATTCTATTTTTTATTTCCAACTTAACATGATTGTTGTGAATTTAAGTGAAAAATTATTCGAGGCGTATTCAAACTAATTTCAGTATAGGCTTGAAACAAAACTCAGAAAGTTTTGGAAAAATTCTATTTTTCAATGTAGTCTCCTAGAACTTCAATAGATTTGTTGGATCGAGAAATAAGCTTCTCTAAACCTTGTAAAAAATATTCTTTCAGCTTCTCCTTAAAATAGTACCTTCAGTTCTTCATCGTCGGAAAATCACTTTCCACGAAGATATTTTTTCACATTTGGGAATAGGAAGTAGTCACTGGGGGCCAAGCCTGGGCTGTACGGAGGATGAGTCATTTCTTCGAAGCCACATTCCTGCACAGCAGCCTTCGCTACGCCGACTGTGAATTTTCTTCGCTTTTTTCCTTTAATTCCTTCTCTTAAATTACGCAAAGTGGTTACGTATGATGCTGCTGTATCTGGACTCTCGTTTACTCTCAGGGTTATAGTGATGAACCCACGTCTCATCCCCAGTAACTAGCCGGTTGGAAATAGTCGATGGGTCTTCTCCACAGAGCTCTAAAAGCTCCTTATCATTCGACTCGCACTTGTTTCTGAGGTGGGGTGAGTATTCGCGGTACCCATCTTGCACTGATCTTTGAGAGGTTAAGATGGTCATGAAGGACCATTCTGGTATCTTCAAGTAGCAGTTTTTCTACTTTTGTCACATTTTCTTCAGTGGAGTCGCTAACGGGCCCGCCCGAGCTAGCATCGTCTTCGATGCTTTCTCTGCCTCTTTTGAATGCAGTTGACGACTTTTTAACGGCTGATAACGAGTAAGGACAGACTTGGTAAACATCAGTCATCTCTTCATGAATGATTTTTTGACTTTTTCCCTGCTTAGTGGCATCATTATGGCGTCAGTAATTCTGGTAATCTTTCACCGAGGATACATAGAAAACTAATAATCGTAAAAGAGTGAAATTTTATATTTATGCCCTCGAATAGTGTCATTAGTAAATGAGATAATCAGATTACTCACATCATCAGCAAGCCACCCAGATACCGAGAATACGTTGAACACCCCTCGTATTAACTTATTGTGTTCAAATGTAAACTATGTTGAATTCTTTTAGTTTAAGTTTTTTTTCTCCAATTCATTATCAGGTCATGAACCAAAGAATGAAAAGCACTGACGTCAGAAGCCTTTGCGCTTTTGTTTATTTCACCTACGGTTCTCAGGAAATTTTGCTTTATCCCTTTTATTTATTTAACATCTAAATGCTGAATTCAAATTATTTCCATAATATCGGTAGTACCCTACACTGCTCTGCTCACAAAACATGTTTTTTCAAATCTTTTAACAAAAAGATCCTAACGAAATTTTGCACTAACATGCGCGACAATATTCTTCGTCCAAATACCAAATTCCAGATCAATGGACCTGAAGTTCCCAAAATATTGGGAGAAATAAGAAAACATTTCAAATGTGAATTACACGGAACCATTAAATAGATTCCACTCATAAACGAGCCGAGATATTCTAACCCCAAACCTATCCTGAAAGCTTAAAAACTGTAGCTCTTATTGTTCGAAAGTTAGAGTATTTACGGACGAACCAGAGGGATAAAATTACATTTGACCTTCATCAGTGGGTACAACCTACTAATCTGAGGTAATTTTCGAAATTAGAAAATTATAGACATTTGTGTGAAACGGTAACATGTTGTTTCCTAGAATAAGCGAACGATGAGTCCAGCTACAGGTTTATACATATCTTCGCTATTTGAGTATGAAAATTATAGAATGATACAAGCTAAGACAGAAGGATGTTAAATTGCATATAGAAGCAGCAAAGGTTGATTACCTCTGTGTTTCACTTCTCCTGACCCCACAAATGATCGATTCTTGGAAGCTGACCTCAGTCTGACCCTATGTGTCAGAGTTTAACCTTCCACTGACCTATTCTACGAAGTGTAGCAGATTTCTGTTAATAAGATCTCAATCAGAATGCTGATGTAACCTTTTCAAATTTCATTGCGTTCGTTATTTTGACAGGAAAATAGACGGCATTTCCTAATATGCAATTAGGCGTTCCTATGAATTCTTGGCCTTTAAAAGAAATCCATATGGAAATCGGTAAATTTTTTTATGCTTATGTGATAGATAATATTCAGATTTGAAATGTTTAAGAATCCATCCTTTTTATCTGTTCACGGACGTCCTTTGAAACTTGTTCTTAAATTCTTGTGTTGCTGCTTACAATCTGCAAATTCGAAAATTCCTTGAAGATGTATCATAAATAAGAAAACGAATTTATTGGAATGTTTGGGAAGAAACGTACTCCACACAAATTCCACTGTTGAACGACTTAACAGGAAAGTATTGAAATTCATTAAGAATAGCGTGTTATCATTCCGCACAAATGTTTGTTATTTTAAAATTTTTAGCCGAAACTGCTCTCGAATCACTAGATTGGACACACCAATAAAGAATCCGAGGTCAAAAGTAATTCTATCCGGCCTGTCTGTCCGGAAACACTCTAACTTTCGACTGGAAAGAGCTGGAGACTTGAAACTTTCAGGGTAGGTTAAATACCTAAATATCTCGGTTGAAAGATATTTAGGTATTTCCGTTAACTGCAGATCCAAATGATCTGAAATTTGTTATTGAGATGTATTACTCAATAATGTCTATGAGAATGATTACTTTTCTTCATCTTATAACCTATTATAACTTTATTCATGCTAAAAGCATGTTTGATTATACATTTTGTAAATGAATTTTCAATATTACTGACGTACACACTTTGCTTCCTCAAATTTATAATATTTCGTTGTTATTAAAAATTTACATTGCTTTGCTGAGTTAGATTTGATTTAGCTTGCATATTATCAATAATTCCACTGAAATTAAAAAATGTTTCATGTTAATAACAAAGTTTTCACCTGTTTTATTTGATAGTTTTAAAATAGTTATTAAAATTACTTCGATTTTTCACAACTGTGGATCTCTTTTCAACATTGAAAAGTTGCAAAGTAAATACTTCCTTTCGTTTTTTTTTTAAGTTTTGAAAGGATTTTCGAATGTTGACCAACGTTTAAAGAATTTTCACTCGACTAATTGACACAATAGACTCTTCCAAATTTTGGTTTGTAAGTGTTTTCATATGTTATATTGTAAATAGTTTTTTAAGAATTGATAAAGAATCAACATATGGTAAGACTTCTCGTTGACATTTGATCTATGTAGCATTAGTTTTTTATAACGAGTCATAATATTTGATTTACAGGGTTTTGTTTATAAAATCCATGACAGTACTCCCAGTAGGGAAGATGATTTTTTTCGAATCCTAAGAACTATTCCACGACTCCAAAAACGATTCAAATTGTATCGAAATGATGATATCGATGAGCTCACAATGAATTGTATATTTTACAACGATCATTATTGAACGCTATTAATCCTTCATGCGAGTATATCACAGGTCGCGAAATTAAAACAATCAAATTATGGCAGTCACATTAAAAATTAAGGGTAATTATTCATGTGTGTAATATTACAACAAAAGATATTCATACTGCGAATTATCTGAAAGGATCTACAGTAGAAATCAATACATTCACAACAGTATTATTCTCAACCTTAGAACCTTAATGCGTACGTATGGCCATAAAAAGGGCAGAATATCAGAAGAAAAACTGATGGGAAGATTTTATGACTTTGTCAGTTGAGAACAGGTTTTATAAAAAAATAAGGGAAAAGTTTGCAAGAAATTATAAAGGATGAAATGTTGATATTATCATTATTACATGTTAGAAAAATGGTCAATCTGTTTCTAAAACATCAAGTTCTGAATAATTTGAAATAAGGTTATTCTGATTTTCACAAATTTTTATTGTTAAACTCACAACAATTGTTTCGCTATCACAGTAGCATCATCAGGCAAGATCACATTTTGAATAACTAAGCTTGTTTCCGAAATCCATGGCTATTTATATTACAGTAAGTACAATAAATTTTTATTGAGCACTAAAACCCAAAAAAGGGTTCCTGCAAATTTCAGCTTATCTGAATATATTTAACAGAGGTGAGCTATTTGAATCTATTTGTTCGTTGAGTAATATTCCAATTTTATTATGTTTATTTATCTCTAGGGATTCTAACAGATTTAAGGCAAAACTTTTGCTTTCTATATGTAGAATTTCAAAGTTATGGTTGAAAGTATGTCCTGTTTCTAACAAATGGTTGGAATATGTAGAATTGCTTTTATTATTGAGGAAACTCTTCAAATGTTCACACATCCTATGACGGAAAGTTCTTCCAGTCTGACCTATGTAAACTTTAGGGCAATCACCGCAGGTTAACTTATAAACCCCAGATTTATCATCTTTATGTGTGTAGTCTTTATTATTTTTGATAAATTTACTCAAGATTGAATTAGTTTCAAGTGACTACACACATAAAGATGATAAATCTGGGGTTTATAAGTTAACCTGCGGTGATTGCCCTAAAGTTTACATAGGTCAGACTGGAAGAACTTTCCGTCATAGGATGTGTGAACATTTGAAGAGTTTCCTCAATAATAAAAGCAATTCTACATATTCCAACCATTTGTTAGAAACAGGACATACTTTCAACCATAACTTTGAAATTCTACATATAGAAAGCAAAAGTTATGCCTTAAATCTGTTAGAATCCCTAGAGATAAATAAACATAATAAAATTGGAATATTACTTTACGAACAAATAGATTCAAATAGCTCACCTCTGTTAAATATATTCAGATAAGCTGAAATTTGCAGGAACCCTTTTTTGGGTTTTAGTGCTCAATAAAAATTTATTGTACTTACTGTAATATAAATAGCCATGGATTTCGGAAACAAGCTTAGTTATTCAAAATGTGATCTTGCCTGATGATGCTACTGTGATAGCGAAACAATTGTTGTGAGTTTAACAATAAAAATCAGAATAACCTTATTTCAAATTATTTAATATGGATTTTCACCAAGTAAGGACTGATACAATTCAATATCAAGTTCTAATGTCAAAAACTCTTCTAAAGTCACTTTTAAAAATGATGTAGACATTGCAAACGTCGTGAAAGTATTCTTCAGAATAAATTTGCGAACATTCGATATATTTTCTTATTCCAGTAAATTATTCGATGCCAGGAAATAGTTCCTTCAGAACTCGAGACCATTTATCGGCGAAAACACCAATTGAGGAAAGATATTTGTAGAATACGAAGCGGATTCGTTTCCTCCACTGATTTTTATGAATTCACTTCCATTAATTTTCGGCATAAGTTTTGGACGGAGCACTATATATTGTGGACGCCTAAAGGGGGGGCTTGAATTTTTTTTTCGATTTTCGATCAATAAACTTCACCACTTGGAGACAATGAACAGAAATTAGGTCGAAACAGAAAGGATAACTTGATAAATGTTTTTTTTTATTTTCAATGAATTTGTTGTCCAGAAAACTTGAAAGAATTGTTCAGTGCTTACTTCAACAAATAGTTGCTTGAGAACAATAACTATTCAACATAATTTCCCATAATTCAACCTAGTTATTTTCATAGGACCTGTTTTTTAATTTTGAAATGACCGCAGTTTCTGACAGCAGTTGTTTTCTCATAACTTCATTAAATATTCAGGAAAACTCAATCGATCAATGGGTAGTATTGAAGAAGCCTGTCTTTTTGTTGAGTACACTTTACAACACCATGCAAAAGCAGCGAGTACAGATAATAGGTTCCGTTATTTTTATCTTAATGAACTTGGGTTTTAGCGACTGCAGTAATTAGCATCTGTGGCATTTGCAATTTAATAGTGTAATGAAAAAACATACATTGATAAGAACCCACATAAGCCTTACTGGATTTTTCTATGATTTATTGAAGAATTATGTTTTTTCCGTCTGTCTGATTTCAGTGTATCTATAACGTAGGTGATATAAGAATTTATCAACTTATTTTCTTATTAAAATATATTGAATTTTTTTCTACATATTCATTCAAAAATTATCGGGAATTGTTCATTTGAAAAGTCGGCTCGAAAAATTGTCGAAATTCTTTTTGTCCCTAATTCTACAGAACTGTGTTCTATACTCACACAGAATTAGAGCGTCATCAGTCATTTAGTTTGTTTACAGACGATTATTTTGTCACTTCACCTCAAATGAGATCTGCGATTCTTCAAGGATTGAAAATATCGATAAAGAATCTGTTTTAAATTTTGCAATTATATTCTATATAATGTTGAAAAAAAAAATATTAGATTACTTACTGGATATAACTAAATAGAGCAGAAGCCGGAGAATCAGTTGAAATCATGAAATACTTGTAATAGTTTGTATTACGTATTTTATTAGTACTTTTGTCTTTCTGCTGAATATCAGTGGATATATTCACGTTTTCATATTACACAATGCCATAAAATGAAATATAAAGTTTTTCTAGACAATGAGATATTAATTTCATGTCAATCTCATACACAGAATATCTCAAAATTCACTTCCCAGCAGTCAGATATATATATTATACAATTCAAAATAAGACAAAATGCACTAAAAGTTAGCAGAAATATTAGAAAGAATATTCTAGGTCATAGTTGCCCTCGAAAACATCACCATTTTCGTTTAATAGAATCAGTCTTCATTTAATGAAAATCCATATTAAATAAGGTTATTCTGATTTTCACAAATTTTTATTTCTACTATAATACAACAATAGTTTCGTCATTACATTAGCACAGAGTTATTCGAAATGCAATACCTTACCTACCTACTGTGACAGTGAAACAATTGTTGTATTATAATAATAATAAAAATTCGTGAAAACTAGAATAACCTATTTCATATTATTTAATATTATCACTATTTTCGTTAATACAGTATTGAAGGTTTATTGTACTGTTCCTGCTGGAGAAGTTGATGTTACTGGCTGGATTCAGGAAGTGTTTAAACTTTTAATTTTATTGGAATTAATTACTTAAATTACCACCAATATATAAGTTCTAAGAAATATGGTTTCTATTCTATTAAATGACAATGTGGAAAATTCAAACACATAACAAAATTTGGAATCAGAAAAAAGTCAGCCGAACAAATTGACAAAATTATAATTCATATTGGTGTAGGATATGCACATGTTTCGGATAAAATTAGATATCCTCGGCTACACTCAAAATGAGTTTTAAAAAAATACAAAAAGTAATTAATTTAAATGTAGCTGATGAGGTCTAATTTTGTCTGAAACATGCGCATGTCCTACACCTATATAAATTATATTTTTGTTAATTTGTTCTGTGAAGTTTTTTTTTGAATCGCAATTTTATATTGTGGTTGAATTTTCCATATTGTCATCAAATAGAAACCATGTTTCTCAGACATTATTTAATACCATTAGAATTAACAATATTTTAAGTAAGGGATTTAGAATGAATTTCTAATATATTCAGTGTTTAAATTGAACACCTTTATCGTGTATATAGTCATTAAATTTATTTTATTGTTTTTGTGTTTCATATCTTAAATATAACACAGATTAATTCTGCTAACCTTACTAGAAATTTTAATTTTATAACATTTTTTTCTCAAAAACTTTTTGAATGAGTGAGGTAAGTAGAATTAATCTGTGTGATATTTAAGATATTATAAAAGCCTTCTATCAAGTAAAAACCCCTATTTTATTATTGTAATTGTGTTTGTTAAGATCAAATGAAAAATTCATAATGCGATTTTTTTTCTCAATATTTTGCAAGAACGACCATTATTTTGGTATTCCTTATTTTGAATTGTACAATACATATCTGACAGCTAGCGAGCGAATATTGAATTTTTTAATATAAATAGTGCATGCTTTTTCAGAATTCTAATTTTAATTTCTAATTTTCAATTAGAGCTTTCACCAATTAAACTCAAATTTCATAAATTATATAATTATTCAAATTTTGTAATCCAAATGGAATTTTGCGCGCGAAAGAGAATTTAAAATTTGATATAAAATAATTCTAAAACCTTCACAAAAATTAAAAGCATCAACTTACAATAAAATCATAGAAACACAGTTTCTTTGACATCTGAAGACGTGGGAAATTCAAGTTTATATATTTCATTTTCAGGAATTAAGGATTGGATTGTTGGACAGAGGAATAACTCTGTCCAACACATATTCGAGTTTGAGATTTATTCTATTTTTCCTGATTTAAATTCAGTACTAAACAAGTGTATACTCAATCAATGTTATCCTTCTGTTTAGTGAAATTATTTTATTGCTTATTTTAATTTGAATAATTTTTCGAGTTCGTTAAAGCTCTTGCCATCAAGTGTTTCTGATTGTTATATAATTTCATATTTATATAATTTACTCGATATTCGTATACATGATGAAATGAAGTTCACCTTTGAAAATGTTACAGTGTAGCTAGGATTTTATCTGATTCAGAATATTGTATAATATTTTAAATTTGTAAGACATTAATATCATTAATTAATATTTATAATAAATAAATATAATAATATTATTAATTAATATTAATAATTTTTGTGAAGCAAAATTATTTGAAAAATTTCAAAGTCATTTTTAATTTTCATTAAGTATAATCTCTATAATTTTTTTTGAGTAATTTATTGATGTATTAGTAGAAGAAGTATATAAATTTTTTGTTTATTACAATGGGCTAAGCTTGATGAAATTAAAATCTTCTCCCAAAATTTTTAACAAAAACAGTCCATCCGGACAGTGTTTGGAATATTTTTTTATATAACAGAAAGAAAAATAATACAACAATATTTAACCGAAACAAAAAATTGGGAATTTTCAAGATTTTACTAGTAGTAAACAGAAAAGTGAAAAGCACTTGTTGAGTTTTCGAGAAACAATTTATTTTAATTTCAACCCTCTTATTTCGATTTCTGAAGCGAATAGAATTGGGTGAGAAGCTCAGAGAATATTTGTGAAAACTGTTACTAATTTCTCTTCATTACTTTATGAGAAACGTCTTGTAGATCGATTCCAAAGGGTTTGCCTAGTATTTTTGAGATTTCAAGTGAAAAAATGGAGTATTTGAAACAACATCAAAGTCTTTCAAATCATGGATTTTATTGATTTTACCGATGTGATTGGTAAACGTAATAAGACATGTTCGCTTCATTAGACACACCTCAAAGAATACTGTTTTCTGTATTTGAGAGTGCATAAATAGTTGATATTGAGTTCAATATTCAGTCGGTAATGCAGAATTTTCGTTAAAATGTCAAAAAGGGGTCAGTTTTCCTATCTTTTTATATCTTGGTGTGAAAAATTAGGCAGGACAACACAAAAGAGTTCTCTCTGCAGATCAAATTAATAACAAAGATTAATGATTGGTTTGGTAATGGGCGTAAAATTTGCATGTAAGGTGGGACGACCCGCCATACTGCTAAAAGCGTAAAGAAATTCTTGAAGGAACAAAAAATATCACTTTTACCCTGGGCTAGAAACTCTTCTGATATGATCGAGAGGGGGAGTGCCTTGAACAGGAATTGGTAAAAGAAAAGATCACAAATAGGGTGCAGTTGATAGAGACAATAATATGTCATTGGAATAACAAATAGAAGGAAATTGCGTTAATATGCATAAATAGGATGTTGCACTATTGAAAGCGATTGGACTTAATATTAATAATTTGATAATACTTTCATATATTGCATATATATTGAATATTTTTAAATATTACTATATATATGTAGAAAAATAAAAATTCATGATGATGATTAATACTGGTGAATAACGTTAATAGTATCTTTGAAACACAAAAAAGTGATTGTGAATGATATCAAGATTATTTTTAATATTTTGTAAAAAAATTCATCCAATAGGTCAGGTTAGCCCAACGCATTTATCAAATGCGTTAAACAGCTTATATGATGAAATTAGAGTATAGTTTTTTTGGAAATATTTTTGATAATAATATATTTAATGATATGCTAGAAAACGCGAAAGGAAACTGTAAGAAAGTTGAAATGTACCGTTTTAAGTGAATATAGTGATGGAGTTTTTTGATAAGAACCATGAAGAGAAAATTTTGGATTTATATTTTATATAGTTATACATAAGACTAGGATATGTTCACTATTGAAAAATTACATTCCTCAGGTTTCTTATTCAAAAATAATCAATCAATTGGAGAACCATATTTTCGAAAATAAATAATTCGCGAAAACTAGCAACGCGATTCATACCACATCACTTCCACCACCCCACCCCGTCTTTCGATGCGTTTATTGCAAATACACATATCACTACTGAAAGAAAACGCTGCACTGTTTATTTATGTGTCTGACATCGTCATGGAAACCTGATACAAACAAAATGGCGCAAGTTCTATGATACTCAACGGTAGCCCCAGAACCCGTCTTTTGTTGAGAGGCTTTTCAAAGAAATGAGATAGGAGATCGCCTATATTAACCCCGTTTCCTTTCAGCGAATGACCTATTTCATTTTGCATTTGATTAGTCAACGTTGAGGGTGAAAATGGTCGTCGTTAAATGGGTCATTACTGTGCCGTTTCAATTTGAAGCACCTCGTGTAAAAATATGTGGTTCAGATATAATCTGAGATATTTTAGGGCATGTGTATTTGCGTCTAATTATTACTGTATTTTATATTTGAAAGATGTTTATTATTAGGACTCTTCAAATTTCTTTGACTATAGTGACCTTGATATTAAAGCAACATCTGACAAATTTACACTTACTTTCAATGTTTTGCATTCTCTTGTATATGAATTATAAAAATGAAATTATTTATCGTCATGATGAGAGTAACTTGTTCAAAAATTAAAATGATAGAATAGAAAGTTACAAAAAATTATCATTATTATTGGGAATATAAATTGGTTCGTTCCGATTTCGAAAGATGGCTCGAAAAAGATTGAATATTTTCAATTTGTTGAAAATATCAGGTTTTTTGATAATTAAACCGAATTCCCGGGAAGTCTTAATTTTTTGTTTTTACTAGAAAAATAGTGCAGCTGCAGCTTATCGTATGTTTCTGGAAGTGAACGGTGACAAAGCTTTCTACGACAGGTAATGTAGGGAATGGTTTTGACGCTTCAAAACTGGTGATTTCAGCGTTGAAGATAGACATCGCTCGGGAGAGCTAAAAAAATTCAAAGACGATGAATTACAGATATTACTCGATGAAAATCCGGGCAAGACAAATGGATTTAGGCTAGTGTGACGCAACCAGCAGTGTTTGTACGTTCCAAATCTATGGGCCTGATTCAAAAGCAGGGCAATTGGGTTCCCCCTTTTGCTTCCAGTGAAGACTGGTTGCTTCCAAGCACTACCCTATCTCTATTGGCTCTACAGTGTCAGTGGTCGAGTTGTATGGGACGCAACTCACACACTAAATCCACCTCCCAGTCGCGGCTCGAGTTCCCGAAGCCTCCGCAGTCACTCCCAGTACATATGACTAGCATATGATCAAGATCATCAAACCTCCAAGAGATTTCCCGAACAATCTAGGTCCGAAAACCACGAATGAATGGAATACTGCAACTCCCATCTGGTCCGGAACAGTACAATGTAAATACCACCATTGTATTTACTGGTATGTGACCATGGCTGACAGGTTCACTAAGCAGTATCCATAATGGCCGAAAGCAGGTTGTGTAATAAGGATACGGCGAAAAAAGTGGTCTCACACTGAACGTGAAGAAAACTAAATTCATGACCATAACAAAAGCACAACAACGACCTGAGAGTTTATGGATTAAAGGACAGATGGTAGAAGAGATGAGGAAGTATAGATACCTAAAAAGCGTTGTTAATGAGAATAATGAGTGTATGGAGGAAAGTTGAGTGCGGATTGGCCAAAACTGAAATGTATTTAATAAAATAGGAAGGGTATTTTGTGGAAAATATATCAGTTTGCAACTCAAACCCCGGTTATTAAAATGTTATGGGTTCCATGTGCTTCTCTATGAAGTGGAAGCTTGGACATTGAAGCAATATATTAGTAATCTTCTGGAGCCATTCGAAATGTGGACGTCCAGGAGAATCCTTAAGATAAAGTGGATAGATAAGCTACCAAATACGGAGGTGCTGAAGAGAATGGATAAAGAGACGGAAATATTAAATGATATAAAGGTCAGGAAGCTGCAATATCTAGGTCATGTAGTGAGAGGGGAGAAATATATCTTATTGCTGATTATTATACAGGAAAAGATACAGGGAAGGAGGAACATCGGAAGAAGAAGAGTCTTCTGGTTAAACAACTTGCAGACAATGGTAAATATTAGTTCTCTTGAGTTGTTCAGGGCTGCAATATCGAAGATGAGAGTTGCTATTTTGATAGCCAACCTTCTGAAAGGAGATGGCACCTGAAGAAGAAGTCTTTTGTTTCTGATAAAAGAGTTTTTCTTCCCTTTTTTCTTCAACCATATATTCTTTAAAATAAGAAAAACAAATCTTAACTTCCGCTATTTTATTGATTTACACAATTGTTTTGTCATACCATGACTTCATCAGGTGAGTATTAGAACTGAGGTATACACTGCAAAACATGACCTTAAATACACAGCTCTGGTACAAAAAATAGAGGGGTGGAAAGAGATGGTTTACAACCAATGAAAAATATTAAGTAGGGGGATCTGTTTAAATCTATTTGATCATTCAATAGAATTTGTCTTTATTATATCCATTGATATCTAAAGTTTCTAACAGATTAAGTTTCTGACTTTTGTTATCGATATGTAATATTTCATAGTTCATATCAAAATTATGACCAGTCTCTAACAAATGGTTCACATAAGTTGAATTAAGTTTATTATTAATATAACATTTTTGATGTTCTCGTATCCTTGTTTGGAATGAACGGCCTGTGTGCCCCACATTTACACATGTGCAATCACTACATGTTAACTTGTAAACTCCTGATTTTTTGTTTTTAGGAATGACGTCTTAATTATTTTTATTAAGCTGCCTAAAGAATTGATGGTTTTAAAAGAGTTGTTATAATTTTCTTTCTTGTTTAAATATTTAGCAATCTTTTCAGATTTTTGGCCTATGTAAGTTAATGAAATAAATTTTGTTTCGTTTGAATTTTGGATATACAAGTGATATTGCTTTCTTGTAATTTATTTTATCAAGTAAATTGTCTATAATATAATTAACGGATTAACTTGATAAAATAAATGACAGTGTAGATATATACCAAAACTATTTTTTATTTAATGGAATATTTTACGAAGCTAATGATGGTCTCACTATGGGAAACCCACTTAGTCCGATGTTATCCGAAATATTTATGGACTTTCTGGGAAACGAGATTCAAGAGAGTTCCTTCTTTAAATATTTCATTTATTAGTATCGTTACGTGGATGATATTTTATCTTTGTTCACCGGTACCAGTAGACAGCTTGCGATGTTTTTACAATTTATAAACACAATATCTCCCATAATAAAAAACACTAATGAAATAGAACAAAATAACAGCATCAATTTTCTTGATTTAAAAATGTCAATAATCAACAATAAACATGACTTTTCAATTTTCCGGAAACCCACTCATACAGATAATACGATCCACTCAAATTCTAATCATCCACATTCTCAAAAACTAGCAGCTTATAATAGCATGATATTTAGATTAATCAACATACCTGTGACACAAGAGAATTTTGATAGAGAACTGAATATAATAAAACAGATTGCATTTAACAATTGTTTCAATCCGTTGATTATAAATAAATTATTGAAACGAATGCAAAATCTTACACCTAGAAAACAAGAACCTTAGGTTGAACTACCTAGAAGCCCTCGAAATTAACAGATCAATAAAAAACAGATTCTACTAAACGACCAGATGGACCTCAATAAATCCCCCTTACTTAACCTTTTCTGAAACTTTGTGTAATAATAATAAAACAAATTACTGTAAATTCCCACTACCTTCTTTTCTGTACATTTTGAATATTTAAAGAACTCAATCTCAAATATGTAGTTAGTACCATACTCACCTGACGAAGTAATGTTGTCATGAAGAAATAATTGTTGTGAAATTAAATAAATTAGCGGAAATTAAGTTGTTTCACTTTAATCATCAAGATGTATTTCCGACAAGTAGAGACCGATACAATAAAACATTCACAAATTCATTAATTTTCATATAAGTTATTCTTCATATTATTCTAAACATACCTGGATTTATCTGAAGAACCCCAGTATCCTCGAGGTCTCAAAACGGGAATTCCTGATCCTAGCAATCTAACAGATCTACTTTGGCTTCCGTTGCTGCTACTATAGTCTGATCCTGAAAAATAACTACAATATAAAAGGTGATTCAACTAGTTAAGTAAATACGCAACACTGGTACATATGACGAATAAATCATTTGACACTCTTATAGGTTAGGTTATTAAAGGACAACATGAAACACTACAAGCACTACAACAAAGTGGTGCTCGTATTGAAAAATTAACTAGGAGAACTAAAGATCTATGAATATAACTTTGCACTGACGTGCAAATTATGGTGCCCTACGAACCAAGTGAAAAAAGTAGAGAAATTTGATAATGGGTTAACGCAATAGCATAAACTTTTTTATCGAAAACTTAATTGGGATAATCCAGATTTTAATAAATTATAAATTCATACAGGTAGATTCTAAATTAAATTCGGACAACAAATGACTTTAAATTGAGAATTATGTTTTCGAACTTCTTCAATATTATAAATATTGAAAATTATATACAAAAAGTATCAAAATGATATCACAATATATAATCAATATAAAATATTTTTCAATGTCTCGGAAAAAAAACTATTTTACTGTAAGACATGTATTAATATACAAAGGTATCAAGAAAACTATAAAGCCATATATCGGGTGTCTTTTTAGAGTGATAGAACTTTAAATTGAAATGAAACACATTCAAATTAAGATTGAAGCCAACATTTTTAAAAAATAACTTCCGGCATATGTCCACCACGACTAGCTCTGAGGAACCGCATTCGACCAGACCAATTTTGGACAACTTTTTGAGTAATTCAGGCCTCATTTCATCAATAACAGAAAAAATGTTGGCTTCCAAAGCGTCTGTTGTTTTTGCTTTATCAGCATAAACCAATGACTTGACACAACCCCAAAAAAATTATCCAGTGGAGTTCTGTCGCATGATCTTGGAGGTCAATTAATTGGACCATTTCTCGGAATAATGTTATCGCCAAATCTTTCTGTCAATAAATCAATTGTTAGATATGGTAGCAGCATGAGGTGTAGCACCATCTTGTTGGAACCAAAATACTTCTGGGTCGATACCATTCAAATTTTGAAACAAATAATCATTGATCATCGAACTGTAACGAGCACCATTCATTGTAACATTAGCTAAGCATCGCTTTCAAAGAAATATGGACCGATGATGCCTCCAGCGTGTAAAGCGTACCATATAGTGCATTTTTCAGGATGCAATGGAACCTGCAGAACTTCTTGAGGATTGTTTTCACTCCATATACTGCAATTTTGCTTGTTTGCATAGCCGTTCAACCAGAAATGAACTTCAAAACTAAACACAATTTTACGATAAAAAAGTGGATCACTACAAGCTGTTCTAGGGCCCAATCAGCAAACAAACGACTCTTATTATGGTCAAGTGATTTTAGTTCTTGAAGCAGTTGGATCTTTATGGGTGTAGACCACGCTAAATTTTTCATGTAGTGGATGCAACTTGTTGTGAACGTCGACCAACAGAAAAATCTGAATCATCATTAACAATATGACTTACAGCTGCGATATTTTCTTCTGTACGTACAGTTCTTTGTCTTGTTGTTGTTGCATCGAGTAAAGAAAATGTTGTCTAAAATCTATCGATAGTTCGACGAATCAGCTGCTCTGATGTACAATTATGTCAACCATAAATTTCACGAAGTGCTCTATGAGTTTGGCAAATAGAACACTGATTTTGAAAATAAATTTAAACAATTTATAAACGTTGTTGCGGCGTGAGTCTTTCCACGATAATTTGTCAATGCTTACTGAACAGATATATCAAAACAACATGGCTTCTACCTTCTGTCAAATCACAGTTATCCCTATCGAAAGTTCTATCACTCTAAAAAAAAACACCCGACATATGAACATACATATACAGGAACACCCACCAGTCCACAATCATCTAAAATTCTCAAAATAAAGAATAAAATGAAAATAGTTGAACCAGAACTCCAACATTTCATAAATTGATTTCTTTCGGTCTATATGCCCATCATCAGGTATGTACTGAATTCAAATTCAGATATATCACATAATCAAAATTTAACTTACCAAAAATGATCAAACTTGGAACCAATCAACTCCAAGTTTTATCTTTGCTGGTAAGATGTTGAATGTTGTAAGGATGTAAACCCAAATCTTTCCTTATAATTCTTCACGCTTTTGTTTGAGAAAGATTTAATTGTTAAACTAAGATTTTATCTGATATTTGCTTTCCCTTGTGTACGCACATTTCTTTGTCGCAATGGTACTGTTGTATCGTGTAAAGAAACTTCACCCTTAAATTTTCCTACACTATGACCTATAGTGAGTTGATTAACTGCGTCCATGAATTCTTCTTAAATTTTCAACAGGTTTCATAAATGAACACTAATTTTGATGAAATTTTTCAACAAGAACTAAACGTTGTTGAAACCTGTTTCTTTTTATGATTAAATGGCATAACCTACTGAAGATGGGAAGTGTCAAAAATTATATACAGCTTTGCCATTCTAACCATTTAAAATTCTTTAATTCCTATTGGAAAGTTTTTTCTAATAAATGTTTGGGTTTCGGGATATACATTTTTCGCTTTTTCACAACAATTTATAATTTTCATCCATATCCTTCATATTCATTAGAGTACTGGGAGTGGTTAAACCATTGTTCAAGGGAGGAGATAAATCTCAGTTGACAAACTATAGGCCAATTACCCTGGTAACAAATCTCGCTAAGATCATAGAAAAGCTGATCCAAGTCCGCATGGATACATTTGCCGTTAAACATCAACTGTTATCAAAGAACCAATTTGGATTCCGAAAGGGAATGTCAACGGAGGATGCAATTAAGAGGGTGACGGATATCATTTATGAGAACATTGATAAAAAAACTCCATCTATGGCTGTGGTAATAGATTTGGCAAAAGCGTTCGAAACCGTGAACCATGACAGATTACTTGAAAAACTCGCGAACTATGGCTTCCGAGGGAAAATATACGATCTCATTCGGGACTACTTGACGAATCGTTATCAAATCGTAGCATTGAACGGACAGTACAGTGAAAAGAGAAAACTTACCTATGGCGTGCCCCAGGGCACTGTCCTGGGACCTCTGTTGTTCATTCTGTATATAAACGGTTTACTCGAAATGAAAAATACAGGAGAAATAATAAGTTTTGCTGATGACACCATAGTTCTATATGAGGATGCAACATGGCATGGTCTAAGACAGAAAGCAATAGAGGACTTAGTGAAGCTGACGAAATGGTTTGAATCGAATGGGCTTTCCTTAAATCGCGAAAAGACAAGATACCTAAATTTTTCTTCAAATAAGTCAGGACAAACAGAATTAGGAAGTCTACAAATTAGTAATGAATTACACATTCCAGCAACGACATCAGCTAAATATCTAGGAATTTTTATTGATGAAAACTTGAAATGGGACGTACATGCAACTTACCTGGCAAGAAAACTTAGAGGCATCCTATTCAAATTTAGATATTTGAGGAAAAACATAAGTTCCGAAAAACATTTGCATATTCTATACAACGCATGGGTACAATCGCAACTTTCGTACGGAATAATAGGGTGGGGAGGCGTTCTCGACGTTCACAAAAGAAGACTGGATACTCTACAAAAATGCATACTCAAAGTGATGTATGGAAGAAAGATGTCTTATTCGAGCAGTGAGATATACCAAATTTCCAAGGTACACGATATAAGACAAATATATGCCCATAAAATAATCCTGAATGTTTACCAAAATAAAATATTGATCAAGAAAATAGAACACACCCATAATACTAGGGCAAAGAAAAACAACTACAAAACAACAAGAGCTATAAAAAAAATTGGTCAACGATGTTGCACATACTTAGCATCGAGAATACTCCCGATTGTACCAAGGGAAGTCAAGGACATAAAAAACGTGAATAAATTCAAGAAAGAAGTCAAAAGATGGCTCTTATACGAGGACCGTACAAAGATCCATAGGATCATAAATTCTATATGAGAAAAAATATATGAAAGTTGATATACTAATAGATAAAATATAAAAGGAACATCCTCCGGTAAATTATCATTGTACAATTAACACCGATGTAGACATATATAACCCGATGATGACATATATAACCCGATGATGACATGTGTAACCCGATGGGGGCGTATATGACTCGATGGGGACCTAATATTACATAACCCGATGGAGGCATATATAGCCCGATGAAGACTTGGTATTACATAACCCGATGAGGACATATATAACCCAATGAACAGGCGAAGAAGAGGACACAAAAGTGAGATGTTCCATGGGGTGGTTTTAGAAGTGGAAGAGTTCATGTTATTTTCAGTTCATTAAAAAAAAATATTTTAAGTTGAAAAGACTGTAAACAGTTATCTTTTTATAACTCACACTCTTCTATCCAGACTTTATTTGTAGTTTTCGAACCAATAAAGCTCTATTATTATTATTTATTATATATTTTAACAAAAATTCAGGTAATGGATGTCCGAAATCAAAGTAACGATTGCAATTGTTACTCGTGAGACATCGCTCCTAATGTGTGAGAATATCCTGATAAATTTGTGAGAAGTATGATCCATAGAAACAGAAAGTTCTGCGAATCAGAACAATTACAAATTGTTGAAATTTATTTTCAAAATCAGTGGTCTATTCGCCAAACTCATAGAGCACTTCGTGAAATTTATGGTTTACATAATCGCCCATCAGAGCAGCTTATTCGTCGAACTATCCATAGATTTCGGACAACATTTTCTCTACTCGATGCAACAACAACAACAAGACAAAGAACTGTACGTACAGAAGAAAATATCGCTGCTGTAAGTCATAGTGTAAATGATGATTTGTCTATTCGTCGACGTTCGCAACAAGTTGGACTCTGTGCATCCACCACATGGAAAATTTAGCGTGAAGATCTTGGTCTACACCCATACAAGATCCAACTGGTTCAAGAACTAAAGCCACTTGACCATAATAAGCATCGTTTGTTTGCTGATTGGGCCCCAGAACAGCTTGAAGTTGATCAACTTTTTTATCGTAATATTGTATTTAGTGGTGAAGCGCATTTCTGTTTGAAGGGCTATGTAAACAAGCAAAATTGCCGTATATGGAGTGAAACCAACTCCCTAAGAATTTCTACAGGTTCCATTGCATCCTGAAAAATGCACTGTATGGCGTGCTTTACACGCTGGAGGCATCATCGGACCATATTTCTTTAAAACGATGCTGGAGCTAATGTTACAGTGAATGGTGCTTGTTACTGATATGCGATCAATGATTATTTGTTTCAACTTTTGAATGATATCGACCTAGAAGTGTTTTGGTTCCAACAATATGGTGCTTCACCTCATGCTGCTACCGTAATAATTGATTTATTGAAAGGAAGATTTGGCGATAACATTATTTCGGGAAAAGGTCCAATTAATTAGCCTCCAAGATCATGCGACATAAATCCACTGGATTATTTTCTTTGGGGTTATGTCAAGTCATTAGTTTATGCTGATAAACCAGAAATAATAGACGCTTTGGAAGCCAACATAACTCGTGTTATTGATGAAATAAGGCCTGAATTATTCGAAAAAGTGGTTCAAAATTAGTCTGGTGGAATGCGGTTCCTCAGAGCTAGTCGTGGTGGACATATGCTGGAAATTATTTTTAAAACATAAATGTCATGAAATTATCTTTCAAATAAAAAAAAATGCCTTCAATATTAATTTAAATGTGTTTTATTTCAGTTTAAAGTTCTATCATCCTAAAAAAACACCCGATATGAGATATCGTACCAGGAAGTTCTTCATATCGGGAATTTGTTAGCGCCAACTGTAATGCTCAATGAACACAACGCAGCTATGCACGTGTATATGTATTATGCGTGGAAATATAGGCATGTGGCTTTTTTGCATTCTTTGAGTCTTAGAGCTTGCACTGATAATGAAGCCGAAAGCTTCGAAACATGCATGTCAGCTGTACTGTTCCGACTCCTATAACTTTCTGTTACCTATCTGATACTTCTCATTAAGTTGACTAGCATATGCGCTGATAATTAAATTCATTTGCATGATAAATTTTACTGAACTGATATTATTTTTAAAACATAATATTGATTAGTTGATATTCAGAAGAAATTGAAAATATTTTGACCTCGTGTCAATGTTTGTATATCATGTCAGTTTACATTCCTAAATCACTTATTGGATTATCCTTTAGCAGAGGTTGAAAATGTTCTTCGACAACACGTTTTACAGTTAATAAAAACGCAGTTTTATCCTGAGTTTGGTTTACGGCATATGATTGTTGCTCCAAAAAATGTTCTATTGAAATCTAGATTTTTTATGAATTCCTGTTCTATTGATGGTATATACCTTTTTATGTTCGTGTATACAGTTTAAAAAAAAAATATGCTTGAAAGGTATCTGTATCCAAATCTTTTCGCTCTGAATAAATTATCCAAATGAGAAATTACCAATTTATATGCATTCATTTGTTTGTTAAATGATTGATAGAATTTTCAATATCTATACCATTTCTATATCGTATTGAAAAACTCGTATATACCGCAGTTATATGTCCAGGTATTGAATGAATTGGGGATGAATGACCGGAAATATGCTTATCTAGTACAATGAGCGAGCATCTAGTTTGTACAACCCGGAAACAATTACAAATACACTGTAACAATTACCTTCTCACGCGAGCAAATAATTAGAGTCTTAGTACACATGTAGATGCGTCATCATTCGAGGTAAAAAAAGGTCAGTTCTGCTATACAACTTACCATATAATTAGTCTTCATACAAAAACTTTAGCAATCAATGAACTCATTTCTCTAATCGATTAATCAGATCTAAGGGATGACCACACATGATTTTCACAAAAACGAAAATTTACCTGAGGAAATCGAGGAAGTGGAGGTCACATTATTTCTATAATCTAAACTTATTGGCTGACTATGATATAATTGATCTGATGAGAAACTTTTCCTCATGTCATACTTGGTTGGAAATCTTTTCCTTGGACCCCCTGGTTTCCATTTAGACCGATCTTGTGATTCACTTCTATTTTTTTCTGTTGGAGGAAGAATGGATCGTCCACGTATATAATCTTCTGGGTAGTAGATTGGTGGTCCTTCATCGCTTTCTTCGGGCGAAGGAAGAATACAATATACTGGCCGAAGGATACCTGAAAATCAATAGTATTTTATTTTATTAATGTCACATTTTCAATCAAAACATAAAGATCTAGGGTAATAGAGATAAACTATTATAACTGAAGGAAACACAGAGAGAATTTTTTACCCCACTTTTTGCCATTTCACTTTAAATTAAATCTGAATCATATCAAACGATGAAGGAAGTACTTTTACTGTTCTCGAATAGAAAGAAAGAAATATTTTCCTCATCATGAAACAATATAAGTGTAATTTTCCAGACTTTCTTGAATCTGAGTGCACGTATGAGAATTGTTGTATTTCCATAATAACAGTTATTTTCCGTAACTTTTGACAAGCTGAGTGGTAAACATTTTAAATAATCTACAGATTCAATCTTTTCTCGAGTTTGTAGTTACAAATGAACGTAAATGTAACGTGTATAATTTTACATGTCCCTATATTATAGCTTTTTTATGTATTCAATGTATATTAATAAGGATGTAATCCCTCAGTAGAACCTTGGACTGGGAAGCGAAAGCCACCGGGTTCAGGTCCCGTCTAGATAGAGGACAAATTTTTTAGTTAGACGGTTTCGGCCATCATTTCACTGTTGCAACTAACAGAAGATAAAAATGTTCAGGGGGATCTTTACAGAGATCTGGGAGTATCATAATAATAGCACTCCCCAAGTTATTAAATGCAAAGGAGAAGTCAAATAAATATACATTTTATATTCGATGAAAAAAATTGTCAAATTACAGAGAATCATTTTTTACATTTGTTGCTCTTTTGAAACAGACAAAATTTATACATTTCAAACAGTCTGGTAACCTACTGTATATTTTAATACCCTAGTAATTAGGTGAATGTTCGAATTTAGTTGGTCAATACTTAGGCAGCGACAGAATTTCTGCATTTTGCATACTATAAGAGTGATGCCTAGATAATTTCTCTAGTATCTATAAACTTTGAGCACTTTTAATATAGATACATAGAATTGTATGGATGTTATGGTATTTGGAACAAGAAGAAGCCTACAAGGGGATCTCGAGTCAATACCGAAGATCAAGCGCAGGACTCTCTTCTGATCAACAGCAATTCTATTCACATCAGTGGCATTACATTCAGTAAAAAACAATTTTCAACTCGACATATTGTAAAATGGATTAATTAATTTTTAACTCAGTATGTCAATATGATGACTCTATCCAAGGTATTCGTTAATATATATATATATATATATATATATATATATATATATATATATATATATATATATATATAGGGTATTTTTTTAGAGTGATAAATCTTTCGATAGGGATAACTGTGATTTGACAGAAGGTAGAAGCCATGTTGTTTTGACATTTCTGTTCAGTAAGCATTGACAAATTATCATGGAAAGACTTACGCCGCAACAACGTTTACAAATCGTTGAAATTTATTTTCAAAATCAGTGTTCCATTCGCCAAACTTATAAAGCCCTTCGTGAAATTTATGGTTCATATAATCGTCCATCAGAGCAGCTTATTCGTCGAACTATCGATAGATTCGGGACAACATTTTCTCTACTCGATGCAGCAACAACAAGACAAAGAACTGTACGTACAGAAGAAAATATCGCTGCTCTAAGTCAAAGTGTTAATGATGATCCAGATTTTTCTATTCGTCGAAGTTCACAACAAGTTGGACTCTGTTCATGTACCACATTGAAAATTTGGCGTAAAGATCTTGGTCTACACCCATACAAGATCCAACTGGTTCAAGAACTAAAGCCACTTGACCATAATAAGTGTCGTTTGTTTGCTTATTGGGCCCTAGAACAGCATGAAGTTGATCCACTTTTTTCTTGTAAAATTGTGTTTAGTGATGAAGCTCATTTCTGGTTGAACGGCTGTGAAAACAAGCAAAATTGCCGTATATGGAGTGAAAACAATCCTCAAGAAGTTCTGCAGGTTCCATTGTATCCTGAAAAATGCACTGTATGGTGTGCTTCACACGTTGGAGGCATCGTTGGTCCATATTGCTTTAAAAACGATGCTGGAGCTAATGTTACAGTGAATGGTGCTCGTTACAGATCGATGATCAGTGGTTATTTGTTGCAAAATTTGAATGGTATCAACCCAGAAGTGTTTTGGTTCCAACAATATGCTTCTACACCTCATGCTGCTACTGTAACAATTGAAAGAAAGATTTGGCGATTACATTATTTCGAGAAATGGTCCAATTAATTGGCCTCCAAGATCATGCGACATAACTCCCCTGGATTATTTTCTTTGGAGTTATGTCAAGTCATTGGGTCATGCTGATAAAGCAGAAACAATAGACTCTTTGGAAGCCAACATAATTCGTGTTATTGATGAAATAAGGCCTGAATTACTAGAAAAAGTGGTCCAAAATTGGTCTGGTCGAATGCGGCTCCTCAGAGCTAGTCGAGGTGAACATATGCCGTAAATTATTTTTAAAAATATAAATGTCCTAAAATTATCTTTCAAATAAAAAAATTGGCTTCAATCATGATTTAATTGTGTTTAATTTCAATTTAAAGTCACTGTGTAAAAAACACTCGATACTTCCTGATATGTTAATTGCAAATACAACATAACAATACTAATCATAAAAATAGTATTTCCGCTAGGATTAAATTTCATAGAAAAATGCCAGTTATTCTTACGTCTCCCTAATATTTGTTAATTTTTATTTGTTCTTCATTAATTATACAGTTCTTGAATTATAGTATTTTTTGTTCACATATAAGAAAAATATTTTCTCAGCATATTATTTATGATCCAGGTATTGACTATTCAACAGCTTTGATTTTTGTATCCAAAGTATATGATTGTTGCAAACAGAAAAATATTTTAATCATTGATTATACGTGATACTAGTTATCGTAATATTCGTAAGACTCTCTTGGAAAGTGAATGGCTAATCTCACCAATATTTTATGCATTCATTAAAACTTTATTTGTTGTTTCGAATAAAATGGTGAAAATATGCATAAAATTTCCGAGGTATTATACAATGTTATCGATACTCTTAGACAGAAAGTTTTTAGTTAAATTTACTGAAGGAAAATTAAGTAATATAATCATATTTGTACAATCTATAGTACATCATACTTTCTAGAATTTTAAGACACACCCTAAAGGTATCAATGATCTACTTACCCCTTCTATGTGTCAACTTCTTTTCTTGTAAATCTAGAGGAATCACAGCCGCGTTGCTATTTTTCAAAGGTATCAGATCATCCTAGAAAAATAAATAGGTGAAGTGAATATTTCGCAAACTGAAAACTTGGCAGCTTACAACACTAACAAAGTCAGTAGCATCGGCATCAGGTATGACAGTAAAAAGACGACACAGCAACATTAAAAACGATATGCACTACTAACGGAAAAGTCGGGATATTCCAGAAATATTCGCGGAAATTCTGACAACCGCAAGTTCTATTTGACGATGAATTGTCGAATAAAACACTGAATTCGTATCGAAGAAAACTGACGTGAATTAGGTTCAGCCATGGTAATGATGCTTGGTCGATATTTCCGAGCGTATGCAAGACTACCGGTTCGTGTTTAAATAAATACAGAAAATGTCAAATCGGAGACAATTAAGTCCAATGCTTGGTTTCCACCACGGCTGCCTAGCGTAGAATAACAATTTTAATCGATAAGAAAAGGGGTCATTTTTATTACCGAATAATGATTGTGGAAATATACCACTGGTACTGGTTACAATAAGCAGCATAAGAAAATGGTGATTGGAAAATGAAAAGTTGTTTGCAGTCCTTAATGGGATAATTATTGGTAGTTTTCCACCCATGCAATCCTCATTAATATATAAATATAAATCAACTAGGAACTGTCAAGATTGGAGTTGTTGCTTCAACCTTGAGTTTCGCAAAAATTGGTTCCAGATGTACCGATATTAGACGAATGCCGTCTTATACGGTTCAGTGGGTATTGATCGATCGAGTCATTAGAATTCTAGTTTCAGAATCAAAAGGGTAATCGTCTTGTCTGGAACGTGCATAAGATATAACTCACTATTTTATAATAGATATGATTTTGAATAGCCGAATAGGAAGCATTTAAATTCTTCTGATAGAAATTTGACATTACTAGTTTTTTGAGGTTTAAATATACTGTATCTTTCACTAAGACAGGGAACCATGTTACAAGTCGTTGGCTGCTATGGCAAAATTACATGTATAACAGTTCGAATTGCCACACTTATCTTCGGATTTAACCTCCAGGACTTTTATCTATTAGCAGATAAAAAAGTTTTACCTGAAACAGATTTGGCTCAGATGTGTAAGTGATAACAAATTTTTGATCGTTTTAAAATCGTTCTTAAAAAAAGACATCGAAAGATTAAAGAAGAGCTGCAATGATTGTATTGCTCTTTGAGGAAACTATGTTGATGCATAAAGTCAAATGTATTCACAAATATGGTTTTTCACTAAATCCGGAAGTTATCAGCTAATATGTTACCCTAAAAGTGTTACAATAAGTTTGGATTAACGTTACATATATTAGGTTTTCTGTTCGTTTTTAAAACTGTAGTATATTTGGTTGTCTTGGTTTATTCTTTGCAGAAATTTATCTCGATTAATTTGCGCCATTTCTCAATTTGGCGATCGTTACTTCGTCATACCGTGATTCCATAGTTTCATTTTCAAATTGAAAATATATTATTTTGAAGTTACCTAAAAGGAACACAGTAAGCAGATAATAACAAAACAAAGAGATCTTTGTTAGGTCTCTTCCTTAAATATTTTAAACTCGTTCTTGCTCTGATAATCCAGTAGAAGTTTATCTGTTCCATTTCTCATCTATCAATTCCTTTCCACAGAGGTGAGGTGATTACTAATACGAGGGTTTTTGTTGTATATATGGCTTGGTTTATTATTCAGAGTGAAAACCATTTGCATATTGTGGTGTATTGTTACGTTGAGAGCTAGTGTCATATGTTTATATAAATTGTATATAGTTTAAAAGTTCAGTGAAAAAGATAATGGTACTACGATTGTTTCCAGAAATATAGAATCATTTTGAAAAGTCTTGATTTTCAAACAGCCCTTATAGAAATATTAAAAAATGAATAGCAAACTGTTCGGCACCAACAGCGTACTGGCATCTTCTTTCATTATGAAATTTTTTATTTGAGTATTTACTCTCTTTTAGTTGCATAAGTGATTCCGTCCAAAAGTAAATGATCTTTGTCTTAAAGCCAATGATTTTTGGTTTACTCAAGGAATTTTAAGTAAAGCGAATCAAAGTCATGTTCCTTTTGAACCTGGAGAAATGAACCAGAACACATTATTTTAGTTTGGAGTACTATTGAAATTATGAATCAAAAACAATATTCTATTTCCGTTAATTATAGATTTGGAGTATTATTGTAGCTTTCCCCAAAGGCATTGATTTCCCATACCAGCCTTCTATACTTTCTTTGTGGTTACTAATGACAACAATACTGCTGTAGTTTTGCTTTCATTAAGAATGAATTTATGTTCTGCCAACCACTTTTTAAGTAGTTCATAGTTATTAGAAACTTCGTTGACGATGGATGCACATGTTTCACCCCAACTAATACATTTGTATGATCAATAAAACATATAATGGATATAAAATCTAAAAATAATTTGTAAACAAAATAAACAGTACTGGGCCTAATACGCTTCCCTGTGGCTCTCCATGATTAAAGTGATCTACTGATGATATGGATTTTACTCCATCTTTCTTGATTTTAACTCTTTGCTTTCTTCCTGTTAGATATGATTCAAACCGTATGGTAACAAGACAACTAACTCTCATTATCCTGAATTTTCCCAATAACTGTGAGTGATCTGATAGTTGAAGGCCCTAGTAAGTTCTATAAAAAGATCTAATGCCAGCTCCATTATTATTTTTGTGAACTTGAAAATTACTGTTTGTGTAGATCAGTCTCGAAGATATCTATACTGAGAACCTAAGAATATGTTATTATCATTCATGAAATTTATTAGTCTCCTCAACACAATTTTTTTTTGAAAAACTAGAGAAAATAAAAATAAAGTGGTAATTTTCAAATGCTTCTTCATCTTCTTTTTTCATCTACAGTTAGTTCCAGTAGTATTCAAAGTACATAATAATTGAGTGAATTATTTTATAGGCTGCTGGAAACCGAAAAATTCCGTGCTAACAAATAGATGTTATTTTATTATGTAATACTCCTCTGTCAAGAAAGTACCGGGAATTTTCAATTAAAACAACATTTTTACATTTAATCGTCAAAATTTATTGGGTCGCCTTCAAAATAGGCTCCATTTGCTCCAATACATCTATGCCAACGGCACTTCCAATTATCGAAACATTTTTTATAGGCGCTTTCCGGGATGGACTTTAGCTCTCGCGCCGAATTTTGTTTTATGGCTTCAATCGACTCAAAACGGGTGCCACGAAGGGGCAATTTTAGTTTTGGGAAGAGGAAAAAGTCGCAGGGAGCCAAATCCGGCGAATACGGTGGTTGCTGAAGCACGTTTGTTGAGTTTTTGGCGAGAAAGTCAGTCACAATCGTAGCTCGGTGAGAAGGCGCGTTATCGTCATGCAAAATCCATGAGTTGTTCGCCCACAAATTTGGCAGCTTCTTACGGATACGCTCACGCAAACGTTTCATAACGCCAAGGTAATACTCCTCGTTTACCGTCTGACCCTCTGGAACGAATTCGTAGTGCACCACGCCACGGATATCGAAGAAAATAATGAGCATCACCTTCATTTTCGAGCGGCTTTGGCGTGGTTTTTTCGGTTTCGGCTCATTTTTTGCCACCCATTCCGATGATTGCTGGCTTGTTTGCATATCGTACTCGTAGACCCAGGTCTCATCACCAGTTATAATGCGTTCCATGAATGTAGAATCGGAATTACAGCGATCCAGTATGTCTGAAGCAACCTGTTCGCGATGACGTTTTTGAAGAAAATTCAGGTCTTTCGGTACGAGTCGTGCGGCCACCTTTCTCATGCCCAAAATATCAATCAAAATCGTACCTGCGGACTCGTGGGATATCTTAAGATCATGTGCTATCTCTCTCAAGCTGGTACGACAGTTCTCCAGCACCCTTTCCTTAATTTTATCGACGTTATCTTCGATCGAAGCCGTCGATGGGCGACCACTTCACGACCGTCCTTGAAGGCTCTGTACCACTGATATGCGCGAGTTTTCGATAGAGCATTATCACCAAAGGCCTTTTGCAATATTTTCAATGCATCGGCACACGAAAATTCATTTGCAACACAAAACTTTAAACAAATTCTTTTCTCAACGTAATCACCCATAGTAAAAATCGGCACGCACTCTGACATCGACTGACTTAATCAGCTGTTGCAAACATACTAGTTGACAGATCCCGCTCAAGCTTGGCATAGTAATTAAGGACAGTGGTACCAACCTAGGAAAAAAAATTTTACCTTCCTCATTGCCCCGCCAGATTTAAATCGATAATTCCCGGTACTTTCTTGACAGAATGTATACTTTTTTATGTTCTTCTATCCTTATGTTTAGAGATCGTCCTGTATGACTCATGTAAAATTCAGGGCATTGTTACAATATAATAATCTAAATGGGATGGTAGTACTAGAAACGAAAATAGTTTAGAATTAAATTAAATAAATGTCTTTAGAACATCTCAATGCAGAAGACATATAGAATTAACACTTATTACACAGTACCAAAGGGAATAAAAGAAATGCGAAGAAATATAAATTATCAACTAAAAATTATTAAATGAATACTTGATTAGTACAAAATTTTGTTTCGTTCCGTGTTTTATGAAAACTAAATCCCTTTCCAAAAATGCGAAACATAACCTCAAGAACTTCTTCAAAAACACGAAAGATTTTTAAAAGTTCACTTCATTCCAGTGTTTGTCCATTAAACTACATTCAGTTTAAATAAAATGGAAAAAGGCTTTTTACTTGATAGAAGAAATATAACAAAATTTGAATATCAAAACAAATTAAATATGTTAGTCTTCTAAAATTTTAATTTCAAAAAAAATTTCATTCAAAAAACTTTTAGAATTAAATTAATGTCTAAAATAAGCACCGCTCACGTTTGATAGACGTATATAATCAAAACTCAATATATAACGTCGAATGGAATAAATAAACCAACAGATATACAAAAGTCATCAAAATTAATAAATAAATATTTAAAGGGGACAAAATTTTTGTTCTTAAAGGAATTTTAAGAACACCAATTGCCTTTTAAAAACATGAACACACCTTAAGGACTTCTCAAAGAATATAATTTATTTGAAATATTTAATATATTTGAATATTCGAATAAGTTAATTCAGATTCTCAAAACATGCACTAAATCTTCAAAAAACAAATATAATTCTAAGTAATCCCTTCATCGGTCCTAGATAATATTCCAAATATCAAAATCAAAAAACTACTCCTATATCACAACGCACTTATAATGTCAAATGGAATAAATAAACCAACAGACATACGAAAGTCATTAAAATTAATAAATAAATATTTAAAGCAGACAAAATTTTGTTTCTGATCTTACCTTTAAGAACACCAATTGCCTTTTAAAAACATGAACACACCTTAAGGACTTCTCAAAGAATATAATTTATTTGAAATATTTAATATATTTAAATATTCGAATAAGTTAATTCAGAAATCTCTCAAAACATGCACTATATCTTCAAAAAACAAACATAATTCTAAGTAATCCCTTCATCGGTCCTAGATAATATTCCAAATATCAAAATAAAAATTTACACTTATATCACAACACACTTATAATGTCAAATGGAATAAATAAACCTACAGATATACGAAAGTCATGAAAATTAATGAATAAATAATTAAAGGAGACAAAATTCTGTTTCTGATCTTACCTTTATACCAATTGCCTTTGCGTTGTGATATAGGTGTAGTTTTTTGATTTTGATATTTGGAATATTATCTAGGGCCGATGAAAGGATTACTTAGAGTTAAATTTGTTTTTTGAAGATATAGTGCATGTTTTGAGAGATTTCTGAATTAACTTATTCGAATAAGTAAATATATTAAATATTTCAAATAAATTATATTCTTTGAGAAGTCCTTAAGGTGTGTTCATGTTTTTAAAAGGCAATTGGTGTTCTTAAAGGTAAGATCAGAAACAAAATTTTGTTTCCCTCTAAATATTTATTTATTAATTTTAATGACTTTCGTATATCGGTTGGTTTATTTATTCCATTTGACATTATATATTGAGTTTTGATTATATACGTCTATCAAACGTAAGTGGTGCTTATTTTAGTCATTAATTTAATTTTAAAAGTTTTTTGAATAAAATTTTTTTGAAATTAAAATTGTAGAAGACTAACATATTCAATTTGTTTTGATATTCAAATTTTGTTACATTCAGTTTGTTTCGTAAGATAGTTTTTGTTTATTATGTTTATTCTTGAATATGAAGTAGAGCTAATGAGTTTCCGTTGTAATAATTCTAAATGGCTTTTTGAAGATGTTCTACATGTTTAAGGAATTTTTTCGAAGGAACTTATTCTGAGCAAGTTGTTTTTGAGGAAGTTCCTTAGGTTATGTTTTGCATTTTCGGAAAGGGATTTAGTTTTCATAAAACAAGGAAAGAAACAAAATTTCGTACTCTTCAAGTATTTATTTAATAAGTTTCAGTTGATAATTTATATTTCTTTGAATTTCTTTGATTCCCTTTGGTATTGTGTAAGAAGTGTTAATTCTCAATGTCCAGTGAATTGTCACAGTGTGTTCTGAAGACATTCATTTAATTTATTTCTAAAAGTTTTTGAATGAAAATTTTTCGAAATTAAAATTTGTAGGAGGTTAGCAGAATAAATCTGTATGATATTTGAAAAATTAATAGATAAATATATGGGTTATGATAAGAAATATTAATACAAGAATTATTAAAAAATATTTGGGCGATGATAAGGTGTTCATTTTGAACAATTCAAATCATGCAAAGATTAAAAAAATGCAAACTCATTCCTTCGATTCTAACGTGCAAATGTACGAAAAGGAATTAGTTTTTCTTTCTGCCCGACCCTGGTTTGCGTGCTTTCACGCTATCCCTATTATTATTTCTCGAATATCCGAAACATTATACGTTTTTCATGGATAAAAACTCAACAGATTTCATAAGTAGAAATACTAAAAATAGGTCATTATGACATTATTATGTTTAAAAGTATTAATTAACGTTCAGGAACATGTAAACGACAAACGAAAATAACCTAGTCCTTTCGATAAGGAATCCTTTCGATAAGGCTATATTTAAATACTTCACAAGGATACCCTCAGAATACAATCGCGATTCTTATCTATATATTACACTGACGTCAAGAGTTTAATCAAAGCAGCAATCCACTATAAGAAATGAGTGTTTTGTGAAATTCTCTATAGAATTTTCGTGCTTTGCAGTTTATGTATTCTGAGGTACTCTTGATGCATATAAAATTGTTGTTTCAGATTTTTCACTATGGTTCATGTATATTTTGATTTATTGAAAAAGTGAACGTTATGAAGAACAATAAAACTCAAAATTTCTACATGTTCAAATTATTCATGGCAAATTTTCGATAAACTGTAGTCTTTAAATTAGGTGTATAACTAAATAAAAATGCATCATTAGTGAGGAAATAGCGAAAGATATTCTTTTAATGTATCATCATTAGCTAGGACTTTAAAATAGTCGACGTTCTGCGGGCGCATTCGCCATTTAGTAAACATTCCAAATCGTATTTAATAATAATAATAATTTTTATTCAGAAACAATATTACATTTTATTTTTCACAAAAGTTAAAGTATGAAGAAATCAAAGAACTTTTCAAAAAATCATTAAACCTATAAAGGAAAAACAAATGAATTAATAGAATAAACCTCCAAAGCCATCAGGTTGTGCTGAGAAATACTCCAGCCACTAGAGAATTAATACACAAACAATACGAAGCAAATCTCGTGAAAGACCAACCATTCGACAGCATTTGTTTTCTATTTATTTCATTCCATGGAAAGGGAACTGTCCGATTTCTTCGAAATATAACAAGGTATTTTGGATCTTCACTAGACGGGTCGTAACTCCATGAAATTCTGCTGTAACATGTTTTATTATTAATCTGTATTTTCGAATATATTGAATGAAATATAAAAAAACTTTAAATGTAAGTTACCATCAGACTGATTCCGCTAATTAACGAACTCAGCTGATATATAGTCTCCAAACTTACCTTGGAAGTTTTCAGCTTTTCGCTTTTTCTTTTCGAAAGTGATCGTGTTTATGGACGAACCGGCTTGCCAGAATTATTTTTAACCTCGGATTCTTCATCGATGCATCAAAAAGTACAATCATTTGGGCAAAACTATAGCACCCTGTTCTTTAAACAAGCGTGCAAAAGGAGGTCAGAAAGTTGAAATGAATTCCTCCAATGAATTTTTATGTTGCTGTTTTATGACAGATACTTAAGATATTATATAATTCTTATATCTAAGAAACGATTCCCAGAATGATTAATAGGTCGATTTCTTGACCGGATTATCGCTAAAACTGTTCAATAATGACATTTAGCATGCGAAGTTGAGCCATGCCTAGTTAATGCGCATATCCTGACCTTGAGGAAGAACTTTTTAATAATCGCTATACTGAATTCTTACCCCTTGACGTAAGGTGTTTCTTTGGAGAGAGTACAGGAGGGAAGGAGCCGAGTGGTTTGATGTTCCACCGGGATAAAGCCAATCAATCTCGATTTGTTCACGAGGGATGGTGTATCTGATGTTACCGTCGAAGTCTACCATCGGCAATTGTCTGCGAGATAACCTGCAAAAGAAATTATGATTACCAAATGACCATTTTGAAGGATTTATCGAAAATCATTAAATATTGAATATTTTCAAGTATTATAACTTATAATCGAGAAAAACCTCTGAAAACGATAGTTTAATACGAATTTTCGACTTGTTTTTTTTCGAATCTGTTATACTTTTTCTCCGAAACTTGCGTTGAAGTTAGGAACCAATATCATATTATGTTGGAAAGATTTATTTTTTATTCCACATAATTGCAATCAAATAATTTGCAAAGGCATAGGTTGAGATATCTGAATTTTCAGATAACCAAAAAAAGCTTATGATATTTACAGAAAAACAAGAAATGTTTGGATCCAATAAGGAACATATTGTTCTCGTGCACATTGTCGACTGTTCTATGAATAAAAAGGCTGGCCTTATAACGAGAAATCTCTTATTCTGGCATACAGAAATATATTTATTAGATCTGAAGAAGCAAACACATTTGAATTTAATTAAAGGTATTCATAGCCATTGGATTTTTTTTTGCATCGCTTCATATATAAGGATAACAATATATCATAATTAGATGAAAATCCATATGGGAATTTCAAAAATTAAATTAGCAAAGGGAAACAAACTTGTACTATATTGATATCCAGGAATTTGGGAGGAATGATTAAACGAATAATCTCTCAAAAACGTATTTAAAAACATACAAGGTCTCGTGTTTGGGATGTTAGAATGCGTTTTTATTGATTCGTTATAAAAATTGTAAAGAATAGGCAGTCACATGGCCTGCGCCCACTGAGAATCAAAAATATGTTTACAATGAGTACTGATACTGAATTGTTTCAGCCGTTACTATTTGGAAGTTGATCATAATTAACACAAATTGTAAAAATTACTATGTTTTACTACCAATAAAAATATATATTACACATTTTCTTGTGACTCGAGTTTCGGTAAATGAACTATCCCATCATCAGACAATTGAAGACCTAACAAATACCTCTGTACCACTGTTAGGTCTTCAGTTGTCTGATGATGGGATAGTTCATTTCCCGAAACTCGAGTCACAAGAAAATGTGTAATATATATTTTTATTGGTAGTAAAACATAGTAATTTTTACAATTTGTTTTAATTAACAAAACTGACTTTAAAAACCTCAACCTTATATATATAGGCATAAATACAAATAAATGTGTTTTATGTCAATTTAAAGTTCTATCACTCTAAAAAAATACCCGATACCTTATACGTGACAATTCCCATACACACAGGCTAGATTCACGAAAAACTTCCTAGAAGAACAGAATGTGGTGGTTTCAGACAGTCTGTCTCGATGGATCTGAATCCAATAGAATAAACTTGAGATATGGTTCAAAACCTTATTCTTGGGGATCAAAATCATTTTCAAAATCTTGAACAACTTTTTCAAGTACTTCAGCAATTTTGGAATGAATATTCTGAAAAATAGCTGAATAACCTCCTTCTTGGCATGTTTTTATTAACTACTTGAGTGCATTTTTAGTGCACAATAGCTAATTACCTGATAATAATGCAGCAGTTTTACAATTTCTTTTTATCACTTTATGTCAGGAATTGTACTCTTCTGCATCATTAGGTTTTTCGTCATCGAAACAATTTGAAGACCAGTTGAAATTGTTCTTTGTGCCATTTATACATGAATAGTAAATAATAACTTATTTACTCAATTACTTAACTTTGTTTGAAATTCAAACTGTTCATTTTTCAGTACTTTTAATGTGGCGACCCACGGCTCGTGTCAAATATCCCCCGAGTTCTGCTCTACTTCACCACAACTTCCCGGTATTTCTCACAGAAGGTACAACTGGTCCCCATCGTCCAATCCACCGTTCTTACAGCTTTCAAAAAGAGCTTCATTGGTTACAAGCGACGATCACATGCAGTATGCTGATAATATCAATATCACCATTACTCGCGCTCACTGTGAGGGTAGTACGTGACGACTATCGGTGTAATTCCCTGCTGTCCTCCACTAACACATAAGGTCCGTGTCAAGCATTATTATTATCGTGATACTTCTAGATCTTGAAGATCCCTCAGCAGATTTTTTAGCTTGTGCGAGTTAGGAGTTCAGTTGTGTTCTGAGTAGGCTTTGTTACTGCGATCTTGCGCCACATATATATATATATATATATATATATTCGATACACCGTCTTCTCAATCTTTTAAATGAAATGAGGCAACTTCAGTCAATGGCAGGCATGCACTCAATAGCTAATTCGAAGGTACCAATGGAGGCGATCTGGGACAAAAAGTCTACGCCACAAACAAGAGATCTGTTAGCTCCCTTACATCACCGCTTCGCAAAGAGCCTTACTAATTACCATAGTTTTTGAGCAGATGTGTATATATTACATAAGTTGAAGTTCATATTAATCTCATCGGCAGTTGGAAACGATACGTACATACGTTACAAATGTAATAAAGCTAGCTCTGCTGGAGCTTGTAGCTTTTAGCTGTTAGAGACTAATCCCTCAGGAAAATTAAAAGCTTTGCGAAGAAGACAATTTTTGTGGATTAATGAAATTAGCATGCGAACATAAACCTAGTGGTAGTGTGAATATATGTCTTTTCTCTTCAATATGATCTAATTCACATTAAGAACAGTGGTTCAATCGAATTTTACTATTCATTAGCTTTAGAAGTGATGGATTGATTTCGATCGGGGTGATACATATAAATTTTTTTCAATTTAACTGGGGACTTGAAAATGTCTATTTCGATAAGTGATAGTATTTCAAAATTTTGCGGTAGGTGTTGTCTACGACTGTATCGTCTGTTCTTAACTGTAATTTAAATTTTGCAAACTGTAAATGTTACTACTGATATTTCCTTCACTAATTATTTCAAATTCTAAGATACAACGCCGTATTATTCTTTTTGAAATAAAATGCATTGCATTTCAGAAATAGAGCATCCAATTTCCTGATTCGAAGTTTGTATAGTCAAAATATTTTTAATGAAAACTTTCAAATAATTAAAAGTGGTTTTAATTAAAAAAATGTATATGAGACAGTAATTCATTTCCACAAAAATGTTTGTACTACTACAACAATTGTTTCACCACGATGTGGCTTCTTCAGGTATTATATTGTACTGTACAGTACTGACAGTACAATGTAATACCTGAAGAAGCCACATCGTGGTTAAACAATTGTTGTAGTAGTACAAACATTTTTGTGGAAATAAATTACTGTCTCATATACATTTTTTTAATTAATATGAGTTTCCACCAAGTAAAGACCGAATCTATCAAATATTCGAAAGTGGTTTTCTCTTGATATAAGGATTATTACAAAATTTCAAATATCATACAGATTTATTATGTTAACCGCCTACAAATTTTAATTCCAAAAAATTTTTATTCAAAAACTTTCAGAATTAAATAAAATAAATGTCTTTAGGGAACACTGTTTCAATTTAGTAGAAATATAGAATTAAACCTCACAAGTACAGAAGTTCCAGAAGGAAATAAAAGAATTCAAAGAAATATAAAATATCAATTAAAATTACTAAATACTAAATAAATACATGAAGGGTAAAAAATGTTGTTTCGTTTTTTTTAACTTATTTTGAGCGAGCTGATTTTGAAGAAGTTCTTGAGATTATGTTTTGCATTTTTGGAAAGGAATTTGGTTTTCATAAAACAAGGTACGAAACAAAATTTTGTACCTTTTCAAGTATTCATTTGGTAATTTTAATTGATAATTTATATTTCTTTCAATTCTTTTACTTCCTTTTTGTACTTTGAAATAAGTGTTAATTCTATGTCTACTGAATTGAAGCAGTGTTTTCTAAAGACATTTGTTCAATATAATTCTAAAAGTTCTTGAATAAACATTTTTTGAAATTAAAATTTGTAGGAGGTTAACACAATAAATCTGTCTGATATTTTAAATAAACTTTCAAATTAACTTACAATCTTTTTAAATTTTGACAGTCAAACGAAGCCCTCAACTACCAAATTATTATTGCTTTTAATTTGTGCAGACTATATATAACTTGAAAAATGAGTCAATAGTATAAATCTTATCAGTTTAGCCGAAATATGTTCTCTTTTGAAGAGTGTCCCATTCACCAGAGGTTAGTGTTAACATGTAATGAAATATCACCTGAAATGTTGCAATTAGAACTAGAAAATTGGAAAACATGTTCTAGCAAGAAAATATATAATTTATCCATTCTATTATCAACAGGTTCTTCTTAAAATAAGACGCATTGTCTTATTTTAAGAAGAAAATGTTTTTTGTGTATCCCACACGTAAAATATTTATTTCTAGTACAGAAATTCTCGAAAATTTGGGTAGTGTTAATAATTGGTCTATTATTACTCTTCAATATTCTCAAAGCTCTTTTTCACACTTGATCTACTTTATTTGAAGCAGTTAACCAATACTTTGTGACAATGCGTCTTATTTTAAGAAGAAAATGTTTTTTGTGTATCCTACACGTAAAATATTTATTTCTAGTACAGAAATTCTCGAAAATTTGGGTAGTGTTAATAATTGGTCTATTATTGCTCTTCAATATTCTCAAAGCTCTTTTTCACACTTGATCTACTTTATTTGAAGCAGTCAACCAATACTGTGTTTTTTGTTACGCAATTTTATAAATGACTTTCGGTACAGTGATTCATTTCGATGAGTTCTATCTCCTCCTGAAACGAAGAAAGAATATCTTCAAAAACTGTCAGTATATGGGACATTTATTTACAATCGTAATTCTTGATTATTAGTAATGATTAAAATTTTAAATGCTATTTGAATATTGAAGATTAAGAAAATATTTATGAGCTCAGAGAATAAAGTAGGACATTTTTGTATTCTTTCTTTCATCTTTTCATATCATAAGTTATATGAAAGGAGATAATTTGAGTATCTAAAGAGATCATTGAATAAATCGCCAAATTGAAAATACCTAGCTCGTATAACATTCAAGATATTCTCCTTGTTCTCCTCATCTTTGAGCACCTGCTTTGCGATTTCTAGAACTGTAGTATTTCCACCAACTTGGGCTAAACTTGCTAACGCTTCCAAAGAAGCATGACGCACTTTTCTTTTTCTGTCTTTCATGGTTGAAACTGCTTTAATTGCGTTGTCAACTTTGACGTCTGTACTGGGAAATAGTCGGCATGCTGCTATGAGTATTTGTAATGAGCCTTCCTTTCCTCTACTGCTCTCGAATGGCAGGTGATTCAGAAGTTCTTCTGAAATGAAAATGTGTTAATTATATGTGTTTCACCGAATTTCGCTCACCTTTGCAATACTTATTTCTCATATAGTTCATTTGTGGAAAAGTATGAGAATGGAATAATTCAAACAATTCGTCGAATCATTGTTATATTAAATTTTTTATTGTCTCGGTCTTTACTTGACGGAAATTCATCTTCAATGTAAGAAAAACAAATGTTAACTTCCGCTATTTTATTGATTTACACGATAGTTTAAATACTCACCTGATGAATTCATGGTATGACGAAGCAATTGTCATGTAAATCAATAAAATAGCGGACGTTAACATTTGTTTTTCTTATATTGTTATATTACTCTGAAAAATATCGATAGTTGTTATTTAAAATTTGGGAATTGAACATTTTTCTAGATTCTATTATAAGGCTAGTTTTGATTTATCGAAAAGTTAAGTTGTGTTGAGTTTTCGAAAAAAAATTAATAAAAATAAAAACGGATTCACTGACTTTATACTTGGAAAAAATAAATGTTCGATTTTGAGTAAAAAACACAATATTGTATAAAATTTCTACATCTCTACATAATTGAATTAATTTTCTTCAGTTGAATATAAATGAAAACAGAATATTTTCAAAAACCTCTATATATGGTAACTTTTTTTTTTCAACATTAAATGAGTTATGTAAAAGTTCACAGAGTATTCAGTTTTTATTTAAAATCAAATGAATAAATATTCAACAAAGAATAGTTGAGAACAAATCACATCTTCTGAATATTTTGGAGAATCTTGTGACATTAACTAATACTTGTAAATAGGAATTTCATTAGACTCCTGTTGTACTCCAGTATAGAGGATGGTTTTTAGCAGAAACTAATGGGGGTTTTCATAAAATATTTTGTTCTAGGCCCTTTTCACTCCAAGTTACTGCCCTTTGAAATTGGAGGAATAATTTTATTCTCATTAAATATATCCTCTATCGAATAAATAACAAAAATAAAATTAGAATGTTCACTAATTCTAATTAAATGTCACTTGACAATTTTTATAATTCTCAAATTTCCTCACGAAGGGATTGAAACCTTAACCCCCCCAATAATTTACAGCATAACTTGTTAATGCTTTTTTCAAATTGAGAAATTGATTCAAGGATATAAATCCGATGAACACCTTTTTTATGAAATAATTGAAAAGGGGGTTTTTATTTGAAAGAAAGCTTTTATAATATCTTAAATATCACATAGGTTAATTTTGATTACCTTAATATAATTTTTAATTTTATAACAGTTTTTCCTCAAAAACTTTTCAAAATTAAATTAAATAAATGTCTTAGAACACACAGTTTGAATGTTTGAATTGAATGTCACTCGACAATTTTTATAATTCTCAAATTTTATCACAAAGGGGTGGAAAACTCAACCCCTTCAATAATTTAAATCAGAACTTGTTAATACTTCAGCATTTTTCAAATTGAGCAATTCAATCAAGAAGATAAATCCGATGAACAACTTTTTCATAAAATAGTGAAAAGGGGGTTTTTATTTGATATGATGCTTTTATAATATCTTGAATATCACACAGATTGATTCTGCTAAACTCACTACAAATTTTAATTTCATAACAATTTTTTCTCAAAAACTTTTTAAAATTAAACTGAATAAATGTTTTAGAAAACACAGTTTCAATTTAGTAGATTTTTAGAATCACTCATTATACAGAATAAATAGGAATGAGAAAATTCCAAGAAAATATAGAATATTAATTAAAATTATTGAATGAAATACTTGAAGGTTACAAACGATTGTTTCATAACAGCATTATGAAAACCAAACTCCCCTCCAAAAAAGAACAACATAACCACAAGAATTTCTTCGAAAATAACTCCCTTTGGAAAGTTTAAAAAAAACTCTCCAAAAACATGCAACACATCTTCAAAAAGGCCATTTGGAACACCAGCCGTTAATCTTCATTCAATCAACGTCTTCGAGAAAAAATAAAATTTTCAAACAAGCACCATAAAGATTATCCAATTCTGAACATCTAACGAGTGTAAACGCTCCCATCTAAAGAAATTTTATCTTGCTTAATTCTTTTCAGTTGATACTTTTGATGATCATTTGAGTTCCGCAATTATCAACTCATAATTTGTTCAAATAAATTAATTCGGCTGATCTGTACCAAAAATCAATAATAAGGAGTATGAGCTATGGTAATAGAAAGTTGTAGAAATCTCTGTGTTCAACAAAACCTTGTCGAGTTTTTTATTGATTCTGTCTTTACTTGGTGGAAACTCATGTTAATTAAAAATTATATAAGTGAGTATTTTAGTTTCCACACAACAATGGATGTGGCTTCTTCAGGTATCTACATTCTACTAAGACGAAAGAAGACCTGAAGAAGCCACATCGTGGTAACACAATTATTATTGTATTATAAACATTTTTGTGGAAATTAAAATACTGTCTCTCATATATTTTTTAATCTGGTTGAGTTTGTTTGAGTATAGAATTGTTATACAGATGTATGTATGTTACACTGTCTCGATTTCTAGAACTTTCTATTACCATAGCTCATATTCCTTATCAATCATATTTTGTTTTCTGATGACGTTAACTTTTCACGAGAATATTTTAAAATTTTCCATAAAATTCACATATGGACTGAAGAAAATCCACACCAAATTGTCGAATTTAGGTTTAAACGGCAATTTTCGTTGTGTTTGACTTGTTGTCATTGATTATTATTATTCAATCGGATCATATTTTCATCCAATAGCATTGGATGGACATGAAGTATGCCATCTCATAGAAGAGTTCTCAATATTTCTTGAAGCTCCATAAAGAAATTAGGAAAGAAGTATGGTTTAGCCCATTTTAGTATTCAGGATCGTTGCTACTTAGATGAAGTTCATCCAAACCATATGATCTGGAAGTCTGGAAGGCTTGCAAAATTGACTTGCCCGATCTTCAGACATGAATCCCATGGACTTTTGCATTTGGCGTTTTCTTGAAACGCTGGTGTATTCAACTTCCGCGCAAAATATCAATGATATGAGGAATCAATATCATAACATCCTGTGAGGATTATATCAAGGAATATGAAATTCTTCTAGACGAATAGTAGAGTAGGGCGTTTTTTCTTAGGTAAGCCATTTTCAACATTTATTATAATTTCGCCTTTTGTGTTTTGTTGCTAATTTTAGTTTGTTATTATTATATGTTACTTATAATTTTTTAATCGGAGCATGGCATTTTTTCAATGTATTTTTTCGGGAAATATCATAATATAAAGACATTCTAACAATTTTAACAATAAAAATATTTGTCACTGAAACTCTGACACTAACCTACTTGACATTAATTAATATGAATACATTTGGAAGAAGCCTACTTAATATTTTCCACAAATTATAACATATATGTGAAATTATGTGAAAATAGTCTCAATTACATATATTTCCTATTTTAACTAACAATTTGAAGAGGAGAAGTCAGGACACAGAAAAGTTGCGTATTGAATTTTGTACGAGTTGATTTTGTCAGCTTTTTGTTTCGGAATTACAAAGGAGCATTGAATTAAGTTCAATGATCTGAAGAATTTCGTTTTTTTCAATTGTTTCATAGAGGAAATATTCAATAAAAACAAAATAATTTCCCCCAATTTCAGAGGGGAACTAACTTGGAATGGAAAGGGCTAATTATTCTCTAATATATCGTTTATTTCTGGATGTTATGATGAGTTCAAAGGCGAACGTGTCAGAATTTATAAGGTATAAAATAAAAAGTAAGTCTTTTAAGTTATCACGCATTTCATTTTGATCAAATGAAAAGCTAAATATACATCGAGGTCATCCCTTACAATAATGACAGAAAATGAACCCATTAGCCTAATATTCGAATTTTACCTGCAAGATGGGTTCTCTTCATAACGATGATGGCTAATTTTATCCCATGGGGAGCGCCCATCCTACCGATCCCTTTAGCAATTTGAGGCAGGCACTCCTTCATAACATCTTCTGGAACGTGTTCCAAAATAGAGAAAAGAGCATCTCGCGAACCCTTGCGATATCTAGCTTGAGTTTCGTACAAAAAAAGAAGTTGCAATAGCTGTTTCGAATTTTCTGCATCAAAAGTTTTGATGAACTCCACGTTTTGAAGCGGGGCGATGGATGAATCAAATGTATGCGGACTGTCCGTAAGATCAAGTTCCTGAAAGAATTGAAAAGATAAATCAATTATTAGATAATTAGATATATTGTCTGTAAAGTTTTTTATTACTTTTGTGTTCGTCAGAGAATTAATGTTTTGAGAATACATGGCGTCACAAGCATGCATATCAAATCAATATAATGATACTATTCACCTTTCCGATGAAATACAATCATCAGATTTTATGCGAAAGTATAATGGATAAATTAGAAGTAAAAAATTCACTTCAATCCTTCGAAAAAACAGTTTCTTTATTGGAACATAAATGTGCAGGATACCCTTAGTTGACTCGTGAACATAGAAAGACACCTATGCAACTTCAATTGCTTAATCAATAAAATCCGTCCAGATTTCAAATTATCCTCTAAATTTCCTTAATCTCGAAATATGAAGATGAAATGATTTACATATTTTATTATTTTTTACAAAGCTTTTGCGCTCTAGTTCTTACCTTCCACGGTCCTCACAAAATATTTTTTTTTTGGTCTTATAGTTACGGCCTTTAAGAAATTTTGCAGAACATGCGCCTCATTCTAAATAATAATAATAATGATTTTTTTCTACAATATCTACAATCACTAAATTTTCGATGTGAAAAAAGGCAGAGTTAAGTAATGCACCTAGTGCATATCCTTTTCAGCTTAACCTTAACAAAAGGAAAAACAGAAAAAAAAAGAAAAACCATTCATAAAGTACTAACATAATATATAAAATTCTTTGGTGTTAAGTTATTCTCATACTTGAAAAGTATAAAGAATCATTTCTCTAGCATGATGGAAAATTAAATCTATCATATGATAGAAAATTAAAATAAATTTAGATCGTTCTCAGTTTAAAATTAGCAGGCTGAATATATTGGTTTGTCCGGAAAGTAAATTTTTTTGGGAAAATGAAAGACAATTTGCATAAAATGAATAAATATTTTATTAAATTATATATTGGCTATTCTGGTCCAACACCTTTTGCCACCTTTCTGGTAGTAGCATGATGCAACGCTCATAAAATTTTTGGTCTTTGCTGGCAAAAAACTGATCCAGGTGATTTTTGACCTATCCATTTTAAGTAAAGGTTTTACTGTTCAAAATGGTTTAGTTTACTTACCTGATGACAGTAGACTTCCGAATTAATTGTAGTGTTATCCAGTAAGAGCTTGAAAATAAACGATTCGTTTAAAATCCCACCAAACATACAGCATCACCTTTTTTTGATAGATATTGGCTTCCTCTTTGCTGCATGATCTTTTGCGTTTGACATTGTTATACACAACCCATTTTTCGTCCCTAGTAATGATGCGCTTCAAAAAAGAATCATTTTCGTGACGTCTGAGAAGCGAATCATAGACATCAACGCGACGACTCAAATTTCTCTCTGTGAGAACATGGGGAACCCATATATCGAGCTTCGAGGTTAAACCCAGGCCTTTCAAGTGGCCATAAACAGTTGAGTTCAATAAATTTAACCTCTCACTTATCTCACGTGTTGTTATTCGTTGATTTGCATCAACTAATGCCTTTATCAGCTTCAACCGCGGCTTTCCGAAACGTGCTGCACCTTCGAGATCAAAATTGCCGGATTGAGATTTTTCAAACCAGTTCTGGCACTGGCGTACTGTCAACACATCTTCGCCATACACATCGATCCATTTCTTTCTGGCTTGAACAGCATTTTTACCTTTTCTATTGTAAAAAAGTAAAATGTGACGAAAGTGCTGCTTATTGCTCTCTATATTTAAAAAGACACAAACCAAAATTACTGTAGGATTAATTGAATTTCTCACACTCATGCCATGCCAAGTTTTATGATTTGTCGCCTCCTGCCTGGATATAAAAATTCATACCTTCTAGTTGTAGAGTGCTGGCAAAAGTTTTCTTGTGCATATACCAAAATAATTTCCCCCATTTCTTCATTCCCAAAATGACTGTGACAAGGTACTTCAATCGGAAAAGCTTTATTTGAATATCAAAACAAATTAAAATATGTCTGTCTTCTACAATTTTAATTTAAAAAGCTTTAAATAAACTATAATCTCAGAGCAAAATAAATTCACTGAGAATCAAGACATTTACCATCAACATGTTTATAACAGTACAAAGTATACTTTTCATGAACTAAATAATGTTTGAAATCTTCTTATGAGACAATGACCTATTCAATTGCTTTTTTCCCGAAAACGGTAAAATTATCGTGTTTAAACAAGAGTACCAATATGAAAAAAGCTAACACTTAATTTCATCATCAGGAATGATTCACGTCTCTATAACAAAAAGTGAAGTTATACATAAAATAATATTCCTCTTCCAAAGTTATGCCCCCGTGCCGATTTTTATAACTATTGATAAATAAACAGTTAAATTATTAGCAAAAACGAAAAGAATTCAAATTTAACGCCCAGTATCTTTCTGCACATTAACATTTTATTCAGGCATATTTGGTCTTATCGTCAAATTTTGGTACAAATACCTAATCTGTTCTAAGCCTATGTCCCATTGGTTATGATTCACTCTGTATAGACGAGAGAAATAATCATGATAAAAAACCATTTCACTTATTTTTTATCACCTTTAATACTACCCCTATAATGCGGGGGCTAACGGAACTCGTTCCATATGCATTTCTTTCACTGCTATCTACATTGTTTCTTTGTTGACGGAAATTCATAATAAGAGTCGTAAAAGGAAGGTGGCCGATCGATATCATAGTGTAATGTACTCTACATTATATATATTCTTAGGATGCATTTATTTGGATTCACCCTTATATTTACATATATTTTCGCGTTGAGCCCCAACATATGTTTTCTTCATAGAATTTAACATATCTTCTGATCTGATTGATTTTTGGGGGTTTTCGATTTCAATAGTGAATTTGACAGAACATATCTTTTCCAATAAAGAACTTTCTTTATCAAATTATCTTGTAAAGAAAATGTTTTATTTATAGATGGCTCATAAAATCTTTTCTTCACAATATAATCTGATAAAGAGAGCTCTTTAAAAGAAAACATACGTTGATGATGTATTTTATTAGACAATTAGAAATGTTTTTCAATTTGTGAAATTCATTTTTCAATTCGGTCAAATTCACTATTGAAATCGAAATTCCCCAAAAATCAATAAGTATTTAAGATATTCAGATCACAAGAAATGTTAATTCCCTTCAATTGGACATATTCAGAAAATACTCACAGGTTTACTAATACACATTATCACAGTTCCACCCGAATAAAATAAAATTGTTTCTTTTTCACGCCTTTATACATAGGTTACTATCAACTCCTCTCTTAATAAAAAACTTAAACAAAGAAATAGAAGTTTTGAAGTCGTTAGCATCGAACCATGGTTACAATACGAACGTAATAGATAAATTAATTTTAAAGAAACAGCATGAAAAAGCTTTAGCTTCTCTTTACCCTACTCTTCAGGACAAAGGAAAAAATATATAGCATAAACTTCATACTACAAATTAGTCACAAAATTTTCAATAGACTAAACAAAATAATACTAATATTATTTCTACAAATAATGAACACTTAGGTTAACTCTTAGTCAATAGCAAAGACTGTCGCGAAACGTGTAAAAAAAAGATATGTTCAAATCACATTGTAATAAATGCCCTGAATTTACATGGGTCAGACAGGACGATCTATGAACATAGGGGTAGAAGAACACAAAAAAAGTCTATTGCACAATAAAATAACATCTGGTTTCTCGGAACATATAAATAACAACCATTTGATAGATTTCATTAAAACTGAGATCTTACACGAAGGTCATAAAAGCAGAAGAATTGACCTTTTAGAAAGTTTGGAAATTTGTTTAGCACATGGGAGGAATCTATCAATCGTATTCAATTTATCAACATTGCTCTTATTTGTAAAAGATTAAGACCGAACCAACATCTTTTTTTTCACAAACCAGCGCCATCTAGTACAGGAAAATATATCGGTTGTTTTTTTTAGAGTGATAGAACTTTGAATTCAAATAAAACACATTTAAATTGAGATTGAAGCCAATTCTTTCTTATTTGAAATATAATTTTATTACATTTATGTTTTAAAAATGATTTCCGGCATATCTCCACCACGACTAGCTCTGAGGAACCGCATTCGACCAGACCAAATTTGGAGCACTTTTTCGAGTAATTCAGGCCTTATTTCATCAATAACACGAGTTATGTTGGCTTCCAATGCGTCAATTGTTTCTGGTTTATCAGCATAAATCAATGACTTGACATAACCCCAAAGAAAATAATCCAGTGGAGTTATGTCGCATGATCTTGGAGGCCAATTAATTGGAACATTTCTCGAAATAATGTTATCGCCAAATCTTTCTTTCTTTCAATGAATCAATTTTTACGGTAGCAGCATGAGGTGTACTACCATCTTGTTGGAATGAAAACACTTCTGGGTCGATACCATTCATATTTTGAAACAAATAATCACTGATCATCGATCTGTAACGAGCACCATTCACTTTAACATTAGCTCCAGCGTCGTTTTTAAAGAAATATGGACCGATGATGCCTCCAGCGTGTAAAGCACGCCATACAGTGCATTTTTCAAGATTCAATGGAACCCGCAGAACTTCTTGAGGATTGTTTTCACTCCATATACGGCAATTTTGCTTGTTTACATAGCCGTTCAACCAGAAATGAGCTTCATCACTAAACACAAACACTCAAGCTGTGCTAGGGCCCAATCAACAAACAAACGACGCTTGTTATGGTCAAGAGGCTTCAGTTCTTTGAACCAGTTGAATCTTGTATGGGTGTAGACCAAGATCTTTACGCAAAATTTTCCATGTGGTGGATGCACAGAGTCCAACTTGTTGTGAACGTCGACGAATAGACAAGTCTGGATCATCATTAACACTATGACTTACAGCAGCGATATTTTCTTCTGTACGCACAGTTTTTTGTCTTGCTATTGTTGTTGCATCGAGTAGAGAAAATGTTGTCCGAAATCTATCGATAGTTCGACGAGTAAGCTACTCTGATTATGGAAACCATTAATTTCACGAAGTGCTCCATAAGTTTGGCGAATTGAACACTGATTTTGAAAATAAATTTCAACAATTTTTAAACGTTGTTTCGGCGTGAGTCTTTCCATGGTAATTCGTCAATGCCCACTGAACAGAAATGTCAAAACAACATAGCTTCTATATTCTATATCACTCTGAAAGAAATATCCGATACATACACGACATACCTTAGCGAGCCAATTCGAGCAAAGGTATGTATTTCCGAAACTTTCAACGTCACAAACGCAGAAAATTTTCCTTATGCTCAAGATGCTGTTACGCCGTAATGCTCATAATTGACTATTTATATTCCAATTAATTCGGGCTTGTTTGAGTTCAGAATTTTTGTACATATATATGTTGCACTGTCTCGTTTGTAGAACTTTTTATTACCATAACTCATACTCCTTATTAATGATATTTGATACAGGTCAACTGAATTAATTAATTTGAATATAAACATGCTAATTATGAGCATCATAACCAGATCTGACTTGATCACGAGGAAAATTTTCTGCGTTTGTAACGTTGAAATAATCGGAAATACATTACTTTATTCGAATTGGCTCGCAAAGGTATGTCGTGTATGTATATTTGTGTGCACAGAGTGAATAATATTAATTGACAGATTGTAACCGTTGGACTTGAGTTAAGAATTGTAATACAGATGTATTTTGCACTGTCTCGATTTGTTGAACTTGTATTACTATAGCTCATACTCCTTATTAATGATATTTTATACAGATCAACCGAATTGATTCATATGAATATTATTTGAAGTGTAAAAATTTAGCAATGCTGCTGTGATGGCGAAGTTATTGTGATTTTCATGATAAATAAGCGAAAATTAGAATCAACCTATTCAAAATATGAATTTGAATGAATTACCATCAAATGAAGACCGATACAGATTAATCTTTGAAACTATTGAAAGATTTGAAGTATACAGAATCCTCATTCATTTGAAGAAACACCGTTGTATCTTAAAGATGTAACAGGATAGTGTAACATCCACCTTATTTTTTTGATAATCTCCAAGAAGAGCATGTTACAGTATATAAAGATGTTCATTATATTCAACGATTGAAGTCTTGAAACAGATTTGAAGGACCCATATTTTTATATCACAATGGTCTTCCGAAAAGATTGACGAAATTTTTACTGCGCAACTATGCTCGTGTTTCATGTTACTTTCGAATCCTTAAACATTAATTAGACCACATTTCAAGTAATTTTTCTCGAATAGGTGTTGTTACCACAGGTTTTTAATGGCGTGAAAAGAAAGCAGATTATCGTGAGCAAAGAAAACACTCTCTCATTGTTTAATATAATTTTTCAATTTCTATTATCGCCGAAAATCTATCGCACGCAGCTCGAATGTTAAAAAGTGCAGGCACCCTAATTTAACGGAATGGGGTCAAGATAATCGTTCCCAAAGCCGGAGGAACCCACCACCAGAGTCAAATAGTAAGAACGGTCGCGCCATGCAAAAGGGGTTTTTGGACACTGACCGGCCAGACAGGGTGGGGGAGACGAACCCGATTTATTTCTGTTGGAAAAATATTGAAAGCAATTAACCTAGATTTCCTACGGATTTTCCCGTGCATAATTCTCTGAGTCGGACACGCTATATCCTTGGTGAACTGTTGTGACTTAATGAGGTATTACTAGTATGCATAGTTCTTGATGACATGACGACTCTGTCTAATTTCCAGGGGGGTAATTATAAAAGGATTCGTAATGCGGAATATTCAACTTTGTTTCTATGATGTTTCGCGATATCAGGATAATTGTACCTTGGAAACTTCATACCAATTTTGTTGTACATTGTTTCTTTAATATATCTCTCATTAGTGAAATCCTTAAGAACTTATGATATTTCATTCTGATAGAGAATAAAGGATATCATTCCACAAATTCACATGTATCAGGAGTATAAATAAGTTCCCGAAAATTGAAGCTTTATTGTGAAAAACTGGTTATATATTCTGTTTGATTTCGAATCTCGAGATAAGGACTTGAGAGGATTTGCTGCAATATTTCCATCTCTTTTGGATTCCTTTTGTTCCTTACCCCTCCACCTTCTTACCACACTTGGTGTTCGCATCTCGAGAAGAACGTAACATACAATTTTTAATGGCTCATCGCTTTCTCACGCAGAAAATTCGTAAGATATATATATATATATATATATATATATATATTATTATTATTTTATTATTATTATTATTATCCTGATACTCCTAGATCTTCTGTGAAGATCCCTCAGAAGCTTTTTCAGCTTGTACGAGTTAGGAGTTCAGTTGTGTTCTGTGTAGGCTTTGTTACTGCGATCTTGCGCCACTTTAGGTCACAGCACTGTTAATTTTTGACCCAACAGTGAAATGGTGGCAGATACCCGTCCAACTAGAAAATTTCTTTTCTACCTGAATAGGATTCGAACCCTGGACCTCCCGGTCACGAGTCCGATGCTCTCCCGCTGAGCTATCCACACTCATATATATATATATATATATAATAGACTTTCAAGTTCTGTACAAGAAACTTTAGTATTTAGGTTTAAGTTAAGTGTTAGTTTTAAGTAAAAGTAGACAATTCATTTGGCGAATTCCCAAATATCACCATTGCCCGTGTGGGGTAAAACCCAGAAGACGGTGAAACCAGATGAGTCCCTTTCCTTCACATCTTTCTTTCCTTGTTTCACTTATTTTCCATCCCCAGCATTTTCTCTCAAGTCTCGGGTATTTGATAATTATTTATTGTGTAGAGGTTTAGTCCAAATTTCGTCCTTTAAATAAGTACAGTCCACTAAAAAAAGATCTATAATTAACACCAAGAAATTGAAATTTGGTTTAATCCCCTATACATTCAAAGTTCAAAGTAAATCAATAAAGGTGTTTCCAGATGAAATAATAGAATGATAACATCAAACCGCACGAATTTATTTACACTCCAAATAATAGAATGCGAACAACCCACATCGAAGTTTTTTGAGAGCTATTTCCCTTTCAAAATGTTTATTTCTGATTCTGAATGTGAAAAAGCTTTTGAAAGATTCATCCGGTCAAATGTATTCATCGATTTTTCTAATGAGCAGAAGTGAATCCTCCAACTGAGAATATGATTTGTTTTACCACAATTCGCAGAAAAATTTAATAATTATAGAGTTGAATAATATAATAATAATGTTTATTCAAGTAAAACGGAATAACAAAAGAATATTAACAAAAAACCATTACACATACTATTCAGGAATAAAAACATTCACCTTATAGTGTTTTTTAGAGTAATAGAACTTCAAATTGAAATAAAACACATTTAAATAAAGATTGAAGCCAATTTTTTTTTTATTTGAAAAATAATTTTATGACATTTATCTTTTAATAATAATTTCCAGCATATGTCCACCACGACTAGCTCTGAGGAGCCGCATTCGACCAGACCAATTTTAGACTTTTTCGAGTAATTCAGGCCTTATTTCTTCAAAAACATGAGTTATGTTGGCTTCCAAAGCGTCTATTGTTTCTGGTTTATCAGCATAAACCAATGACTTGACATAAACCTAAGGAAAATAATCCAGTCGAGTTATGTCGTATGATCTTAAAGGCCAATTAATTGGATCATTTCTCAAAATAATGTTATCGCCAAATCTTTGTTTCAATAAATCAATTGTCATGGTAACAGCATGAGGTGTAGCACCATCTTGTTGGAACCATTTTGAAACAAATAATCATTGATCATCGATCTGTAACGAGCACCATTCACTGTAACATTAGCTCCAGCATCGTTTTTAAAGAAATATGCGCCGATGATGTCTCCAGAGTGTAAAGCACACCATACAAAGAATTTTTCAGGATGCAATGGAACGTGCAGAACTTATTGAGGATTGTTTTCACTCCATAAACGGCAATTTTGATTGTTTACAAAGCCGTTCAACCAGAAATGAGCTTCATCACTAAACACAATTTTACGATAAAAAAGTGGATAAACTTCAAGCTATTCTAGGGCCCAATCATCAAACAAACGACGCTTATCGTGGTCAAGTGGCTTTAGTTCTTGAACCAGTTGGATCTTGTATGAGTGTAGACCAAGATTTTTACGCAAAATTCCTCATGTGGTGGATACACAGAGTTAAACTTGTTGTGAACGTCGACGAATAGACAAATCTGGATCATCATTAACACTATGACTTACAGTAGCGTTATTTTCTTCTGTACGTACAGTTCTTTGTCTTGTTGTTGTTGTTTCATCGAGTAGAGAAAATATCCGTAAATCTATCGAAAGTTCGACGAATAAGCTGCTCTGATGGATGATTATGTAAACCATAAATTTCATGAAGTCCTCTATATGTTTGGCGAATAGAACACTGATTTTGAAAATAAATTTCAACAATTTGTAAACGTTGTTGCGGCTTGAGTCTTTCCATGATAATTTGTCAATACTTACTGAACAGAAATGTAAAAACAACATGGCTTCTACCTTCTGTCAAATCACAGTTATCTCTATCGAAAGTTCTATCACTCTAAAACAAAAATACAAGATACAATGAATTCGGGTTAGTTCAAAATTATTTACAGATATTCTCTAACATGATTGTTTTAAGAGTAGTTTATGACTAGTTCTCAAAATTGTGCTATTTGGCGGCAAGGCAGATATTGATCCCATATTGACAACTAAAATAGGAACAACATCCTCTGCCTCATCGGTAAGGAGTAATTAGTTTTCAAGTAATTACACTCGTCCAGTCAAAACCGACATTAAACTTAGTCAAAATTCGCATAGAGTTAAAAATTGGTATAGACTTTAAATAAACTATTACAAATGCAATGTCAAAAATCCCATTCGATCCTACGCCTGCAAAACATTTATTCATATTCAAAGGTAAAAATGTAGGTTTTTTCCTTTTTTTTTAAAACGTTAAGCTTTATCGTTTAGGTAGGTCAGGCAAAAGTTATAGATCATACAAATCAGATATTTTTTTTTCGTACGAATCATCCTTCGTGAGATATCCCGGTTTTAAAAGTTGAAATCTTCATTTTTCTTTGAAACTTTTTTATTTCAAGTTTTTGTCCCTATAAAGGTATATTATGTACACAAATCATTCAGGGAAGTCAGAAATTATAATGATCGGAATACTATATGAAATGTATTTCATGATAGCGATATAAGCAGTGGCGGCTCGTGACAGTATAAGATGGTAAGGCACATCAGTTTAGAAAATTATTATTGTAATATATATTTTAAGTTTACGGACCTAATTTATCTATTGAACTCTACTTTGTCTCTACTTAACTCGTCTATAAAAATGTTTTCATCCTGTGATGTTTTAAATCCTTTTTTTTGCCATCTTACTCAATCGCGCCTGTCCAGTTGTATTTCTAATATAATTTTTAATTTGAATATTAAAACAATTCGAAATATGTTTATCTTCTATAATTTTAATTTCAAAAAGATTTTTATTCAAAACACTTTTAGAATTAAATTAATGTCTAAAACAAGCACCGCTTACATTTAATAGACGTATATAATCGAAACTCAATATATAATGTCAAATGGAATAAATAAACCAACAGATATACGAAAGTTATTAAAATTAATAAATAAATATTTAAAGGAGACAAAATTTTGTTTCTGGTCTTACCTTTAAGAACACCAATTGCCTTTTAAAAACATGAACATACTTGAAGGACTTCTCAAAGAATATAATTTATTTGAAATATTCAATATAGTTAAATATTCGAATAAGTTAATTCAGAAATCTCTAAAAAATGCACTATATCTTCAAAAAAACAAATATAATTCTAAGCAATTCCGTCTTCAGTCCTCAATAATATTCCAAATATCAAAATCAAAAAACTAACCTATATCACAAATAACTCAGCACGTGTACAAGGACTAATGCTTGGAAACAAAGATCAACTTTATGAATCAAGATTGATCTATGTTCTAACAAAATCAAAGAACAGTGTGAGTTATTTTTAAGGCTTTTAAGGCAAGCATTAGTCCTTGTACACGTGCTGAGTTGTTTGTGATATAGGTTAGTTTTTTGATTTTGATATTTGGAATATTATTGAGGACTGAAGACGGAATTGCTTAGAATTATATTTGTTTTTCGAAGATATAGTGCATTTTTTAGAGATTTCTGAATTAACTTATTCGAATATTTAAATATATTAATTATTTCAAATAAATTATATTCTTTGAGAAGTTCTTTAAGTGTGTTCATGTTTTTAAAAGGCAATTGGTGTTCTTAAAGGTAAGACCAGAAACAAAATTTTGTCTCCTTTAAATATTTTTTCATAAATGTTAATAACTTTCGTATATCTGTTGGTTTATTTATTCCATTTGACATTATATATTGAGTTTTGATTATATACGTCTATTAAATGTAAGAGGTGCTTGTTTTAGACATTAATTCAATTCTAAAAGTTTTTTGAATAAAAATCTTCTTGAAATTAAAATTGTAGAAGATGAACATATTTCAATTTGTTTTAATATTCAAATTTTGTTATATTTCTTCTATTAAGTGAAAAGCCTTTCTATTTTAATTTTTAATTATTTTCAACGCGGAGAAACTCATTTCTGTATAGAAGCAGTTGTCACTGGTACAACAATAAGAAGACATAAAAATTTAAAGAGTTTGGCATACAAAATTTTAAGTCAGTATCCTGAAAAAAAGTTGACATTTCATAAGGGTTTGTGCAATTTCTATTATATCGTTTCCGTATAGAATAGTTAATTCACCTTTTAGTTGATTTATATCAAAAATATTATATTGTATTGTCAAGTCTCTCAAAAGCTCATGAGGAAATTTTTTTTCATAAATGGAGAATTTTGAACAAATGCAAGAAATTTAGTTTTTCAATTTTGCGAAACCTAACCTCTATTTGAGTCGCTATAATATCTAGAATTAAAAAAAAGTCTCAATTGTTGTGCTGTATCTGACATTTCAGCTCCCTTTCGTAAATCTGTCATATCGAGTTTTTCATAAATTGTATCAAAATAAGTACTGTTATATATATTATATTACTCCTGAATTCACGTATTTTATTCAGTGTTGCATGCAGTAAATTTCTCGCCCTCAGAATATCGATGTTTCTATTTTGTAAAATGGAAAAAACAGTATCGGTCTGATTAAAAATTAATACAAATGTTTCTAAAAAAAATATATTCTGAGCATCCTTTGATTGTCCGACCCCACCCATAGTCGCAAGACATTTAATTTGAACTGAAATAGGTCGCTTTACTTCTTCAATTATGTATAATTTATCCTCCTTAGGGAATGACTCGAAAGATGTTGCTGATTTATTAAAAAATTTACAAAATTACTAGAACTTCGAATATTTTAATTTATGTTGGAATTTTGAGACGACTCACTGGTTATCGCTAAATCCACTCCGCCTTCTGGTAGTAATTGAGTCGATTAACAAAATGAAAAATGTCTTTTCGAAAAAAAATAAATCACACGAACACCGAGACAAACTTACACGAGACAGTCGAGACACAGCAAACGCTACCACCAAATCACAACAAAGCGAAAACTAACCAGAATTCCCTCTCACCGATTAATCCGAATAGTGCAGAATAATTGCAGTTCACCCTTCGGCGAGGCATGCCTCAAATCTATCTTTAGAAGCCCCCTCCAAAGGCGTAGGAATATTGTCGATTTCTCGTCACGTCGATGTAGATAACGCACTAGACAAGGAAGCGCGTGAGGCATGCCTCGAATCATTTACTCTTAAAGAGAAGTGAGATGAATATACAAGAATCGTGAGATTGAGCATGGATATTATGGAACAGAGACCCAGTGCCATATCGTATGATGTGAAATTGAGGATGAAATGGATTAATAAAATATTTGATTAATACGTGTAATCTCCAGAATTTATTTGGTGAGACACTGCCTCACCTGCCTCATAGGACAAGCCGCCACTGGAAATAAGTGACAATTTTCTGTCTCTTATTGCCTGCCAGAAAATCAAATGTAGCTTAATACTTGCTTGTTAACTGGAGGAGTTCGATATAATATACTCGTATAAAGTAGAGTTACATCAACTAGAATTGAGAAAATACCTTACACGTAAACAAGTGCATGTGTCGGTAAATATGTAAATTCATAATAAAGCTGGCATGTATGTAGGAAGCTTTCATGTACCTACACGTAAGGCTACACACACTTGGTAAAAACAGACACGTGCAAAGAGCTGGTCAGCAAGATATGCAGAGGCATGTAATCTCCATCTTTGAGTTTGAATTTTTTACTCCGACTAAGATAAAAATGTATATGAAATGAATGTTAGTGCAAATGAATATCTTTATTGAATAAATTATAATGATATAGAAATTTTTGCTACATTCCTTTCAGTACCCCATATAAATGCGTTTCATTATGGATAAAACCGATATCAGATTAACGGAGGCTATCAAGGTTAACTTTCTTTCAATTGCAGTAGTTATTATTCATGAAGTTTCACGAAGTATAGGATCCATAACTTCAAGCTTTTTGTATTGTTAAAGATTTCGGCTAGTTTTGAATGACTTTGCATGGTATGGGTTTCATTATTTAGGTATTACCGTTCCTCTAATATGAATAAATCTCATTATGGGAGACCTTGTAGAAGTTAATAGAATTTCTTATTACATGAGCTTTCTGAATGAAAATCGATGTTTCTTCACCTTTGGCATTCTTCTGCTACTTCATGAAAATTTATTTATAGTTATTTTCTTGATGGTCTGTGTTGTTTAAGCTCAACTTCTTAAGTGGAATGAAAATATGAATTCATGTCTAATCTGAGAAATCTTTTACTTCCTTATCAAGGTCATCTAGAAGGTCTCTAATAGTATTTAAAAGGTGCTTCAGACATGATACATGTGTAAAAGTATATTGGATATCTGTGAAAATTCAACTATCTAATTTGAATATTCTATTATCTGAGGTTCTTCACATTATTTTCAAATGTGTATTACATTCCTTAATTTTGGTCCGTTTCTGACATCACACTCTGTATATTTCTAATAATTATAGACAAAGAACTGAGTAACAGTGTTAAATAAAACTTAATTCAACTTAACTCACCCTCAGATGTGCAATGATTTCAGGTAGTGAAGGCTGTGGTTTTCCAATTGGGGCTCCACTTAAACCTGAAGGCCCTTGCACTGGAAAAGCTTCTATAATTTTGACATCTTCTTTCAAGATAACTTGAGCTTCATCCCCACTAGTTGTTACCTTAGGTTGGGGTTCTGTTATTGGACTAGTGACGACTGTTTTTTGTTCTTCATTTTCATCTTTTTTCACTTCATTTGTCAGATTACTGTTAGCAACATCTTCAGGAAATACTCTAAAGCTCTCATATGTTTTCTGAATGGTAGCAGTCCCAGGACGGTTCTGTTGTTGAGGTCTTATAGTAGCTGTAGTTGGTCTGCTCTTGTTTTTTCTAGAGTGTTCTGGACTTCTGGCCAAATTATGAAGTATCTCAATCTCATTATGAAGAGGAACTGGGCTAAGTATATCTTCAGCTCTACTATATCTTCTGGGTTGTTTAACACATTCAAGAAGAGTTTTTTCATCAATCAAAGGCGACGAAGGTTCCTTCTTGTTCTCAGTTTGTTTGGCGATATTAAGTTTCAAGGGAGGTTTGTCCCTTTTTGTTGATTTCGAGTCAGTTTCTAGTTTCTTGGCTATTTTTCTGTCTTTAATATTATTAGATTGTTCTGAAATGTTTTGAGAGGAAGTCTGGTTATCTACTGTAACAACATTCAGAGTTTCCTCTCTTGATTTAGCCTTGTCTTTCAATGAAGCATTTTCGGATTCAACACAAGCAATATTATTTTCCGCTGTTGAGTTTTTGGATTCAGATTTCGAAATGCTTTCTTTGGATTCTCCAGAAACTACCACACTTTTCGATTTTGTCGTTTTATTTTCTGCATGAGATGAATCTTCATTATTTTTTGCTTTTGGTTCTTCTTCTGGAGGTAATTCAGTTATCTTCACAGCGGGATCAGCTTTACCATTCAAAATATCATTACCATTACTGAATAATATTTGTAATGCAATATTATTTTTTATATTGAGTTCTATCATTTTCATATTATCTTTTATCATGAAAACGTTACCTTCTCGTGTGACATTTTCTTCGGTTTTGGACTCGGACACTATATTTTTGTTCTCAGTACTGCGTTTAACTTTACTTTCTGATGTCACAGTTGTCTTTATATTTCCTTTCGTTTTGTCCCTTGCTTGTTTTTTCGGTATTTTGGAAGATCGTGATAAGTTAGGAGCTGAATTATGCAATCTTGGTTTACTTACCATTGGTTTTTTCGTAGGTGAATTTGGAATTGAATTTTTCGGGATGGGAATTTTAGTTATTTTTGATTTTTTTGTTTCTTCAGAAGCCGTTGTGAGATTTTCCAACGATTTACTCATTCGCTTTTTGATCTTGACTGGTATTTTCTTTGTAGGTTGAGTTTTTTCATTCAATTTCACAAAACTTTGTACTGGGTTAGAGGTAGATTTTCTCACTTTCTTTTCAGAATCACTTGTTTGAGTGCTGTCACTTTCAGGAGTTCTCATTTTCACGATTTCTCCACCAAAATGAACCCTCCTGGGAGTTCTTGGGGTATCTCTCTCAGATTCGTAAAATTCTAAATCACTATCGTCTTCTAATACCCGAAGTATTCCAGGATTCCGTCCTTCAAATTCCTTGTCCGAACTTTCTTCGTGAATTTGTAACTTTATAGAAGACCCTGAGTCTAGTTGAATTTCAGTTTCTAATATCAATTTGTCTTCTGATGTACTCGAAGAGTAGTCTTCATCTGGTTTTTCGAGCAGACCATAGTTTTCGCATTGGTACTTGAATGGTTTCAGTCTATCTGCGTGAAGAACTTTGTCGAATTTCTCAGTTCCTAATTTCCAGCGAATTTTGGCTAATGATTTCATACATATTTCCTCGTACACACACTGTTGTCCGAAATTCCACAAGGTATCGATAGCTCTTTCTATCGAATCTGTGCTAAGAACTTCTGGTCGTACCAAAGAGGGTAAGAAGGTTAAAATTCCTGTTAGGACTGGTTGAGGGGTTGCATCATTCGTTCTTAAGATTTCTATGAAGTCATCGTTAGGAGTAGGTGAATGTTTTAAATAGATTCTGAGGCAATCAAGAACACTTTTTCGTACTGCTAAGGAGATGTGACCCAAATTTATAATCATGCTAGGAAGAAGTGGCCTAATATGTTGTTTCACTGTATTTCTTGGAAGAGCTAGGATTAGATCTGCGAGTACTCTTGCAGCATGTTGTCGAACTTCTTTTTCAGGATCATGTAGTCGATCTCTCAAGGATGAAACCAATGGTGGTATGTCGATACCCTCTGGAAAAAAAGGATTTATCAGAATTATAGAACAAGAATACATCGGTCAGGAATCAGATCGAAAATATCAAGACGGGAAAATAGAATTCAGTATTTATGAGATGAAATTCAAAACAGATGGAAATAAACATTTGAATCAATACATATCAGACGTTATGTGGATAATGAAGTAAATTATTTGGGGCTATTAGCGCCTAGATAAGGGATTTTTGCTATCGAACTCAGATGGTCGTAGGTAATCATCATGTTTCTTGAAAAAAAAAATCTTATAGTCATGTGGAGAGCATCGGGCTCTTGACCGGAAGGTCCGAGTTCGAATCCTTTTCAGGTGGAAAAGAAATTTTTTAGTTGAACGGGTGTCTGCCACTATTTCACTGTGTGGTCAAAAATTAACAGTGCTGTGACCAAAAGTAGCGCAAGATCGCAGTAACAAAGCCTACCCAGAACACAACTGAACTCCTAACTCGCACAAGCTGAAAAGCTTCTGAGGGATTTTCACGCTTAAAATTACACAATCACACAATTCTATTCGTAAATCCATAAATGAACAACATACTTATTATAAATTGATTCAATTCGTTAGATTCAAGAAAACGCACTACTTCCCAAAATTATTAAACGACAGAAACTATCAGATTTGAAATTCAATGTTTACTTTGATATTCAATCACAAGAGGCTTCAAGATTAAGGAAGTATTGGTGGAATATTTCAACTTTTCGTTGTTACCTCCTTAGCCATGATATTATAGCAGAGGACAAGCAGCTAGCACAAAAAATAATATGTCATTCGAAAGCACACTAAATGAGGTATTTTTTGCTGAAGAGAAAACATGTCCATAATTAAAAATTTTTCATCGATAAAACGATTGAAAAAATATCATTGATTTTGTTCAGTTGAGAATCTTGATCTCCTTACTACGCCCGCAATTTTCTCATTTCATTTATATATTTAATTTGACTTGTTTCCTTTTCGAATTGTATTTAGATTGGAAAAATAAAATTATATTATTAATAATAAGGACTTGTGATACACAGAATTTCTTATATTTTAGCAAATTTAATGCCATTTCCAGGTATGTGTGATATTCATCTGCTTATCACGCTCGCAATAAGGGTTTTTTTGGCACATAGTACTTTTTATCTTGTAGTAAATTTAATGTAGTTTCCAGATATGTGGTCAAATTTGATGGGGCTACAAGGATAACTGAAGTATAATTGATTTTATGGAAAGACTTGAAATATTTCGTGAAATCAAGAAATGTTAAATTGAAGAATAACTATCAACATTTGCACCATGTGTTATGACATTTTTTATTGCAAATAATGTGTATGATCTCCCCTGGAAGTTTGGCCCTTTTGAAAGTAGACAACCCTGTATAAAAAGTGAATGTGTAATTTTAAGGGTAGTTCAAAATTTTAACTTGACGAAGCCATATTGCCAGCGGAACAATTGTTATTAAAATAATAAATTCTGAAAATAATTTATAATATTTTATTCAATAACTATGTTAGTGGTCCTTGATTACTTGATTAGGATAATAAGGCCTACAACTCCAAAAACATGAATTATAAGCAATATTTGGAGTCCAAATCATAAACTATATGAATTAGGTATTCTATTTATCCTATGGCCTTTCAGACAAATTAAAAGAAAGTTTAAAAGTGTAGCATTACAAGAATATAGGATTCAATACAACACACAACACATATATAATGTATTAAACACCATTTAAGGGATACAAAGGATCTATTTCATTGATTCGGACTTTACTTGGTGGAAATTCATTTCAATTAAAAAAATGTATATGAGACAGTAATTTATTTCCACACGAATGCTTGTACTACCACAACAATTGTTTCATCACGATGTGGATTTAATCTATTTATGTCATCTATCGACTCTAGGGTCGCTGTCAGGAAGTCATCAGATGTACTTTCTTCTATGATATTTATTTTATTTTTTTTTAGTATTGGCATGACGTGCAGTTGGCGGTAGACACGTTTTTAGTTGCTCTGCAATTATTCAATGTTTACAAGTTAAAATACCTTAAATAAGTGTACATTTTATGTGAAGTTGAGTTACTAAGTCTCACGGTACCAAACATCATTCAGTGTTTTATACCTGTTCATGAAAATTACATTAAATCATGTCTAAATCCATAAAGGAAGTAGACGCACGTGTTGACAGACTTCCACTTGAGTTCCAAAATGGCCTACAGGAGTTTCGCAAAGAATATCTTTCTACGACATCAGTATCGGCAGTATCAAGGGGTGATTTTGAGGAGAGATTCGGAAAATTCGAGAAAAATATTGTAAGCTCCATGAAAGAGCTCAAAAATGAAGTAAAGAAGTTGGCAGATAGTGTGAGCAATGTAAAAAATTTTCAACTAGAGATGGGGAGAAGATCAAACAAGTGTATGTAATTCATGGTCTACCTGAAAATTCATCTCAAAATGTGTATGATAGTGTCCTCAATTTATTGAATTCAAAACTAAAATTACAGTTGAATAAGAATAATATATGCTTCTGTTATCGTCCCGGAAAATATGTAAACAATCAGGGTAACACAGTCGCAGGTGTCTCGTCCGGTATCTGTGAAATTTGTCTCAAAATGGGTTCGAGATAAAGTGTTCTACAACAAAAAGAATTTGAAGGGTTCTAATATTTTGTTTAGTGAATAGTTGCTGAGGGAAGATCTCAGGCTGTTTAAGTCAGTCCGGAAAATAAAGAAAAATGATTGCTGAACCTATGAGGGTTCAGTTTATACGATACACAACAATAAAAAAATGTTAATTCGTTCGTCAGATGTTCTTAATTCGATCAATCCATTGATTGATTCTTAGGAAAAGTTGTTGAAGGGTGTTTCTTGGGTAAGTGTGTTCATACTGCTTGCCTCATTTGTGTAGATCAGTGGAATTATATAACTAGGTTATATAAGTATAGTATAGGCATAGTAGCTGCTCATTTTGATAATTAAGGAAATATGAGGGTGATTAAGGAAAAAACAAGGTTACAGAAGATCGAGATTTTGAATATACCTGTAGCCACAATTCGGTGTATTGTTAAAACATGAAATATTTGATTGATTTTCTCTTTTCGTTCTGATTGGTGTTGGCAGGAGTTGCTCGAAAGTACAACGTTTTTTCACCCAGAAAGAAGAATATTATCTTCAGAACCATCCGAATCAGAGGAGTAAACATAGTGGAAAAGCTATTTCTCTAATGAATTATCACCTGCTCAACCGCTACAATGTAATATTTCTTTTCGTTGGTGTTTCTCGTTTGTGTAAGTCTTCAGGTGATGTATTTCCTTTTTTCATTGGCATTGTAGCTTGTGTCGAAATAAATTAAACGAAAGTTGTTTCCGAAATTACTATAAGATTCAAAGAATTCAAACCAGTTGTTTTGGAACCACTTGTAATATTCCTATGCGTCATGCATTTGAATAAGACAAACAATAAGCGTCATGTTTCAGTGGTGCTCAAAAGACCTGAAGACAGCTTTTTCTTGTGGCTAGAGTTCATGTGTAGTATTCGATAGTAAAGAATGTAGAAATATGTAAAGAGAATTTACCACATCGACAATCGATAGGTCTAAATGACAGGCTGTACTGTCATAAATCAAAAGACCTTTTCCAGAACATTATAGCCAGATGTTTGAGAAACCCCTTGAAGAGCTCATTGGTCGTATGATACTATAATAAATTATCGTTCAACTCTGGCTTCAATCTCTTGCTTATGAAGATTATCATTGCTGGTAATAGAGAACCAACAGCACTTACAGAACCTACAGTAGAGACGTTTTCGGCATGTTGTGGTGGCTTTAAATGGTCCCGCTTTGCGCCGATACATTTTGTTGTTTGTGTATTGTGAGGAAGATATCTGTTTAATCAAGGTCATAAATCTTTTCATGATAATTGTTCAGATCGAGCTCATTATAAATTCCTCTTATTTTTTCGAAGGGACCATTCACAATGAATTTGTTCAGTTTTTGCGCACTTGCAGGGTTCATGGATTGAGACAATCTTTCAGAGATTCGAGCATTACTATTCATATATGTACTGAACCCTTTTCCCACCGAGTTTGACGTTTTTACTGAATATATGGCCAATATTATTAAGGTCGCAAAATTTATAAACCAAGCGACAAACTGAACGTGGTATTATAGGCAGTCCTATTCCAGCAAACCTGACTATTCTCTTAACTAAATTATTTTCCTGTTCTTCTGCAAGTTATGCTGAATTGGCAGACAGTGAGGCATTGGAAATATTTCTGTTTAATATATTACAACGGTTTGCATTAGTGACATAGCTAGATTCCACAAAATGGATGATAAAGCAACAGAAAAATACCACACAGTGTTAGTGAAAATAGTTGAGTACCCTACATCTGTGGTGATATGGTCGGTAATTTATGAGAAGGGCTTGGAAAGGTTTCATGTCGTGAGGGAAACCGCGCAGCAGGACCTATACAAAAGGGTTCATCAGGCCAAATTGACATCACAAATCAAGGAATGGTTCAGCAATAGGCGCAAAATTTTCATGCAAGATGGGGCAAATTGCCATATTGCTAAAAATGTGGAAAAATATTCCAAGAGGGAAAAAATACTTCTTTTACCATCGGCCAGGAACTCTTCTACATAAACCCAATCGAAGAAAGTTCGAGACCTAAACCGAGAATTAGCAGAAGAGAAATTAGCAGGGTGCAGTTGATGGAGATATCGATAAATTTTGGTCTTCACGAACACTTTCACGTACGGCAGCAATATTCTCTTCACTTCTTGCATTTTTTTATGTCACTGGCGCTGTAACACCATGAAGTGTAAAATTTGTTTTCTTCACTAAACGTTCAATTGCTTTTTTTATCCGGACGATTATAACGACCAAATGTTGGAGTTAAAGCACGTAAAGTTGGAGTAACAGATCGCGATTTTTCATAATAAATTTGGATTATTTGTAGGAGTTTTTGGAGTGTGTGCCTTTCCATAATTAAATGGTAGACATCAACAAATACAACTGTCAATGTCACAAGTGAACAGTGGCTGCCACGCTTGAGTAATGTCAATTTAAAAATGGGGCGTTCACATTGAAAGACCCTATAGTATGCCCAGAGGAGTGAATGCACTATTGAAAGCGAGCGGCGGTTTCACTAAATATCAATAATTTAATAATACTCGCATATACAGGCTCGACCAAATATGCTTAGCACTTTTATACCCGCCGAACATGACACCTTTAAAATTTCTTTCGAAGGCAGGCTCCTTGAACTTTAATTTCTAAATATTAGAAAATTATAATCCACTATATAGGCTGCTCCCAACAAAATTCAACAAATGGGTGATTTTTCAAATCGATCATCCCGTATATTTTCATATATATTCAATGGTCTTCAATATCACTATCATGACTAAACATATTAGATATATATCTTGCCAATGGTAATCGCATACAATTTCCATAATGTGAGTGCACAAAAAAATCTCGTCTGGTGAGATCCGGTAATATAGCAACTCATCTATTTGGAAACTGGTGATCTAGAAAATCTGTCACAGGACGAAATTAATGAGTGGGTGTTCCCTCATGCTAATATCCCATTTCGTTTCTTATTTGTGTAGGTAACACTGCTAATAATTCAGGAACAATGTTCTGAAAGAAATTCAAATATGCAGCACCATAGGGATTTCCTTCCAGAAAATGGGAACATATGCATAATTGGATGGAGTAGTCCGTTACTTTGTGATAGTTCATTTTTAATAATGGAAGAAATGAAATTACTTTGTTTACTATCACTATTTTATTTGAGGATACTGTGACCCGAGTTTCATAGATTATACTACATTTTCAACCTGGTGTATATCAAGTTGTTGAGGAATTATATATCTTTAAGGGAGACTTCGAAGAGTGGGGAGGCCGGGTTCCAGGAATTCTTGTAGATTTCTATTGATTCCAAGATATCTTGTTTCTTTCCTTTCGGTTTGACATGTAGGATTTATAATTCTGGGAAGGTATGGTTAGTTTCGAAGAAATGTTTCGCAAAATTAGAATTATCTTTTCGGTTCTTGAAAGATGTTTGGTGTTCTTTGAACCTTATTGTGAAAGTTAACTTAAGTTAACTTAACAACAAAACTGAATAATATTAAACCAGAACCAATCGTAAACACTGAACCCCATAATAGATTCTTAAATTTCTCAAATACAAGTTTTTCTACAGAAGAAATTGAACTCCTTGAAAATGGTCTAAAATATAATCCCCACTTACCATCAAAAACCATCACCGAAACACTGATTTGCCAAACGGAATCAGCGTTGATTAAGACACCAAATTAAAACTTCACTCAAGAAAAAATCAAAGAATTACTAACTAAAACCAAATTTACAGAATCACATAATCATCGTATAGAAAAATCAATAGTAAAATCCATACGAAACAAAATTCGAAATGATAATCTAATAATGACCAAAGCCGACAAAGGAAATTCCATTGTTACTCTATCCAAAGAAGAGTATGATCAGAAAATTAACGATTTTCTAGAGAAAGAATCTCCAATAATACTTAAAAAGATCCCACCTCAAAAATTCAACTAAATCTGAAGAAAACTCTTAAAGATATCTAAATTATCCTTCAAAATTACGACAAATTTAAAATCATTAATATGAATTCAACCCCTCCTAAGTTATATGGCCTTATAAAAATCCATAAAGACAATTCACCAATTTGTCCTGTTGCATCATATATAAATAGTCCTCTTGCAAAATTAGCCTCTAAACTCAACAAAATTTTTAAAGAGAACACAAATTTTAATTCACCCTATTCAATAAAAAAATCAATTAAAATCACCGAAAAACTAAAAAATTTTAGGCCCCCATCGAACAGTATTCTGTTGTCCTTTGATGTAGTTAATATGTTCCCGAATATTCCAAATGCCGAATGTATCAGTATAGTTGAGAACGTGCTAATACACAAGAATATCAACTCGGTCATAATAAATTAAATTCTGAAATTCTAGAAGTTTGCGTGGAAGGAAAATCTTTCCAATATAACAACAAATTTTACAAACACTTGCAATGGGCTCACCTCTTAGCCCATTTCTCGCTGAAATCTTCATGTCATCCCTTGAGAAAAAATTTCTAGATTCCACTCACGCAAAGCATATAAAATTCTGGTTCAGATATGTAGACGACATATTGGTTTGCTTCTGTGGAACATATACGTAACTAGAATATCTGAATAGTTTACACCATAAGGTCAAATTTTCTATGGAAACACAGTTAAATAATCGAATGAATTTTCTGGACATACCAATAATTCAGAGTAATAGTGAATTTTCCTTTGATATTTTCAGAAAACCCACAACTACAGACAACCATTTAAAATTTTTCAAATCACCCAAATTCTCATAAACTTTCATCATATAAATCAATGATTCATAGAGCCTTCTCCATTCCCCTAAGTAATATTGCACATAAAAGGGAACTGAATACAATTAGACAGATAGCCCAAAACAATCATTTAGATACAAAAACTATAAACTCACTCATACACAGGAAAGAAAAGCAACTAATCCTCAAACAGATATATCCTATAAAAACGGAAAAAAATGACAAACAAATTATAAAACCAACATATTTTGGACCAATTTCACAAAAAATAGCTCAAATAATTTCAGCAAACAATATAAATATAGCTTTCACACCTTCACATAGAATTTCGAATTTATTTTTTGATACTAAAGACAAAAACAACCGGCTTAACAATTCAGGAGTTTATAAATTAAGTTGTAATGAATGTGATAGTGTACATTCTGTCAAGAAAGTACCGGGAATTATCGATTTAAATCTGGCGGGGCAATGAGGCAGGTAAAAATTTTTTTTCCTAGGTTGGTACCACTGTCCTTAATTACTATGCCAAGCTTGAGCGGGAACTGTCAACTAGTGTGTTTGCAACAGCTGATTAAGTCAGTCGATGTCAGAGTGCGTGCCGATTTTTACTATGTGTGATAACGTTGAGCGAAGAATTTGTTTAAAGTTTTGTGTTGCAAATGGATTTTCGTGTGCCGATGCATTGAAAATGTTGCGAAAGGCCTTTGGTGATAATGCTCTATCGAAAACTCGTGCATATCAGTGGTACAGAGCCTTCAAGGACGGTCGTGAAGTGGTCGCCCATCGACGGCTTCGATCGAAGATAACGTCGATAAAATTAAGAAAAGGGTGCTGGAAAACCGTCGTACCAGCTTGAGAGAGATAGCACATGATCTTAAGATATCCCACAAGTCCGCACGTACGATTTTGATTGATATTTTGGGCATGAGAAAGGTGGCCGCACGACTCGTACCGAAAGACCTGAATTTTCTTCAAAAACGTCATCGCGAACAGGTTGCTTCAGACATGCTGGATCACTGTAATTCCGATTCTACATTCATGGAACGCATTATAACTGGTGATGAGACCTGGGTCTACGAGTACGATATGCAAACAAGCCAGCAATCATCGGAATGGGTGGCAAAAAATGAGCCGAAACCGAAAAAACCACGCCAAAGCCGCTCGAAAATGAAGGTGATGCTCATTGTTTTCTTCGATATCCGTGGCGTGGTGCACTACGAATTCGTTCCAGAGGGTCAGACGGTAAACAAGGAGTATTACCTAGGCGTTATGAAACGTTTGCGTGAGCGTATCCGTAAGAAGCTGCCAAATTTGTGGGCGAACAACTCATGGATTTTGCATGACGATAACGCGCCTTCTCACCGAGCTACGATTGTGACTGACTTTCTCGCCAAAAACTCAACAAACGTGCTTCAGCAACCACCGTTTTCGCCGGATTTGGCTACCTGCGACTTTTTCGTCTTCCCAAAACTAAAACTGCCCCTTCGTGGCACCCGTTTTGAGTCGATTGAAGCCATAAAACAAAATTCGGCGTAAGAGCTAAAGTCCATCCCGGAAAGCGCCTATAAAAAATGTTTCGATAATTGGAAGTGCCGTTGGCATATATGTATTGGAGCAAATGGAGCCTATTTTGAAGGCGACCCAATAAATTTTGACGATTAAATGTAAAAACGTTGTTTTAATTGAAAATTCCCGGTACTTGCTTGACAGAGTAGTAAAACGAGCAGACAGACCTGTAGGCCTCCCCACTCTTCGAAGTCTTACACCAATCGAAACCTCCCTCAAAGATATATAATTCCTCAACAACTTGATATATACACCAGGTTGAAAAGGTAGTATAATCTATGAAACTCGGCTCACAGTATCCTCAAATAAAATAGTGATAGTAAGCAAAGTAACTTCATTTATTCCATTATATGCATAATTGCCTATAACTGCCCCTCAGATATTTAATAACCACTTGTGTTGGTCTACTTCCCTTATCATTTTTGGATTTTCGAAAGAGTTATAATGAAAATTGTGCCTATTGACAAAACCAGAATTGTGAAAACAATTTCTTCACATTCAGAAATGAAAGTGCAAGGTATGTATATTAAATGTTTTTTTTTAAATTTATTATTATACAAATGATTAAAGTTGAGGCAGAGCCTATAAACTCACATAATAGTACATGAAATGCATACAAATGGAAAGAAGTGCAATACCAAAGAGACGAAAAAAAAATTAACTGTCAGATTCACAAGTGGCACTCACTCACGTCGAAACCAAGGACCGAAACAGTTTTTGAAGACGTTCGCCGACACTGAGTTAACCACTGAAGAGGGTAGAGAGTTCCACATAGAACTATAATAAATATGTTGAAATGTGAAAGCTATATTTTATTGCCAATATAATAGTAGAAAATTCTTAATCAGAAATTAATTTGTGATCAATAATTAGACCTATCTGAATTAAGCAATTAAGAAACAGAAAAATTAATGAAAACAACAAAAAAATGAAAAAGAATTAAGAAAATTTTTATCATATTTTCCTTTTTTCTTAGATTATTTCGATGCCTGTATACTATGCATCAGACATCAACCCGTTGTTTTTACTGTCGTTATCACGATTATGAAACTTAAAGTATAAATAAACTGAAGCCATAATTATTAATATTGTACTAATATCTTATAAAGAAAATCTTACAATTCATCATAAAAGTCCCGCAGTGTAGCAGTAATAGCCCCGAAGGACATATCAGAGTTCAAGACAAGGTTATCCGTTGAAAGCCTTGTATATGAGCAGCCTGTAAAAGTCCAAGCAGTAAATAATGCGTGTGACTTATAGGTTCTGTTAAACTTTGCTCTTTACGAAATTTATGTGCATGAAAATTAGCGAAGATTACCATCAGACCTTTAAGGTAGCACAGATATTGCAACTTGATCGATCAACCTTATTTCCTAATCGGAACAAACAATTGTTATAATTTGTGATATGCTCGTATACGGCTGTGCGGAATACTCCGCATGTACTTATTTATCGCGTTTTTAAAGAAATTTACATTAATAGTGAAAGGAGAGTATTTTGCATTTGAAATTTTTCTTTACTCAGTAAACGTTCCCGGAGTTATTTTGTTACGAATATGAGAAAGAAAAATGATGTTATTGACGATTCGGTCGACTTTCAAAAAAAAGATAATTCAATCTATTGGATGAAGTTGAGTTAGTGTATCGAATATCATGGAGAATATTGTGAAAATCACTCACGTGAAGTCAGAAGCTTTTGCGCATTTGTTCATATCACCCACGATCCTCACGAAATTTTGCATGAGCTTGCTTGTCGTTATTTTACATCTAAATGCTAAATTTTAACTCGATAGTAGATCAGTTGCAGTGATTCAGGTATTGATCAACGCTGCTCTGCTCAACAAATAATTTTTTTCAATCTTCTAATTACATAAAATTTGAATATCAAAACAAATTAAAATATGTTTATCTTCTACAATTTTAATTTCAAAAAATTTTTCATTCAAAAAACTTTTAGAATTAAATTAATGTCTAAAACAAGCACCGCTTACATTTAATAGACGTATATAATCAAAAGTCAATATACAATGTCAAATTGAATAAATAAACCCAAAGATATACGGAAGTCATTAAAATTAATAAATAAATATTTAAAGGAGACAAAATTTGTTTCTGGCCTTACCTTCAGAACACCATTTGCATCTTAAAAACATGAACACACTTAAAGGACTTCTCAAAGAATATAATTTATTTGAAATATTTAATATATTTAAATATTCGAATAAGTAAATTCAGAAATCTCTCAAAGCCTGCACTATATCTTCAAAAAACAAATATAGTTCTAAGTAATTCCGTCTTCAGTCCTGAAATATATTCAAAATATCAGAATCAACAAACTAACCTATATCAAATAACTCACCACGTGTAAATGAATAATGTTTCGAGACATAGATCATCTTTATAATTCAAGATTGATCTATGTTCTAACAGAATCAAAGAACAGTGTGAGTTATTTTTAAGGCTTACTCAAATTCATTGACATTCCATAATGAGATTTATTGAAGCCAAAATATAATTATATATTATATATAAAATAAAATAGAAAGGCCTTTTACTTGATAGAAGAAATATAACAAAAGTTGAATATCAAAACAAATTAAAATATGTTTATCTTCTACAATTTTAATTTCAAAAAATTCATCATGTTTTTAAGATGCAAATGGTGTTCTGAAGGTAAGACCAGAAACAAATTTTGTCTCCTTTAAATATTTATTTATTAATTTTAATGACTTTCGTATATCTTTTGGTTTATTTATTCCATTTGACATTGTATATTGAGTTTTGATTATATACGTCTATTAAATGTAAGCGGTGCTTGTTTTAGACATTAATTCAATTCTAAAAGTTTTTTGAATGAAAAATTTTTTGAAATTAAAATTGTAGAAGATAAACATATTTTAATTTGTTTTGATATTCAAATTTTTTCTTCTATCAAGTGAAAGGCCTTTCTATTTTATTCTAATTACATGATTCCCAAATAATTCTGTATAAAAATTCGCACCATTATTTTACTTCTGAGAACCAAATTTCACGTCAATTGTATGTATAATTTTGGCAATATTAATAAAAATATGAAAAAAATTTCGAGTATCAATAGCTGCGAAACTATTAAACTGTTTCTACCCATACCAACGGATATAATTAGTTTTGACCTCAGATTCTTCATCACAATTATTTTGAGAGGTGGTTCCTAAGCAAAAATTGATGGTGTACAATTTTTTGTTTTAAGCCTTTTCCCTTCCCTTTTGGATTGAGGAAAATTGAATATCTTCTCTGTCGAATAATTCAAAAGAACGAAGTTCAGTTATTTCTCGGACAATTTTTGTAATGTTCAAATATTATCAAAAAAGGTTCTTCATTAGATTTTTTTGAATTTTCAACATATTCCAAAGTAAGAAACTCACCGAAAAAAATTCATGCGTAATCTTTTTGAGTATTAACTATTTCTTCTGGAATAACTAGTTTGATTGAAAAAATATTACTAAGACATACGGACGTTAAATTTGTTAGAAATATTAAGTAGGCTGCTCTTGAAGATAGTCATATTAATTATTATCAAGTAGGTTGATGTTAAATACAGTCTGAATGAAAAATATTTTTATAATGTGTAGAGCCTTTCAAACAAACTTAACGAAATCTGTTTCTGAAGTGTTTGATGAATCATACAGTGTGGAAACCACTTATGGAAAAAAATCATTTTTGTCCTTATGTTAGAAAATTATCAAAAATACTGGGACACGTCAACTTTCAAATTCAATCGTGTGCTTTTTGAACATAAATTTAAATATACAGGTTGATTAGCATAAGTCCAAAATAGTCCGGCTTTTTCATTTGAAATGGAAAACCCTGTTTATGTTTATATTTCTCAAAGCTTCTTAATAATCCAATTTCAACAAACTATATCATGTATGGTCTATTATGGATAATATCGGATGAAATTTCGAAAGTATTTATAACTGGTTTCAAGAAACTGAATACTTATATTACATGATGTAATTGATTTTAATACATTAAAATAAATGCTCAAAATATTTCCCACCTCGTTCTTTTCCACAGTTTCCTATGAATCTTGTTCCTAACTTTGTTTAAACTTAGTTGAAATATTCCGCATTTTTGAAGTTATTTTTTCTTCAAGGTCTGCGATGCTCGTCGGGTGTGTTGCATAAACTTTGTTCTTGGAAAAATACAACGGCGTAAGGTCTGGCGATCTAGCTGGCTACTCAAAAGTACCTCTTCGTCCAATCCATTTATTGGGGAAGATTGCGTTTAAGTAAGTTCTAACCATTGAAGCATAATGAGGTGGGGCTCCATTCTGCTGGAACCAGACATTTTCATTCGGTAGGCTTGGATCTATTGTATAAGGAAACAAGTTGACTGACGCAGAAACAACTTCTGCTCTAATCAAACTCAAATATTTTTTGGCTATCAAAGTCCCATCTTTAAATATAAGACCAATTATATGATCACCTATGATACCTGCCCAAAGGTTCACCTCTTGAGTATACTGCATATGTAACAGGTGTTTTTTTAGAGTGATAGAACTTTCGATATGGATAACTGTGATTTGACAGAAGGTAGAAGCCATGTTGGTTTGACATTTCTGTTCAGTAAGCATTGACAAATTAACATGAAAAGACTCACGCCGCAACAACCTTTACAATTTGTTGGAAATTATTTTCAAAATCAGTGTTCTATTTGCCAAACTTATAGAGGACTTTGTGAAAATTATGGTTTACATAATCGCCCATCAGAACATCTTATTCGTCGAACTATCGATAGATTTCGGACAACATTTCCTCCATTTGATGCAACAACAACAAGACAAGGGACTGTACGTACAGAAGAAATTATCGCTGCTTAAGTCATAGTGTTAATGATGATTCACATTTGTCTATTCGTCGACGTTCACCACGAGTTGGACTCTGTAACACATGGAAAATTTTGCGTAAAGATCTTGGCCTACACCCATTCAAGATCCAACTAATTCAAGAACTACAGCCACCTGACCATAATAAGCGTCGTTTGTTTTCTGATTGGGCCCTAGAACAGCTTGAAGTTGATCTACTTTTTTATCGTGAAATTGTGTTTAGTGATCAAGCTCATTTCTGGTTGAACGGCTATGTAAACAAGCAAAATTGCCGTATATGGAGTGAAAACAATCCTCAAGAAGTTCTGCAGGTTCCATTGCATCCTTAAAAATGCATTGTATGGTGTGCTTTAAACGCTGGAGGCATCATCGGTCCATATTTCTTTAAAAACGATGCTGAAGCTAATGTTATAGTAGATGGTGCTCGTTACAGATCGATGATCATTGATTATTTGTTTCAAAATTTGAATGGTATCTACCCAGAATTGTTTTGGTTCCAACAAGATGGTGCTTCACCTCATGCTGCTACTGTAGCAATTGATTTATTGAAAGAAAGATTTGGCGATAACATTATTTCGATAAATGGACCAATTAATTGGCCTCCAAGATCATGCGACATAACTACACTGGATTATTTTCTTTGGGGTTATGTCAAGTCATTGGTTTATGCTGATAAACCAGAAACAATAGATGCTTTGGAAGCCAACATAACTCGTGTTATTGATGAAATAAGGCCTGAATTACTCGAAAAAGTGGTCCAAAATTGGTCTAGTCGAATGCGTTTTCTCAGAGCTAGTCGTGGTGGACATATGCCAGAAATTATTTTTAAAACATAAATGTCATAGAATTATCTCTCAAATAAAAAAAACATTTGGCTACAATCTTAATTTGAATGTATTTTATTTCAATTTAAAGTTCTATCACTCTAAAACAAACACCCGATATCTCACGCATACAAGGAGGATTCTTCGCTGACCAATATCTACAATTTTGTCGGTTCATCTCTCCGTTTAATGTAAATGTTGATTCATCAGAAAAAAAGGTTTTATACCAACATCTTCTTCATTTCTATTCACTTTATTCATCATTATTTTGCAGAAATGAATTCTATGATTTGAATAGTCTTCTGTTAGCTGTTAGAATATTCATAATCAAATGAAAATATTTCAGATAACACGTCAATTTTCCCAGGAATTCTCAGATTCCTGTGGTCATTTTTATTTTCAAACTAACATTAAAAAGAAGATAGTATCCACTCAAACTATTGTACAATCTGTTAACTACGAATGTATTTTTTTCAGATGAAATCAGAGCATCTGTACGGAATGGCGAATGCGCCAGAAGTATACATAACTATTCACTTAGGTTCGATGGAGACTTTTTGTTCAGATTATATTCTAACCATCAGTGTTGTCATCAGGCCTCTTCAAGTACAGTATCCTCCGAGAGACATTTGAAATGAAACTGTTAAAACTTACATAGGTTCTTATGTATACATATATTGACAGGTAATTACACCTAATGGGACTATCAGTAGCATGACAGTTATTTGGAGTTGTCGTTAGTTTTTCCAAATTACATGAAAATATTAAATAGAGGTGACCTATTTATTCGTTCGGGAGAATCTTCTGGGAATTATATCGGTTTATTTCAAGACAAGAATGTTAATCTAGATCCTTTATTCTCGATATGGATAATTCCATAGTCGTTACAGAAATCATGTTCCAATTCTATTAAATGGTTAATTTTTCTTGAAATAGTTGGCATTGTCTTCGGATATTCTATTTATATATTAAATTCGTATGATTTTTTTTGGGATGGTGTCTTTTATGGTAGGATAAACGTGAGTTAATGCTATCTTTTTCTGTTTATCGTTCATCATTTTATCTATAAGAGTTGGAATGGAACCATAGTCAAAGCCTATTTATGTCATTATATTAATTTCTTTGAAAAATTTTGTGGGTTCATCGACACTTAAGTAATGTATGAATAAAGCTATTATAGGCTGACATTTTTTGATTGAAGGGATGATTAGAAATTTTATATACATTCTGTCAAGAAAGTACCGGGAATTATCGATTTAAATCTGGCGGGGCAATGAGGTAGGTGAATTTTTTTTCCTAGGTTGGTACCACTGTCCTTAATTACTATGCCAAGCTTGAGCGGGATCTGTCAACTAGTGTGTTTGCAACAGCTGATTAAGTCAGTCGATGTCAGAGTGCGTGCCGATTTTTACTATGGGTGATTACGTTGAGCAAAGAATTTGTTTAAAGTTTTGTGTTGCAAATGAATTTTCGTGTGCCGATGCATTGAAAATGTTGCAAAGGCCTTTGGTCATAATGCTCTATCGAAAACTCGTGCATATCAGTGGTACAGAGCCTTCAAGGACGGTCGTGAAGTGGTCGCCCATCGACGGCTTCGATCGAAGATAACGTTGATAAAATTAAGGAAAGGGTGCTGGAAAACCGTCGTACCAGCTTGAGAGAGATAGCACATGATCTTAAGATATCCCACGAGTCCGCACGTACGATTTTGATTGATATTTTGGGCATGAGAAAGGTGGCCGCACGACTCGTACCGAAAGACCTGAATTTTCTTCAAAAACGTCATCGCGAACAGGTTGCTTCAGACATGCTGGATCGCTGTAATTCCGATTCTACATTCATGGAACGCATTATAACTGGTGATGAGACCTGGGTCTACGAGTACGATATGCAAACAAGCCAGCAATCATCGGAATGGGTGGCAAAAAATGAGCCGAAACCGAAAAAACACGCCAAAGCCGCTCGAAAATGAAGGTGATGCTCATTGTTTTCTTCGATATCCGTGGCGTGGTGCACTACGAATTCGTTCCAAAGGGTCAGACGGTAAACAAGGAGTATTACCTAGGCGTTATGAAACGTTTGCGTGAGCGTATCCGTAAGAAGCGGCCAAATTTGTGGGCGAACAACTCATGGATTTTGCATGAGTGACTGACTTTCTCGCCAAAAACTCAACAAACGTGCTTCAGCAACCACCGTTTTCGCCGGATTTGGCTACCTGCGACTTTTTCCTTTTCCCAAAACTAAAATTGCCCCTTCGTGGCACCCGTTTTGAGTCGATTGAAGCCATAAAACAAAATTCGGCGTGAGAGCGAAAGTCCATCCCGGAAAGCGCCTATAAAAAATGTTTCGATAATTGGAAGTGCCGTTGGCATAGATGTATTGGAGCAAATGGAGCCTATTTTGAAGGCGACCCAATAAATTTTGACGATTAAATGTAAAAATGTTGTTTTAATTGAAAATTCCCGGTACTTTCTTGACAGAGTAGTATGTGATATCTTAATCTAGGAAACTGATACTTCATAGGTGAATTTGATGGACGAGTGTAGATTATTAATAAAATTTTTGAAGGTGTTCACTTGTCTTTTGGTGCCTTTAGAGCAACATAGGAAGTATTTGTTCATTGGGTTTTAAATATCATACAGATTTATTCTGTTAACTTTTACAAATTTTAATTAAAAAAAAATTATTCAAAAATTTTTAAGAATTAAATCAAATAAATGTCTTAGAAAACACAGTTTCAATTTAGAAGACATATAGAATTAATACTCATTACACAGTACCAAAAGTAACGAAAGAATTCCAAGAAACATAATTATTAATTAAAAATACTAAATAAACACTTGAAGGATATTGAATTGTATTTCATATTTTATATTATGAAAACCTAATCCCTCTCCAAAAATGCAAAACAAAATCTCAAGAACTTCTTCAAAAATAACTTACTTTAAATTAGTTCCTTCAAAACAAATTCCTATAACATGCAGCACATCTAAAAAAAGTAATTTAGAATTCCAACAACGAAAACTCCTCAGTCCCACTTCATATTTAAAAAATTAGTAAATGGTAAGATATTTTTTTTTATTATTTTTATTTTCTGAATATGAAGTAGGATTGAGGAGTTTTTGTTGTTGCAATTCTAAATTGCTATTTTAAGATGTGGTGCATGTCTTAGGATTTATTTTTGAAGGAACTTATTCAAAGTGAGTTATTTCTGAAGAAGTACTTGAGGTTATGTTTTGCATTTTAAGGAAAGGATTCGGTTTTTATAATACAGGATACTAAACAAAATTTTGTATTTTTGATTAATAATTTATATTTCTTGGAATTCTTTCATTCCTGTTGGTACTGAGTAATGAGTGTTAATTCATATACTAAAACTGTGTTTTCTAAGACATTTATTCAATTCAATTCTACAAAGTTTTCGAATAAAAAACTTTTATTAATTATTTATTCCATTTGACATTATATAATATATTGAGTTTTGATTATACACGTCTATTAAATATGAGCGGTGCTTATTGTGGACATTAATTTAATTCTAAAAGTTTTTTGAATAAAAATTGTAGAAGACTAACAGATTAAATCTGTTTTGATATGCAAAGTTTGTTATATTTCTTCTATCAAGTAAAACGCCTTTTTCTATTTTATTCTATATATAATATATAATTATATTTAGGCTTTAATAAATCTCATTATGGAATGTCAATGGTTCAAAGAGAACCTCATAACACCTCAGAGTTTTCTGTGATTTTGTTAAGAACATAGACTATCTTGAATTTTAAAGTTAGTCTGTTTAAAGCAATTTATCCTGTTGAACACGTGGAGGTGAGATATAGTGATAGTTATTTGATTTTGATATTTGGAATATTATTTAGGGTCGATGAAGAGATTACCAGAATTATAATTGTTTTTTGAAGATATAGTTTGAGAGATTGTTGAAATAACTTATTTGAATATTTAAATATATTGAATATTTCAAATAAATTATATTTTTTGAGAAGTCCTTAATTTGTGTTCATGTTTTTGAAAGGCAATTGCTGTTCTTAATGGTAAGATCAGAAACAAAATTTAGTCTCCTTTAAATATTTATTTATTAATTTCAATGATTTTTTTATATCTGTTGGTTTATTTATTCTATTTGACATTATATATTGAGTTTTGATTATATACGTCTATTAAATATAAGCGGTGCTTATTGTAGACATTAATTTAATTCTAAAAGTTTTTTGAATACAAATTTTTTTTGAAATCAAAATTGTAGAATACTAACAGATTAAATCTGTTTTGATATTCAAATTTTGTTAACCATTTAGCTCATATTGTAAATTTATCAGTAAGCTCTGGGAACTTTCCTAGTCTGCTGACTTCGGTTATACCAGTGTAAAAAGGAGGACCCTCTCAATATAATAAACTTTAGGCCAATTTCCGTTGAAAGTAGGTATATTTACAAAAGTTTTCGAAAAAATGGTACTCAATAGAATGGTTTTTTTGACAAAATTTAGAATTATAACAGACTGTCAGCACGGTTTTAGAGAGAGAAGGTCCACTGAAAAAGCGGCAGTGTCGTTAATGTATTTCGTTCACAAAAAATTAGATAAAGAACTCTTTGTTGCTGGTATATATTTCGATTTGACCCGTGCTTTTGACGTACTTTCCGATGAATTTATTATGGACAAGTTGTACAGTATTGGTTATCGCGGAGTTTTTCTAGAGTGGATTATGTCTTTCTTGACCGATCGTGATATTTCTATGAAGGTTGGTCCAGAAAATGAGCGATGCATTTTGGGGTTCCGTGTTGGGACCGCTTTGTTCCTCCTCTTTTCAATGATTTGCCAGAGTATATTAATCCTGAACTTCTGATTATGTTCGCTGATGATACGTTAATGGTGGTCTCAGCGGGGAGCTTTCTGGAATTCACTGCAATATGTGAGTCATTGATTTTCAGTTTATCGGATTCGTGCAGATCAAATGCGCTACTTTCAAATGTTGTGAAAACTGAAGTTATATATTTTCTAATAGGAATGTATATGGAAAACGACTAATTATGAGTTGTTCAGCTAGACAAATTACTCCATAAAATATCTGGGTATTCATTTGGACCATTGAGTCAGTCAGTAAGAGGTTGAGTAGTTCCTTTTATGCAATCAATATGATTAAGGCATTACCACCAATAGAATCTGTTATGAATGTTTATTATGGTATAGTTTTCAGTTTTTTGAGTTATGTTTTATTGTGGGAAAATTCCAGTTCGGCTCAAAGGGTTTTTATAATGCAAAAGACAATCATAAGGGGGATATTTAATTTAAAACCTCCAAATTCATGTAGACCTGACTTTAAGATGTATAAAATATTAACACTTCCCTATTTGTACATTTTGAGGTGTTTAATTTATATCGGGTGTTTTTTTAGAGCGATTGAACTTAAAATTGAAATAAAACACATTCAAATTGAGATTGAAACCATATTACTGTTATTTGAAAGATAATTTTATGACATTTATGTTTTAAAAATAATTTCCGGTATATGTCCTCCACGACTAGCTCTGAGGAACCCCATTCGGCCAGACCAACTTTTATCACTTTTTCGAGTAATTCAGGCCTTTTTTCATCAATAACACGAGTTATGTTGGCTTTCTAAGCGTCTATTGTTTCTGGTTTATCAGCATAAACCAATGACTTGACATAAATCCAAAGAAATTAATCCAGTGGAGTTATGTCGCATGATCTTGGGCGCCAATTAATTGGACCATTTCTCGAAATAATGTTATCGCCAAATCTTTCTTTCAATATATCAATTGTTACGGTAGCAGAATGAGGTGTAGCATCATATTATTGGAACCAAAACACTTCTGGGTCGATACCATTTAAATTTTGAAACAAATAATCATTGATCATCGATCTGTAACGAGCACCAATCACTGAAACATTAGCTCCAGCATCGTTTTTAAAGAATTATGGACCGATGATGCCTCCAGCGTATGAAGCACACCATAGAGTGCATTTTTCAGGATGCAATGGAGCCTGAAAACTTTTTGAGCATTGTTTTCACTTCATATACGGCAATTTTGCTTGTTTATATAGCCGTTCAACCAGAAATGAGCTTCATCACTAAACACAAACACTCAAGCTGTGCTAGGGCCCAATCAGCAAACAAACAACGCTTGTTATGGTCAAGTGGCTTTAGTTCTTGAACCAGTTGAATCTTGTATGGATGTAGACCAAGATCTTTACGCAAAATTTCCCATGTCGTGGATGCACAGAGTCCAACTTGTTGTGAACGTCGGCGAATAGATAAATCTGGATCATCATTAACACTATGACTTACAGCAGTGATATTTTCTTCTAAACGTAGAGTTCTTGATGTTGATGCATCAAGTAGAGAAAATGTTGTCAGAAATCTATCGATAGTTCGACGAATAAGCTGCTCTGATGGACGATTATGTAAACCATAATTTTCACGAAGTGCTCTATAATTTTGGCGAATAGAAAACTGATTTTAAAAATAAATTTCAACAATTTGTTAACGTTGTAGCGGCGTGAGTCTTTCCATGAGAATTTGTCAATGCTTACTGAACAGAAATGTCAAAACAACATGGCTTCTACCTTCTGTCAAATAACAATTATCCTTATCGAAAGTTCTATCACTCTAAAAAAAAACACCCGATAGTAAAGGAAAATGAGCATTCAGTTAACAGCATATCTAGCTTTCATCATTATTGTATACCATATCACTCAACGACCAAGTTTGAGTCAATCTCTATGCATCAAGACATAGTGTTGTATAATTACTTACCAACTGGATTAAATTTATTGAACAAGAATCAATTCAAAAGTTTGTTGGAGTTAGAGATATTATAGTGTGAAAGGATATTTCGATAATAAGTTTTTTATGATTGAAATTGTAGTTATTGGTTCATTTTTATTTGGATGCAGAACACACTATTTTGACTCATGAGGCGACACTGGTGGTTACTTATTTTGCTTGTCAATACTTTTATTCGAAAGTTCGATTGAATTTTATTCCATTTATGGCATGATTATCTATTGGAAAGTTGCATTTTACGGTACTAGTTTTATACTTGAGTGTTTTTCTGGTTTATATTTTCCCAGTTATAAAGTGTTGACCATCTAGCGTTTGCATTTTCAAGTAGTGGTTTTATTGAGTTTAGCAAAACCTCTATCATTCGAGTTTCGACAGAAAGTTAGTTTAGTATATGAAATAAACGAAATGGGTCGATTTACGTTTGGAGAAAATTGGGAAATATTGACTTACTTACTCACTTATGCCCAAAATACTTAATCTTCTATTCAAACTGTTGAAAATTTATGTGGAAAATTCAATAGAAAATTCACAGCAATTTGTGGATCAATTTGATCGTCAGAACTGGATCATTATTTCATAAAGTAACCCATTCACGTTCTTGTGCAGTGAGCAAACTTGAAAACATTTCTGCTGTAGCCCAGAATGCCGCTGAATACCCAACAACGTCATCAAGAATGTGCTCAAGAACTGAACATTTCTCGCACATTTCTGAAGATAATTTTTCATGAAGGCTTACACAGTTCAACTAGAACAAGAAGTGAAGCCTCGTTACCATCCGATGCGTTTCCTCTTCGCTCAATGGGCTAATGATGGCTATGGCCGAAGAAGAGTATTTTTGCAGAAAAATCATATTTAGCAATGAAGAACATTTTCACATCGGAGAACGATTTTTTGTGGGAGTCCGTTACGGATAAGTGTTACGCTATAACCATTCAAAAACCATTGATGCCTTGAAAGATGAAATAGGACTTGCCTTTCATGAGATTCAACCCCAAAAAATCCACAATTTACTGAGAAATTGTGTTGATTGGATAGGGTACTGTAGTCGAAGCGGTCATTTAAATGATATTGTTCTTCATGAATATCAAGGTTCAAGCTCTTCAATAAACTTGTAAAGAATTGCTTGGTATGTAGAAATACCTTTTTGAATTCTTCGAAAGTAATTGATTAAACGTCAACCAATTAGTATACAAATTCTTGATTAAGCATACTTCAAATGGGGGTGAAAGAGGGATGTATATTAGACTTTAATGCTTTATTCACAGCCTAAAATACATCTAAGTTCAGAGAGTTGAATTATTTTACCCCAATTTAGGGAGTTGTTTCGTGACCAGATGTGGAATGTAATCCAGCTCGTAGGGACCTTGTAGAGAATTGTCAGCGGAAGTACATATAGTACAAGTGTACAATTTTGAGTTGTTGACCTAGATTGAGATGGATATACTATCTTGATCCTAGAACAGCTCTTTCTTGAATTTTTTCTATTGTTGTTCACGACACAGACTTAAATTTTATTGGTTTCACTTTTGAGTTCACTTTTCACAACTTAATATCTAATTACAAATGAATAATGTAGATATGTTTTACAAGTTACGAAAGATTAGTTCAAGGGGATGTGCGTGGGACCGGAACTTGTCTTCACCTGAACTTTCTTATCGCAGGGGATGTGTTCGACTGTGTGCCTTTTCGCTCACTGGCGAACGAGAGAGTGGGTTTGGGTCCGAAAACGTGGCCCAGGTAATTCCAATACGACAATAGTCTTGAAACGACTAAAACGGTTCTAATGTATTCTAGGAATAATCTTAGGGAGAAATATCTTCATTTCTTAATTGATGTTTAGGCCCGCTCAGGTTTCTAAGAATTAAATGGTTGATATTTGAAAGGCCTAAATTGTTGAACTCTGGGGACGTAATTGTTACGTACCTGCTAGTGAATTAAAAATTCCTTGTTTGAAGTAAATTTGAACAAAACTCATTACCCCACAAAAATCTTCATTAGTTTTGTATTCACAGCCGATCAAAAATGAAAATCTTAAATGGCCCACCCATTAAATATTCAGTTTTATAGAGGATGCTAAAGTGGAAACTTTTGCTATTTTTATCGCAAGTTTGGAATGGGTAAGATAGTTCAATGACGGATAAAAATTTAACACATATTTCTGGACTGAATTACCTGGAAGACGATGCGTCCGGACAAGTGTCTGCCAGATCACACTTAACGACATCCTCTCCTGGTTCGGCGGAGGCCTTCCAGTCGTTGCCTGGGCCTGTTGGCAATCCAGCATGTTTACTTCGACGACCACGCTGAAATTCACCGGACCGTAAAACTGCCGCTAGTCACTCTTCAACGAACCCTGCCCAACTGAAGCGATCCATGAGGGCAGCCGGTGGTGTTCCAGAATCGCTAATACGTAGTGGCATATTTCTCGAGGTTCGTGAAGCATGCCACGTAAGGACGTTTGCAGCCGTTCAGATTGCAACACTTTCACACGCGATGGTAAGGAGCACCCTGTTGAGACGTACTTTCCATATTCCATGTGCGTGAGGTGTAGGTTGACACACTTCTTGGGTGATTGAAAGGGCAGAAAGACCAACGATCGAACTTACTTTCTATTTTTATGGGAATTAAATTTTCTGCGATTGAGGCCGGTGAATTATTCAAATGGTCCTATATGTGACCACGCGAGATTCGAAACGAAGGTTTAGTTTTAGTGTATTTTTCCCGTTGAACTTTATTTCACTTGATATTAATGCATAGTTCAGATTGAGCGACATGAGAAATGAATATTTGATATGAGGTCTTTGTCCGATTTCTCCGAAATTAAACAAAGGATGGTATTTGGCTAGAATTTGGTCCTGCACAGCAGCTTAAGATGAAACCCTTAAAAACCAAACCACGAAACGCACTCAGACCAACGCCGTATCGAAACTCGGGAAAGAATGCTACCTGCCCTCTAGATCGGCCTCTTTTTGGGCCCACGCTAAGCATCTAAAAGTATTTCTTTAGCACTTGTTGAAGACACTTCGAGAAACGCTTTCCCGTTATTTTTCGATCAAACGGTCACACACACATTCCCTCTTTCTCAAATCTCAAGTTCTAATCACACTTTATATCTCTCTCTCAACTCTCAATTCGCATTCACTTTAACTACCCAACAGCATAACGCATTGAAAGGCATTGAAGTGAATGTATTATCTACATTATTCACTTGTAAATTAGGTAAAGGGTCTTTCAATGCGAGCGCCCCATTTTTAAATTTACACACTCAAGCATAGCAGCCACTGTTTATTTGTGACATTGACAGTTATATTTGTGAATTTCTACCATTTAATCATGGAGAAGTACACACTCCAACAACGTTTAAAATAATCCAAATTCATTGTGAAAAATCTCGCTCTGTTTCTCTAACTTTACGTGCTTTAACTCCAATTTTTGGTCGTTATAATCGGATAAAAGAACTGTTGAAAGTTTAGTGAAGAAGTTTGAAACAAATTTTATACTTCATGATGTTACAGTGCCAGTGAGACAAAGAAATGCAAGAAGTAAAGAGAATATTGCTGCCGTACGTGAAAGTGTTCGTGAAGACCAAAACTTATCGATTTCTCGACGTTCACAAGAACTAGGCATCTCCCAGATGTCTATGTGGCAAATTTTACAAAAAGACCTTGGTTTAAATCCATACAAAATTGTTTCAACTCAAGAACTCAAACCAATAGATCATTTAAACCGTCGTGGATTCAATAATTGGTACTTAGAAAAAATCGGCAATGATGCAGTTTTTCTTCAGAAAATCATTCTGAGCGATGAGGCTCATTTCTGGTTAAAAGGTTATGTTAACAAGCAGAATTGCTGTATCTGGAGTGATGATAAACCTGAAGAATTTCAAGAACTGCCATTACATTCTGACAAACTTACTGTTTGGTGCAGATTTTATGCTGGAGGAGTCATTGGACCTTATTTTATTTCAACGAAGCTCATGAGACGGTAACTGTCAATGGAAATCGTTATCGTTCAATGTTGACTGATTCTTTATGGCCTGAATTGGTTCGTCTTGATTTACAGAACATCTGGTTTCAACAGGACGTGTCATACTGACAATGACACAATGACTTTATTGAAAATTTTTTGATTATTTCAAGAAATGGACCGATAAATTATCCACCACGTTCCTGTAATTGGTAATTGGTTTACAGCAATCTTCCAGAGAATTTAGACGATTTACAGATCAATGTTGAAATAGTAATTGCTTACATACGACCTGATTTGTGTGAGGGAGTCATGGAGAATTGGGTTCAACAACTTCATTCCTGCCAGAGGTTCCGTGAACATTCAAATGATGTTTTATTTCATAACTAATGGTATCCATCGTACTTTATAACGAAATAAAAATTTCAATAATTTTCAAATAAATAATGTGTTTTATTTACAAAATGAAATGGGGTGCTCTTAATGAAAGACCCAAGACACAACTGGTCTTGTTGAATTAATATAATGATGGATTTTTATCGGAGGATAATGTTTTGCAGTCTGTTGGTTCTTAAGAGTGGTTTATATGTTGGAATATTTTAAAAAAAACCTTACGGATTTGTTACTTTTATGTTTTTTTTCTCAAGTATTCGGTAGGATCTTTGGTAATTATTTTGAATATACCGGAGTTTAAGAAATCGGTAGATTTATCAAGATATTGTTTTCTTGGAACAGCCATAATACTATTTTTTTTATCAGCACGTGTGAAAACTAAATCATTTAAATTGCTTTTTTTCTTTCTTTGATTTGACTAAATTTTGCAGTTTATGTAGAGAACAATGATGTTGATATTTTTCACCGTATTAGAACTAATATATTCATCAGAAATTGAGTTTGAATTAGAGTTTGTTTTGCTAATCATATTGATAAAAAACATATCTTAAAATTATCCCAACATTAGTTCCAGTCGAAGTGAACTTATTGTTGATTAAACTGTTAATCTTTTAAGTGCCAATATTTACTAGATCTGCTCGGTGACAATGAACCTATATGCATTCGATCCAAATGATTACTAGGCAAAATTTGTCTATGCAACATCTGTGTTAATTTCAAAATCAGTTCTACTTGGGTTGCCTACAGATAGTTAAAGAAAATGAAACAATTATTCGTTATGATATTCATCATTTCGATTGAGGGAACTGTATCCCTTTTCGATAATGGTAAGCTTCACAATTGGTGAAATTATTTAAATATGCACTTATATGTTTCAGAAATTAATTTGAAGTGCACCGGGAGAAAATTTGAAAACGTTTCACTTACTGCTTACTATCCAGATTATAATGATGATGATAATGAGAAAGGTTACCAAGACTTAAAAGGACATAAACTAAGGACTCTACAGGTAAGACCTTGCAGAATCTATTTGAGGTCTACTAGTTTTTGATATTATCATTGTAGATAGGTTGTATGACGTCCAAGTAAAGAGAACAATATTTTCTTAGAAGTCAAATTTGTAAAAAGGAATTGAACATTGTTATTTTCTAGAAGATCATGTAATTTGTATTAAATATCAATTTATTATCTCCTGCATGTGATACTATTGATCTCTGACGTCTCAACTAGCTTTCACGAGACAAAAATATAAAAAATAGCAGATATATTTATCAATATTTCATTGATTTTATACTATACACACTATTCTATAATTAGGGCGAAATGGAATCGGTCCGTACTTGATGGAAATTATCTTTAATAAAATGAAATAATGAAGAATATTTCCCCAATTTATTAATTTACTGCATTAGTTCGCTAATAATGAGGCTTCGGCAGGTTCATCAGGAAAATAAGAAAAGGTTTTTTTGAATTATATGTTGAACATTTTTTGGTGATGGAACTTGTGGTTCTTTAACATCCAATCGAAACATGTATGTACAAGATGGTGTCTAAATAATTTGGTCATTAATTTATATTTCTTTTAGTTCTTCGATAGCTAATTTCCATCATATGTGATGATAATATATATTTCTATAAAGCGGTACAGTGTTATCTGGGACATGTTTTTTTTTTACATTTAATTTTAAATGTTTTCATGAGATTAAGATTTAAATCTGTAGAGATTCCGGAGAATTGATTCCAACTATTATCTGTAATCGTCTGATTCACATTTTGAACATGTTTTCAAAATATTAACCTCGCCAACTTGTTGGCAAAACAATTCTGGTGAATTAATGTGGAAATATTCTTTCTTAGTTTTTTCTGATTTATTATTTATATATTGCCTATTTACTGAATAAAAATCTAATCAATTAATTTTTGAGTTCTGTTAAAAAAAATTTGCTCACTGGGAATATCACTTAAGTAATTTCGGAAATGAAATGAATATTATTTTTGCATATAGAAAGTTACGAAGCAAAAGTCGTTCTAATAATAAAATTAAGTTTTAATGTCAGATTGACAACTCATTAAACTGTTATTTTGAGGTTCTGAGAAAATTGTTTGCTATTAGGAGTACAAATAAGTTTCCGCCGTACGGAACCCAATTTCCTTGTTTATGAATCATTCCTAATGATTTTAAACGATGTGAGACTGCTTGCTGAGTGACTTCTAATGTTAGAGCAAATTCTTTTTGTGTTTGAGATGAATCTTCCTCCAATTCTGCATCCTCGTAAATTTTTGGCCTTCCACTGCGATCTTTGTCTTCTACGTCGAAATCACCGTTTTTAAACTTTTGAAACCACTCTCGACACGTTCTCTCACTCAAAGCACCCTCACCAAATGCTTCTACGAGCAATTGATGCGCCTCAGCAGCAGATTTCTTTAAATTAAAGAAGTAAACTAATATTTCCCGCAAATGACGCTTACTTGGCTCATATTTTGACATTTTCAACTTATGAAAATTATATTTTACCAATATAAAATCAATGATATTAATAGGTTATGTTGTTCTTGAATGTCCAAACTATTTTTTAAGCCGGTTATCATCTGCGAAAGCTAACCGAAACTCCGTGCCGCGCCATCTACGATAAAACGGTGGAAACTTATTTGTACTCCTAATATATTTTTCATCACCAGTAATGATGCGCTTCAAAAATTGATCATTTTCGTGATGTTTGAGGAGCGAATCACAGACATCAACGCAACGACACAAATTTCTCTCCGTAAGAACATGGGGAACCCATATATCGAGATTGGATGTTAAACCCAGGCCTTTCAAGTGGTCATAAACAATTGAATTCGATAAATTTAACCTCTCGCCGATCTCACGCGTTGCTTTTTGCCTATTTGCGTCAGCTAATGCCTTTATTATGTCTCTATCAGCTTCAACTGGCCGAACGTGGTGTATCTTCGACATTAAAATTGCCGGATTCAAAATTTGAAAACCAGTTCTTGCACTGGCGTACTGTCAACACATCTTCTGCATACACGTTAATTTTTTTCTGGCTTTCTGGCATTTTTACCTTTTCTACAGTGAAAAGGTAAAATATGACGAAAATGCTGCTTACTGCTATCCATATTTATAAGGGAACCAACCTAAAACTACTACGTAGAATTAATTGAATTTTTTTACAAATGAGCTTTGCTGTATCAGCTCTCAAAACATATAATGACTAAGCAACTTAAGTGTGAAGTTGGGTTCGAAAAACTACAATTAAATCCTCTATCGGGAAAAAACGAAATTACTTTACGAACAACCTTATACTTATGGTTTCAGAAAGTCGAATAAATATCTACTAAATTTCATATTTTTTTTTGCATAACTTATTATTTTTATTTCGTTTTGTCAGCCAAAAATTTTTGAAAAGAAAATTCCGGAGTTAGTATTGTTTCATTGGCTTAGGATTATATAGATTTTAATAATAATGCTTCCATTTATATTTTCACTTGCTTTGTCATTTGTTTCTGGAGGCCTATAAGCGATAAAGTTCTGAATAAATTATCTTATCGACGAATTTCAGCTGAAAATGAGTGAATTTTTCCCGCGACTGTCATGTGAAATTTTCTTTACACGATGGGAAAAAACGCAAATACTTTCCGAATGAGAATTATATTGTGAAAAATTATTAATTATATAATGGAAAAATCGGAATTTTCTCATCAGGAGGTAATAGTATAGAATATTCCTTCATATCGAACAAAAAACGCAATTTTAGCAAAGCTCTTCAACATTAAATGACACGGCTCCTCAAAATACACTCTTCATACCTATTATCTGTTTAAAACCATCTACAGGTAATATTTTTAAGATCACTGATGGAAAAATTTCGTCTCCAATGAAAATAAATTTTTTTCATTTTAGGATTACATCGACGACCGTACTAATTATGTTACACTTGCCATGGATGCAACCCTGAAAATACCATATGGTACCAAAGCTTGTATACCGGAACTGAATCAACACTTTGGCCATAGGGTAGTTTTTGAAGTCAGGGATACTTCCAGTGATTTGAGTGGAAGTGGATATAGAAGAACTGATATTTGTGTTCGTACAGAAATTGATAGTTATGACATTAGTGTGAACAGAATGGCTACATTATATTTAACTATCTAAATTGGGTCGTTAAAATCACACTGTAATCGTAATTGAGTGACTTGTATTATTTTGTTTTATATTAATCAACATGATTCAAAATTAGATTTAGTTATAAGAAACTCTCTTCAGTGTAAATCTATGTGATTTTTTTAAATTTAAATATAAGCAGGTTTTCGCATATATTGATTTTTCTGCATTCTTGTAAAAGTAGAAACTCTGAATTCTTTAAGGGTTCACATTTCTACTAGAGTAGTCAGCTGTAGTGTTGGATTTATAATAGTTCAATTTTTTTTCTCTGATACGAATTTTATGTATCGTTTGTAGCTCTCTGGAAGTATTTTAGAAACATTTTGACTAGAAAATGGTCATAAATGATGAGAAATTAACAATTAAATTTAATCTCATCCATGATATCAGACAGATCCGCTCGCTTGAACAATATGTACTAAACAAATTGTTTACGAATAACTTCCAATAATAATAATAATAATTTTATTCATCCAAACAAAGTACATTTGTATAGGATACGTTATAAAAAAACCCGAATAGAAAAAAATAATAATGCTAGAAAATTCAAAAAATCACACAATTAAATTCACCAAATAAAATGAAATATGGAAAAGTTACAAAGAGCAGAAAACATCTGCACGCTAACTCGCTACCCAACTGAAATATTCCTCCTTGCTGTAAAAGCACTTCTCGATCAGCAAGGCCTTAACCTCCCTCTTGGATCTTCTGACTCCAAAACCTTCAATTTGTCTGGAAGATGGTTGAATAATGTTATGCCACTAAACAAAGGTGACTGCTGGATTTTAGAAGTTCGGTGTTTTGTAATACGGAGAGTTTCTTTGTGCCTAGTGTTATACTCATGAAACTCCGAACACTTACGCAGTGACAAAATATTACTACGAGTGTACAAAAGGCAGCTTAAAATATAAATACTAGGAAAACTCATTATTTTGTACCTGACAAATAAGGTCCTACAGGACTCCCCAGGTTTCAAATTAAACATTAGACGGATTATCTTTTTTTGGGAAATAAACACCGCTCCACTGAATGAAGAATCTCCCCAAAGAACAACGTCATAGTTAAGGTGAGTGTACACTAGTGAATAATAGGAATCTACCAGAGATTCACGAGGCAACACAAGCTTTATGCTCCTCAATGCGAAAAACGCACTACTTAATAGGACTAGATAAATAGGAAACCATATCAAACTCACGTATTCTATTTCATTTATCAAAAGAGCGAAGTATAAACCTCTTAGTACCGACAGATCACTGAACTCTCTTGTGCTTCTGAATACAAATTCAAAAGTTCTGCTGGCCGATGCACACAACTCCTCAATATGGAGAACGAAGCTGAAGGTGGCATCGAACAAAACTCTAAGATCATAAATTCGATCTTTACTGACAATACAACACTTGTAAACATGGTAATTATAATCCAACGGCTGAGACTTTCTAGAGTAAGTTACCTTAAAGTACTTTTTCAAATTTAACTTAAGTCTGTTAAGTAAACACCACTGATAAATATACTGCAAACTTGATTAAAGTACCATCATATCAGAAATATCAGGTATCCGTAAGTATATCTTCAAATCATCAGCATATACTAGTGCTAGACTATCAAGAGAGAGCAGGAGATCATCTTTATAACTGACCAATAGTAACGGTCTCAAATTTGATCCCTGTGGCACGCCACGTGAAAGCTTGTATTCCTATAATCTAAAAATATTGTAGAACACTCGTAATTCAGCCTTCCATGTTAATATGATCTCAGAAGCATCACATATTGCGGACTAAAATCGAAATACGAGAGCTTCTCCAGATAAAGCAGTATAAAACACATCTATCTGTCCACCATTGTCTAAGCACTCCACAATATACTGTGAGATCGTGGCCAGGTTAGTTACAGGAGATCTTCCTCAAAAAAACCCATGTTGCTCCGGGAATAAATGAAAATTAACATTGAAACAAATATTACCATTCAGCACCTCTTCGTAGACCTTCGCGAAGTAAGATAAAACTAAGATAGGCCTCTTCACCTCTGACTTGTCCCCTCTTTTGAAAATGGGGACAACCCGTAGTCGCTTCCACCTTTTAGGAAAGGTGCAGGTTCTGAGACTCATATAATTATGTGTAGGGGTTTAACGAAGGTGAAACATCAATACCTCATGATGAACGACTGATAAGATAAATCTTATAAGGGTTTGGGGTGGGCAGGTCAACTGTTTCATCAACATTATCCTTATCATGAATGTTATTCCAAGGAATTGAAGAAATTACTTAAATTAATTCAATAATAACTCACAGATTATTCTGTGAGAGTAAAATTAGATCACTCACTCCTAAGGTAAAGATTTGGAATAAGATTGTACAAAACACTTCGTTTTACGAGAAAAAATGAATGTATTCACTTTGAATTTTTTTGCTAATAAAAAAGGGATTTTTTGCTTCATAGAAGGCTTCTACAATATCTCAAATACAAAACAGATTAATTTTATTGAACTCACTACAAATTTTAATCTAATAAAAAATTCTATTCAAAAACTTTTTGAAATTAAATTGAATAAATGTCTAAGACAACTTAGTTTTCATTTAGTACAAGTATTCAATGTATTCTCCGTATCGTGGTGATCTGCTGATAATATGATAAATCTAATTAATTCATGTACTAATGAGACTATCTAAGGGTGTATATAAAAATTTTACCAATTTACGATCATCAGTTTTCTAGGTATCTTCAGATCAGAACGACTGACGTAACAGTGATAAAGAAAATCGAGCATCGCGCTGTTATAAAGTTGGTCAATAAGCAAGGAAAAAGAAAAAAAATCATTCATGAAGAGATGGTTGCTTTTTACTAAGACTATGCCCCATCGATATCCAGCGTTCAAAAGTGGTCAAGGAAATGCTAAAGAGGCAAAGAAAGCATTGAAGACGATGGTAGCTCGTGCGGGCCCGTTAGAGGTACTACTGAAGAAAATGTGAAAAAAGTGGAAAAACTGGTACTTGAAGATGCCAGAATAAAAATTAAGATGTTAGCAGAGATGACAAACCTATCCATGGGTACCATACCTGTTATCCTTGGTGACTATCTTAACCTCTTAAAGGCCAGTGCAAGATGGGTACCAAGAATGCTCACCGCTCCTCAGAAACAAGTCGGAGTCGAGTGCTGCAAGGAGTTTTAAGAGGTCTGTGAGAAGACCCATAGACTATTTTCAACCGAATGGTTACTGGAGATGAGACGTGGGTTCATCACTATGATCCTAAGAGTAAACAAGAGTCCATGAAGTGGATTGAAAAGGGTGCACAGCAAAGAATTTTAGAGTCACCCCATCCGCTGGAAAAATCATAGTTACGGTCTTTTGGGATTCTAAAGGCATTTTATTGATAGAATACATTGAAAGGGTGAAAGCATCACAGCAGCATCATACGCAACCACATTGCTTTATTTCATTGAAACAATTAAAGGAAAAGGCGAGGAAAAATCAGAGCGGAGGTGTTGCTGATTAACGACAACGCGCCGGTTCACAAGGCCCGCTTGTGAATCCTGCTGTGCGGGAATGTGACTTTGAAAATATTACTCATCCTCCCTACAGTCCAGATTTGGCCCCCAGTGGATACTACCTATTTTCAAATGTGAAAAAATATCTTCGTCGAAGGCGATTTTCCGACGATGAAGAACTGAAGGTAGCAATTAATATCTATTTTGAGAGGCTAGAAAAATACTTTTTACAGGGTTTAGAGAAGCTTATTTCTACACCTAACAATTGAAGTTCTAGTGAACTACATTGAGAAATACAATTTTTCCAAAATTTTATGAGTTTTTTTCATGCCTATACCTAGAATACATCGAACGTTCCTCTTATGTTATAGAATTAACATTCATTACACAGCTTTTTTTTTTGAATATCAAAACAGATTTAATCTGTTAGTCTTTTACAATTTTTGATTTCAAAAAATTTACTTAAGAAACTTTAAGAATTAAATTAATGTCTTAATAAGCATTGCTCATATTTAATAGATGTATAAAATGTGAGCAGTGCTTATTAAGACATTAATTTAAATCTCAAAGTTTCTTGAGTAAATTTTTTTAAATTAAAAATTGTAGAAGGCTAACAGATTAAATCTGTTTTGATATTCAAATTTTGTAATAATCCTTCTATCAAGTAAAAAACCGTTCCTTATTATTTTATTCATTACATAGCGTCAAAAGGGATAAAAGATTCCAAAGAAAATATAGAATATTGATTGAAATTATCAAATAAAACACTTGAAGGATACAAACATTTCTTTGTATTATGAAGACCAAATTCCTCTCCAAAAATGCACAACATACCTTCAAGAATATCTTCGAAAATCACTTTTTTTAAAAAGAACTCCATCAAAAAACTCTCCAAAAATCTGCAGCACATCTTCAGAAAGCTATTTGGAATTTTAGCCGATAACCTTCAGTCCCACTTCATGTCCAAAAAATAATAATAATCAATAAAAAATATATCATACAGGTGTGAACCTGTCCTTTCATAGACTAAAATAGAATGGTGATGATTTTCAAAATGGTAAACCATACGCATTCCATGTTCGACCATAGAAATTACACATAGGTTGTAAAGTATTTGAATATTTTAATATTTAGAAATATATTCTGTTAGCTTTCTACATTATCACTTTCAAAAAATTATATTTAATATTATAACTTCAGGAATTGAATTAATGTCATATAAGTACCACTTATATCAAACGACATACAAAAGAAACATTCATTATGAGACATCCAACTGATATAACAAAATTCAATAAATAAAAATTGTTAATAAAAATCCTATAAATTGAATATTTTGAGTAGACAAAATTTTGTTTCTGCTCATCACTCTTATGAAAACAGATATCTTTCAAAAATGTTTAACATAATCTTATGAATTTCGTCATAAAACTATCTTACTTAGAATATTCAATATTATTGGATATCTAACTAAGTTATTATTTGTAAAATCTCAAAATATGTAAAAACATTACTAAAGAACAAGTTTTAAGAGAGTCTTTGATTCGTCAGTACTCAATCGTATTCATATTCAATAAAATATAATACCAATCATCAATCATAAGAGTGATGAGCAGAAACAAAATTTTGTCTACTCAAAATATTTAATTTATAGGATTTTTGTAAACCATTTTTATTTATTGGATTTTGTTATATCATTTGGATGTCTTATAATGAATGTTTATTTTATAAGTCGTTTGATATAAGTGGTACTTATATGACATTAATTTAATTCCTGAAGTTATAATAATTAAATATAATTTTTTGAAAAAAAAATATGTAGAAGGCTAACAGAATATATCTGTAAATATTGAAATATTTAAATAATTTTATATACCTTCTATCAAGTATGAACCTCCATTTATTTTATTTTTTTTTCATTGTAAATTATATTTAAGAACTCAGTCATATCTAAATAATAGCCTGTAGAGTGAAAAACAAAAATATTGGGCTGAGTTTTATTTGAAATTTTCAATCAATATCCTATATTTTCGTTGGATTCTTTTGTCCATTTTAATGCTGCGCAATGAGTGTTAATTCTGTTTGTCTACTTAATTGAACTGTGTTTTCTAAGACATCAATTTAATTTAATTTCAAAAAGTTTTTGAGGAAAAATTTTTATGAAATGAAAATTCGTAGTGAGGTTAGCACAATTAATCAGTTTGATATTTAAAGTCGAAAATGATGAACATACCTCTACTACATATGTAAGATCTGGAGTTTTTCAACTCTGGACTGCTGGATTATGGGGAAAACAGATGTTTGTTAACTCGACATATTAAGTGAAAATTTCAGAGTGGGTTGAAAATACTTTCTGGTTATTCAATTTCTGAGGATATTACTGTAAAATGTTAAAATGGAGCCGTTATCGACCGTTTGAGAGTTTGGAGCTTTTTTCTCAAGTCTAAGAGAGAAATCCTTTAAATTTTATTGAAAAATCTAATAGATTCGTTGAATAAGAATTGAAGAAATTATTTCACAGAGAGCTACTAGTATCAGCATAAACGTACCGACTAGATCCATTCATTTTTATCCCCATGTTTGCGAATTATGAAATTGGTAGTGTTGAAAAAAATTGAAAGATCACTAAACTACGTTTATTACAAATAAAATAGAAAGGCTTTTTACTTGATAGAAGAAATATAACAAGATTTGAATATCAAAACAAATTGAAATATGTTTATCTTCTACAATTTTAATTTCCAAAAGAATTTTTTATTCAAAACTTTTAGAATTAAATTAATGTCTAAAACAAGCACCGCTTACATTTAATAGACGTATATAATCAAAACTCAATATACAATGTCAAATGAAATAAATGACCCAATAGATATACGAAAGTAATTAAAATTAATAAATAAATATTCAAACGAGACAAAATTTTGTTTCTGCTTTTATCTTAAGAAATACTACTTGCCTTATAAAAACATGAACACACTTGAAGGACTTCCCAAAGAATATAATTTATTTGAACTATTTAATACATTTAAATATTCGAACAAATTATTTTAAAAAACTCTAAAAAATGTGCACTATATTTTCAAAAAACAAATATAATTCTAGATAATCACTTCATCAGCCGCTTTTCAATAATCCAAATATCAAAATCAAAAACATAACCTACATCACTCACGTGTTAAAAGACTTAAGCTTCGAACTACAGATCAACTATATATTCAAGATTGATCTATGTTCTAACAAAATCAAAGAACAAAATGAGTTATTTTAAGGTTTACCTAAATCCATTGACACCGTATAAAGAAATTTATTGAAGCCAAAATATAATTATATATTATATATAAAATAAAATAGAAAGGCTTTTTACTTGATAGAAGAAATATAACAAGATTTGAATATCAAAACAAATTGAAATATGTTTATCTTCTACAATTTTAATTTCCAAAAGAATTTTTTATTCAAAACTTTTAGAATTAAATTAATGTCTAAAACAAGCACCGCTTACATTTAATAGACGTATATAATCAAAACTCAATATACAATGTCAAATGAAATAAATGACCCAATAGATATACGAAAGTAATTAAAATTAATAAATAAATATTCAAACGAGACAAAATTTTGTTTCTGCTTTTATCTTAAGAAATACTACTTGCCTTATAAAAACATGAACACACTTGAAGGACTTCCCAAAGAATATAATTTATTTGAACTATTTAATACATTTAAATATTCGAACAAATTATTTTAAAAAACTCTAAAAAATGTGCACTATATTTTCAAAAAACAAATATAATTCTAGATAATCACTTCATCAGCCGCTTTTCAATAATCCAAATATCAAAATCAAAAACATAACCTACATCACTCACGTGTTAAAAGACTTAAGCTTCGAACTACAGATCAACTATATATTCAAGATTGATCTATGTTCTAACAAAATCAAAGAACAAAATGAGTTATTTTAAGGTTTACCTAAATCCATTGACACCGTATAAAGAAATTTATTGAAGCCAAAATATAATTATATATTATATATAAAATAAAATAGAAAGGCTTTTTACTTGATAGAAGAAATATAACAAGATTTGAATATCAAAACAAATTGAAATATGTTTATCTTCTACAATTTTAATTTCCAAAAGAATTTTTTATTCAAAACTTTTAGAATTAAATTAATGTCTAAAACAAGCACCGCTTACATTTAATAGACGTATATAATCAAAACTCAATATACAATGTCAAATGAAATAAATGACCCAATAGATATACGAAAGTAATTAAAATTAATAAATAAATATTCAAACGAGACAAAATTTTGTTTCTGCTTTTATCTTAAGAAATACTACTTGCCTTATAAAAACATGAACACACTTGAAGGACTTCCCAAAGAATATAATTTATTTGAACTATTTAATACATTTAAATATTCGAACAAATTATTTTAAAAAACTCTAAAAAATGTGCACTATATTTTCAAAAAACAAATATAATTCTAGATAATCACTTCATCAGCCGCTTTTCAATAATCCAAATATCAAAATCAAAAACATAACCTACATCACTCACGTGTTAAAAGACTTAAGCTTCGAACTACAGATCAACTATATATTCAAGATTGATCTATGTTCTAACAAAATCAAAGAACAAAATGAGTTATTTTAAGGTTTACCTAAATCCATTGACACCGTATAAAGAAATTTATTGAAGCCAAAATATAATTATATATTATATATAAAATAAAATAGAAAGGCTTTTTACTTGATAGAAGAAATATAACAAGATTTGAATATCAAAACAAATTGAAATATGTTTATCTTCTACAATTTTAATTTCCAAAAGAATTTTTTATTCAAAACTTTTAGAATTAAATTAATGTCTAAAACAAGCACCGCTTACATTTAATAGACGTATATAATCAAAACTCAATATACAATGTCAAATGAAATAAATGACCCAATAGATATACGAAAGTAATTAAAATTAATAAATAAATATTCAAACGAGACAAAATTTTGTTTCTGCTTTTATCTTAAGAAATACTACTTGCCTTATAAAAACATGAACACACTTGAAGGACTTCCCAAAGAATATAATTTATTTGAACTATTTAATACATTTAAATATTCGAACAAATTATTTTAAAAAACTCTAAAAAATGTGCACTATATTTTCAAAAAACAAATATAATTCTAGATAATCACTTCATCAGCCGCTTTTCAATAATCCAAATATCAAAATCAAAAACATAACCTACATCACTCACGTGTTAAAAGACTTAAGCTTCGAACTACAGATCAACTATATATTCAAGATTGATCTATGTTCTAACAAAATCAAAGAACAAAATGAGTTATTTTAAGGTTTACCTAAATCCATTGACACCGTATAAAGAAATTTATTGAAGCCAAAATATAATTATATATTATATATAAAATAAAATAGAAAGGCTTTTTACTTGATAGAAGAAATATAACAAGATTTGAATATCAAAACAAATTGAAATATGTTTATCTTCTACAATTTTAATTTCCAAAAGAATTTTTTATTCAAAACTTTTAGAATTAAATTAATGTCTAAAACAAGCACCGCTTACATTTAATAGACGTATATAATCAAAACTCAATATACAATGTCAAATGAAATAAATGACCCAATAGATATACGAAAGTAATTAAAATTAATAAATAAATATTCAAACGAGACAAAATTTTGTTTCTGCTTTTATCTTAAGAAATACTACTTGCCTTATAAAAACATGAACACACTTGAAGGACTTCCCAAAGAATATAATTTATTTGAACTATTTAATACATTTAAATATTCGAACAAATTATTTTAAAAAACTCTAAAAAATGTGCACTATATTTTCAAAAAACAAATATAATTCTAGATAATCACTTCATCAGCCGCTTTTCAATAATCCAAATATCAAAATCAAAAACATAACCTACATCACTCACGTGTTAAAAGACTTAAGCTTCGAACTACAGATCAACTATATATTCAAGATTGATCTATGTTCTAACAAAATCAAAGAACAAAATGAGTTATTTTAAGGTTTACCTAAATCCATTGACACCGTATAAAGAAATTTATTGAAGCCAAAATATAATTATATATTATATATAAAATAAAATAGAAAGGCTTTTTACTTGATAGAAGAAATATAACAAGATTTGAATATCAAAACAAATTGAAATATGTTTATCTTCTACAATTTTAATTATTATATACGTCTATTAAATGTAAGCGGTGCTTGTTTTAGACATTAATTTAATTCTAAAAGTTTTGAATAAAAAATTCTTTTGGAAATTAAAATTGTAGAAGATAAACATATTTCAATTTGTTTTGATATTCAAATCTTGTTATATTTCTTCTATCAAGTAAAAAGCCTTTCTATTTTATTTTATATATAATATATAATTATATTTTGGCTTCAATAAATTTCTTTATACGGTGTCAATGGATTTAGGTAAACCTTAAAATAACTCATTTTGTTCTTTGATTTTGTTAGAACATAGATCAATCTTGAATATATAGTTGATCTGTAGTTCGAAGCTTAAGTCTTTTAACACGTGAGTGATGTAGGTTATGTTTTTGATTTTGATATTTGGATTATTGAAAAGCGGCTGATGAAGTGATTATCTAGAATTATATTTGTTTTTTGAAAATATAGTGCACATTTTTTAGAGTTTTTTAAAATAATTTGTTCGAATATTTAAATGTATTAAATAGTTCAAATAAATTATATTCTTTGGGAAGTCCTTCAAGTGTGTTCATGTTTTTATAAGGCAAGTAGTATTTCTTAAGATAAAAGCAGAAACAAAATTTTGTCTCGTTTGAATATTTATTTATTAATTTTAATTACTTTCGTATATCTATTGGGTCATTTATTTCATTTGACATTGTATATTGAGTTTTGATTATATACGTCTATTAAATGTAAGCGGTGCTTGTTTTAGACATTAATTTAATTCTAAAAGTTTTGAATAAAAAATTCTTTTGGAAATTAAAATTGTAGAAGATAAACATATTTCAATTTGTTTTGATATTCAAATCTTGTTATATTTCTTCTATCAAGTAAAAAGCCTTTCTATTTTATTTTATATATAATATATAATTATATTTTGGCTTCAATAAATTTCTTTATACGGTGTCAATGGATTTAGGTAAACCTTAAAATAACTCATTTTGTTCTTTGATTTTGTTAGAACATAGATCAATCTTGAATATATAGTTGATCTGTAGTTCGAAGCTTAAGTCTTTTAACACGTGAGTGATGTAGGTTATGTTTTTGATTTTGATATTTGGATTATTGAAAAGCGGCTGATGAAGTGATTATCTAGAATTATATTTGTTTTTTGAAAATATAGTGCACATTTTTTAGAGTTTTTTAAAATAATTTGTTCGAATATTTAAATGTATTAAATAGTTCAAATAAATTATATTCTTTGGGAAGTCCTTCAAGTGTGTTCATGTTTTTATAAGGCAAGTAGTATTTCTTAAGATAAAAGCAGAAACAAAATTTTGTCTCGTTTGAATATTTATTTATTAATTTTAATTACTTTCGTATATCTATTGGGTCATTTATTTCATTTGACATTGTATATTGAGTTTTGATTATATACGTCTATTAAATGTAAGCGGTGCTTGTTTTAGACATTAATTTAATTCTAAAAGTTTTGAATAAAAAATTCTTTTGGAAATTAAAATTGTAGAAGATAAACATATTTCAATTTGTTTTGATATTCAAATCTTGTTTATTACAAATTTATTCATAAACATCAGATTTATTCATTCAATCTGTGTTTGCATATTCCACTTCTAATTTCTCGGTTTCATTACAGAAATAAATACTCTTGCACACGTATCGGCAACCAACCGAAATCTCGATTGTTTACCATTCGATTTAATCGTAAATCTGAAATAATTCGTAAAAGAAATATTCTCGATCAAATTATATCAATTACAGAGATTGCGTTTATTTCGAATACCATATGAAATTTAGAGAGGAAGGAAACCTACATTTCACCAGCAGTTTTAGGAGATTCTTTAAGATGATTGCACATATTGACTAAAAAAGCATTCCAGGAAGATCTGAATTGAACGACTAGCGGTTATTCATGATTATATTTGTTTTTTGTTGTTAATTCGATCAATTCGTTTCATTGAATTCTCAAATGACCGAAACAGTGTGCTAAAATATTTACGATATCACTTCATTGGTTGAAAAAGAAAGAAATAGGATCTGTACTATATTATCTGACTTAATTTTTATACCTCCAGTATTTTGAGTGAACAGAAAAAAATTACTGTCATTTTTGGCTGTGTATATTATCTGAAGTTTGGGCAAGTCTGATATTTATAAATATTCACAATATTCAGCAAGTAGACATTACTCTGTTCCATATTTACAAGTGAATTTTTTTTACTGTTTCTGAAATAAGTATAATGAAGAATGCCTTTTCAAGTGAAGATACTCATTCATAATTTGAATCAATATATTATTTCCATTTCTGACAATGTAAATGAAAAAATAGTGAAAATCATTGACGTGAAGTCAGAAAGAAGCTTTTGCGCGCTTGTTCGTATTATATCACCCACGATCCTAGAGAAATTTGGTATAAGCCTTCTTGTCACCTTACTTCACATCTAAATGCTAAATTTTAACCCCATCGTATGACTGTTGCTATGATTTCGATAGCACTCAACTATCCTGCTCAAAACATAATTTTTTTTGGTCTTCTAATTAATGATCCTCAAGAAATTTTGCATTACCCTTTATATCGTTAAGCCACATCTGAATGGTAAATCAAGACTCGATTGTGGGACTTCGTTTCGTTCACAAAATTTTTGTTTTTGTTTTGAACCTTCTAATCATACGATACTCATGAAATTTTGCAGGAAAATGTTTTTTTTCAAATGCTAATAACTGCGAAACTATTCAATTGATTCTGCGCAATAAAAAATCAAGATTTTCAGTTCGCAAACCTACCCCGGAAGTTTGAAGTCTCTATCCCTTTTCATTCGAACGTTACAATGTTTAAAGCAGCACTCAACGCTGATTCTCTCACAATATTTATGTTTTTTAAACTTCTGAAATTTAAGACGAACATGTGCGTTCAATTTCTGAATGCCGAATTTTGGATAGATCAAACCTGTATATTTTTTAAACTCGAAGAACTGCGAAGCAGTTGAACCGATTTTACCCATTAACGAACTTAGCCGAGTTATTCAAACCGTTAATATTTCCTGAAAGTTTCAGAGTTATAACTCTATCCGTTTGAAAGTGAGCGTATTTACAGAACGAATCTGCCGGACACAATTACTTTTGATCTAGGATTCTTCATCAGTGAGTCTTACTTAGTCGTTTAAGGCCTATAGGCTCAAAATTCAAAAATTACAGATATTTGGCGAAACGATAGCACGGTGTTCAACGGAACAAGCGCGCAAAAAGTTTGAAATCATATTTCTGGTGGAAATTAACATCTGACCTCTTCATTGATGTAACGAAAAATATTTCTCATCCCAAGGATGATTGAAAATATTCTATGAACTGTGTTAATTCAATATCGAAATTAAAATTCAAAATGGTTATTCACAATCTCTTAAAATAATATAGAATTATTGGGTGTTTTTTTAGAGTGATAGAACTTTAAATTGAAATAAAACACATTTAAATTAAGATTGAAACCAATTTTTTTTTATTTGAAAGATAATTTTATGGCATTTATGTTTTAAACATAATTTCCGGCATGTGTCCATCACGACTAGCTCTGAGGAACCGTGTTCGACCAGACCAATTTTGGACCACTTTTTCGAGTAATTTATTTTATGTATAACACGAGTTATGTTGGTTTTCAAAGCGTATATTGTTTCTGGTTCATCAGCATAAAACAATGACTCGACGTAAACCCAAAGAAAATAATCCAGTGGAGTTATGATCTTGGAGGCCAATTAATTGGACCATTTCTCGAAATGATGTTATCGGCAACTCCTTCTTTCAATGAATCAATTGTTACGGTAGCAGCATGAGGTTCCATCTTGTTGGAACCAAAATACTTCTGGGTCGATACCATTCAAATTTCGAAACAAATAATCATTGATCATCGATCTGTAACGAGCACCATTCACTGTAACATTAGCTTCAGCATCGTTTTTAAAGAAATATGGACCGATGATACCTCCAGCGTGTAAAGCACACCATACAGTGCATTTTTCAGGATGCAATGGAATCTGCAGAACTTCTTGAGGATTGTTTTCCTCCATATACGACAATTTGCTTGTTTACATGGCTGTTCAAACAGAAATAACTAAACACAATTTTACGATAAAAAAGTGGATCAAGCTGTTCTAGGGCCTAATCAGCAAACAAACGACGCTTATTATGGTCAAGTTTAGTTCTTGAACCAGTTGGATCTTGTATGGGTGTAGACCAAGATTTTTATGCAAAATTTTCCATGGGAAGGATGCACAGAGTCCTACTTGTTGTGAACGTTAACGAATAGACAAATCTGGATCATCCTTAACACTATGACCTACAGCAGCGATATTTTCTTCTGTGCGTACAGTTCTTTGTGTTGTTGTTTTTGTTGCATCGAATAGAACAAATGTTGTCCGAAATCTGTCGATTGTTCGACGAATAAGCTGCTCTGATGGACGATTATGTAAACCATAAATTTCACGAAGTTCTCTATAAGTTTGGCGTATAGAAAACTCATTTTGCAAATAAATTTCAACAGTTTGTAAACGTTGTTGCGGCGAGAGTCTTTCCATGATAATTTGTCAATGTTTACTGAACAGAAATGTCAAAACAACATGGCTTCTACCTTCTGTCAAATCACAGTTATCCCTATCGAAAGTTCTATCACTCTACAAAACACCCACTAATTATCAACAGAAGATTCTGATGTAAAATTTTTGGAATGTGGTATAAAATGGCGGAAAGCACTGGCGTGAAGTCCAAAGATTTTAAGCGATAGCTCACACCGTTTTACGCACAATCTTCACAAAATTTTGCATTAAGCTTCTTGCCCTTATTCCAATTCTGAACGGTTTTTCGCAATTTAGACCGAACTGTTTTCAACAAATATAGAGCTTCTATATGACACTTATAAAAATTTTGAGGTTAAATTCGCGGTACTTTGTACAAAGCACCGACGTGAAATTAGAAGCTTTAGCTCGTATGTTGAAAATTCAGAATATATGGATTACTTCCCAAATAAAGTACATAGAACGAATGAAAACACAGAATTGTGTATGCTGTCATAATAAAAACTACGCTACGCCTGGATTAGAACACTGGTTCAAAATTGCGAAGAATGATCCATTAGCCATCTTTTGGAATTTGTCGGTTTCTTCATAAATATGGTTGCAAGTTTCAATCCTAAAGATCCTACGGATTCATTCTCTTAACCTCCTACAAATTTTAATTTCAAAAAAATTCTATTCAAAAACTTTCAGGATTGAATCAAATGAATGTCTTTAGAACACATTGTGCCAATTTAGTAGACATATAGAATTAACATCCATTACAAAGTACCAAAAGGAATAAAAGAATTCAAAGTAAAATAAACCGTCAACCAAAAATTATTTAATAAACACTTGAAGAGTACGAAATTTTGTTTCGTTCCTTGCCTTATGAAATCTAAATTTCTTTCCAAAAATGCAAAACATGACCTCAAGAAACCCTTTAAAAACAACTTGCTCAAAATAAGTTTCTTCAGAAAATTCCCAAAACATGCAGAACATCTTCAAAAAGCAAATTAGAATTATTACAACGGAAACTCATCAGCATATTCAAAAAATGAAAATAATTAACAAAAAATATTATATCTCACCAAAAGAACTGAATGTAGTTTACTGGAGAAACACCAGAATGAAGTTTGCAAGATATTTTATGGACTCCTCTCAAACCAAATGTTAATAAAATGTATATGAGACAGTAATTTATTTCCACAAAAATGTTTGTACTACTACAACAATTGTTTCACCACGATGTGGCTTCTTCAGGTATAACATTGTACTGTCTGATGTAATACCTGAAGAAGCCACATCGTCGTGAAACAATTGTTGTAGTAATACAAACATTTTTGTGGAAATAAATTACTGTCTTATACACATTTTTTTAATTAAAATGAGTTTCCACCAAGTAAAGACCGAATCTATCAAACAAATGTTAATATGTTATGAGTGTAAACTTAAATATATAATTATTTTACATACAATAAAATATCAAAAAGAGGTTTTGTTCTTGATAGGAGGATCATTACAAAATTTTAAATGTCATACAGATTTATTCTGTTAACCTCCTATAAAATTTAATTTCAAAAAATGTTCATTTAAAAACTTTTGGAAAATGTCTTTAGAACACACTGTGCTAATTTGGTAGATATATAACTAATTCCCATTACATGGTACCAAATGGAATGAAAGAATTCAAAGAAATATAAAGCATCAACTAAAAATTATTGAATAAATACTTGAAGAGTACAACATTTTGTTTCATTCCTTGCCTTCTGAAAACTAAATTCCTTTCCAAAAATGCAAAACATAACCTCAAGAACCCCTTCAAAAACAACTTGCTCAAAATAAGGTCCTTCAAAAATTCCCCTCTACCCTATACTTTTGAATCACCGAGTCATTGAAGACCATGTTGGATTCAAAATTCGAAAATTACAGATATTTGTGCGAATGTCTAGCACGAAGCTTAATAGAATTAGCGCACAAAAATTAGGGAACAAGAACATTTTATTCAAGAATCAATTGATCTTATGATGTGAAATTTCAAATGGTTTTTATTCTGATGACCTGAATTCATTCTTTCATTTCATTGTATGCTAGTATTAATTTTTTGAGAATAATATAAAAAGCCTTATGTAAATAAGAAGAAATTTGATATTTTTAGAGGATAGAATTAATTTTTGTCAATAATTTGCAGAGTTTCTGGAATTCACATTCGAAAATATGAAAAACAGAGAAGTACGTAATATATAAACTAAAATTAATGAGCAATCTTACCCGGCTGAAGTCTTATTTCGAAAAATTCATTTGAAATACCCGAATAAATTATTTTATACCATCGCAAAACGACTGGATTTGACTGGTAAACGCGGGAGATCTAACTGGGTTATATTTTTTCTATACACTTCCAGAATAAAAAAGTATTTTTCTTACAATTATTACATAATTTCTCCATTCACGAATTCTAACGAGAAAATTGATATAATAGCCTTAAATATGGTTCACTATGTCGATTATGAAGATGCGCGCAGCCTCCAATCTAAATCAATGAGGAAGCCAGTGAGGTGTGAGGATTTGAAATCTCTAATTATCTCGAAAATGAAAGTATATCCACACATTCGGAACTGCTATATATATATTACATATCTTATTTTTCCACCATTTTGTGGTTTTTCTCATCAGTGTGAAGATGCTCCTGAAAACGGTAAGTAATTTGTTTTGTTATTTAATTTTATTTATGTGAGCTGCTACGGTATTGTTTAAATAATTTTCATTGGACGAAATTCGGGACCGGAAAAACCAGGGAAATTTCAAAAATCTCCGATAAGATTCAAATAAACTTATGATTCTCAACTTTCATTTAGTGCAGATAGAAAATTGATTATGACTCCATATATTCAATCTTTAAAATTGCATCCACATTATATGTAAACTTCGTATAACAGGTGTTGTAAATATATATAATATTATATTTTATTTCCCCCTGATAAATAATTTATTTTCTATCAACTAGTTGGGTGTTCGTTTGTTAATGAATTGATTGATGTTAAAAATTTCTTTGAAATTTATTGATTCTATGAAATTTAATTCAAACAGACGCAACTACATTATGGATGGTTTAATTCATCGCCCAACCGACATTTACTAATGTAAAGAAAATCCCGAAATTTGAATCGGTATCAAAGACTTCACTCAATTGATGATACCAACATGATACCAATTTTTGACAAATTAGTTTTATACAAAATTTGATTTGGAGTGGTTAAGTTTATAAAATCTATTCCTATTAAAGCACATTACAGCAATGAAAACAAAGCAAATTGAATTGAAAACAACAGATATAATATAATAATTATAACAATATTATATTAATTTTCATAATTTTAGATTGAATTCAAAATCGATATCTGGGAAAATATGGAAACTTTTAAACTAAACTATCAAATAATTCTATGAATAGGAGATAGAGTTTCTCGGTGAGAATATTTTATCAAAAGTGGAAAAAATTATTTTTGATATTAGAATTAATATCACATGTATGGAGATGTTTTTCATACATGTGATATTAACGGCATAAATAATATGTCTACTATTTCATTATCAAAATTCAAGATATTTTAAGTAACTTCCTCAATTTCGTTATTGCTTCCAGAGCATACAATAGTGAATATATTTCTTATATCACTATTAGACATGAATGATCAAAATTGAATGAATTAAATTCAATTTCTTTAGTTTTTTCGATTCCTTTTATCATAGAGTAGTAGATATATTTAGTTCTGAATATGAATACAGGGATATTCTGCAAAACCTCTACGAAATTTATTTAATTATGGGACAATTTGAATGTATAAGAAAACTGAGTTTATATTTTATTGGACAAATGGAATTTTCAGATATCGTACAACATTGAAAGCATTAAAGAATCCATATAGTATGAAGTCCACGAATACAATGGAAAATAATATGAAGCAAAAAAATTATAACATAACCATCAAAACATCTGCAACTACCAAACATTAAAAAAAAACAAAACAAATTATCAGAATATTTTCAAAATCATAGAAATAACATAGATAAAAATTCAAGAATCCATTATATTGAAGACCCTGCACGAAACTTGAAAAAGTAGAACTCAAAGTAACAATTTTATCATTATATATATATAATATGAAACAAATTAATATAATTAGTTTGTCCGTAAGGAATGGTAATAGCATCTTTCAAATTCAAAAACAGAATTATTCTGCCAAATCTTTACAAAATTCATCTAACTGAAAAAAATTCTGTTGAAATTTAGGAAAACTAAGTTATATCAAGTTATATCAGTAGACGCATCGAATATTCAAATATCAATTTAATTTCTTGAATTTTCTTGATTCTTTTTATTTACCCAGTAATGGATTCATTCTTTATTCCATTCAACTGAAATGGTTTTCTCTGGATGTGGTATAAACTTCAAAATTAATTTTTAATGTTATCTTCATCAAGGACCACCAAAATAATTGTGAAGATCAATAGATATTTTGAAAAAATTATAATTACCCATATGCGAACATTTATTCACTTATTAAACAGTTTCGGCTGTTACTATTTGGTGAAAAATTATAATTAAAGCAAGTTTGTAGAATTTGCTCTGGTACAAAATAAATTCCGGACAAAATGTGCGAACAAAATCGTTTACAAAACGATAAAATCACGGTTTCAAACTTTCAAGAATATAATGTATTGATGTATTTTCACTTCACAGTTATTAGCTACTGTTGTATACTATAATAATTTGAATTTCCATATTATTTTATGTAAGACATCGTCATTATGTTGAATTTAGTGAAAGATTTTATTTCACGTCCGTCATCTGGAGTTTATTTTATACCCAGCGAAGAAATTTGACTGGGGGGTTTTTCTTTCCTGAATTTTGTTTATTCTTGGATAAATCATACATTAAATATTATATCAGAAGAAAAATGTTTTTCTCAGACAAAGTATTGATTTTATTATTGATGATTATATGAAGGTTTTCTGTTTTTCAATTCGTTGATTTGACCTTTATTAGTGGAACAAATTTTTAAAAGTACTATATTTTATTACAGAAAAATTTAACCTTTAAACTGCAGTCACATAAAGTGTGTAAATTTTTTATAATTTTATAGTAATAATAATAATTCTGAAACTTTTAATATAAATGATTATATTAATAGGGATAGAGTAGAAAATGGTAATGACCTAAATAGTTCAATATCTGACCTTAAGAAAGACATAAAATGTTTCAAAAACTTCATAGAATTTATAGCAAATTTCATAAGGATAACAAATGACTGAACATTAATTCTATAGATCTGAAAAAAATAAGATTGAGCTTTAAACATCAAAATAATTCCTTTTAGCGAATTCAATTCAGGGGACATTTGATTATATTCAGAGAGACTGATGACACGAATTCTCATTTTTTAATCACTGTTTGAAGGTTTGAAATCAAATTGAAAAATTTAACAATCCTTTGAACCAGTTTTTATTCTATTCTGAAAATCGAAAAAAAAATTAATGGCATTCCATAATTATGCATTCATAATAAGAACGTTGTTTGAATTATTATTAAATAATTAGTTGCATTTTCTCATATTTTTCAGATAATTTTTCTCTACCTCTTCGGAAATTTCAACGCTGCTATTTCTAAAGGAATTGATCTAGAACCTTCTTCAACGAATGTCAAAGAAATTACAGTTTCAATCGAACACAATTCCGATAATAGAAACGAAAATAGCAGTGATGAGTCTAAGAAGAATTCTCCTACCCAGAGAACAAGGGCTAACCTTCTATTGAATTCAAAAGTGATTTACCCACCCGGATCTAAAACAGCATCAGCTTTCAATCAAGGAATACTCAAATTTCAACAACTTCTGGAACTGCCATTGAACGATACCGCGAGCAACGAGTTGATGGAACCGAAGAATAATAACCTAGAGGAAGCCTTCAACAAAAGTGCTGAAAATAGCTCTGAAACGAGGAATATCACAATAATTAACGAGCAGAGAACTGAGAATAAAGAAGTGGAAGGTCACGAAGCAAGGAGTGAAGAGACAAAAACCTTAAACTGCGGAAATTCATCGATACACGGAGATCCAGAAGCTTCCCTAAGAATTCTGAAGAATGATTTTATTGATGATTTTGGAACGAGTAAGGAGTCAATTTCCAATATAATCGATGACGACGAGGTGAAAAATGGAAATAATTTAAATCGCACAGAAAAAGTGGAAGCGTTATTAAGAAACAAAACTCAGCACGTTGAATTAATACAACCTGTTAATCTAAGATCAAATAACTCAAGTTCGAAGACAACTGAAGACAAAAAAAGTTCTATTGAAATATTAGACGACGACTTTGAAGATAACGCTAATGGTACTGATACTAAATCAAATACTGCAGCAGCAAATCAAACTTTGTATTTACCAGCAGAAAGAAAATCTTCAGAGGAAATCATAGAAGTGAAACCTCAGAAACTACAAGAAATACCTCTAAATTTAAACCATAAAAATTCAGCGAGGAAGGAAGACAGACAAGATGTCAGTGATGGTATCTCTCAGAATATCAAAAGAGATATTCTTTTAGGAAATCTGAATCCATTCTTCACGAATCCGTCAACGAATAGCATTCGCAATACCAACAGTATATTCTTCGACGACATGCTCAAAAAATCAAAAGGTTTGATTGGTCCTATGAATCCTTTTGTTATAAATTCTATATCTTTCGATGGGTCGAGATCAACCACTTCTAGAACACCATCGTTCGCCAGGCTCAAAGTTGCTGCGCCAAAATCATCTGGTGCGGTTAAAACTCTTAAGAGCATTTCTCTCGGTGATGATAGCCCATCGTCTTCATTCGGCTCAAAATTAGGCGGACATTCTTCATCATTAAGCGGACTTTCTTCTAGTCTGGGAGGAAGTTCTTCTAGCTTCGGTGGACTTTCTTCGAGCTTGGGAGGAAGTTCTCCTAGCTTTGGGGGACTGTCCTCTACTTTAGGAGGGCATTCCTCTAGTTTGAAGTATTCTTCAAAAACAGGGAGCCATGCTTCGACTGTACGAGGAAGGCGTCCAGGTTTTTCGAGATTCCGCAATAAGCCTTCCAAGTCCAAGGCTACTACCGTGGAAACTGTTCCAAGTGTTCATTTAGGTGATGGGAAAAAAAGTACACAATTGGATTTTGGAGCAAGTCCATCGTTTAGCTCATCATTTAATTCTAAAAAATCTTCGGTAAAAACCATTCCATCACTCTTGATAAAAGAGGAAGATGAAAGTCCAAAATTCAGCAGTACATATCAAAACAGAGCACCTGCAGCTGTATCATCAGCTTCTTTCACTTTCACACCTAGCGGTAGTCGTTCCCATGGTAGATCAAGTAGTTTTTCTAGGCATTCCAAACCAAAAACTCATTCTAAACCTGCTGTGTCCTTTAGTAACTATTCACCTCCAAGGAAGAGCAGTGGTCACGAAGGAGCAGAAGGGGTCGAAATTCTCAAATCGGTAGATTATTCATTGCCAGAGGAAGTTGGTAAGTCCTTGGAAAAAACTGGACCTTCGAAGTTCAAGAGGAAAGCTGCATTCGAACCTCCAAAAATTCCGGTGTTTAGTATGCAAGCATCTGTGACTGTTGACCCGTTAATGGTAAATTTCGATATGTATCGAAAATCTCAGGATAATTCTTTCAATCCTTACTTGGTCAATACTCAGATGAAACAGTTTAAAAGGAATACTGAAAAAGCTAGAAGTTTCGAGTTCAGACCAAGCCTTCCTGACAGTAGAACAAGACAAGTTAAGGAGTTCAACCCAGAATTAAGAAAAAAGTCTTATTTCCAACCTTCGTTGCAATTCCAAACTATCACTGAATCGCCGCATGATAACATTGAGATGATAGAGGCATATGCTCCTGAAGATGAAGGGGTAGATGATATACAGAACATTGAAAACTTCGAAAGTGACATGCTCTTCAAACCGTTCTTTGCCACACAATCACCCAAAAGCTTCCATATGAATAAAAACAAACCTAATGAAAGATCTCCAAGGAGTTTTCATAACCTAGATATAAACTTTGCCACGCAGTCGCCAAGAAGTTTTCAGATGCCAGAATCATCTCCTTTCAGGTACTTCGGTAATGTACATATGATAGATTTGTCGTAGTTCAGATTTGAGTTAGCATCCAAATTCATTTATACATAAAAAATGTCGCGAAACTGGATTAAAAGTGAGTTTTTAAAATGAAAATTTTGTAAGTGTAGATCAGTTAAGCAATCAGAATCGAAAGAACGATCTGCTAAAAATGGTTTAGGTGTCAAAACAGCAGAAAGAACTTGTGAAATGAAAACAATACTTTTTGATTTACACTTTTTTATTGAGTAACTGATGACGCGTTTTGTTTAGATTGTAACTTCTTCAGATCATACTTCAGACCACAGAACAAACTTGGCTTGCATACAGAAATAGATTGGTCTAAGTTGAATGCTAAGTAATATTCGCTTTTTCTCTTTAAATTTTCTGCGTAATAACAAATAATGTAGCTCGGAAATCGTAAAGCAGAGTTCGAGAAATGTAAGTACGAAGAATAATTGCTTAGAATGTACGTTTTAGGAGAATTACCTGTAAAGCTTTTATGTGAACGTTATTTTAATAAAAAAATGATAACATATTTTTTTTCTTTCCATACCTATCATAAAAATGTATTATTAATATGAGTTATCAGACATTGTGAAAATAAGTGGACCAGTAACTAATTTTGCACCATTAGCTTTCATCGGGTTATCGAGCCGAAATACAATTATTCTAAGATATGTAATGGGAAATTCTACAGTTTTCCTATAAAATCACGGACCGTAAATTAACTTACATAAACGATTTAATGCCTATCATTATTTCCTCTTCTGTTGTATGAAGATGGTTGAACATTTATGTGTTATGTCAAGGGAATTATTTCTCTAAGGATCATATTTTTTTCATTGTGTAACTTCCTCCGCAATATCTTAGGTGGTATCAATTATTCAATTTCATTCTCTTATACTTCGATTTGAAGGAACTATCATGAAAATATGCAATCACAAATTTTGCATTCTTCCGTATATATCTGTCACAAGTTGTATGGTACATTGGATAATTTTGGTGAATTAGATAATTGGTTACTCTGAGAATTTAATGGCAAGCATAATGAAAATTTCCTCACTTGACTAGAATATTTTCGAAAATGCAATACAGCCAGTTCTATTAGAAATTTATACCAACCTCTGAATTCTGAAGAAAGTACCTTTATATAATATTATTTAAAAAATTTCATCTACTTCCTGTCAGCTTATAGAATTTTCTCATACCAATCTGTAGTCACTTCCTAAATAGAATTTTTTTTTTGGTCTGAAAACATGATCTGTGTAAATACAAGGTAGAAAAAGTTAATAGAACAAGATTCCGGTGCAATATTGTAATGATCTAAAGATTCAATATTCCTTTTTTGTATTGTTATACCTAGAGAGGCTGCGTGGCACAAAACTGTACTGTTCTGTAAACTCAATAAGTTTCAAATCTAGTCATGAAATGAAGTTTTTATAGTCAATATTAATTATATTAATGATATAGTATATATTTTTCAATATACATAGTAAAGGTTTTCTGAATAATGATTTTAATTATAACTTCAAATTAAACAGTCATCAGGTTGCCTCAAAACTGAAAGTTTATATAATGTTCCAAATACTAACGGTTTTTTCTATTTGTATAAAAATAAGTTGCATGTGGCCATTGGTACTTAGTAAGCTGCATGTGGTCATTCTTACTAAGTAAGGTTAGTTGACCAATGCAATATGTGACAGATGGCCGCAAAATAAAATGAAAATGGAATATAATAGAAAAGAAGTAACAATTTTTTCATTTAAACAAAATAAAAATTATTTAAATATTTTAATATTTACAGATATATTCTGTTAGCCTTCAACATATTTAATTTCAAAAAATTATATTTAATATAATAACTTCAGGAAGTAAATTAATGTCATATAAATACCACTTATATCAAACGACATATAAAATAAATACTGAATTGAATCAGTCCTTACTGGTGAAAATCCATATTAAGTAATATTTAAATAAGTTTATTCTGATTTTCACAAACTTTTATTGTTATGTTTACAACAATCGTTTCGCTATCACAGGAGCATCATCAGGCAAGATTATATTTTGAATAACATTCATTTTAAGACATCCAAATGATATAACAAAATCCAATAAATATAAATTGTTAACAAAAATCCTATAAATTAAATATTTTGAGTAGACACATTTTTTTTTCTGCTCATCCCTCTTATGAAAACAGATATCTCTCGAAAATGTTTAACATAATCTTAAGAATTTCATCATGAAACTATCTTACTTGAAATATTCAATATTATAGGATATCTAACTAAGTTACTTCTTGGAAAATCTCAAGATATGTAAAATCATTACTAAAAAAAAAGTTTTAAGAGAGACTTTGCTTCGTTACTACTCAATCATATTCATATTCAATAAAATATAACATCAATCAACAAAAAATATTTTTTTATCTTTTCAGAAAGCTTCTGATAAATGAATATGGAAAATTTAAATCTTAGTCACTTAGTTAGATATCCAGTAAAATTGAATATTCTAAGAAAGTTTTATGATGAAATTCATAAGGTTATGTTGAATATTTTTGAAAGATATCTGTTTTCATAAAAGGGATAGCAGAAGCAGAATTTTGTCTACTCAAAATATTTAATTTATAGGATTTTTGTTAATAATTTATATTCATTGGATTTTGTTATATCATTTGGATGTCTTATAATGAATGGTTATTTTATATGTCGTTTGATATAAGTGGTACTTTTATGACATTAATATATTTCCTGAAGTTATAATATTGAATATAATTTTTTGAAATTGATAATGTAGAAGGTTAACAGAATATATCTGTAAATATTAAAATATTTAAATAATTTTATATACCTTCTATCAAGTAAAAATCTCCATTCATTTTATTTTGAAATAAAAATTATTCTTCAACATCTATTTGTTTATCAGTTACAATAATTCATTCATTAATTCAACTACAACTGTTTTTCCAACACTCTAATTTCATCAAGTTTACATTTTGAACTAAATCTTAAAATGACACCTTCATTTCTTATATAGTTAAAAACTTGAAAAAAGAAGTGGTACAGCTAACTGTCAATTTTCGGAAATAAAGATGAGAAAAACCTATGAAAAAACAGATACAAATAACCATCAGTTTACCGATAAAGAAAAATATGTGAAAAAGAGGTGTACAAATAACGATAAAATATATTGAGGCCATTCATCAAAATACCTCACTGAGTGAAAATATTCAACAATTGAGATCTTGCGACATTTGTTTGGTTAATGTGAAGAATTTTAAGGTTTGGAACATTCAATTTCATTATGGATAATTTCATAGTTATTGTTGAAATTATGTCTAAATTCTTTCAAATGACTGGTATATGTTGAACACGAGATTTCTAACGTATAACTTCGCTAGTGTTCGTGAATTTTTTTCTTAAGGAATCTAACTGTTTGACCAATATATACCTTAGGGCAATCACTACAAATCAAATTGTAGACTCCAGATTTATTGTCTGATTGTATTTGTTTCGGTTTCGTTATATTATATATGAATTCCTAAATTATTAACCGTTCCAAAATCTACATTTGAGTTAAATTTCATTCTGAAATACTTGGCAATATTATCTGATATTCAGCTCACGTAAGGGATGGAAATGTATTTTTTAGTCAAATCTTTTTTAATAGGGTGAACTAAATTCAACGCAATTTTTTTTGGTCAAGACTTTTGTTTGTTAAAATTGGACTATAGCCGTTATTTAATGCGATTTGTCAAATCATATTAAATTATATTTAAAGGTTATTGCGATTTATCGGTATTTAACCAATCTATCTGTGATATTCCGCCATTTTCAGGTTAATGGTATGAATTGTGATATACTACGTATACTATGTATACTACGTATACGTATACGTATACTACGTATACTATGTATACGTCGTTTCACGAAAAATACTGTAGTTCTGCAGATCATCACTTTGAATTTTGAAATTAAGGAAATGTTTATTAGAATTCTTTTCTTTCTCAAAAGTGAATGTGATGTTTGCATGAATTTTATTGATAAGGAGATAATTTTTATAGTTGAATTCATTCAAAATAAATTTCCATCAAGTGAGGACCGATTCAATTAAATTTTTCACAATAATTTTCAACATCTACACGGCTTATGTCCCCACCTCTTCCTAGAGATAAATCCTTAGCTTAGGTGAAAAGACAAGTCAGGATTTCTTCTAAAAAAAACTAAACTAATCAAAATCGACTGTTGGTTTTTATTTATTGCACATGTGATTGATTGAAACTTTCAGCTAAATTATAGGTAAACTTTGGAATTGCGGGTATTTTAATAGAGAACCTTTATTTTCGTGCTTTTTTAATGTGCTTTACTAATTTATTATCAATTGCCTCTCCTAAGATACTATTCGGTTCCACTTTACCAGTTGTGTATGAGTCATTTTTTATTTCTTTTCAAGGCCTTATCTCGGAAAGTTGCAACTTTTTAGGCTTCGTTCACAGAAGAATTTGCTTAAGTAAAATTACCACAATTCGAGTTCTTCCTTTTATACTTTGTTGGCAATATCTTCAGAAAGCTGTCAAAGAACGTTCAACTGTAGAGAGACGGACGGAAAAATATATGACCATCATTTGAAAACTGCGTGTGAGAGATAGTTAGCGAGAAAAACAAAAACTCGCCCTACATTTTTTTGCAATATTTAGAGCATATAATTTTTTCATTGAAATTATAGTAACCCAATTGATTGGAACTAGCGATAAATTGCTCTCATATATTTAGCGTAATGTGTACCATAAAACAACTATAAAATTTCACAAGGTTTTGTACTTGTCCGTACCTCCAGGAGTTTCTGAAAACTCTTACGTTTCTATGTGATCGTCTAATGTACGGGAAGAGAAATCTACGTTGTGTAGACAACCCAAATTACACCAGGTCAAGGAAACAGTGGCGGTAAGTTCAAATATTCAAACTGGTAACTGGTGGATCACACAGTTGGACATCGCAAATAAGAAAGCAATATTAATGAATACAACAAAGAGAGAAAATAAACAATATAAATAGATAACTTGTGAGTTATGTAACGCTTTAGTCATATACAAAAACAATGCATTTCGGTACAACATTCCGCTTCAATAAATATCACTAAGGCTAAAATACAGAATGAAAATAACTTTTATCAATGTGTCTGTGTTCCACAGAAAAAATTTAACATTATTTTCCGTTATTTCATTATTCAAATTGAGAAATATCAATGCGCATTTCATTTACTGTGATAACAAAAATTATTTGAGAAAGTGTATGCAAGCTAAATTTAGAGAATTAATTAGTAAGTAATCAAAACGCCATTTCTCTAACATGTGGTGTAAAGAGGAAGAAAATTGAAAAAAGTTTACTAGAGAGTTACTACCAAGCAGTAAGACCATATTTTAGACCAAATCATTCTGTCAAGAAAGTACCGGGAATTATCATATTAAATCTGGCGGGGCAATGAGGCAGGTGAAAATTTTTTTTCCTAGGTTGGTACCACTGCCCTTGATTACTATGCCAAGCTTGAGAGGGATCTGTCAACTAGTGTGTTTGCAACAGCTGATTAAGTCAGTCGATGTCAGAGTGCGTGCCGATTTTTACTATGGGTGATTACGTTGAGCAAAGAATTTGTTTAAAGTTTTGTGTTGCAAATGAATTTTTTCGTGTGCCGATGCATTGAAAATGTTGCAAAAGGCCTTTGGTGATAATGCTCTATCGAAAACTCCCGCATATCAGTGGTACAGAGCCTTCAAGGACGGTCGTGAAGTGGTCGCCCATCGACGGCTTCGATCGAAGATAATGTCGATAAAATTAAGGAAAGGGTGCTGGAAAACCGTCGTACCAGCTTTAGAGAGATAGCACATGATCTTAAGATATCCCACGAGTCCGCACGTACGATTTTGATTGATATTTTGGGCATGAGAAAGGTGGCCGCACGACTCGTACCGAAAGACCTGAATTTTCTTCAAAAACGTCATCGCGAACAGGTTGCTTCAGACATGCTGGATCGCTGTAATTCCGATTCTACATTCATGGAACGCATTATAACTGGTGATGGAACCTGGGTCTACGAGTACGATATGGAAACAAGCCAGCAATCATCGGAATGGGTGGCAAAAAATGAGCCGAAACCGAAAAAACCACGCCAAAGCCGCTCGAAAATGAAGGTGATGCTCATTGTTTTCTTCGATATCCGTGGCGTGGTGCACTACGAATTCGTTCCAGAGGGTCAGACGGTAAACAAGGAGTATTACCTAGGCGTTATGAAACGTTCTGCGTGAGCGTATCCGTAAGAAGCGGCCAAATTTGTGGGCGAACAACTCATGGATTTTGCATGACGATAACGCGCCTTCTCACCGAGCTACGATTGTGACTGACTTTCTCGCCAAAAACTCAACAAACGTGCTTCAGCAACCACCGTATTCGCCGGATTTGGCTCCCTGCGACTTTTTCCTCTTCCCAAAACTAAAATTGCCCCTTCGTGGCACCCGTTTTGAGTCGATTGAAGCCATAAAACAAAATTCGGCGCGAGAGCTAAAGTCCATCCCGGAAAGCGCCTATAAAAAATGTTTCGATAATTGGAAGTGCCATTGGCATAGTTGTATTGGAGCAAATGGAGCCTATTTTGAAGGCGACCCAATAAATTTTGACGATTAAATGTAAAAATGTTGTTTTAATTGAAAATTCCCGGTACTTTCTTGACAGAGTAGTATGTCTCTCTATTCAAGAAAAATTTTAATTTCCATTCATGTGATTGATAGTTGACAATTAAAGAAAAATAGTCTGATAGCAGACAGTTTAAATCAAGTAAAATTATAGGTGATGCTGAATACACTGGCCGTTCAAAGATAGAAATATTAATTTGGGGTCGTGGACAAGAATTCCAAATTTTAAGAAATCCTCTGCAGCGTAACTTTCTAAAGGTCAGCATCTCACTAGTGACAAAAATCAACCGATTCAAGTGGTTTTAATGAAACATATTGAAATTGAAAAAATTCAACAAGTATTTCCCTGAAATCTTCCATTTCAATAAGCATTGGCTCTTTAGATCAAGTAGTTTAACAATAACAACCACTATTGTTGGCTCATTGCTGAATTTAAACGTGATCATACGAACACCGATAATGCACTTTGCTCTGGTTCTATGAAAGAGATAGCTACAAAAGTCTACAAAATATTTTGACTAATCGTAAATTAAAGATGCAGGAGATAGCTGGCACTCTAAACATATCGAATAAATGCGTAGGCTCTATTTTGCATGAAAATGCGTTTGATATTGGTGAACATTTCGTGTTTGCTAACAGTGGAGCGAAAACAATAACGAGTCGGTTATTGCGAGTGCTGGTTGAAACTGTTTATTCTGAAAATTTTTCGGATTTTAGGATATATGGGTTAACATGGCCCACCTGGATCGATTTAACGAGATAAGATATGCCAAATATGCAGAAAACAAGGTCTTTCACCAAGACAATGCACAGTGTTACAAGTCGTTGGCTACGATGAGAATATTACACAAATTATACTTTGAATTTCTTCCGTACCCACACCCTTATTTTCCAGATATTGCTCTTAGTGATTTTTATCTGCCTACAGACCTGAAGGAGATTTGATTCGAATGAAGGGGTGATCGCCGAAATAAACTCCTATTTTGGAGCCAAAGGTAAAACTTTTTCAACAACAGTAACGGAAGGTTACAGAAATGCTGGAATGATTGTATCACTCTTGTATGAATTTATGTTGATGAATAAAGTTGTTGGACAATTATACGCAATCTATAATTTCCCAACTTGTATAATGAGCTGCGTACCCTTAAATTGTTTTGATTTTAACATTCCTTCTGCTTTCTAGGACAAAAACAAGTTGATACTCTATGCTGGCGAACATTCTGTAGCCGAAGTTCTAAACTTAATCTTGAAAACCAATCATAAAAATCTCTTCTCTCGTCTTCTTGTCTGATCTCTAAGATTTGTTAAAACGTGTATTGTAACTACGTGTCGATTCTCACTGTATAAATATTCAAAATTGCGTTTCTTGCTAGAAAATGCAATTGGACTGTGTCGATAGGATAGTTCAAGATAGAAATTGTCCAAGTACTATTAGCTTCATTCAAGGTCATCGGGTAATTCAAACCAGAAATTGCACAAGTGTAGTGTTAATCAAAATAAGGCATTCGTGTCAAATTGAATCCACTATACAACAACGAACTTACATTTAAAAAGAGAAGCCACGTATATTTACAAGTATAATGTGAACCACATGACTATCAAATAAACCTGTAAAGTGTTACGTGTATTTTATCTACCACCTAGCATCTGTGTGATACATCCATCTCAAACAAATTACAGTCCACAATCCAAGATAGATAGATCTGCAAATGATTTACCTAAATGTTGAGCAAACTTAACTGGGCATAACTAGAAGGTGAGATAAAACTTGTGAAAAGTTCTCAGTACAAGAATATGAAAATACCATATCTAGCTAACTACAGATGTAGCGATCATGTGCGATGAATATACTTTGAAAACTGAAAATAAGATTCTTCAGATCGAAAATTTTCACTTGAAATCTCTTCTAGAGGAATCAAAAAGTGAAAATATAATACTGATGGAAAATAAAACTTTTGATTGAAAAAAATGTGAACCCTGAGAATCAAATAAATACAGGTAGCATTACATCGAAAAAATCTGTGAAAACAAATTTTCCAAATCTTTTCAACAGCTTTATTTCGATTTTACCTCTAAAATGATTGAAAAGTTACAGAAATCTCCTATTGATGCTTGGAATAGACTTGATAGATCCTTCTTTATGTTTGAGTTTTCACAAATAGTGAAGTTGAAAAATAAATTTTCGTATGGTTTTGATGAAATACCTGTGAGAATTCTCAAAGTGTCAATATATGCCACATTCATCTTCAATCTCTCATTCAGGGAGGGGATTTTTCCTGATAACCCAAAGATTGCCAATCTCAAGCATCTGGACAAGAAAGGTAATATTAGTGATCCAAATAAGTACCGACGAGTAAGCATTTTATCTTCTTTCTCCAAGGTCTTCGAAAAGATTTTGTCCAACAGACTACTAATTGTTTTTGTGAGTTGTGATCTCATAATATCAATATGATTTTGTAAATAATGAAAATGTAGAAACTACCGCTTTTGAATTCATTAATGAAAAGGAAGAGACACCAATGGGCCTGTTCTTAGATATCGTAAAGCTTCCTATTGCGTGGAACATGGTATGCTTCTAAAAATCGTTGAATCTTGTGGGATAAGAGACAATCAGTTGAAGCTGCTAAAAAGTTATTTGTCTTCAAGAGAACAGAAAGTTGTCATGGAGGTGAAGGGAGAAATGTTGTCCTAGAATGAGGAAGTAAATTAAATGGGCGTTCCTCAGGGTTCTATTTTAGGACCAGATATTTTTATTGTGTACATAATTAACTCTCCCAAAGAGCATGATTTAAGGTAATATTCCTTAAGGATGTTTGCAGATGATAGAAATTATTTGATCCGGTCCTCATTCAGTGGGAGATTTATGTTGTAATAACAATCCAATTCTGAATATTGGTGAAACTCAGTGAATGATTTTATAGCGATAGAAGTAAGAGAAACTACCCCGAATCGCTAAATATCTTGGGAGATTAAATCAGTGTTCAGGCTTGTATTATTAAATATTGATTTTTTTTCAATAAACATAGGCATCATTTTGAAACCCATAAAAATGAATTCTACCAGAAAGAACCAATTCATGAAACGGTGCTCAGGGAAAGCTGAATACATGGCTATCAGCTTATTCAAAATATTACCCTTAAAGGTTAGAAATCTTTATTGTTGATTCAAAATCAAAAAGGCCTTTTATGTTCTAAGCTATGAACCATATAGTGTAAATTAATTAAGATATTTTGTAGGAAGATTTAATTATAATTTAGTGTAACTATTTGTTTTTTTATTTGTTGACTCCATTGTTACTACTATTATTAACAGTGTAATTTTTTTGGATTATTATTATTATCAAATGAATCTGTTAATTGTCTTTAATCCACCAGCCTGCACCAGTGTGATATATCCATTTCAAACAAATTACAGTCTACGAGGTAGATAGATCTGCGAATGATCTACTCAAGTGTTGAAAAAAAATCTCAATATTTCCGCATCGAAACTCAAAGGCCGTGGGACGATAAGTATACCGAATCGGCCCCAGATAGGGATCGGGCTCATTTTTTCAAGGAATATTTGTACCCATGAGATACTTCGATGCTTCGAGTTTCAGGTCTTTATCTATAACCACTTCGAAGTAAATCGAAAAATACTGAAAATTAGAAAAAATTGATGTTCTCAGAGCGTACTTATTCGATTGATCTGAAAATTGGATATGTTTTGGGGGTTGATGGTGGCTATCTGGAAAAAAATAAGAGCTATTTTGGCTCACAAAAACCTAAAAAAAACGAGTTTATATTTTTAATTTCAATTTTTAAGCATCTTACCATTACGACACAGTTCTGAAAATATTTTTTTTGAATTCCTCATCCAATTTTCTATGAATCTATGGTCTTTCGAAATTTTTAAAAATGGTACTACATATTGAAAAAAAATAAAAACCATTTTTTGTTCAAAAATCGGGTTTTTCTAATAATTTTACTCTTGAACTGATAAAATACAAAACTTACTCGTTTACTAAGGTAGAGAAAACTAAAAAGGAAATAAAATATCCTTACATTATTAAAATAATTTCATTCAATGTACTTAACTATTATTAAAAACTCTATCAGTAACTGTAATGAGTAAATCAGTATTTATTACTATTGTTTATGTAAATCAACGTTGTTTCAGAGAACTTAAACGTTCCCGCCCAATATTCAATGAATTTAACAACCACAAGATGGCACTGTATTTCGAAATTGGTAACACTGTTTTTTTTTTGTGAAAAGTCACTAGATCTGTGGATAACCTAAAAATTACTGAGTGTTGACATTCCAAAGAATTGGCTGTACTATTATCTATATTTAGTTATTATTTTCAATTGTTTAAATAACTATTTAAGTGAAAATATATCGACCCCTGAAGCTAATAATCCAAAGTGTTGTATTTGTTCGAAGTACCTGAAAAAAATGCCGGGTACTCCAAAACATATAAAATCTGACGAAGAAGCTGAAGAGTTTTCAACTGTTTTTGAGTGTCCGATTGTAGTTGGTGATATTCTTTGTTCGAATTGTCGCGTAAAAAAATATAAAAAAACCAAACTTGAAGATGAGAATCAGGAATTATCGTTGGAAGATGAACTACCTTCAGATAGGAGTGATCTTTTAGAAAGAACAGAATCGAGTTTATCAACGATGACTATCTCTCAATCAAGTACTGATGATCCATCTATTCATTTAGATGTTGCCTATGATGATGAAATAGAAGAATGTATAGAAGTTCAAATGAAGAGAACTGTTGCGACTCATAGATATTGTTGTGTATGTTCTGTCTCAAATCAAAATCTAGTCGTTGTTCCTCAAGATGCCCGTATGCAATGCTTTATAAAGAAAAGAATTTTTATTTCGAATGGGAATCGATGCTGCAGCGATCATCTCATAAAAAAACGCTTTTATACGGAGAATTTGAACCACTTGAAAGTTTATTCTAATTGGAGTAACTTAGGATCTTCAGAATTGTCTGAAATGATGGAAAGTTTGGCTGTAGAATGTGATTCGACACTTCTCGATAAAATGGATGATTTTCGAATAACTGATGAGCAACTTTTTATATTTACTGGATTACAACGTGAAAACATACTCGAATTGCGAGACTTATTGACAACTATTGGAATACAGATTCCCGTTCAGTTATTCAAGCTCTCATTGTATCCTTATTTAAGTTACGTACCGGTAACTCTAACAGGTTGATATCAGCGACCTTACAATTGGAAAATGAGATGCTGGTTTCAAAATATTGTGACCAAGTGATCCAATCATTTGAGAAAGATATATTACCTCAGTACTTTGGTTTTCGATCTATGTCTCGAAAAAACCTCATTGAAAATCATTCATCACCACTTTTGAAAAGTTTGTTTGCTGATCGTAGTGATAAGCTTTTCTTGATTTGCGATGGAACGTATGCTCGGCATCAAAAGAGCTCTAATGACGCTTATCAGAGGAAGTCTTTTTCTGGACAGAAGAAAGTACCGTTATGTAAGCCATTTACTATTTGTACTACCAATGGATATATAGTAGATATGTTAGGGCCCTACCATGCCAATGTAAATTATGCTAGTATAATGAAAGAAATTATCGATACTGCTGATGGTATTACCAATTTGTTGGAACCTGGTTATGTTTTTGTTCTTGATAGAGGGTTTCGAGATGTTCAGGCGCACTTAGAAGAAAAAGGTTATGAAGTGTTAATGCCAGCATTGAAAGGCAAAAGAAATCGGTTAACAACTTCTGAATCTAATTCATCAAGATACGTCACAAAGATTCGTTGGGTAGTTGAAGCAGTACACGGAATGCTGAAACAAAAATATCGTCTACTAGACCTAAAATTCGATAATAAAATGTTACCCAGAGTCAGTAATTTTATAGAATCGCATCATTTCTTCACAATCAGTACAACAAACGTCTTATTTCTGATGAAAAGTACTCAGACGAAATTGTTGAAATGATTAAATCTCGAAATTACACAAATAATACACTTGCTGATGAAGTCGATAAAAATGGTTGGCAGGGAAAAAAACTTCCTTTCGAAACGATTTTGTCCTCTGATTTGATCAACTTTCCAGAAATGACAGAGAAAGACCTGAAACTTTTCTTTACCGGTTCTTATCAATATAAACAAGCAGTATCATATCTAGCAGAGACGATTGACGAGTCTGATAATATGACTATCCAGTTTGTCAGAGATAAAACCAATATTTTAAAGGCTCAAGTGCAATCTCGTCATATTAATAGAAAAGTGTACAGATGTTTCATTGAATATAAACCTGATACTATTGGATGGAGTAGAATATCAAGATATTGCTGTGAATGCGCTAATGGATTGAGGACAATCGGTTGTTGTTCGCACGTTGCTGCAATTATTTTCTATTTGGCATACGGGCGATATTTGGCTAAAATCCCCAGACCAGCAGCAGTACTCAACACTTTATTTAATAAAGATAATATTACTCCTGTGATTGATGAAGATAGCGACGAAGACTAGTCACAAATTAGGAGAACAATTTTATTTATCATTTGTAGTAGATTAATATATTTAATTACAGTTTTAATTGTTTATGGATGAAATATCAGCGTTGAAATTAATAAATAAAAAAAATTATTTTAATAATGTAAGGATATTTTATTTCTTTTATGGTTTTCTCTACCTTAGTAAACGAGTAAGTTTTGTATTTTATCAGTTCAAGAGTAAAATTATTAGAAAAACCCGATTTTTGAGCAAAAAATGGTTTTTATTTTTTTCAATATGTAGTACCATTTTTAAAAATTTCGAAAGGCCATAGATTCATAGAAAATTGGATGAGGAATTCAAAAAAAATATTTTCATAACTGTGTCGTAATGGTAAAATGCTTAAAAATTGAAATTAAAAATATAAACTCGTTTTTTTTTAGGTTTTTGTGAGCCGAAATAGCTTTTATTTTTTTTCCAGATAGCTACCATCAACCCCCAAAACATATCCAATTTTCAGATCAATCGAATGAGTACGCTCTGAGAACATCAATTTTTTCTGATTTTCAGTATTTTTCGATTTACTCAGAAGTGGTTATAGATAAAGACCTGAAACTCGCAGCATCGAAGTATCTCATCGGTACAAACATGAGCCCGATCCCTATCTGGGGCCGATTCGGTATACTTATCGTCCCACGGCCTTTGGTGAAAAAATTTTCACTCCATTAAACCAGGAAACTTATCAGCCGATATGTTACAGTATTTAATTCTAGGATTTCTACCAGAACTGATTTCGAATACTCACAGTTATTTGAGCTTTCCAAAATTTATCAGTGTATACCTTCGCTTCGTATATTTATTGAATAGTATCAATAGACAATTACTCAAAGCGACAAAAAATTAGTATTGAAAACCATTATGGAATGCAGAAATGAAGTATAGTGAAAATATATTTCAAAATTACTGAACATGACGATTTCCATTAATGAGTAACAATGTCGTCAGTACATTATCGAATTTCTAGCAATTCTTTTGGGTACCTAATCAGAATGCAACCGGAGGCAATTCAAGCATAAATCAGGTCAGATCAGATATCTTCAGTTACATCTCACATCCTATGTATTAATAAATATTAACTAGGAATGTTTCGCTATTACCTGGAGAGAAATGGTCTAGAACGGTTTGTGGGAGCACTTCAAACAACATAATAAACTGTGATTGTTATTGAGAAATCATAACCACAAACTTCATAATTTTTATGTAGTATATTTAATGTACTTTCTCGATATATCATTCATCGGTCATTTTATAATTCAGATTATGAGGGGAACGCTCTAATTCGTGAAATTTAATTGAATTCATCTGAACGAAAGAACGAGAAAGGATGATTAGTGAGCAACATTTGGAGTTATTAGAAATCAACTTCTCGTTATAAATAATGTAAATAACAAACAATATTTCCAGAAATAAGCTTTATTTTAAAGCAGGTATTAAAAGACTGACATGAGTTCAAAGACAAAAATTTTTGCTTTGTCGATCAATGTAGCTAAGTGTGATAGAATACAAAATATACAGGATAGTTCACTTTTTTGTCAAATAGTTTCAATAATCGATATGTTCAATTTCAAATAGAAATGTTTTTCTGTTTTTTCCTGATATCTCTTGAAGGTTTCGATATATTCAGATGAAACTTGGAGGATGAGGTAGTTTTTCGAGTTTGATTAGAATAGCGAACAGAATTTTGTGAGAATCTATGGAGGGATACTGTTTTGTTGTTTGTATGATTACATTTTTCCCTTCTTTCTAAAACGTTTTTGTACTTTGTGTTTTTTCCCTTCACGAGAAAAAATTTTAAAAATTGGTATGCGTCTGAATTGTTCAGGAACATTTTGAAATACAATACTATATTGGGAAACTTGAACATTCTACAATGGGTTTGTAGTGATGCTTGAGCTATATTTATGGGACATGTATGTCTTTAAATTGACATTGATTGCTTTAATCATTGTATAAAAAGTGAATCATCCAATATAACCAGAAAAGACAGAGCCTGATATAAACTATCCAATCAGCTTTAGAGAGAAAATTAGTAAGTTCAGATGTGAAATTCTGCCGAAATGATCTCAAACGATCACAATTGAACTAATGAAAAAATATCGATTGTAAAATTTTATATTTTCTGTACGTGCGCCTGGTTTTGAGGGTATTAATTTTTGGGAAAAAACTTGGTGAACTGATTAACTTTGTACATATTATGTATATATTCAGCTGGTATTGGAAAATTGAGTTCATGAATGGGTATATTTGAGAAAAATATGGTGCTTTGAAATCTTGTTTTCCCAATATCTCGACAGAATAAAAATCTTACGAAATCGAAATAGAGTAGTTATATATTCAATAACATTTCAAATGTTTATATTAAATGAAATAAAAACTGTCATACCTTCTTGAAGCATAGAAAACATATTTGATTAACTGAACATTCGTATATTCATATGTCCATTCTATTGTTTGTATTGTTGTTTTTCTCTGACCTCAAAAGATAATGAAGGTACGTTTAAAGATGATGCTATCTGCCTATATATAAAGGCAATTATCAATAAAGGCATCATATCACCCAGGTGTCATACCTTTTTAAATTCCAGAATTAATGATTTTCTGTCACTGAGAATCTCATATTTGACTCGGTAGTTGGCCATTTTTTTCTTAATGGTCGTCTCTACGGTTTTTTTAATGCAAGAAAGCAATGAAATTGCTCTATAATTCGTACACTCTCACCTGTTTCCACCCTTATAAAGAGGCTTAATTGAATATTACAGAGTAATAGCAGGAATTAATTCACCGGAACCTCTACAGATTTTAATCTGAATAAATCTCATGAAAACATTTAGAATTAAATATTAAAACATGTCCTAAATACACTGTATCACTTTATAGGCATATATTATCATCACATATGGTGAAAATTAACTAATAAAGAACCAAAAGAAATATAAAATAATGCTAAAATTATTTAGACAACACTTTATACATATATATGTTTCGATTGGATGTTAAATAATCACAAGTTCCATCTCCAAAAAATGTTCAACATATAATTCAAAAAAGGGCTGTTTTATTTTCCTTTTTTTAAAAAGCACATATATAGACATTCTCCAGAGAAAGAACCTGATACATTCGGACCCAAAATCTCATCAGTAAGGAGTTATTTGAATAAACAAAATAAACAATATATAACAATACCTTCTTTAACACAACACGTTTAATTGAAGCTTCCCTCAATTTTTGGGGGAATACCTCCTGATTAAATACTTTATTTATGATGGAACATGGGTCTTCTTACATAGTCTGTGATTTCTTTCATTATTTTATATGAGATTTCGTCAAGTACAGGAACCTTATCGTTCACTTCTTCTTTGCATGAATTTTCCATAAAGAACCAATTTTGGAGTTCGTACTAATGAAAGCTTGCGATATTATGTTTTACCATATCAACTGTTAATTTTTGTCCGATAGCAGTTTAGAAGTCAGTTTAAGGTTATCTTCAATAATTTCTCCATTTTCGTTTTTTAATTTATCAACTTTTCTCTCATTCTTTTTGTTTATTGAACATACTTCATTCATAACTTTTCCATAGCCCTTTGTGATTATTTTTGTTTTCTTCGAAATTTTTTTTGTAGTAATTACTCTTTGTCTTTTCGACTAATGAATCCAGAGTATTTTTGAAGCAATGCTATAGTGTTATATTTTCCTTCTTATCTTACAATTTTTTATAGAATACGTCCCGCTGTTTCAAGGAATTTACCATTCTTGTAGTCATCCACTTTTTTCATTTTTTTTATTTGAGGCAATTTCGTGTTTTATTTAATATACTTTACAACCGTGAATCAAGAACTCGACATGTTTCATTTTGAAGGTATTATAATTCATTGTTGATAAATCCTGAAATATGAATATTATTCAATTTGAAATCAACCTCACAACTTCATAAAATTTGTTTTAGAAAATCTAGAAAATGGATAAAAGGAAGCATTTCTTGATTTTTACGAAAAATCCATAGAGTGTAAAGAAAACAATTATAGGCCATACAAGTTACTGCCAACACAATTCCTCACAGAATACCAAAATAGAAAACGCTTAGAATGCTGCAAAGACTGGGGTAAGATCCTTATTTATTAAATTTTATATATATATATATATATATATATATATATATAATTCAAGAACACTAGCCCAGTATCGGTTATAACGGTTTTTATACACGGATAATCATTCGTGTCTAAAAACCTACTAACACATAGACTGCTTAGACTTGTTGAATGACTGGAAAGTTTTAATTAATGTGGACGGATGAATCATCATTTTTCACAGCAGGCGTGTTCAACAGAAAAAATAGGCATTTTGGGAAAATAAAAATCGAAGACATTGATAATGCAATGTACATCAAATTAGAAAATCTGGAAGAATGTTTGTTAACGTTTGGCTTGGCATTGTTTATACTATAATTACGGGGGCTATATTTTTGTAACACGATAACACGTGAGGATTATTTAGAAAATATACTGCTATAGGTGGCTCAGCTTTTGGAGCAAGTGTTTTCTGCTGAAGAATTGGAGTAAATAATTTGGTAACAGGACGGAGCACCCAGGCACAGAGTTTTGTTCATTTCATCCCACCATAAATGCTCAACAATGTTGAGTTCTTGATTCTCATTGTTTTTTAAAATTTTTGTAATCTTTTACACGGTTGTAAGTATTAATAAATATCATATAGTTACCAATGTCGTTTGTTGATTTATCACACCTTTTGGCAACCGATACATGAAGCTTTAAAAATAACAAAGTGTTCAGATTTCTACAATGTGTCACTTCTGTCTACCTGGATTTGTTTAGCCTTTTTCTTCACGAGAGTAGTTAATTGTTGAGTTCTCTATTTACCTAGATGTTTTAAAATTTTATAAGTGGGAAGGCTACAGAAAATGTTCTCAACTAATTTTCCTATACACTTTGAAGGGAACTTTAAAATATAAAAATAATTTTTATTATTATTTAAAATTCTGCTTTTCCAAGTTATTATGCTTTAATTAATTCAATACATCTGTTATATCACATTATCAGCTTCGTTATCAAATTTTCCATATGCAGTTGTAATTATTTCCTAGTCATAATTTTTTTTAGCAGCACATCCTTCTCATCACTAAGAATTTGGTTGATATCATGCAAAAAAAACTTAAAAATAATTTTTTGGAAGTTTTGAGGAAATGGATTCATACTATTCTTAAATTATCTCTAGTCAAGGGTAAGGCCTTGAAATTATTTTCCACTATGGATAAGATTCATTAGCGTGGAAAACAAGCGTTTATTTTTGGCATAAGAATAATTGGAATTAGGAGTATGATCCTCATGAGATGATGAGAGAATTATGTTGTGCTGAAGTTAGAAACCGTAACTATACATAAAATATATTTAATTAGTTTGAGAAGTCGACAGATGATCAATATCTGTAATAACTGTCAACATTATCATAATTTTTAATCGCAAGCAAATACGTTCGAAGAAGCGAACGTGTTGAAATTGGAAACTTAATCAAATCAAGAAGAAAAACAAATTATTTTAGTATTTGCTGCAGAGTGTGACAGTGAAAACTGACGTTTTTGGAACGGTATTGTTAGGTTTGTAGGGTCCTAGCATTTGTTTATCTCTCAAAGCCAAGGAGCTGAGGTTGTTGGAATACCGTGTATTCGCGAAAGCGAAATGACGAATCTGTCATGGCAGTAACAGCGTGAATTCAGTAGCCACTTCAATATTCACTGGAATCAAAGTTCTCCCTCACGTACACTTTTTTCTGTTTGGTTCAAACTGTACACGAGGTGTTTTCACGAACAGAAAGCACCCAAGTACTCCAGGAACGGCTCCAACCAAGTCGACAAGCCCTTATGACCGTTCCAGGCTGATCCGTTCGAAACCATTTAGCTGAACTTTCTTCGAGTACTCGGGCAGTAGGGCGTATTTTACACTTTGACCTGCATTTCTTCCCCTTCAAATTGGCAGTTGTTCAACAGTTACAACCAAAAGATTACGTATAATGACCTACCTTCGCCCGTGAAATGAAGCAGTATTTGCTCGAACTGGGAACCTCATTATTTTTATGTCTGATGAAGCTCATTTACATCTGAACGTCATGGTGAACCAGCTGAACTACTCTTACTGGGAACAAGAAAATCCGAGATTACACGAAAGACCGTTGCTTAGCTATCTTTTATTTATTATTGAGGATACAGTGACCCAAGTTTCATAGTTTTTACTACAATTTCAAACTGGCGTATATTTTGAAAGTTTCATATATTCAAATCAATGAATTTGTGGTTGGATTTTTTTCACGTAAAATTGATATTTGAAATTTTCAAAGCCATTTTAGTTGAGGTATTATTAGGACTGAACTTCAAATAGACATGGTCTATTCAAATTGTTATCTTCCTATCCGCACTTGAAATATACCCTCTAAATTGAAAATTTCTTATTTTCTTTCTTCGGAATTCATCTTGAGAATTGTCCACCTGAGAAATTTGTCATCTATGGCTGAAATTTAATTATTTGATAGGGTGAATTTCGTAAAATATTGATACTTATTCGGATGAAATTATAATGATTCAAACTAAAAATATTGATTAAGACATTCAAGAATATTTCATTTCAATTTTTAGTCAATTGGTATTTTGAAGACACTGCTGATTACTTTTACTACTGATTATAGTTCCAATGCTCTATTTGCTCCTGGTTTTCCATGGATGTATCGGGTGTTTATTTTTAGAGTGATAGAAATGTTCATAGGGAAAGCTGTGATTTGACAGAAGGTAGAAGCCATGTTGTTTTGACATTTTGTTCAGTAAGCGTTGACCAATTATCATGGAAAGACTCACGCCGCAACAACGTTTACAAATTGTTGAAATTTATTTCCAAAATCAGTGTTTTATTCGCCAAACTTGCGACATAACTTCACTGGATTATTTCCTTTGGGGTTATGTCAAGTCATTGGTTTTTGGTGATGAACCAGAAACAATAGACGCTTTGGAAGCCAATTAACTCGTGTTATTGATTTAATAAGGCCTAAATTATTCTAAAAAGTGGTCCAAAATTGATCTGGTCGGATGCGGCTCCTCAGAGCTAGTCGTGGTGGACATATGCCGGAAATTATTTTTAAAACATAAATGTCATAAAATTATCTTTCAATTAAAAAAATGTCTTCAATCTCAATTTAAATGTGTTTTATATCAATTTAAAGTTTTATCACTCTAAAAAAAAACACCCGATATTTAGCATTGAAATATAGATTGTAAATTTCATGTGAGTTTGTGAAAGATATTTTCAAGCTGCTAAATTTCTTGAGCTATCCTTTATGAAATTGGTCCAAAATATGATAATTTCATGAAATATATATATTATATAAAATGAAATAACAAAAAGGGGGTTTCTACTTTATAGAAGACTTTAACAATATCTTAAACATCAAATAGATTAGTTCTGCTTACCTCAATACAGCAATTTCATAAATTTTTCTTCTCAAAACCTTTTTAAACTTGAATTAAGTAAATGTCTTAGAAAACACAGTTTCAATTTAATAGACATATAGAGTTAACACTCATAAGCACCAAAAGGAATAATTATATTTTGGTTTTTCAGTCATACAATCACTATAGTTCTATGTTCATTTGTAGAAAGGCATGAGGTTTGTCGGGTGAGATATATTTTTATTAATTATTTTTATTTTATGGATACGAAGTGCGACTCATGGCCCTTTTGAAGATGTGCTGCATGTTTTTGAAGTTTTTTTGAACGAGAAGACTTTTCAAAGAAGTTCTTGAGAATATGATGTGCATTTTTGGAGAGGAATTTGGTTTTCATAATATGTCGCTACGAAACAAACGGTTATATCCTTCAAGTATTTATTCAATATTTTCAATTAATTTTCCATATTTTCTTCCGATACTTCTAATCTTTTTGATGCTATGTAATGAGTGTTAATTCTATATGTCTACTAAATTGGAAGTGTATTTTCTGAGACATTTATTAAATTTAATTTTAAGGCGTTTTTGAGCGAAAGTTTTCATTGAATTAAAATTTGAAGTGAGATGAACAGAATTAATCTGTGTGATAATTTAGATATTTTGAAAGCCTTCTAACAAGCAATAACCCCCTTTTAATTTTTTTAAAATATTTTGTGATATTTGTTCAAATTCACCATTTAGATGTAAAGTAACGACAAGAATGCAAAATTTCGTGAGGATCGTGGTTAATATGAAAGATACAGGGTTATCCAGAATAAAAGCTGGAATTAATCCTCCAGAGCCTCTATAGATTTTAATCTAAATAAATCTCATGAGAACATTTAGAATTAAAGATAACAACATGTCCTAAACAGAGTGTATCACTTTATAGATATACATTGATGACTCGCCGGCACATTTCAGGCAATATCTCACCAATAACTTGGCGGATTTTGTTTTTCAGATCGTCAGTAGTCTTAGGATTATCGGTATAAAAACGCTCCTTCGCAAAACCACGCAAAAAAAAATCCAAAGGCGATAAAACACTTGTCCTTGTTAGCCATTGTAGAAACGAGAAATAACGCGTCCTGGTAATTTTTCTTGCAGTAAATCCAAAACGGGTCGTGTTTTGTGACTTCTTGCACCGCCTTGCTGGAACCACATCTGTTCCAATTCCATATCATTAATTTGAGGCCAAAAAAATCGGTAACCATTTGGCTATAGCGATGAAAATTGACGGTTTGGGTGAGACCTTTTTCATTTTCAACGGAATTCAGGCCAATCACTCCACCAGACCAAATTGCACACCATACAGTGACTTGTTGTGGATGTAGTGGTCTCTCAGCTTTTACATGTGGATTTTCACTGCCCCAGATGCGATAATTCTGTTTGTTTCCATAGCCACCGAGTGAAAAAAGTGTTTCGTTGTTGAAGAATATTCGATACGAAAAATCGTCATCCAAACGTTGTTGTTCAAACATACAATCGGCATATGTTCTACGCATTCCATGGTCAGCTGGCTTCAGTTCTTGTATCATCTGAACCGTGAGAGAGGCTCAAAATTCTGCGCGCCGATGAATTGATAAATTCGGATCTTCTTCAACACTTTCGCTTACAGTAGATATATTTTTGGTCGAGCGTGCATTTCGATGATGTATGGGTCTTAAGAGATCAGCAACAGATCCAGCCTCTTCGAATTTTTCTACTGTGTTACCAATTGTACGCTCAGATCTACGATTATGTCTACCATTATCTGCTTGTACTGCACGAAACGTACTTACCACAGAATCATTGGGTTTCTAGCAAGTTTTCCACAATTTTCAAACTTTCAGCAGTAAATAAACGACCCACACTGTTGAATGCCTAACCTGCAACTAAACATATGAGGCTTCGGATCATAGTTTTTGTCGACAAATGACATTGAAACAAAACTGTGAAATTCGGACCACGAAATGGATAACCCGTTATGTTGTAGAGTTGCAAATTGAATAATGTTACATTCATGAAATTGTTATTTAATAAGTATATTGTAAAAAGTCCCAGAAACTTATGTTAATTGAATTTAATCATGCAAACGAATTTCTTATTGAACCTTAAAGTGAAAAAAAGGTACCTCTGATCTGAAATATTTTGTATTTGATCATATCGCACTTATTGGGAAAACTATTAAATTTCAACAAAATGTACTATACGACTGTCTTAACTGTTAATGAAATTTCTTGAAGTTGATTTCAATCTTTCGATAAGATTCTGCTGGAGGAACTAATGAAAACAATGTCGAACTAATGAATAACAATTTATTTTTTGGCGGAATACTACTAGCGTACTGGAGAATCGCTATACCGTTTAACGAAGAAGGAAAGTGGAAAAAGTATTTAGGAAGCATTAATTGCCATATAAAATCGGTGGTTCTGCAGAATTCCCTCATATTCTTCCGTCTGGTGCTCCTGAACAAATATGAAAGTGCTTCTCGTAAGTACCTCTCTTTCGAGTTAAATTAATCGTGTTTTGTGCGGTTTTATGGTATCAATCGGAAGGTGCTCTAGCTTGAGTTTGTGTTCAAGTGTTTTCTGATGGAAGTGTATCGATTTCTTCATGTTAATGTGTCTACTTCTGGAATTCTTTAATACCGCCTGGTTATTCCTAGTTTTCGGCAAATAGTTATCCTTTTGGCTCAAACTCTAGCAGATATCTATTGATTCTATTTCTTTCGACCAAAATTTTACGGTTCTGATGCGCATTTCTTTCTGGAGCTTTTGAATTCAAGGATATAAGTATTCGAATGTTGGTAACTTGAAGTTTGCAAATTGATAAATTTCTAGTATTCCAGCAAGTGTTTTTCCAAGAAGTCACCTTTATTAGTTTATATATGTATAAAATTCCAATGTCAAAAAATCCGTATCGGAGAAAAAAATTCAAGAGAAGCATCAACGTGGAGTTAGAAGCTTCTGCGCGTTTGTTCATATCACCTTTGATCCTGATGAAACTTTGCATCAACTTTCTTGTCGTTATCCTTTATCTAAGTACTGAATTTGAACTCAATCGGCTTCGTACATTCGAAAATATATGAAAAATAAATATTCAAATTGGAATAACTAAGGAATTAATTATGTAACCGGTTGTGTCAGTTTTTGAAAGTACCAGATATATTCAGACTGCAAACCTACCTTGAAAACTTCAGGTCTGTAGGATTTTTCTTTTGGAACTTGGCATTTTTTACCTCTATTTTATTCAAAAAAGTTCTAACAATTTTTATGTTTCACAGTTTATTCGGAACCATTACACGTGTTTCGGTTTTTCGACCATCTACAAAAAGTAACTAAACTTGAAATTTGAAAACGGTTCTTTCATTATACTTAGGACATCTGTATATTTTTATGGCGCATGGAAATAACAGCGTCCAATATAAGGGGTATTCCCAAAAGGTATTTGGGAATTTGTTAAATTCTCCTTTTTCATGGCTTGTTTAAATGAAAGAATCTCCAAATAGTCCATCAGTTCACCTTTTTCAATATTATATAGTAAAGTGATGTCTTTATCATTAAAAAAAAATGATTATTTTCTTTACAATGTTCTGCAAATCCGGTTGATTGTTGGTTTTTCAACATGACATCATATGTTCTTTGATTCTATGTTGTAAACATTTGCCTGTTGTCCTAAAACATAGAATCAAAGAACATAGGATATCTATTTTGAAAATCCAAAAATCAACCGGTTTTGCAGAACATTGTATAGCGAATAATAATTTTTTAATGAGAATGATGTCACTTTACTATATAATGTTAAAAAGGGCGAATTGATGGACTATTTAGAGATTCTTTCAATCAAAAAAGCCATTGAGAAAAAGGAGAATTTAAGAAATTCCCATGCGCCATAAAATGTTATTTCCATGCGCCATAAAAATACACAGATGTCCTAAGTATAATGAAAAAACGTTTTTCCAATTCAAAGTTCAGCTACTCCCTGTACTCCTTTGAAAATGGTCGAAAGACCGAAACACGTGTCTGGATTGGAAGTAATTATTATATTTCACACTGAACTTTTTGTGAATTATCTGGTTATCGTGCAGTCGTTAGGAGAATCGTTCATTCGAGGATTATTTTTAAATAAACAAATTTTTCAATAAAGAAGTCCACCATTCAATTTATGTTCAGTTTCTCTTGAATCAATTTTTTGCAGAGATATAAATGTTTGCAAAAATGCCTTTGGGTGTTTTACCCTTCTCAATCAAATCATATTAATTTTATAAACTATTCGTAGTTTCAAAGATTTGAAAAAAAAATTTCTTAGTCCATCGTTTTTCTTCATCCAACGTTAATTTAAAAAAGTACCAAAAATTACTTTATACTCATATTTCACGAATATAGTTGCGAGGAGGTAAATTGAAAATTATTTTGCAAAAGATGTTAATTTAAAAGAAATAATGTAAAATTTTGGAGTTAACCTGATTGAAATATAAGATAGTCATAAATTCATAACTTGTTGAGTACTGCATATAGTATGGATTACCTATTTTTTTGTAAATGAATTATCTTAATTTGAGATTGATCAAATTATGATAGCCAAAAAAGGAATTATTTCATAAGAGTCTGAAAAATTAAAAATATTTTCTGACTCATAATGAAATGAGTTATATTAATGCAAATTTAATGGATAATTTTTTTTTCATTTCTAAAACTATCACTATCGCTGAGAATGTATATAGAAATATATTTCTTGCTTCAGGAAATGGAAATGAAACTATATTATGCCGAAAAAATATGTGAACAATATTAAGAATGTTCCTAAAATACTGAAATATGGCAAATCCATCAAAATCGTAAGATGTAATAAAACAATTTATTTGGAGCTCAAACACAAATTCAAACTGGACAAATATTTACCCAATCCGTTTTTTTTATGATTGCTTGATAATAATACATCACAAAAAATTTCTTGGGGTTATGTTCCTGAAATATTTCTAGATATTTAAGAAACGCTCTGTATAAAATAGTCTCTTTCAGGGTTAAATTTGAAAATTCGCTAATATCGCCTTGTTTGCATGCTAGGGGCTTGCTAATGAGAATTTTCACGATTTCTTGCACATTTTTACTGTTACACAATAATGATATAAGTTGGGCAAATTGTTCCTGATATAATTGAGCTTAACATTGCTCTTTGTTATACTTTCTATCGTTATTGATACTCTCAAGCATATACGGGTAATTACAGTGGCATTCATTCTTCATATGACAACTAGGAAGTTATTGGGCATTGTGAAAACTGATGCACTAATCAATGATGAATGAATTCTAAAATCAAATGTTCGATATTTAACTGTTAATATTAACTTTCTGCTGTATATCCTATTCTCTCTAGTTTATATTTCTTTAATATTTCTTCTATCAACATGATTCGTACGTAAATTCTGTGATTTGAGTTTTGCATTTGATTTTTGCGTAGTAGTCCAGGAAAAAGCGTGCTATCGTTCCGCCCAAATGTATGTAATTACTCAATTTTGAATCTAAAATAGTCTAAAACGACAGTCGGCCTACCGCCAATCGGAAAGAATTAGAGCCATGAAACTTTCAGGGAAGGTTTTCAGAGGCTAAATTCGTTCACGAACAAAATCGGTTTTATATTTCGCAATTATTCACGTATAAAAAATTTTCATATTTTTCCCAATATTTTCGACCTAAAAGATTTAAACCTGAAATTCAGCAATTAGAAGTAGAATAACAAGGTGCATGTCGGTTCAAATTTTCGTAAGGATCGTATATTTAGAAGACCAAGAACAATTATTTTGTATCGAGAGAGTGTCAATCTGACAAAATAATTAATAATAAATTATTGTATATCAGGAACAAATGAAGTTATGATGAGAGTTATTGTCAGATGTGCATATATTCAGAAATATTTTATTATGTACCAATAAATAGTCAAACTTCCGCAATCAAACAGGAAAAATTTAATTCTATCGAAATTTACATAATTTATGTTTAAAAGTAAATAGAATTTCAGAAGTCCAAAGTTCAAACATGGTTCTGAAACAAGAAAATATATTTGTTCAAATGCTTGTATCTTTTGAATCAAAATAAATCGGAAATATATTCATGAGAAAAATGTCTGATTTGGTCACAGCTTTGTCCTGTCAGAGTTGTCAATAGATAACAGAACACCATAGATCAATATGAAATTGATAATTGTCTAAAAGACATTCATTTTCGATTTTATTACATCGTGAATTCAAATATATCCAATGGTGTGAAATCCAAAAAATGTTCATAAATGATTAAATAAATAATTTGAATTAAAATCTTTTATGCGTATTATATATTTTTAATTTATTTTTTCGGTTTCACAGCAATATAAAAAATCACGTATATATGTTATATACAATGTCATACTATCAAAAATGAAAGTTTTTCTTAACAAGTTTTAATTTCATACTAAACTGATATATATTTTTTAATATGCACTGAAAGTTTTTCAGATGTTCGAAATTATTTCTCAGTTGTAAATTAAAATTTTCACTAAGTAGACTCAAATTCATATAATCAATGCGTTTGTGATGGATCTTCGTCGAGTCTTGCCTTTTATTTTTACTCCTCAAACTTTGGTGGCGCTCTGGGTCGTTTTTCGTCTTCCAAATTAAAATTGCCACTTTTAACTCAAAGAAACCACTTCAGACACGTTCGTGCAGCTACAGAATGGTCACTATAAACATCCACTAAAGTACGATGATTTTCAGCCGTCTTTTTCTCCATATTGAAGTAAGGAAGTGGAACTTTCCGCAGAAACAAATTATTTGGTACAAAATTTGACATTTTTACATTTGACATTTTTAGAGATACTGAAAAAAAAGCCTAACTACGACACTTCGAAATGAAGGTGTTGCTAGATGAAATAATAGATTAATAAACTAGAAGCGATATCTGTTATCAAAACCATACGAACTTATTTTCATTCCTAATAACAACAGTTTGCGTTAATATTTGAACCATTATTTCATTTTGATTAAATCTTTATTCTTCATACGTATATTTCAAAAGGAAAAAATTTTAAATGGGCGTATTTTCATGACTATTTATTAGTTTTTACTCAAAATATAGACTTTTGAAAGAAATTAGGTTAGAACCCAAACATGGTGTATTTTGGGAAACAAATGAGAGAAAATGTGCTAAATTTTGTTATTCTTGCATGCTTTGCAACCTTTTTCTGATTTTATGCCACGAAGTTAATGATCATCCAGCATAAACACTTGCCTTCCTTCAAAAAATATCAAATATCGAAACTGATCCAGATCTGTTCCGCTTGATGATATTTGGACCGTGACAAGCATCTGATCTTTGACGAATTACATTAATACTTAAGTGTTTCGGACGTGAATATGAATTTAGCACATATGCTGTTGATTTGATAAATTCCTCTTCAACGCCAAAAATTTCTAATTACTTTTTCTGCTAGATGGAACAACGAATGTATAATTTTCAGAATCAGAAAATTTGGGTCAGGTCGTTCCGTTATAATTAATTCAATTATTGCAACATCGAAGTGGAACTAGAAGATTTATAGGAAAACGACACCGAAAATTTGGATTATATTAAATTTTCGCAACTTCTCGATGAAGTATTGGTAATTTGATGACATTAACTCAGAGCGGAATTCATGATTTTTCAACTCATGTTTTTTTTTATTATACAGATCTTCGAATAATGAATTGTTTCAGCCGTTCCAGATAAGAAGTAAATAGTAATTAATACATGTTATTAGAAATAATAAATTCTAACACAAAAACTGAGATGCTCATATATCCTTGTGACTGCAATGTAGAAATATTTCTTCATCTTCAAACAAATGAAAAATGATTGAAAGTGCAGATTATTGTACAAAAAATATTTACAATGGAAAAAGTTCTATAGAGTATTCCAATAAGATGTTTCATTTTGAATTGCCCGCTATATGGGCAGGAGTCACTTTTGAAGCTGTAATTTTTTGAAATTAGACAAGCAAAAACTACGCCATTACTAAAAATGAAATGATACGGGCCTCAACAACGCACAGAAATTTCAAAACTAAAACACTTTTGAGCCATCGTGAGGCACCTTCTCGGCCGGCAAAGTTAAACTGATGGAAAAATTTGAGCTGTTGGGACAAGTTTGTGATGTGAAGAATCGAAACCCTGTGCATCCTTCAAGAAAAACTGAGAATATTGCTGTTGTAGCCCGTAGTACTGACGAAAACTCAGGTTTGCCGAATCCTTGACGATCTTTGGAATGAGGCATTCTATAAACGAAATTACACCGTACTTTGCATAAAGTTTCCTGGCCATGTTATTTCTCGTGTTATTTGCTGATATCGTTTTCCATTGTTAATGGCATAGCTTCCTTTTTACAATGAAATAAAATAAAAATAAACATTTCTTGATTCTTCTCAAAAAAACTTGTTTTTTTTTTTATTTAAGTGGATGCACAGAATCCAGCCTGTTGTGAACGTCGACGAATAGACAAATCTGGGTCACTATGACTTACAGCAGCGATATTTTCTGTACGTACAGTTCTTTGTCTTGTTTTTGTTGTTGCATCGAGTAGAGAAAATGTTGTCCGAAATCTATCGATAATTCGACGAATAAGCAGCTCTGACGGACGATTATGTAAACCATAAATTTCACGAAGTGCTTTATAAGTTTGGCGAATATAACACTGATTTTGAAAATAAATTTCAACAATTTGTAAATGTTGTGGCGGCGTGAGTCTTTCCATGATAATTTGTCAATGCTTACTGAACAGAAATGTCAAAACAACATGGCTTCTACCTTCTGCCAAATCAAAGTTATCGCTATAGAAAGTTCTATCACTCTAAAAAAAACATCCGAGATTTAAGATTTTCAGATTATCCAGCAAAGGGCCCATTTCATTCAATGAATTGCAAAATGTGAAAGATTGCTTGTTTTTAATGAAATTCATTTATGTTGTTTGAACACAGATCGATCTTGTCTTGAATGATTGTCATGTCTGTCATTTATTACTTTTATTGGATGATTATTTAGTCAATAATAGATTCAAGTTGTTGTTGTATCTTGATGCCATGTATATTGATGGATGTCTTTGTGTTGATAAGAAAAGGCGTTGAATATTATCAAATAATTTTTTTGGCAGAAGTCAATGAGGCTTTACCCGTTTTCATTGAGCATTCTTTCTCCGAAGTTTACAACAGTATGATCTTGTGATGCTCTTCCTGTTCTGCCATTCATATCCCTCATAAATACTACATCCCTTTGTTAGATCTGTGGTAAATTTCTTCCAGATATTCATAAAATTCATCCTTCTCGTTCTGGGACATACACTCTCAAAATGGAGATTCTGTGTCTCTCAGTTGAAGGTTAGCCGTAATATTCTCTCATTAATTGCCCCCCAACTTGTGAGTTTGTTTCTTAATTTTTTATGGATTAGAATGAAGAGTCCCTTTGCTCCTCTTTGGTTTCTTGGTATTCCACTGAAAATATGAATAAAGTTTCTCATATTTTCGCTAGGGTTCCCATTTTCTTTGTCTCTGTTAGTACGACCACTGTTTTTCAAATCCGTCTGTTATATACTTGATTTTATTTGCCATGCCTTGAATGTTCCAGGTTACAAAATGCATAGTCAGTCCGCTTTCGCCTTAGTCGTTTTACATTTATTCCGTTTGATAAATTCTCACTAGTATATTTTGCAATATACTGTCTTTGTGAGGAAAGGGGAACAGACTCATTGCCTCAATCCTCGAACATTGAGGACCTGGTGATTTATTTAAGGTTTTTTCCTCTAGACACGTTGCTTCCTCTTGCAGCTTTGGGACCCCATTCATCCCACCTGTTGGTCCGCGGGAATTATTTAATTTCATTCCTACCAGCCATATCTGGGAGGCATTCCCCTATCCGCCACCTGAGAACGTGCTCTCTAGGGGTCATCTCCCCTGACAGTTTTTGGTAGAATATATTAAAAATATATACAAATTTTGAGAAACACATATTTGAAATAATAAATAGGCTCATACTACTGATTATTGTGGAGAACCAAGCAAATTCATTCATATTTAATATGCGGGATCTTGGAGCAATATTTTTTTTAAATTCAATTGATTGTATCACATATCCATTCAGTCAAATAATCAGATACTTAGCTGAGCAGAATTCATCTGATTATTCTGTCTAAAACCGTGAAAGTTTAAATCTAAATCAGTTAAATAAATGAATATTCATAGGCACTGGGCTTCGAAATTGGATGAAGTCCAATTTCACACAGTTCGTTCCAGTGGAAACTCCGCCAATTTCAATTATTTCCGATATATTCGATCAGTATATCTTGTCGAAAGCGGAACAGATTTGATGTTTTCTATTCCACTGAAGATTCAATTGGCATAGCTTAAACTCGACTGAATATGAATATAAATAGGTGAATTTTCTGATGAAATGACAAATATTAATTTATTTCGACAATTCAACAATTTCGTCGTTATCTAAGTAGTGCACCAACGTTTTGCCAATAGTTGAATTTTGATCGAATTTGACCTTTCTCATCAACATAGTCTATTTCGAGAGCGAATTAATTATTCCGGCGCTTCTCTAATCTTTCGACACCTTTTGTGAATACTCTTTGATCTCAAATAAGGCGTTTTTTTCAGCCATCATCTCATCATTCGAAGCTACTCTCCTTCTGGCCTGCATTTTATAAGGTTTACGAATAACTAACATTCATTGAGTATCAAAACTGGAAAATAAAATAGATGCGGAAGCAATTTTGCCGTCGTAGCAAACGACTTGTGACAGGATTCATTATCTTGGTGAAAGACCACTTTTTCTTTGCATATGGGGCGCTAATTTAGAAATTTCCTCGTTCAATCGATTCAGTTGGGCCATATTACGATCGCTGGAAAAATGACGAAATGACGAAATTTTCTTGCATGTTGAGTTTAGTACAGTATTCTGAAATCGAACATTAATGCCAATATCTGCGTTAACTTATTGTCCGCCTTGAAATGTCCACATATCAAAAAACATAAAATGAACAAAAAAGAAAAAAAAGAAATTTCAATTTCAAATTTACAATTTGAAACTATACTTAAAATATTCATAAAATTTCAGAATGATACATTTTCATCTCATTGGACTAAAAATTGGAGCAGTTATACAATAGTTGGGATTTTTTCTGTTCTACTTTTCTTCTAAGTTTTTTCATGTTGAGATATTTCACTCTTATTTTAAATAAATCTAGAGGTTCTGTCTCGAAGTTACCAATATTTTCTTCATGTACATCAATTTTACAGAAAACATAGCTTCGTTATTTACCTTTAACGCAGACTTTTATTTTTTGATACGGTTTCTGTTCGGTTTATGAAGAAAGTATGCATTCGCTCAAAGTAAGTTAAATCCGTTATTTTGATCCTTCCTTTCTTTCAGTCCTTGGAGAAATTTTCGTTGAATATATTTTTGGACACACATCTTAGACTTCGCTTTAAGCTGTCAGTGAATGCCTATTATCGGGAAAATTTTTTGAAATACTCATTCTGTTTTCTTGGTAGAAGAATGGTAGCAGATACTTTTTTAAGGTAACTTTGGCTCCTTGCTCCAATAAACTGATGATTAAAGTGAAACAACTTAATTTCAGCTAATTTATAATATTCAATTTCACAACAATTGTTTCGTCATGACAACAGGTGCCATACTCACCTGACGAAGTCATGTTGTCATGACGAAACAATTATTGTGAAATTAAATAAATTAGCGGAAATTAAGTTGTTTTACTTTGATCATCAAGATATATTTCAGACAAGTAGAGACTGATACAATCAAACATTTGCTCCAATTAATGTTTGTCTTTCAACACGAAAGCCAGTAATACAGAAGCCTCTTTTGACAAGTTAATATCTTACAGGGGACAGGGGGTATTGCAGATACTAAAGTAAGATTACCTGCTACAAAAACTATTTTTGTTTTTCTTATGAATAAGAACACACTTTAGACTCATTTTATGCAGGGGCTCTATAATATCATTACAAAATAAAAGACTGTTTTCTTGGGAGAAGAATGATAGCAGATCCTTTTCTGAGGGGCGATAAAAGATAACTTTGGTTCCTCGTTCCAATAAATGTCTGCCAGTAATGAAAAAGATTCTCTCCAAACCATTATTACGCCGAAAGATAGATTTTTTCTCTTTTCGGTTGTTCACTTTTGTACATTTTCTCTGCCAGGTCTACAGATCACATGCAAAGCCTGGGTTTTATCCTGAACACCAAAATATCCGACATTAGAATTAATGGCAGACTAACAAGAATTTGATGAAGGGTTGGTTGAGAATATAGCTCGATTTAATTGATATCTTTTAAATTGTTTGATTGGGTTTTTCAATTTTAGCTTTGCCTGCAAGGGGGTAAAGTTGCGGTGTTTGATGGCTCGACGGATAATCAGTAGTTCCAAGGTCAACGGCATACCTTCACCATACTCTATGTTATAATTTTAGAAAACCCATACTTGATTCAGCATTAATCGAACTAGCATTAATAGATGAGAAGATGTATACAAAAAAGTGGATCTGATAGAGGAAAACTGATTTAATATTGGGATTCAGATCTTTAAGTTTAGCGCAAATCAATTCTTAAACCGTGGGCGTCAAATAAAATATTTGTGTAGGTCAGTGCAATCGGTTTAAATGGTGATTGATTATTGTGGGACAAAAATTTCAGCGGCTACTTGCAGTCACCATTTTCTTCACATTAGCTGTGTTAAATTCAGTTGATAACCAAAGCGGAGTTATTTTTCCACCATATCTCGATTGCTTATATATCGGGTATTTTTTTAGAGTGATAGAACTTTCGATAGGGATAACTGTGATTTGACAGAAGGTAGAAGCCATGTTGTTTTAACATTTCTCTTCAGTGAGTATTGACAAATTATCATGGAAATACTCAAGCCACAACAACGTTCACAAATTGTTGAAATTTATTTTCAAAATCAGTGTTCTATTCGCCAAACTTATAGAGCACGTCGTAAAATTTATGGTTTACATAATCGTCCATCAGAGCAGCTTATTCGTCGAACTATAGATAGATTTGGGACAACATTTTCTCTACTCGATGCAACAATAACAACAAGACAAAGAACTGTACGTACAGAAGAAAATATCGCTACTGTAAGTCATAGTGGTAATGATGATCCAGATTTGTCTATTCGTTGAAGTTCACAACAATTTGGACTCTGTGCATCCACCACATGGAAAATTTTGCGTAAATATCTTGGTATACACCCATACAAGATCCAACTAGTTCAAGAACTGAAGCCACTTGACCATAATAAGCATCGGTTGTTTGCTGATTAGGTCCTAGAACAGTTTGAAGTTGATCCACTCTTTTATCGTAAAATTGTGTTCAGTGATGAAGCTCAGTTCTGGTTAAAGGGCTATGTAAACAAGCAAAATTGCCATATATGGAGTGAGAACAATCCTCAAGAAGTTTTGCAGGTTCCATTGCATCTTAAAAAATGGTATCCTTTACACGTTGGAGGCATCGTCGGTCCATATTTATTTAAAAACTATGCTGAAGCTAATGTTACAGTGACTGGTGCTCGTTACAGATCGATGATCAATGATTATTTGTTTCAAAATTTGAATGGTATCGACCCAGAAGTGTTTTGGTTCCAACAAGATGGTGCTACACCTCATGCTGCTACCGTAACAATTGATTTATTGAAAGAAAGATTTGGCGATAACATTATTTCAAGAAATGGTGTAATTAATTGGCCTCCAAGATCATGCGACATAACTCGACTGGATAATTTTCTTTGGAGTTATGTCCAGTCCTTGGTTTAAGCTAATAAACCAGAAACAACAGACGCTTTGGAAGCCAATGTAACTCGTATTATTGATAAAAGAATGCTTGAATTACTCGAAAAAGTGATCCAAAATTGGTCTGGTCGAATGCGGTTCCTCAGAGCTAGTCTTGGTGGACATATGCCGGAAATTACTTTCAAAACATAAATGTCATAAAATCATCTTTTAACAAAAAAAAAATTTGGCGTCAATCCTAATTAAAATGTGTTTTATTTCAATTTAAAGTTCTATCACTCTAAAAAAAAAACATCCGATTTATACTATACCATTCATACGCTCGTCTTTATGATAAAGTCGAGTCACCGTAAGCCTAAAGTGACATTTTCACACAAAGCTCCTTTTGAAATAAAAATTCAAAACAGATTTTTCATTCAGTTTTTGTATCATTGGTGAAAATTGCAAAACACGCAAAACAACTGATAAAATAAAACACTGTAAGGAAACTAAATGACAGATGAGGTCAAGTAGCTTTTTGAATGATAAATTCCTTTAATTTTTTCTAATTAATGTATGTACAAACCTTATATTACTTGCTTTCTTAATACATTTGCTATTTATCGAAACTCTCAGTTGATACTCATTCAATTTTGATTTTGACTTTCAAGATATTAATTAAATTATCAATTTTGAAGCCACTGAAAAGTAAAATAGGTAATATCTGATTGCTGGAAGGCTCTAATTACTTGATTAATCGCAAAACTCACAAAAATCTAGTAGTTTCTGCATATCGATTCATTACAATGTTACAGTATAGATCTAATCATCAGCCGGAAACATTTTTAATGCTCCATATAATTTTGTATAAGAAATCATTCAACGATATCAACTGACAAACTGAGGCTTTCACTGTCATTATATCACTAATCATAATTTTTTGCCTTTGTTTCAGATATGTCTTATATTGACCATCGGATGTCACTCAAACGAAGAATCAAATGCAAATTCAACCTCCCCGATAGAATTAACGGTTCAATTTGAATCTCTGAAGTTGGTGAATGAGACGACTACGGCAACAGTATCTAATTTTAATGTCACAACGGAAAGGATAGAAGATTTTAGAAATGAAACAACAACGGAACCGATTGCGTTCAAGAAAAAACCTAACCTTAAAGCGACAAAACACAAAAAAATCTACAAACCAAGTCATTTGAGCAATTTTTACAAGATTCATGAAGATAATATAGATTTGAATATAGAAGAATCCAAATCCATTCGAAAGAATCCTTACATAATAAATTCAAGGAGTGGCCATAATTGGCACCGCGAGACAATCGATCCCCGAAAGAATTCTTCAATAAAATACAAATCATTCAATGAGTTCAAAAAAGAAGAAAGTAGGGTGATGAACAATTATGTTAAACCAGATGCAAGCTCTCAACGATCTAGATCTAGGCACTACTCACAAATAGATAGAAGTAGACCACAAAATAGTCAAAAATTCAATAGAAACAATTCAGGTGATGTCAGGAACACAGAGGAATCTCGTAGAAATGAGAATTACATACAATATTCTTATAAATATAAACCAGATCTGCAACATACGAGAACGGTCCCTGATGAACATCAACTCGAATCACAAGACGAACTAAGTCCAGGTGGAAGGCCTAGTCTTCCAGAAATACAGAATGTTATTCATACTTTAGATAGTCAAGATAGCCAACCCAGCTATAAATCTCCAAAACAGAATCACATAGTTGAAGTGACAGAGGTACCTTTAGTATTCGAGCATCACTACCAAGGAGACTACAAGAATCCCCAAGCTAATTTTGTGGCTCATCAATATAGTTATAGTCCACCTGCAGATACTACAGACGAAGCATATAGGCTCGGTAAAATTTTATCCCAGAACGTTGTGCAGAAACTGGAAACTTCACAGGAACCTTTACGGGAATATGTACAAGACCAACAAGAAGTTATTTTGGCCGGTTATACACATGGTGTACCTACTTACTCATATGTAAACGTGAATCTCAATCCTTTAAGAACAAGCTTGGAGAACCCCCAATCCGTCCATCCAATACTCAAATATTTAGCTTCAGAAATGACCCCTCAAAGTTTCAGTCAAGATATACAACATTTCCAAACAGCGCAATTGAATCCATTCCAGTTGATATCGCCGCAAACACCTATGCAACCAATAGTCGTTGAGGATGAAGAACCTAGATCTGAATACGGCACAACCACTTACTTACATTCTGTTAGTGGATCCCATCAAAACAACAACAACGAACAAGCACAGACACAAACAAATTCAGGCTCTGGACACACATATCATCAGAATCAAAATCAGCATACACATTCCGACCAAAGTGCGGTTTCGAAATCTCCATATTCTGTCAATGTGCAGCAACATTACGTTAACGTTCCAAAATATACAGTAGGAAAATTCAAACAAAACAAACCACAAGCAATTCACGAAGTCGAACCACCAAATCTTTCTGGTCTAGCAAATGATAATAATTACAATTCAATTCGTTACCATATTCCTTCAGCGATACCAACTCCTTCAGCGGATCTTTTGAGAAATACTCTATATAGTGGGTCCCAGATTGAACACGAACGCCCTAGTCAACAAGAAGAACAAGTGGAGAATCCAAATTCGAACTTTAGACTGGAGGGTGTCATACCATCCACGAAAATGGTTCAATATGTCATTCCCCAACAATCACCGAATACCCCCACGTTAGTACATCGTCCTAGAACCCAGATGATTCCATCAAGGCCGTACTGGAGAAAACCACAAGTAATGAAATTGGTGAGGGTTCCAGAGCGAAATAAGTATCAGCAAGAAGAACAAATCCATCAGACACATTATCAGAGCTACCGAAACCCAGGTGAAGATTCTCGTATTAGAAATCAACAACTTTATCAGAGTCTTGCTGAACATTACTCTTCTCCAGTTAATAACCATCAAGTTTCCGTAAACCAAGAACAACATGATGAATACTCAGGAAATATCATGCGTTTGTTACCCCAACAAATAACTCAGCAACATGAAATAACTCAATTATTCAGCGAGAAACCGATAGTAGTTGAAGAAGTTTATAATACGAACCAAAATCAAGCTGAAGAACAAACTGCAAACATTTATGCCCAAAGCGCCTACGCAAATCAGGTTGCAGATGAGAATTTGATTCGCCATCAAAATTTTGATGAACAAAGCTACCAAAATGAAAGGCCGGATATGAATTCCAATGGAAATGTGGAAATTGTGAAGTCAATATCACAATACTATCCTCAGCAACAAGATGAAAATACTCGTGAAAACAACATGTATGGCAAACCAATGGTGGAAGAAGATGCGCATACGAGTTCTGAGTTGCCGAAGGGTTACTTATCATTCCAACAACAGAGGAACCACCCAAGATCCCCGCAAATGGTGCGGGTAGAAAACACTAGACATATAATGCCGCTGGCTCGCTTCAGAAATAGAGAAAATTATGATTCGAGGACAAGAATAATGAATCCAAGAATTAGGAGGTTGGTTACCGATCTTCTGAAAGACAGTAATAGGAGAAAAAATTTCTATGTCGTAATGACCGAAGAGGAATGAAACTTTTTTACTCTAGTTTTGTATGAACGAATGCCATTAGTATAACTTTGTAGAATAAGTAATTTATTTATTATTAAGTACTATCATAATAATAATAATTAAAAAGAATACTCAAAAACTCTTATTTATTAATTTTCATTGCCTATGATTAAATATCAGTAATCAAGGAATAAATAAAAGTATATTTCTATTATTTTCATCTATTGATGAAATTGAAATTGTGAGTCAACTAAGTAAACACCAGCAAACTCAAGATCAGGTATAGCTGTAGATAGCATTGGTTTATGATTTTACGATATCGTATATTTCTACATCTACCCGATAAAAATATTGAATTAGAGATCTTCAGTTGATTATTTTTGAATGTTGATTATCAACTTTATGTTCAATGTAGAATTTCAACGAAGCTAACAGGAAAAATAAAATCTTAAAAATATTATCTCACGCGAAAATGAAATATATCTTTATGTTGAATAATTAAATTAATGAAAAATTAGCTGTAGCTATTGAAAACAATTCATATTTTATTTTTCAATTTTGACGGAAACTATCCCAAACGATTCCTTTTTACTAGAGTAGTAAAGAAGTAATTTTAATCATTTTTTACTCTGTCCATGTGAACGTTTGTAAGCACTGAAAAAAGCAAATCTTAGACAAAAATAAGTTGATGTACGTAAGGTTCGTTTCAAACTCAATTGAAAAGATTGAATATATGATCTGATCTAAGTGGTGATAGGGTAAAACTTCAGTTTCTTCCTAATTGAAAAAATTTATACATATCCTTCCAAAGAGAGTGAAGATACGAGATAAAGAACTGAGGCATAATTAAATGTTAAAGTTGAAAATAATAATTGAATAGAAGAAAAAATGAACTCCTTCAGCCCTAACAGTTTGGTGTTAATAATACTTGTTTATTTATTTATTCACTTTACGAACACCTAGAGATAATTCTATGCAGAGGTTTATACCTAATAAAACAAAATATAATGAAGGGAGAACAACAAAGAGCCAACAGAAATATGATATTTAAATAGGATTTAAATTTTGATATCGCAATAAGATGTCACCAAGTCCAACATTGAATAGTTCAGGAACTATATATTATTGGACAGCATATCTTTGCAAACTCTGAGATTGTAAGTTGAGTGGGAGAAGGCTTCTGTTATGAATACAAAAAGATAAAATGAAAAAAGCCTTTAGACAATTTTGGACATCATAAATTTCAAACCACCAATCAAACCACAATCAGAATATTTTGAATTATTTACAATGTTAAAATAAGTTTTCAGGGAATACTTTTTTTAATGGAAAAAAATTTTCTTCGGATTATTTTGAAGGTACTGGCCTCATCTTTAGACTAACAGCAGAAACAGTTCAATATGTAGATAATGTTTTATATGTATTAAATGAATATGATAACTTCTTCTTGTTGACAAAGGAAACACATGGAATGTTTTCCCAACATTGATATACAGCAGATCATATATAGATATATGCCATTTTCATTAATATATACGTAACATAAAAGTAAACACTTTTGGCCTTTTCAGTATTTTTACTGGGGAAATAGGAGTTTGTTGCCCAAATTTTGGGGGGATGCTCTAGGTCTTTACAACTTTCAACTTTGCAACCTCCAATGAAATAGTCTCTGATAACCATGTGGAACCTCTAGAAAAGGGAACAACACCTTAATTTTTGGTATCAAACTGTTGGGCCAAATTTAAGTGACTCAGAATGATATCATTCATATGATTAATAGTTCTAAATAATTTGGAGAAAATAACAAAACCAAGCAATTCCCCGCACTCGCAGGCACGTCATCAATACAAATTAAAAACAGAAGAGGTGCCAAAATACTGCCTCGACGCACATCAAAAGTAGCAATATACTGATATGATAAAACATTACCAAACATTTTTTCTTTGAACTTGTGAACGTGAGGGTGATGTTAGAAACAATCATACCTCACCTGAGAATCCAAGGTATTGCGGTTTTTTTATCATAACACAATGATCCTTCCAGTCGTTTACACTCGCCTAAAATTGACTTCGATACATGTTCAGAGAAAACAAAGGTGAAAAATTGTACACCTAATAGACGGTAATCCATTCCGTTAGTTTGAAATTTTGATAAATGTTTAAGTGAGTATGAACTTATAAAATATTTTTTCAATTATTTTGTCCGAGCTATTTTAAAAGCTGATAAGGCGATAATCGTGAATATTTTGAATAAGATTTGGAAAATAATTGTTTCAATTTCGACTGAGACAGTGTAACATAAGTCTGTATAACAATTCTAAAATCAAACAAGCCCGATAAGGTTTTTTTGATCACATGCGCACCTATTCCGAAAACCGAAACCTATTGGGTTCAAAAATATATAATGGTGCGCTGCATTTTCCAACAAATATAAGTCAGTCACGTACCTATATTCGCCCTGTACACCAATGTATTTAATATCCCCTGCACCATCAAGTGCACGCACATACCCTAGCGAGCTGATTCAAGCAAACAACTATATTTTTGATTTTTTATAGCGTTACAAATGCAGAAAGCGTTCCTCATATTCAAGTCATATTCAATCTGTGATGCCCATATTAGAATTTGTATTGTTGATTCTCTTCAGTGCACGAATCTGTCAAGTACTTGTATTCGTTATACACAGGAATACTAAGGTATTAATCATACATTAGTGCACATGGAAAGATTTTCTTGGGCTTGCAATGTAAAAAAATCTGGAGTGCATTTCCTTAATTTACTACTTATTTATGTATATTTGCATGCACTAGATGGCAGTAGTGTATGATTGATGCCGTAGTGTTCCTGTGATATCAAATATACGTGCAATACTCATTACTAATGATATTATTTAGAACAAATCAGCCGAATTAATTGATTTGAATTATGTGATATAAATCTTTCTGAAGATTCTATCCACCTGTATTCACAAAAAATTACATGATTATACTGATCAATGACTGTCATTACTTTTACCGAAAAATAGCGGTTAGTCTGAAATGGAAAGTATAAAAATAATTTTTATCTGTCAATTATTCTTAGTATTGAGGTACTATAGATTACTTATTCAAATGAGGCTAATCTCAAAGAGCCAGAAGCCGAATATCTCAACATTTAAAATGAAAAAATAATCTTTCACTCTGTTCTGGCATTATAAGTGAACAAATTGTTTGCATTCTTGCGAATTTAGATTATAACCCTGCTTCTAAACCTTAGAACAAATTCACATCTGTATCATTCAATGCAAAAAGTTGAATCCCAAACATAAAATTATTATCACTCTGAATAATCAGTATTTATTCTTTACAGTACTCAGATTGTGTAACTAATAATTTGCATTATTTCATTAATAATTATCATGTTTCCTTACAAAATGAAATATTTAGAAGGATCATGAAGTTGAATCGTAAACCGATGACATACTTCCACTGGTAAAACATATATTTCATTTCGATGATTAAAGTAAAACAACTTAATTTCCGCTAATTTATTTAATTTGACAACAATTGTTTCGTTATGACAACATGACTTCGTCAGGTGAGTATGGTACTAACTACATATTTAATATTGAGTTATTTAAGTATTCAAAATGTACAGGAAAGAAGGTAGTGGGAATTTACAGTAACTTGTTTTCTTATTATTACACAAAGTTTCAGAAAAGGTTAAGTTAGGGGGATTTATTGAGGTCCGTCTGGTCGTTTAGGAGAATCTGTTTTTTATTGTATCTGTTAATTTCGAGGGTTTTTAGGTAGTTCAACCTGAGGTTCTTTTTTCTAGGTGTAAGATTTCATAGATATTGTTAAAATCATGTCCTGTCTCCAAAAGATGATCAGCATATATTGAATTTCCGTTTTTTCCAAGATATGCTTTCTGGTGTTCACGTATCCTAGTGCCGAAAGATCGACCTGTCTGACCCACATATACAGATGGGCAAGTACTGAAGTTTAATATATAAACTCCAGACTTTTTGTTTTTATGGATCAAATCTTTATTATTTTTTATCAAATTTCCTAACGTGTTTCTTGTTTCGAATGAAATAATGCAGTTACTATTTTTCTTTAAGTTTCTTGCTATTCAAAGAAATAATGAGAATTTAAAGAAAAAGAATAACTGCAACATTTCATTCAAAAAAAGAAACACGTTAGGAAATTTAATAAAAAATAATAAAGATTTGATCCATAAAAACAAAAAGTCTGGAGTCAATAGGTTAAACTATACAGTACTCGCAGTACTTGCTCATCTGTATATGTGGGTCAGACAGGTAGATCTTTTGATACTAGGATACGTGAACACCAGAAAGCATATCTTGGAAAAAACGGAAATTCAACATATGCTGACCATCTTTTGGAGACAGGACATGATTTTGACGATAACTACAAAATCTTACACCTAGAAAAAAAGACCTCAGGTTGAACTAGAAACCCTCGAAATTAATAGACCAATAAAAAACAGATTCTCCTAAACGACCTGACGGACCCCAATAAATTCCCCTTACTCAACTTTTTCTGAAACTTTGTGAAATAATAAAAAAACAAATTACTGTAAATTCCCACTACCTTTTTTTCTGTACATTTGGAATATTCAAAGAACTCAATATCAAATATGTATAATAGTTAGTACCATACTTACCTGACGAAGTCATGTTGTCATGACGAAACAATTGTTGTGAAATTAAATGAATTAGTGGAAATTAAGTTGTTTTACTTCAATCATCAAGATGTATTTCCGACAAGTAGAGACCGATACAATCAAACATATATTTCATTTCACAATTGTTAAATGATATAATATTATGTGTCCTTGTTGAAGCACAGAATATTTTTCCAAAGTGACACAATATGATATAGAATGACAGGAAGGGTGTGTTGCTAAATTAAAATGTGATAAAATTCGCGAAAATTTCACGTTATACTGAAAGCTCTAAATCAATCGTGAAAAATATCGTTTTTTCGAAATATCCGTTAAAATTTTTACTTCCAGTTATGGCACAAGCGTTTGTAACAACTTATAGGAATCATTTCAGGAGTCATAAACAACCACTAAGGAAATCGTAAGTTATTTTTCGAAAATTCATCATTCTATTTCAGTGAGGTTTGACAGATGTTGATATAATATAATATAATATAATTTTTTATTGATCCTTTGGACACAGATAGAGTGTATGGGACAAGTCACGGAAAGTTGAAGCTATATAATTCAAATATCAAATTTACAATAGATTTGTATCAGACATATATTCATGTATACTATAGTAGGCTTTTTTTGCCAATATATCTTTCACAGTTCTACCATACTCTCTCCTATTCAGTGCTCTTACCATGGGTGGTAGGTGATTATATAATATTATGCCTTTATATAAAATAGAGGACTTAAATTTGGTGGTTCGATGCACTGGAATAGATAGAGTGTCGGTACCTCTGGTGGAATAATTGTGGTAGTTGGACAATTTGGTGAATTTGGCCATATTATCCTTCATATATATCAGAGCTCTATACATGTAAATACAAGGTACTGTAAGAATTTTGTTTTCTATAAATATTGGTCGACAGGAAGTGCGTGGTTGTAAGCTAAAGATCATACGTAATATGCGCTTTTGCGACACCAAAACTCTGTCTGAATCAACAGAGTCACCCCAGATTAAAATGCAATAATCAATATGGCTATATACCAAACCATAATATATATTCAATAATATTTTACGTGGAAGTGAATTTTTTAAACGGTATATAACATAGAAAGACGAGCTGAGTTTCTTACACACCCTCTCGACATGATGGTGCCACCTCAAATTTCTGTCCACATAAATACCCAAGAACTTAATCACATCATCAGCTTTTAAAGGGACATCATTGTGATAAATTTCAAAGGTGCCGCCAGTATCGCTTCTCAGTTGAAAGCGAACGCACTCGGTCTTATTAATGTTCATTATCAGTGCATTTTTTTTGCACCAGTTTTCAAATTGGCTGATTAGAGACATGCAAACTTCCCTGAGTTCATTTAAGCCTGAAGCAGAGACGGCAATTGAAGTGTCATCAACGAAAATTATCAATTTCATTGTTACCGCTGCTAGATGTTCTGGTAGATCATTTATGAACAGGATGAAAAGCAATGGCCCCAATATAGAGCCCTGTGGGACTCCTAGCTCGCAGGAACGTTTGTCTGAGCACTGGCTGCCCACCCTCACTGACATAGTACGCCCTGTAATGAAGCTGCCTAGCCAATTCAAAAAGACACCTCTAAAGCCCAGGTTGTAGAGCTTATTCAGAATGAACGTGGGTGTTATACTGTCGAAGGCTCTCGAGAGGTCGAAAAACAGACCAGCAGCATGCAGACCCCTGTCGAGATACTGATAGACACTCTCAAAAAAGTCAATAGCAGCCGACTGAGTCGATCTTCGCTCCCTGAAGCCATGTTGGCTACCAGTAAATAATTTATGCTTATTCAGGAATCCAGACATGCGATCTAGTACTATTCTTTCAACGACCTTTGAAAAGACACTCAGTATGGAAATCGGTCTATAATTGCAGAGATCTTCAACATTATTTTTTTGTGGACAGGCAGCACCAAGAAGTGTTTTAATGATCTAGGAAAAACACCAGAGGAGACCGAAAGATTTATCAATCGAGACAGTGGCTCTGCAATATGTCCCGAAACTGCCTTCAGCACCCTAACCGAAACAAAGTCAGCACCAACACTCTTTTTACTTTTTAACGACCTGATTGTATCCAAGACCTCGCACTGGCTCACCGGATGGAAAAAGAATGTGTGATCATGCATGGAAGGTGTTGTGCATGAAAAAGATAAGTCTCCACCATAGCGATCAGCGATATTTTGGGCTGCTATAGACGAGAAATAGTCTACAAAAGACTCAGCTATGAGTAGGGGATCAGAAATCTGAACACCAGCAATATTCAGTGTCATGTTCGTTCCTGCATTATTTGGTTGCTGGGCAGTTTCCCGTTTAACTATATTCCAGGCTGTTTTGCTCTGGTTATCGGATGTACATAACAATTTTGTATGGAACTCAAGCTTAGCATATTTCAACAGCCGTCTATACTGATTTTTAGCTTCTCTGTAAATATCGAACGAACGTTGATTTCGCAGGTTGACATGAAGCCAGTACAGATTCTTGAGGTTTTGGCTAGCCATTCTAACTTCTGATGTAACCCAACGTGAGTTAGGACGATTCGAGATACTTCGATACTTCAATGGGCAGCAGATATCGAAACAGTAATTTATAATTTCCAAGAAGGAATCATACGCAGAATCTATATCAGAACACTGATACACAGGATCGAAAGAAGTTCGAGACATAAATAAGCTGAGCTCATACAAATTGCTAGCTGAAGTGGACCTACATAATTTATTAATTCTACATTTTGAGCCTGTCTCCCGAGTAATACTTCTGAAAGCAAAATTTAAAAAAAGTCCTCTGTGATCACCGATGTGAGTTTCTAAATTTGATGTTTGACAATTTTTGATAATTGCATTAGTTAGTATGTAGTCAACCTTTGTAGCTGACATACGGCCATTTCTGTCGACAAATATTCTGGTAGGCTCAAAGTTTGTAACACTTAAATTGAAACAGTTAAGCAAATCAATGAAAAGGGATCTCTGTCTGCAACTAGTTTTCAAAAAATCTATATTAACATCACCACAGAGAAAGACATGGTCCACAGCTGACTGGCAACGTTGGAGTATATGCGAAGTCTTGTCCAAGAATACCTGCATACTCCCAGAAGGTGGCCTATACACAGAGATGACACCGAACTTGACACCACCAAGGATGCACCTCACCGCACAAAATTCACTTTCTAGCTCCTGTGATACATCCGATATCTTCAAGTCACTAACATGAAGACCAATTTTTGCATAAATCGCAGTTCCACCATGTTTACGCAAGGGTCTGCAGAAGTACGATACCAATATATATCCAGGGATCACCATAGTAGTCATTTCATCAGGAACACACCAGTGTTCAACTATGCTAACAATGTCTGGTGATTTTTCAGTCAGTAAGAGTGAAAGCATATTCCGTTTGTTGGGCATCGACTGCACATTGAGTTGAATAATCGCGAAATTTATCTCAGTATTCAGAACAGGGTATTGAAGTAAACTATCATCCGATGACTGTGCAACTGGACTTAGGTGAGAGGTGCGCTCTGGCGGCGTTTCACAAAAAAACGCTTAACAGCAGTACCTTCAGGCCAGAAAGATGGGTTCATAGCCTGATCCAAAGATTCAAACGGTATGATAATCTTAGAGGATGAATAAATGTCAGGTCTTTTAGATGTCAATTTCTCACAAGACACACCCGGTATACTCGCACCAACGTAGTTTACCAGATCTTGCGAGTTTGTTGTTGGGCTTAATCTAGATATATGAATGAAGGCATGACGCATCTTGGGGACTGCAACTAGTGCATCTGTCCTCATGGTACCCACAACGGGCCCTTTAGGCTTCCTAGAGTCCTTTGTCAGTTTTTGTTTTGAGACGGAGATATTCTCTACAGCAGGATTGCTTGTATTATTAGGTTTACCGGATTTTGGTCCTCTCTTAGATTTGACTAATGTCCAATCAGTTTGTTTTTCCACTCCATCAGACTTAAGATAATTGACAGACTGGGCCTCGCCGTCATTCTCGATGTGAATAAGATCGTTCATAATTTTCTTTTGCATCAGTTCCATTGAACGAGGATCACCCGAAGATACATCCTCTCTAGCACTGGTGAGTACAGATGTCTGAGATGTCGGTAAAATACTCGATTTAACAGTAGCCTGGCCGTGCGATCTTTCATTGCCAGGTGGATTTGTTTTGAAAACATTTTTACCTCGCTTCAATTCACTTTTTTCAGCCAACAATACACGAATTATTTTATCTTGTGCAACCAGCATTTCTTTCAACGAGGAAATTTCTGCAGTAAATAAATTACTGATATCCTTTATGATTTCTTGTTTGAAACTCAATAAGTCGTTTTTATTTAAACACCCATTAGAGTGGCGGCAAGATAGTTTTTCCATATTTGGGTCGGTGGTAGTATGATCCAGATTTCCTGTTTCCTCGGTATTATCCAAGCTTATTTGAACCAAATTACTATTTCCATTTGCAGTGGGACATTGGATACAGGTCTTACACATCCATTGATTCAGTTTATCTTCACCACGTAATTTCAAATAATTATTCATCGATGGAAAGACACACTTACTATGAAAATATTTTTCACAATTTGAACACTCAATAGTGTCATCATATCTATCGATTTTTAATTCACAACTAGAGCATTGAATACCACGTCCGCGCGACATGGTGATCGAACGAATTGAATATGAAAAGGAAATAAAAAAATGTGAAGGAAATTCAGAATATTCATCGAAGTTACCTAGTAGATACAGCTCTTCGAAAAGTTCTTTCGAGAAACTCTTCAAAAAAATATGCAGCACATCTTCAGAATAGCGTTCGAGTCTCCAATAAATAAACTTTTCTGAACGGTAAAAAGAAACTATTAATAAAAAAAATATACCACATACCTTGCAACTTGCAACCAAACCATTTTTCTGACGATAACAGAAATCTGTGATCATCAATTATAAGAAAATAATAGAACAAACATTTCTTGACGGAAATTGTTTTTGAAGTGTAGATAATAAATATACTTTTTTCATTTCCCAGAAAGAGACCTTTGGACAGGCATGCCGCATCGGCTCCAGCTGGAGACTACTGGATCGATACTGGGATAAAGAAGCAAAAAAAAGTGAGTTTTACATACGAGAAAATTGACTTTCTTTGAATTTTACATTTTAGGACCTTAATATACCTTATGCTCAAGCCTTGGTGGATCAGTCCTTCAGAAGGCTCATGTTCAGCACATATCAAATGAACTACTGCACTGATAGTAAGTATATTATGTCTTGAATTTTACACATTTTTCTTTGCGAGTAATATCTTAAGTGGAACAAATTATGAAATATTTTCATTTTATATATTGCAATGAACGTGCAGTTTCTTCATGGATCAAAGCCTAAGCAGAACACAACTGAACTCCTAACTGGCACAAGCGGAAGAGCTTCTGAGGGATCTTTACAGAAGATCTAGGAGTATCAGGATCATATATCATAAAAAAAATGGTGTTGCTGATTACGGTTGAATCCAACAAGTGACACTAATACCTCTCTCATTCACATTCCTTATGTAACTTTCAATTAATTCAAACCTAAAATTTACCGTTTACATTCTGTTTGACCAGACTTTAGTCAGTGTATCTCAGGTCTATCTACTCTATGCTCTGCCTATCACTGTTGCGATTATCTTCAGTTTTGATTGAAAAAAACTTTTCGGATCTGACTATCCCTGGAGTTTTTCTACTGTCATTTCTATGTTTTTTGAATTTTACCTTCAATATATTTTAGCCTCATGAATTTTCAACTTGTTCTTCCATAAATATGTTGATTTGTATTTTATTTGGAGGACTTAAATCTAAGCAACTACTATTTTGACATCTTCTTTCATACAGAGGTAAAGGAAACATGCAAAGAATTGCGAGAGACAGTACAGAGGGCTGCAGGTGAAAAGTATACTCAAATAGAGGAACAATCTTTTGAAAATGAATTGCTTCAATATTGTAGAGAATTATATAGCACTAAAACGTCTAAAATTCTTCCACCAACTGAAACTGCAAGGAGAGGTTAGTATGAATTTTGATATTATAAGATGGGACTGAATATTATAAATTTTTGGATCGTCGTTATCGGTCTTTGTAATTGATAAATTGTATAAATCTTGATGCAGTAATTTCGAATAGTAGAGAGTAGTCATCGTTCGACTCTAACACTCAATACAAAAATCGTCAATCTCCTCACACCTTTATGGTATGTGAACGCTAGCCTTGATGGTTGTGTGACCATGCTTTAGCGTTTATGGCTTGGCTGCTTAAAGTTATTCGATGAAATCATTATCTTTCTAAAAATCAAATTGGTTATAGCCGAGGACAATTTTTGGATTTGTTGGTTAGAACAACAACTTCAATTTCAATGATTATTTCAGATAGTGGAGAAGGTCTCAAGGATGAAATCCTTACATGCTGTTAGATATTATGCTTCCGTTGTAGCATTCATATAATAGGAACCATGAAAAATTCAAATCAGAGCCTGGTCTCAAAGACTTCACCTTTACTTAGGGCAATCTTATATCATGAGGATAACATTGATATCACTTACTCAGTATGTGAAATGCACCTCTTTTGACTCAAAATATTTGGTCTTTTGTGGAAAACTTTGGTAACTCGCAACTATATCCGTACAAACTATGGCAAGTGAGATTGAATATGGTAGGGTGTCAATGTAGAAGACTCATCCTACGACTGTGGTAAGCCATAAGTCATATTTCTTCGTGGCTGTCTCGAAGTTATCCTGAATTCTGAATTGCTTTTCTGAGAGCGAATAAAGCTGTTGAAAGATCTATGAAGATGGTGAAAAAAACTCTTCAACTTAGAGAGGATGACCAACTATCTTATAAAGAGAATTAACAGACACATGGCTTAGATATCTTGAGGACATATACACACCTTAATCAGATTACAGCTGACATTGAATGAGCTTTGTTGATTTTAAGCTATCAAGTAGCTCACTGCAAATATCAGTTAAGTCCAAGTGGATAAACTCAGGGAAAAAATAAGAAACGAAGAAATAAACGGAGCGAAAATAATTGGGGAATCGGAGAAAAAATATGGACAACTTTAGAATATTCAACTTCTGTTTTAGAAAGGCACTTAAGAAAGTCATTAGATAAATATAATAGTTAACTGTGAGGTAGCTAATTAATGTTGAAGGTTGCATGAAGAAAGATGTTGTTAACAAACACAAAAGGGTGACAAAAAACATGAAGGTGAATAATGAGCAGAGTAATTCTAGAAATATATAAAAAAGTTATGTAAAAAAAGATTATGCTGAGAATGGGTAAAACTAACTTGTAAAGAATGGCTTGGTATGTAGAGATACCTATTTGAATTCTTCCTAGTAATTGATTAAACGTTAACCAATTGGTATGTAAATTCTTGGTTAAGCATACTTCAAAAGACATTGAGAGAAGAATGGCTTTAATGGTTTATTTTCATCCTAAATGCATATATCAGGAATGTACAATTTAAGAATTGTTTAAACAAAAAGTTGAGGGAGTTCTTTCGGCCTAGTTTTATCTATAATTGCGTTGAAAGCACTATCTTGTCCGTGGAACTAGTTCTTTGAGCTTTTTCACCATTACTTACTGGCACTGAGTTCACTGGAATCGCTTTTCGCAAATTATTATCTAATTATAAATAAATAATGTACAAATACATCCACTTTCAGGCATTTAGTGCGTTATAGGTTACTAAGAGAGAGTGTGCCTTGGCAGGTTAAAGTGAAATGCGAATATAAAATAATTTAAGAGTAGTTAGAGATATGTGTTATAACTTGGGAGTTGAGACAAAGAGAAGAATGGGTTCAGAGCATACTTGCTTCTACAGAGTGAGTATTGAGTGACCGTCTGGTCGAAGGAATGTCTTCAACCGAACCTTTCTGCTAACTGGCAGAATGAGAGCCCCTCTTAGAGCTCGAATTGTGGTTAGGTAATTCCAAAACGACATTCGACTGTTGTCTCGAAACGGTGTCGGTTTTTGATGGGTTTTAAGAAAACTGCGAAGGACAAATATTTCGATTCTTAACAGGCCGAAATTCCATTTAAAATAATATTATCTATTCAATTTCTAAGAAATTTGAACAAAAATCATTTAATAACTAATATTGAAAGGGGTATCTGTAGGTTAAAAGCAGGAGAAACTTAAGAATGAAGGGAATGCTGGAAAATAATCTAAATATGAATACTTGAGAAAAATTGGTATTTCCATTAGTTTTCCTTCTACAAGATTCGCCTGCATGTACTGCCCCGTAGGTCCACGTCGAACAAGAGAACTCATAAACTCCCGATTTATGTATGTTTGGAAATGGATCCTTTGCATTAAATAATACGGATTATTATTTGCATTAAATAATTCGAACTAGTACTCATAAACTCCCGACTTATGTATGTTTGCAGTTGGTTCCTTTGCATTAAATAATACGGATTATTATTTAATGGGGGATCCATTTCCAAACATACATAAATCGAGAGTTTATGAGTTATCTTGTTCGACGTGTAGTAATAAATATATAGGACCTACGGGACGTTCCTTTCAGACGAGGTTCAACGAACATAAAATCAATTTCATTAAAAATAGACAAACTTCTACTTTTGCCACTCATTGTTTAGAAAACGCCCATCCTTTTCGATAATAGATAAACTTAAAATTTTACATGTAAAATCAAAAGAAAAGAATCTTGATTATTTAGAATCTGTTGAAATTATCAGATTAGTTCACAATAAAAATAATGAAAAAATAATCAATGACTGTACGGATCAATGTAAATCCAAAATTTTTGAGATATTTAAATAAGTGACATTTGTTTACCAGTCTTCTTTGACGTGAAGACGTACTAATAGTTGCTAAGCGTCCTGTCATTTTAAACCTGTTTTTATTACCTCTTCTACCTCTGTGTAATCATAAATACCCTGTTCTGCTTGTTGAGTCTTCAATTGTCTGTAGATGGGATAGTTAATTCCCGAAACTCGAGTTACGATTAAATGAGTAAAATATCAATTTATTGACAGTAAAACATAGTAATTACTATACTTGTTTTAATTATGATCAACTGCCAAATAGTAACGGCTGAAACAGTTCAGTATCTGAAAAATATTCCTTTAATTTTAAATTTGTTTATTCCTTCAGAATTTACCTTTAATAAATCAATGCAGTTTTGTTAAGCTGGGCTTATTGCTAAATTGTGGTTCAAATTTAAAATTTATCCCAGATATAATATCATATGAATCAGTGAAAATTTTAACCTGTTCCATAGTTCAGTAGAAACTCGATTAACCGGACTAATTGTTGTCGATAGGCATTCTGCTAATCGAAAATCCGGATAATCGAATGTATGAAGAATAATGTTATGTGTTTATTGAAAATAACAAATACATAGATATCAACGCAAATCAATGTTTATTAAGAAACTAACACTTACTTATGTATGTACATACATATTTTCTTAGATTACATACATAATACTAAACTGCAGCATTAATCATGAAACAAAATAATTAGGTACGTATGTACGAATAATTTGTTTACAATATGTGTTTGGTAATTTGCATTTGGTAATCATGAAATAAGTTTAATTTGGTTTGAAACATTTGGTAATTGTCATTTGACTAAGCAACTTTTTCTCTTCATTGCTGTCACGAATTCGTTTCAGTTGTAGTAAACTCACAGTATCACTCTCTGTTTGTTTTTCAAACCACTTGAAAGCTGTTTCCAGGGCATGAAATGCTACATCATGAGATGGTTCTGTCATTTTCCACGTCTATATTTTCTTCTGTTTCATCTTCTTGCATTTCCTGCTGTTCACTTATCTTCAAAATGTTTTCTACGATTTCGTCATCAGACATAATCTGAAAGCCTTGATCATTACTGTCACAAGTGACCCACTTTTTCATATCATCATCATCACAATCCTGACATATTTGAAGCTTTGACATTACCCCATTCATATCCTCCAAAATAGAATCATCCGTATTGGTTATTGAATTATCATTCTCCTGATTGAGTACTTTATTCCAAGCCTTGTTTAAAGTCTTCCTTTCAATCAAATCCCATGCATCTACAACCATGTAACAACACACCATTAAATTCATTTCCTTAAAAAATGATAAAACGACTTCTGTAGAAGTCGTTAGTCGTTAGAAGTCGAAGATAATGTATTATCTTCTGCAGCAGATAATAACCTTCGTAGAAGTTGTTTTCTATAAAGTCGTCTCAATGTTTCAATAACACTTTGATCTATTGGTTGTAGCAAGAATGTCACATTAGGAGGCAAAAATTTTACTTTAAACTTTCCATTTTCCCTCTCTACTGTTCAGCTGAAGGATGGGTTGGCGCATTATCCAGTAATAGTAGTACAACATTTCCTTGTTTTGCCAATTTCGTTTTGTCTTCTTTTTACTTCAGGGATAAAAGTGTTGTCATACCAGTCAATGAATATTTCAGAGTTCATCCATGCGCTTTTATGATTTTTATAATTAAGGGTACCCTGATATTTTTAAAACATCTGGGTTTCTTTGATTTTCCTATGAGGAGCAAAGGTATTTTGTGGTTCCCGGTAGCATTAGCGCAAACTAATGAAGCTCTTAAATGATAACGGATTGTGCGAGGGAGCTTCCACCTCTTAGTTAGGGAGACGGCGTTTCGTTTCCGAGCATGCGCATCTGAAACTCGTCAGACAGGCTTGATGCACAGGCTCTGCCTGTGACGCCGGTGACCATGCGTCCGCTTGTAACGCTGATCTTCAAACGCAGTGCTTGCTCTATTTGAACCTGGCGGGGACAGTTAGTCACGAATCTGTTGACTGGTCGGGTCCTCTATCGGTACGCCGGTCAAACTTACGACAGAGGAAGGCAGGTTTCTGGACGAGGAACGAAGAAGTTGTTCGCTACACTTATATTGTTAATATTGCTTGTTTTATATCCTGGAGCTGAATTCTCTCGCTTAGAAGCTAAAGATTTTGAAGGTAATGACTTCCAGTTTAATCCAGTTTCATCAGCATTATAAACAAAATCCAAGTCATAAATATTTTCATTCAATTTTTTCTTAAATTTGTCTTTAATAGAGTTTGCTGCATCTACATTAGCTGACATTTTTTCACCTTGTATTTCCAATTCACGAATTCGATGACGTGATTTAAATCTGTACAACTATCCGTTACTTGCCACAAACGACTCATCGCCGCCTAATTTTTCATTTAACTGTAATGCTTTTTCACAGAGCAAAGGTCCAGATATCGGTTGCCCAGTTGATCGTTTTTGTAAAAACCAACAATACAGAGATTCTTCTAAAAGTTCATTTTTCGGTCTCTTCATCATTTCCCGGTTTTTACTCCCGTCTTTACTATCCAATTTGCAGGTGTACAACAAAATTGAATCGGTATTCTTCTTAATATCACTAATCGTGGATGTACCTACACCATACTTATCAACTAACTTACGGCCGGTTTCTCCTTTTTAATGAATAAATAATATTTATTTTGTCTTTAAGCGATAACACCACTCTCTTACGCTTTGACATGTTTAAATATGTAGATATGTATCGGGTATTTTTTTTTTAGAGTGATAGAACTTTAAATTGAAATAAAACATATTTAAATTAAGATTGAGGCCATTATTTTTATTTGAGAGATAATTTTATGACATTTATGGTTTAAAAATAATTGTCGACATATGTCCACCACAACTAGCTCTGAGGAACCGCATTCGACCAGACCAATTCTGGACAACTTTTTCAAGTAATTCAGGCCCTATTTCATCAATAACACGAGTTATGTTGGCTTCCAAAGCGTCTATTGTTTCTGATTTATCAGCATAAACCAATGACTTGACATAACTCCAAAGAAAATAATCCAGTGGAGTTATGTCGCATGATCTTGGAAGCCAATTAATTGGACCATTTCTCGAAAGCATATTATTGCGAAATATTTCTCTCAATATCTATCAATAGTTACGGTTGCAGCATGAGGTATAGCACCATCTTGTTGGAAGCAAAACACTTTTGTGTCGATACCATTCAAATTTTGAACCAAATAATCATTGATCATCAATCTGTAACAAGCACCATTCACTGTAACATTAGCTCTCCAGCATCGTTTATAAAGAAATATGGACAGATGATTCCTCCAGCGTGTAAAGCACATCATATACTGCAATTTTCAGGATGCAAAGGAAGCTGCATAACTTCTTGAAGATTGTTTCCACTCCATATACGACAATTTTGCTTGTTCACATAGCTGTTCAACCAGAAATGAGCTTCATCACTGAACAAAATTTTACGATAAAAAAGTGGATCAACTTCAAGCTGTTCTAGGGCCCAATCAGCAAACAAACGACGCTTATTATGGTCAAAAACCTTTAGTTCTTGAACCAGTTGGATCTTGTATGGGTGTAGACCAAGATCCTCACGCAAAACTTTCCATGTAGTGGATGCACAGAGTCCAACTTTTTGTCAACGTCGAAGAATAGACAAATTTGGATCATCATTAATACTATGACTTACAGCAGCGATATTTTCTTCTGTACGTACAGTTCTTTCTCTTGTTGTTTTTGTAGCATCCAGTAGAGAAAATGTTGTCCGAAATCTATCGATAGTTCGACGAATAAGCTGCTCTGATGGACGAATTTGTAAACCATAAATTTCACGAAGTGCTCTATAAGTTTGGCGAATAGAACACTGATGTTGAAAATAAATTTCAACAATTTGTGAACGTTATTGCGGCGTGAGTCTTTCCATGATAATTTGTCAATGCTTACTGAACAAAAAAATTCAAAACAATATGGCTTCTACCTTCTGTCAAATAACAGTTATCCATATCGAAAGTTCTATCGCTCTAAAAAAACACCTGATATATATCACCATTTTCATCCCACTCGATGATCTGGTAGTGAAAATTACCCATGACGTAAACTGATTCTCCTAGCAGATCAAAAAACGTTTTTTTCGCATCTGTTCATCTTCGGAAGGTGATAAACGGATTTCCCTAGTAATATTTTTCCTGACATTCTTTGAATGCACTGACAGCCACGCTGGCTCCCTGATATGTTTACAAGGTGCTGATACATTTCGGGCTCGTTTCTTGGAAATTCGACGTGTGAAGCAAAAGCCGAATCGCTGATATTTTTACGCGTTTTAACCGCTGTTGTTCCTCATGGAAGTTGTCGGCAACCGTTTCTTGAAGAGCGGGAAAACTATAAAAAGCTCTGAGAATTGATTGCGGTGAATCACGGGCATTAATAAGCACGATGTCGTATTGTCTGCCGCTTCATTTCGAATAGCGACTGAACGTCTACCTTAATGGCGAGATAATCCTATGGCCTTGTCTACGGAGTTTATTGGAAGTTTGAGTTTCATTCTGTCGGTTCTGCACTCGTGAACAGAAGTTCAGATATGTCGAAATGAAAAATGCATATTCGCACAATAAATATATCGACTATAGAATCGAATCAACTTTGCAACGAAAATATTTTTGTTACCCTAAATATAATTATAATAACAATACCATTTAGTCGTCTCAGGGTATGAATAGTAGAAGAATTAGACGAAATACTGGGGCGAACTCAAAGAAACCCATTTAGGACCTTGAATTCAAGTTCGTCCAAAAGAGTCCATCACATCGTGAACACAACAGGATCATATTTCAAGATAACTAAAATCCCAGATATATCTGCAAAAATTAACCCAAGATAATACCAAAACGACAATATAAGAAAAATTATCGGGTGATTCATATTGGCAATGAAAATTACAAAATTTCATTATGTTCAACTCATTATATATTCAAGTTAGGTTTACCCATAAAGCCTACCTAAGCCTTGCCCTAGAGCGCAAATCATGGATGATTTTGAATATCTTAATTCTCATGGCACTGGAAAAATATATTTCCCTAGTATTTTATGCTAGCCAATACCTTCGATCTCGTATGCCTGAAAAAATATTTTATCCCACCTATCGGGTGTTTAGTGATAGAAATTTAAATTGAAATAAAACAGATTTAAATTAAGATTGAAGCCAATTTTTTTTTAATTTAAAAGATTATTTTATGTCATTTATGTTTTGAAAACAATTTCTGGCATATGTCCACCACGACTAGCTCTGAGTAACCACATTCGACCATACCAATTTTGGACCACTTTTTCGAGTAATTCAGGCCTTATTTCATCAATAACACGAGTTATGTTGGCTTCCAAAGCGTCTATTCTTTCTGGTTTATCAGCATAAACCAATGACTTGACATAACCCATAAAATAATCCAGTAGAGTTATGTCGCATGATCTTGGAGGCCAATTAATTGGACCATTTCTCAAAATAATGTTATCGCCAAATCTTTCATTCAATAAATCAATTGTTACGGTAGCAGCATGAGGTGTAGCACCATCTTGTTGGAACCAAAACATACAGGGTCGATACCATTAAAATTTTGAAACAAATAATCATTGATCATGGATATGTAACGAGCACCATTCACTGTAACATTAGCTACAGCATCGTTTTTAAAGAAATATGGACCCATGATTCCTCCAGCGTGTAAAGCACAACATACAGTGCATTTTCAGGATGCAATGCAACCTGCAGAACTTTTTGAGGATTGTTTTCACTCCATATACGGTAATTTTGCTTGTTTACATAGCCGTTCAACCAGAAATGAGCTTCATCACTAAACACAATTTTACGATAAAAAAGGGGATCAACTTTATGCTGTTCTAGGTCCCAATCAGCAAACAAACGACGCTTATTATGGTCAAGTGGCTTTAGTTATTGAACCAGTTAGATCTTGTATGGGTGTAGGTAGAGCAAGATGTTTACGCGAAATTTTCCATGTGGTTGATGCGCAGAGTCCAACTTGTTGTGAACGTCGACGAATAGACAAATCTGGATAATCATTAATCTTGTTGTTGTTGTTGCATGGAGTAGAGAAAATGTTGTCCGAAATCTATCGATAGTACGACGAATAAGCTGCCCTGATGGACGATTATGTAAACCATGAATTTCACGAAGTGCTCTATAAGTTTGGCGAATAGAACACTTATTTTGAAAATAAATTTCAACAATTTGTAAACGTTGTTGCGGCGTTAGTCTTTCCATAATAATATGTCAATGCTTACTAAACAGAAATGTCAAAACAACATGGCTTCTACCTTCTGTCAAATCACAGTTTTCCCTATCGAAAATTCTATTACTCTAAAAAAAACACCCGATAGTAGAAGAATTAGACGAAATACTGGGACGAACTCAAGGAAACCCATTCAGAACCTTGAATTCAAGTTCGTCGAAAAGAGTATATCACATCAAAAATAAAACAGGATCATATTTCAAGATAACTAAAATCCCAGTTATATCTGCAAAATTTAACCCAAGATAATATCAAAACGACAATATGAAAAAGTTATCCTATCATTTATATTGACAACGAAAATTACAAAATTTGTATCACGATCAGGTTCAGACGAATTCATAGATACTGAATTGTTTCAGCCGTTACTATTTGGTAGTTGATCATAATTAAAACAAATTGTAGAAATTACTTTGTTTTACTACCTAGTTGTCTGATGATGGGATAGTTCATTTCCTGAAACTCGAGTCACAAGAAAATGTGTAATATATCTTTTTTGGTAGTAAAACATAGTAATTTCTATAATTTGAATTCATAGATTGTGAAATAATTCATGGATAGCTTGCCTTCCCAGTACATCCAATAACCAATAATTGGTTTTCCTTTTCAAGGAAGAGGAGGGCATGAGAATATAAATCTGTGGTAACTTGTAGATGAGGAAAGATGATCTCAGCTTTTCTTAAGCTACCTTGTAACCACTCACCACACCATTGTCTATCTGTCGATGTTGTGAGCAGAGCGTAGAAAATCCTGCCTTTGAATTTCAGGAACGGAAGTATCGGGTGTTTTTTTAAAGTGATTGAACTTTAAATTGAAATTAAACACATTCAAATTAAGATTGAAGCCATATTTTTTATTCAAAGGATAATTTCATGACATTTATGTTTTGAAAATAATTTCCGGCATCACGACAAGCTCTGAGGAACCGCATTCCACCAAACCTATTGTGGACCACTTTTTCGAGTAATTCAGGCCTTATTCCATAGATAACACGAGTTATGGTGGCTTCCGAAGCGTCTATTGTTTCTGGTTCATTAGCATAAACCAATGACTTGACATAACCCCAAAGAAAATAATCCAGTGGAGTTAGGTCGCATTTTGTTCGAGGCCAATTAATTGGACCATTTCTCGAAATAATGTTATCCCCAAATCTTTCTTTCAATAAATCAATTGTTACGGTAGCAGCATGTCCAACTTGTTGTGAACGTCGACGAATAGACAAATCTGGATAATCATTATCACTATAAGAATATATCTATTCAGCAGCGATATTTTCTTCTATACGTACAGTTCGTTGTCTTGTTGTTGTTGTTGCATCGAGTAGAGAAAATGTCCGAAATCTATCAATAGTTCGACGAATAAGCTGCTCTGATGGATGATTATGTAAACCATAAATTTCACGAAGTGTTTGTCGAATAAAATGCTGATTTTGAAAATAAATTTCAACAATTTGTAAACGAAATAGATTCCTCGCTCAACACTTGGTGGAACATATTGATTAACATAAAATACAAAAATAACACTGGACTAAGTTCGCACGAATTTATTAAAATAAAACAATTATTATAGAAAAGTACTCTCAAAGATCAAAAGATGTACCAACCACCTATGGTTTAATAAACAATGTTTGTTGAATAATATCAAGCCGAAATACATGAAGATCAATTGTAAACATAGTTCACCACAGGCAAAATTAGCGGTCAAGTCAGCAATAAAAACATGGATCAAGCTGGAGATGAAGAAGTGGTATAAAATCAGAGACAATAACAAACTCCACCTGAAAATAATACATAGTGAGTTAACCTATCGACTTAGCCCCATCGAGTTCGATCATCTGGATTTTACCATCAGAGAAGAAGTAAGAATTTTAGGACACAAACAATACGAAAGGCAACTCAATAAACTAAATAATCTTGTAAAGAGTGTAGACAAGTTTGAACCAAGAGTGTTAAAGTGCGCGAGTGTATCTGACTTCAAATTTTTCGAAAAAGTGAAGAACTTCACAAATATACATTTCGAGGAAACTGAAATGAAGTTATTAGAAAAAGGTTTAAAATATTGCCCCAATGTGTTCAATAACAACGACCTTAAACAACTTGCAGTAAATGCAGAAATAGCCATAAACAGAATTGAACCCCTAGACAAACAGAATTTCGAAAAATCAATCTGCGCAAGAATAATATCCAATGCTACTTTCGAGAATAATAGGAGTGAATTGAATGTTTTTAAACAAATTAAGAAAACAGCCATTGAAAATGACTTGATAATTACGAAAGCTGACAAAGGCAATACAGTCACAATTTTAAACAAAAATGATTACCTGACAAAAACTGAAAGTTTACTGAACTCTGAAAATTTCTCAGAATTGAAGGCAGACCCTACGTCAAAATTCCAAACTGCAGTAAAGAAAACTATCAAGAACTGCCCTAACTTGATACCTCAAGCGTGTTTTCCTGTTACCATTATGAACCCCAGAATATCTTCTTTATACGCACTCCCTAAAATACACAAGGAGAATTGCCCCATGAGGCCTATTGTTTCATATACTCATGCACCAGCATCAAAACTCTGTAAACATTTTAATTCCATTTTACCAAGTATGATTCAACATAATCCGATTTATTCCATCAAAAATACCATCCAGTTAACAGAAGAATTGAAAACCTTCAGAATTCCCCCAAATGCCAGATTAATTTCTTTCGATGTAATTAATTTATTTCCATCCATACCAACTAAAGAAATAAAACATCTGGTCAACGAACAACTTCACGACAATCTTTCACTCCCTACGGATATAATAGAGGAAACATTGAAACTGCTAGAAATATGTCTCGGACAGAGTTATTTTAAGCTTAATGGTAAATTTTATCAACAACTAGAAGGTCTGCCAATGGGTTCCCCATCCTCCACCCTTTTCAGTGAAATTTTCATGACACATTTGGAGAAGAAAATATTCTCGCCAGTAAACATTAATCTGACTGTATATGTACTATATTGGAAACGCTATGTAGATGACGTATTTTGTGTTTGGACTGGCTCAAATTTAGAACTAGAGTCGTTTTTGAAACTAATTAATTCATTTTACGAATCCGTTCAGTTCACTTTGGAAGTAGAGAATGTAAACCATTCACTCAATTTTTTGGATATTCAGATAAAGAGGGTAAATGACCATCTTGAATTCGATATATTCAGAAAACCCACTTTTTCGGACGTTCTTATTCATAACAGCAGTTCCCACCCATATAGAATTAAAATGTCAGCGTTCCACTCTCTTGTACAACGATCAATTTCAATTCCACTGTCAGAAAATAACTTCAAAAAAGAAATCGAAATGTTAAAATTACTATCCAATAACAACGGCTACTCTCCTGACATGATAGATAGGTTGATTTTCAAAAAGCAATATTCTAAACTGTTAACATGTATCTATCCACCTCAACCTAAAGACCAGAAAAAATTTGTCTACATTAACTACATCCCAAAATTAAGCGATAAAATTTGTAGTAGATTAAGACAGAATAAAATTGAAGTAATATGCACAAATAAGAAGAACTTAAGATCAATGTTTCTAAACGGCAAGGACCGATTAACTGATTCGGAAAAGAGTGGGGTTTATAAACTGTACTGTGATGAATGTCCTGCATTCTACATAGGCCAGACTGGTCGTTCTCTAAAGGTTAGGGTTGATGAACATAGAAAGTCGATATTACAGAACAAAGCGACTACTGGATTTTCTGCTCATTGTATCAATTGCAATCACTTTATAAATTTCGGTAAAACAAAAATTTTACACGAGGGGGAAAAAAGTAAACGATTAGACTTTTTAGAAATATCCTCAGCACATAAACGCCAATTACCACCGATTGTGAACGATCAGCTGGAGTTCCGCTTATCTCCAATTTTAACAGCTGTCATTTGATTATAATTATGTAGTATTGTGTGTTTTCTTGTCAGTTTTGAGAATGGGATAAAACCCGAAACATGCATGTAAACTGAATGTTTTGTTTTATTTCAATAAATTCGTGCGAACTTAGTCCAGTGTTATTTTTGTATTTTATGTTAATTTGTAAACGTTGTTGCAACGTGAGTTTTCCAATGATAATTTGTCAATGTTTACTGAACAGAAATGTCAAAACAACATGGCTTCTACCTTCTGTCAAATCACAGTTATTCCTATCGAAAATTCTATCACTCTAAAAAAATCACCCGATAACTTCGATCTCGTATGCCTGAAGAAAATCTCACCGACATATTAATTGCATGGCGATAAGCCTGTCTGCATCACAGAGCAATCAGTAGAGAAATAAATAAATATTTTATTCCTGTCTTGCATCGAAAAAGCCTTCTCGATGCAAAATGTGAACACACTAGGATGCTGTGGAGTGAGAACAACTGCTGCCACTTGTAGGGATATTTTGTCTTTGTTTCTATGAGTATTGGAATATAATATATTCCTTTTATATTGAGGCAAGAGCATATTCAAATGCGATTGAGTCGAAAAAAATTAATCTATTAAATTAAGCTCAAATAGTGATTAATAAAATAAGGTAATTCAACGAGGGTGAATGATTTAATTCTAATTAGTTACTGAGTGTTTGTGCTGGTATATTTTTAGTATCAAACAAATCAGCACAAACCTTCTTGCAACCTTCTTTTCACCCTTATTTAATATATTTATCCTGAATTTTTTTTACAGAAATCATATAGGGAGCAAACTATGATTGTTATTTATTTGTGCACGCTAGAGAATATTCAGGAAATTCTCAAAAAAATTCGTTATATTATATTGTTTCGTCTCATTATAATATAAAGGTTTTTTGTTCAAGATTTTATAAGTGAGAGTGAAAAGTTAAATTAAATATTCAAATCTCGTGATTAGATATGAGAGACAGTTATGTGATATATTTTTATTGATTGTTTTCATTCATCAAAAATATTCGACTGACGATGATGGATGCGAGTTTCAAACGCTGTTCTGAGGAATGTGCTATATTCTCATGAAAATTCATTGAAATTTATATGGAGCGTTTTGTGTAATGGAATTTATTATTCATGAGGTTAATTTGAAACTGATATGTCTGCTAGAATTTTCTAGGTAATTTAGGTCAATAGTCTGTATTTTCCGTATAGTTCTTTATGTTTTTGAGAGTAATGATTCAGATTTCTCTATGGTTACTAAAAAACAAAAAGGATTTCGGAATCATTCTGATTAATTTCATTTTATAATTTTCAGAAAATATAAAATTATTTTGTAGAGGTTATCACAGAATTATTCCGTTTGATATTTAATTTTTTCAACCCTCATCCAAACAATTTATGCCGTAAACATATAATTATCATTAATTGGCCGCGCTATATCTTCTGACGCAGAATTGAAACTTATATGATTTTCTTCCTTTCAACTAAAATACTAATTGCTAATAATAATGGTCATTCAATAGAATAAATATCAGGAAAATATATTCGGTCAGATTGTTTTCTCATGTTGTATATGATATAATTATTGAGTCGATTTGAACCGCAAAAATTCAACTTTCTCTACCGGAAAAATTATTTCGTAATAAAAATAGCAAATAAATTAATATCTCGGAATAAAAACTTTGGATTCTTATTTTCACTTTCAAGGTAACCAAATCTATTGAATTGTAGACGTGCATATCATGCTTGCGGTGAAGGATCACGGATGAATAGTTTCATTACGTTGTCTGTTATTATTGTGAATTCATGGTGTTCATTTAATGAAAAACAATGAAGTTCAGATTCGTATTTATTGTCGGTTATCAAGCATTCATTGCCTTGTCCTTGGGGCTTCTTCAGAAGATAGATTTTTCAGTTGTTTTGCTAAACGTCAAGGTTTCGAGAAGTCTCCGAGTCTATTAGTAATTGCTTTCAAGGTTATTTCCTTGTTACTATTGTATTATTAAGAATATCTCTCTTTGAGTAAATTTAATAATGGATTAGATTTTCTTTTTCAAAATATTAAGGTGGCGCAGCAACTGTAGCAAAGTTTTGCTTTTTTATTGAATTGCTAAATAAGGTGCCATAATGGATGAAACTTTTTTATTTAAAATAATTCACACAGTTTTTATGTTTCCCAATGATTCAGAATCCTGACTGCTGGTCTCTCGACCATCTTCAAAGGGGTACAAAAAGGAACTGAATAAATTGTGAAACATAAAAACTATGTATTTTTATGGCGTATGGAAATAAAAGCATCCCATATAGGGTGTTGCCGAATAGTATTTGGGAATTTGTCAACTTCTCCTTTTTCTCATCGGCTTTTTTGATTGAAAGGACCTCCAACTAATCCATCAATTTACCCTCATTAACATTATAAACTGAAGTGACATCTCTCTCATCAAAAAAATGATTATTTTCCATACAATGCTCTGCAAAACCGGTTGATTTCTGGTATTTCAGAATAGACATCCTATGTTCTTTGATTCTATGCTGTAAACATCGGCCTGTCTGTCCTATATATGTAGCATAAGTATCATTTACATTGATATAATTTTTTTTTAAATATTGTTGTGAGTTTTCTTTCTTATAAATCATGTTTTAAATGATTTCATTTTTATAGCGATTGTTCACCGCTATATTTTTTATTATATTGACACTTCTTTTCGGAAATTGACTTCGTCAACGGGATGCTCAATAGTCTATGAATGAAACTATTGAATGTTGACATTTTAATTTGCCATGACTGATGGGATTTTGAATGGATTATGGTATCAGTAGTGGTAGGTTTTCTAAAGATGTTGAATTCAAACTTATTATTACTATGATTGAAGTAAAACAACTTGATTTCCGCTAAATATTTACTTTAATCATCGAGATATATTTCCGAAAAGTAGAGACCGATACAATCGATCATATTATTACTATGATTTATATTAAGATCTAAGAAATTGATAGAAGAAAAATTTTCCATTTCAATTGTGAATTTGATATTTTCATTCATGAATGTTAATTATTTTGAATAAAATTTTTATAATGTTTCACCTAGAGCCAACCGCATGCTCCGTTCATGTTATGAATGAAACTTTTTCTCGTTTCTACAGTTATGAGAATTTAATTCGAGAACTGTAACAATATAATTCTAGATTTAATTTTGTGTAATAAACATATTATAAATAATGTTCTGAAATATGATCCACCTGCTGTACCTGAGGATATGGACTGCCCTACAGTTGAGTTTTTATTGCATGCTTAAAACTCCAAATGTTTGAGGAAAAGTAGTAATTCTAATTTTTCTAATTATAAAAATGCTGAATATCATTTATTCAACCAATCGTCAACTAGAGTTTCAATGTAGGGGTTGTTCTTAATGATATCGTTTATGATATAATTGATTTATGTGTTCGGAAGTTGAAACTGAAAAAAAACTATCCACCCTTTTTCTTTCACTAATTAATCAAACTAAATAAACGTAAGAATAAAATGCACAGGAGATGGCAATTTCATAATATTTTTGGAGACAAAATTGAATTCAAATCATTTCGATTCATATGAAAAAAAAAACATTAAGGAGGATTTTGTAAATTATAAAAATTCAGTTGAAAACGATACCAAATATTGCAGATAATAGCTGGATTTATTCTCCGAAATCTCTACAAATTTGATTCAATTTGAAAACTTTTTCGAATTAAATTAAATAGAATGTTTTACTTCACAAACATATAGAATTATCAACACATATTAGCGGCAGTTAATCAATGAAGAATCGAAAGAAAACATAAAGTATTGACCCTAATCATCCACAACCACATCCATCACACAACCATCATACAAGGCAAGCTTGTTTCAATTGAATATTGAGAAATAACAACTTCCATCGTCAAAAAATGCTCCACATAAAATTTAAGGTCTTTTTCATTTCCCTCTTCAAAAAATACATAGCACCTTCTCCAGAAAAGGAATCTGAATTTCCTACCCATATTTTCCTCAATTGGAAGTTATTTGGATGCTAAATGAAAACAATCTATGAAATATATTCTCATACCTTCATTCACCAAATATTCTGTTTGAAAGCGAACTTTAATCAATGTGGTCAACTAGTTTGAGCAGCATTTGGAGAAACTAGACTATTTCACAGAAAAATGTCGGAAAGAAGATACGATCATAGACTTAATATGTCAAAACTGTCAAGCGCATGTGTGAAAATGCAAATTATAAATATAACAAATAAATATAGATTGAAAATTTATTTCTAAGGGATTTTCGTAAATATCGGGTGTTTTTTTATAGTGATAGAACTTCAAATTGAAATAACACATATTGAAATTATATTGAAGGCAATTTTTTTTTATATGAAAGACAATTTTATGACATTTGAGTGTTAAAAATAATTTCCGGCATATGTCCACCACGACTCGCTCTGAGGAAGCGCATTCGACCAGGACAATTTTGGACCACTTTTTCGAGTAACTCAGGCTTTATTTCACCAATAACACGAGTTATGTTGGCCTCCAAAGCGTCTATTGTTTCTGGTTTATCAGCGTAAACCAATGACTTGACATAAAACCCCAAAGAAAAAATCCAATGGAGTTATGTCGCATGATCTTAGAGGCCAATCGATTGGACCATTTCTCAAAATAATGTTATCGCCAAATCTTTCTTTCAATAAATCAATTGTTACGGTAGCAGCATGAGGTGCACCACCATCTTGTTGGAACCAAAACACTTCTGGGTCGATACCATTCAAATTTTGAAACAAATAATCATTGATCATCGATCTGTAACGAGCACCATTCACTGTAACATTAGCTCCAGTATCGTTTTTAAAGAAATTAAATGCCTCCAGCATGTAAAGCACACAATGCAGTGCATTTTTCAGGATGCAATGGAACCTGCAGAACTTTTGAAGATTGTTTTCACTCCATATACGGCAGTTTTGCTTGTTTACATAGCCGTTCAACCAGAAATGAGATTCATCACTAGACACAATTTTACGATAAAAAAGTGGATCAACTTCGAGCTGTTCTAGGGCCCAATCAGCAAACAAGCGACGCTTATTATGGTCAAGTGGATTTAGTTCTTGAACCAGTTGGATCTTATATGGGTGTAGACCAAGATGTTTACGCAAAATTTTCCATCTGGTGGATGCACAGAGTACAACTTGTTGTGATCGTCGACGAATAGGCAAATCTGGATCATCATTAACACTATGACTTACAGCAGCGATATTCTCTTCTGTACGTTGTGTTGTTGTTCTGATTGTTGCATCAAGTCGAGAAAATGTTGTCCGAAATCTATCAATAGTTCGACGAATAAGCTGCTCTGATGGACGATTGTGTAAACCATAAATTTTACGAAGTGCTCTATAAGTTTGGCGAATAGAACACTGAGTTTAAAAATAAATTTCAACAATTCGTAAATGTTGTTGCGGCGTGAGTGTTTCCATGATAATTTGTCAATGCTTACTGAGCACAAATGTCAAAAGAACATGGCTTCTACCTTCTGTCAAATCACAGTTATCCCTATCGAAAGTTCTATCACTCTAAAAAAAGCACCCGATATTTGAACCCTTTACATTGAATTTGTGGGCTTCTGTTCCGAAGTCAGTGGATTTCTTATAAGTTTAAGAATTTATTTTATATTATCAGAATTTACTTTATGTTCGTGGAATTTATTTCATTTTAAAAGTTGTTATGACAAAAAAATTGGAACAACTATTTTCCAAAGAAAAATTATTTGTTGCATTTGTGTCAACAAATAGATTTCTCACATCCTAAGAAATGTTGTAAAGAGCGTCTCAAACGATGTCTGTTTAAAGGTTGCAGTAGTCATCCAGTGGAATATTAAGTCACCACTTATAACGTAGGATGAAGTTATTCTTGTGCTGGGCTACTGGAATTATAGCTTCTCGTGTAAATGAATGATGAATCCTGTATCTCGAAAATCATTTTCGTTACCTGTATTTGTTGATAATTCTATGTCTGTACAGTGAAACAGTGCTTCTAAGGTATTTTATTGAATTTAATTCTGGAATGCTTTTGAGAGATTTTTGAGTTCAAATTTTTAGAGGTTTCAGAGACCTACTTAATCCAGTCAACTGTATCATTTGAGAAAAACTCTTGTAAGTAAATTGTCAATATATAACGATATAAAACCGCAGAAAAATTTTCAAGCAGCAAAGTTTCCGGTTATTCTAATTATATGTCATTATGTGTGTCAAGTTTCACGAGGTTATATCGCGATTTTTGACTCCCGAGTTAATAGGTGAAAATCAGTGGAAGTCAACCGATTTAATTTTCGAAACCAGGTTATAGGCAATTTGTATACCTCTACTTTTTGCGGGCTAGTCTTGATTGCGACAATATTCGCTCAAAAATGAGTAAACAGTGCGTTTCTTGTATTAAAATTCTATCAAAGAGGTTCCCAGGTCTTCCATGTGGTACTTGCGAGCGATATTATCATGCCAATTCCGTATGTTGCGATGTAAATAAACAGCAACTATCAGTCATCGATACGTTACCTGGGGGTCGATGGCTCTGCGGCGGTTGCCGTATAGATCCGCCCGCACCGAGTCGCAATACTCGATCGCGGGCTGTAATCGCGGCGGACGCAGCGGCGTCTCTTTCTCGGGACGATGACGGAGATGATGCTGAGGACGGTGCTGGCGGTGGTCGTCGCGTTTCTTCCGTTAACACTGAACTAGAGCTGTTGCGGAGTGAGATTCGGGAGATGAGGAGGAGCGTCGATTTCTGTTCTGATAAAATTTCCGATTTAGAGGACTTGGTGAGGAATCTTAAGGGTTTGCAAAAGCTTACGGAAGATTTGAGGTCGGAAAACAAACAACTTAAGGATCAGGTGACCTCTCTAAATTTTAAACTGAATGCCATGGAACAGTATACGAAATCTAACAGTGTTGAAATTCATGATGTCCCGGAAAGTAAGGATGAAAACTTATTCCGAATAGTTGATAGCATTGGAAACTATCTTGGTCACTCGTCGAAGAGAGAAAAGATCGATAACATCATAAGAGTGCCTACTAGGGTACCTCTAAAACACAAACCTATTGTTGTTAAGTTTGTATCTAAGCTGGATAGAGATGAGTTCCTTGCCAAAGCGAAGAATAAACGTGCCCAATCGAATAGTCGATCTTTGAGTATCGATGGAATTTCCAATAAGTTCTTCGTCAATGAACACCTCACCACTGCGAATAAGATTTTGCATAAAAGAGTTCGCGATGCAGCTAAAGAAGGAAAGTATAAATTCGTTTGGGTTCAGAATGGTAACATCCTTGTACGCAAGGATGACAAAAGCAGAACAATTCAAATATCTAGTGAAATTGATATCTCTAAGATGAATTAACATCTTCTTTATTGTTTTCTTTTGTACGGTGAATATTGATTTGTCTGATCTTGATGGGACTTCACATTTTTTATCAGAATGTTAGAGGTTTAAAGACTAAACTTCATGAATTTAAAGGAAATATCTCTTGCCATGCTCATGACATCATATTCATAACAGAATCATGGCTAAATAGTTCTGTGTTTGATTCCGAACTTATCGATACTGAAGTATATTCAGTATTCCGCCGTGACCGAGAAACCACCATCAGTGATAAAAAAACGGGCGGAGGTGTTTTAATCGCCGTGAAGAATATGCTTGGTGCCTCTTTGGTTCCCCAATTCCAGAGTGATGCCGAGGATCTATGGGTTAAGATAACGATTGGTTCCACGAAAATTTTTTTGTGCTGTGTCTACCTGCCCCCTGGAGATGATGTGGCTAGTGCTAGTTTTTCTTCAAGATTGAGTGTTCTGAAGAATAATATAGAACGTGATCTGATTATTATGTGCGGAGATTTCAACTGTTCCTCCATTAAATGGATAGGTAACCCAGATGCCAATAATTCATATTTTGAACCAAATAATGTAGAGGCAAAATATTCTGATCTCATAGATGCTCTCTCTGTATGTGAGATGATGCAGTTCAATAGTGTTGTTAACAGAAATCGGAGAATTCTTGACTTGATCCTATGTAATCAGTTTCATTTGTCTCGGGTTACTTCATGTAACAGTCCATTGGTGGGAGAAGACACACATCATCCTTCATTAGAATTTATGCTAAAATTAAATATCAAATATCTCACAAAATCAAGCACTTGTACCTACAATTTTAGAAAAGGCAATTACGATAGCATAAACAATGAACTGTCTTCCGTACCATGGTCTGAATTGCTTTGTGGTGGTGACGTTGACACTGATCTGAACTTATTTTATGGCATAGTTGATGGTCTTATCGAAGAATTTGTTCCTAAAAAGTACATCAACTCTAGGTTTCCATCATATTTTTCTAAACAGACCATTAAATTAGTGAAAAAGAAAAACAAGATTCATAAAAAATTGAAAATTTATAATAACACAAGAGATTTACTTGAGTTTCGGCGTCTCAGAGCATTGTCAAAGATCATGATCAAATGTGATTATTCCAACTATATTAAATTCGTTGAAAGCGAACTGACCAATAATCCTAAGCTTTTTTTCAATGTTGCATCAGTCAAGAGTAAAAATAGTGGACTTCCCTCTTCAATGATATACAGGGATGAAGTTAGTACGGGTAAGCAGGAAATTTGTGGGAGTTTTGCTCAGTACTTCCATAGTGTTTTTGTTGATCCATTAAACTCGACGAATAATTTAGTTTCTACTGTAACTGATTCACCTGCGTACCTCTCTAAAATTGTCATAACTGCTAGGGAAATCGAGAAATCTATAAGGTCTCTGAATCAAAGTAAGGGTGCCGGATCGGATGGCATTCCGCCATATTTTGTACGCCATTGTCCTGCTTTATGCCTTCCACTTGAGCATATCTTCAACCTATCCCTCCGCATTGGGAAATATCCTCAGCGCTGGAAGATTGCGTCTGTTGTCCCAGTCTTCAAAGGAGGTGATAAATCTGTTGTTGAAAACTACCGCCCCATCAGTAAATTGTGTGCTTTTTCTAAGCTTTTTGAAAAACTTGTTTACGATCATTTATATAATTTGGTGAAAAATCAGATCATTCCGGAACAGCACGGATTTTTAAGGGGCAAGTCCATAGAGACTAACCTTTTATTGTTTGTGACCTATTTGGAAGAGGCGATGGACAAGCGGGTGCAGGTTGACGCTGTATACACCGACTTCAGTAAAGCATTTGATAAAATTTCGCATAGAATCCTCAGTCATCGTCTTTCTGGGGTCGGTGTGGGGGGTGGTCTTTTGCGCTGGTGCGAATCATACATGACTGGTAGGGTGCAGTACATTTCTGTGGGGGGATGTAGGTCGGATGAGTTCACATGTCCATCTGGTGTGCCTCAAGGCTCCCACCTTGGGCCCTTATTTTTCTTGATCTATATCAATGATATTATTTCCGCCTTTCAGAGATGTAAAGTGCTCCTTTATGCGGACGATTTAAAAATTTTTTACACCATTAGGTCTATCGAGGATTGTAAGATCGTACAAGGAGAGTTGGAAAAATTCTCGGAGTTTTGTCGTACAAGGAATTTATTTTTGAATATTTCTAAATGTAGGACAATTACATTTACACGTAATAAGGCTCCAATTCTGTTTCACTATGGCATTGATCAGGCGACATTGGAGAGAGGTGATAACATCAGGGATTTAGGCGTTGTTCTGGATGGGAAATTAACTTTCGCATTCCATATTGATGGTATTGTCAATTCCGCGAGTAGAATGTTGGGATTTTTGTTTAGGAGTTGTAGGGTCTTTGGGGGCATCAGGTCGGTTCTGAGTATATACTATGCTTATGTTTTTAGTCGATTGAATTTCGCTTCGGTCATTTGGAATCCACAGTACAAAGTTTACATAGAAAGAATCGAAAGAATACAGAATAAATTGCTGAAATATTTAAGCTTCAAAGGTAATTTCTCTGTCTTAGATGATAACGTCAGTTTTTATTATATGGCCAGAAAACATTTTAATTTAATTTCTCTTCAAAATAGACGTACGATGGGCGATGTAATTATGTTGAGGAAAATTGTAAGTGGTGAGTTGCAGGTACCGGATTTATTACAGGAAGTACAGATTAATGTCCCTAATTTCAATTTAAGATCTTTCAAAATTTTTCATGTACCTTTTAGAAGGACAAATGCTTCCAAGAACTCTCCATTAATTAGAATGTTCCGGACCTGCAATGAACTACGTATTGTCGATGTATTTCATTGTGCTAACATCAAGGTGCAACTCAAGAAATATTTTTTGATGCAGTGAGGCATTTTTGTTTTTTGTCTGGTGTAGAGATTTTAGTTGATTTTTAATTTTTTTTTCTGTTTTCATCTCATTGTACCTAATTAGTGGATACTGTTCATGGGTCTTCGACCTGTTTGTGTTCCCAATGCTTAAATAAATAAATAAAATAAATATGTCATTGAACAACATTTCTGTTAGTGAAAGCCAACATCTGAGCGATGTTTCTGCTATATATTTCGAAAGTGTCTATTCCTAACCACGTCCTGGCATGGATGCCAACGTTATCACAGATGAACTCAGTAGCTTCATTCTTGGTAAGATCAAACTCGATATGATTGAGGTGGAAAGAGATTTGAAATAGATAGATATGAACATAGCGTCAGGACCTATATACATTCACACTACCTATTATCAGATTTTTTATTGTAATATAATGTAAATTTGTATATAATTCAAAACGGGATAATGGCATGATACCCAAAAATGTACTAGCAAGCTTGTAGTTATAATTCCTACTCAGGAAGAAGCAAAACTGGAAAATTATGACAGTATAAGATTGTTATTATACTCCCTTCAGTCAAAATTTTTTATATTTCTCCTTAAACTGAAGCTCAAGGGTGAAATGACTCTCGAAATGTTTTCAGGAACTTATAAAGTGTTTATTTCTATTGACCATAACGTTGCTTTGGTTTAGACGTTTATATTTCTGTTTTTTTTTCAGTTTATGGTTATATGAGACCTGAAGCTATGTACACACCTCTGACTCATTATCAAATGGTTTACGGTAAGGCAGGCTACGATATCATGAGTAATCCAACGCAATATTTGAATATTCATGGTGAGAAAGACAGCAAATCTTCTCTTTGCCTACCTAAGGACATAGTGAAAAAGACTCCAATTAACCGTTGTGTAGATGTAAGAAGCAAGAGAACTGAAAAAGAGAAAGTTGAAAGAAAGAAAAAACTAGATAAAATTATGGAAAATATGGATAGGTGCTGCAATCATGTCACCAACTATAGCACTCAATTGTGTCCCTGCGAAATCCTAATGTAAAAACATAAAGAATTTCATTTATGAAATTCCCACGTCCGTGAATTTGGAAAAAATGAAGAAAAAGAAATGGACTTATAATTTGAAATAATATGTTTTTTATATGAGAAAGAATTTATCGACAAAAGTCAGAATATGTATTTCAGAATATCCAATTGTAAACTGAATAAAAAGCTTACTTAACAATCGAATAAAGTTGGATAGAGTCAACTGATACTTTGTAAGAGTTCATTTCAAATAGAATGAGAACACTTTGTTTTCTATCATTTTTTATCAAGTAGGTATACAGTGACCCAAGTTTCGTAATGTTACTCATTTTTAAAATCGAATCATAGGTTTGATCTAATCGTTTTATATTGTGGAATGTTTATTTCCTTGTGAACGTCCAAAAGTGGGTCTATTCATTTAAAAGGTTTATTGCAGAATTACTGAGGTGATCAAATATCTCTTTCGATTATAAAATGTCCCATTTTGCTTTTCGATTCTATATTTAGAGTATATATCTATATATAACATGAACAAATTTAAAAGTGAAATTAATGAGTTTCATATGTAGATCACGAAACGACAGGTCCCATATTAAGACTTTGTTTTTAAATTAACATGCAAAACTTTAAGATGTGGTTCTCATCACAAATTAGTGATGGTCTTTCATATAATTTTTTTTCTGAACCCCTCCCCCCGCCAAGTTAGTACCCTTTGAATTTGGAGGGAAAATTTTGAAATTTATTGAATATCTCCTATATGGAAGTATTAAGAACAATCAAACTTGGAAGTTGGCTAACACTAATTAAATATCCCTTTTTTATGATATTTCTAATTCTCAAATTTCATCAAGCAGAGGTAACAAATCAACCCTTCATTCAATGAATTTTTGTTCTTTTTTTCATTTCAGTTTCTTTTATTGTGTGTTACTTATAATTATTTTACAACTCAATAAATTCATGAATTTCAGGGAACCCTCTACAGATCATAAAAAATCTAACGATGTGAATGTTTGTAATCAAGACTAAGACTGCATTTGATACCAACCTACTCGATATTATATATAATTCATTAACATGACCACATTTGAGAGCAGTCTATTTCAATTTATCAATAAATAATAGAATATAATTTTAAATTAAATATTGATTTTTGTAAAAGGAGTCTCACTTTTTCAATAAATATATTAGAAAATTTAGTAGGAAAAGTGAAAATACAAAAAAGTTATGTATTGGATTTTGCTATTGCAGATAATAGATAATAATTACACAGATTTAATTTGAAAAATTCGAAAAAACTTTCAGAATTACATTGAATAAAATGCCTTAGAGCCACTGTTTCACTTTACAGATATATGTAAATATTTACATATGGGGGCGGCAATAAAAAAAATTATTGACTATAATTATCTAAATCCATCACCCAAGACAAATTTGTTTCTACTGAATATTCAGGAGTAACAAATTCCATTACCAAAAATTGGTCCACCTAGAATTAGAAAAGGTCCTTATTTCTCTCTTCAAACAATAGATAGCATATACTCTAAAAAATGATTCTAAAATTTCAACCCATATTCTGAATTGGAAGTTATTTAGATATTAAATGAAAACAATCAATAAAATATATCTACGTACCTTTATCCACCAAATATTCTCTTAAAAAGCAAAATTTTTGAAAAACATGGTTGATTTTAGGCGAAAAATTAGGCTATTTCACAGGAAAATGTCGAAAAGAATATACGATTACTTTGAGTTTGTATTTTCATACATATGCATGGCAGTATCTTTTTTTCGACATTTTTATGTAAAATATCTTAATTTTTGCATGGTGCTCAACCACGTTTTAAGGAAATTTTGCTTTCGATCAAAATGTTTGGTGAAAAAAGGTGTGTAGATTTATTTTCTTGACTGTTTTTATTCTGCATCCAAATAATTTCCAACTGAGGAGAATATGGATTAGTATTTCAGATTGCACTTGATATAGTTTTCTCAATTGTTTCACATAGTTGATATTCAATGAAAAATAATCGACAATTCTCTACATCGAATATATTTACTGAAAATTGAAAGGGGTTAATTGAAGAAGAGTGACAAAATACAAAATAAATTCCACTTTCGTACATTAAGATCAATTAAACGTGTACGAAATCAGTAGCATCGGCTAGTTTTTAGTTTGTTTTTTCGTTCACATATTCGCCATCAGAGATTTAAAAGATTTTAGAAATGTTCGTGAAAATAATAAAACCATAAAATGAAGTTAAATACAGAAAATTTGTAATTTGGCAACACGTATAAAATTCACGCCATTTCATCAATATTTAATATTCAGGTATGAAGGATTACTTCATTAAGGTAGGTCCATTCCTCCCGAAACAGCGTTGAGTATGATGTTCGATTAATGACTGATATATCGACGTGAAAATCACTGAAAATATCCTTCTCTGTCTTTCCGTGAAATTTTCCCGAATATAAATGAAGTACAGAAAAACGAAGGCGAAAGAAATTCAAAATTAGTCGCTTTCAATGACAATTCGGGCAGGATTGCCAATGTATGTTCCAAAAATATCCGCCATTGCTTGTGATACGTGTATATCACTTCTATAAATATCTCTTGGACTTGCATATTACACTCATGTTATGACGTAAGACACGGTATGGTTTTTCACTACTCTTTTCTCCTAGCGCGCTTTCGTGTTTTATCTTTGCTAGAGGAGTCTATATCGGTCATTTCCTGGTTCTTCGTTGGCAACATTGTACCAGTTTCCTGCAATATTGGCATATAAATATCAGATTCCTGCATCAGATAGTATTTCAGGTGACTAGGACTGAAATTATTTCTTTTATATGATACACTTTTGCACTCTTGTCTCAGTGTGGTTTTCCATGAAAAGTGTTGAAAATCATAGTTTATTCTGTGAGTAAAAGCATCGGTAAACGAGTTGAGAATCCTCTGATTAAAATAGAATGTATTTCAGCGCATGTTTTCTAAATCAAAATCATATCTGAAGTTTCATGCGATAGTTTGAACATTTCTACGTTAGAACTGAGAAGATAATACAGGTTGTCCCGAGAAGAATTCGATAAACGGATACCATGAAAAACGTCATCAGGCTGAACTTGTATCAAGAGGTTTTAATCGCCTGGGTGCCTTCGTTAAGGATATACAGGGCGATGATAATTATAATTCATCTTATAGATGAAATTTTACAGTTCAACAAATGTTGAACTAATCGACCGAATGATTTCAAATTTTGAAATTTTGTCACCTTTGACTATCGCCTTCCTTCAATATTTCTAAAATCGAATAAATCAGTTCTGGACTAGAAAATTTTCAGACTTTTTCCATTTTCGAGAAAATTGGATAACCCAGTACACGTGGAAATTATGATTATTTTTCGTTTCCGTAACCACAAAGAATGACTTTATAATGAAAATTCTAAATCTCTGCTAGGCACCGTCATACAGGTTGATCAATAAAAATTTCCTCATGAGTGAAATTTCAGAGTTCAATAAATCTTGAACTTATCGGTACAATTATTCAAATTTTGCAGTTTTGTCTTCCTTTATGACTGCTTTTCTTGAATTTTTCTCAAATTGAAGAAAAAATATTGGTTTTCAAATTGTCCACAGCCCAAAGGTCCAAATTTACACTTAATGTTGATTCCATCGCCAGTGAATTGCGATTAATCGTTTCTTATTATCAGTGATCCACTGTAAAAAGCCAATTGAACATTCCAATTCGTCATCAAATCTGCTTCATTTGGCGATTTGTTCTGTTAACGAATTTAGAAATGCTTTTTAAATACTCTAGACAAGAATATACAGATGTGATAATTTTTGTTAGTGCATTACCAGCAAATCTTTAAGGGAGTATGCAAGAAAATACCCTTATCGCAGAATTTGTCATCATACGCCTTTCACAACAATTTATAGACAACTTCGTGAGAAAGGAAATTTTGAAATTAAAGTTGATCGAACTACAAGACAAAGTGCAAATGAAGTGAATAAAATCCTGGAGCTGGTGACAGAAAATCCATCTATCCGTACGTGCAGAAGAATCAAACAGATGGGGTCCCTAAAAACAGGGTACCTAAAATAATCAAAAAAGCCAGTAGGCATCCCCATCATCAACAAATTGTTCAAAAATTAAAACAAGGTGATGAAATTCCAACACTCTTTTTTTCTTAATGGATCATGGGTCACAGAAGAATTAGTTCTCAGATTTGGTTCACCGATGAATCGCAATTCACTAGGGATGGAATCAACAATTCCTGTTATTTTCACGTATGGGCTCATTAAAATCCGAAATCAGTATTTCAAACAAATTCCTAACTTTCTCAATGAATGTTTGGTGCGGTATCTACAACAATCATTTGATTATCCCTCATATTTTCGAAAATAGGTTGACAGCAGAAATTTATAGAAATTTTCTGGAATATACTTTACCTGGTTTGTTAGAGAACATTGCAATGGAAACATTGTGGTTGCAACATGATGGAGCTCCTGCGCACTACTTAAGAAAAGTGCTCGAATATTTGACTAACACTTTTGAAAACAAATGTATTGGCAAAGGTGGACATGTGGCTTAGCCTCCTCAATCTCCTGATTTGACACCCTTGGATTTTTATGGCGAGCGCTTAAACAAGAGGTCTATACGGTATAGATCATCAGTAGGGAGCAACTGATACGAAGAATTATTGATGCTCTAGATATTATTGAATCTAAACGTGCTTAATAGTGTATTGAAATGCAGGGATACTATTTTGAACAATTCCTGAACTGAAAATTTTTTCATTTATTTTGTTCTTGTTTCATTAATTTTGAGTTCAAATATTTTCATTTTGTTTGCTCTTTTTTGTTCTAATCATTATCCAGTTTGTTGATTCAAAGTTTTCTCGAATTAATTCGTTTCATTTGTGAACTATTTTTTATGATTTGATATCTTAATCTGAACTCCTTCCTTACTTGAACACTAGTATTCAAGTGAATTATTGAGATTACATAAGCCTTCCAATATTGAAACAATAATATGTTTTTTTATTTGATAGATTCGGTCTTCACTTGGTGGAAACTCATTTTAATTAAAAAAAATGTATGATAGATTGGGCCGTTGCTTGGTAGAAATCAGTTGTAATTGTCATTATAAAATAAAACACTTGTTTACATTTTCTACTTTATTTTTGGTATTGACGTACGTTTCGTCTTTGCTAGAAAGACTTCATCAGAATACGAAGTAACAGTTGTTGTACAATGAATTTATAAGATTTTTTACAGAAGGTGTACATGTGTTTTTAATTGTTCGTCGGGTTGGTTTTCTCAAAGAATATTCCCTTCAGAATCGTGTTCACTCGATCCCTTGTAAATATTGAATAGAGGGGTGTAATAAAAATCTATTTGTTCATTTACTAGGTTATTGCTGTTTTTATGTCTATTTATTTCGTAAATTTCCCATAAGTTCAATTTTAAAATTGAGTGTAACCGAGTTTATATACATTTCCAAAAACAAATAAAAAATATAATAGATCAATCTGTTAGCCTTTTCAATAACTTCCCAAAAAAACATTTGCTCACTTTAATGAACATACAAATCCCAAAACTATATTCATTAATAAAATTTCATAAAGAAAATAATCCAATTAGACCAGTAGTTTCATTCGTCACATCACCAAGTATAAAATTATCTAGAGTTTTAATTTCTATTATTCAAACCGAAACAAACTTTTTAGCTAAATACGCTATTAAAAATAGCACCCAACTTATAGACAATATTAAATCCATCCAATTACCCAAAAATTGTAAATTAATTTCTTTTGATGTACAAAATTTATTCCCTAGTATACCTCCAATTGAAACAGTACAAATTGTAAAAAAACTATTAATTAAAAACAATACCAATCCCATCAAAATGAATGATATACTTAATTGCCTGGAAATATGTCTCGAACAAAACTACTTTCAATTTAACGGAACCGTCTATATTTCTGACAATGGTTTAATAATGGGAAATCCACTCAGTTCAATTTTAGCTGAAATATTCATGGATGATCTGGAATCAAAAATACATCTGAATCCTATAAGCAAATATTTTCTTTATTGGTACAGATATGTAGATGACATTTTTTGTTGTTTCACAGGCACCGACCGACAACTACATATCTTCACGAATTTCATTAATAAACTTCACCCAAAAATCAAATTCACAATCGAAGAAGAAAAGAATCAAACTATTAATTTTCTTGACCTCACTATAACAAGATTGAATAATTTACATGATTTTAGTATTTTTCACAAACCAACACATACAGACATCACAATACAAAAAACTTCAAACCACCCCACTAACCAAAAGATGTCAGCATATAATAGTTTTATTCATAGATTATTGAATGTCCCTTTAAATTCAGAAAACTTTATGAAAGAATTAAATATTATTAAACAAATAGCATCAAACAACGTTTACAATCCCTTTCTTATAGACAAAATGGTATCCAATAAACAAAAGAAAATGGCATTAAATCTCGTGTACCCAATCATAAAAGAGGACAATACACAGAAATATTTTTCGTTGTCTTATGTCAATGGATTATCTGAAAATATTGCTTAATATTTCAAAAGTTGTTTCAATTATAAGGCGGCTTTTAAGACAATTAATAACCATAGTACCTACATAAAAAATAATAAAGATCGTACAAATAAAAAAAATAAATCCGGAGTCTACAAGTTAACTTGCAAAGATTGCCCTTTAGTATACATTGGCCAGACTGGTAGACCATTCAAGAAACGTATCCAAGAACACCAAAGGGGTTATATATACAATTCTGTACATTCGACATATGCTAATCATCTTAAGGAATTTAGGCATAATTTCAACAATAATTATGAAATTATCCACGTTGAAAGCAAAAGTTCTAGATTAACACTTTTAGAATTTCTTGAAATCAACAGGTATAATGCCCGTAAAATCATTTTGAACGAACAAGCAGATGTCGATCATTCTCCATTACTGAATATTTTTCCTTAATGGCATTTTTAGCGGAAAACTCCAATAAACACCTAGAGTTTTTATGACTTGTGCTTCTATTATTTGGTCACGTACCTAAAAATGTATATAAACTCGGTTACACTCAATACCATCAGACAGTACAATGTAATACCTGAAAACGCCACATCGTGGTGAAACAATTGTTGTATTAGTACAAAAAGTTTTGTAGAAATAAATTACTGTCATATATAAATTTTTTTAATATGTCTTTTTATTTTCAGGAAAATTTCAATATTCCAATCGATAGATTACCTAATTGAAATATGATCAGCAAATTGAGCATGCGTATTTTTTGTCACAGCTGAAAATTGACTGAATAATTGTAGCAACATTCCATAGGGTGAAATATCGATTTTTCTTCAGAAATAATATTTATTGATCACCCTGTCTGATGGTGGTAAGCTAAATTTTGAATTTTTTTATGAATTACTACTTTGTGGTCACGAAAATGAATTGGGGATTCATTAAATTAAATGTGATGATTGTAATTCTACATATAAAGGACAAACAGTCCGATGTTCACATCATAGAATCAAAGAACATACGATTTTTTTTTGAGAAACGTGAAATCAACCGGTTTCTTAGAACATTGTATAGAAAAGGATAATTTTTTTATGGGAAAGATGTCACTTACTATATAATGTTAATAAGGATAAATTGATGGACTATTTGGAGAAATTTTTTCAATCAAAAAAGCCATATAGAAAAAGGGGAATCTAATAAATTCCCAAATACTCTTTGGAAACACCCCTATATTGAATGCTGTTATTTCCATGAGCCATAAAAATACACAGTGTAATAAAATAAACCTTTTCAATTTCAAGTTTAGTTCCTTTTTGCACTCCTTTAAAGATGGTCGAAAGACTGAAACACGTGGCAGGATTCTGAATAAATTGTGAAACATAAAAACTGTGTGAATTCTTTTTAAATAAAATTGTCAAGAGATTTCAATTTGATATTCTGGATTTTAACCCTGAATGAAATATCAAAAGTAAAAAATGGGTAAACTGCTATTATAAGCTATTTCAAATTTTTATATATTCAGGATTCAAATGAAATACAATTTCGTATCAGATATGGATGAAAAAGAGGCCGTTATATGTATAAAAAACTCAATTAACGCTAGAGCTTAAGCCGACGTACCATTTAAAGTGATTTACATACGAATTAATACAAAAAAATGAATAACCTTTAATTTCAATACTTTTTTATCCTGGTAATATATAGTTGTGAATATTGAATATGATATACTGTTACCAGGAATTCCATATCAATCAAAAAAGGTCAATAGTGCTCCTTTTCAGTAGAAATCGGTGTTTCGCTTTTTGAAAAATTCTAGACCTCGTGTAGGACTTTGGACCATATAGTCTGGCACGATGCATCAAGGGAAATCATTATATATAAATCAGGTTTAAAATTATTATGAAGCCGATGACTGGTATGTTTGTTTTGGATTTCAATTGAATCGAATTTGGAATCGATGAAGTAAATCAAATGAAAGTAAATTTTACGGTAATGAAGAAGTTAATTTTTCATCACAAATCAATAAACATATCGCATTATTCTAGATCCAAACCTCGTTTGTAAGCAAACAGAAGTTGTCCATCTTAAATTTGAATGAGCAACGTTTATGTGCAACCGTCCAGAATTTTGAAGGTGAAAGTTTTACGAGGTTCATGTTCACAGGATTTTTTTCATCCAATGGAAAGTGATGGTTTAATTTTTTTCCACATATAATGATAAGATATGATATTTCGGATTCGGGACAGTCTGTTCCAGGTAGATTTGATCCAATATAAAACTTTTAGGTGTGTGGTTTCTCATCAGTTTTCAGATACTGAATTGTTTCAGCCGTTACTATTTGGTTGTTGATCACAATTAAAACAAATTGTAGAAATTACTATGTTTTACTACCAATAAAAATATATACTACACATTTTCTTGTGACTTGAGTTTCGGGAAGTGAACTATACCATCATCAGACAACTGAAGACCTGAAAAACATAGATAAATCAGGAGTTTATGAGTCTTGTTCTCCGTGCTGTAATAAGTATATAGGACAAACAGGACGTTCCTTCAAGACGAGGTTCAACGAACATAAAATGAGTTTCATGAAAAATAAACAAAATTCTACTTTTGCCACTCATTGTCTAGAAATCGGTCATTCTTTTCCCACAATCATCTCAAAATTTTACATGCAGAATTAAAAAGGAAGAAACTCGATTATCTAGAATCTGTTGAAATTTTCAAATTAGTTCACAATAAAAATAATGTAAAAATAATGAATGACTGTACGGAGCTATGTAAATCGAAAATATTTGAGATATTTAAAGAGTAACATCTGTTTAAAACCTTTTTCAACGAACATAGAATGAATTTAATGAAAAGCAAACAAAAATTCAACTTTTGCCACTCATTCTTTAGAAAACAGTAATTCCTTTCGACAAAAAAAAATCTTAAGAAAATTTCACATGTAGATTCAAAAGAAAAGAAACTTGATTATTGAAATTTTCAAATTCCTTCACAATAAAAATAATTTAAAAAATAATGAGTGACTGTATGGAGCTATGTAAATCCAAATATTTGAGATATACAACAAAATAATGTGAAAATAATGAATCACTGTATGGAGCTATGTAACCCCAAAAATTAGTTGAGATATTTAAATGGTACCATCTGTTTAATAACCTTCTTTGTCGATTGCCGACATTCCGATATCTGTTAGAAGGCCCCTCTTTTTTAACCAGGCTTTTTATCACGTTCCGCTTGTAATCCTCTGTACCACTATTAGGTGTTACCTAGAATCTATTGAAATATTCAAAATATTCATCACTTTTTTTTAAATACCTCTGTACCGCTGTTAGGTCTTCAGTTGTCTGATGATGGGATAGTTCACTTCCCGAAACTCGAGTCACAAGAAAATGTATAGTATATATTTTTATTGGTAGTAAAACATAGTAATTTCTACAATTTGTTTTAATTCTTATCAGTTTTGACAATGCTGATATTGCATTATTATTTCTTGGTTCAGATTTATTATTGAAATAAAAGAATATATTGTTATGAAATTTACAATTAAAATACATAATTATACACATATATGAAGGAAAATACTCACCGATGTATATAAGTTGAACCGTTAGAGTGTAATTAGATCAGAATCAATTTAATGAGTTCAATTCTGACAGAAATATTGATAATTCAATTCGTAATCAACTCAAAAGCCAAAATTATGAAGAAAAAGCAAATTCGGACTAAATAACCACAAGTTGAGTAAAAATATTTTGAACGGTGATCAAAAATCAGAAATCTTTTGAAAACTTTAAAATAGGGGAGGATTCAATTCCCATTTATTCAATGTAAAATAGTCAAAGTTGCAAGAATTATAATTAATTTGAATTTAGATATCTAGTTTGAAATTGTTAAAGAAAACGAATATGAATATAACAGTTGTTTCGCTTTCGTACTAGCACAGTCAGATTTTTTCATTTTGATTAACTAAACTTTTTCAGAAATGTATTCATTTCAAACTGTAACACGTACATAATCCCACTGAGGGTTGTACTAATTTCAAAATGAGCTTCTCTAGGCATTCACGTTGAATAAATATTTTGAAGCGACGAATTATTCAGATCCTTTTGTTCATTGAATAAAGATCCGCTTATATTTTGTCTATTTACTTCTAGTGCTTCTAACAAGCTGAAAGTGAAATCTTATGTCTTACACATGTTAAATTTTGAAATTATGGTTATAGTATGTCCTGCTTCTGATGAAAGCTTCAAGTAAGTGGAATGATTTTTTCTGTTAAAGAAACTCTTTAAATGTTCTCCAATCATTTTTTGTTCCACCAGTATGACTACCTGAAATTTTTGATCAACTGATGGGTAAGAATTTCAAATTCTTGTTCTGAAGATGTGCTATGTAATTTTCACAAAAGAAAAGAAAGACTTTTTTTAATTCTTTTATATGTGTAACATTTTTTGGTTGAATTTGTTATTCCTTAATATCCAATCAAAACAAGTTTGTCTTGGGTGATGGATTTCGATAATTTTGGTCCATACTTCATATTTTAAATATCATACAGATTTATTCTGTTAACCTTCTTCAAATTCTAATTTCAACAAATTTTTTTAGTCATAAAACTTTTAGAATTAAATTAAATAAATGTCTTAGATCACACTGTGTCAATTTAGTAGACACATAGAATTAAATACTTATTACACAGAAACAAAGGGAATAATAGAATTCGGAGAAATATAAATTATGAATTAAATCTACCAAATAAATACTAGAAGGGTACAAAATTTTGTTTTGTACCTTTGTGAAACAGTGTTTTCTAAGACATTTTATTAAATTTCAGTCTTAAAAGTGTTTAAGAAAATTTTTAGATTAAATGTGTAGAGGTTTGGGAAAATTAATACAGTTATTATATGTAATATTCGAAAACACTCTATGTAGTAAATTTTATGTTTGAATTTTTTCATAATTTGAATTTTCACACATGCGCGGGGCATTTTTCAAATAAAGAGTCAATGATCGTAGGTTCTTTTCAATATTTTTCTGCGAAATAGCCTAATTTTTGCATGGTGCTCACGTTTTAAAAATTTTTCTTTTGACAAGAATATTTGATGAAGAATGTGCTATCATTGTTTTAAAAACGGAAACAAAAAGAACCTCTTTGAATTCCATGTGGAACATTTTTTGGTGATTGAATTTGCTATAATATATAATATTCAATCGAAACAAATTTGTCTTGAGTAATGGATTTAAATAATTTCAGTCAATATTTTATGTTTTCTTCTGATTCTTTATTGGTAAGTTGGCGCTCACATGTGTTGATAATCCATATATATTTAAAGTGAAATAGTGTTTTTTAAGGCATTTTATTAAATTCAATTCTTGAAAGTTTTCAAGAGGTTTTTAACATTAAATCTTGAGAGGCTCCAGAGAATTAATACAGTTATTGTCTATAATATTCTTTGAGACTCTTCCTAGTAAATTTACAATATACGTATATAGTTTTTACAAGATTATCATTATCGTAAACCATCTTGGAATAATATCATATAAATACAGTTTCTGTTTCAAGAGCATATGTGAAATTCAACCATTATACAAGTTTCCGAACAACAAAATATTCCATAAAACAAAAATATAAATTATACCTTTAATGAAAGTTATATTTCGAAAAATTCTTATGATTCTTCAGCAACACAATTTATCTTGGAATTATTGCGAAATATTATCAATGTTATTAATAATTTGTGTAAGAGTTTTAAAATTAATGTTTACCAAATTTAAAAAACCTGAAATATATTTCTTATCCACTTTTGCGCTGTTAAGCCCAATCGTTATTCTTCCGTACCTATTACTATCTGTATCTTCGGAATTTCAAAATTAAAATGATCTTAAGAGATAACAGGTACGAATTCGCGGTCAATATCGTTTGGTTATTCAATAGCACTCATACTGTCGGGATGAAAAACCTAGAGGTTTAGTACTTGCTGTCTAGGTAACAAGTCCACATTTTAGATCAATGAAACAAATTCGAAAAACGTGACCACTAGGTAACGAAATATGTTCGTTTGAATAATTTTAGTCTGAATGTCAAAAATCTAGAATTCATAACTATTAATCAAAATATTATGATTTGAATGTTTGAGCAAATTTCCTGATCGTAGCTCTTGGATATATTTTTATGTTGATAAATTTTGAGAATCCTTCTGTATGTAACTTAATTCATCTGAATATTTTAATACGTACATAAAATATGTATGACGTTTCATTTCAATGAACTGAATAATTTCAATAGTTTCAGTGAAATATCATGCAGTTTACTGTAGAAAATGATTAACTGAACTATCGTAAATCTTTTTCTTTTTATAGCATATAATCATCAGTATCCAAGAATTGTAAACAAAAATGAATTTATTTTATACAAAATATAAATTGCTTCATAATTAAAGTGTGCTTGAACAATATTCTATAGATTCCTCGGGTGCCAGTTGCATAATTTGTACAAGGTTCTATCTCTTTGTTCCGGTCGTTCACTTCTTTCCTGGGTATCCTTTGAACAGCTGGAGAAGGGTTCAATCTGAGATAATAGCGATTGAATGGTATGAATTCTTTCATTAGATAACAATAGTGAAACGTTGTTTGGGAAATAAAATTCGAATACGCTCTGTATTCAAATATACTAAAATTATAACATGATAATTTCTATGCAAAGATTATTTATACAAAGTAATAAACAGAATAATAATTCAGATAAAAGAAACTCTGAATAATTCATTGAGATGTGACCTATGTATACAACAATTCAATAATTCTTCAACAGATTCTAGGTCCAGGGTTATAGTAACACCAATGTTTTAAGACAAAGGCCAGTTAGTTTCGATTTTATTACAAAATCTTCATCAGGACTCTGAAATGAAAACATGAACTACAGCTACAAAATTCCATTTTTGAGTTGCCTGAAGTTACGATATTACAATACAATTTTAAAATCAATACAAAACAAATATAATTTTTTTCAATATAAGTGAGGAAAATTTTCTGTTTTTTTGTTGATGGCTCAAATAAACTTCTTCAACTTACATGTCTATCTCGTTTGGTATTGAAAAGGTAAAATTTTGGAAATGACAACTACTGGCCGTATGGACTACTGTCGAAAGACTGAGGTGAAATAATCTGAGGCTTTCGGAGGAAGCGTGTATAATGATGGCACGACGGAGTTGGAGAATAATGCAATATTGTTTAGAAAATTATTTTATTTTTTTATATTTATTTTTATTTGTGTCCTATATTTTACATTTAATAACAATATATCGTATTTAGACTCTCAATATCGGCTCTCTTATTAATCGAGTTTGGGTCTTGCTTGATAGATATCTTCTCATGCATTAAACGTTTTTTTAAGTTTTTTTGTTTGCCTAAACTGTTGATAGATCCAGGATCGAAATTGAAGGAATGAAGAGTATTTTTCACAATGTTCTGCTAAAGCGGTGTTATTTTATTTTTTGTTTTTTAGTGGATTGAGGATATTCAAGGAGTCTCTTTTGTGTTCAGAGATCGTGTCCTTTAGATACCGATCAGTTTAACCAATGTATGTTGATTGACAGTTGTTGCAGAATATTTTATATATGGTATCACTAATGAATTCCTTCGGAGTTGCACTTTTAGTTTTGGTGAAAAGTTGTTTGACTGTTTTGTCAGATTTAAATGCCACGTTTATGTTTATTTTGGTTAAATTTGTTTTAATTTTTTCAAATTTTCTATGTAAATTATTTTGGAATATTTTTGGGCTTCCGTTTCTCTTGTTGTTGGCTTTGCGAAGTTACTTCCTACCAAAAATTCATAAGGTGAATAACCCACAAAGACCAATAGTCGCATTCATAGGAAGCCCCTTATATAATCTTAGCAAATTTTCAGCAGAATTTTCAAACCATGCATTTGAGAAGGATGACAGATACACAAGGAATTCTTTCGAGCTCACAGACTTTTTGAAAACTGTCACCATTCCAGAAAACTACATACTCATTTCATTATATGTAGTATCCCTCTATACTAATGTTCCACTTGATTTGGCGATAACGATAATTGAAAAAAATTGGGCAAAAATTGAACCTCGCTTGGTCAATTCAAGAGTTTTCACAACTTTTCAAATTCTGTATCGAAAATAGTTATTTAGTATTTAAGGATACAATATTCAAACAAATTTTTGGACTAGGTATGGGAAATAATTTGACACCAATAACATCCGACCTAGTAATGGTGGAAGTTCAGAATAAAGCTATTGAAAAGTTGAGCTTTAAATTACCATTTTTCAAAAGATATGTTGATGACATTGTTACATCTATTCCGTCTGACCGAGCAGATGAATTCTAAACAGTTTTCAACAGCATTCATCCCCGCTTAAAATTCACCATTGAATTAGAAACAGAGAACAACTCACTAAATTTCCTGGATACACTACTAATAAGAAGTAAAGACAAAATAATAACAGACTGGTACCAAAAACTAACATTTCCTGGAAGAATTCTGAATTTTCACTCAAATCATAATATGACACAAAAAATAAAGATCATAAATAATTTGAAACATAGAGCGTTAAAACTTTCGGATAGCGAATTTCACAAAAATAACATCACTAAAATACAATCAATCCTAGAAAATTATGACTATCCCACCAAGTTCATAAAGAAAATTCTTAACAAAGAAGTAACTTCGCAAAGCCAACAACCAGAGGAAAAGGAAGCCCAAAAATATTTCAGAATAATTTACATAGAAAATTTGGCAGAAAGAATTAAAAAATTTTTAACCTGAATAAACATGAACGTAGCATTTAAATCTGACAACACAGTTAAAAAACTTTTCACCAAAACCAAAAGTGCAACTCCGAAGGAATTCATTAGTGATACCATATATAAAATATTCTGCAACGACTGTCAGTCAACATAGGATCTCTGAACACAAAAAAGACTACTTTACTATCCTTAATCTACTAAAAAACAAAAAAGAAAATAACACCGCTTTAGCAGAACATGTGGAAAACACCTTCCATTCCTTCAATTTTGATCCTGGATCTATCAAAGTTTTAGGCAAACAAAAAAGTTAAGAAAACGTTTAATGCATGAGATAATATCTATCAAGCAAGACCCAAACACGATTAATAAGAGAGCCGACATTGAAAGTCTAAACACGGCATATTGTTATTCAATAGAAAATATAGGACACAAATAAAAGTAAATATAAAAAAATAAAACAATTCTCCAAACAATATTTAAGCGCAAAAAAATAGAAAAAGGCTTTTTACTTGATAGAAGAAATAAAACAAAATTTGAATATCGGAACAGATTTAATCTGTTGGTCTTCTACAATTGTAATTTGAAAAAAAAAATTTATTCAAAAAACTTTCAGAATTAAATCAATGTCTACAATAAGCACCGCATATATTTAATAGACGTATATAATCAAAACTCAATATATAATGTCAAATGGAATAAATGAACCAACAGGTATAAAAAAGTCATTAAAATTAATAAATAAATATTTAAAGGAGACAAAATTTTGTTTCTGATCACCATCAAAAACATGGAACACAACTTGAGGACTTCTTGAAAAATAGATTTATTTGAAATATTTAATATATTTGAATATTCAAACGAGTTAACTCAAAAATCTCTCAAAACATGCACTATATCTTCAAAAAACAATTAGAATTCTGATAATCTCTTCATCGGCCCTATACGTCTATTAAATATAAGCGGTGCTTATTGTAGACATTAATTTAATTCTAAAAGTTTTTTGAATAAAAATTCTTTTTGAAATTAAAATTGTAGAAGACTAACAGATTAAATCTGTTTTGATATTCAAATTTTGTTATATTTCTACTATTAAGTAAAAAGCCTTTTTCTATTTTATTTTATACATAATATATAATTATATTTAGGCTTGAATAAATCTCATTATGGAATGTAAATGGTTTAAAGAAAACCTTATAATACCTTATACTTTTCTGTGATATTGTGAAGAACATAGACTATCTTGAATTTTAAAGTTAGTCTGTTTAAAGCAATTTATCCGGTTACCACGTGGAGGTAAAATATAGTGATTGTTATTTCATTTTGATATTTGGAATATTATTTAGGGCCGATGAAGAGATTATCAGAATTCTAATTGTTTTTTGAAGATATAGTGCATGTTTTGAGAGATTTTTGAATTAGCTTATTTGAATATTCAAATATTTCAAATAAATTATATTTTTTTAGAAGTCCTTAAGTTGTGTTTCATTTTTTTGAAAAGGAATTGGTGTTCATAATGGTAAGATCAGAAACAATATTGTGTCTCCTTTAAATATTTATTTATCAATTTTTTATTACCCTTTTTATTACCCTTTTAATCTGTTGGTTTATTTATTCCATTTTATATTGTATATTGAGTTTTGATTTTATACGTCTATTAAATATAAGGGGTGCTTATTGTAGACATTAATTTAATTCTAAGAGTTTTTTGAATAACATTTTTTTTTAATTAAAATTGTAGAAGACTAATATATTAAAACTGTTTTGATATTCAAATTCAAATATTTAAACATTTCCAAAATTTTACATTTTCAATCCGACCAAAACCAAACGAGATAGAAATGTAAGTTGAAGAAGTCTATTTGATCCATCAACAAAAAACAGAAAATTTTCCTCACTTATATAAAAAAAAAATTATATTTGTTTTGTATTGATTTTAAAATTGTATTGTAATATTGTAACTTCAGGCAACTCAAAAAATGGGATTTTGTAGCTATAGTTCATGTTTTTCATTTCAGAGCCCTGATGAAGATTCTGTAATAAAATCGAAACTAGTTGACCTTTTTCTTAAAAAGTTGGTGCTACTATAACCCTGAACCTAGAACCTATTAAAGAATTATGGAACTCTTAATGTCTGAATCTACGGATCAAAAGTTCTAACTAATTATAATTGCTATAGAAGGTTAATCTGAACTGATACTGTACAAAGATTCTGTGACGACGGGCCACGACCAACTCCTTCGGCATTACCTAGAATTCCGCTCTGCCCTGCTACAGATTCCAGGCGTTTTGAAGAGAGGATGCAATCGCTTGTCCAATCCTTATTCAACGTCCTCGGCGACTTCAAGTAGAGTAGATTGCGAGCGTTCCACACCGGCGTTTAGATTAAAATAATCACAGGTTTCATGGCAGGTTTGCACTACATTGTCATTTTGATGAGTCCAGGGGCTTGCAAGCTACACGAAAGACTGTACTATGGTAAAAAATGAATAACCGGGAAACATACTTGTAATAAAATGACCAAATGGAGCACTGTACGCAAATTAACGCATGGCATTATAGCTTGACGCGCTGGGGGCACTTATCTTGACTAGGATCTTAGTTTCATCCCGATGAAATGGAGGATTAAGTCTTGATGCCCAAAGTAATGCCAGTCACTGGACCCGTGTGGCGGAAGATCGACCGGATGGGGCCCTAGTTTCACTGTAAAGGTAGAATGGAGGGCTGAGACTCAGTGACAAGGGAGTCCACCGCAGCACTGGACCTCTTCCGTAAAACTAACATACTCTAACCTATTGCAGTATATCTCCGGATTTTTCTGTCCAATGGCCGAGTGCGTTATGTAGCATACCTACAGCAGTACCTCAGGAGTTTTTGACTAAAAATTTTTTGAAATTTAAATTTGTAGGAGGTTAACAGAATAAATATATATATTTGAAAATTTTTAAATAATCTTTCTATCAAGTAAAAAACCTCTTTTTATTATCTGTTTCACTTAATTGAGCATGAGGAAAGCCGAACTTCCCAAAAGGAAACCTGGACCTTGAGTAAATATGAAAAGAAAAGATTGGAAGCAACTGAAATGTGGATGTGGCGAAGAATGCTCAAAATATGATGGATAGACAAGAAAACCAACGTTATAAATAAAAGAAAAAAGGAATTAATTGGACACTATCCTGAAGAGAAAAACTCATAGGCCATATAAGACCCCTCAATCAATTTTTCCTCAACATCTTTGAAGGAAGAATAACTGGAAGAAGATCCAAAGGATGTCCAAGAATCAATTACTTCAATGACATCAAGGAAAGGTTGGATTTTGAATCCTTCTGTCAAATGAAAAGATGCGCGAGTGACAGGAATCAATGGCTGCAACGACAAAACCTAGCTTTCAAAAGATGATGATGACATTAAATAATATGACTAACTGGTTAACAGATTCCTAATGAAAAAGAATAATTAGTTGTTTATTGTTTTATCGTTATAATACTAATTCTACATATTTCATTCAAATTTGGAAACAATTCAGGTACTTCTCAAAAAAACCATTGAAACTCAAATTTTCATAAATAGAACCTTTCCATAAGTAGTCATTCATAAACGAAAGATTTTTTTAATGATGAGCAGAATTTTACGAGGAAACTTTAGAGATAATATAGAAAAGGATTATTAAATTTGTATAAAATATTACCCATAAAAAATACTTTGATAAAGAAATTGTTAAAAAAGGGAAAATATAGGACTGTCAAATAATGTTATCTAAGAAACATAAATAATTAAAATGTTGGATGGAGTAGTCCGTTAATTTGTTATAGTTCATTTTCAAATGGAATGAAATAAAAAATTACTTAAAATAAATAGGGGTTTATACTTGAAAGAAGGTATATGAAATTATTTGAATATTTTAGTATTATCCTTCTACATATCTAATTTCAAAAAATTATATTTAATAATTATAACTTCAGGAATTAAATTAAATTAATGACATATAAGTACCTCTTATATCAAACGACGTATAAAATAAACATTCATTATAAGACATCCAAATGATATAAAAAATCCAATAACTGAAAATTGTTAACCAAAATCCTATAAATTAAATATTTTGAGCTGACAAAATTTTGTTTCTGCTCATCAATTTTATAAAAACAGATATCTTTCAAAAATATTTAACATAATCTTAAGAATTTCATCATAAAACTATCTTACTTAGAATATTCAATATTATTGGATATCTAAGTTTCTTTTTATAAAATCTCAAGATATGTAAAAACATTACTAAAAACAAGTTTTAAGAGAGACTTTGCTTCGTCAGTACTCAATTATATTCATATTCAATAATATATAACATCAATCAACAAAAATATTTTCTCATCTTTTAACCATTCAGAAAGCTTCTGGTAAATGAATACTGAAAATTTAAATGAAGTGGAATGTTAACTCAAATAAATAATTCTATGGTTTGTCATTGCTCTAAAAGATTGAAAGACAATTTAACGGCCTCTGAATTATTCATTTGAGTATCCTGTCCCACTTATACACATGGGCAATCACTACATGTTAACTTGTAAACTCCTGATTTTTTGTTTTTAGGAAGTTCTCAGAAGTTTACAAGTTAACATGTAGTGATTGCCCATGTGAATATATCGGGCAGACAGGCCGCTCATTCCAAACAAGGATACGAGAATATGAAAAATGTTTATAACAAACCAAATTCAACTTATGGCAACCATTTGTTAGAGACTGGTCATAATTTTAATATGAACTATGAAATATTATATATCGAAAACAAAAGTCAGAAACTAAATCGGTTAGAAACTTTAGAGATCAATAGATATAATAAAAAACAAATTTTATTGTATGATCAAATAGATTTAAACAGATCCGCCCTACTCAATATTTTTCATTAATTGTAAACCATCTCTTTCCACCCCTCTATTTCTTATACCAGAGCTGTTTATTTAAGGTCATGTCTTGCATTGTATACCTAACTTTACATACTCACCTGATGAAGTCATGGTATGACGAAACAATTGTCGTGTAAATCAATAAAATAGCGGAAGTTAACATTTGTTTTTCTTATATTGAAGATGAATTTCCGTCAAGTAAAGACCGAGAAAATCAAAAATTTGTATAATTCGATAGCAAAACAAAGTATTTCTCAAGAATATGTTTTAATTAAGATCAACCATAAAACAGTAACCGGCCGAAATGGTTAGAAATTTGAAAAATGTAATTTTGAACAGTGTGATTCTTGTATGAATCTGAAGATATTGGGATCTATTTTGAAACCGATCGCAGTGACGTAGGAGGACGTTTATAATATTTCACATTTAGAATTCGGACCATTGATCTGACACATGTGTGCGATTCTGCAGGCTGATCATGCCGTATTTTTCTATCACCTATCGTTTTGGTCGATATATTCGATAATAATTGAATGTAAATAATAGAGGAATTACACTTCACCAATTCAATCTGATATGAAGCATCTGTAGGGTGAGAAATTATTCTATGCAGCTTTTATACTACAGGAAACTTAAATTTAATGTATTGTAATATCGGTTTTTATAGGGCATAACTGTTAGGATGAACGAGTTTTAGGTTAATAAAATTAATGAATTATAAATTTTATTTTATATTCACTCAGTCAATACTGAGTGAATACCCAGTGTTCTTTCACGTTCTTCTGAGTTTGGGGAATATTGGATGTATTCTCAGCAGAAATGCTCTCTATTTTGTAATTTTTGTTTGAAGAAAGTTTCACAAATTTCAACCAATTTTCAGATGGAAAGCATAACTCGTTTATAGCAGTTCTAGTATTTGTCCTTCTCAATTAGAGAAAATAATTCCTCATTTCTTCTGAATATCAAAACAGATTTAATCTGTTAGTCTCCTACAATTTTAATTTCAAAAAAATTTTTATTCAAAAAACTTTTAGAATTAAATTAATGTCCATAATAAGCATATGGAATAAATAAACCAACAGATATAAAAAAGTCATTGAAATTAATAAATAAATATTAAAAGGAGACAAAATTATGATTCTGATCTTACCTTTAAGAACACCAATTGCCTTTTGAAAACATGAACACAACTTAAGGACTTCTCAAAAAATATAATTTATTTGAAATATTCAATATATTTAAATATTCGTTAATTCAGAAATCTCTCAAAACATGCACTATATCTTCAAAAAACAAATATAATTCTAGGTAATCTCTTCATCGGTCCAAAATAATATTCCAAATATCAAAATCAAATAACTATCACTATATCTCACCTCAACACGTGTTTACAGGATGATTGCTTCAAACGGACTAACTTTAAAATTGAAGATAGTCTATGTTCTAACAAAATCACCGAAAAATGTAAGGTATTTTTAAGGTTATATTTAAATCATTGAAATTCCATAATGAGATTTATTAAAGCCTAAATATAATTATATATTATATATAAAATAAAATAGAAAAAGGCTTTTTACTTGATAGAAAAAATATAACAAAATTTGAATATCAAAACAGATTTAATCTGTTAGTCATCTACAATTTTAATTTCACAAAAATTTTTATTCAAAAAACTTTTAGAATTAAATTAATGTCTACAATAAGCACCGCTTATATTTAATAGACGTATATAATCAAAACTCAATATATAATTTCAAATGGAATAAATAAACCAACAGATATAAAAAGTCATTAAAATCAATAAATAAATATTAAAAAGAGACAAAATTTTGATTCTGATCTTACCTTTAAGAACACCAATTGCCTTTTAAAAACATGAACACAACTTAAGGACTCCTCAAAAAATATAATTCATTTGGAATATTTAATATATTTAAATATTCAAATAAGTTAATTCAGAAATCTCTCAAAACATGCACTATATCTTCAAAAAACAAATATAATTCTAGGTAATCTCTTCATCGGTTCAAAATAATATTCCAAATATCAAAATCAAATAACTATCACTATATCCCACCTCAATACGTGTTTACAGGATGATTGCTTCAAACAGACTAACTTTAAAATTCAAGATGGTCTATGTTCTAACAAAATCACAGAAAAGTGTAAGGTATTTTTAAGGTTATATTTAAATCATTGACATTCCATAATGAGATTTATTGAAGCCTAAATATAATTATATATTATTTATAAAATAAAATAGAAAAAGGCTTTTTACTTGATAGAAAAAATATAACAAAATTTGAAAATCAAAATTGTAGAAGACTAACAGATTAAATCTGTTTTGATATTTAAATTTTGTTATATTTTTTCTATCAAGTAAAAAACCTTCTTCTATTTTATTTTAAGATTTCACCCAAAATATAAGAGTTAGGCAATAATTTTGAATAAGTAGATGATCAGCATGAATTTTGAATATTGGTCTGGTCTCGGTGGAAAATTGATGCACATTATACCTTAAAAGAAGGAAAATCAATGAAAAGAATTACTGGATGACATGTGATATTCTGCAGATCACCTTGCATATATGGAAGGTTGGTTACGTTACTTTTTTATGTTCTAGCATTTCCACAATTCTATCGACTCTCGAATATTCTCCAACTGTGGATTTTCAAGAGCTTTTATAGTCTCCTTAGTTACTTGTTCTCTGACTTCAACTGGTCCATTGGTGGAGTTAAAGGAGCGCTAAGATCCTCTTCTATTCTTCCTTCTCGTCGTTCTATACCAACAAGTTCTTTCAAAGAATATTCCCTTCCATTGATATTAGCCTATTTTCTCCAACGAATGACTGCTGAGCTGTTACTGGAACTTATAAAGATGCCTCCTGAAAATTGCTATCTGCTGGATTGCAAGATTGTGACCAACCGATACGTTCGTTTACTTAGGTTTTATGGACTTTTTCTTTACATTTGACATAAACTTGAGCCTTTACAGTTTAATTTTATATATTTCCATGACAGTGTATATCCTTTACCTGTTCTCCTGGTATTTATACTATACTTCTAGCACGATGTTCAGCTGAGTACGAACACTCTCGAAAGAAATTTCGTGTTGGTCCTGGAACGCCACCAAGGTTTAAAGATGAAGAATTGGAGGCAAATGAATCAATTCGGCTGATAATCTGTATCAAATATCATTTATAAGGAGTATGAGCTATCTTAATAGAAAGTTATACAAATCGAGATAGCACAACATACGAGTACTTCTGCATAACAATTCTAAACTCAAAGAGGCCAGATTAGGTTTTGTTGATCGCTTGGACATAACAAGCGCAGTTTCAAAACTTGTTGGTTGCTCTTTAGTGCCTTGTTATGTCCAATGACTTTAAATCTGCTACGCACCTATATTCGCTCTGCACAGAAACACCAATATATTTATAATACACTAGCAACATGTAGGGCACAAAAATATACTTACACTACATACCCCAGCGAACCTATTCAAGCAAAGAACTGTATTCCGAATTTATTCTAACCTTACAAACGCAGAAAACTTTTCTCATGCTCAAGTTAGATCCTGTTACGCTATGATGCCCATAATTAGTATATTTATATCAAAATAAATTTATTTGTATGATAATCTGTACTACACTCCATGAAAAAGAAATTTTCTGAGTTTGTAACGTTAGAAATATTAAGAAGCCAACATCACAGTGTTCGCAATTACCAAATCACGAAAAAAAATCACAAAGACTTCGGATTCTAGACACAGGGGTTCAAAAGTTCACATTCTTATTATTGCTGTTTTTTTATTGTGGATAGTTGGAAAATGAAGTACTACATTATATGACATTTTTAAAATATATTCACTTTTACTTATACAGCCTGCATTTAACTGTCAACACTTGACTAAACGTCTATGGGCACCCAAAACTGGATCACCTTCACAATTTTCTGTGATGGTAGTCCAGGAGTGTGAAATTGACTGAATTAAAACATCTTTATTTTGTGGCGCTGCTCGTTCAACTTCAACCTTCATTAGTTCTTATATGTTTTTAATGGCACTAAGATCTGGTGAAACAGCTGGCCATGAAATGGTTGTCATTTGGTGTTCTTGTATCGAAGCTTGAGTATAGGCCAAAGTATGGCATCTTGCATTATCTTGCTGAAAACTCCACCCCTCTGGATATAAAACATGCTCCGTTTCAAGGAGAAAATCGTTTAGAATGCCACAATACTTTTCACTAATAATGGTACCATCAACTATAACGAGAGGCGTAGCACCACGCTGAGATATTGCTCCCCAAACCATTATTTTGGTGGGAAATTTGAACGGTAACAGGTTGTTTTGATAGGATTTTTAAGTGATTTCCAACAATTTGGAAACAACTTTCAAGTTCAAAGTTCAAAGTATTGTCCGCTACTAGCCGCTATTTTTCCCCATCTTTCTGGCAATTGACTGATCCCATCGCGACAAAAGGCTCTTTAGCCGAAGTGATCTTCTTTTTGACTTCATCGTAAGTGCTGGTCAGCTAGGCCATGTCACATCGATCGAAAGAAATGATAATCGGCAGGAGCAATGCCTTGTCTGTACGGCGGGTGTGGTAGGACTTTCCACTTTAGCGTTTCTAAGTAAGTTTCAACAAGTGACGTGAAATGTGTCATGCTGCCCAATGACTTTGTTCTAGCAATGCTCGGCTCAAACGTATCAATTATCGTCAGTAGGCCTTTTCTATGATCCTTTCGATTGTAGCAGTTCATACTACACCACACTCAGCTGATTCCATCAAATACACAGCATAATCTTCTCGCCATGAATATTCGGCTTGATAGATGACGATGAGGCATCCATACATTACCCGACGTTTTCGATTATCGTAATAGGGCCGATTTTCATCGCCAATCACAATACGATGCAACAACATCTTTATTTTTTGCGATGGGAGCAGTTGTTCACACGTGAAAAAGCAGCGTTCGACGCCTCTTGGCGTTTTTACGACAATCAATTTCCTGCCTTTCGGATTATTTCGATTACTTCGAAACGATGGTTAAGTGATCCCGAGTTTTCGCGAGTTCCTCTCGCATTTGTGATTTACCTTCATCGAACCTTGCCTCTAATTCTTCATACTTAAATTTTGAGGGCACTCCGGATCGTTATTCGTCTTCAAAATCAAAATTGCCGCTTTACAATCGGGAAAACCATTTCTGACACGTTCGTTCAGCTAGAGTATGAATGACAGATACTGAAAAGAAAGCATAATGATGACACTTCAAAGAGAAGGTGTTGGCATATGAAACAATGGAATAGTAAACTAGTAGCAACATAGTTATTAAGACTGCACGAACATATTTTTACTCCTAAACATTTTTCAATAAAAAAAAATTATAGAAGAATTTATTCAGATTTGTATCACATGAAATAATTTGCACATAGCTTTTTTCATTACAAGATATTCATCTGTACAGAAACTAGCAAATAAGTGAAGTCAAGGGAAAAACTTTGTCCGATTCAAACAGCCGTATTTCAATAAGGGGGTGTTGATTCATGTTATTTATTTTTGAAGCGAGTTAACGACCTTTGTCCCTAATAACAAATTGAGGATAACTGGCATTGAAATCAAATACACGAACTTTCGCTTAGAGTAAACAAGAAAAAATGACGGACTGAGCCAAATTGAAAAAGGAGAGAAAACATTGCGAAAAGCGATGTCAAAAACGGAAGAAAATGAACCCAAACAGTTCAGATGCTAGAAACTAAGCCATGCGAGTTCGTTCTAATATTTCAGTCTTTCAGATTCAGTGTTAAATTTTCAGTGTAACCGAACGCACCTAGTAGCGCATTGGTTTGAACTCCGCTGAAAATAGCTCTCAGTTGTTAAAAAGTGATACGTCAACAGTGAGGATTTTTCCGACTACGCTATTACCTTTTTTGTTTATCGCATCCGTTGTGTTTTGTCGAATATTTTTGTGTTTTGTGTGAAATGTGACTCCGGTGCGTCCTTGCAACTTATGTTCATGTGTGACGGAAACCGCGTGGTAGTGAAGCAGAAGGTGGTTCTTAAGAAGACGGTACTCATGGGTGTTGAAAACACCTCTTTCTTCAGCAAGCATAATTTTTTTGGTAGGTAGAATATTAACAGGAAATGCGTCCTTATGCCTTTGTTGAAACGTGTGGTGCTTCAATAAACTTTCAGCCATTTCATCCTTACTCCAATATTTTCCCAAATTCGGTGTTAACAAACATTTTAGAATCGTGATAGAAACGAAATTTCATCCGATAATTCGTACGAATTTAAGTCGTTGAGAATTTGATGTTCTCATTTTATCTCTACTTGTTTGATGTTTGATGATTTCGTTCGAATAATGACAGAATGTATCTATTATTTTTGTGTCTGCAAAAAATTCGGTTGTAAACTTAATTGTCAAAAAAGTTTTAGATACGAAATGCTTTAAATCTTCCAATTCCAGCAAAATATTGTGTTGTGACAGAAAAATGCCGCTTTATTTTTCAGTTCCCTTTCGGAATATGTTGGGAACAGTGGAAGTAGAAAGAAATAATTATATAAATTATGAATTCGATAAGATATCTAATTTAGAATTGAAATTATCATAAATTCTAAACACTTACAAAATATATATTGAAAATAATAATAAATACATAATAATTTTCAAAATATTAATGGTATATTAATATTCGTCTACAAAAACATTCAGTTTTCTTTATATGGCAATATATACAAACATGCTTAAGTAATTGTTTTCCATTGATGTGAAACCCAAAAGAGACTACGAGAGTGATAATATACTCTAAAGAAGGGGTGGGCCATTTAAAATTTGTATTTTGGATCGGATGTAAATAAAAAACAAATGAAAATTTTTTAGCAGTTCGAGCTTAATGGAAAGGTTGAACCATCACATTTACGAATAGGAAACAATCATCATTCAAATGACCGCCACGACTGGATAGAGTACCACAGTCGATTGTTTTAAGCTCGTCTCATGAATGGCAACTTCGATTTCGTATTTCAAGTCATTAATCGTTTCTGGATGCTTAGTGTAATACTTATTCTGAACGTATGGTAACCATACTCACCCGATGAAGTCAATATGTAATTGACGAAACAATTTTTGTGAACAATAAATATATGCGGAAATAAAGTGTTTTACTTCAAATCATATAATTATATTGCCTTCAAAGTAGACCTTTTTCAATATACAATTACGCCGAAAAGAATCCATTAATCAGGTCATTTTTGAACGCATTTTTCGTACTCCCGCGAATTCTCTCATATATCCTGTGCATCACTTGGAAACGTGTACAGAGTATGGTAATTTCAGCTTTCTAATGAGAAAAAAGTTGGTCAAGACAATTTTATATTATACAAACTTTCGGCATAAGAAAATAAATGACACATAAATAACATTTGAATACGATACTGATATTTCGGCCTTATTAGAGCTCTTTAGATAGATCTAGGTTCTCCATTTACAAGACTATTGGGTTGAGAACAGACAGAGTCGTTCCTAAAGTGGCGTAAAGATACACTAGCAAGGCCTAACCAGAACACCACTGAAATATTAACTCTCACAAGCTGAAAAGCTTCTGAGAGGAGTATCAGGATAATACCATATGCTAACAGAAATATCTTTGAATCAGGACAGGATAACTTGCATCTGTGTAATGGTTAAAAACTTAAATACATTCGAATAATTATTTTCTAATCGTCAGAACATAAGCACCAGACAATGGAACATATTGGTTTCAGCCATCACTGTTAGCTGTAATGTCCAACGAATAAAACAGAGTCGTGCACCCATATTAACCTTGGATAGAAACGCTAATGTTTTATCGAATACTAGCGCCATCTAATACATGCGACATGCATACACAACATAACCTACTAAGCAGAGCAAGAAATGAACTTTATTTCCGATTATTTAAATATTTCAATATTAGCCTTCTACATATTTAATTTCAAAAAATTATATTCAATAATCTAATTATAACTTCAGGAATTAAATTAATGTCATATAAGTACCACTTATATCAAAAGACATATAAAATTAACATTCATTATAAGACATCCGAATGATATAACAAAATCCAATAAATGAAAATTGTTAACTAAAATCCTATAAATTAAATATTTTGAGTGGACAAAATTTTGTTTCTGCTGATCAATATTATGAAAACAAATATCTTTCGAAGAGGTTCAAAATAAACTTGAGAAATTTCATCATGAAACTATCTTACTTAAAATATTCAATAGTATTGGACTTCTAACTAGCCTACTTTCTACAAAATCTCAAGATATGTAAAAACATTACTGAAAAACAATTTTTACGAGAGACTTTGCTTCCTCAGTACTCAATTCATATTCAATAAAATATAACATCAATCAACAACAAATATTTACTCACCCTTCAACAATTTAGAAAACTTCTGGTAAATGAATACTGAAAAATTTAAATGGAGTTTAATATTAACTACAAATAAATAATTCTGCGGTTTACCTTGATCTAAAAGATTGAAAGACTATTTAACGGCCTCTGTTATAGCACAAGGACTATCTGTATAAAGAATGTTAAGGAAACCAAATAATTATATATTATGAATGATATAACATAAAAAGAGGTTAATACTTGATAGAAGGTATATAAAATTATTTGAATATTTGAAGTCCCAACTCGCACCTGCTATTATATAATATTATAAAGCTTCTGAGGTATCTTCACAGACGATCAAGTAGAATCAGAATAATATCATAATCATACTGGCATCGCCAAAACTAATAGATCCAGACTTGAACTGCACGGAATTAATACGAATTCAAGGTCCTACATCATGGTGCTCTTGAATGTTTCATAAAGGTAATTTTTGTTGAATTACTTTATTTCGATGAGTTTTTCCTATTGGTAAGAAAATCTATCTTGAAGAAAACGTGTTTTAAACGGCAAAGCTTTCCTTATTTTAATATGAATATGCTAATTTGTGAGCATTACGACAATCTATGGTCTGATTTGGGCATAAGGAAAGTTTATTCTGCGTTCGTAACGTGAAAAATATCGAGGATACATTTCTTTACTTGAATTAACACGCAAAGGTATGTCTTGTATGTATTTTGCATACTCTAGATGGCGTTAGTGTATTATTAATATCTTAGAGGCTCTGCGTATGTATTTTGCATACTCTAGATGGCGCTAGTGTATTGATAATATCTTTGGAGTCTCTGTGTATAGCGAATATAGATGCTGGACAGATTTGGGGTCACTGGCATACATTGCACTGAAGAAAACCAATCAGTTTGAAATGTACGCATGTCTGAAATTCACCTCTGTAATCTACAAAAGCTTGTCGAGTTTGTTCGAGTATAGAATTGTTATACAGATGTACGTTACACTGTCTCGATTTATAGAACTTTCTATTACCATAGCTCATATTCCTTATTAATGATTCCTTATTTTTATTTCAATAATTGGCGTAAAACTTTTGAGAATCATTTGCTCATTAGCTAAAAATAAAAAACCTCATACGTTGGGTATATGACGAGAATTAATCTAACAATTTTGACGCTTTAGGTATTCTTCCAAAATTTTGCAAAATGAAATTTACCGAATTAATGGTGAGAAATGAAGTATCGATATAATCAGAAGTTTCAGATATAACATTCCACATGAGTAAATGCCAACACCATGATTTGTTAGGATAGCTTAGTAATGCTCACAGACAAGAATAAGAAAAACTTGTGAGTTTTTGAAATAGAATAAGTATTTGAAGTGTACGTTATTTCATCACAATTTTATATTTTTAACGAAGTAAACTTTGAAAACCACTGTCGTTTGAGACACACGATATAAAAGTCGGTACTTTGGAATATCGCCAGTTTTTCCCCCAGCTAATGCTTTTTATGAAGGCTGATATTCATATACGTATCAATAATTTAGATACTAAATGGCGACAGAATCGAATGAATAAAAAATTGCATCGTGGTATGAGTGAACCTAGATTGGGGCTTTTCAAACCCGCTGACGTCCTTTCAATTGATACGAAAGGAGCGCCCCCCAGGCATTAGATCTTGACGTGATGGGGGCGTTCTCTTGACTAGGACCCTAGATTCGTCCCGGCGAATTGGAGGGTTAAGTCTTGGTGTCTAACGTAATGCCATTTCGCGCCAGTCACTGGACCTGTATGGTGGAAGATCTCCGAATGGGGCCCTAGTTTTACTCAGGTGAAATGGAGGGCTGAGCCGGTTGATTAACTCAGTGACAAGGGAGTCTGTCGCAGCACAGGGCTTCTCCCTTAAAACTGGCGTACTCTACCCTATCGCAGTATAAATCTCCGGATTCTGTGTAATGGCCGAGTGCGTTATGTAGCATACTGCGTTACCTCGGGGGGGTGGTCTTGCCCTCAGGTGTTACTTGTACCACCTGGCCACCCCAATTGGTGTTGGACTCGAGGGGGCAGTGGTTGAAAGTCCGCATGCTGGACTAGGGGGGTATTTCTTTTATCTGTTCGCAGACCCCCATTTTCGGGATATCCTCATGACAGACTCGGGGTTTAACGGGACTTGACGGTTCGACCGGCCTGTCCTGGCCCCTGGATCTGTGCGTAACAATTTAGGGTTTGTGGATCTCGACGAAATGGCTCCGCCATTAGTGCTTGACGCCAGGATCAATCAAATGACTTCACATGGGTTCGGTGGGTCAGGACGTATAGTCCGCTAGACGGTGCTCGTTCCAGGATCAATTGTAGTCGTCAATCTTGAGTTTATCTTAGTTTATGGGACTGCGTTCGGGTGGATGGATAAGAATTCCCTCCGGCGGGTGAGTTGCGTCTCATACCAACTCGGGTACTGACCTGCTGAGCCAGTAGACGTTGGATAGTGCTTCGCTGCTACCAGTCAGACGGTTCTGGCTTTCGAGTCGGGGCCCAAACTGGAAGCTGGTGGGTTCATCTCTTCGGAGGGGTTCTCGCCGAGCGCGATGATATGGCGTAATCCTTATCACGTTTTCTACCTCTAGGGGTGGACTGTGGAGACTGCTTGGTAGTCACTTGGAAAAGAGGCCTTCCTCAAATAGCCAATAACTATTCTGGTAGAATTCACCTGATACGAAAGGAGAACCCAACAAGTCCCTATTCTGATTTAGTGAACATACAGTGCAAAACTCTATTTACAAGCGACATCAACTTATAATATAGGCTAATAAGGGTGGAAATTGAATTTCTTTATAGTGCTGATAAAATTTGAGAAAGTCGAGAAACATTTGACAAGTACTGATACTACTGGAATATCTTGTGAAGATGTCTCAGATATTTAGTGCAGCTTATGCTAGTCAATTGTGTCCTGGTTACACTTTGTTACTGTGTCCTTATGCTGTAATAAGTAGAGCAGTGTTCATTTTTGACCCAAAAGTGAAATGGTGCCGGGCCATCGTAGCGAGATTATTTCTTCACCAGCCAAGATGCGCCGCGCGTCTGGCGTTAAAACCACTACACCACCGACGCTCAGTAATATACCAAGGAACTTTTAAAACAGCCTTTTCGCAGAGGATTTATTTAATAATAGGTATCTCGAAATTTGACAGTTGATAGCGGCCATATTGTTGGAGCTACATCTGCCGAATTGCTGTCATTTATTCAGTCTGTTTTGCCATATTATCATGGACAGATTTAGCATTCAACAACACGTGCAAGTAATAAAATTGTTTGAACAAAATGGGTGTTCTGTTCGGTAAACCTTATGCGTCCTTCGTCTATTTTATGGTCACCATAGCTCTGCCAAGAGAAGTATTCGCACTGTGGTGGATGAATTTAAATCCACTGGTTCAGTAAACAGTGAACTAACAACGTCCCCCTACAACGTCAAAATGCAAAATCTGCCGAAAACATCGTCGATGCCCATGAGAATGTGGAAGAGAATTCGCGGCAGTCGATTCACGTCTCATGAAAACAAAGCATTTCGAACACCACAATTTGACGAATTTTGCGTCGTGACTTGGGCCGGCACCCGCAAAAAATTCAACTGTCCCAGCAGCTGAAAGTGAACGACCATGGACAATGACGTATGATCCACGGCCTAGAACGGTCGAATGAACGATGAAGATAAGAAGCCCCTTCGGCATGTCAGTTGCTTCCCAAACAATTCGGGCACTGACAGTGCATAGACGGCATTAGATGTTGACGGGAGGGGGGCGCTTGTCATGACTAGGACCCTGGTTTCGTCCCAGCGAAATGGAGGGTTAAGTCTTGGTGCCTAACGTAATGCCATTCGCGCCAGTCACTGGACCTGTATAGTGGAAGATATCCGTGTGGGGCCCTAGTTTTGCCGTTCTGGTGAAATGGAGGGCTGAACTGGTTGATTAATTCAGTGACAGGGAGTCTGTTGCAGCACAGGGCTTCTCCCTTAAAACTGGCGTACTCTACCCTATCGCAGTATTAATCGCCGGATTTTTCTGTGTAATGGCCGAGTGCGTTATGTAGCATATTGCGTTACCTCGGGGGGTGGTTTGGCCACAGGTGTTACTTGTACCACCTGGCCACCTCTTTGGTGTTGGACTGGAGGGGGCAGTGGTTGAAAGTCCGCATGCTGGACTAGGGGGGTATTTCGTTTATCTGTTCGCAGAAGCCCATGTTCAGGATATTCTCATGAAACGACTCGAGGTTTAGCGGGACTTGACGGTTCGACCGGCCTGTCCTGGCCCCGAATCAATGCGTAACAATCTACGAAATGGCTCTGCCATTAGTGCTTGACGCCAGGATCAATCAAATAACTTCACATGGGTTCGGTGAGTCAGGACATACAGGCCGCTAGACGGTGCTCGTACCAGGATCAATTGAAGTCGTCAATCTTGGGTTTATCTTAGTTAATGGAACTGCGTTCGGATGAATGGATAAGAATTCCATCCGGCGGGTTAGTTGCGTCTCAAACCAACTCGGGTACTGACCTGCAGAGCCAGTAGAGGTTGGATAGTGCTTCGCTGCTACCAGTCAGACGGTTCTGGCTCTCGAGTCGGGGCCCAAACTGGAAGCTGGTGGATTCACCTCTTCGAAGGGGTTCTCGCTTCGCGCGATGATATGGCGTAAGCCTTATTGCACTTTCTACCTCTTGGGGTGGACTGTGGAGACTGCTGAGTAGTCACTTGGATAAGAGCTGTGCTCAATTACAATAACTTCACCTGGTAGAATTCACGTGACAGTGGATAGATAAAGTAGAAGTAGGATGGTAATTTGAAGCTACCAATCTATGTAGGAAGCAAATGGAGACTTCTGTTGCGTTTTGCGTGCTGATTGGGCGTATCTCAGTCCCGCGTCCATGGGCTGCAGCAAGGGACAGGTAGTTCACTTAAATCACAACTGCAGAACTCAATGTTCATTCTATGTCAATTTCATTTGACATAGAAGTTGATAAAAAAATATATAAATAAATGTACCAGTTTGTGGTTAAGAAATTTGAGTTGATATCAGTAATTACATTCATATCATTTATGGTACTATATTCAATATTTATAGTAAGTTCTCATAATGGATAAAATAGCCACTAGTTGATTGCTCAACTACATATGAATTATTAAATAGTTTTTTTTCACTATTGACAGAGTAAATAGTCTGTTATGACATTGATTTGATTGAAGTAAGTACTACTTACTGAGACAGCTTGGGTTACTATTAACAACGGGAAGTAAGTGAGAATTTACTTCCCTAGGAAAATTAAATATGCCAGCATTGTTGTTTCCGATATTGAGGATGAATTCATATTTAGGCACCACTCTTTGAAAAATTTGTATGCTGTTTGGTAACGTTTCGTAGACTTGTCCGGTAAAAGCAATTCATATTCAGCATTTGCTCTTTCTTGAATTTCATCTTCTTTTGATTACATTTCAGAGGAGGAAATATAGTTTTGACAAATACTTTGTTTGACAAATGAAAATCTTAGTAACCTAAGGCAAACCGATAATTTATTGGAAGTAAATAAATTCATCCAATGAAAAGTAATAAAAATTAAGTTTTGTAGTGGAAAAAATATAATACACAAGGGAGGAGGCAAGTTTATTGAGCAGCGTTGGGCTGCATTGCTTGTCCTCGCCATTGCTTGGGCACAAACTACGTCCTCGTCTGGTCTAGCTTATAGTTATAATATAAGGGTAAGAGGAATTCATCTTTATTTTGAGAAGCAAGAACTGATAAACCCTATATTATTTGAAAATAAATTAAAAAGAATATATTCTTTGCTGAAAGGTAGATACTGAACTGTTTCAGCCGTAACTATTTGGTAGTTGATCATAAAGTAGAAATTACAATATTTTACTTCCAATAAATTGATATTCTACATTTAATTGTGACTGGGGTTTCGGGAATTAACTATCCTATTATCCCGTCTTCAGACAAATGATAGTTAAATTTCAGTTCAAATCAGTTAAATAGTCTGCACATAAGCAATACAAATATGTAAATTTACACTTCGAATCGATCTAGACACCCTATATGAGATGATAATATTTCTCTCTCTAATTAGCCATAAACATGTCACGAAACACAGATAAAACTGAAATCTAACAATTATTTCTAGAAATCCGAGAGCAAATATTCTCGAAATTTACAAGATTTACGATGAGGTGGCTAAAGTATCACGCGTATCAAATTAGAAGGACAACAACCTCACATATAATCTGCCAAAAACCTCCATACTAATTAGAACGCCGTCAGTGGACAGTGAACACAGGAGCTGTCCGATCGGTATCAAGAAAAAATAGTTAATTTTCGTTTCTCTTTCGTTGGAATTTCTCGGTGACCGATACCTCTAAGTAACAAAGCGTCCTCAGAACAATGTTCCTGGGACATTTCTACAAATACTCGTAAAACGCGAAACAATAATCGACGAAAATAACTGCGCGAAGATGCTGGTAGACGAGCTTTGTTTACCAGTCGTGCTTTTATGTTTTTCCTAATTGAAGTGTTAAAAATGCGATGATAATATCGAGCATATTTCACGAAGGTAGTTTGCGAGTGCCATGCCAGCAAATGCCGATAAACATCATGACTTAAGTTGTCACGTGAATAATTCGAAAGTTCATATGTATGTATTGCTGTTATTATAGCGTCTATTTTTGTTTATGGCGTTTCCGAGATTATATAAAATGAAATGCCGCGTCTCGAGACTCGGACGTGAAATATTATATGGTGTTATTGTCTACCATTGTCTGTTGAAATTAGATGATGAATATGTCGGCAGTGTTGCTACAGATCGTAATTTTATTTCGGATTAGTTAGTAGGCGTTGAAATAGATGGAGCCACAAATTAAAAGATGTACAATTCTTCTCAACGTAGATTCTCAAAAATCGGCTCAAATGATTCTGATTTCCAAAACAACAGTGTAAAATAATTGAAGAGAAGAAAGCACAAAATAGAAGAATTAATAATTTCTGAATTGCAAATTGAAATGAGGTACTGGAACCAGATTTTGTTCTTGTCTTGAGGCAACACTAAGAACTCCAGAGCTCTGGTGTGTGTACATTCACACTTGTAATGTTGAACTATTCCAGACGTTGATATACTGATCAAGTATAGAAGTGGATGATAATTTATATTATATAAAGGGAAATAAGGAAAGCGATTTTGTAAGTATACTGATGTAGGAAGATAGGTGTCTACATATGATTAACCTGCTTGAAAGAGCAACAGTAAGCAAGACTGTTTTAGAGCGACAGCATAGTATAGAAATGAACAAAATGAAGATTCTGACGTGGTGCAGTCTGCAGGCTTAAAAAAGGTTCCTTCTGTTAGAAACACCTCGAAACCGGGCGGAGCCTCCTATAGCTCTTCGTAGTGCTCTTGAGGACCGTTTTTTTCCTAAATATCCGTCAAAGCATTGGCGAGATGTTGTGATATTTGCAGTGGGTCAGGTAAGCGGTATAATTGCTGTGGCACTGCAGACCAGATATGTTCAATACAAGTTTGGTCTGGAGAGAGAGCAGGCGAATATATTCGCTCAATGCCATTTCTATGCGATCGTTGATAATTCTTGCCCGATGTGGATGAGCCTTATCGTCGATTAATGTAAAATTATCGCCAGTGGCTGCCACAAAGGAAACAATAATTGGTTTTACAATGAAATCACTATACCTTACCGCTTTTATGGTTGTTGATGAGGATAATAAGATCTGTGGGTCCATTAAAACAGATTCCCCCCAAACGCACATCGAGCCGCTATCGAAAAGAGTTGTTGGCACTATGAAATGTTCATTATACCGTTGACCACGTTCTTGCCACACAACATTCGCCCATAAAACTGATACAGACGAAATCTGGGCTCATTTGTGAACAGGCAGGATCTCCGTCTGCTCGTTCTAGTTCTTATGTTCAAGAACCCAACGACATCTTTCAGCCCGAGTGAAATGAATTTTCTCATTGGTTATACAAAAAATGATGCAATGCCAATAGATAAGGATAGAATGAAACAGATTTTAATTCCCAATGTTGTGTCATTGAATATAAGTAACTAATAGATACTAAATGAATCAAGAGTTTTATAGTCTTTACATGTTTTTTGAGAGCCATATATCTGTGTGAAAACGAATAATCCAAGTGTCTAGATGCAACGAAAACTTCAAAGTTGGAATGACAGCTCAAAAACTGCTACATCAGTAATTGTGATTTGAATTGAATTCTTTCACTTGAATTTGAAATTGAGAAGTCTAAGAGTTATTCTTCCATAAGTGTCGCGAAAACTCAATTAACTGATAAGTGATGATTGCTTTAGACTCTCAATCATTTATATTCACAAAAAAATTTGAACCCAAAGAATTTTAATGGTAATGTTACATTCAAAATAATCAGAAGAGGTTTTTTTCTTGATAGAAGGAAATTTTAAATATCATAAAGATTTCTTCTGTAAATTTCCTTAAAATTTTAATTTAAAAAAAAATTTAATTCAAAAAGTTTTAGAATCAAATACATATTATCATTTGGTTTTGAATTAGTCCATAAAATACCTTGCAAACTTTATATTATTTCTGTGACGAACATAGAGTATGTAGGATGTTTATAAGTTCGTATTCTAGTGTTTGTGCAGGAACCAATATGCAGTTAGTTTGGTAAGATATCTGAGTTAATTATTTTTATTTTTTAAATATGAAGTTGGACTGATGATTTACCGTTGTAATAATTATAAATAGTTTTTTAAAGATGTTCTACATGTTTTAGGAACTTGTTTAAAGGGACTTATTTTGAGCAAGTTATTTTCGAATAAGTTATTGAGGTTATGTTCTGCATTTTTGGAAAGGAATTCAGTTTTCACAAAACAAGAAATGAAAGAAAATTTTGTCCGCTTCAAGTATTCATTCAATAATGAGTTGACAATTAATATTTCTTTGAATTTCTTTCATTCCCTTTGGCACAGTGTAATAAGTATTAATTCTATGTGTCTACTAAATTGACACAGTGTGTTCTGAAGACAGTTATTTAATATAATTCTAAAAATTCTCGAATTAAATTTTTTTTTGGAATTGAAATTTGTAGAAGGTTCACAGAAAAAATCTGTATGATATTCAAAATAATGTTACATTTAACAAAACTCCAAAAGTACATTGAGAAATGGGACGATTTTAAATAGCAACCATGAACTCACCGATTTTGCATTTTCCCAGCTATGCTTGAACATTTCGATAAATTAGGTTAAAAAAAAGAACCAATATTTGGGTACGCAACTTGGGGTTATCTAAAATCATTAGCTGTACACAGTTATGAATAACTCCACAGTTTTTTTAGGGTTTATTTGTAGTTCTTGAACCAATAAACTCCATATTATTATTATTATTATTATAATTATTATTATTCAAAATGCAGCTAATTCTTTTCTATAATGGCATGAAAAATATTATTTATCTAACTTTTCACAATTGAATTCCTCGTCACTAGTGTCTAATAAAAAGTTGAACGAATTTGTAATAAACAAATTCTAATCACACTGCACAAGTTCCGACAGAAGTTTAAAAGCAGATGCCAAAATACTGAATTAGTTCAGCCATCTCCAGATATTTTCTGAATGCCACACAAATTTTGAGAAAATTTCCCCTGAATTTCAACTAAAATTGAGTTGCAATAGTTATCATTTAAAAGAACTCTCTTCAAATTTCTTGAAAACATATCGCTACTTTGATCAAAAAGTGTCAGAAATTTGTGAATAAAAAAAGTTGTAAAAAAATTGAACAAATTTGTGTTAGTCTTTTTTGGATTTGATTTAATTTCCTTTAGAAAATATCCATCTAAAATGAAACATTTATGCCAACACTTGATCCAATCATGCACTTCTGATAAGCCTGCGAAGAAATAGCCCTTAATTTGTCGCAATTTGTGTTATGGCTTCCAACGACTCAAATTTTCATTCACAAAGGGGCAACTTAAGATGGGACAACAAAAAGTCACATAGTGCTAAATCTGGCAATGACAGTGCTTGGGTTGAGCGTGTTTCATCCAGCACCATTTGCACTTTGTGTCATGATGCGTTATCCTGGTGCAAAATCCAGTTGTCGTTGGTTCATAACTCTCAGTCCTTTTCTATGAACAGCATCTCTCGAATGCCTTTAACGTTTAATAATTAAATAAGAATTTCCCGGTACGTTTTTTCATGTTACATATGATACAATTCTTACAGAAAAATTTAAAAAGATTACTGCTCAAGCCTTAAAAGTTAAACCCATGTAGTGTGCGAGCAGACAAGGAAAATTCGCAAGGTCATCATTCTAAGCAGAATTACTGATGAACACCTCTTCTCACTACTTAAAGTAATCTCGTTTCAAATCGAATCAGCATACTAGAAGTCACGACCAATAAGAAAAAATTTCATATGTCACATACATCGGCCTTGACTGATTTTTCAAACTATTCAGTTTGTTGATTAAAATTATTATAAATTGGTAATGCTCAACAAATTCCAAAAATAATTGTTTCTCTTGACTTCTTGGCCCACAAAGGATTCTGGTTTTTCTGGTCCTTTATAAAAAATCTCTCCTCTAAGAGGTTATCGAATGCTAGTCATGTGTTTCCTTACCTCAGTGAGAAAAAAATGTTTTGAGGACTTCAATTTTCAACTGAAGAACTAAAAAGTACCAAGAAAAACGATGGATAAACATGTCCCCAAAGCATCATAAGTCTCATCAGTATTCTTCAGCACGATGAATTAGGAAAATGATTCATCTTTATGAATGGTAATGGTGGATCTCCATCCGGCCTTGCCTCTTATTTTTCATTCTTAAACTTTGGGTCGTTCTTCGTCCTCCAAATAAAAATTGCCACTTTTTAATCGCGTAAACTACTTCTGACATGTTCGTTCCGCTAAAGCATTGACATACACAAAAATAAGATGACTTTCGGCAGCCTTTTCTTTCATATTGAAGCGATCAAGTAAAACTCCCAGCAAAAACACATTTTTCGGTAGAAAAGTTGACATGCCCAGAACACACATCAACTATATTGTTTACACGAAACGATAGATATCGATGTTGAAAGGGTTGCCAGATGAAACAATGGAATAATACACTAGTAGCAAATTCGGTTATCAAAATAGTTGAACTTATTTCTATACCTAATATTTGGAAGTTATCTTTTTAAAATTGGATAGACATAGAGAATGAATTGAGTTTTACCACAAAGGTTTTCATTTTTTTGTCCCAAAGTTCTCTTGAGACAATTTTCGCCTTAAAACTAGCAAAATACTGATATTTGCATGAAATTACAGCGTCCTTATACAAGCTGGTAAAAAGACGAACCTCTGAAAGTTTCATGTTATTTTATGATCTTCCACTTCCTAATAAAATAATTAAGTCTATATTAGTATTATTGGTCGTTTAAACTCTCTTCAAACATTAAAGAATGTGCTCATTCCGATAACCTCCATTATTCCAATGTACATATGGCTATTTCTCAACACTCGAATTATATAGACATAACTGAGGTAATTTTATTCGCAATCAATCGTTCAGTTAGAATCGTCTGAACCAAGAAATGGGCCATCATAATATAATTTATTGTTTACAAATGTATTCCTTGGCAAATTATGTTTCTATAAATCGATATGCTTCATCGTAATACATAAACAAAGGATCTAAGGATGACTAACGAAAGTAACGATTCGTGTGATATAATTCAGCAGGGATCGAGTAAATGTCTAATGGATAAATTGATTTGATTTTAATAGAAAGAAACACTCTAATTCTAAATTTACATCGAGATGACTCACAACGTATTAGTTCGATTTTTTCTGACGGGATGCAATAAATTATTAATGATATATCTCGGAGTTGGAGGTTTCTGGATGATGCTAGTTTGGACGAAGTAGTTGGCATTATGAAGAGGTTATGGTCATTAATTATAATTCTGACTAGTATTTAATATCCATATGCACTAAATCTCACCTAACTACGAGAATTAAGGGGACTTTCTGTTATCTTAATTTCCGACAATAGAAGATTGGTATCGGGTATTTTTTTTTAATGTGATAGAACTTTAAATTGAAATAAAATACAATTAAATCAAGATTGATGACAACTTTTTTTTGAAAGACAATTTTATGACATTTATGTTTCAAAAGTAATTTCCGGTAGATCTCCATCACGACTAGCTCTGAGGAACCGCATTCGATCAGACCAAATTTGGACCACGTTTTCGAGTAATTCAGGCCTTATTTCATCAATAACACAAGTTATGTTGGCTTCCAAAGCGTCTATTATTTCTGGTTTATCAGCATAAACCAATGACTTGACATAATCCCAAAGAAAATAATCCAGTGGAGTTATGTCGCATGATCTTTAAGGCCAATTAATCGGACCATTTTTCCAAATAATATTATCGCCAAATCTTCCTTTCAATAAATCACTTGTTACGGAAGAACATTGAGAAAACAGAGAGTTGTTCTAGAGATTGACGGTGGAGTTTTTTCGTCAGATGATGCGGAAATAATCATGGGCGTTCCCCAGGGCAGTATTGCAGGCTCTCTTCCGTTTATTGCATACATTAATCACTTGGATGAAGACGCAGGAATATTTCATTGAGTTTGTTTGCTGATAACATAAATTACTTGATCCAGTTCCCTTGTATTTCATCAGCCATCGGTGATTCGAATGCCCTAATGAATATGATAGTGAAGTTGTTGTTATTAATATTGAAAAGTAACAGTTTGTATTCTCTTATAATGCGAGGTCTAAATTGCAGTATCCTTCGTCGATAAATGTCCTCAAGAGTCATTTTCGGGTTGAGGATAACTTTGTTTTGTTTCATTTTTTATATTGTGGTGTAATTATATGAAATCAACAAACATTATTATTAAAGCAATATTTTATAGGATAGATAATATTCTGAGATATGAATGGGATATTCAAAAACAAAAATATTTACAAATGATTCATCTGCCAACACAAGCTTTAGTAATGGACTAAAACAGATTACAATCAACCAAATAAATAATGAGGGATATAAAGCTTACAATACAACAAAATATGAACAAATACGTCTGTGAGTCTGCCATTTTCGAAACGTAGTGTTTGGGGTGGTGTGGGGGAAGACAAAGCATAAAATTCGATAATTTCTTGCATATATCCCTTGGATTTCATGTTGTTTCTAATTAAGACTAGTGGTGATGTGCTACCATATGCAATACCATAAAGCCCATCGTGTGACAACTCGTTTCAAAAGATCACTTGTTCGTATATCTGGTCTCACTGAATTCTCTTCCTACACCTGTGTAGACGGTCGTATGGATTTCAGCTGTGAGAGTTAATACCTTGGTAAGATATTAATAAAAAAATAAAATTTCAGATTGAGCGACATAGGCCTACCATGCTCTTCACACCACAGTTTTATGATGACTCAGGTATACATATTTAAAAGCTTAAAGTTGCAATCGGAGATCTTGGCACTATGTGTTTCTTCTAGGACGTCCAGAGCTCCTCGATCTGTATCCCTAGCCTTCTTGCAAGCTCGTTCACAATGAAGTTGAGAACGTGAAGTTCTACTGGTTCGTTGAAAACTTCCCTAATCGACAGAATGGGTTCACGCAAAGCTGGGAAACCTGACAGAACCTACGGACTCTAGTCATTTGGATAAATTTAAAAATGACAAGTTATGCACATATTCCAATTCAAATATAATTGTAAGCTCTCGACAACTGAATACTCTTTTATCATTTAACGACTTTTCTACCTTAAAAAATTAACAGATGAGGCAAAAATCTAATAATTTCTTGGTAGGATGTACCGATATGTAATCTTGTACTGTTAATTAAATCTGTGAACACCGACCACAGAAGACTAACCTCAAAAATGGTCCTCTTGTGAAAAGAAAAGTTTTTTCGGCAAGGTCAGCAAAAATATACGAATATCGAAAGATCAATGTAAATAATAAAAGCATTTTCATTCCAGTACGATTTCCAGTTAATTTCCTACGAAGGAAAGAAAATGTGACATTTCTCAGTTTTGTCTGATTTTCGGATACGACAGAAAACAATTAGACTCGCCTTCTCACAGCAAAGGCATACCAGTTTATTTGACCTACCGGCTCATTGAACTACCCGAAAAAGTCTCATCAATACATTATATTGATCAATTGACTAAGTTACGATAGTAAAATATTTACTTCGGATGAACACATATAGGTGTTTACCCCTTATTGTCATTCAGTATATACATAAAAATATCTCTTAATATATCAGCAGTCACCTGTCTTTTATTTCCTGCAATCATTTTACAGTCCAATATTCTCGGATCTCATAAGCCTCAATTTCCGACGAACACATGTTGCATGTGTGGACACGAAAATACCACCCAGACCTCCTGATTCCTGATTTCTTTTTCAAGAGCAGGGTCTATTTTAGAAGGCGAAAATTTACGCAGACGACTTTATATCTAGACGGCTCATCATCGCGCTTCTGGTGCGCTTCACCAGACAGTGTGACTTTGCTTGGTATTGGATCTAAATTAAAATCCAAGAGATGTCTGACGTCATCGGATGTTTGACAATTTGATGCATGATTGGACACGATGATAGAATTGGGTATTTGTGTTTTGGAACGTATCTGATGAAGGTGAACGCTTTTAGTTTATCAATCATTGCAGGATAAAACAAATTGACAATTTTAAAGTGAACTCATTAATTAGCTCCACTTAGTTATTGACAGGTTATTTTAAATCGGGTAAAATATGCCTGTATATTAAGAATGAAATTTATTGGAGTCATTAGTGAACGTGTCTGAATGGATTTTGAATATATTCTATGAAGTCGTATTTGTATTTTAATATTAGTCAGAATATGAAATTCTTTGCTATTTTCTTCCATACGTTCGAATATAATTTGTCAACGTTCTCTGGAAAAAATCGTTAAAAACCGTTGGTCTCCCGTATATAGGATCTCCTAGTTGTCCGGATCAGGTGCTATTTTTAGCATTAGCAATAAAAAATTTCAGACTGTGTAATGCTATATTCTAGATGCTCTAGAAACCGTTGGTCTCTTCTTTATTGAATCTTGTTGAGCGTTTTGTTTCTATAGTAATTTATGCTTATAAACAACTGGTCTAAAATTCGGTAACAATATTTAAATGGTTTCTGTTTTGAGATGAGGGTACAATGAAGTTTTTTATTACTTTTGGTGAAACCACTGGGTCTCAAGGAGAATAGATCCAGTAGATGAAGTAGCAAACTCACTTTGGTCATTCAATCAATTCCCCGAATTACTCAATGATGAAGTAAAAACACATCAACTAGAAGACCAACAACCAAATTGCAGCAACCCGAAAAACAGAAAAATAAAGGGAGAGGAGAAGGATAATCGAAGAAAGAAACATCCAATACAGCAAAAGGGACTCATTTAACATCTATATTAAGTTAATATACACTGAGCTCCTTTTTAAACTATATCCAGTACAAGATTAATGGGTGGGCAGAGTGGCTTGCACAGTAGGCATGGGAAAATATATCGGAAATATATACATATATATATATATATATATATATATATATATATATATATATATATATATTTATATATATACATTTATATGTAATAATGTGTAATAATCCTTCTGTCAAGTAGAAACCACTTTTTATTAGTTTATATATATATATATATATATATATATATATATATATATATATATATATATATATATATATATTAATAAAAAGTATTTCTTACTTGGCAGAAGGATTATTACAATATTTTAAATATCATACAGATTTATTCTGTTAACTTCTACAATATTTAATTTGAAAAAAATCTTCATTCAAAACCTTTTTAGAATAAAATAAAATAAATATCTTAGAAGACTCATTTTTGATTTAGTAGACATATAGAATTAACACTCATCACACAGCAAAAGAAACAAAAGAATTCCAAGAAATATAAATTACTAATCAAAAATACTAAATAAACACTTAAAGGATGCAAGATTTTGTTTCATATCTTGTATTATGAAAACCAAATACCTTTCCAAAAATGCAAAACATAACCTCAAGAACTTCAAAAATTACTTACTGTGAATAAGTTCCTTCAAAAAAATTCCTAAAATATGCAACACATCTTCAAAAAGCAATTTATAATTACAATAAACGATAACTCTTCAGTCCAAATTCATATTTAAAAAATAAAAATAAATAACAAAAAATATCTCATCAGACCAGCCTCGTCCCTTCCTTTAAATAAACACCAGAATATAGTGAACCTTTGAAAATCCTTCGTATTCTATGTTCTTGACAGAAATTACACAAAGCTTGCAAGGTACTTTAAAGACTCAGTTAAATCCAAATGTTAGTATGTATGGGTGATACACCGAAATATAATTGTTATATATACAATAAACTTTTACAAATTTTAATTTCAAAAATATTTTCATTCAAATATTTTTTAGAATTGAATTTAATAAATGTCTTAGAAAACACAGTTTCAGTTTAGTAGAAATATAGAATTAACACTCCTTACACAGTACCAAAAAGAATAAAAGAATTCCAAGAAATTTTCCAAGTTGAACAAAATTGTCTTGAAGATTCTTTTATATGTTCACTCAGATAGAAATAGTATTACTAGGACGTTCTGTTTGAGTTTTTGAAAATTTTCAAGAAATTATTTAAATTAAAATTTGTGGAGATTTCACAGTATTTTGTTGCTGAGATTTTGAAACCATAATATAATAGACAGAAACAATTTGAAATAGCTATAAACTGAATATATTCTATCATAAAATCTATAATTCCGAAAAAAGGTTCTTTATTGTAACCGAAAAAGTGGCCACTAGTTTTTCGAAATTTAATTTTAATATCACTCTTTTCGGAAAATAAAATCCCTCATTATTCAACTTGCACTAACAAATATATAGGTCAGACTTCCTTCAAAACTGTGATAAATATAAAATGAACCTCACGAAAAATAATCAAAATATCATATTTGCAACCCGTTGCCTAAAAAATTTTCCCACAATAGACAATTTAAAAACTTCAGATTTGAAAACAAAAGGGGTTGAATGAAGTTGTTTCGGTTTTCACGGAAATTTCTCCTGAAATTTATAAATAAAAATCAACCTTACAGCCCAGACATTGTTCCTTCTGATAATCATCTCTTCCGATCCATGCAACATGACCTAGCTGACCCGCTTTTCTCTAATTACGATGAAGTCAAAAAATGTATCGATGCAGGAATAGCGGCGAAAGGGCCGTCCTTTCTCGGGATGAGATCCGTCAATTGCCAGAAAGGTGGGGGAAAAGTAGTGGCTAAAGACGGACAATACTTTGAACTTCAAATGTATAAACAATTTTTCATGATGAAGGTTCAATTTCTAGCTAAAACCCGCAGGAACTTATTTATACTCCAAATATGTATGTTGAATAGAATGCACGTTCATTCCAAACAAGAATTAGGGAACACGAAAAATGTGGTATTAATAGAACACAAAAAGTCGAAAAATACAATAAAAAATAAGTTCTATTGAACAATAAATAAGACTAGAACATTCCTCAATATTTTTTGATAACATTTCTAAATTCTCCTGATGATTGTAAACTATTTTCTTTTATTTTTCCTCTATTTTTAATTCCCTCCTATATATTCTATTACTTTGGAACATTTTTGCAATTATATATTCATTTTGAATACTAACTTGATGAAATCATACTAGGACGAAACAATTGTTGTAAAAATAATGAAATGGAACAAAATTTGAAAACGTTTTTATATATAAATAATTGGATTCTGTTGAAATTTCCAAGTGACTGCTCAAAACTAATAATCTAAATATAATAAATGACGACACTGGTCTAGGAAAATCTTAAAATGTTCAATATATTAAATAACATTTGTTGACCATTCCTCTTTAATGTGCAGACATTTTATAACACTTGTTTCGATATTCTGTGCCTGTTATCTTGGACCTACAACTTTGGTTGAGTTTATAGTTGTTAAATTTTTAGTTGTCTGAAGAGGCGGTAATACTACGATTCTGCAGTAACAAAAAAATTGTAAATTTTGAATTTTTTGTTAGTGAAACATAGTTATTCTAAAAACTTGATCTATATATAAAACTGAGTTCATATAATATTTATGAAGAATAAAAAGAATAGGGACAATTGCAACCATTATTGAGAAATCAATGAAACTGTGGTGCCAGAAAGTAAACCGAGTGAATCAGGATCAGCAGCGAAATCTGACGGAAATCTGGCAAACTGATACTCCTCCAATACAGACATTTACACAATATATTTTCCACACCAGCTGGTGCTGCCATTCTGATCGTGCATATCAACTAAACTCAAAATAGCCAAACATACGTGTACTTTTCCGAGCTGAACAAGAGAGAGGATTTGCGTTATCAGGTTTGTCTGATCAACTTTCCACTTTCCTGGTGATGTGATCGATTACCTTTGATTTTATCCGCACCATTCAACTCGATTCTAAAAAATTTTCGGTTATTTCGACATGTTGTTACTTTCTGCATTCTCCCATCAATAATGAAAGTCTTTTTTCTTTGAACCGCGCTCGTTGTCAGGAATCCGATAATTTTTCTGGGAAAATATTCAGGAAATGGTGACCATAATAGATATAAAATTAAAAAAGATCAAAGATCCTAAAATTTTTATCTACCTACGCCCCCTTCAAAACAAAAAACTTCCCTGGTTCATTGTGGTAAAATAATATAGGTAGTTGAAACAAGTTTTGAGAAATTATCTGAATTAAATCATCTTTATTTCGTGGCGATGCTAGTTCAACTTCAAACTTCATTAGTCCCCATATGTTTTCAATGGGACTAAGATCTGATGAAGCTGCTAGCCATGAAGTGGTTGTCACTTGGTGTTCTTGCATCCAACTTGAGTATTGGCTGAAGTATCGCATCTTGCATTATCCTGCTGAAAATGTCACCTCTCTGGATATAAAGCATGCGCCGTTTCAAGAAGAAGAACGTTTAGAATGCCACAATACTCTTCACTATTAATGGTGCAATCAACTATACAGAGAGAAGTAGCACCACGCTGAGATATTGCTCCCCAAACCATTTATTTGATGGGAAATTCGGAAATTTGAACGTTAACAAGTTGTTTTGATAGGCTTTTCAAGTGATTTCCACTTCCAAGTTGGAAACAACTTTCACCGAGTATAAGGACATTATTAAAATTATCTCCTTGAAAACGTTCACAAAATTCTATCCTTCGTTCTTTTGTGAAGGTGTCATTATAGGGATTTCTTTTGGATTCCTTGATATGTAGCCTTGTCTTTTCATACGGATGGTTTCTGGACATACTTTTATATTTCGTTGGTTTCCAAATCTGTTAGCCAATTTGCGAAACCCCAGGCGCGGGTTGTGTCCTCCTGAGACCACCAAAGCGTTTAAATTGTTTCCTTTAATCTTACGCGGTCTTCCTGAAACTGATCTATGCCGTATACCTATGCCATTGTTTATCCTCTTTATTGTCTCATATACTGCAGTTTTTCCCACTTCAGTCAATTGCACTAATTTTTCAAAAATTTCTTATACAAATATTCTACCTGTTTTTTCTAGTTGCGACATTATTTCATAAATTGTATACCTGTTGACAATTAACAATATTTGACCAATAGTTTTGGCATGTAATTTCGGCCATAGCTGACTATCTGCACAACCTATTTTATTCATTATTTTTGTGTAATTATGAAAAATAATGAATTCCGGATACTTTCTAGATGGACTTTGTGATGCAGTTTTGAAGTATTGGCTCATCGTCGGAGGAGTAAAAACTCAACAAAAGATATATAAAAATAATATAATTTCAGTTAGCCAACAGGCAGATTACCAATTACATGATTATATTCTTACATTTATAGAAAAACTACAAAAAAAGATGATATACAGTAAAATAAAATTGATTCACATCCTAAAGAATACTTTGATTAGCAAAAATAAAGCAAAACAAAGCCGGTAACTAGTCATTTACGCGTTCAAGCAAATGTATTCATCCTAAGTCTATTTGCAATACACCGATGTCCGCTTCAACAAGCTGAGGAGTTGGCAGATGGAAAATAAGAACAGATTTAGCAGCCATTCTTAACGGTTATGGTTATTCTCGACAGCAAGTAAGAAGATTCGATGTGATACCTCAGCGCTCAGCAACTTCTGGGCGAACGTAACACATTGGTGTTTGTGTATTCCGGCTAACAACAAAACCCGCATCTCCGGATATCCTCCGTTGTGTCGAAATGAGATATACTTGAGAAACTTCGCGTGAATTCACTCAAATGAATTCAGAAGACATTTTTCCAAATAAGGATACCCCAACTTACTTACAACGAGAGCGAAGAAAAGATTTATTTCTGCTTTCAAATCCTCAATCTCTTTGGGGCATCTGAAAACTTAATATATGTCGAATAAAATACCATGAAGTCATCGCCAACCAAAGGCTGCAATCCTCTCATGAAAGTCATCTTCTATTTCAGTGATAATCCATGCCTTGAAAACCAATTCCCAGACGAAATGAAGATAGGACTGAAGCAGTTTTAAATCACTTATGCCACGTATTCCCAAGAAAAGATTCAAGTCGTCAGCATACGCCAAGGTCATGGGTTTTAGCGGGCCTACATTAGATCCCTGCGAAACCCCATACTTATACTCATACTGCTCATACTGAAACGATCTGAAACCATTCTAAAAAAATGAACTATAATTATAAAAGATAAACTGATTCTAACAGTCGAATAAGAACGAATCAACTACTAAGTAAGCAGTATAGAAATCAAGTGATACAGTTTGCTCAACAGGATTCCATGAAGAATCAAATCCTTTCGAAAAGTATATATCACATCAATCTGACAACCATCATTCAGGGAGGGACTTCGTGATAAATTTAGATGAAGAAGTCAAATTGGTGTTTATGGTCGTACCTCTAATCCTGCACAGTAAGAAATGCTTCTATATAATGCTTCCCCCACTTTCGCAAAATTAGATTGTCAAGAAACTGGCAATGTAGCTCAAGGTCTAAAGAACGTTAACTGGAATACAAGATTTATAAAATGTCGACATAGTAATAATAATACTCCCTGTATTTGGGCAAGGGCGGCTTTTCAGGCTGGCGAGCTGGGATACCGCCCGGGATTTCGTTCTTGCAGCAATCCAAGAAAACAAATATTTATTTGAATTTCGCACCTTCTGCGTACATTAGAGAACTGAAGACTTGTCGCTTGCACTCTTTTGCATGGGCGTGTTATTGCGGTGATGACTGCTTTATCACATCGACGAAATTTCGTACCACTGCTTCTAACTGCAGCTGGGTATCTGCTTCTTTTATTCGTGTTTATGTTCCGGGATTTTCTGTTTTTAATTGCGTCTGTGAACTGTCTGCGTGTATTTGAGCAGCTGCGTATATTGCACAAATACGTAGATAACTGAATTTACAATAAATTGTGGAAATTAAAAAATTACATTTAAATTTACTACCACTTTCTATGCGTGAATCAGCTTTGCTTTAGAGTTCGCGAGATCGCGATGCCAGTGAAAAATTTGAGTCCGGTAGTACAAAAAAAAGCTATCCGTCATAAAAGCGCAGGTACAAAAAAACCACAGAACTTTGAGGTTCTCCTAAAATATTGTTTTCCAAGGTGTCGGAGTGACAGTGGTTTCTCCAAGGATAGTTACTATTCGTCATATATTCAGATCTTCAGTTTCAATTTGTTCCAAATGACCAGTAGAGCATCCAGAACTAAGATGGTTCGGTAATAATATACTCTGAATCCAGTACGAGGAAGATTGTCTGGTAACGTCAACTTTTATTGCGGAAACTCCAAACTTCTTAATGGTCTTAGTTTAATAACATTATTGGAGCGTTTTTCAGCGATCGAAATTAAAATCAACAGTGAAGCGTTTTTAAACGTTACAACGTCATAGAGATGAAATAATAGGTGACTGATCATTCAAATTTAGGTGAAACTAAAAGCAACTTCATATATTTGATCCAATTTTACGACTTCATCTGAAACAAGTAGCAGAAAAGACGATCAATTATCACTGTCCCAGAAAAAAAAATATAGAATGGGCTATTAGAATTATTGCCAAATTGTTGACAAGATTGAGAAGAACTAAATATCGTTCGATTATTTTTGATTGCATTCGCGATGTGTTGAACAGTTTTCAATTATTATAAGATTTGTTGATGTAAAAATGCTTAACATCGAAGAACATTTTATTGGTTTTATAGGTCGTGATAAAACTAAAGCTGAGTTTGAATAATTGCATACCTACAGAGCTAGAACTGCAGGGTATTTCATTACAAAACGGCAGGCACAATATAACCATAATAGAGGCAATATGTATATATATATATATATATCTTCTTTTGTTCAAGCAAAATATTTTTATGGTTTGTTACAAAGAGTGTACACCACACTCTTTGCTCGAGGCAGTCCCATTTTTAGACACGCACTGGAAACATTTTTTTGCATGTTAAATCTTCCATAGGATAATTAGGTAGTAGATTGAATCCCCTTCTACATTTTTCTGACTATTAAGACCGTATGAGCGAGCAGCGTGCCGAAACATATTGAATATAGGAGGAAAATTGTTCGTCAAATTTAAATATTATAATTGCTGAAAACGTTTCATGGTGCCGGAAGAACTACATTGCATTTTTTGATATTTCCGTAATGAGATCGTTACCAAAATCGACAAATATTCTTGAGAGATCATTGTTTAAAAATTTTATACTCATTTGACGCCTACGTCGACTATACGTTAAAAATAGTATATTAATTTTCATAGACTTTTTATCTTTCTCGATGACCTGGTAAGTTTAAAACGATGAGTAAGCGAAAAATAGAATAATAAAGGTCTTAATCCAGCCAGAATGTAGCTATCTATAGGTGTATCTGAAAGTTCAGTAAGTCGAAACGAGATGGCGCCTGTCGGGACTCCAACGAAATTATAGTAATGGTTGGGCAGGTGGCAAAGCAATTCGTATCTCAAATATATGTATATATTCATTTTTTGTTCTTATTCAATGTACTTTCGTAAGAAAATTCAATTGAAAATGAGAAAAGTGTATTGTAATATTGCGAGATTTAAGATTATCCAATATTATGCTTTTGATTGGAAAGGGTTAATTTACGCTTTTTAGGAAAGTTAAGATAGCAGAAATGCTGGGTCATAAGAAATCTCGAAATCAGGTTTTTGAAATTTTCCTCTGTTAGTTGATAAGTAGATTACTGGTCGTTCAGTCAATGGCATATTTTTTGACAATCGTAAAAGGGACACCATTTTAATGATAATAACAACGTTCATTTATAAGTACTTCCAAAAATATAGATTTTGTGAATTATATGCAGAAAATTATCTGACATTAATACACTGGAACTAAGGGTAATCATTTAATACAGCTGGCTGTACCATCTGAAAGACACAACTTAGAAACTCAACATTAGAAGAATTTGAATGTTTTAATTATTTACTGCCGAGTTTAAATTTCACAGCGGTTTTAATGATATGTAATAATAATTATAGACCTCTATATTTCCGAATTTTATAGTGAAGATCACATCAGAGTCGAAATTATATCATTCATAGAAAGCTGAAGAAAAACATAACAAAACATATCAGTCCCAAAAGAGATTCTGTTAAGATATAGTTCTTGCGGTTTTGATAATATACTACTCTGTCAAGAAAGTACCGGGAATTTTCAATTAAAACAACATTTTTACATTTAATCGTCAAAATTTATTGGGTCGCCTTCAAAATAGGCTCCATTTGCTCCAATACATCTATGCCAACGACACTTCCAATTATCGAAACATTTTTTATAGGCGCTTTCCGGGATGGACTTTAGCTCTCGCGCCGAATTTTGTTTTATGGCTTCAATCGACTCAAAACGGGTGCCACGAAGGGGCAATTTTAGTTTTGGGAAGAGGAAAAAGTCACAGGAAGCCAAATCAAGCGTTTGTTGAGTTTTTGGCGAGAAAGTCAGTCACAATCGTAGCTCGGTGAGAAGGCGCGTTATCGTCATGCAAAATCCATGAGTTGTTCGCCCACAAATTTGGCCGCTTCTTACGGATACGCTCACGCAAACGTTTCATAACGCCTAGGTAATACTCCTTGTTTACCGTCTGACCCTCCGGAACGAATTCGTAGTGCACCACGCCACGGATATCGAAGAAAACAATGAGCATCACCTTCATTTTCGAGCGGCTTTGCCGTGGTTTTTTCGGTTTCGGCTCATTTTTTGCCACCCATTCCGATGATTGCTGGCTTGTTTGCATATCGTACTCGTAGACCCAGCTCTCATCACCAATTATAATGCGTTCCATGAATGTAGAATTGGAATTACAGCGATCCAGCATGTCTGAAGCAACCTGTTCGCGATGAAGTTTTTGAAGAAAATTCAGGTCTTTTGGTACGTGCGGCCACCTTTCTCATGCCCAAAATATCAATCAAAATCGTACGTGTGGACTCGTGGGATATATTAAGATCATGTGCTATCTCTCTCAAGCTGGTACGACGGTTTTTCAGCACCCTTTCCTTAATTTTATCGACGTTATCTTCGATCGAAGCCGTCGATGGGCGACCACTTCACGACCGTCCTTGAAGGCTCTGTACCACTGATATGCACGAGTTTTCGATAGAGCATTATCACCAAAGGCCTTTTGCAACATTTTAAATGCATCGGCACACGAAAATTCATTTGCAACACAAATTTTTCAACAAATTCTTTGCTCAACGTAATCACCCATAGTAAAAATCGGCACGCACTCTGACATCGACTGACTTAATCAGCTGTTGCAAACACACTAGTCGACAGATCCCGCTCAAGCTTGGCACAGTAATTAAGGACAGTAGTACCAACCTAGGAAAAAAATTTTTTACCTGCCTCTTTGCCCCGCCAGATTTAAATCGATAATTCCCGGTACTTTCTTGACACAATGTATGTCGCTACTAGTTTGTTTCCATTGTTTCATCTGACAACACCTTCATTTTGAGGTGTCATCATTAGGCTTTTTTCATTATCTGTCATGATTCATACCTCTAATATTTGGAAAAATTTTTGATGTCACAAGGTATAAAATACTTGAATAATTCTTTCCGGAATTTACCAAAGTGGTCAATAAACTTCGAATACATTGTCCTTGCATCGGGTCTGATATTTATGATTAAAAACAAAATTTGTGTTCAGATTGTGCTTACAAAAATATGTCAGAACCTCATATATGTGAAATCCACAAAACGTGATAATATTGCATTTCCTGAAAACTTTCCTACATGATCCCCGGCAGGATATGCCTGTTATAATTCTGAGGACTATTCTCTGCATTATGAATATTCTCTGAGAATTCGCACTGGTGCCCCAGAAAATAAATCCATAGCAAATAACTGATTAAAAACAAGACAAGTATACACTTTTGAGCTGCTGAAAATACAGATAACTTCTCAAAAAACATATCAAATAAATAACTTAATTCGTTACACGACTTTTTCATGTGCTCGTTCAAATTCAAATTTCTATCTACGTGCAAACCCAATAATTTAGCCGATGACGAGAGCGTTACAGCATAAACATTCATGTACATTTCATTATATATCTCATTTTTTGTGTTAGGAATCATAAAATCCATTTTTGATTGATTTCTCAACAATATAGTACATATATGCAATTCCCAAAAATAATAAAAAGAGGAGTATTACACAAATTGAAATATCAAACTGTTTGATATTTCAAATTTTGTAATAATCCTTTTATCAAGAAAAAACTTATTTTTATTATTATTTCATTATTGTATATATAATAATTATACATTTGGTTTACACTTCTAACATATGATCATTCGGTTTCAAAGAGTCCATAAAATATCTTGCAAACTCAGATAACTATATTCAGTTTGTCTGGTAAGATATTTTTTGTTGATAATTTCTAATTTTTTAAATGTGAAGTAGATGAGTTTCCGTTATGAAAATTTTAAATTGCTCTTTGAAGATTTTCTGCATGCTTTAGGAATTTCGTTTTGAAGGAACTTATTTTGAGCAAGTTGTTTTTGAAGAAGTTTGAGGTAATGTTTTACATTTTTGGAAAGGAATTTGGTTTTCATAAAACATAAAATTTTGTACCCTTCAAATATTTATGCATTAGATTTAATTGATAATTTTTATTTCTTTGAATTCTTTTATTCCCTTTGGTACTGTGTAATAAGTGTCAATTCTATACGTCTACTAAATTGACACAGTGTGTTCTAAGAACTTTAATCAATTTAATCCTGAAAGTTTTTGAAAAAAAAATTTTTGAAATAAAAATTTGTAAGAGGTTACAGAATCAATCTGTTTGACATTTCAAATTCCCAAATATTAGAAAAAAATAAAAATATACTTATTGGTTTATAGTGTTCGAATAATGCAGGAAATCATCTTTTTTGTGAATAAGAGAAACTAAAGCTATCTTCATGGCATTGAAATACTCTATATGATAAAGTATTTTTCAGAATATTATACATCCAATACTCTCATACTGCATCTCATTGAAACAATTTATGTAATAATTTTAAGGAACCCCAAAATACCTAAAACTTTCGATATAATACGTCGACTGATAAGTTTTCGGAAAGACACATACTTAAAATAAATATTCCTGTTAAAAGGTGAAAGTTTCCTGACGACTTTCAGTTCAAGAGCAGCAACTATTCTATTCAAACAACTTTCGTGTGTTCCAAAATAAGGAAAATTAAAGGATTTCATGTAATAATATGGAAAATGGGAAGAAAAAACTACTGAAAAGACAGTTTGAATTGATAAGTGTTTTCTATACTCAGTACCAGATGACTCTGAAATTTATTGCTATTTGCTGAATTTTATCAGGCCGTATAAACAACGATTATCAGTGGCCGACAAAATTTTTTTTTTTTGGTTGTAACATAAATTTTTTCAAATCTTAATTTCATGTCTTATATTGTAAACAAGACAGTTCAGGTACTTTTCCTGTTATAAAATGCATTCATTTTAACCGTCCTCTCATAAAATTGACTACTAGCTATAAAATAGTCTGAGCTGTTGAAAAGTGATGTGTGTTAGGGCTTGAGAAATATTTGTTGTCCTATTATTAGAAGGTTACTTCCATCAAAAAAACTAAGATTTACTTCGTGTTACAAAAATCTTGTTGACCAGTGTTATTGATATAAATATAATGTAAACATTCGATTCAAGATTTATAGATTTTCAGTACAAACGATGGTTGCTGATGGACACACTTAAGTTATTCAAGTACCTACAGAATTTTCCATAGTTTTCTGTAGAATTTTGACGAAGTCAGCCAAAGTGGCTCCAATTGAAACTTATATAAATATCAACGTGTGAACAAGATAAAGCTCTTGACGATCAGTAATTTTATAATTTTTTGATTCGATCGTTTAGTTTCACCTGACTCGAAAAGTAAACTGTGAAGGTTTCACGGGGCGTAAAAAAATATTTTTCTCTGCACGAGGTTTATTATTCGAAAAAATAATAAACCAATAGCCCCGCAACATCAATCTTACTGTTGGCCCCGTCTACTTCATGAAGATTAAAGGAAAAATGTCATGTATTTCATCTTCAACGTGATTCGTTTTTTTTTGTTTATTATTTACCCGTATCCAAGATTCCTTACGATATCGATAAGTCACAGTTTTCGTAATGGGCGAGATGAAAAAATCACGCTGAAAGATCAGAGGAATCGAGGGAATATTTGGACAGAAAGAGCAAATATTAAGTGCAAAGTGAAACTCCTCACGTACTCATTGACGTCATTCGAAACAATTGCATCTATTTTCAACGTGTTTATATCGATTCGGAATGGAATTATTTACTTTAACTTCAGATTGAGTTTCACTTATTTTTTCTCAACAAATAATATTTATCGAGGAGAACAGAAATCTGGATTTCGCGGGAATTCCCATAGCAAATTGTAAACTGTAAAATTACGTTGTACTAAAAGTTTCGATAATTTGTAGTGAGAGACAAAAAAGTTATACATCAACGTATATGTGGGAGAATCGATGTTGATATATACTTTTGAAACAAGTTAGTGATTACCAATAAGTATCCAATTTCTGGGAGAAGCACTCTTCACGGGGAATAAGAGACAAATTAATGGACTATAATTCGTTTATCTGTTGTGTAAAATATTATACAGTACAATATTCAATTATTTCACCTAAAATTAAGGGACTTCGTGTAGTGCAATTTTAATTCGCAGTTGTAGTGATACCAATATCTTGCTAGTAGATAAGTCGATCAATGTGTTTTTTTGCCGTTGCTCACTTTCACTGAGTTTACTTCACATATGTACTAAACTAAATTACTGGGTAAATATTATGTATAGTATTCACTTTAAGGCCTTTAAATGCGTTAGTTTATTACCACGAGAGATTGAACAGAAAAATTTCTGAAAATTGAAAAGTTACAAATGAATGCGAATAGAGTTCTTTCTTTGAGTACGTTAAGTCGTTGGTCTTGTAGCGAAAGAGATGGATTTATTCGATTTAAGTGAATGTAAAAGGATCAATGCGTTGTCTGTGAATTGAATGAATGTAAGCGGGTTTTTGAGTTGAATGCGACTTAAGTGAATGTGACTTTCTACGGTGAATGTTACTCGAGAGAAGGGCAAAAAAGACTGGATGTTCCAATGCCGACTCGGTCTTATGAGTGAGACAGGTAAAAATTGTACCGCGACTAATGCCCAAAAACAACATGACAGCGCTATTTATTACACTTTTGATATTTGTGATCAATTGATTGAGATTATTATCATTACTTGAAAATTTACCATTCTAAATTGAAAATTTCAAAGTGATGGATATACATTCTGTCAAGAAAGTACCGGGAATTATCGATTTAAATCTGGCGGTGCAATGAGGCAGGTAAATTTTTTTTTCCTGGGTTGGTACCACTGTCCTTAATTACTATGCCAAGCTTGAGCGGGATCTGTCAACTAGTGTATTTGCAATAACTGATTAAGTCAGTCGATGTCAGAGTGAGTGCCGATTTTTACTATGGGTGATTACGTTGAGCAAAGAATTTGTTTAAAGTTTTGTGTTGCAAATGAATTTTCGTGTGCCGATGCATTGAAAATGTTGCAAAAGGCCTTTGGTGATGATGCTCTATCGAAAACTCGTGCATATCAGTGGTACAGAGCCTTCAAGGACGGTCGTGAAGTGGTCGCCCATCGACGGCTTCGATCGAAGATAACGTCGATAAAATTAAGGAAAGAGTGCTGGAAAACCGTCGTACCAGCTTGAGAGAGATAGCACATGATCTTAAGATATCCCACGAGTCCGCACGTACGATTTTGATTGATATTTTGGGCATGAAAAAGGTGGCCGCACGACTCGTACCGAAAGACCCGAATTTTCTTCAAAAACGTCATCGCGAACAGGTTGCTTCAGACATGCTGGATCGCTGTAATTTCGATTCTACATTCATGGAACGCATTATAACTGGTGATGAGACCTGGGTCTACGAGTACGATATGCAAACAAGCCAGCAATCATCGGAATGGGTGGCAAAAAATGAGCCGAAACCGAAAAAACCACGCCAAAGCCGCTCGAAAATGAAGGTGATGCTCATTGTTTTCTTCGATATCCGTGGCGTGGTGCACTACGAATTGGTTCCAGAGGGTCAGACGGTAAACAAGGAGTATTACCTAGGCGTTATGAAACGTTTGCGTAAGCGTATCCGTAAGAAGCGGCCAAATTTGTGGGCGAACAACTCATGGATTTTGCATGACGATAACGCGCCTTCTCACCGAGCTACGATTGTGACTGACTTTCCCGCCAAAAACTCAACAAACGTGCTTCAGCAACCACCGTATTCGCCGGATTTGGCTCCCTGCGACTTTTTCCTCTTCCCAAAACTAAAATTGCCCCTTCGTGGCACCCGTTTTGAGTCGATTGAAGCCATAAAACAAAATTCGGCGCGAGAGCTAAAGTCCATCCCGGAAAGCGCCTATAAAAAATGTTTCGATAATTGGAAGTGCCGTTGGCATAGATGTATTGGAGCAAATGGAGCCTATTTTGAAGGCGACCCAATAAATTTTGACGATTAAATGTAAAAATGTTGTTTTAATTGAAAATTCCCGGTACTTTCTTGACAGAGTAGTATATGTAATATGGAAAATTACACTTAAATCACATAATCAGCTACTGTGTTTCAAAAGAGTTTTAGAACCAAATTTTAAACATCTACCAGTTCTTATGAAGGATAATTTGAGAACAGAATTTGAAAAAAGGCCGACTTGAAAGTTATCTTGAGTTAACGCTATTAAGGTATTGGTAAAGTCCGTCTAGAGAGTATCCGTAATTCATTATTTTTCATTATTTTAATATACTTCTTTTTTGTAACATTCTAAGACAAAAGTAATGTATAAAATAGGTTATGCAAATTGTCGCCTATAGCCAAAGTTGGATGATAACACTATCTGTTAAATATTGTTGATACAATTTATGCAATAATGTCGCAACTAGAAATGAAAAAACAGGTAGAATATTTGTATGGAAAAGGTTTTCGAAACGTTAAAAAATTAGTGCAATTGACTGAACTGAGAAAAAGTGCTGCATATAAGACAATGAAGAGGTTAAAAAATGGCATGAATATGAGGCACAAGGACGACACAATCCGCGCTTGAGGTTTCGCAAATTGGCTTACAGATGTGGAAATCAACGAAATATAAGAGTATGCCAAAAAACTGTCCGTACGTCACTGAAAAGCAAAGGCTTCATATCAGGGAAAACAAAAAAGAAACCATATAATGACACCTTTACAAAAGGAAAGAAGGATAGAATTTTGTCAACGTTATCAAGAAGATAATTTTAATAATGTCTTTATATCTGATGGAAGTTGTTTCCAACATGGTGTAAATCACTTAAAAATCCTATCAAAACAACCTATTACCGTTCAAATTTCCAAATTTACCTCCAAAATAATGGATTGGCGAGCAAAATCTCAGCGTGGTGCTACGCTTCTCTGTACAGTTGATGGTTTCATTAATAGTGAAAAGTATTGTGGAATTCTGAACGATTTTCTCCTGGAAACGGCGCATGCTTTATATCCAAAAGGGTGGCGTATCCAGCAGGATAATGCGAGATGCCATACTTCGGCCTATACTCAAGCTTTGATGAAAGAACACCAAGTGAAAACCATTTCATGGCCAACAGCTTCACCAGATCTTAGTCCCATTGAAAACATATAGGGATTAATGAAGATTGATGTTGGACGAGAAGCGCCACGAAATATTTAGGCCTTATTTCATAACACGAGTTATGTTGGCTTCCAAAGCGTCTATTGTTTCTGGTTTATCAGCATAAACCAATGACATGACATAACCTCAAAGAAAATGATCCAGTGAAGTTATGTCGCATGATATTGGAGGCCAATTGATTGGACCATTCCTTGAAATAATGTTATCGAAAAATCTTTCTTTCAATAAATCAATTGTTAGGGTAGAAGCATGAGGTGTAGCACCACCCTGTTGGAACCAAAACACTTCTGGGTCGATACCATTCAAATTTTGAAACAAATAATCATTGATCATCGATCTATAACGAGCACCATTCACTGTTACATTAGCTCTAGCATCGTTTTTTGAAGAAATATGGGGCGATGATGCCTCCAGCGTGTGAAGCACACCATACAGTGAATTTTTCAGGATGCAATGGAACCTGCAGAACTTCTTGAGGATTGATTTCACTCCATATAGGGCAAATTTTGCTTGTTTACGTAGCCGTTCAACCAGAAATGACCTTCATCACTAAACACAATTTTACGATAAAAGAGTGGAACAACTTCAAGCTGTTCTAGGGCCCAATCAGCAAACAAACGACACTTATTATGGTCAAGTGGTTTAAGTTCTAAAACCAGTTGGACCTTGTATGGGTGTAGACCAAGATCCTTACGCAAAATTTTCCATGTGGTGGATGCACAAAGTCCAACTTGTTGTGAACGTCGACGAATAGATAAATCTGGTTCATTAACACTATGACTTATAGCAGCGATATTCTCTTCTGTACGTACAGTTCTTTATATTGTTGTTGCATCGAGTAGAGAAAATGTTGTCCGAAATCTATCGATAGTTTGACGAATAAGCTGCTCTGATGGACGATTATGTAAACCATAAATTTCACCAAGTGCTCTATAAGTTTGGCGAATAGAACACTGATTTCAAAATAAATTTCAACAATTTGTAAACGTTGTTGCGGCGGGAGTCTTTCCATGATAATTTGTCAATGCTTATTGAACAGAAATGTCAAAACAACATGGCTTCTACCTTCTGTCAAATCACAGTTATCCCTATCGAAAGTTCTACCACTCTAAAAAAAACACCCGATATAAGTAAATAAGATGAATATTTTTTTATAATTTTCTAATTCAAGGATTAAAAATATATACTAAATAATTACAATTGAGCTTAGTTTCCTCAGGATACTTTCTAGACGGATTAAAAAATATATAGGAGACAGTATTTTATTTCCACAAAAATGTTTGTACTACAACAATTGTGTCATCACGATGTGGCTTCTTCAGGTATTGACATTGAGCCAATACAAACATTTTTGTGGAAAATAAATACTGTCTCTTTTATGTTTTTTAATTAAAATGAGTTTCTACCAAGTAAAGACCGAATCAATCAAATATTTCTAGACGGACTATAGTATATGAAATTGCTGAAAATTCTGATCGACGTCGAAATAATCCCCAAATAGTACTTTTCGATTACGGAACCTTGAATGCGATAATAGTTGCTGTTTGACTAATATTTTAGCATATCGATCGGAACATTCAATGGCTGCTTAAAAATCTGAGCAATTCCAAAAATTTAAGGAAAATTGCATTTCTTTCGGTCAAATAAAAAAACAAATTTTAAAAAATGAGGAAAGAGAATTACTACTATTCGGCTTAAAGTTTTATAAGTATGCTTCACAAAGGCAATCCAAAACTGATGATAATCAATACAAAGTCTTTTCAATATGCGTTTATTGAATAATAACATTTTTTTGCATAGTGTATGAACATCTAATAAAAAATTGTATTAAAACATTTGGCAGTAAAAATTGTGAAAGACATTCAATTCAAACATAATATGAAAATAAAACAAAACAATAATTTTTTATCATTCAAAAAATTACTGAAAATCAGAACCCAGGTTTTCAGTCCAAAACTTCAATTGTTTATATTTATTTGGTTATATTGACTTCGTCAGGTGAAGTCAATATGTAATTGACGAAACAATTGTCGTTGAAAAATAAAAATAAGCGGAAATAATGTGTTTTACTTCAAATCATTTCATAAGGTGTTTCTGGTCAATTTTAGATTCAATATTGTTCATGAATATTTCGGCTAAAAAAGGACTTAAGGGATTTACCATGATCACACATTTTTCAGATTTAGATATTGTATTTTAAAATTGAAACTAATTTTGTTTAGTACACATTTTAAGGCATTCTAAAACATTTGGTGAAATGAAAGATATACCACTTACCTGACGATGCTACTGTATTAGCCAAACGATCGTTTTATCATAATAAAAATAAAATTTGTGAAAATTAAAATAATCTTATATAATATTAATACCCGAGATAAACTGGAATTCAAATTCACCAAGGAAACTTATCGACCTACTCTGCTCTTGAAGGCCCTTTTAAGTATCTCCTCTTTTTCATTTGCTGATTAATCTGGGCTGAATATATCACTTTTACCAAAAAGAAAAACTACGATACTTTATTTCTATAATCGTTTTATGGTTATAAGAAGTATCCTCATCTCAAAAATATAGATTTTTCACCATGAAGGTTCACCTGATATCTATCACATTTAATTGGTCAATTTATATATATATATATATATATATATATATATAGAACTAAGACACATGTTACATTGAATCCACTCTTTATTAGATCCATGCATTGCCATTAACAATATGGTTGACTGAAGAAGTGACAACCTAACAAACAAAGTAAAATTTAAAGAACGAAACTAAAATGTTCAATATGATGTTTTATGGAATATAATTTGTACTTTCAGTAATGTGACATGTATGACAATACGGACAAAAATAGTGTGTGGAAATTTAAATAATATATACCTACTAATATTTATTTGAAATAATTTTCCGTCAAGTGACTGACCTGATGAAACTTAGCTCTACATAGATAATAATATTCTTATCCTTAAAGTAACTGATTTCGTGAACAATAAAATAGTTTTGGTAGTTAAAAATTTGGGGAATTCCTGACGGAGGTATTCGTCTGCTAGTATTTTACACCTCACGTACGCACCAGCAGTTCAATTCGGATTTGTTTATAAATTCGGAAAATGAAACCTAAATATAAAAATATCTAAAAATAATGGCCCACATATGAACCGAGTACACCTGGTTAAATTTAATCATATAAGTGCTATAAAATCAAAATCCTATTCAGCAAAATACAATCGAACTGAATGTCCAACCAGTCAAAGGATCTATTTCTGTACCGCATTAAATAATCTGAATCTATAAAAGTATATCTCAACAATCTGAGATTTATCTTCAATCCATTCTCTGTCCTTTTCCTTAAGTATGTGTGTCTTGCCAAAAGAGATATTTTTGTAGTAGAGTCCAGTTTTCGATTCGCCAGTGCTGAGTGGTCATCTAAAATATATATTTGTGAAGTTTAAGAACACTATAGTGCTGTAATATGTGACGATTAACCTATAGTTAAATCCTTTTCGGGACTTTATAGCAGATTGTGTTCCGGGTAGTGAGTGCAAATGAAAAAATATCGGAATCTGAAGAGAATATCTAGGGAAATACACCAACAAAGTCAGCTAACCTAAAATATTAAGTACACATTGAGTGATTATCGGTAAAAATTCTAATAGATTTTCAGTAGTTATTCGAATATAAACTCCCACACCTTGGCTCAAATTCCAAAATATTGCCAGCGTTAGGTGTCACATGTCACATCTCAAAACAAAATCAAAATAAATCCGCATTCGAATGGACTAAGTGAACTAACATCAAATGCGTAACTATCAAATTTCTTGAAATTCTACAACATGTCTGATCGCAAAGCAAAACTAAGGTCTGTGGGAAGATCGGCGTCGACAGATAGCACTGATTATTCTGTAACAATGGGAAAATCTGTAAGAGAAAAACGAAAAAAACCCAAGGAGAGATGGCTTTTAACTAGAAAAACTTGGAGGTATATGGCAGACGCTGGAAGAAAACTAATACCTGATGGAGCATCCAATAGACCAGAAGACATTCCAAAAATTGAAGCCTATTTTCAAGAGGTATGTAGAAAAGAACATAAATTCCTGTTGTGGAGGAAAAATTCTTATCCGGGGGCTCTCGGCTTCAGGAAAAAGAAGAAAGACAGGAGAAAAGTTCAGAGCTGTCGCAATGCTGTTTCTGCAGATGACGTGGATAATATCAAACCTGAGAGGCCGAAAGATTTAGCGATATTTAATATTTCTGGAGGAAGGTTTGACATCAGAAAAATGAGGCAAGATTTTCTTATGAACAGCCCACCATCACCTTCAGGTCACCTTCCATTTATACCTGAACAAAAAGTTCCTTCTTTCGAGAATGTTGCTGAACAATCAGAGGACATAAGCAAGAACGACGAAAAACTGATCAACATGCTGGAAAAATTTTTGACTTTGGAAGATAAACCTAGAAGTAACCCCCGTTGTCAAGCAGATTTCAATTATAATGAATTGGTGGACAAACTTCAGAGACATTTGACTTTGGTTAGCAGAAACGTTCCATCCTCTAGCACAAGATTACATGTTAGACCAGGATCTGTTGAATTCGAAGGAGATCACAGGGAGAAATCACTAACAGAAACATTAAGCAGGTACTTTAGTCAAAGTAGTAATAGGGATAAAGTAATTTCTGATTTACTGACAAATCGAAAGGCTCTCGAAAAACTTTATTTTGAACTAAGAAAAACTAAAGGGTTTAGAGGAAGATCCAGTGGCTCACCGTACTCTTCCTCATCTCAGTTGAGTGACAGAGGTAGATCATTCTCAAGCTCCAATTTGAGACAAATCGACAGTAATAGAGAAAGAGAAAGAAGAATTGGTATTACGCAGCCCCCACCAGTTATAGAAATAGTTCAGGAAACACCAGAAATAAAATATATGGATTGGGGTATTCAAACTCTTCCTATACCGGAAATAATATTAACGAAATGTGAGGAGGACTACAAGAAGGAATTAGCAGCTAAAAAAGAAGAAGAGAAAACACTTTCACCAAAAAGTACTTCAAGAAGAAGGAGTAGTGTAGACAATGATGATATTTCTCAATCTGTTAGTGATACAATTAAAAGGTATTTGCGTATGGCGCGTAAGAAAAGTGTAGATTCAGATAAAACTGATAGGTTCAAAAGGGTGAACTACGACAGGAATTTACGTAATATAAAGGCTAAAGGGGAAATAACTAAACCTGGTGATGATGATGGTTTGAGTAAAGGTTGTCAGACAAACGAAGACTGGATTCTAACATATCGCGATCTTAAATTTCGCGAAATATCGGATGACAGTCGTATTTCAAGCTCGCGAAGTTCTTTAGATATCGGTGCTGGTGACGATAAATCTCCAACTACTTCTCCTCCCCATGCAAAGCAGCACCATTCGTTTCTTAGTCATTTTTTGCCTGGAAAAAATCATGATAAGCATGAAAAATCTTCTGCTACAGTGCCAACAGGTGCCAGCGCGATGCAGAAGTCGAAGTCCTCTTCGAGTGTGATGCACCATGGGAGCAGGTTGATGGCCAAGAAAATCTTCAGGACGAGGTCGAAGAGCCAGAGCAGAGTTGCGCAACCGCACTGCAACTGGATGCCACAGGTGAGTTCCATTGTGACACAGAATTCATGAAAGATACTAGAAAACTCTGCGGTATTAATTTATCAGTATCTATGTGTTTTAAGTCCTAAATTGAAACTCTTGAGTATAATTCTTCATAAAAAAATTTTTTCATGTTTTTTAAATATTAAAAGAAAAAATAAAATATTTGGTACACATGTGAAAAGTAATTAAGTGGTTGCATGTTGATAACTATAACAAATAGTCAACAAGAAAATTCAAAATCATTTAAGTGAGATCATTTTCGACAAAAATATTTATAGCATAACAATTTATAACACAATAAAACCATAACAAGCCAAAACATTGAAGAAAGAGCCTGTTCGGAGTACACATTGACCAGTCGATCAAAAATTCTTATACGTTCGTCAGAAATCTGAAAATCTTTTGTGAAATTCAAAATAGAACTAAAAGGGGGTATTCATTTTACAATAATTCAATATTAAAAAGTCTAGAGAAATCGAAGAAGGTACCCATATCTAAACTATCCAAGAAAATGATTGAAACTTTGTTATTAACATGAATGTATGTAAGCTTTAGTGAAAATATTGACAATGTGCAACCTAAATCACATCTAACTCATCAAAATTTGGCAAAAACAACAAAACTGAATGAACTTTAGGAAGGCAATTTTGAAAATTTATATACATGGTGTATAATTTAAGATGCTTTTAGCGTAAAAAAATTTGTAATGAGATATAAACTGAAGTGATGTAATCATTTTCAAAGATAATTGTTAGTCATTAGTAAGTTATTAAGATTAAAAGTTAAACTTTTAGCAGTTCGATGAATTTTTGAGAAATATTTTAATTAAAACCAAACCAAATGAAATTAAACTGTTACCTAATTTCAGATAATGATTTGAGCCAATTTTCTAGATGAGTTTCAGATCAGGAAATACTGTAATTCCCAAGTATATAGCATAAGTATAATTTTGACAAATTATGGAAAATTAGTTTTTTGGGGGAAATTATAAAAGGAAGTGGCACACAAAACGTCATTTAGTATCAAGATCCACATAGTCGAGACCACGTGTGTCCTTTTAAAAAATTACTTCTGCAAACTATTCCCCATAACCTAAAAAAAAAAGATATTCAATACGTAAATTACTCTCAAGAAATACATTACCTTGATGATGAACAAATTCAACATTTAAATCAACGAAAAAAATTGACGTGGTTAGCTGGATAGAGGAAAACATTTGAATTCGGCGAAACGTGGGAGAATTCAGAATAAAAGGAAATTCCTGAAACAGAACACGGAGACAATTAAGATTAACGTTAGGTAGTTAAGTGAAATTTATACTCGCAAGAAAGGTACAGACAATTTGTGTAATTATTCTAAGTAATTTTCCTGATATTATCTATTGGATCTTTATGATATTTCCATAAATTTTGGGGTTAAGTAGAACATAGAAGTAGGTTAGTTTGTTCACCATTTTCGTTTAGCAAATTTCTTTTCTTTTCAATATAGTTCAAATTAGAAATTTAAATTAAAACCCTCCCTATTACATTCTATTGAAATAAATCAATTTATAAAAAAAAATAATTTACAATGAAATTTTTTCTAAATAATTACTTAGTCAGCAGACAACCCAAAACACAAACAATATATGAAAGCGTAAGTGAGAATTGTTTCAAACAAAGAACTTTATGAGTAGATTCCATTATAAGTTGTCTCCCAATGCGTTGAAACACAAATTCATAAGGAATATAAAAATTTATTTATTTGAGTTTATTTTTTATGATATACTTTATTGAACTGTTTCTTTTACATTCAAACGTTTTTGACTACAGTCATGTACAGATAGATAAAAATAAATATTTATCTACTCAAGCCATGTTAGCCCTTCCAATTTTTTATAGACAAAGTGTATACAAAACCAATTCGCAATAGCTGATTCATAGCGAAGCTCAAATTAGACAGCACTAGGAATATTCTTGCATGCAAGTTGTATCGGGCGTTGTTTTCAGACTGATAGAACTGTGATAAAACAGAAGGTAGAAGCCATGTTGTTTTGACATTTCTGTTCAGTAAGCATTTGAAGACTCACGCCGCGCCGCAACAACGTTTATAAATTGTTGAATTTTATTTTCAAAATCAGTGTTCTATTCACCAAACTTATAGAGCCTTCGTGAAATTTATGGTTTGCATATTCGTTCATCCGAACAGCTTATTCGTCGAACTATCGATAGATTTCGGACAACATTTTCTCTACTCGATGCAACAACAACAAAAAGACAAAGATCTGTACGTACAGAAAAAATATCGCTCCTGTAAGTCATAGTGTTAATGATGATCAAGATTTGTCTATTCGTCGATATTCACAACAAGTTGGACTCCACTACATGAAAAATTTTGCGTGAAGATCTTGGTCTACACTACACCCATAAAAGATCCAACTGGTTCAAGAACTAAAGCACTTGACCATAATAGGCGTCATTTGTTTGCTGATTGAGCCCTAAAACAGCTTGATGTTGATCCACTTTTTTATCGTAAAATTGTGTTTTGTAATGAAGCTCATTTCTGGTTGAACGGCTATGTACACAAGCAAAATTGCCGTATATGGAGTGCAAACAACCCTCAAGAAGCTCTGCAGGTTCCATTGTACTCTGAAAAATGCACTGTATGGTGTGCTTCACACGCTGGAGGCATCATCGGTCCATATTTCTTTAAAAACGATGCTGAAGCTAATGTTACAGTAAATGATGCTCGTTACAGATCGATGATCAATGATTATTTGTTCCAAAAGTTGAATGGTATGGAACCAGAAGTATTTTGGTTCCAACAAGACATGCTGCTACCGTAACAATTGATTTAATGAAAGAAAGATTTAGCGATAACACGATTTCGAGAAATGGCCCGATTAATTGACCTTCAAGATCATGCGACATAACTACACTGGATTAATTTCTTTGGGGTTATTTCAAGTCATTGGTATATGCTGATAAACCAGAAACAGAAGACGCTTTGGAAGCCAACATAAGGAATAAAAAAAATTGGCTTCAATCTTGATTTAAATGTGTTTTATTTCACTTTAAAGTTCTATTACTCTAAAAAAACACCCGATACAAAGAGACAAGACTGGGGTTAATGCGAGCATTTATCTTAGTACAATTATCCATTATGATTTAATTATAAGTTTCGAACCATTTTAGAAACATAAATAAATCACTTTATTTAAAAAAAACTAAGTAACTGCCAAATAGAAAAAATGAACAGAAAACATGTTCCGTCTGTAATATCAAAAAATAATACGAATTTGTTGAATTAACGACCATAGTTGGATACAATTAATAGATGATTTCCTAAAGCCCAAACTGTTCAAAAATCATAACACATTTATTATACATTTTCCTTATTCTAATACACGTAGGTGATGTTTTAGCAACCTTATTTATGCAGATTCTATAAAAATACGTCGAAAGAAATAGCACAGGTTTTTCTGAATCTGACAATAGTCTATACGGGATATCTACTTTTAAGAAGGGCAAAGTTCAAGGAAAGATTATACAAGTTGTTTGTAACAAAAAATGTCATAAAACAGATGGTCGAAATGTTGACGGTTATTCTTCAATTTTACATTTCTTGATTTCCCGAAATATTTCAAGATTTTCCACAAAAACAATTATACTTCAGCTATCCTTGTCGCTTCATCAAATTTGACTACATATGTACATGGAAACGGCATTAAATTTTCTACAAGTTAAAGCTAAAATAATCTTATTAGGGACGTAGTAAGGAAATGAATATCACGATTCTAAGGTGAACAAAATCAGTCATATTTCTCCAATGCTTTCGTCGTTGAAAAATAATTAATTATGGACATGTTTTTTTTTCAGCAAAAAATACCTCATTTAGTGTGTTTTCGAATGACATATCAACTTTTAGGCTAGCTGCTTGTCCTCTACCACAATATCATGGCTAAGAAGATAATAACGAAAAGTTGAAATATTTCAAACCTAAATTTGCTCTATTTTGAAGCTTGACTGTTTTTGTTCACTTCAGAATGGTGATATTCATCTCCTTACCACGCTCGCAATAAGAATTTTTTGGCACACAGAATTTCTTATCTTGTAGAAAATTTAATGCCGTTTCCAGATATGTGGTCAAATTTGATGAGGCTACAAGGATAACTGAAATGTAATTCATTTTATGGAAAAACTTGAAATATTTTGAAATCAAGAAAGGTTAAATTGAAGAATAATCATCAATATTTCGACCATGTGATATATGACATTTGTTGTTGCAAGTAACTTGTATTATCACTCTTTGAAGTTTGGCCCTTTCAAAAGGAGACACCCCATATAGAATCAAGATAAGATTTGAGTAAAATAAATATAAATTTCTTTCACGTTTTTCGTTTTCTTACATTCGAGAATAGTATCTCATATTTGAAGCCTTTCAACTCACACTATGTGTATAATTTGAATTTGACCGAATACAAAATTAAAAGGAATAAATAGCAGCAACTGCGCAATACAGAAAATGGTCATGTTCTTGCTTTCGTCAGAAATACCACTCGGTATTTTTTCCGCGTGAGAATATTTTCGAAAGTGCCATCATTTTCGAGACCGTGAAAACAACAACCTTGAATAAAGAGTTGCGAAGAGGCGCCAAAACATCGTCAGTAAAATTATGCCAACGGGAATACCTTTCCATACGACTTATTCTAATGAATGTTTTTAGCAGGTGAAAATGTTATTTGTTCCACACAGTCGTATAAAGATTCGATTAAGTTAGAACAAAACCCAGCAGGAAAATTTATGTAGAGGATGGGCCATCTAGGGTTTGCATTTTGAAGTGATGGTTATTTCGAGAGTGGTAACACATCGGTCATTGTCTTTTGACACAAAGTTAGTTTAATATTTGAAATTAACGATTTACTCTTGACCAAAACTGGGAAGTAATGAAAACTTATTTTCAAAGTGGTGAATCCTCTATCCAAACTGTTAGAAATTTCCGTGGAAAATTCAATAGAAATGAAATGCCCTCATGGAAATTTGTGAAGTAAGTTCATAAAACTGGATCGTTATTTGACATAATAATCCATTCACGTTCCTAAATGTAGAATTTATTAGATATACCCACAAAAAAAGAAAGTTTGAAAGCTTGAAAAACATTACACAGAAATTTTGGAATATCGGGATCATGTATGAATCAGGAATAACTTTTTCAAGCACTTAAGCTATGCTGGAATGAAATTTCTCAACACGAGCTCAATTACCTTATTCTTGACTTCATAACCAGTTACTAACATGGTTTCTGCAAATATTGATCCACTCAAACAGCTTTTAGCTTGCTCGTGCAAATATATTATTCTCCTAATGCTGACAAGCTTCTTTATTCTTCAATTTATCGAGAGCATTTGACTGCCTCAATCCTGCAAATATGCAAGAGGTTATTATTATTCAGGACTTGGAGATGTTTTTTTGCACTAGTTAGATGGATTCCGATGAGGAGGAAAATGTCAAAATAGAGCATGTTCTCTCTCTGATATGAATGCTATTGAATTTATTATTCCTCAGCTGTGACCTATTATATTTCTTTCATATATAAGTGATTTAGCTGTAACTATCCAAAACTCTACATACGCTATTTGCTGATCATACGTCTCTTATTGCATCAGCAGAGTAGTTGAAGGAGCTCATGACGCAGCTTCGGTATTTTTTACGTAAATTTGTAGACAAGCGTCGGGACCATTTCCTGATGGTTAATATTGAAAAAACATATCTACTCCTGAGACGCAATTCCAAAACTTCAATTCGAATCCCTTAATGTTTAGTCTACAGACTGAACAAGTTTCCTGGGGATTTATATGAATTTCCAATTGGGAGGGTATAATCATCTTGATTTTGTAAGTTGGAAAGTAGGTAGTTCATTCTATGCGATATTTCATGTGGGATGGTCCATACCTATTAGTTACCTATTATGGTTCAGTTTATTGTCACATCTTATATAATATCATCTTTTTCAATAATGCCGTGAATAGTGAAAGAGTATTTACTGCCCAGAAGAGGTTCATACGTTCAATGTTTAACATTCCTTATCGAGAGATCTATAGAGCATATTTCTTGAATCACAATATTCTCACTATTCCTTGTATTCATATTTTCAAGCATTCAATCTACACAATAATAATGATTCGATAAAAACGAACTCCACTTATCACAGCTTGGTACGAGGCACTCAGATATGATTAGTATACCATATTACAGAACTAAGAAATCTGAAGGATCTGGTATATACCAAGGCCTCATATAGTATAATCATTTGCCGCCTATTCATAAAAACTTGAATTATAAAATGTTCAAGAATAAAATTAAGTAACTATTCTTACGAAAAACTTATTATAGTAATGGTGAATATCTAAGGGATGAAAATTAGATGATGCATTTGTGTATGAATTATGTATTATTGATTACACATTTTTGAATGGTTGTACCTATATTGACAATTTTCTGAAATTATAACCTACTTATTTGTAACCAATGCATTTACTTGTCCTATACATTTTCACGTGTCTTCAAGGTCTAATGAAGTTATCATTATTGCTGCTCGTAGTAGAAATATTTTTTATTGATATTCAATATTCTGTAATTTTTAATGTGAAAATATTTTATTTTCTTAAATACATTACATAATTTGACGTATAGAAGCTTGTTTTTCTCATTTTGATGATAGTTAGTACAAAGTTTGACACGAAATTGTATTATGGAGTTTCTTGTGGCCTCATAGTGTTTGATTTCTCCGAAATCAAACAAAGTACAGTTTTACAAATGGAATTTAGGGCTGCACGCCAGCTGAGGAACGAAAATATTTATCCTTGATAATTTTAGTAGAACCCTTAAAAATCAAACCCAGAAATACATGCAGACGAACGCTCTTTCGAAATTTGTGGTAAAATTCTACCTGCCTTTTAGTTCAGCTTCTTCTTGGGACCCCGCTAAGCATGTAACAGTATTATTTTGGCGCTAGGCTCAGAAACACACATATATACCCTCTCTTAGTTCTACGATCAAACAGCCACCCAACACGCACTCTATCTCTGAACAATTCTTATATTCTAATTATAATCACACACACTCTCTCGCTCTCTCTGCTCTTTAAATAAGTAAGTTCTAATCACACTTTCTCCCTCTGCTCTTGAACAAGTTTATATTTGCATTCACTTCCAACTTCTCAAGGAACACCCTCTCGTGAAAACACAATTACCCATTTAAAGGCCTGAAAGTGAAAGAATTATTCACATTATACACTTGTAATTTGGCATTAAAAGTATAAAGTGAACCGAAAAGTTAACCCAATAAAAGTGAATTCAGTAAAAGTGAACAACGGTGGAACAGCTAATCGATCAACTCCTCCACGAGCAAGATAGATTTTTCACCGCAATTCAAGTCCAAAACTACAGGTCTAAAATTCCATCAATCTTGGATGAAAAACTCAAAGTTGTACACTTCTAACATATGTATTTAGGCTGTAAATAAACCCATTAAAGTCTTATATATCCATACTTTTCCCATGAAGTATGCTCATCCCAGAATTTGCATACTAATTGATTAATGTTTTATCGATTACAGCGAAAAATTCAAAATGGTATTTGAATATACCACGCGATTCTTTCCTATATATTGAGAATAGTTGCACTTATCTTAATGTCCCCAGATTTGGAATAAGTGGGTAGGTTAGACTTATCAGAAAGTAGGTACAAATCTTACAAATTGAGCACAGGAAGGGGCACTTTCAAAAACCAATAGAGTTGATGAGTATATATTTCTCATCAGATAGACATCGACAGGTAAATAATTTCATATTTATATCTAGTGAATGGGGCAATTTTCTAAATATGTAGAAATTATTGAGCAGTGTTTACATCCGTTTAGTGTTCATATTCTACACCGAACAAGGAATTTTTAGTTTTTACTAGGCAGGTATATTACAACTACGTTCCCAGGGTTCAGCAAGCAAAGCCTTTCAAAAATGTGTTTTCTAGAAACATTAATGGGACAGTAGAAACGAAAATAGCCAAATGTCGTTTCGGAATTCTACATGCTCGCGCTAAATATCGAAAAGAATCGCTTTAGCACTACTGAAGTCACATTCCTCGAAGTCGCTCGTTGGCACTAAGTCTACAAACACACAGAAAGTCGACCAGACGGTCACGCAACACACACACTCTGTATAAAAAGTAAGATCTTATCACATTTTCTCCCTGACTCAACTCTCAAGTTATAATCACACATTCTTTATCTCTCTGCTCTCGAATAAGTTCATATCTGCATTCACTTTATCCTCTCTTAATAACACCACAACAAAAAGTTCTGTAAGTGAATATATTTACATTATCTGTTTGTAATTAGATAATTATTTTGTAAATTGAATCGAAAAGTGAACCCAACAGTGAACTCAGTGAAAGTGAACAACGGTGAAAAAGCTCAAAGATCTACTCCTCCATGAACAAGATAGTATTATCAACGCAATTAGAGTTGAATACTACACCGAATCAAATCCTTCACGTTCGGGTAAAACAACTCAATTTTTTTTATTTAGACTAAAAATAAACCAATTGAAGTCTAATATACATCTCTCTTAATCCCTATTAAAGTATGCTTATCCCAGAATTGGCAAACTAAATGTTTGACGTTAATCAATTACTTAGGAGGAGTTCAAAAAGTTATCTCTACATACAATTCTTTCATTTAATTATGGAAATTGTAACAGAGGCTTCAGGTTCATCATGTCGAGGAAAACAACTACAAGCGGTTAGATCCAATTGATAAACTGTTCCATATATGATTGAAGGAGTATCAGCTAATGTAACAGAAAGTTCTTCGAATCGGGGCAGTGTGATATACATCTGTATAACAGTTCAAAACTTAAACAAGCCTGATTAAGTTTTGTTGATCTCTAGGACATAAGCAGCAGATATGTGCATGTTTCGAAGCTTATTGACTTCGGCTGACTTGTATTCGGTGGAAATTACAGTGACTGATTGAATTCAATAAGCTTCGAAACGTGCGCATTTGTGTTGCTTATGACCCAGGTATCAACAAAACTTATTCGGGCTTGTTTGAGTTTTGAACTCGTATACAGATGTATGTTGCACATATTGAAAATATGTGGTATCAGCACCACCACATAGAGGCAGACAAGTAGTTGTTTGGTTAAATGAACATTTCCTGAATAGACGAAAAAGTCGAGGGGAACCAATAACATGGCCACCTCTAAATTTTCATTTGTGGGGACATATGAAGCAGCTTGTCTATCATGTCGAAAACATATCTCACAAAAAAGTGCTTGGTATAATACAAAATGTAGCTAACCACATAAGAAACGACCCAAATCTCTTCTGTCAAGTAACGGCATCTTTAGTTCGTTGAGGTGAGACTTCTATAATCATAAGTTTGTTATTTCCGTTTATCCTATTTTTTATCTTTGATTGTTTAAGGAAATTTATATTATTATTGATACAATGTTCAGAATTTACAATGACTGTTCTGACCGAAAAAAGAAACTATATTTTCTTAAATGCTTGTATCTTCCGAACGAAAACTAATCAGATATATATTCATGAAAAAAAGGCAGAGCTATAATCTGTCAGAATTTTTCATAGAGCTGGAACATCCTGTATATGCTACAATATCCTGACAGAAAAATATGAGTAAAGTAATGTTTCTGTTCGATTTGTTTTGATATATGCACATATATGAAGTCCAGTTTGCCAAGTAATAAAATAGATTCTTGGAATCATTCACTAATACAGAATAAACATGAATGTAATAGTCTTTCGCAGAATAATTGGAGCTTGTTCTGTTTAACTCAAGTTTTACTCTATACCTCAATTTCACGGTGACGCAGACAATTTGCCTTTGTGAAATATTTGTTTTCAGATTAAATTATGCAATAAAAGAGTTATTTTTGATGATTTTGACTGAGAGCAATACGGAAGACCTTACAGTTAAGATCCGAACGATATTGTTTGAAGTTTCGCCAAAGTCATTATTTTTCATTTGTTATAAACTGCGCATAACGAATTAAGAATTATTACTAGATATCAAAAATACTGTTCAATCACTGCTATTATTGTGAGTTATGAAGATATATAATAAGAAGCCGGATGAAAATAAATATATCCAATATAATGAGAATTCAGAAGCAACATAGGAACAAGAGTATAAATAAATATTTCTGGAAGACTATTTTCCAATTGATTCAAAAAAATTCCATTGACTCGAATTGTTTCCATATGAAATATAAGACTTATAATTAGGTTCATGCGCTTTTCTGTCCAAAATTGAAGTCCGATTTTGGAAAATTGGTTATACAGTCATAGTATTGCTAGTCGCTAGCCACTACTATTTCTCATCCTGCTGGCAACTGATGGATCAATCTTATCGCGAAAAAAAGCCGGTTCTATGGCCGCTATCCATGCATCGATCAATTTTTTGACTTCATCGTAATTGGAGAAGTGCAAGGGTGAAGCAACATGTGTTATTCTGCAAAATAACTTACTTTCTCTAGCAATGCTCAGGTCAAACACATCAATTGTCGTCGGTAGACCTACCCAGTGATTCTTTCGTTCCATTGTAGCAGCTCATAATACACTCACACCCATTTCGAAAGACGTTTCACTAAAATGGTCATAAATGAAGAGGAAATTAAAGAGTTAAATAGAGTCACAAAATACTGCTTATATGAGTTTCACTGAGACACCGAAGTGTCGCTTCAAAATTTTTTGTGAACTGAGATTGATTATAGGTTTTTTCATACCTAAAGGTACAATAAGTTGTACTAAAGTAATACGCACAACTGGGATCTTTAGAAAACATCAGGTATCCGTGAGCCTATCTCGTGCGACCTATTCTGGCTCTTCTGATTACAATATTGTCTTGTATTTTGAGGCAATAAATTTTCTACTTCAGATTGTGCGTCGCACCTACTGATTTGCGTTCATTCCATTGGGTTTGGTATTCTTGAATAGATTTCAGTTTTAAGGTGGTCTTGAGATCTGTGTGTGGATAATATACACATATCCATAATTATGGTGGACTCGAAAGTAATATAGAAACAATGAGGTATTTGAAAATTTTTCTTGGAAAACTATTTTTCAATTGATTTCAACGTATTTTTTTATTTGAAATTTTATCACACGGACTACAACAAAAGAATAAATTGGTCAAAATTATTTCTATTGCGATTAGAAATCAGTAAATTTGAGATTGACATGAAAGAAGATTTCAGATCCCACAAATTCTAAAAATGATATTCCATTAATTTTAATAAAATAAGAAGGAATGGTTTTTTACTTGATAGAAGGATTATTACAAATATGAAAATCAAAACAGATTTAATCTGTTGTCTTCTACAATTTTAATTTCAAAAAATTCTTTGAAGAGACTTTAAGAATTAAATTAATGTCTTTATAAGCACTGCTCATATTTAATAGACGTCAAAATTCATCATACAATATCAAACGGAATTAAGAAAAACCAACGAATACAAACTGTCAATTAAAATTAAAATATAAATAAGCAAACATTTTTTGTTTCGTTCCAGGCATGCGTAATGAACTCTTCAGACAAACTTACGAAGCCCTGTTTGTTACAAAATGTTGTTTTCCGATCCCATATGAATGAAAAATAACCCTTTCTCAAAAATATAAAACATAATTTCAAGAACTTCTCAAAAACTAATTTATTTGAAATATTCAATATATTTAAATAAATTACTTCAAAAAATCTCAGAACATGTAGCACATTCTCAAGAAATAATTAAAGTTACGATAAGATCAGTTCAACATTACATATAAAAAATATAATAAAATCAAATAAACAATGTATAGACTTACTCGGTGAATCTTAGGAATACACGGCCCTCAATAGAAAATAAAAGTAAACACTTTCATAGATCCAAGGTACTTATGTTCCACGTTCACAGAATCATACAAAGCTTATAAGGCACTTGGCCTCAGTTAAAACCGTGCAACACTGTATAATGAATTTCTTTATTTAAAAAACCTAATATAATTATATATTATATATAAAATAAAATAAGAAGGAATGGTTTTTTACTTGATAGAAGGATTATTACAAATATGAAAATCAAAACAGATTTAATCTGTTGTCTTCTACAATTTTAATTTCAAAAAATTCTTTGAAGAGACTTTAAGAATTAAATTAATGTCTTTATAAGCACTGCTCATATTTAATAGACGTCAAAATTCATCATACAATATCAAACGGAATTAAGAAAAACCAACGAATACAAACTGTCAATTAAAATTAAAATATAAATAAGCATACATTTTTTGTTTCGTTCCAGGCATGCGTAATGAACTCTTCAGACAAACTTACGAAGCCCTGTTTGTTACAAAATGTTGTTTTCCGATCCCATATGAATGAAAAATAACCCTTTCTCAAAAATATAAAACATAATTTCAAGAACTTCTCAAAAACTAATTTATTTGAAATATTCAATATATTTAAATAAATTACTTCAAAAAATCTCAAAACATGTAGCACATTCTCAAGAAATAATTAAAGTTACGATAAGATCAGTTCAACATTACATATAAAAAATATAATAAAATCAAATAAACAATGTATAGACTTACTCGGTGAATCTTAGGAATAGACGGCCCTCAATAGAAAATAAAAGTAAACACTTTCATAGATCCAAGGTACTGGATCTACACCGTTGCACGGTTTTAACTGAGGCCAAGTGCCTTATAAGCTTTGTATGATTCTGTGAACGTGGAACATAAGTACCTTGGATCTATGAAAGTGTTTACTTTTATTTTCTATTGAGGGCCGTGTATTCCTAAGATTCACCGAGTAAGTCTATACATTGTTTATTTGATTTTATTATATTTTTTATATGTAATGTTGAACTGATCTTATCGTAACTTTAATTATTTCTTGAGAATGTGCTACATGTTTTGAGATTTTTTGAAGTAATTTATTTAAATATATTGAATATTTCAAATAAATTAGTTTTTGAGAAGTTCTTGAAATTATGTTTTATATTTTTGAGAAAGGGTTATTTTTCATTCATATGGGATCGGAAAACAACATTTTGTAACAAACAGGGCTTCGTAAGTTTGTCTGAAGAGTTCATTACGCATGCCTGGAACGAAACAAAAAATGTTTGCTTATTTATATTTTAATTTTAATTGACAGTTTGTATTCGTTGGTTTTTCTTAATTCCGTTTGATATTGTATGATGAATTTTGACGTCTATTAAATATGAGCAGTGCTTATAAAGACATTAATTTAATTCTTAAAGTCTCTTCAAAGAATTTTTTGAAATTAAAATTGTAGAAGACAACAGATTAAATCTGTTTTGATTTTCATATTTGTAATAATCCTTCTATCAAGTAAAAAACCATTCCTTCTTATTTTATTTTATATATAATATATAATTATATTAGGTTTTTTAAATAAAGAAATTCATTATACAGTGTTGCACGGTTTTAACTGAGGCCAAGTGCCTTATAAGCTTTGTATGATTCTGTGAACGTGGAACATAAGTACCTTGGATCTATGAAAGTGTTTACTTTTATTTTCTATTGAGGGCCGTGTATTCCTAAGATTCACCGAGTAAGTCTATACATTGTTTATTTGATTTTATTATATTTTTTATATGTAATGTTGAACTGATCTTATCGTAACTTTAATTATTTCTTGAGAATGTGCTACATGTTTTGAGATTTTTTGAAGTAATTTATTTAAATATATTGAATATTTCAAATAAATTAGTTTTTGAGAAGTTCTTGAAATTATGTTTTATATTTTTGAGAAAGGGTTATTTTTCATTCATATGGGATCGGAAAACAACATTTTGTAACAAACAGGGCTTCGTAAGTTTGTCTGAAGAGTTCATTACGCATGCCTGGAACGAAACAAAAATGTTTGCTTATTTATATTTTAATTTTAATTGACAGTTTGTATTCGTTGGTTTTTCTTAATTCCGTTTGATATTGTATGATGAATTTTGACGTCTATTAAATATGAGCAGTGCTTATAAAGACATTAATTTAATTCTTAAAGTCTCTTCAAAGAATTTTTTGAAATTAAAATTGTAGAAGACAACAGATTAAATCTGTTTTGATTTTCATATTTCCATTAATTTTTATTAAAATTTTGTTTGAAATATTATTCTATGTTTAACGAAAATACGAATCATTGGAGGGAATTTCTCGAATTTTGATCAAAAATATTACTAAATTCTTCAAAAGTTCAAGAGGATACTTGTTATTCTGAAAATGTTTTTTTTAGGTGAAATATTTAAAGAAAAACTGACTTCAATGAGAAGTTAAAAGAAGTGAAAAATATTTAGTGAGAATTGTATGCCTATAAAGACATTTTGAATTGTTCCTTTATAAAATTAATCAAGTAAATAGGTAACGAATCTTTATTCAGTTTTATTCAGTTCAGTAGCTTTTTTCCTGATAAGATTTAGGAAACGAGAAAAAGTGACAAGAAGCGAGGTCTGGTGAGAAATAAAAATGGGATATAACAGTAATCTAATTTTTTGAACAAAGCATCATAGTTTGTCTCAACTTAACTTTGACTTATTTTTGCGCATATAGGAGTTTTAAGACACTACAATACAATTTCATACTTTATATGTAATAACGAGTTCCAAATATACAATTCCATGAAATTAAAAAAACATATCGATTATCGCGCTTTCTGGGGACGTAAGGATTTTTTATTGATCCATTATGATGATCGAACTCATATCTAAATACCTTAGTTTCAAACATAAGTTTCTTCTTTCGTAAGTATTCTGCAGTTTAAGGTGAAATTTGAAGTTGTATGAAAATAACATAACATAAACTTTATTCTCATAATCAATGCAATCATACAAATGAAAAGAGAAAATCGTCAAAAAATATCAAAACTTCAACAAGATCTGAAAGAATACTCCATAAATTTCCTAACCGAAAATGGTTCTATATCTACAATAATTTTAGTTATTTCGATTTTGAATTTTCTTAAATTAGATATTGATGAACTCCTCAGGTAGTACGTTGAACAATCTTATACATATATATTTTGTGTTTCTTTCAGTGTCAAGGAATGCCTTGAAAAGTGGTATGGAACAGTACGTCTGTCTTGTGTTGTTTTTATTCAACAGAGCATTGAAATATTGGGGATGTTTTCTCACAAATAGCAGACATTTCAAAATATATAGTTCTGAAAGTGCAGCATGAAATTATTTCTAAAATTACTTCTGCATGATTTTTTATATTTCCATCCCATTATTTCTGTATTTCTGCAAAATGAATGATCTATTTAAATTTCTGCTTCCACCCCATATGACAAGGCCGTACCTCAGAATTGTAACAAAATTTGCATGATAAACTGTTTTTAAAAGTTCCATGTCCACCCCCCGTGACAATACCCTAATCATGTACAAAACTTAATTGAGTTTTTTGCTGACCTGACTTACATGATCATTCCATTTCAGGTGACAATCAAACGAAACTCTAAGAAATTCTGTCGAAGACAAAAATCTGACCTGGTTGTTATCCAGAGTTATTGACAGGATATACATATTTTTAGACTGAATTGTTCTAAAAATCACACACTCAGTCTTACTGACATTGAGGAGTAACTCATTTTGAGTACACCAATGCTGTACTGAATCGAAGGCTAATCTTGTTTGTTCAATAATCGAATTAAGATTCTTGCTACGCAGCAAAGCACTCGCGTGGTCAACAAACGAGTTCATTGATATATATATATATATATATATATATATATATCAGAAATAAAAAGGGTCCCAGATTACTTCCTTGGAGAACTCCTATGTTGACATATTTATCCTCTGACATAAAAACTAGTCCTTCACTATCAGCAAACCCTCTGAACTCGATCAGACAAGTAGCTCCTGAGCAACTCCAGTTGTCAATCGCAAATACCACATAAACAAGTTTCTTCAAAAGGCATACATGATTCACGCTATCGAATGCCTTGGATAAATCTAGAAAAGGCCCAATAGGCACCTCATCACTCTCTAAAGCATCAACAAAATGACATACTAATTCATACATCGCTGTAGTAGTACTTCTGTTTTTTAGATAGCCATGTTGTTTCTCAGAGAAAATTTTGAACTTACGCATGAATGAGCGAAACCGTCCAAAAGTTATTTTTGCAAAAGAACGGTGTAAACTAATAAAAAAACAACAACTGTTTTTTCTGTCCATTGCATAAAAAACCACTTCATTGACTTCAGTAAAACCAAAATTCTACATTCAGGTAACAATATAAAAAATTTGGACCTACTCGAATATCTGGAGATTTCTTCGACTCATAAAAAATATTTGGCGATAACAAACGATCAGTTGTAATTTCATTTATCCTTATTACTGACATCTGTTAATAACTAGTTCCTTTGACAAATGAGCAAATATCGTTAACAGGTAAAACTTACTCTTAACAACCTCAATTAAAAAGACCCCATCATTTCCATCTGTTGTCGGATATATTTAAATTGTAATGTTGAGTGAATTTTCCTCAGTTTTGAAAATGGGTTGAAACGCGAAACATTTAAGTCAACAACATAAATAAAATTTTTGTGAAACTAAAGCATATTCTATAATGATTTTTGATTTTATACGTCTATTAAATATAAGCAGTGCTAATGAGACATTAATTTGATTCTAAAAATTTTTGAATAAAATTTTTTGAAATCAAAATAGTAGGATTAAGATTAAATCTGTTTTGACATTCAAAGTTTGTAATAGTCCTTGTATAAAGTAAAAAACTTCTTCTTATTATTTCATACAAGTGTATTTGTCTACATTGTTAATATCCAGAATGTTTTATCGTGTGATTTGCGAGAAATAACTTTAATTGAAATGAAATTATCGGAAAATTGTTCTAAGGAACTGCGAACTATCGTTTTACCCTCAAATTCTCCCAATTTCGGACTGTAAGTGTTCTCAAACGATTAGATTTGACTCACTAATGAAGAATTCGAGGTCAGTTCGGCCGATGGTTCGTCTGAAAACACTCTTACTTTCGAACGGAAAGAGTTAGAGACTTGAAGGTCATGAAGGTTAGGTTTGAAAAATCCTACAGGCATATTTCTCGATACCATGTACAAGCTTGGTTTCCATTTAGTCATAAAAATTATGCGTAAAAATTTGATGCTCGACATCAGAATCGCCAAAATAAAAGGATCTCTTTATAAGCGGCAGATCGTCATTAATTCATTTTATTTTCGCTTTCTAGTAGAATATAGCAGTATGGCTATGATGGTCTACGTTATCAGAATCATATAAAATATAACGTAATTATTTCTAACGCTTAAATTTGCCAAATAAATGCCTGTATAATAAATTCAAAATATCCATATGAAGATTTGCTTTTCTTATTCAAACATCGAGTTTTTCTAGGGCAGCTGCGTATGGAGCAGCGTTTCTGGAAGGCAAGTCATACTGAGCGATTCCTCCTTGCTGCAACTTTCAGAAGTCGAAAGGAAAGTTCTTCAAAAGGTGGCTATCGCTAAACTACAAGCTCTTAACCTAGGGGTCAATATAAAAATTCCAACAGGTGAGATATTTTCAAAACGCAACTTATGAAAATTGAGTTCAACGAAATTATCTGTCTTTCATTACTATTGAATAATGTCGGGTGTTTTTTTAGAGTGATAGAACTTTCGATATGGATAACTGTGAATTGACAGAAGGTAGAAGCCATGTTGTTTTAACATTTCTGTTCAGTAAGCATTGATAAATTATCATGAAAAGACTCCCGCCGCAATAACGTTTACAAATTGTTGAAATTTATTTTCAGAATAAGTGTTCTATTCGCCAAACTTATAGAGCACTTCGTGAAATTTATGGTTTACATAATCGTCCATCAGAGCAGCTTATTCGTCGAACTATCGATAGATTTCGGACAAAATTTTCTCTACTCGATGCAACAGCAACAACAAGACAAAGAACTGTACGTACAGAAGAAAATATCGCTGCTGTAAGTCATAGAGTTAATGATGATTCAGATTTGTCTATTCGTCGACGTTCACAACAAGTTGGAATCTGTGCATCCACCACATGGAAAATTTTACGTCAAGATCTTGGTCTACAGCCATATAAGATCCAACTGGTTCCAGAACTAAAGCCACTTGACCATAATAAGCGTCGTTTGTTTGCTGATTGGGCCCTAGAACAGCTTGAAGTTGATCCACTTGTTATCGTAAAATTGTGTTTAGTGATGAAGCTCATTTCTGGTTAAACGGCTATATAAACAAGCAAAATTGCCGTATATGGAGTGAAAACAATACTCAAGAAGTTCTGCAGGTTCCATTGCATCCTGAAGAATGCACTGCATGGTGTGCTTTCTTTACACGCTGCAGGCATAATCGGTCCATATTTTTTTTTAAACGATGCTGGAGCTAATGTTAGAGTGAATGGTGCTCGTTACAGATCGATGATCAATGATTATTTATTTCAAAATTTGAATGGTATCGACCCAGAAGTTTTTTGGTTCCAACAAGATGGTGATACACCTCATGCTGCTACCATAACAATTGATTTATTGAAGGAAAGATTTGGCGATAACATTAGTTCGAGAAATGGTCCAATTAATTGGCCTCCAAGATCATGCGACATAACTCTACTGGATTATTTTCTTTGGGGTTATGTCAAGTCATTAGTTCATGCTGATAAACCAGAAACAAAAGACGCTTTGGAAACCAACATAACTCATGTTATTGATGAAATAAGGCCTGAATTACTCGAAAAAGTGGTCCAAAATTGGTCTGGTCAAATGCGATTCCTCAGAGCTAGTCGTGGTGGACATATGCCGGAAATTATTTTTCAAATATAAATTTCATAAAATTATCTTTCAAATAAAAAAAAATTGGCTTCAATCTTAATTTAAATGTATTTTATTTCAATTTAAAGTTCTTTCACTCTAAAATAACACCCGATATATGAAGTTGTATTCGATACAAAAATTCTGTAAGATTAAGACTAGTATGCCATTTTCTATAAAATAACTCAATAGATCACTAGTTGGTACAAATCCATGTTGACCACAATTATGAAGGTTGAATGGCTTTAGTTGGTATCGTAAGTTGCTGCCAAATTTCGATAAAAATTATCTCCCAAATTTAGGAAGAGTGGGAAGATTAAATATGGCGGAAAGAATATTATATGCATTGTCCGCTGGAAGTAATATTAATTGAAAATCAGTCACCCCAGTAAATATGCAGACAAAGTTAAAATTTAGAATCAAACGGAGTTGATACTGAGAAATGTAGAATAAAACGAAAATCAACATTCTTTCGTGAAATTTATTTGTATTCCCATTTAATGTTTCTTGAGCTCTTAAATTAAAAAATTCTGTTATAAAACCTCTACAGATTTAATCTTTAAAATCTCTTGGAAACTTTTCTGTATTGAATTTAATAAAATGTCTGCAGAAATACTGTTTCACTTTATATATAACTGATAATTCTATATGTTCATAAAGTCACACATTGTTTCGCAGCTATTTTTTCCTTTCAATTTTAAAAAGTCTTTAGGAGATTTTTTTATATTGAATCTGTTTCGTAGAATCAATTCAGCTATCATCTGTAATATTTTGATGGAACCCTTCGAAATAAATTTTCAATCTAAAATAATGAGGCAGTAAAAACAAATGTTCCATTAATAAATCCATTAATGAAGAATGAAATGCCTTGATTGTAGCGTATTATATAGATTTATATTTTATTCATTTTGTATGTCAAATGTTTTAATGAATTTTCAACCTGATTTATTTCTCATTGTTTTCCTTGTTTTATACGGTTTTTGTTTATTTTTTAAGAGACTACTGGAACATCTACACCAAAAAAACGACGGCCTCATTTATTGAAAAGAAAAGCCATAACTACCTCAATTTTTGACACCAATCGAAAGGATGGAGACAAGGGTAAGAAAGAATTGCACAAAGATTTATGCAAAATTAGAAATGTCAATTTTGTTCACTCACCCTAACACCTCATAGTCTGCTTCGATATATAACACTAACGAGCCAAATATGATGGTATTCTTTTATCCATTTGTTCATCGATATAAATTCCATCTCTCTTTCAGATATTTGAATCTGTAGAAAGATCTACCTTTTTATTATCATTATTCAAAAAGTTCGATAAAAACTAAGTGCGTAGTTTTCGTTCATGATGGCATCCTATCTCTCTCTATAAAAGGCGAAATATTTTTTCATGGCAGTTATGAATCCAGAAATACCCGCTTATTGTCTGATGCGATGTATTTTCGTGTTTAACTCGGCCTTTCATTCGACAGAATACCTTTCCGCACTGTAATAGAACCACAATTTTATATTTTGACTTTACGTTGTGTTTATAAGGATGTCAGCACTGAGACTTGAACAAACGCATATATTCCAAATTTTATTAGACACTTCTTGTGTTATGGGATTTTCCTTGTTGAAAAATTGTGGAAGTGAGTCACAGTGTAGGAACTGAATCCTACCAAAACATCAATTCAGAGAACAAGGCAAACTTAAACTAGTAGTATTAAAATATTTTCCACTTTTCTCAAGGATAATTTTGTATATTCAGTTCATTCTATTTGTCTCTTTTAATGAAATATCCCAATCACAAAGCCTTGGAGAATAAACAGAAATTAATTGGCAAGCTAAATGAGATTTTCGATTACATCGGTCTTCACTCCATGTTTATTCATGTTAATGTCGATGGAAGCGAAAATCTTACAATTAAATTAAATAAATGTCTAAGAACACACCGTGTCAATTTAGTAGACATATAGAATTTTAATTCTAAACACTTAATGCACAGTACCAAAAGAAATAAAAGAATTCAAAGAAATATAAATTATCGATTAAATTTACTAAATAAATACTTGGAGGATACAAAATTTTGTTCCATTCCTTGTTGTATCAAAACCAAATTTTTCTCCAAATATGCAAAACATAACCTCAAGAACTCCTTCAATAACAACTTGCTTAGAATAAGTTCCCTTAAAAAAAATTCCGAAGACAAGCAGAACATCTTCAAAAAGCCATTTAGAATGATTAAAACGAAAACTAATCAGCCCTAATTCACATTTAAAAAATAAAAAAAACAAAATATATCTTACCAGACAATACTGTTTACAATTTGAACTTACTTTCATAAAGTAACATCAGATTTCATACAGATATATCAGATCCAATGATGACTATAATCCAATTATGATAGCAAACTTAAACCAAAAAACCAATGAAGATAATGAATCTGTAGTTAATAGGTTGACATGTAATCATTATCCTACGGTATATATTGGTCAATTGTTAGATCCTTTATAAAAAGAATACAAGAACACCAATGGAGTTATAAATCGCACCTCACACTCAACATACGCCAGTCATTTGAAAGACTTTTTAATAATTTCAACATCTATGAAATTACCCATAATGAGATCAAAAGCACCAGATTTACAGTTGGAAGTGCTTGAAATCAACAGACACAACACCTTAAATTCTTCTGAATTAAACGTCGATAGATCTTCCTCGTGGAATATTTCTGCGTACTTAGGTATTTCTAATATTTGACTCATTTTTTTTCTTGTTATGTTTGATGGTCCGAGAGAAGAAAAATCTAAGTCACCCAATTGGTGCCCCGAACAGAAAGTTGTCTCCTATTTACTTTCGTACTCTCGTCTTGAATTGTTGAAGATTATACACCGAAGAAAACAAATAAGCTGGAGGCGTGTTCCACAACTGGCTTGTTCGGTGAAAGGACTTTTGATAAACAGAAGTTCTCAGAATGTCTAATTCAACTGCATAGGTATGCAGGAATGTGCAGATTACGCAGCCCTATTGCCTAATGCGAATCTAAGTGCAGCTGGCATCGTTTCCTTCGGTTGCATGGAGCATCCGCTGTGACAACATATATACAAGCAACTCTCCTATATTCCAATGACTGTATTCGTGTTTGGTGTGCATGGGTGTTTTTTTAGAGTGATAGAACTTTCATTAGGGATAACTGTGATTTGACAGAAGGTAGAAGCGATGTTGTTTTGACATTTCTGTTCAGTAAGCATTTACAAATTGTCATGGAAAGACTCACGCCGCAACAACATTCACAAATTGTTGAAATTTATTTTCAAAATCAGTGGTCTATTCCCCAAACTAATAGAACACTTCGTGAAATTTATGGTTTACATAATCGTTCATCAGAACACTTTATTCGTCGAACTATCGATAAATTTCGTACAACATTTTCTCTACTCGATGCAACAACAATAACAAGACAAAAAACTGTACGTACAGAAGAAAATCTGGCTGCTGTAAGTCATAGAGTTAATGATGATCCAGATTTGTCTATTCGTCGACGTTCACAACAGGTTGGAATCTGTGCATCCACCACATGGAAAATTTTACGTAAAAATCTTGGTCTACCCACATACAAGATCCAACTGGTTCAAGAAGTAAAGCCACTTTAACATAATAAGCGTTGTTTTTTTGCTGATTGGGCCCTAGAACAGCTTGAAGTTGAGCCAATTTTTTATCGTAAAATTGTGTTTAGTGATGAAGCGCATTTCTGGCTGAACGGCTATGTAAACAAGCACAATTGCCATATATAGGGTGAAAACAATCCTCAAAAAGTTCTGCAGGTTCCATTGAATCCTGAAAAATGTACTGTATGGTGTGCTTTACACGCTGGAGGCATAATCTGTCCATATTTCTTTAAAAACGATGAACAGTGAATGGTGCTCGTTACAGATCGATGATCAATGATTATTTGTTTAAAAATTTGAATGGTATCTACCCAGAAGTGTTTTGGTTCCAACAAGATGGTGCTAAACCTCATGCTGCTACCTTAAAAATTTGAATATCAAAACGGATTTAATCTGTTATCTTATACAATTTTAATTTCAAAAAATTTTTTGAAGAAACTTTAAGAATTAAATTAATGTCTTTATAAGCACTGCTCATATTTAATAGACGTATAAAATTAAAATTCATCATACAATATCAAATGGAATTAAGAAGAACCAACGAATATAAATTGTCAATTGAAATTAAAATATGAATAAGCAAACATTTTTTTGTTTCGTTCCAGGCATGCGTACTGAACTCTTCAGACAAACGTACGAATGACAATTTATATTCGTTGGTTCTTCTTAATTCCATTTGATATTGTATAATGAATTTTGATTTTATACGTCTATTAAATATAAGCAGTGCTTATAAATATATTAATTTAATTCTTAAAGTTTCTTCAAAAAATTTTTTGAAATTAAAATTGTATAAGATAACAGATTGAATCTGTTTTGATATTCAAATTTTGTAATAATCCTTCTATGAAGTAAAAAAACCGTTCCTTCTTATTTTACCTTAAAAATTGATTTATTGAAAGAAAGATTTGGCGATAACATTATTTCGAGAAATGGTCCAATTTATCGGCCTTTAATATCATGCTATATAACTCTACTGGATTATTTCTTTGGGGTTATGTCATTCATTGATTTATGCTGATAAACTAGAAACAATAGACGCTTTGGAATCCAACATAACTCGTGTTATTGATGAGATAAGGCCTGAATTGCTCGAGAAAGTAGTCCAAAACTGGTCTGGTCGAATGTGGTTCCTCAGAGCTTGTCGTGGTGGACATATGCCGGAAATTATTTTTAAAACATAAATGTCTTAGAATTATCTTTCAAATAAAAAAATGGCTTCAATCTTAATTTGAATGGGTTTTATTTCAATTTAAAGTTCTATCACTCTAAAAAAACACCCGGTAGTTGTACACTCAATCAGTCCTACTGCTGTTTTCTGGATGTAATCCAAAATTTGTAACAAATGCTTGGGTGCTGATTTCCAAACATGAGAGCAGTATTCGAGTAGAAGATACTGATTTGAAGAGGAATATTTACTAGCCTTGAACAAATATCCAAGCTAACTTGCAGCAGACTTCGCAATGTTAGTTATATATTTCCCCCAATAGACCGAAAAGTTGACAGGCACGTCAAGAAGATGTATGGAATATTTTGGCTGAAACACCTGGGTTTCATTGAGTCAGAAGTCACAGACTGAGTTATTCGAGAAAAAGTTATTATTTGTATCTTCGAGGCCCTGAATTGCACCAGATTCCATTGACTCCATTCATCATCTTTTTGAGATCTTCGTTCATGAAGATTTGCTGGCGTCTAGGGAGGTGAGACTCAGTGGTGCTCAAAGGTTTGTCACAGGTGAAAGAGCAAATCAGCGAGCTATCATTCTCGAAGCTTACAATGTGGTTATTGGTTGTACTACGAAGATCGTTTATGTGAATCAGAAAGACAAGACTGAGATTTGAGGCGCTCAAGCTTCACGCTGAAACGATGAAAACCGACACCATGCACGACCACATGAGTAATTCTGTTGGTGAGGAAAACCTTCATCCAATTGCAGATATTCTCGAGAAAGCCATACGAAGATAGTTTATTATAGAAGAGCCTTACGCTAGACTTGATAGAAAGTTTTGAATATGTCCAGCACAACTGACCTAGACTCCCCATAGTGTTTGTCCACACTTGAGCAACATAGCTAGAAAATTGCCTATTGATCAGTGTTTTGTGTTGTCTATCACTAATAAGACAGACCTACACAAATTCTCACAGAATAGAGTATTCCTATCAAAAATCAGCTAGCTATGCGATTTTTAATTTTTTCAGAAAAAGTTCAAGTAAAGAAGAGATGAACGCTGCAATTTCGTACTTGGGTTCATTATTTCACAATAAAAATAATCAAAAAGTAAATTGTGAAATTTTCAGAGGGAACACTTCACGTCATTCAGATCCAAAACCTTTTTTGAGAGCTCGGATTCTTCATCAGTGAGTCCAACCTAGTCGTTTAGGACCATTTTCGATTTAAAATTTGAAAACTACCAGTGCAACGCTGTTTCTTGGAACTAGCACGCAAAAACTAGTTTTGTCAGGTTTTTTGACGTATGATGGATAAGTCAAAAAAGTCAGTAAATATGTAGGAAGACCATCCGAACTTAATGTATACATTTTGGTGAGAATATGACAAACTCTGATGTAGTGGTTACGTTCTTTGAATTTTTTCTCTGAATAGAATATTGAGTTCATTGCAGGATGAACATTGAATAAAGAGAATAAATGTTCAAAAATGGTTCAAAGTTACTTTATATGCTCCCCTTTATCAGAAACATCCAAATGAATTGGCCCATAGCTAACAGTTCCATGTTCCTTGCCTAGTATTCAGTGTACCCATCAAATCAAACGTGTTTCTTATATAAATATGAGCACAAGATGGTTAATAATAGGATACTACATCTATTTGGAAGAATTCCGCGTGTCAAGTACAAAATGCCGTTTCTTAACTCAGCGAAACACGTACTATTGTTACAGCTTATGGTAAATTCCAATGGATTTGTGCAGCAAAACCACCTAGTGCTATTAGTTCAATTTCCCTCAGTTGAAATAAAAGTGTAAAAAATATTTTTGACCGCTGAATTAACTCTCCAAAAACTCATTCTCTAATGTTTCAATATCTTAAAATCTCCTTATAAAGAGAGGAGTATCTAGCGTTTATCTTTTGAAGTAGTGGTTATTTCAAGGTTTGAAACACTTCTATCATTCGTGTATTGACAAAAAGTTAGTTTTATATTTGACATTCACGAAATGCGTTGATTTACACTTGAACAAAACTGCGAAATATTGGAAATTTATTTCCAAAGTGTTGGATATTCTATCGAAAGTGTTAGAAATTTACATGGAAAATTCAACAGAAATGAAATGTAAGTTTGTGGAAATTGAATTAAATTTATTACATGTTGAAAATGAATTTCCATCAAGTGAAGACCGAATCCATCAAATACTAGAAATGAAATGCCCTCAAGACTATTCGTAGATGAATTTATGAAGCGAGTTCGTGAAACTGGATCGTTCTTTAATGAAACAACCCGTTCACGTCCACGTTTGAATTGAAATAACTACACGAAGACTCATGCATAATTCTCTGGAGAAACTGCAGATTTGATCGATCTTAAATTCAGCATTTAGAAGAAAAATAATAAGGAGAACGTTCCTGCAAAATTTCGTGAGACTCTTGTAATTGGAAGATCAAAGAAAATTATTTTATGAAGATTGTGGGTAATTTATACTAGGGCACAAAAGCTGACTTTACTTCAGCGCTTCATACCGTTTTGAATGATCGATTTGCGGTAATATCTCGAAAAAATATGTATCTCAAGAAGAAAACGCTATAAGCTTTATACGTAGGTACGTCAGATATGTATAGAAAAATAGCAACGTTTAAATTTATTTAAAATATAGTAAACGTATGCGAAGTAAATAAATCAACAAGAAAATCAAATTTCCTGAACTAAATGCGAAATAACTTATGAAATAGTTTCTCGGTAAAGATATTATACAACCGTCCAAACGAAATGAGATGTATTGTTAACACACTCCATATGAGTTTAGCCAAAAATTCATACTATGCAGTGGGAAAACTTGGCTTCGAACCTTGCGATTCCATTGAAACGAAAAGAATGCATTTTGGACATTAGCAGATACTTTGCATATTGCAGTGGCAAATTCCACGGTGCGTTAATGCGAAAAAAGAAAATATTTTTGTGCATATCGTGGGTTCGTAAATATTCTCATTTACGTAGGAAACTTGTTTTCAAGAACGGCTATTAGTCTAATTGTTCAATAACAAGGTCTATTTTCTATTAAGAAAATAAACTGCGAGGATTTTAGTCAGATCAAAATTTAATTGTGTGAAACTGTGTTATGTGTTATAGGTGATTTCATAATGTGATATAAATTTCCTTGAACCACTTTATAATAAGTAATGAATGAGATTGGTACTTAAACATCATCAACACCACACATTGTCCTTTTTTTATAAGATCTCATTATGGATGCAATTACAATTTTTTTTCGTATGTTATGCTTCTTTACTTTCAATATTTCATTTATTCCACATTTAATGGGCTCAAATTGCTTGTTTATTGTCTTCAATAATGTGAATTCTGCTATGCAATAATTTCTCAGAACGAATGAAGTATTCTATCGATGAACATTATGAATAATTATAAATTGAGAAGGACTTTTTCAAATATTGCAGAAAATAATTGGATCGATTCTCCGGAACATATACAAATTTAATCTGAAAAATCTCTTGAAAATTCTTCAAAGTCAAATTGAATGAAATGGTTTAGGAACTTTATAGATATCTAGAATTAGCAGCATGTATCGGGTGTTTTTTTTTGAGTAATAGAACTTTCGATAGGGATAACTGTGATTTGACAGAAGGTAGAAGCCATGTTGTTTTGACAATTCTGTTCGTAAGCATTGACAAATTATCATGGAAAGACTCACGCCGCAACAACGTTTACAAATTGTTGAAATTCATTTTCAAAAACAGTGTTCTATTCGCCAAACTTATTGAGCACTTCGTGAAATTTATGGTTTACATGATTTTCCATCAGAGGAGCTTATTCGTCGAACTGTCGATAGATTTCGGACAACATTTTCTCTACTCGATGCAACAACAACAACAAGACAAAAAACTGTACGTACAGAATAAAATATCGCTGCTGTAAGTCATAGTGTTAATGATGATCCAGATTTATCTATTCGTCGACGTTCACAACAAGTTGGACTCTGTGCATCCACCACATGGAAAATTTTGCGTAAAGATCTTGGTCTACACCCATACAAGATCCAATAGGTTCAAGCACTAAAGCCACTTGATTATAATAAGCGTCGTTTGTTTGCTGATTGGGCCCTAGAACAGCTTGAATTTGATTCACTTTTTTATCGTAAAATTGTGTTTAGTGATTAAGCTCATTTCTAGATGAACAGCTATATAAACAAGCAAAATTGCCATATATGGAATGAAAACAATCCTCCAAAAGTTTTGCAGGTTCCATTGCATCCTGAAAAACGCACTGTATGGTGTTCTTTACACGTTGGAGGCATCATCGGTCCATATTTATTTAAAAACGATGCTAGAGCTAATGTCACAGTGAATGGTGCTCATTATAGATCGATGATCAATGATTATTTGTTTCAAAATTTGAATGTTATCGACCCAGAAGTGTTTTGGTTCCAACAAGATGCACCTCATGCTGCTACCGTAACAATTGATTTATTGAAAGAAAGGTTTATCGATAACATTATTTCGAGAAATGGTCCAATTAATTGGCCTCCAAGATCATGCGACATAACTCTACTGAATTATTTTATGGGTTATTTCAAGTCATTGGTTTATGCTGATAAACCAGAAACAATAGACGCTTTGGAAGCCAACATAACTCGTGTTATTGATGAAATAAGGCCTGAATTGCTCCAAAAAGTGGTCCAAAATTGGTCTGGTCGATTGCGGTTTCTCAGAGCTAGTCGTGGTGGATATATGTCGGAAATTATTTTTAAAATATCATAAAATTTATTATATATTAATAAATATTATATATTAAACGTCACATAATTTTCTTTCTAATTAAGAAGAGATTTGGCTTCAATCATAATTTAAATTTGTTTTATTTCAATTTAAAGTTCTATCCCTCTAAAAAAAAACCCGATATGTGCGATAGTTTACCAATAAAGAATACAAAGAAAATTTTAAATATTGATCGTGATCAAGCAAACATCATCCAAGACAGTCTGTTTCTATTGGATATTCAGAAATAACAAATTCCTTTACTGCAAAATGCTCCAAATAGAATTTGAAACAATTTTTTTATTTCATTATAAATATATAGCATATTATCCAGAAATTCTTACCCATTTGGGTGAGATAGACTTCTTGCCCATTTGGATAAGAATTTCGAATCAATTACGTTTTCAGGGATATAATCAAACTGACAGAATACAGAATAAGTACTATTTACTCAAGATTTATTTAGATTATACCTTGAAATTATCAAATTGTTGTATGAGAACAGTTGAAAGGTTCCAGTCATCGAAAATGAATCTTATTAGCACCCATGGCTTCTGAAATTGAAAATTAGGATAACCTCACTTATTATCATTTAATATGGATTTTCATCAAGTAAAACTGATTCAATGAAACATGATATAGTTCGCTTAAAATCAGGTTATTGAGGAGGTTCAAAAAATTTGGAAATATACAGGGTGTTCAATTTCAAAGCCTATTCTGGAATTGCGCGAATCACCTCTATATTTAAATTTGTTCAATAATAAAAAAATACGAAGACGTTTTTCTAGATAGAAGGATTATTACAAAGTTTTAAATATCATACAAATTTATTCTGTTTACCTCCTACAAATTTTAATTTAAAAAAATTTTAATTCAAGAAGTTTCAGAATTGAATTAAATAAATGTCATTATGTCAATATAGTAGACATATTGAATTAACACTTATTATATAATACCAAAGGGAATGAATGAATTCTAAGAAATATGAATAGTCAATTAAAAATCATTAAATAAATACTTGAAGAATACGAAGTTTTGCTTCGTATCTTGTTTTATTAAAACTAAATTTTTTTCTAACAATGCAAAACATAACCTCAAGTACTTCTTCAACAACAACTTGTTCAAAATAAATTTCTTCAAAAAAATTTCTAAAACATGCAAAGCATCTTCAAAAAGCAATTTAGAATTATCACAACGGCAATTCATCTTGCAACTTTATGTAATTTCTGTGACGAACTTTAAAAGTCCACTTCATCTAGAGTTCGTTCTGTTAACTACATTCAGTTTATCTGATGAAATATTTTTTGTTATTTATTTTTTTTTCGTAAATATGGAGTAGAGCTGATGAGTTGCCGTTGTGATCATCCTAAATTGCTTTTTGAAGATATTCTGCATGTTTTAGAAAATTTTTTTGAAGGAACTTATTTTGAGCAACTTGTTTTTGAAAAAGTTCTGGAGGTTATGTTTTCCATTTTTAGAAAAAAAATTGGTTTCAATAAAACAAGGTATGAAACAACATTTTGTACTCTCCGAGTATTTGTTTAATGATTTGTAATTGACCATTTATGTTTCTTTAAATTCTGTTAATTCTATATGTCTATTATATTGACACAGTGTGTTCGAAAGACATTTATCTAATGTTTTTCGAAAAACTTTTGAATACAACTTCTTTGAAATTAAAATTTGTAGGAGGTTACCAGAATAAATCTGGGTTAGATTTAAAATTTGAATTTATGTTTAAGAAACGCATTATTGAATTCAAAGTTGAGGTGCCCAGTGTTTTTTATAATCTTCTCACATGAAGACGCAAATAATTTTATTCCATAAGTGGTTTCCATACTGTATAGAATTATCAACACATATGAGCTGCTGTCAACCAATGGATAATCAAAAGAAAATATAAAAAACTGATCACAATCATCCAGATCCATCCTTCCAGAAAAATTTGTTTCGACTTGATTGTTAGCGTCAGTAGCTTGTTTTCTTTCGATTCTTAAGTGGTTGACTGACGCTAATATGTAATTATAATTCTATAAAATAGAAAAAGGCTTTTTACGTTATAGAAGGAATATAACAAAATTTGAATATCAAAACAGATTTAATCTGTTAGTCTTCTACAATTTTAATTTGAAGAAAATTTTTAATTCAAAAAACTTTTAGAATTAAATTATTGACTACAATCAGCACCTCTTATATTTAATAGACGTATATAATCAAAACTCAATATAAAATGTCAAATGGAATAAATGAACCAACAAATATAAAAAAGGCAATTTAAATTAATAAATAACTATTTGAGGGAGACAAAATTTTGTTTCTGATTTTATCATAATGAACACCAATTCTCTTTCAAAAACATGAAGCACAACTTGAGGACTTCTCAAAAAATATAATTTAGTTGAAATATTTAATATATTTAAATATTCAAATAAGTTAATTCAAAAGTCTCTCAATCATGCACTATATCCTCAAAAAATAATTAGAATTCCGATAATCTCTTCGTCGGCCCTAGATAATATTTAAAATATCAAAATCAACTAACCATCAGTATATCATACCTTAAAGTGTACCAGAACTTGCTCAAACAGACTAACTTTGAAAATCCAGGTAGTCAATATTCGTCACAAAATCACAGAAAACTGTAAGGTATTATGAGGTTTTTTTAAACCATTGACATTCCATAATGAAATTTATTCAAGCCTAAATATAATTATTTTTTATGTATAAAATAAAATAGAAAAAGGCTCTTTAAATATATTAAATATTTCAAATAAATTATATTTTTTGAGAAGTCCTCAAGTTGTGCTTTATGTTTTTGAAAAAGAATTGGTGTTCATTATGATAAGATCAGGAACAAAATTTTGTCCCTTCAAATATTTATTTATTAATTTTGATTGTCTTTTTTTATATTTGTTGGTTTATTTATTCCATTTGATATTGAATATTGAGTTTTGATTATATAAGTCTATTAAATATAAGCCATGCTTATTGTAGACATTAATTTAATTCTAAAAGTTTTTTGAATGAAAAATTTTATTGAAATTAAAATTGTAGAAGACTAACAGATTAATCTGTTTTGATATTCAAATAATGATAATCCTATTTGTATATGAAATGAAACAGTGTTTCTGAGGCATTTTATTCAATTCAATTCTGAAAAGTTTTTGAGAGATTTTTCATCATCTAATTTATTGAGAATAATATTAATAGCTGGAATTAATTCACCAGAACCTCTTCAGATTTTAATATAAATAAATCTCATGAAAACATTTGAAATAAAATTTTAAAACATGTCCTAAATAAACCATATCACTTTATAGACATATTATATTATCATCACATGTGGTGGAAATTAACTAATAAATAATCAAAAGAAATATAAAATAATGATAAAATTATTTAGAAATCACCTTATACGAGATTTATTTAGAATAAAATCTGTAGAGGTACTGGTGAATTCATTCCAGCTATTATTTTGTTCTATGCAAATACTTCTTCGTAGTAATTTTCAACTTATATAATTTATTGAGGTTTCGAAGTACTTATCCAGCTCTTTCCTGTAATATTTCAAAAAAACCCTTCGAAATAAATTTTCAATCTATATTTGTTGGGACCAAAATTACTTTTGACCTCGAATTGTTCATCAGTATGTCCAATACAGTCATTTGACATGGAAATTCGAATTTGGCTGGAAATTCGAAGCGCACAAACATTTGGGCAAAACTATATCATGATGTTTCCAGATCCAATAATTCGAATATAGTGTGATTTGTATAATATATATTATATAACCATATCAACTTTACTGTCTTAAAACTCGAATACTTCAAATTAAATGCCGCATTTCTATCCAATTTTTATTGCTGATGTTTTACTGAAAGCTTGAATGGAAAGGTATAAGAATATGATTTGAAATTCAAAGTAAGTTCGCCTTTTATTACCATGAAAATCTCAAAACAAATAAATCAGTGTTGTCATCCGTGGTCGAAAAACATCTGCTGGGTACAGAGGGACGATCTGTTTAAAGACCGGTCGACATATTTTGGCTTATCCTCCAGTTTTGTTATACCTCAGCGAGTAGGAAAGTAAACATCAACAGCAATTAAAAATATCGGAATAAATTCTCGGTTCCTTGAATTTGGATCAGCCGAAATAAAACACAATTCTTGCTTACAGATGGCAATGCACCAAGCGGTCTGGTCTTTGGTATTCCCTTGACGCAGTGTGTGGAAAACGACAGAATTTCCAGGGCCGCTGCAGGCACACCGCATTACAAGGGAAGCGGCACCGGGGAAGATGGTAGACTTGGTAGACACGGCTCTAGGGCTAGCTTCAGCTCGCTGATAGATACTCATAGAGAAGTGAGTACTCACATTTATATAACTACTTTAATTACCTGATAATCGTTTTCGTATCATAAAAATAGGAACCATTGACTCCACATTGGCCTTACAGAGTTGACTCTTGAAAGGGAAAAACAAAAATTCTTCATTGCTATCTCCTTCCTTATTTCGTGTTCTTAAAATGAAACATAGTGTCTATATGTCTTTTAACAGATAAAATCATAGAACCTCATTTCTATCATAAATCTCTGATTCGACAATTATTCGAATTATCTGAAAATGTATAGAATACGTATTTTCATGGTCTATAAAATTTTACCAACTTTAATAATGAGTCGACTGATGAAGGCAGTTTGATAAGTGAGTGACTTTTTGAAGGAATTATATCTTTCGCAAAAAAGTATTTTATATCACAATATAAACTTTTTTCAGCTCGATTCATTTAGTCGAGCGATTCATAATTTTTCAAATGAGGTCTTCAAAATAGCTGATTTCTTTGTGTCTAACAGAAGGTTTGCTATTACGATCACAACGAAATTAATCAAACCACTAGTAAAGCACTGAATTTGATGTCGAAGAGCCTCCATAATATTCAGTAACTTCTACTTTGATTTCGGTGATGGTAGTTTTTCTGCAAGAAAGAATGCTTGATGAGCGCGAAAAATTCATCTTCTTGCGTTCTCGTCGAAATTCACAAGATTAACTGCTGTCCTTGGCTGTCAAACACAAACCAAATGATGCAGTTTGTTCGAAGTCTGACAGAAATCTATTGGCAGATAGTTATTGACAGTAGTAATATTGAATTTGAAAATTCTTAGAGAAAAGTTGAGAAATTCACAAATATCAAACTGCAAGCAAGTAGACGGCAAACATAGAATATCCATGATCACAGTTACATAAGATATAAGAAATTTTATCATGTTTACCAAATGTTACAGAATAATAGCCGGACTTCATTCACCAGAACTTCTACAGATTTTAATCCAAATAAATCTCATGAAAACATTCAGAATCAAATTTTAAAAAACATGCCCTAAATATACTGTATCACTTTATAGACATATATATTATCATCACATGTGGTGGAAATTAACTAATAAAGAATCAAAAGAAATATAAAATAATGAAGAAATCATTTAGACATCACCTTATACATATATATATATATATATATATATATATATATATATATATATCTATATATATTTCGAATGGATAAAGAATCACAAGTTCCATCACCGAAAAATGTTCAACATGTAATTCATAAAAGGCCTTTTTTATTTTCCTTTTTTGAAGAATATTTAGCACATACTCCAGAGAAAGAACCTGATACATTCGGACCCAAAATCTCATCAGTAGGGAGTTATTCGAATAAACAATAAAATCGTTTCAAAAATATATTAGAGTACAAATAAGTTTCCACCGTTTTATTGTAGATGGCGCGGCACGGAGTTTCGGTTAGCTTTCGCAGATGATAACCGGCTTAAAAAATAGTTTGGAATTTCAAGAACAACATAACCTATTAATATCATTAATTTTATATTGGTAAAATATAATTTTAATAAGTTGAAAATGTTAAAATTTGAGCCAATTAAGCGTCATTTGCGGGAAATATTAGTTTATTTCTTTAATTTAAAGAAATCTGCTGCTGAGGCGCATCAATTGCTCGTAGAAGCATATAGTGAGGGTGCTTTGAGTGAGAGAACGTGTCGAGAGTGGTTTCAAAAGTTTAAAAACGGTGATTTCGACGTAGAAGACAAAGATCGCAGTGGAAGGCCAAAAATTTACGAGGATGCAGAATTGGAGGAATTATTGGAGGAAGATTCACCTCAAACACAAAAAGAACTTGCTCTAACATTAGAAGTCACTCAGCAAGCAGTCTCACATCGTTTAAAATCATTAGGAATGATTCATAAACAAGGAAATTGGGTACCGTACGGCGGAAACTTATTTGTACTCCTAATATAACAATACCCTCTTCAACACAACACGTTTCTGCAATAACTAACCAATTTTGGGGTAGGCATGGCCTGAACTAAAATTAGGTTATATCACAGAACTATACAATGAAAGAAGATAGATGAAGATTAGATGATGTAATACAAAGATATTTCTCGATTATTAAAGTATATAAATTGAAAATAACTACAAAGAAGTATTTGAATATTACAGAATAATAGCTGGAATAAAATCACCAGAACCACTAAAATTTAAATTGAATAAATCTCATGAAAACATTCAGAATGAAATTGAAAAAAAATCTGTAGAAGTTCTGGTGAACCAATACCATCTATTATTCTGTAATATTCAAATACTTATTATTATTTATTCAAATAACTCCTTACTGATGAGATTTTGCGTCCGAATGTATCAGGTTCTTTCTCTGGAGAATGTGCTATATATTCTTTAAAAAAGGAAAATAAAAAAGTCCTTTTTCAATAATATGTTGAACATTTTTTGGTGATGGAACTTATGATTCTTTAATATCCATTCGAAACATATATATGTATAATATTATTGGTTAATTTCCACCACATTTGATGAAACATAATACATGTCTATAAAGTGATACATTGTATTTAGGACGTGTCTTTCAAAATTTAAGGGTAAATATTTTCATGAGATTTATTTAGACTAAAATCTGTAGAGCTCCTGGTGAATTGATTCCAGCTATTTTTCTGTAATATTCAAATACTTATTCGTAGTAATTTTCAAGTTGTATGAGGAATTCGCAGAACATGTTATTTTGCCTTTAATATACTAGGTGTTCCTAAATTGAAGATACAAACTAAAAAAGGAGACTCCGTGCATAATTTTGTGAAAAAATTTTCCCTAAACATGGGACCGCAAACGTTTCGTTTTCGAGATACAGGTTGTTGAAGTTTGAATTTATTGCAAGTTTTTTCTCATAGTATATGCATTTCACAAGATATTCAACTGAAATTGGGCATAAATATTACAATTTAGAGTTTACACTATATGACAAGCCAATTTTGATCTTAAACCTGCAGGGTGATATTTTTTCTGAAACAGTGTCCACTGTTTTACTCCAGAATATTTCTGGTGGGCTACTGTTAGTTTGAAAAATTGTGAAAAGGAGCTTTGTTGTTATAATATACTTTATGGTCTTTTTGAACGATTCTCTCGAAACCCTCTGAAACATCCAAATTGTCATAAAAATCCAGTTAGTAAGCTCTAGTGAATAAATTCATTATTAGTTCTTATGGTTATTTTCCCGATCTGCAGGCCTGCAAAAACTAATCATAACAAAGAAACTAAATACCAACAAAGGAGCTGAACTATAGCAATTGTTGAAAATATCCTCTTCCAACCCCTACACCGTTCTTCTTCTCATAGACGACCGAACTCTTTCAAACACTCCGGAATATTCCTATCATACAATTTCTCAGTTCGTCTATGGTGTTTAATGGTGTTAAGTACACAAGAGATTTGACATGGCCCCATGAAAAGATATCTAAACTATTTAAGTCTGGAAATCTGTCGGCCGTGCTTGATGTCCACCTCGTCCAAGTCAAAACTGAGAAATGGACAGGAGCACCGTCGTGCACGAACCACATTTCACGTCGTAGCATAAGAGGTTAATCATCCAATAACAATGCCAAATCGTTTTCTGAAAAATGTTTGTATTATTAGCCAGTAAGTAGACCTGGCATTAAGAAAGGACCAATCAAATAATCGCCAATATTACCACCCCACACATTAAATGAAAATTGCTCTTGAAAACGAGTTTCTACAATTTCATGTGGATTCTCCTCTGTTCATTATAAAAATTTATAATTGATGTTCTTGAGAAACAGGCTTCATCAGTGAATAGGATTTGGCAATCAAAATAAGGATTGTTTAATAGTCTATTGAGGTACCACTGACAAAAAATAATTCTGGAATAAAAATTTCGAGGCAGCAGCACCTTAACCCTCTGAATGTCATAAGGATATAGCAAAGAATCCCTTAAGATTCGCCAAACAACTTGATGACAATACTTTTTCTTGCACTGGTTCCTGGATGTTCTTCTATTTCGTTCAGAACTGCCTCTCACAATTCGTGGCCTACCTGCATCAATATTTTTCCTAGAAAAATATCCAGTTTCTGAAAGACGCCTGTGTATATGAGAGAACATTCGATGACCAGGCATCACTCTGTTGGAATAGCGTTCCATGAATTTCCATTTGCAAGACCATACATGAAATGCGTGTTAGTCATTTCGCAATTCGTGAAATTCTGTAGGTTGTGATACTAAATTGCCACCATCTTTACTTTTCAAAACACAAGAATTTAATTTGATCTGTCAAAACTAACAATGACTTTATTCACTACAGCTTACTAACTGAGTTTTTAAGACGATTTGTATTTTTCTAAGGATTTCGAGAGAATCGTTCAAAATTTTTTTCTCGGAATCAGTAGCAAATACTACAAGAGACTATAAAGTTTAGTATAATAACAAAGTTTCTTTCCATAATTTCTCAAACTAACAGTGGCCCACCAAAAAAAATTCTGGGGTAAAACAGCGGACAATGTTCCAGAAAAAATATCACCCTGTAGATTTGCAATTGAATTTGGCGAGTCATATGATGTTAACTCTAAATTATAATATGTATGCCAAATTTCAGATGAGTATCTTGTGAAATGCAGATAATATGAGAAAAATACTTGGGAAAAATTCAAACTTTAACACCCTGTATCTCGAAAATGAAACGTTTGCGGTCCCATGTTTATGGGACTTTTTTTCTTAGAATTATGCAAAAAATATTCTCTCTTTGTTTTTAAACGAATAATAGTAACAAATTCAATCGATTTATTCATGTAACTGTCATTCTTTAGATTTGATTATAAATAAAAGAAGTCATTAGATCTTAAGTAGCTATGGGTGAACGTGACAAAAACCGGAACATGCTGTTTATGGATCGATATTCCTTGCATATAAAATTATATTAAAATACCAACCTGAGGAAGTTACAGTGTTGTGAAATTAACTGAAATGAATTGATTTCAAATGCTTGAATTACAGATATAAATTTCAGTCCTATTATTTTTTTATCATCCTTCTACAGATTCTATTGAGAGTTTTCAAAGGATGGCTTTAAAAAACAAAATTTTTAAATAGTTACAGTTGATCGCCGTGGTTTTAAAAAGATTGGATATCTGCCGATTACTTCCAGTTTGGATTGTTTTGAGTTTCATACAAAACACTTTTTGTTACGCTGTTGAGAATTTTCATAACTGAACAGCATTTGCGGAAAGTTTCAACTTTTCGTTTTAATTGAAAAAGTGTGCAGCTGAAGCTTATCGTATGCTTGTGGAAGTTTACGGTGACAAGTCATAGAGAAAATGATTCGGGCGCATCAAAAATGATGACTTCAGCGTTAAAGAAAGACCTCGCTCGGGAGAGCCAAAAAAATTCAAAGATGATTAATTAGAGTCAGAATTTGAAGATCTGAGTACAATGCAAGACAAATTTACATTTGTATTGGGAGTGACCAAACAATGTCTGTACTTTTGAAATCTATGGTTCTGATTCAAGAGCAGGCGATTGTGTGCCTTCTGAATTGAAACCAAAAAATCTGGAGAGGCAATTATTTCCTTATGAGCAACTGCTTCAAAGGCAGAAAAAAGGTTTCTACACTGGTGAAATATGGATTTTCTGCAAAGATCCCAACAAAAAATACAACTCTTTGGCCGGCCAATCGTTGCCATCAATATCTATACCAAAGCTGAATATTCATGGTTCGAAAGTATCTGCTCTGTATCTGGTAAGACCAAAGGTATACTACGAGCTGCTAAAACCTGCTGATTCCATAACGGGTGATCCGTACAGACTGAAATTGCTTCTTTCGAAAATGTTCAGAAAATAAAATATATATGCGTGTCTTTTATTCCCAGGTAGTTTAAATTTCAAGCAGAAAAAAAGAATCTTCTAGATTATTCCACAAATTAGCTTATCTCAGGAATACTATGTACACATGTACTATTGAATCTTTAGATATTATTACAAAAAAATGTGATGTTGGCACATTTTTGTGCTGCAAAGTATTTTCTGATATCTTTATTGAATTATTAATATATATCAACTACTAACGGCTAAATACTTACGGCTGAAACGCTTCCAAATATACAAAATGAAAAAAGGCTATTAGTGTTCACACGGTTCCACTTTTTAGCCCTTATTTTGAACAAGAACGGAACTAGATTCTGATGGGGAATATAATTACGTTATGTTGAAGCACATAATTTGGCTTCGATTAGGTTCAAGTTATATTGACACTATTTTCATTAGTTTTATCGAGGAAAGAAATTCCAATTACATTAATATATATCATTATAGGCATTCAGGTGAACGGAATATATTCAAATTAGATTATGAAAAATGTAATAAAAAAAACCCACAAAAGTAGAGTAAATTTTAGGTAAATTTCTAATTTAAAGTGATGAAAATAAATGCAGGTTAGACCTTACTGAAATACTACTATTAAATCATCGAAAATTGTTTCGACAGTCGCATGTCTTATTGAGTTTTACTTTATCAGCCAACGAGCCTCACGCTGGTTGAAGTGAAGTTATCGAAAAAATTAAATATTTGTGAATAAAATATGAGTCTTTTGAAATATATAACATTTTTGTGTTGTAGTTATGGCTGTTGCGTAAAATAATTTGGAAATTACTCAAAATTTGGGATAGTATTATACAATGAAAATTTTTGCGTAATACAATAATAGAGCCAAAGTTTGAATATGTGTATTTCAAGCATTTTTATCCTTTTTAACCTCTGGAGCTGTAATTTGCTAGTCCACCTCTGCTGCAACAAGTCATTGGATCAAACTTTGCTCACTATATTTAGGATATGTGAAGAAATCAAGTGGATATTTCTATTCTGATCTGACATGCCGATAAAAGCACTCTTGGCTTCTGATACCCCTTGTGGTTCTCTGCTCTTGTATATCCGAAGAAATCGTACAATGATCTCGTGCCAACTTGGTCAACATTGACGTCAAAGATGTTGGTGCAACATTCTGGTGACGTAACTTCGACATCGAACTGTACAAGATAATTAACAATCACGTTGGATGTTTGGAGTTAAATATACCGTCGAAACCAGGTGTTTTTGAAATGTGATACCTGCATCACTTAATGCATATTCGCATGACAAATGGAATTTGCGCCTGATAATATAACAATACAATACACAGCTACTTATTGAATCATGCTATTTCTGAAATTTGAAAAAAAAACACCATCTTTCTTCAGCATAGTAACAAGTTCACACTTTTTACGTCATATTAATTTGTCAAGTACTCCTAATTATCAGGTGTAATAGCACCGACTTGGAAAGTCGATTGAAAATCAAAGTTCATCTCTCTTGACGGTACGTGCTTTTTGTGTTTAAATTTTTTGATAGATTCCAGGATATCTAGTTTTCTCCTTTCGCTTTCAGGTGCAATATTTCAAGATTGTCCAATTCTAGGAAGTTATGATGGGTTTGAGAAAAATATTTCACAAAATCAAATTCATCTTACCGGTTTCTAAATGAAGATTGATATATATTTTGTGGAAAGAACCCGGTTTGTCCTATATATACGCTTCTGCACTGTTAATCTATAAATTAAGCTATAAACAATGCGGTAGCATATATATATATATATATAGAACAAACTTGAAGATCTTTCCACAAAAGGCACAAAGAATATCTATCTTCATTCAGAATAGTACAATCTTGAAATATTGAACCTGGAAGCGAAAGGAAAAAAAAAACTAGACATTCTGAAATCTATCGAAATACTTCAACACAAAAAGCACGTTTAGACAATAAAACCATTGAATGAGCAGACGGACTTTTGACACATCCCACTTTTCGAAGTTTTGCCGAAGGCTTCAACGAGTATATATTTATAATAGTTGAGATACAATTTGTTTTTATTCAGTTGGAAAATGTAGTAAGCACTACGAAACTCGTGACACTGTATATTCAGTTAATTGAAAATGATAGAAAACAAAGTAATTTCTTATTTCATTCCAACTCTAAAATTTTTCGAGACCTTCTAGTGTAACGTTTCAGCATACTTCATTTCTTCATTTTAGTAATTTTGTTAGGATGGAACTTACGATATTTAAGTCCCCCTTGAAAGACTTGTTGTTCTAGATGCTTGCTAAAATGAGATGGAGAAATTGCAAACTACCTAGTACCTAAAAATTTTCAATTTCATTTAAATTTTATATAACCCAGGTAAGTGGCATTCTATGTCAACGAACTTATCATTCAATAATAACATTTATTTAGTTTTGTTTCTACATGAATTGAATACTGCAGCAGATAGCTCATAATCCTAATCATATTTTTGAATCCCTCGAAAATAATTCAAAATTATGAAAAATGAATATTCAACTCTACTTTTGACCGTTCTCTATAAGAACTCGAAGTTAAATTTTTTTTTATTTTAACGAGTCCTGTTTATCTAAATTCATTAACAATATTGTGAACATGATAATGACACAAATTTTCATAAAAAATAAATTAGAATGTGAGTCAATACTAGTTAGAAGTAATTAAAATAACTTAAAATTCAGTAGTGTATCTTCTAACTTCTACAACATATATTAAAGTTATATACAAAAACTATCAAAATGATATCCTAATATATAATCAAGATGAAATATTTTTCAATGGAAAAACAAAACTATACAGAGAAATCCACTATTTTAAAATCATATAAAATTCTCAAAACGAAGGTTCAAATAGAAATAATTGAACCAGAACTCCAACATTTTATGAATCGACTTATTTAAGTCTCTAGACTTCATCAGAAATATACTGAATTCAGATTCACATATACATTCTGTCAAGAAAGTACCGGGAATTATCGATTTAAACCTGGCGGGGCAATGAGGCAGGTAAAATTTTTTTTTCCTAGGTTGGTACCACTGTCCTTAATTACTATGCCAAGCTTGAGCGGGATCTGTCAACTAGTGTGTTTGCAACAACTGATTAAGTCAGTCGATGTCAGAGTGCGTGCCGATTTTTACTATGGGTGATTACGTTGAGCAAAGAATTTGTTTAAAGTTTTGTGTTGCAAATGAATTTTCTTGTGCCGATGCATTGAAAATGTTGCAAAAGGCCTTTGGTGATAATGCTCTATCGAAAACTCGTGCATATCAGTGGTACATAGCCTTCAAGGACGGTCGTGAAGTGGTCGCCCATCGACGGCTTCGATCGAAGATAACGTCGATAAAATTAAGGAAAGGGTGCTGGAAAACCGTCGTACCAGCTTGAGAGAGATAGCACATGATCTTAAGATATCCCACGAGTCCGCACGTACGATTTTGATTGATATTTTGGGCATGAGGAAGGTGGCCGCACGACTCCTACCGAAAGACCTGAATTTTCTTCAAAAACGTCATCGCGAACAGGTTGCTTCAGACATGCTGGATCGCTGTAATTCCGATTCTACATTCATGGAACGCATTATAACTGGTGATGAGACCTGGGTCTACGAGTACGATATGCAAACAAGCCAGCAATCATCGAAATGGGTGGCAAAAAATGAGCCGAAACCGAAAAAACCACGCCAAAGCCGCTCGAAAATGAAGGTGATGCTCATTGTTTTCTTCGATATCCGTGGCGTGGTGCACTACGAATTCGTTCCAGAGGGTCAGACGGTAAACAAGGAGTATTACCTAGGCGTTATGAAACGTTTGCGTGAGCGTATCCGTAAGAAGCGGCCAAATTTGTGGGCGAACAACTTATGGATTTTGCATGACGATAACGCGCCTTCTCACCGAGCTACGATTGTGACTGACTTTCTCGTCAAAAACTCAACAAACGTGCTTCAGCAACCACCGTATTCGCCGGATTTGGCTCCCTGCGACTTTTTCCTCTTCCCAAAACTAAAATTGCCCCTTCGTAGCACCCATTTTGAGTCGATTGAAGCCATAAAACAAAATTCGGCGCGAGAGCTAAAGTCCATCCCGGAAAGCGCCTATAAAAAATGTTTCGATAATTGGAAGTGCCGTTGGCATAGATGTATTGGAGCAAATGGAGCCTATTTTGAAGGCGACCCAATAAATTTTGACGATTAAATGTAAAAATGTTGTTTTAATTGAAAATTCCCGGTACTTTCTTGACAGAGTAGTATAGCAAATCAAAATTCAACTTACCGAAAAAGATGAAACGTGAAATGAATTAACTCAAAGTAGAAAGATGAAGTCTAGAGACTGAAATAAGTCGAGTCATAAAATGTTGGAGTTCTGGTTCTTTTTTCTATTTGATCCTTTATTACGAGAATTTCAGATTATTTTGGAATAGTGGTATACTTTATTTATTCATTCATATGGGTTTCATAGAAAAAAAAATTATTGCTTTTGTTTTTTTAAACAAATGTTAAACTTTCTTTGAATAAACATAATTTGAATATTAAAACGAATTGAAATATGTTTATCTTCTACAATTTCAATTTCAAAAAAATTTTTTATTCGAAAAACTTTTAGAATTAAATTAATGTCTAAAACAAGCACCGCTTACATTTAATAGACGTAAATAATCAAAACTCAATATATAATGTCAAATGGAATAAATAAACCAACAGATATACGAAAGTCATTAAAATTAATAAATAAATATTTAAAGGAGACAAAATTTTGTTTCTGGTCTTACCTTTAAGAACACCAATTGCCTTTCACGAACATGAACACACTTTAAGGACTTCTCAAAGAATATAATTTATTTGAAATATTTAATATATTTAAATATTCGAATAAGTTGATTCAGAAATCTCTATAAACATGCACTATATCTTCAAAAAACAAATATAATTCTAAGGAATTCCTTCTTCAGTCCTCAATAATATTCCAAATATCAAAATTAAAAAACTAACCTATATCCAAACCCTCACCACGTGTAAAAGGACTAATGCTTCGAAATACACATCAACTTTATAATTCATGATTCATCTATGTTCTAACAAAATCAAAGAACAGTATTTTATTTTATATAAAATATATAATTATATTTTGGCTTCAATAAATCTCATTATGGAATGTCAATGAATTTAAATAAGCCTAAAAAATAACTCTCACTGTTCTTTGATTTTGTTAGAACATAGATCAATCTTGAATTATAAAGTTGATCTGTGTTTCGAAGCATTAGTCCTTTTACACGTGGTGAGGGTTTGGATATAGGTTAGTTTTTTGATTTTGATATTTGGAATATTATGGAGGACTGAAGAAGGAATTGCTTAGAATTATATTTGTTTTTTGAAGATATAGTGCATGTTTTTAGGGATTTCTGAATTAACTTATTCGAATATTTAAATATATTAAATATTTCGAATAAATTATATTCTTTGAGAAGTCCTTTAAGTGTGTTCATGATTTTAAAAGGCAATTGGTGTTCTTAAAGGTAAGACCAGAAACAAAATTTTGTCTCCTTTAAATATTTATTTATTAATTTTAATGACTTTCGTATATCTGTTGGTTTATTTATTCCATTTGACATTATATATTGAGTTTTGATTATTTACGTCTATTAAATGTAAGCGGTGCTTGTTTTAGACATTAATTTAATTCTAAAAGTTTCTTGAATAAACAATTTTTTGAAATTAAAATTGTAGAAGATAAACATATTTCAATTTGTTTTAATATTCAAATTTTGTTATATTTCTTCTATCAAGTAAAAGGCCTTTCTATTTTATAAACATAATTATTATTTAAAAAAACAATGGAACATAAACTAGTACCGACACCTGTTACAAAACCAAACGAACTTATTTTTACTCCTTATAATCAAATATGTTGACTGGATTATCAAATCGATATGTTCTATCACTATCTGCACTGCAAAAAAGTAAAAGTTTCTGAGGTCATTGTCAAATTATATACTAGGTGGGATCAAAAAATTTAACATACAAATTTAATTTGGACACAAAATAGTCGATGTTACAATTTTAAAATTAGATTTTGTAGATTTTGTTTTCCCTTCGAATTCTTTTACCATTTTTTTGTATTGATTATCATTTCAAAGATACTGGCCTCTGTCACCTTCTGGTGGAACACAGTGTATATTGTCATGTCATTAAATAATAAAATACTCATTAATTTCAATTCAAGTATCAATAATTTTAAGAATGTTTACAAGATATTCTGAGTTTCAATTGAAGCATTCGTGATAGTTATATGTGGGCTGTAATTTTTCAAATCTTCATCATTTTAGCCTTTTGATTCCTCTATTTATAAAACACCAAGCGAAATGTGTCAGGCCAATTTCGAAAGCCTCGTTCCGTGAATTTCAGTCGAATGAGAACTAAAAGATAATTAAATTCGAATCAGAGCCTGCAGTGTCATAATTTTTTGATGCAGGTGCTATCTACCGATAGGATATGTTTTATTTTCGAATTCGTCCGAGGCACTCTGAGATCTCTGGCAACCATAAAATTGATACATGATGTAGTATTTTCGTCATCTGTGCAATTATTTATTTGGCTCGTCATTAATACTTGTGACGGACATAGTGTTGCTTTTATCTCTATTTTGTGCGGTGGTGTAACTGAGTGTTCATTAGCCAATTCTGAAAGGAATTAACATAAAGAAGGACTAAATGAAAAAGAAAGATCTTCAGTAAATTGTTGAATTAAAAAATCATAAAGGCAACAATGATTATTGCTTTTCTTTTTAAACTAGTTTATAATTATAAACGGATCCACACATGACTTCCTGGAGACATCACAATGAAAGTCAATGATTTTCAGTGCTACCCCAAAAAGGTACTGAAAAAATAATAAATAGAAGCACCAGAACAGATAATTTAAGTACATCGAAAAAAAAATTTATAGAACCTTGAAATGAGAGAATCCATTGAATTCGCACAAGAATATCTGCCAAACAAAGACCAAATAACATCTTACTGGTCTCAAATATGGAATGAAATAAGAGAATGCCAAACGAATTTCAACTTGTTGCGCAAAGAACAAGAGAAAAGCAACAAAATTACGCAAATAGAGAAACCGATGATCATAGAAACATTACGGCTTACTCAAGGTTGGAGAAATGCAGGAAATGATCACATTCCGAACCACCGGTAAAAGTTGGCAGAATTCATTTATGAATTCATCAAGACAAAATGCATTATTGCTCACTAAGTACAATAACTTGCTACCAAATGGTAAAACATCTTAGGATCCTTCTAAATACCTACAAATCACCTGCCGCCACCTCCTCCACCACTAAACTTCTTATCACACATATTGAAGAATAACATATAATGACGAAGAATAAAGGGCATTTGCAAAAATTGTACAGAAAAATTTGGAATTGATTAGAGTGTACTCAATGAAGTCAAGAAAAAGATCCTCGTTTCATCCTGTTGTTGTATCGACTACCAAAGGGCGTGCGATTCAACTCTGCACCCTTGGTTGATCAAAGTACTGCTGATACGAGCATATAAAATCCATACAACACTTGTAATATCAATAAAAGAGAACAATGGAAAATTGAAACAATAGATATACATCTAAATGCCAGCCCAATGCTCCGAACGGTCCTTTAAATCCACTTCACTAGAGGCATCTATGAAGAACGTATTAAGTCTGCAGTGGTTCTGTATGGTGTGAAATCCACTCTTTTGATAGATTAACAGAACAGGAACAGGATTCACCTCGAAAGACAACCAAAAGAATCACATCATCTCATATCAGCTATATATCAACGAGCTCAAACTGTACGAAACATCACAAGAGAAAGAAACTCAGGGAACTTACTATGACCATAGAAAAATTTTCCAGGATCATCTACATGATGTTTGGATTAGATAAATGAAAAACTTTTCAATGCAGAATTGGGACATCATGACAGGTACGATTGCAGATGGAGGCCTGATACAGTCAATTTTCATCAAAAAAGAAATAATTCAAAATCAAAGAAAGTATCTTGAAGAATATACGAGAAGAGTGAATAAAGTGTGCGAGAACTGAACTTCCGAAACCTATTCAGAGACCTCAACACTCTGGCTATTGCCATCCTTATATGTTTGTTTGTGGTAATAAATTGGACAGAAACAAACCCAGATAGATAACATTATGACAAAAACAAGAACGATACTTAGGGAACAAAGAAAATAACACTCCAAACCCACAATATAACGAATGACTCTGCAACGGAAGGAAGGAGGCTGAGGATTGATAGACGTAAAAAATCTACAAAACAACTGAGTCTAAATTATAGGAAACTAATAACAAGAAAAAAGAAATGAAACACAAATGTACGAAAAGATAGTGAGCACAGTACAAAAAATAAGGAAAGTGCTTCATGCTCTAATCTTTACTAATCTCATGTAGACAAACAAGCGTCGAACTAAAGCTGGAGAGTCCACAAACAAAGAGCTTCTTTATAGCTATCCAGGATAAGGTAGTTTACATGAAAAATTATCAGAAATATATTGTCAAGGAACCAAGAGTGACAGATGATAGGTATGGAAAATTCGAGGAGAAGCTAGAAACCATACAGCACATCACAGCAACTTGCAGCAGGTTGTCGCAAAATGACTACCTACACCGCCACAATCAAGTTGCAGCTATCACTATCAAGAAATATGCCAAAACCTAAAATTGCTGAAAGAAACAAGAAAAATTTTCTACAAAGGATATGAACCTGCTGCAGAAGTACAAAAAGACCACTTTAGACTGTACTACGACGGGTTCGTTATCATAGATCGAAGCATCTCCTGTGACAAACCAGAAATTGTAATACGATACAGAATCCAAAAAGGGCAGAACATCATCGATATAACAGTGCTTAGCACACAATTCAATGTCTACCACCACTGCAAAGAAAATACACCGACCTTACAGACATCAGGAATACATGGAACCTCAACAAAATGATAATTGTTCTATTCTTTTGTTTACTACTGGTATTATACACAGAAGAATATAAACTTGGTACTAAATAACAACATCTACAAGCTCATGCAGAGAGCAGTCGTAATAAATACAATAAGAGAGATTGTTGAGTCAAGGCTGGTCGAGAGTGCTTGATGGTAAACTCATACCTTGCTTATGCGAATACAAGAAATAATACTGAGAAAACTAGAGAATGATAATAATATCACGAATTACAGCTTTAATACAAGAGCTTACTGAAATGCTAACCTTATAATTTCATACTTTCTTCACAGCGATGATTTTTAACTATAAGCATCAAATCATATTCAAATCAAACACCTTCTATAGATGATTCATAGATTCTCTAGTTATATAGATAATCCTTTCGAGAAAGGCAGTGTCAAAGACTGATATGTTCAACTACCACGTTGACACAAACCTCGACGACAAAGAATAGCAACAATCATCCGAACTCGTCCAATATCAAAACCACGCTAGCTCGAAAGGAAGGAGGCTTAATGACCTCATCGGTATAAACTATCAACAGTTAGAAAAAGTACGTAAGTTCTTTCGCAAAAAGTCCGAAACGTTCGACCTACATCGCACTATAACCTTGGCAGATGAGGATTACACGCGCTTGAACCTCACTTCGCTAGAAGCAGATTTCCAAAACGGTTTCATATATGAAGAAGATGGAACAATGGTCACAGGGGGTATTAATTATATTGCCGACACAACTGCGAATTCAACCTGCCCTATGTTGACTAGGAAGGTTTAAATTTCATGAACTAAATGTTTCATGATCGCTATTGAAGAGCAGGTCATCAATATTAATATTAGAAAAAAGTTTGTCAGTGTAGATTCCCACATCAAACCCGATAAATCCGCAAAATGGCAATAAAAATTAGCGTATAATAGCTAGATGTAGTATATTAACCAACACCGCATGGCCATAATAAAGTATGCAACATGGTCCACCAAAAACTGGCAAAGAAGTTTGGACTTCTCAACATCTATACAACATACCATAACTAACAGCCGCAGATGGTACTAGAAAATGACAATCTACTACTATGATAGGTCCATTATTATCGATAGATACGTGACGAATAACAGACCAGATATTGTGATATTGGGTAAAAGGGTTAACTAAGTACTCCTAGTAGACGTAGCGATTTCGAATACCACAAAGTTCTCAGCAAATATCAGAGGATGGATCAGTATGCGTATCTCGCTATTGAGGTTAAACTTATGTACCATTTAAAAAAGGTGGAAATATCCTCAGTCATTATATCATCAAGTGCCGTAGTACCGAAAACTCTGCACATTAACTCCACGAAACTGCGTCTACCTCAAAACATCTACTAAGATATCCAGAGGGCTGAATACATGCCATACAGTATTAATGTTAACATATGAACTGACTACTCTTTTCGGTACGGTACTACATGAAAGAGGTCAATAATGCCAGCTCTGAGCTGAGTGAAGCATTAAAATAGATAATAAAATAATTGATTTTCAAATGGGTGCAAATCTATATCCTTTAGATTTTCCTAGATTGATACGTGCCTAGTGCAGTTGCAGAGGACGATTTCTGACAGACAAATTCTGATATTAGAGACATTGTACCAAAACTTTAATATTGTGTATATTTCTAACTTTTTTGGGCAATTTCTAAAAAGAACAGACTCATTTTCAAATTTCTACACGATACTATGAACCATAATCTGCGCATAATGCATGCTTAATTCTTTTTATAGAGCTTTGTTTCAGATGGTGAGGTTGTCCTGCCTCAAGTTATATTTTGATATTTATAACCGTAAAAAATACTAAATGGATGAGTCTTTATATAGAAGGTACTTTAGCTTTTATATAAAGAGTGGGCCATTTGAAATTTGCATTTTTGATCGGCTATAAATATAAAACTAATGAGTATTTTCGAACCCCCACAAAATAGCCCTCCAAGGTGAAAATGATCTATGTTGCCAAAGATGATTTTTCTTGGAAAGTGCTCATCTTCAGTCATGGAATGATTAGTCCATTAAGCCAAGAGGAAAGGCATCGTATGAGGCTTCACTTCTTGCAGGGATTGAATTTTGTAAGCCTTCATACTGAGGTCTTTATGCAAAATTCTCCTCATAGAAGTATGAGAAATGTATAGTTCTTGAGCTACAGCAGCAATTTTTCAGGTGTCTCACGAATGAGAATGTGAATGGGTTGTTTTATCAAATAACGATGCAGTTTTCACGAACAAATTGATCCACAAATTGCTGTGAGAGGAGCATTTCATTTCTATTGAATTTTCCACGTAAATTTATAACTGTTTGGATAGAATATTCATCAGTTTGGAAATAAGTTTTTTATGATAGATTGGGCCGTTGCTTGGTAGAAATCAGTTGTAATTGTCATTATAAAATGAACAAGTGTTTTATTTTATAATGACAAAAAAGTTTTTATTATTCCCCAATTTTGTTCAAGCGTAAAACGGCCATTTCGTTAATGACTTTCTGTCTAAAAACGAATAGGAGAACTAGAAATAATCACCAGTTCAAAATGCTAAGTTTAACAGTTTTGCTTCATGAAGTAAGATAGTAGAGAAAACATTTTTCTACGAAAATATTGTCTACTCTGTACACTCAGTACACGGTAGAATATTTTTGTTAAGATTGATCGTTTTATGTAAATCTATTTCAAATGCTGATTATTTTAAGTTATCAAAATATAAATTCTTCATATATTCAGTCACTAATGTCTGACTTTCAACAATGCGTCCTCTGTTAGCAAAGGTAAATAAGAATTTTATAAATAACTTTGTGAAATTGTAACCGTGACCTTATTTGATGAAAGACTATCAATTCCTCAATCGTTGACAGTCATTGGTCAAGGCTAAGTTTCTTATGATATTCGCGTTAAAAAAATAGACGTTGATCCTGAGGTTAGTCATAGCTCAGAGCAAATGTGGCGTTCAGACGCCTTTAACTCAGCACAACGCTACGCCAAGGTAAATAAAATATAGTTTACCTTGCAATAGATGAGGTAATATACAATCGGCGTATTTTTAAATGTTTTTCACTATCCCGTACACTTTCTCGTGACTTGTTTGTTACTAATAATGGATTGACCGTCTAGCTCAATGGCCCATTGTTTCAAATTTGTGCGTACTTAAGACTTTCTTGACGGAAATTGCAATTTACGGTACTGTGAATAGCAAATCGTATACATGAGAAATTCGTGAAACTTATAGGCAAATTGGATATAATTCTGCAGACGCTTCTTTGAACTTCACAATATATATTCTTTAAGAGATGTGAAACTTATTATTATTATTATTCAATAATCGAATTGAAGACTTTGTCCATTCGGTATCCCGAATAATTCTTTGAAACAACTGATATCAAACAACTTGTGTGAAACATAAAATATCCTACTTGAGAAGTAAGTTCTTCGTACATTGACTGCTAAATTAACTTTAGTTATTTGTAACCACTTAAAACTTGTTCAAGATACAAATGAATCAATTCGGCTGAGTTGTTCCAAATATCATTAATAATGAGTGTAAGATATGGTAATAGAAAATTCTACAAATCGAGGCAGTGTAACATACATCCGTATAACAATTCTATACTCAAACAAACTCCAATAAATTTTCTATCTGGTAGATCACAACGCGTGGCATCTCAGGGGCGTTATTGATTTCTTTAGAGCTTAGAGTGGGGAACCATCAGGGAAGCATTCTGGATCCTTTTCTGTATATTATAATATATACACATTAAATTTCTATAAATGTCTAACAAACTGCATGATTCATTGTTATGCTACGATGCGCAATTGTATTTTTCTTTTACTTCTGAGCCAGATCTTCTTAGCCGAAGAATTAATCAATTCGGATTTAAACAAATTTTTCAAATAGCCGAAGATCACCTCCTTAAACTAAATCCTGAGAAGTGCTCTGGTGGGGTATTTAGTAGCAAACAGGACACAGAAGTAGCTGAAGAAACATTGAAAATCAGAATAAATGGTATACCTCTGGCTTTCTCTAAGACATATAAAAACCTTGGACTACTCATGGACTCACAGCAACGATTCAATTAACATGTCAACAGTAATCTTCGTTCAGCCTAGAACTCTCTAAGATGTATCTATCCCCTACGACGTTGCCTATCACAGGATGCCAGAAGGCTGCTCTGTGACTCACTTGTTTTATCCCAATTCAATAATTGCCTCAGCGTTTACTACCCATGGTTGGATGTCGTGGATAGATACCGTATCCAAAAAATGCAGAACAGCTGCTTAAGACTGATTTTTGGAGTGAGAAGAAGAGATCATATTACTGAATTTTTTGAGCGCTCTTGTTGGCTGAATATGTCCTCCCGGTATAGGCTCCATGTAACTTGCTTGGGTTTCAAGATTCTGAAATTCAGGACGCCTCAATACCTCTATGATAGGATTCAATACAGACACGAAGTTCATGGCCTCAACCTGCGTCATATATATTTGATTTCGCAGCACCGAAAAGAAATTTACAAAAGATCTTTTCCGTATACGATTTCTGACGCTTTGAATTCACTGGGTAATATAGATTTTCGACAGAAGGTATCTTCTTTCAGGTGTCGCTGCAAAAACCCACTGATTCACTTGTAAGGTAGATTTCCACTCTTTCAGCAAGATCTTGTTCTTAAAATGCTAAAGGATAAATCCTTTCCTGCTATCCTCGTCCTTCCCAAAACTATTCCTTTCCTACTAGTATTTAAGTAAATGTTTATTTGCACTTTTGCGCTGCTTTCATTTTTTGATGTACTTATTTTGAATGTAAAGTTTAACAGATTCCTTAGGGAAATCTGAATCCTGTATCCCTTTTGTTACCAATGGCTGCTATAACAATAAAGGTTATATTATAATTAAATTAATTCGGCTGATCTGTACCAAATATCAAGTATCTTTTACCATAGCTCACACTCCTTATTAACGATATTTCGTACAGATCAGCCGAATTAATTCATTTGAATATGAATATGTTTATTATGAGCATTACGGCCTATTTTGGTCAAACTTGACAATTTTTTTCTGCGTTTGTAACGTGAAAATATCAGGAGTACATTTTCCCACTTGAATCAGCTCGCAAAGTATGTCTTGTAAGTATGTTTGCATATTAGAGATGGCGCTAGTGTATGATTAATATCTAAGTGTCTCTGTGTATAGCGAATATAGAATCTTGACAGATTTATAGTCACTGGCATACATTGCACTGATGAAAACACACCAGTTTTGAAACGTGCGCATTTCTGCAATTTGCTCTTGTGATCAACAAAACCTTATCGAGCTTGTTTGAGTATAGAATTGTTATACAGATGTATGTTACGCTGTCTCGATTCGTAAAACTTTCTATTACCATAGCTCCTTATTAAGGATTTTTTTCAAAATGATCTGAAACTGCGGAAGACAAGAAACTCATAAAACATTGTAAGAAACTAAGAAATAGCCGTATTGGTGAGTTTTTTGAAATTTTAATTTAAATTTAATAACACGGTGTAAGTAGGAAGACCGCATGTTGAGTAGCTTTAAAGAGCACTGCTGAACACAACTTGAATGAAGAAACCCAAATTATTGTAGAAAATTTTCATTTTAGGATTATTATAAAGTCTGTTTATGAACGCATATTTGAGAAATGCTTCTGAACTGTGCATAATATATAATTTTTTTTCTGCTTTGTTCACATAACGCTTTTTCTTGTACTCACTGTTATTTTAACTTTTCCACTGATACTTGTGGACAAAATTGTGCTTTGAACATTACTGTCTAGGGATGATTGTCAACAGATATTCAAATTTTTTCAATTCAATATATTCAGAAATCGCATGTCATTGAAGAGTTGTGCTCGTTTTGCTGATTCACTGTTTTTTATGTCAAATTATATGAAAATACTAGAATATTGAAAAGAAGGGACACAAGTATTTTCTTTATAACCAATTGATAAAACGGAACAGATTTAAATAGGTCATGAACCTAACAAAATTCAACTGAATTTGACAGTGAGGTTTTAAAACTGAGATGAAAGTATTTTTCGAAATTGAAAAAAGGTAGAAAGCCCTGAGATAAACTCAGGAGTTCATGCCCACAACATTTTTTTACGAATATTCGCCTTATTCTAGTTCCAAATGCTAAAGTTTTGTCCGATCGAATGTGTAATTTCGAAAATATCTGAAAAAATGTTTCAAACATGAATACTTACAGAACCATTGAACCGATTTGACTCATCAACAAACTTTGCAGTACTATTTAGACCTCAAAGCTTCCCTGAAAGTTTCAAAGGTCTAGCTCTTTTCGGACGAAAGTTAGCGTGTTTATTAACGGGCGGACCAACCGGACAGAACTATTTTTGACCTCGAATCCTTCATTACGAAGTCCAACGTCGTCATTTAAAACCATTTTCAGCACGAAATTTAAAAGAAATACAGATATTTGTACGAAACGAAAGCATTGTGTTACCGTGTAATAAGCATGCAAAAACAATTTTTATGCAGGTGCAGATAAAATCTAAAAAGTTTTTTCATAAAATTGTTATACAAATCTCACTATTTTCGCCTGAGTTCTTTATTGATTGATTCACAAGCGCCAGTTTAAACAGATACAAATCAACGAAGTTGTTAAGTGTAATATACCGTTTGTTCCATTTTGAACAAGAGAACAGCACAAAAACTATTGAATTTTTCGAGAAAAAAATTCAAGTAGCAAATGTAAAGTCAAACCGGAAGTTCATTCAAAACTAGAAACAATGAACATGAAATAAGTTTTACAAAATATAAGCAAATTTCCATATTCTTAATCCACTGCAAAGATAATGGTCATCCTTTCCCTCAATGGACAATTTGATAATTTCACATGTAAAATCGAAAGCAGGAAGCTTAACTATTTAGAATCTATTGAAATTCTCCAACAACTTTATAATAAAAATAATCCAAATAAAATGAGCAGGGGAAATCCCTGTAGATCTGAAATATTTAATATATTTAAATAAAAACTATTGAGACGGCTCGCGAACGACAAAAGAAACGGGAGCAAGAGTCTATGGAAACCAACCAAGAGTCAGCATCTCATTGAGTCTCAGTCAATACGGCAAAATCAAAATATTTAGCGAGAGTTAGTCAGTACTGAAAGCTCTAAAATCCAGATGTTGTATATCGAAAACAGTTTCGAGTTGCCGCAGGGCTCTAAACAGGCTCGGTATGTACAACTGAATCGCTGTTGTTTGCATATCAAGCTACTCAAAGTATTTTAGTAACGAAGAGGCAGATCGGCTGGCATTTGCTGGAGCCACGTTGCCTCTGGTAGGTCCGGAACCATTCCATGGAATGCAGCATGACGTGGCTAAGCGAACGATAAAAGGCAGAATGAACTCTAGAATAAAGTCTTTCTGGCTGAGCCATTCTGGCTTGAAAGATTCGAAGGCGTTCCTTGGAACAGCTTCGAACTAAAAGATGGCAGACCTAGCACTAGGTCTGGTCAGAATCAAACTCAAAATACTTGTCGGGATTATGACAGTGCACTGCAGGCTGAAAGCACAATTGCACAAAATCAGTCTGGCTGAAGATGATGAATGCAGACTGTAACTTGAGGACACTGAAACAGCCATGCACATCGTCTCGGAGTGCCCAGAGGTGAATCGCATCAGATTCAAGGTACTTGGTCAGATTATTATAGCCCACTGCAAACTGAAAAAAATACCCCGAATAAGATTATCGGTTTCATCCAAGAACTGGATCTCATCGAGGACATATAAATTAGGGGTCAATCACAATAGTCCGTGCGGACGTAGTGGTGGACAGACGCCCGCTCAGTATAAATAATAACACCTCAACATTTCAGTTATAAAAATGTATAAACTTTTGTTTCATAATAAAATATTTTCTTCTAGAATTTTTAATGATTAAACATGGTCCTGTTGATTCCTGTTAAAGCATATTGACCTTGATATTTAGACTACCAAGAATTCTCTAGAGCAATGCATAAAAATAACCTATTTAAAATCTGTAACTTCCCCAAACTGGATAAAATAAATAAAATATTCGGTTGAAAAGACTTCGTTCGATCTAAGCTTTCGAACGAGATACAACTTGACCTTCAATCCCAATACATTATTTCAGAAGGGTAGCTAATAATCTCAAGGGGTTATTTCGAAAGATATTTGCAACGTGAAATAAAAGCCTCTCCAAATAACAAATATATATTTGAACCTTTTTTTGATTAATATCATCATAGGCATGCATCTAACCCGTTCAAATTTGATACACGTGGTATAAGCGAACAAAAGTTTCTGAAGAAGTCAGTACTTCAATAAATTTTTCATAGGTGTAAATTTTAACTTCAACAGAACGCCCGTAATGTTATATCTACCAAAGCAGGAACCACTATGAGATCATCATCACGGTGACTGCTCTCGAGCTTGAGGAGTTGAGGGCTACGTGGTGGCGGGCTTGCCAACTGTCTAAAGTTAGACTAGCCGATCTATTTTGAGACTGACGCGCCGGGCATACCTACAACGCTATAAGTCAGCTGTTCATTTACCAATATCCATCGGGTGGGGATTTTATGTATTTCATGTTATGCTAGTAAAATTTAATTGATAGCGTAGAAATGCACTAAACTTAATCGATTTCTAAGGATAGATATATGCTTGACACCGGTAGGATGGTTCACCATAATGCATGTTTTTGGGGTCAAGTCAAGTAGCCTGGGTTCTTTTCAATAATTCGATAATACTTCTTGATAACATGGATATCTAAAGTACTTTAAGGAAGCAAAGGTTACAAAAATATTTTTCTCATTTAGAATTGTAATCCAGAAGACACTGACTGTGAATAATTTCATTCTCAACTCTTTCGTTTTCTTGAAATTTTCATTCTAATTTCCGCTTCGACAACCTGATCATCAGCATTGTTTGTCGAAGTTTTCAATGCCATGTTCTGAACAAAATCCATAAATCATGCATCATCTATAGTATATAATTTCATTTTGAAATTGATTTCTTTGCGAGAAATATCGTATGGATGCAAGAAGGTGTTTTCGAGGGCTTCTTTCATTGTATTGATGATGTCATGTAATCTCTTTGGGTTATGAAGAATTGGAGTTATTCGATTACATAATATATAATGAGTTTTGAGTTATACTTTTGGACACCATAGAGATTTTTCATTTGGTCAGTATTCACACGTTTGCCTATATTTGGTTATTGTTCGCGATCGGAGGCTTTATGGCTATCGTGGGATCCATGTTCGAGCTTCTTCGATGCCAATTTTTTTTTATTTTGATTTTTTTTTCGCAAAGGTTACCGAGATCAAAGTCCATCAATTTTTGCATATATTGACCATATGTAAGTAGCTTTTTGCTGCTCTGTTCATTTTATTTCATCTTCGATGTCATAGAGAATTTTTTCTTTTCCTTTCAGTTGATAAGGTAATGATAGTAGTTTTACTGTATCTAGATGGCTTGAATTGAACTCAAGAAGACAGAACACTAAGACTAAGACTGCTCGAGCTGTTTCTTGTTCTCGTACAAATTCTAGAGCTTTCTGGTTTCCTACATATTGGGCATTAAATTTGTTTCGTCGGAATTCTGATGCACCTGTGTAAAGGACGTTAAATCTTCATAACGATTGCGAGTTATGAGATTATGATGTTTAAATAATCCAGGATGATTTTTATTTTTTTTTTGAAGGCTGTTAAGAAGGTAACAATGACTGGTTCTCTTGATCGTCAATGGAGGAGATATTATTCCTCCTTAGTTGGGGAAATTGTATAATTGCTGATTGATTTAATGTCCTAGGTTTGATTGGCTTGCATAAGTTTGATTGGACTTTGAGGTTTTCAGTTGAGAACCGGTTAGATTATTCGTAACGGTTATGGTGTCATGGATGTCTTAGATATTTAAAAGAAATGAAGGTATAAGTGTAACAACAAATGTTTTTCTACTCTATTCTCATAGAATACTATTCTTATAAAAAAATATTTATAAATAATTCCAATCTCTTCCACTCATACCTCATTGAAACTTGTTTTTTTAAAGCAACAGAAATAAGTCTTATTGAAAGATATGCCATGACTCACCAATGGTAAGGATGATTCAGCTGCGAAGAACCTATGTTCTGTGAATTAGCTAAAGGATCAGTTGCTAAATTTCTTCAAATTCTTTTCATGTATCTGAACAATCTGTACATTTTGTTAGTTTACATAAGAACCTGAAAACAAGAATCACCTATATTATGATATTGATATTGATTTCTCGCAAACCACTTGGTGAAACATTCTTAAGGAAGAAGAATATAAAAAAAGGATATTACATAATAAAATGACATTTGGTTTTTCGGAACTTTGTATAAATAACAACCATTTCATAGATTTCAGTAGAACTGCGATCTTACACGTAGGTCATAAAAACAGAAGAATAGACCTTTTCGAAAGTTTGGAAATTTGTTTAGCACATGGTAAGAAGCTACCAATTACAAATGAACAACTTCACTTTAAATTATCACCATTGCGCTTTTCTGTGAAAGATTAGGACCCAACTAACACCATATTTTTACACTGTTCAGAATTGTAACTGTGATCTACCCTACCATTATAAATGGGATTTATTTTTTGTTCTCTTCAGTTTTGAAAATGGGCTAAAAACCAGGAACATATATGTCAACAGATATCAAATAGAAAGCGAAACTTAAGCCAAGTTGTTTTTATTTACTTTATTAATATTGAATTGCGTATAATATTTTTAAATCCTATGCTTTATTTCATGAAATATTAATAATTGAAAACAAATCTGCAACAAATTGACTATTCGGAATTAATTTTCACATGAAATTGAAAATAAATGGAAATTGGGTATAGAATTATCATTTCTACAACTCGAAAATTCAAAAAGAAGCTAACAATGGAATTCTCCTGAATTTCCATTTGAATATTTACAATTCACATTTGCAACTATCTTATTGAAAAATTCTGAATAATTATCCCCAATTCTTAACGAAATTTATTATTTGTTACCAAAGAAAGGAACGTGATTTGCATATTCTTTCTGGTTTTTTATATTATCTTCTATACATATTCATTCGATTTTTCTGCAGGGCAGTTCATGCGAGAGCCTCATGGGTCAAGAAAGAATGGCTGGGAGCGTTCCGGGTCTTTTGGACAAAATATCCTGCAGTTCTACAGCAGATCTGCCCGACAGGATGGCTGCAGAAGGTGAAGAACTCACTATTCCCAACATTCTTAGTGCTTGTATCAAGCATATTGAGAGGAATGGATTAAATACATTAGGTATCTTCAGAGTCAGTACTTCCAAGAAAAGGATAAGAGAGGTCCGAATACAAAACTTTGTATGATTTCGTGCATACTCAAATAAAATTTAACATATTTCAGTTGAGGGAAAATTTCGATTCTGGAAGAGAAACCACCTTGGATCAAGATCAATGTCCGCATGATGTAGCAACATTGTTGAAGGAGTATTTGAGGGAGCTACCTGATCCATTGCTCTGTAGGGACCTCTATCATGCCTTCGTTCAAACTCAAAGTGAGTTCATTTGTTTCATAATAAGCGGACAATATTTTCATCAATCATTATGTACACCGGTCAATAATAGAATAAAACAATGAATTTGTTATCTTTTTATAATGAAAATTTGAAAATACACAATCCGGAAATGCAATACCAGCCACCTACTGAAGGTACAATTGAGGGCAACAATTTACTACTGTCGTCAACAAAATTCCACTTATATTGAAGTACTATCAATCCGAACAGGTGACAATGTGGTTAAAAAAATTGTTGCCATTCCATAGAAAAATTGTAGAATTATGAGATTTCTTTATGGAAGCTTATTTTCATGAAGAAAACTTTTTATAAATAAACAATAGTAAAATCAAAGGGGATTTCTGGACTAACTTTGCAATTTGATTCATTAGGTTCTTGGTTTTCTTGTTACATTAAATTTTGCATCAAAAAAACTTTCGGCTGGGTTTAATCCTGCTATGAATGATTTAATAATATTCATAATTTCTTATATTTCCTCTGCATTTATATTCATTTCTCAAAGTATGAATACCAAACTTCATGCAATATTTTTCAACAGACTTCACTCAACTACCAGATTGCGCCAGGTATGCTGTAAATAATTTATTATTTTCCTATTATGATTAAATTTTTACTACATTATAATATATAAAGTTTATATTATTATTATTATTCCGTTCTTCTCAGGTTGATCCTTGATTTATATTTTCTTAAACGAGGTACGGGTTAATTACCAAGCACTCTCGTCTATTCTTGACTCAAGAATCTCCGAACAATTTGGACTTTATTATTATTATTATTTCAATCTGTTATTTGATCCACTAAGCAGGATTAATCCCAATTACCACTACCATATAAGAGTTGGGCTCTCAGGAGTTTGCATTTTGCTATTTCGGGTCTGGCGTTCGTGTTTTGACAGAAGGACTATTTTTGTGAGGGTTTGTTGAGGATAAGTATTACGCTAACCATTCGGAAATGATTGATGCTTTGAAACGTGAAATCGTCATTTGAATGACTCCGGTTTTCATTCGTGAATGCAAAGGTTCGTCCTTTATAATGAACTTAAAACTTCGAAAACATATTCATCTGTTTTTTTATTTATAGCCGACCAAAAATGCAAATTTTATATGGCTCATCTCTTATCATATATTGAAAAAATCGCATTATTTCAACTCAAATATTCAATCTCATGAATTCACTCTTCTAGAGATACGAAACAGGAGGCTACAGTTTGAGGCACTACAACATCTGATTCAAATACTTCCATCAGCCAATAGGGATACACTTCATGCTCTTCTAACTTTTCTCTCTGTCGTTGCACACCATTCGTCCGATACTACGGATAATCTAGGTGAGTTTGTGCCAAGTAATTGTTAAAAATATTGGAATTTTCATTGTAAGATGCATTCGAACCTTGAATTTCTCATAATTTGTAAGTTTTGAAGTGAAAAATATTTGGACCCACTGGAATATATTTCCTTTAAACCAAAAATAAGAATGCAGAAACTGGATTTCTTATGTGAAGAAATCAAATTTTTTTTCTTGTCTTTAATTAAAGGCATAACGGTACGTGCATGGAATCCATTAAAAAAATAATTGACAAGTGACTATATATCTGGAAGGTCTATCACATGTTCAAGTATCGTTAATTTTCACATCTTTCTGCCAGATATGGAATGTTTGGCTCTTATTTATTTTATCACTGTACTTTTGAGTTGACAGTTTGAAAAATACTTTTCGGAAGAAATTGATGTTTAAGGGTAGGGGATTGATTTACCTGAGCAATTAACCTTCAAATATTTCCGATAATTTGAAATACTTGAGAGTAGATTTCAGTTGGACTGAATTACGCTGATACCTTATCCAATAAGACGTTAAACGATTTATGGTTGAGCCTTGATTATTATATATCGGGTGTTGTTTTATAGTGATAGAAATTTAGACAGACTGTGATTTCACAGAAGGTAGAAGCCATGTTGTTTTGATATTTCTGTTCAGTAAGCATTGACAAATTATCATGGAAAGACTCAGGCGGCAACAATGTTAACAAATTGTTGGAAATTACTTTCAAAATCAGTGTTCTATTAGCCAAACTTATAGAGCACTTCGTGAAATTTATGGTTTACATAATCGTCCATCAGAGCAGCTTATTCGTCGAACTATCGATAGATTTCAGACAATATTTTCTCTACTCGATGCAACAACAACAAGACAAAGAACTGTACGTACAGAAGAAAATATCGCTGCTGTTAGTCATAGTGTTAATGATGATCCAGATTTTTCTATTCGTCTAAGTTCAGAACAAGTTGGACTCTGTGCATCCACCATATGGACAATTTTGCGTAAAAACCTTGGTCTACACCCATACAAGATCCAACTGGTTCAAGAACTAAAGTCACTTGATCATAATAAGCGTCGTTTGTTTGCTGATTTGTTGATTCACTTTTTGATCGTCGAATTGTGTTTAGTGATTAAGCTTATTTCTTTTTGAACGGCTATGTAAACAAGCAAACTTGCCGTATATAGACTGAAAACAATCCTCAAAGAGTTCTGCAGGTTCCATTGCATCTTGAAAAATGCACTGTATGGTGTGCTTTAGACGCTGGGGGCATCATCGGTCCATATTTCTTCAAAAACGATGATGGAGCTAATATAACGGTGAATGGTGCTCGTCACAGATCGATGATCAATGATTATTTGTCTCAAAATTGAATGGTATCGACCCAGAAGTGTTTTGGTTCTGCACCTCATGCTGCTACCGTAACAATTGATTGATTGAAAGAAAGATTTGGCGATATCATTATTTCGAGACTAGTCCAAAAAATTGGCCCCCAAGATCATGCCACATAACTATACTGGATTATTTTCTTTGGGGTAATGTCAAGTCGTTGGTTTATGCTGATGATCCAGAAACAATAGACACTTTGGAAGCCGACATAACCCGTTTTATTGTGTAAATAAGGCCTGAATTACTCGAAAAAGTGGTCCAAAATTGGTCTGGTCGAATGCGGTTCCTCATAGCTAGTCGTGGTGGACATATGCCGGAAATTATTTTTAAAACATAAATGTCGTAAATTTTCTTTCAAATAAAAAAAAATGTGGCTTCAATCTTGATTCAAATATGTTTTGTTTCAATTCAAAGATTTATCACTCTAAAAAACACCCGATACATGAGTCAGACAGAAGAAGTAATCAAAACTCAAAAATATGGAAATGTCTAAGAAATATGGAACTGTTCTTATTACCGATGATGGTTTTTTTCGGAATTTCAACTTTTTTTGTGATAATGTATTCTCATTTTCTTCAATGTTTTGTCACGAATATTATGAGCATTTGGTATGATTTTATTGAAATAATGAAAAGGGGTGTTTTACTTGATAAAAGGATTATTACAAAATTTAAATATCAAAAGAGATTCATGTTAACCTCCTAAAAACTTTAATTTAAAAAAATTTTATTCAAAAACTTTTAGGATTGAATTAATGTCTTATATGCACTGCTTCAATTTAGTCGACATATAAAATCAACACTCATTATATAGTATCAAATGGAATAAAAAACCCAACGAAATATAATTTATCAATTGAAATTACTGAATGAATACTTGAGGGAAACAAAATTTTTGTTTCTAATCTTATATTTATGAAAACCAATTCTTTTTCAAAAAAGCAAAACATATTTCTCCAAAAGTGATTCATTTTAAATATATAATATATTTCAATGTTTAAATAAGTCACTTAAAAAAATCTCTCAAAACATGTAATACATCCTCAAACAACAATTTGAAATTAAACAAGATCGTCATCAATACTACTCTTTAAAAAATAAAATCAATTAACAAAAAATATCTTACCAACAAGACCTCGTGGTATATTTTTTGAACAAACAGTAAAATTAGAGAACTTTAAAAATCCTCATATAATGTGTGTTGATTTTATATGTCTACTTAATTGAAGCAGTGCATATAGGACATTAATTTAATTATAAAAATTCTTGAATGAAACTTTTCGAAATTAAAATTTGTACGAGGCTAATAGAATAAATCTGTTTCGATATTTAAATTTTGATTTTTATTATTCTTTTCTGAACTCTATTACTTGAGGACCCTACTGATATCTGAATAAATATTAAAAATAGAAGAACTTCAACTAATATTACTCCTGATAAGAAAATGGAATATAAAGCAGCGACCACTGAGGAAGTTCTAGCAACGTTAGAATGAGGACAGAGAATTTTGTGGCTACGAAGGTAAATACTGCTCATAGGGAATGAAATTTATCCAGGTTTCAACGTCAACAAACCGACGTTGCATGAAATATGGTCGATCCGAAGTTTTCCCAGTAGACGGAAAGCAAATATTCCAAAGTTGAATTATTCCGCACCGTGTTTCAACGAGATTGTTTTTCATGATTATTATGCTCTCTCAATGACGAATAGGGTGTACAAAATATAGACAAGAAGGAAAATTAGATCTCATTGTTGAAACTTGTCCTATCTCAAATTATGAGTGAGATGTATCGTTTTTTCTTGATTTTCCACGACTTTAAAAGCAAAGACATGAAACGAATTCACAAACACTCGATTCTGAGTTGAATTATGAAGACAAATAATTGAAAGAAGTGACGTTAATATTCTTTCATCTGACGTTAAAAGCTCCTATTTGCAATTGAAAAATTTTACACTATATTTACGCCGAAGAAATATTCATAGAGTTCAACACATCCCCTTGAAGTTTGGAAATTGCTTTCCATAATAATTTTAATGGAAGTGATGCAACTAAGAGTCTTTAGGAAAATGATGAATAAAAAATATATCTGCCAAGAAAAAAAAAATGGAAAAAATAATAATTGTATAATAAAATGAAGTGATAATATGTGAATATAATGCTTATCCATTCTTTGAACAATTATCAGTTAAAATTTGAATATCAAAACAAATTAAATATGTTAATCTTCTACAATTTTAATTTCAAAAAAAATTTTATTTAAAAAACTTTTAGAATTAAATTAATGTCTAAAATAAGCACCGCTTAGGTTTAATAGACGTATATAATCAAAACTCAATATATAATGTCAAATGGAATAAATAAACCAACAGATATATATATATATATATATATATAGCCATTAAAATTCATAAATAAATATTTGAAGGAGACAAAATTTCGTTTCTGATCTTACCTTTAAGAACATCAATTGCCTTTTAAAAAAATGAACACACCTTAAGAACTTCTCAAAGAATATAATTTATTTGAAATATTTAATATATTTAAATATTCGAATAAGTTAATTCAGAAATCTCTCAAAACATGCACTATATCTTCAAAAAACAAAAATAATTCTAAGTAATCCCTTCATCGGTCCTAGATAATATTCCAAACATCAAAATAAAAAAACTACACCTATATCACAACGTCCACGTGTTGAATGAATGCTTCGAAAACAAACCAACAGTGTAAGTTAGTTTTAAGGTTATTTCAGACATTAATTAAATTCTAAAAGCCTTTCGAATAAAATTTTTTTGAAATTGAAATTGTAGAAGATTAACATATTTAATTTGTTTTGATATTCAAATTTTGTTATATTCCTTCTATCAAGTAAAAAACCTTTTTCTATTTTAATTATCAGTTAATACGCTCAAATTTTCAGGAATATTATGCTGTTGAATTGAAAACTATAATTAAGAGCATGTATACTCTCTATAGGCAAAAACGAAGCAGGGGTTGGATTTGAGCATTTGAATTCAATTAATTCGAAACTTTGTGAGAACAATCATCTTGTAGAATATAAAACTATTTCAGAGTAGAGAAATCTATATTGACACCATTGTTTAGTGTGGCAGAAAATTTGACAGTTGTAAATTATTTTGAAATTAGTTTTTATAATTAATTATGAATATCAATGAGCTCTGCAAATTTTTCTGAAAAAGTTAGATCATTTCATGAATCTCCTCGGACATTGCTTGTATTTATTGTTCGCTTTTCATAATTAATTTTAAATATGAATTATTCTGTGAACCTCTATGTAATGTATTTGATTCAAAAAAATTGAATTAGCATATATTAGAAAAAGTTCGTTTCTTTTTTGGTAGACATATAGAATTTTCAAATAATATACAACCTTCCAAAATATAAGGGAATCTCCAAAAAACTACGAAAATTGATAGAGAATGTAAGACACACGTAGTGGATTCAATATTGTTTCGCTTGGAAATTTTTAGCCAAAAACGCCCTACAGAAATAAAAATATAACACATGTTATGGAAGATCATTGAAAAATCTTCATCTTAATGCTCGTCAGTCAACCTTAAAAATAAGAAATAAATTCTACCATAAAATAATGTAGCATTACCTTGAGATACAACTTTGTCTGTACTTTGTAAAAACTGTTATTGAAATTAGTGTTTCTATGACCTATTGATTTAATATTTTTTATTGGATGAATTATGTCGATCAATCAACATGTTAACTATCGACCTCTTTTCTTAAATTGGTCTCTACGAAATTATTTTCACTGGGGGTTTGTGAAGATGCATCTTTACATCGATAATTCAAATAATGCGTATTTGGTAGCCAGTATTCGATGCTTTATTTACAGAGAACTCTAAATAAGCATAAAATCATATCAAAAATTGATGCCATAAAAGTTTAGATCTAGTGCAGCTGATTGAGTTCCAAACATTTTTCTGTATTAAGTTCCAACTCAAATTTTTCCCTTTTACAGAAAGTACTCTCCCTATATGATTTTCATATGAACCAATACAGGTTTTTGAATTTTCTTAAATTTATAGGTGAAATAATCCAAGGTAACAAGATGGACTCCAACAACTTAGCAACTGTATTCGCACCAAATATTCTCCACTGCATCAAACCAAACAGTTCCAAGGAGACAGCATCAGATCGAGCAGAAGACAGAATTGACATAATCAACGTTGTTCGGACGCTCATAGATCATCACGAGGATCTGTATAGAGTTCCCGCAGAACTTCTTGATGAGGTTTACGTACATATGATGGACAGTCATCCAGAAGCTCTGGATGAACTTTTGAGTAAGCGGGACATCACTACAGGAGCAGAGTAAGTACTGGCATATCTTACTTTCAATTGCGAATTCAAAGTAATTTCTCATATTTTGACTTTGTTCAAAATACGATTTCCTAAGATCTTTAGATTGATTATTCTGTACTGTAGGAGATTAATAAAAAAACACCTTTTGAAAATATATCTAAACAATTCAATTTCTTTTCAATTATAATTTCTTATACGTCAAATTATATGGAATTCAAAAATAATGAAAAATATTTTGATAAGGTCTCAAGAGGAACTAGACAGCGAGAGCTATTCAGCTCCATGGTCACCCACCCTTCCAGGATCAGATATATCTGTTGAGACTATGCAGCAGAGTTCTGAGGAGCTTCCAAACACTCCTACTGAAAAAAAGAGGATGTGGTCTAGGGAAGAATGTCTTCATGAAGCTGCCGCTACTGGAGGACCTAATATCAGCATGAGGATTAGGTAAATCTACTTTTCACATCTTCATATCTTTGCTCTGTTATGGAATCGAAATTTATCACAAGGAAGTCGATCTATTGGGACACTGAGAAAACATAATGGTCCAACATATATTATTAAAATGGCTAAGCTATAACAAGCAGTTTGTATGGTATATCCAAATGCGAATTTGGTATTTCATTCTGAAACCAACATTTGTAATATTTAATTTAAATTGCTTGAATCCAGTGGTACTGTTAATTTTTACATTCTCTGTTAGGTCTTTAACGCGACAAGGGTTCAATGAATTTGAATTTTCAATTCTGGATTTGAACATTCTGATATATTTTCAGGCATAAAGATAAAATTCGTGAAAGAAGTCAGAGGAGAAAACGAGAGGAATCAGCTTCGCGCAAGCGCAGCAGTGACGACTCAGGAATCGGAGGCTTTTCTTCGGCTATCAACATCATTTCAAAACTCAGAGGGCAGAGGGAAGAAGACTATCAGTATGGAAAAAATAGGAGTTCGTCCTTAGAGAGTTCAAGTTCCACCCATACAGATGCCGATTTTCATAGAATACAAAATATAACCGGAGGAATCTTTGAAAGGCGAAAGTCTTCTCCTTTTGTTATGGATAATGCGGGAGTTATAACTGCTAGTTTAACGATTCCCGTTCAAACTCAGGCTAATCAGGGTGAGTTGTAAATGTGAAACTTCTGATTTAACAATTCCAGTTCTCAGGAAAAAAGTTAATATTAATATGAGAGAATTATTCATTTCTGAGAATCAATTAGTTAGTACGTCGAGAACATCATATTTTCTGATATTCAGTTTTCATTATTTTCACTTGATATTGGAAAATTTTTTCATTAATTTTAGTCATTTATCTATTGATTTGGAATTTTGGATACAAACACTAGTATTCTCTAATACAATCTATAACAAAAGTCAAATAATGGAGCTCAATTTCATAACTAAAATTAAATCAGCGATGACTACAATTCATGAATTAATAATATTTCTAATTGAGCTTTTAAACGATTAAAATGTTAAGGAAAATATGTTAAAGTTGCCGCAATATTTGTTGAACAAATCACATATTCCCGAGACTGGAAAATCTCTACTGAGATCATTGTTATACCTAGGACCAGCAAGCAACTGTCTGATTTTAGTGTGTCTTGTAGGGACATGGTAAAAATCATGGATACTAAATCCGATTAATCATAATGACTGGTCAAAATTTTGAATATGAAGACCAAATTATTTTTCGCTCTTCCAATATCGAGAGCGAACTTCCATGGAATCTAATTTGTAGCTTCTTCAGTCTGATCTTATGAACATAGTACTGTGGATTCCTTACAACACTGACGAAGTTTAGTCTACTGTAAATAAAAGCGTAATATATCGAATCGACAGCTGCCTCGTTATCGAAATTTTTACATATTCTACAGAGAAAACCCAGAAATTTACTACGAGAATTGACGAGGCTATCCAAATTGACATTGAAAAATATCTTCGTGTCAAAAAATACACACAGATCTTTAAACGATATACTCGGGTTATTTTGACATTATTAAAACGATATTCACTGTTCCTGCAGAAGGATATACACATATATTTCTTCATATTGAGTTCCAATCCATTAAAGCAGCAATACCTTGTGAACTCATCGAGATCTTGCTGTGCCATCAAACATATCTGACTGTCAGAATCTCCAAATCATCAGCGTGGATAAGAACATGACAGTGTAAAACATGATTTAAAATCGTTAATGAATACTAGAAACTACATTGAACCAGATATGAGCCCAGTGGCACTCCGAAGGTTACCACTCAAACGGTACTGATCTGTAGCCACTGACATTAACCAATAGACTTCCACTGTAGAGATAGGAAGACAACCATCTCAAGAGATCTTGCTGAACACCGACCCTAGCAAGTTTGTACACGATGAGGTTGTGATCCACTCTACCAAAAGCCTTAGTGAATTCGGTATACAGCAAATCAATCTGTACGTGCCTATCCAATTCTCCCGCAACATATTCCGAATATAGGACCAAGTTTGATTTAACGGAAGGTCTAGAGAAGAAACCACTTTGACCCTCTATAATTGAAGACTTCAAACTATGAAACATGATGTCAAGTCTCGAGTATATCGCACTAGAACAATTTACTCAATACCGATAATTTATTAAGCCCTCGGTAGCTATTGACCGAAGCTCTTTTGATTAAATTCCTATAAATAGGAACTAGTAGACCAACAATCCAGTCATCCGAGAAAGCAACAGGCTGAAAAAGACTTCTTAAAAAGAATTCAAAGTGGGCAACACAAAGTACAGCTGCAATTTTCAATGAAACATGAAGGATAACCATCAATCCAGTCCCCTTGATTGCATCAAGTTTTCCATCCTCAATAATACAATTTTTCGTATGAAAGCTATGGAAATTGTTTTACTGTCACATTGGTCAGCAAATTGATGTAAACCTGACGAAGCTACAATTTGTTAATTCTGGACTTTTCTGTTGAAGTGCATCATTCAGTTTGTCCAGCTGATGACAGTAAACTTCCGAATTGATTGTTGTGTTACCCGGAAAAATCACAAAAAAACAATTCCTCTAAAATCCCACCAAACAGACAGCATCACTTTTTTTATGGATATTGGTTTTCGAAATGCTTTGAGCCGGTTAATCTTTTTCGCTCCATGACCTTTTCCGTTTGACATTGTATTATACAACTCATTTTCCTTCCCCAGTAATGATGCTCTTCAAAAATGGATCATTTTCGTGACGTTTGAGAAGCAATCACAGACGTCAACCCATATAACAAGCTTCGACGTTAAACCCAGACCTTTCAAGTGGCCACCAACAGTTGAATTCGATAAATTTAACCTCCAACCGATCTTACGAGTTGTTATTCGCCGATTTGCATCCACTAATGCCTTTATCAGTATTTATGAGCTTCAACCGGCCTTTCGGAACGTGGTACATCTTCGACATCAAAATTGCTGTATCGAAATTTTGGAAACCAGCTCTGGCACTGGCATTCTGTCAACACATTCTTCATACACATTGATTAATTTCTTTCTGGCTTGAACAGCATTTTAACCTTTTCTATAGCAAAAAAGTGAAATATGACGAAAATCCTGCATATTACTCTCCATACTTAAAAGGGCACCAACCAAAAACTACTACGTGAAATTAATTGAACCTTTTTACACACTATCCTTGCTATATCAGTTTTCGAAAAATATAACGATTATGCGGCGTGAAGTTGGGTTCGAAAAAATACAATTGAATCCTTTGTCGGGAAAAACGAAATTACTTTCCGAACAACCTTACAAATTAATGAATGTTGGAAATATTCTTTATTATTTTATTTGAATTCGAATAAACCGATCATTTCGAAATCCAAAGTAGAATGTTAAATAAAGATTCGAATCATTTAAGCAGCGATGAATTAAAATGTAGGGATAAATTGAATCTTTCGGGACAGAAAAAATAGTGGGCTCAGAAGGGGTAAATTTTAAATATTTTTGAATATTTCGGTTGAATGCTCCACAAACATTACACCTCAAATTCAAATTTAAGTACTGGCGTTAACTCAGTTAATGTTTTATGAGACATAAGCAATTAAAAATGAACGGATGTGTTCGTTCTATTTCAATTTAATTTTTTTTTTTAATTTCAAATCCTTAAGTTATTTTGCTAAAAAATGGCAAGCAAAACTGACGGCGAGAATTGAGTTGTGTTAGTCCAGTATAATGATATGAAATTATTTTCAGCTCAGAATTCGCAACAAGCATACATTTCAATAGTATAATCGTGTTAAAAATCAACATGTTCGTTTACTGAGGAAGGAAATTTTCAATCACAAAAAAAGCGATGTTGAGTTTTTGACTCTATATATTGTCTCCAGGTCTTAGCTATAACTACGACGATGACATTCCTTTCATAGAAGATGCAGACAATGGAAGACAACAACTCACGATCGGGGTAATAAAAACTCCAACTGCACCTCCTAGAAGACGGCAGAGATCAATAAGCGGAAGTGATTCTTCAGTTGGATCAACTGTTCAACCTATCACCGGATGTATTTCATTGGTATGTGCAATATCCATTCAAAATTAAAACCTTTAAATTACCATTACTGATATTTAAATTTCGTATAATTGTGAATATATATTTATGCGAGGAAAATGTAATAAAAGTTTAACTATAGCCAGGTGTATATAGTCCTGAAACAATTCTGGAATTTTATATCGGAAAATATATTTATTAAAGGTTTTCGAAGAAGAGGTGTCATTTTCAATTACCCGCTATCTGGACAGCTATAATCCTTTGATATTTGACAAGTAAAAACTACGCCAATACTAAAAATAGAGCGATACATGCTTTAACAACGCATTTAAATCGTTAAAACTCATTATCAAAATGGTGTCATAGTTCGAAAAACTAAATAACATTTGGGTCGTCGTGAAGCACCTTCTCGGACAGCCATAGTGAAATTGGTTCAAAAATTTGAGCTGTTGGGATAAGTTAGTCATGTGAAGAATCGAAACTGTGTTTGTTACTTCAAAACAACTGAGAATATTGCTGCTGTAGTCCGTAGTATTGAGGAAAACCAAGGTTTCTCAATCCCTCGTCGATCTTCGGAATGAGGCATTCCATAAACGATATTACACCGTATTTTGCATAAAGATTCAGGGCAAGGCTTTTAAAGTTCAGTTAACACAAGAACTCAAGTCGGTCGATCACCAGTTACGTCGTATTTTCGCTAATTGGGTCCTGGAAATGCAGCAAAATTACCCGAATTTTTAGCGAAAAGTTATCTTCAGTGTTGAGGCCCATTTTCACCTCGAAGGCTAAGTTAATAAGCAGAATTTTCGCATTTAGGGATCGGAAAATCCAAAAATGATTGTTGAAAAGCCTCTTCATTCTCAACGTGTCACTGTTTGTAGCTGTTTTTGGGCTGGCGGTGTGATTAGACCTTCCTTATTCGAAAATGAGGCTGCTGAAACTGTTATGGTGAATGAATTGCACTACTGAGGTATGATTAATGATTTTTTATGGCCAGCATTGGAAATTAATAATGTGCGCGACGTTTATTTTCAACAAGACGGACTCACGTGCCACACAAGCAACAAAAGAATTGCAATAATGCAAGAAAACTTTTTTTGGCGGTCTTATTTCTTGCAGACGTGATCATAATTGACCACCGAGATCTTCTATTTAAACATCTTTAGACTTTTTTCTTTGAGGTCACGTGAAAGATAAGGTCTATGCCAATGTTTCACAATCGATTAAAGAACTTAAAGATAAAATTCGTGAAGTTATCGAGGACATACAGCCGCAAACTTGCGGTTCACAAAAATACAAATCAGACAATTTAGTGGTTTATTGATATTCTTGTTGTAAAGCTTCGATTCTTGTTTTCACCTTGCAAATTGCTCCTCTGTTTTCTTCCTCTTTTATGGCTATGTGCGATTTCTTGAATAATTGGGAAAACCGAATTCCCAATAATCATGTTTCGGATCGCATACAAGAACTATATTTTTTCGATGAAGTTTAAAACCTACCATGCAAATTTCGCATAAACAATTAAAAACCCGTTTGTTCGAATTAACATCGAACAAGGAATTTTCAATTTACTATGCAGGTACAATAGGTACATAACAATTATGATTATGATCCCCGAATCAGGAATCTAGGCCTTTCAAATATGTCTCATTTTTTGCTAGAAACCTTTGGGCCTCTTAAGGACCAAAAATATTTGTCCTTCACAGTTTTCTCAGAAACTCATTAGAACCAACGCCGTTTCAAGACAACAGTTGGCTGTCGTTTCGGAAATTACCTGACCACATTTCGAGCCCTAAGAGAGTCTCTCATTCTGCCAGTTAGCAAAAAGGTTAAGTTGAAGACATCTATCGCAGTCGTTCGTTGGCCCTCTCTTTGTGCCTCGACCAAACGGTCATGCAATAATCTCTACTCTTCGAACATTAAGTTCTGATCTCCCTCATATTTTCTAGAAGTTAGTTCTCATCACATTTATCTTTGTCTCTCAAGTTATAATCAAACAGTTCTTTCATTTGAGTTACCCACAAAGCAGCGTTAAAAAGGCCCACCCAAAAACATCGCATTTGATCGCTTGCCCAAAAAGCACAAAATAAACCGCTCGCTCGTTTTACGTTCTCTCAAGTAATAACACACATCTCTCTCTACTCTCGAATTATTTGATATTCGCATTTAACTCTTTCTTTTAATAACCTATAACGTACTAAAGCCCTGGAAGTGAATGCATTATCTAAATTATCTGTAATTAGATAGTAATTTGTGAAGAGTGAACCTAACAGAGAATCCAATAAAAGTGAATTCGGTGAATGTGAACGATGATGAAAAAGCTCTAAGAAGGACTATTCCATACACAAGATAGTGTTTTCACCGCAATTAAAATTAAAACTACACCGAAATAACTACCTCAGTTTGAGTAAACAATTTAAACTTGTAGTCTGCAATTTAGGCTGAAAATAAATCATTAAACCCAATTATACATTCCTCAATCAACCCCATTTGAAGTAAGCTCAACCAAGAATTTGCTTTCTTATTGGTTAACGTTGAATCATTTACTAACAAGAATTCAAAAAAGTTACTTCTACATAACTTTACACCGTTGAAAATTATTTTTCATGCGTATTTTGTGGTCGGAATCAAGAAGTCGATCACATTAGGCTTACTCAAGGAGAAATTGTTGTCAAATTCAATTTTGTCTATCCATCTTGCCCTCGACAAACAACTCTTGAACGAAATTACCTACTTGGAGATTATTGTGTAGATTTCAAGATCGAATGGGAATATAAAGTTTGTGAAAGCAAAATTCATACATTGGGTCTGAAAACCCGAACAAGTTCCAATATCTCAAAAACTCTATTCAATTTAAAAATTCCCACTATTTGTTCGAAAGTTTCAAACTGTCAGTTTGCATCAAACAGAATTTAAATGATTCTCATTTGTCTCGCCGGATGAGTGATGCCTCGCACTCAACATAAGTCAGTTATTTTAAATAATTTGGACCTTTTTCCAACAACTATGAACATATTCATAAGGAAGATAAAAGTAAAAAACTTACACAGTTAGAAATACTCGAGATCAATAGCTACAAAACTATATTTTAGTATTTTTAATATTGTTTGTATTTCCCTTTCGCATATTTTTGCTTAGTTCGAATACTTTAGTCCAATATACTTCACTGTTATTTGTATCTACTTTCGAATTTGCGCCTCAACCATACTCACATAAAACTTAACGTTAATCTTAAGAGCTAATTCAAAATGTCAATCTGAAGAAACTACAGTGCTGGTGGAACAATTGTTATTGATTTAATGAATTCATAGAAATATTCTTCATTATTTTACTGAATTAATTTCTGACTAAAAACCCAATGAATCTTATCGAAAAACCAAAGCATTTTCATCCCTCTCCAAAACTCGAATTATCGAGACCTTATTTCAAGACGATACAAAAAATTTGGTTGAATTATACAAAATTTGTGTTCGACTAATTTTTGGTACTTTTTCGAAATTCATTATCCTGATATTCCTAGATCTTCTGTGAAGGTTTCTCAAGAGCTTTTTCTGTTTGTGCGAGTTAGGAGTTCAGTTGTGTTTTGTGTAAGCTCTGTTACTGCCATCTCGCGTCACTTTGGGTCACAGAACTGGTAAGTCTCGACCCAACAGTGAAATGGTGGCCGACACCTGTCCAACTAGAAAATTTCTTTTCTACCTGAACATAATTAGAACCCGGACCTTCCGGTCACGAGCCCTGTGCTCTACCATTGAGCTGTCCGCACACTGTAGTAAAACTAGCTCAACAAATACTGAAATAAAGTGCAGCTCAAATAGATGCAGATTTTCAAATATAACAGATTTTCTTTCAAAAAACTGAAACTGAAACTAATTTCCAATTTCATTCCAGGTGCAAAGTACTGATTCTGCTGTAGGCTCCCCTGTTAATTATTCCAGTCCTATTCAGAACACTCCAACAAGTTTCTCGAGTAGTATTGCTGAGACAGGAATGTTCAGTTCACCTCCATCATGGACATCTTCACCGCCAACTTCACCCGATAGTGCCCATACTTCGGTGAATTATATACCAGATGATAATCAAGTACCGAGGACAAGAACCCACAGGATAGTTAGTAAAGATTCACCTACGTTGCAGAAAGTCACTTTCATACCAATTCAAGAGGTCCAGAAAACTAAAATAAAGGACGTCAAGAATCAAGACGTGCCATGTCAGCAAAGTTCAACACGAGAAACTCAAGAAACATTGAACCCTCATGTGAGTTCAAGGGATTCGAAAGACTACGGGAGGACCACAAAAGATACACAAGACTCGATGTGCTTTTCTAGAGACAACCAAGAAATTCAAAGGGTGCAAACCAGTGTCACGAAAGAGTTCGTACAAAAAACAGTTCAAATTTCAAGCGACATCTGCAAGAGTACGAGCTCTCCAACATTTGATCCTAAAGAATCCAGAGAACCAAGGTACACGCCAAGCATATCTAACATTGGAAATGCTGTGCTTAAATCTAAAACAGCAGATTTCGAGAAGATCTCGAATACCGAATCAAAGCCATCTAAAATCGTCGCAACAACTACCACATCTGTGACAGAAAAGAAGAAATATACAAAAAGGAGATACACTGACACAAGACATCCAACCAGACATATACCAGACTCTGAATCACTAGAGTTCTCGAACTCAAAACAAGAAGATAGAAATAATTCGCAATCTAGTCAACAAGTTTACAAAAGGAGAGAACTGATATCGAGTGTGCAAAGAAAGTGAATTCTCAGACGTTGTATATCACCGTGTTTGAACACTAATAAAGGGACAATTGTAAATCTAGTCGTTACTCAAAAATTTACTGTTATTTTTAAAATGTGCGTGTCTAATTCAGGTGTGTTGATGTATATATATCCTGAACTATTGAAATTAAACTTAATTAAAACATTATATAGGAAGATAATGAAGATTTATTCAGTTTTTATTGCCACCTTTCGAAGATGCGCATAATCTTGAAAAAAATTTAAAATTTCTGAGTAATCCAGATATTGCGATTTATATAAAATTAATAAAGTAAATAAAAACAGCTTGGCTTAAGTTTCACCCTTTATTTGGTGTCTGTTGACTGGTTTTTAGCCCATTTTCAAAACTGAAGAGAACAAAACTCAAAATCCTATTTATAATGGTAGGGTAGATCACAAGTACAATTTTGAGCAGTGTAGAAATATGGTGTTAGTTCGGCCCTAATCTTTTACACATAAGAGTAATGGTGATATATTAAATTGAAATTGTTAATTTGTGATTAGTAGCTTCTTACCATGTGCTAAACAAATTTCCAAACTTTCTAAAAGGTCCATTCTTCTGCTTTTATTACCTACGTGTAACATCTCAGTTCTACTGCAATGAATCTTATTTAAACAATGTTCCGAAAAACCACATGTTGTTTTATTATGTAATAAACTTTTTTTATGTTCTTCGGAACATTGAATAAATAACAATCATTTCATACATTTCAGTAGAACTGAGATTGTACACGTATGTAATAAAAGCAGAAGAATGGACCTTTTAGAAAGTTTGGAAATTTGTTTAGCAAATGCTAAGAAGCTACCAATCACAAATGAACAACTTCAATTTAATTTATTACCATTGCTCTTATCTGTAAAAGATTAGAGCCATATTTTCACATTCCTCAAAATTGTACCTGCGATCTACTATACCATTATAAAGAGGATTTTAAGTTTTGTTCTCTTCAGTTTTGAAAATGGGCTAAAAACCAGGAACATATGTGTCAACAGATATCACATGAACATGAAACTTAAGCCAAGCTGTTTTTATTTACTCTATTAATTTATAAATGTTTCACCAAGTAATATGCGAGAAATCAATATCATTCATATAAAACTAATTGTATCACTTGAATGAAATTTAGAGTTTGAACAACCCATTTTTCCTAAACTGAAAATCAATAAGTTGAGAAATAGCACGAAATATAAATAATGTAGGTTCACTTTTTGAGTTAACAATGACAAGACTTACTTCCTCAGTTGACTACACTGAAACGAACAATCGAAGACCGGTGAAATTTTTGGGAAATTCATTTCATCTGGATTTGATACTGAATATGAAAAATTTTCCGCAGAAAAGATATCAGAATTGGTTTCAAACATTGAATTGTGTTGATTTCTGTCTTAACGAAAATTTCTAGTAATCAACAAATACAACGCAGCCAAGAACAGTATATTCAATCTGCATGGGAACGCTAAAGTTTTTTCAAAAACTAGCGCCATCTATTGCAAGTCAATACGGGTGGGTATACAGCATACCTACCAATCTAATGGAACTGTTGTAATTGTCTCCCACGGTGACGATATCGTCTGCCAAGCAACGATATTCCCCGTCGATATTTATTAATTTCTGTTCCAAGACAATTTTTTAAAAGCGTGTTCGAGAACTGTTATTGACAAATTAGGTGACATAGTGTCTTTTTGAGTACATCTTTCAATTTCTATTATAGTATTTTAGCGGAAGAGTGAAGATTTATGGTCCGTCGTTGCGTTTTCGTATATGTTTTCAATGATTTCGCAATATCGATGATGAGTTCTACTCAGTAGGGAGTTCCAGGGTGTCAAACGCTTTTTTAAAGTCAACAAACACCAGCACCAGAAGGCGATTGTATTCTACACTTTTTTCTTTAAGGTTTTTAGACACTGACCGTGGTCGTTGGTCCCAAATCCGGTGCGAAAGCCAGCCTGTTCTCGGAATTGATAGAAATCCAATTTAGCCCGTTTTATAACGTGCAAAGATAACTCAGCTCATAAACCTGGAAGAAAGTTTCGAAGGAGAACCCAAATAAGCAGCACCATCCATATTTTTTGATATATTATCCTAATACTCCTAGATCTTCTGTAAAGATTCCTCAGGAGATTTTTTTTTCAGCTTGTACGACTTAGGAGTTCAGTTGTGTTCTGGTAAGGCTTTGTTACTGCGTCCTTACGCCACTTTAGGTGACATGTCTATCAAAACATTGAGTGCCTGTTACGCAATTAATAATAAGTGCTTCCCAGACATTGAATAACTACTTGTATTTAGAGTCTAGTCAATTTTTCTTACCATTCTTGTATTTTTTGTCAAATAATAATGAAAATAATGTTCATTGACGAAACTAGAATTATAATACGTTGCGTCATCGGTGAACAAAACGAAATGAAAAATGTAGGACTCTGTTCTACTTAAAAAATTTCCCCTGCAGACTGGTTTGGAAATCATTATCACATAGGATTTGATACATTTCGATGAAGTAAGCGTAGAATTTATGTTTTTTTCAAATACTCTGGGTAGTGTGTGGAACTTCTGTCACATAAGCAACAAATACAGTTTTTTATTTCTGTTGCTAGCCGGCTTTGCTCTTATTCGCTTCTTTTACGTAACATCTGCTGTCAGAAATTTGGTTTATACCCTCCCGAAGCTCAATTTGTTTGGATGTCTTCTTTCGGATATTTTGCGGCATAAGTTTTATTGCCTAATGAACAATTTATGCACTGTCCTAATGAAAAAATCATATCAATCATTTCATTTTCAGTTCAATTCTTTCTGATGATTCTGAAAATTATTTTATGTTTGACTGAAATTCCTTTTTTACAATACAAAGACATATGTCTTTATATACTCGATTACTTCGAAAGCTCGAGAAATATGGATTTAGGGGACCTATTTATGAAATGCTAAAGAGTTATTTGTCTAACAGGAAACAGATGGTAGAAATAGAACAGAACAGAAGTTCATTGGAGACTGTGACATTCGGAGTCCCACAAGGGACAGTATTGGGACCTATCCTTTTCCTTATTTACATAAATGACTTACTGAAGATGGAGGAGTCTGCGGACGCTATTTGTTTTGCCGACGATGCGGTCGTCCAGTATCGGGCAGGTGCATGGGAAGAATTGAAGGTAAAGGCAGAAACAAGGTTTTTAAAAATACAAAATTGGTTCAGAAATAATAAACTCACACTCAACGTTGATAAAACGAAATATATGATTTTCGGCTCTTCCTCTTTGAGCCTGCCCGAGATGGAAAATCTAGAAATTGACTGTGACACATCGATTGAAAGGACGAAGGACATCAAGTATTTAGGCATCACCATTGATCAACAGCTAAGATGGGACAAGCACATAAAAAATCTCGTAAATAAGATAAGAAGCCTACTTTTCAAGTTCAAACAAGTACGTAAAAGCATTAGTGACATGAAGCATTTAAGGATTTTTTACCAAGCCTTAGTTGAATCCCAAATTTGCTATGGTATGGTTGGATGGGGTGGTGCATATCAAAACCAGATAAAACCTCTGGAGGTAATTCAAAAATGGGTCTTGAAAATAATCCACAAGAAAAGTCGTACCTTCCCCAGTCAACAGCTATTCGACGTAGCAAAAGTTCAAGATGTGAGGCAGTTGTATGCTCTTAAACTTCTTTCTAACATCTTCTCAGGAAAAGCAACTGTAAATACGTTACAACACCAATATACGACGAGAGCGAGAGGTCATACATTCCAACCACCCAGATGCAATAAAAGTATAGGTCAAAGAAGTCACACCTACCTAGGAATAAAAATTTATAACATCATCCCTGATCAACTGAAGCATTTGAGGAACATTAAAATGTTCAAAAAGCGTTTAAAAGCTTGGTTGGATGGTAAGAACAGGAAGATAATCAGTGACTTGGTAAATAATAATTGACATCCCAAATACAGGACGCTCACTCACCAATTTATGACTCATTCAATGATAGTGACTTTAATAATAATTACCTGATTGTGACAGTTATAATACAATAATAATAAACATCGGATATGAAGTGCCCTCGAGTTGAAACAAGGACAATAACTATAATATGAATGACAATTCTATTTTTTCTCCTAATATTTTGTAGTTATTTTTTTGTTGTTTTCAATTATCTTTATGGAACATTTTTTCAGAAATTTTAATTAAGTTAGTATCGCATACAGGTCATATCTCATGTTCCTCCGTGATGTAAAGTGTTTATTCTTGAAATAAACTTTATTATTATTATTATTATGTTTCTGTAATAAATCTTGAATGATAACAAATGCTCACCATTCACACGAATTTTCAATTTTGATAGTATTTTCCAGGTATATTTCAGACAGAGTGCGAGTACATATAAGCTTTCTTTGGAGAATATATTCATCATTTAGATTTCCTTCCCACCATGATTAAATATACAGATGTTATATTTGAGCTAATCGATAAATTTGCACATTTGTCAATCAACTTTGGAACTGCTGTATATAACAGATTAATCTGAGATTAGTTTCTGTATTGAAAAAAATTATGTTAATTTGATTTTCGGATGACAGAATACAATATTTGAACTCATCATATGTAGATTCTTTGAGAAGTTGTTCACAGATTTTAAACTTTCAGATGAAATAACCTATTGCTCAGAAGCATCTGATAATATGGAACTTCCACACCAGGAGAGTTCTTGAGTTTAACGAATTACTTTTATGAAATGTCCTGTATTGAATTGTTGTTTATTAAGTGATTAATTATTCCCTTCATATTTTTATACCAATCATTTTAACTTGATAATCCTTTTTAAATGGATTAAGCTGTTTTCTACCTAGTCTCCTAAATATCCCCTGAAACATTTTGCCAAATATTTTTTTCAATTCAGTGCTTTTTCCTTTAATTTTTATATAGGATATTTATTTATTTATTTAAATTTACGTGTCTCGACTACTATGGCCATTGACACGAGGTTACAATGAGAGTAAACAATATAACGTCAATAGATATTTAGATGCTAGAGAACAGTTCATAATCTCTTAGAAATCGTAAGATTGCTTTGATCTGGGTGACTGAGCTTAGTACATCATCCGGCCGTTCTTTGATACCATATCGTCTACGTACATCTGCATAGTATGGGCATATAAATGTCAGGTGCTTAAAATTAGTTTCCTGTAGGCAGACTATATCCGGTGATATTTCACTGATGACTTGCTGAATGCGCTCTAAGCGAGGGTAAAACCCGTCGCAATTCCACTGAACTAGCTTCATTAAGATGTTTTCGCCGGTGTGGATGTACAGTCAGATGAAACATCTCCATCACTTGTTGTGTCAAAGCTTTTAAGACTGTCAATATCCGCTGCATCATCCTTCAGTTCATTTCTAAGTTTTTTCGATATTCTAGTTATTCTGTTCTTAACTGATCTTTCCACGTGAGGGTAGATGTTGTGAAGGTCTTGCAGAAGCAATTTCACATTGTTTGTAAATCTTTTGGCTTCAGAAAATGGTGTGGAACTTCCAAAAGAATTTTCTAAAAATGCCACGAGGTAGTGGTATGGAAGGTTGAAAGATCTTGGGTCTTCTTGGTACGCTTTCGATATATTTTGCTTTGTTGGCTCACTCAGTAAGTTTTCTTCAGCGGATGTCCCCAGTTTGATCTTTTTCTTAGATCTTTTAGTACTATCAGTATGGGCGGCGGGAGCTTTAGGTGGGCCATAGATTTTTCTTCTACGAATACAGGATTTTTTTCTTCATTTATGACTTCGGAATCGGGTTCTGGTTGACTAGTTTGGTCACTAGCAGATAAAATTTCTGTAATTCCTCTCTTTGTGGCTCTTATCTCTTCAGTTTGAGGGATAGATGGGGAATCAGTAGTTATTTCCGTATGCCCGTAGTTTTGAGGAGTTGACACAGGGTAGGCATCATGTGAGGGTTGTGAATTTGGGCAGCTTGATGCAACATGGCCAGATTGTCTACAAATGAAGCATTCGATTCTATCAGTCGAAAGGAAGATACGATTTTCATTATCATCATGCTGAATAAGAACAGAGGTTTGAAGTTCGAAACTATCATTTGGGGGGAAGACGTAGGCTTGTCTACGAAAACTGAGTATGTGGGAGTAATCTTCACCGGGGATACCGGCCTTGAGGAATGAAACAGGGGATGCAAGTTGTAATCCAAGGTTTTTTATTACTTCGGTTATACTTTCATGTGGAATGCAGGGGGATACATTGGAAATAATGATTCTCTTAGTTGGGGAAATTAATCTTCTGATGTTTAAATTTATATTACCAATAGCTATTGATGGGTGAGTTTTTATTAATCTGTCAACCAGTTCTTTGTTGGCTAAGTAAATGCATATCCTATTATTTGATATTCGAGAAGCGAAAGAAATGTTCTTGGGCTGGATAATTTTACCAATTGCTTGGACATAGTCATGAAGTTTCAGACTTTCTTCGGAGTGTAGTACTATGGCTTGGTCCCTTTTTGGAGAACTAACTTTCGGTATTGTTTTTGCAGCCGATACATATGAAGTTCTTTGAGAATTGGTAGTGTTTTCCGTGTTTTCTGACATTTTAGGAATGAGCGCGTTAGTGGGTTCAGATGACATTAACAAAAGCCCTTATAGTCAAAAGCTATTGTAATTTCTGTATTGCTTTGTTATGTATTGGATATTATATATGGGATGGAATATTCCATATTGTAATGTGTGTTGCCCGCAGCCGGGAGGCAGGCGGTGAGTGTTGTGTTTTCAACAACAGTAGAAATGTGATGGTGCTCAGCAAAAAAGTGGCTTGTTTGTTTACCTGAGGTATCGGTAAATCGAAGATATCAAAATTCTGGTTTAAGTTCGTAGTCACTAATTCACAAATTCACACATAAACTCGAGGGTGAATCAATATTCCGATTATAATTTATTATGAAAACTTTCTATAGTAAAAGGCGGAACGATGCGTACACCAGGAGCGTAGACTCGCGAATCCTATATAGGATATTTATCCCAAGTTTTGTTGAATTATTGTTCAATAGTTTAATAGAGATTCATTTTTAAAAATGTAATAAGCCAAATAATGATGACCAATGGACAGAACTGCGGGTAATTCCTAAATTAAAATAAGTGATAATGATACATTATATTTTAGAGTATCACATGAAAAATATAGGTACAATTTTCGACAATTGAGTGGAATGAAAAAATTCAATGAATCATACACTACATACCTCATTTATTTGATGGTACCTTAGTAATTGATTCAATATGGTGATTCCGAGTATATATACAAAATAATAGATACATTCAGTAAAATAATGTCAATTAAACATAATCACAATTCATTGAAACACTCACTTATATACAAATTCAAAGAATGAGAAGATCATTTAAAGAAAATCCGTACAAATAACTGATTTAAAATCAGCATAGCATTCAAAGTATACAGAAATTCTGAATGATCATCAAGAAAATATGTTTTGGAAAACCACTGAAAAACAATTTTTTGTACGTGATACGAATACTTCATTTCGGTTTATCACGTAACAATTGAATTAATTCAACCGACAGAATTTCCAAAATAATGGACTAAAATCAACAGCAACAGACTTCAACATAAATAAAAATGTCACTCTTGGAGTGACTAATAAAATATATAAATATCATAAAACATAAAACATTCATTGTAACGATGTTGCTTAAATAATTATTATGGACGGAACAATCTCTGTTACAAGCACCATTTGCGAATATTATCATTTAAGGTCAATATAACATTCGATATGATTGAAAAATCAGTATGAAATATATAAATATTATTTTACTCAAAATTTGAGTCTGAAGTTCTTCAGATAATTCTGACAATACACATCTTTAAGAAGTTCAACAGCACATTTAACATTTATTTTTTTAGAGCGGCTACACTTCTGTACTTTGTGTTTGTATCCGGACTTTCTTCATGCTACCATTTCTACCCATGGTCGGGGATGTTCCAGAAAATCCTGGATTTTGTATTCCTAAGCCGCCTTCTGGTTTGGGCTTGGGTTTCTTCAGGCTTGATCTCAAAGGTGATCGAGTTATAGAAGATCCAACAGTGGATCCATTAGTTGAACCCAATGTTGTGGAAGTAGTATTCATTGATACCATACTACCGTTCGAGGCGGCTGTGTATGGCTTTCCACTAGCATCAGTCATGGATACTCCACCACCTGAAAAAAATACAGTAGGATAATGCAATATTTGCAAAAAAATTTCTGGAAGTTAAACTGCAGGGGCTATCTACGCTACTGACATTCACTATACGCTAATATGATAAAGTCAATGAGTACCTACTTAGGTGGTATTCATTTGGATTTCGAGAATACATAATGAATGAAGTGGTTTTTTCAGTTACCTTACCATCTGAGATTAATAAAATTATTAGTCTGTATTTACTCTGATATAATTGGAAGATCACGGTGACATAGTAATTTGTCAAAACACACGACCAGGAAGATAAATTTTATTGCACGTGCAGATATATAATAATCTGCTTTTTGTTATTTTCATATACCACTCATGTTCATATAATAAAGCTCCTTTCAGGTAATGGATTTTTCATTTTGTTCAAGTATTTGCTTTGAGGGAGGCCATTCATAATGAACTTTTGATTATTTTGAACCACTCACTAATTGATCTAGATATTTATATGATTTGTATAATAAATACAATATGTTCTTGGGTAGGGATCGAGATCTAATTTGCCTTCATTATATAAATTTTTTCAATATTTGAGTAAAACTTGATGAGTTTTTGTTATCCAGGTAATCCTGAGGTATTTCACCTTAGTAGTTTTCAAGCCCTTGATTACGTTTAAAACTTCAAACTCGTATTTGTGGATTACATTTTACACCGTATTCCTGCGAGAAAGATTTTTATAAAGAAAGTTAAGTAGCCACTGATAAATTTGGCAGCATCTGGTTTTTATTTATGCTTCAACGTCATGATGTTGTTTTGACATTGCAAGAATATATAGTCCATCTAGGAAGTATCCGGAATTTATTATTTTTCATAATTTTAATATACTTCTTTTTGTAACATTCTAAGACAAAAGTAATGTATGAGATAGGTTGTGCAGATAGTCGGCTATAGCCAAAGTTGCATGGCAAGACTATTTATTAAATATTGTTGATTGTCAACAGAAAAAAGTGCTTTAATGAGACAATAAAGAGGATAAAAAATGGCATGGATATGAGGCATAGATCAGTTTCAGCAAAACCGCCTAAGGTTAAAGTAAACAATTCCCCCTAATGATACCTATACAAAAGGATCGAGGAATAGAATTCTGTCAACTTTTTCAGGAAGATAATCACCTAAATCCTATCAAAAGAACATGTTTCCGTTCAAATTTCCCACCAAAATAACGGTTTGGGAAGCAATATCCCAGCGTGGTGCTACGCCTCTGTATAGTTGATGGTTATATTAATAGTAAAAAGTATTGTGGCATTCTAAAGGATTTTCTCCTTCAAACGGCGCATGCTTTATCCAGAGGAGTGGCGTTTTCAGTAGGATAATACAAGATGCTATACTTCGGCCTATTCTCAAGCTAGGATACAAAAACACCAAGGGACAACCATTTCATGGCCAGCAGCTTCACCAGATCTTAGTCCCATTGAAAACATATGGGGATTAATGAAGATTGAAGTTGAACGAGCAGTGCCACGAAATAAAAATGATTTAATTCAGTCAATTTTACAATCCAGGACTACCATCACTGAAAATTATGGAGGTTTAGTCAAGTGTTTACAGTTAAATGGGGGTTGTATAAATAAATAGGATGAATATTTTGTTATAATTTTCCAAGTCAAGAATTAAAAATATATACTGAATAATTACAATTAGGCTTTGTTTTTTCCGGATACTTTCTAGACGGACTATATATATGATGAATATAAACTTAATTGCGGTTTTTGCGATTTAAAAAAATGATTTCATCGATCTCTATGGTTGAAGAGGCTTAAGTCTTCGTTAAGATATCATACTTAGTGCCTTAAAATTAGGAAAATATACGCTGCACCTCATTTGCTCAATCTGTGGTGAGGGATCAATTTTTTCTTAAGACCTTAATAATTAAGATTATATCAAGACAGGTTTAAATTTGTACTAGTAAGTTTCTATAAAAGATAAATATTCAAATTACGCCCTAGCTTAGCAGTATCAGACGATTAGGACATGACACTACAGTTGAGAGTTAATAAACATAAAGAATAACAAGAAACGCGTCTTGATAAATTTAATCATCACAATGAATAAAGTTTGATTAACCCATTTTTTGCAATAAGTTCGAAAGAACTGATTCTGTTGGTTTGTGAAAAAATTCACGAGGTCCTGCAGATCAAAACAAACAGTCCGGGATCCTCAATTTGCCATCCTGCGTAAGAACTGTACATCACAAAACCATTTTCAGCGCATTCTCAATGAAAACTTGCATCTTCGTCCCAACACAGTTTAATTTATTCTGTCAAGAGACCAGCGGAGATAATTTACCAATTAAAAGCAGGCGTGAATACCTATTTTGTAATATAAATTTTTGATATTTCGAAAACAATTCGGTGGCTGAAAATTTTCAAGCATAAATCACATATCGATGGAACGAATTCTAGAGAACAATTAACTACACAACAGAATTTTCCAGAAATCTAATGCCACTGTGATCACCTTTCATTATTTTGCTGAGTTGCAAAATATTAATGAAAATCGATGGACTATTTACGTCTCTTGGATCTTCAAAGAGATCTATGTTTTTATGCGATGAAATCTCTTAACAACTGAAAAAGCACTCAGAATTGTAGCTATTAAAAGTCGGTGAAATTAATCTCATAATTTTTTCCCCAATCATCAAAATCAGAATTCGAAAAATTTAAATTATAAGAGAAACAAATAAATTGATTGAAGAAAATATTTCCTTAGGTTTATTTGGGAAGCTGGATATTCTCATTAATTTAAATTATGGATAATTCATATAAATTTTTCTTCATTTTATTGAATTTTAACCTCCTTTTTTAACACAGTTTCGTTGAGCTGATAATATCAGCAAAAAATTTGTTTTCCTGCTGTAGTTGTTTTCATGATATAGGAAAAATACTTTACTCATCCTTCCGGTGACTGCCAAAACATGTTTCAATTATTGCCGGAAGGTTCAATTATGACAAATTATCAAGAGAAAAGAGAAGACAATATTAGAATTTAGTAGCTCCTTGTGTTAGTCCGGAAATAGCGTTCGTTTCCTCAGTAACGGATAGTTTCAAATCCGAGAAATTTTACCACTAGGATTACAACGATCTCTTCATTGTACTGCCTGAGAACATCATAAATTCCCTTGCTCTTCTCCTTGATAATCATCTCTTCTGCCTTAATTAGTCATCTCCAGTCTATGCCTATTATTCAGATCGCATAAATTGCAGATAAAACTGCTATTATGAGCCTTATTTGAAATTTGGAGCGCTGATCTTACAAGGGGCACTGCATAATAAACGTTATCATATACGAAACGTTCCTGAATGAAATCAGTGGTTTGTGCATTGTGAGAGTGAGGAGACATTTCTTACCAACTATCACTCTTCGATTCAATGAGAATGCGTAAAACTATGGAGTCAGCTTTTTATAACGGCTCTGAATGTGTAAATATTGTAATTGATAACATACATACTATCTATATCATTGAAGGAGAGTATCTATTACACCATATTGTAGTTAGTCCAGGAGGAATCGGCGCATGAGTACCGAAAACTATTCCACCTCAATTTTTTTATGCTATACCCTTCAAATTACCCTACTAATTATATAAATGCATGTTGCCATGGGGCAACCCCGTGCCATATTGTTTAAACCGGAATTGTTTAAACAATTACAAGGAATTGTTATTTTTCAACCGGACAAATTTTTTTTGTATTCTTTGTTGAAATATAATTAAAAAAAGTCCTATGGCTTATTACGATAAAGTTATTATTTTTCAAGCTATGAATTTTTAAAGGTCGATGAAATCTCAAATTTGGATACTTTTGACCCATGAAAAATATATTAAAAAGAAAATAAAATATAAATTATATATTTTTTTTTATTCTTTATATGATAGTTAACAATATCCTTAATTACGATTTCAAGAAATTTAATTGTTTACAACTGTTTTTCAATCGTTAATTCCGCGCGCTCAAAAGTTTACTCGCTTACCTATAAGTATCGCCATCTCTCTCTGACTCTTACGCTGCGTCGGCCTCTCGGTGTTAAATGAATATACTTTCAATATTAGTGATTTTTCGTTGCAATTATCGTGAGTGCCATGTCATTTTTAGTTATTCCCAAGAAAAGAAAATATTCTGAAGATACTCTACCCTGTATTTTTTGTGATGATCCAAACAATACAGTGAAGAATCCGAAGCCTGATACATATATAACTGTACAACGTGCAGCTCATCGACGAAACGATGACACCGCTATCCGTTTTGCAAATTTGTTTAATTCTTCTCTTGACAAACAAACGTTCTCATGGCATAGAACTTGTTATGCCAGTTATTGTAAGAAAGCTTGTAAAACCAAAGCATGTTATTGTAAAAAAAATAATATTAGTTGTATACTTTTATGTTGTTGTGATTCAGTAGAATGTGAAAATATAATATAGAAAATAAATAAATACTTGTTTTTAAATCTTCTCACATTATTTTATACTTCTGCATGTATAACCTTTGTTTGAAGAAGTTATAGAAGGTAAGTACTTTCTATTTTAATGACAAAAAGCAATATAAACCCATAAAAAGAAATTTTAATTATCTGTTCCCCTTCATCCTTAAATAACTTTTTAAAATCTGATTTTAGAAAAAAATTTATTAATAACAAATTGTAGAGCATTTAATTATTGATAATATTACTCTCCTAAAATATTCTTATAAAATTGATAGTTTAAAAGATAAATGATAAATAATAATTCAGGACACCGAGAGGCCGACGCAGCGTATGAGTCAGAGAGAGACGGCGATACTTATATGTAAGCGAGTAAACTTTTGAGCGCGCGGAATTAACGATTAAAAAACAGTTGTAAACAATTAAATTTCTTGAAATCGTAATTAAGGATATTGTTAACTATCATATAAAGAATTAAAAAAAAATATATAATTTATATTTTTTTTTTTTTTTTAATATATTTTTCATGGGTCAAAAGTATCCAAATTTGAGATTTCATCGACCTTTAAAAATTCATATCTCGAAAAATAACTTTACCGTAATAAGCCATAGGACTTTTTTTAATTGTATTTCAACAAAGAATACAAAAAAAATTTGTCTGGTTGAAAAATAACAATTCCTTGTAATTGTTTAAACAATTTCGGTTTAAACAATATGGCACGGGGTTGCCCCATGGCAACATGCATTTATATAATTAGTAGGGTAATTTGAAGGGCATCGCATAAAAAAATTGAGGTGGAATAATTTTCGGTACTCATGCGCCGATTACTCCTGGACTAAGTGGATCGAGATTAAATATTTAATTGTTGAAAAACATGATTAGTATGTACAAAGACATTTGGTCATAACAGTACAGTCATTTTATCGGGTGTTTTTTTAGAGTGATAGAACTTTAAATTGAAATAAAACATATTTAAATTAAGATTGAAGCCATATTTTTTTTTATTCGAAAGATAATTTCATGACATTTATGTTTTAAAAATGATTTCCGGCATATGTCCACCACGACTAGCTCTGAGGAACCGCATTCGACTAGATCAATTTGGAACCACTTTTTTGAGTAATTCAGGCCTTATTTCATTAATAACACGAGTTATGTTGGCTTCCAAAGCGTCTATTATTTCTGGTTTATCAGCATAAACCAATGGCTTGACTTACCCCAAAGAAAATAATCCAATGGGGTATGTCGCATGATCTTAGAGGCCAATTGATTGGATCATTTCACGAAATAATGTTATGGTTAAATATTTCTTTCAATAAATCAATTGTTACGGTAGCAGCATGAGGTGTAGCACCATCATGTTGGAATCAAAACACTTCTGGGTCAATACCATTCAAATTTTGAAACAAATAATCATTGATCATCGATCTGTAACGAGCACCATTCACTGTAACATTAGCTCCAGCATCGTTTTTAAATAAATGTGGACCGAGGATGCCTCCAGCGTGTAAAGCACACCATACAGTGCATTTTTCAGGATGCAATTCAACCTGAAGAACTTTTTGAGGATTGTTTTCACGCCATATACGGCAATTTGGCTTGTTAACATAGGCGTTCAACCAGAAATGAGCTTAATCACTAAACACAATTTTACGATAAAAAAGTGGATCAACTTCAAACTGTTCTAGGGCTCAATCAGCGAACAAACGACGCTTATTATGGTCAAGTCGCTTCAGTTCTTGATACAGTTGAATCTTGTATGGGTGTAGACCAAGATCTTCGCGCAAAATTTTCCATGTGGTGGATGCACAGAGTCCAACTTGTTGTGAACGTCGACGAATAGACAAATCTGGATCATCATTAACACTATGACTTACAGTAGCGATATTTTCTTCTATGCGTACAGTTCTTTGTCTTGTTGTTGTTGTTGTTGTTGCATCCAGTAGCGAAAATGTTGCCGAAATCTATCGAATAAGCTGCTCTGATGGACGATTTTGTAAACCATAAATTTCACGAAGTGCTCTATAAGTTTGGCGAATAGAACACTGATTTTGAAGATAAATTTCAACAATTTGTGAACTTTGTTGCGGCGTGAGTCTTTCCATGATAATTTGTCAATGCTTACTGAACAGAAATGTCAAAACAACATGGCTTCTACCTTCTGTCAAATCACAGTAATCCCTATCGAAAGTTCTATCACTCTAAAAAAACACCCGATATATAGCCAAATTTATTTACTAAGAGTTATTTATAATTCAGTCAGTAATGCAAAATGTTGGTTGAAATGTTTACATTATTCGATCAATTTTCTTGCTGAAGCTAGTTGTTTTTCTGTAACGAATTTTAGTGATAACAAGTTTTTTACGTTCAAGTTTCTTCAGCCTGTTTTGATATTGCCCTATTACATAATAAAGGGTTATCCATTTTATGCTTCCGAAAATAAGCGTAAATAAAACACTCTTTCATTTAGAATATCGATCAAATTTTTAAATGTCAAAGCATATTTATTCTGTTAACCTCCTATGAATTTTAATTTCAAAAAATTTTATTCAAAAACTTTCAGATTTAAATTAATGTCTTAGAAGCACTGCTTAAATTTAATAGACATATAAAATCAAAACTCATCAAATAATATCAAATGCAAGAAAAAAAAAGCTAACAAATATAAATTGTCAATTAAATTTTTATAATGCTTGGACCTTGCTATTATGTGTGGAATACATCATTTACATATCCTCCGAGTGATTTGTTGTGAGTTGTAAGAGAACAACACTCGATTCATGTGAGGTAAATTCCGATGACTCGCTGGCATATTTCGGGCATTATCTCAACAATCAACATCAATAGTGTGATGCTATTATATAACAGATCCATTGAAAACTAATATCACGACGCAGGCTCTTCTGTATCTGATCTGGGGTTGCTTCTTCAAAAAAAATGTATTCACTCAAAAACTGAAGGTAAGTAATCACTGATTGCGTCGAAAGTTTGCTGACTGAGCTCTTGATAACTTCGAACATAATCCTAATTTTGAGCAAAAGTGTCGTTATTGGTACGAAGACAACACAGAAGTGTCTCATGAAATTCTGTTGCATTCCGAAAAACTTACTGCGTAACCGTAAATGGCGATAGCTATAGGACCGTGCTACCCGAATCTCTATGGCCAGAACTTGAAAACATCAATATTGAAGAGATGTTGTTCCAAAAAGATGGCGCTACATGCCATACAGGTTTGGAGATAGGATCATCTCACGACGGATTTCGAAATTGGCCGCCAAGGTCATGTGATTTAACACTTCTTAATATATTTGTCACTTTGAAGAGAATATTCATCAAGTTAGCGATCAATTACAGCCGAAATTATTACACACAGTAATAAGAAATTTAAAAGATCGGATGCGTCTGTGTTAATGAAGTCATGGTGGACATCTGGACAATATCTTATTCTGAACATAACTACATTATTCAGGTTTCAAAATAGAGCATGAGCTTAGTTCATATGTAAAACTTTTATTGTTTCATTTAACATTAAAATCCTATTATTTTTAATGGAGTATCCTTTGTCTACATCAAATTCGATTCACTTTTTTTAGTTTATTAATTGCAAACGTTTGCAAATTGTAATTAAATTCATTAATGAGGAGTGTGAACTAGTTCTAGAAATCGAGACAGTGTAACATACATCGGTATAAGAATTCTGTACTCAAATAAACTCGACAAGTTTTTGTCGATCACAGAGGCAAATTAGCCTTATCGAGTTTGTTTGAGTATAGAATTGTTATACAGATGTATATTGAACTTTCCAGATTTCTGGAACTTTCTATATCTATAGCTCATACTCCTCATTAATGATTTTTGGTAGAGATCAGCCAAATTAATTTATTTGTTGTTTATCTGTTGAAGAAAATTACGATAAAATGATCTCTTTCAAAGTGGAAAGTATCATTTTTCCTTCATTATTTTTCCACATCAATTAATTGACTCCAATCACTCGAATCAATCATCTTCTATTCGAATCGATTGAGTCTAACCTCGATAAGAGAAATGAAAATAAATACATGAATAATCCTGACTTATAAGAAGTTTTCTTGGAATCCTTATTTTACCTCATCATTCGCACTGGATTATCCGCATTTAATTCCCACGAAGACATCAATTACCATGAATAAGAGAAACAGGAAAATTGGCGTAGCTCTTATCTCGATTGAATCTGTTTCTGTGTGGAAAAGAAGAGGCCATGAATATCTTGCCTTGGGTGATTGTTCAAGATTTTATTTCAGATAAACATAAACTATGACCGCAGCTAGATTTTTGCTACTATAAATTACGATTCCACAGAAATTGAATCGAATTTAGAAGTGTTTTTTGAAGATTTCGACTCAGGAATTATTATCAAATTGATACTCGTTTAACTGGTTACAGCATTCCACTAATTACAAGTATTTTATTAGTTGCTAATACTCATTTGTTCAATTTTTCTTGAGGATATAGAAAAATGACAGCTGTTTCCAAAACGATGAAAATAAGACACCGAAACAGGAAATTTCAATTCAATTCAAAGAATTTATTCAGGAAATGTACAATGAATGGATAATTCTGAAACACTGTATCGAAGGGCACTTAGGCAACTTTTACATAATTCCTCACATTTTATGATAAAATTTGAAGTTCAATGACAACAGTTATTCATACAGTTCTTTGAATATCTAATGGTATTTTAATGAAGGATATTTCATCATGAAGAAACTCATGGATCTGATGTATTTGTGAGCGTGTTACAATGAAACGAAAGGTGGTGTAGTAGAAATTATTATTTTGAAAAAAAAATATTTATACCGGTTATAGATTATTTTTCTATTTTTTCAATAGCTCTTCTGTAGAGTGTTTCAGGATTATCCATTACGGACATTTGAGCGAAACGATAGCATGCTGTTCCCTGAAGCAAATGTGAAAAAAGTACGTTAAATTTTATACCTTATGTATTCCAAGTGACAGAACATGGTCTCTTCAAAAATTATAAAAGACAAAATAAATATGGAGCATGAACACCACGAGTAAAGATGCTTGTGTAAAGTCGGTACATGCCAAGAATCTGATTATACAGCTGTTTATGGGGAATTTATTTCCAAGATACTTGAAAAATTGTCAGAATTCTTAAAATGGTTTTGATTCCTAAGAACACGCCTCTGAATCACATTCCATGTACGAGTCCAAAGAGTAAAGATTGGTAATGTTTTGTCTTTCCAATATATTGCTACCTGAGGTGTGCCTCAATGTAGTGTATTGGGACCTCTTCTGTTTTTAATTTTTATTGATGATGTGCCCGAGAATCTGTCGACCTGCTTTGGGTTGTTGTTAGTTGATAAATTCAAGTTATTTAGAATTATTAATAATATAAATTATGTCATTGTTTTCAGAATGCCTAGGATTTAAACCTGAACTGGTTTAGGGCGAAGAGAAAGGTTGTTGTTACCAACAAATACTGATTTAAAAAAAAATGGAAACAAATTGTAGAAATTACTATGTTTTACTACGACAAAAATATATATTACACATTTTCTTTTAACCCGAGTTTCGGGAAATGAACTATCCCATCATCAGACAACTGAAGACCTAACAGTGGTACAGTGGTATTTGAACAAAAGTGATAAATATTTTGAATATTTCAACAGATTCTAGGTAACACCTAAACGAGGTTTACAATCGGAACGTGATAAAAAACCGTGTTAGAAAAGAGGGGCCTTCTAACAGATATCGGAATGTCGGCAATCGACAAAGAAGGTTGTTAAACAGATGGTACCCATTTAAATATCTCAAATAATTTTTGGGGTTACATAGCTCCGTACAGTCATTCATTATTTTTACATTATTTTGTTGTATATCTCAAATATTTTGATTTACAAAGTTCCATACAGTCATTCATTATTTTTTACATTATTTTTATTGTGAACGGGTGGCAAAAGCTCATTCTTTAGAAAACAGTAATTCCTTTCGACAAAAGAAAATCTTAAGAAAATTTTACATGTAGATTCAAAAGAAAAAAACTTCATCATTGAAATTTTCAAATTCGTTCACAATAAAAATAATGTAAAAAGTAATGAATGACTGTATGGAGCTTTGTAAATCCAAATATTTGAGATATACAACAAAATAATGTAAAAATAATGAATGACTGTACAGAGCTATGTAACCCCAAAAATTATTTGAGATATTTAAATGGGTACCATCTGTTTAACAACCTTCTTTGTCGATTGCCAACGTTCCGATATCTGTTAGAAGGCCCCTCTTTTTTAACCCGGTTTTTTATCACGTTTCGATTGTAAACCTCTGTACCACTATTAGGTGTTACCTAGAATCTGTTGAAATATTCAAAATATTCATCACTTTTGTTTAAATACCACTGTACCACTGTTAGTTCTTCAGTTGTCTGATGATGGGATAGTTCATTTCCCGAAACTCGATTCACAAGAAAATGTGTAATATATATTTTTTTTGGTAGTAAAACATAGTAATTTCTACAATTTGTTTCAATTATGATCAAATACCTAATAGCAACGGCTGAAACAATTCAGTATCAACAAATACTGTCTTGTTTCCTTTTCTCGGTGGATCAATGTACTTATTGGAGACTATTATTATTTATATCAGCGGTCAAAATGTTCAAGGCTGTACGGAAGTTAAAGATTTGGAAGTTCTCTTTCAGGACAATTTTAAGTTTATCAGTTACTACAACTACATCTTTAATAGAGCACACAAAGTATTTGGGTTCCTTATACATGATGGCAATAATTTTAGATTCTGAACGATCAAGCTTTATTCTTCTCTTGTAAGAACATTACATATGGTATATGGAGTAATTTTCTAACATTTATTTTTGGAAATGCTTGAAAAAAATGTCACATATCCGTTTATATTCTTTTATAGATCAATGTTAGAAACTTGGGTTCATCGTGTGTTAAGAGAGGGACTCAGAATTTAATATATTATATATTGTAAATAATTCAAAATATTCTTGATCCAAGGTTTAGGAGGCTAGTCTAAAATTGGAGCATTATATTCTTTCAAAACGTTTCTCGTGATTCTAACTGTGTATGTAGGAGCATCATCATGCACAGGATGACTCAACAAAATTTCTATGTGGAAGCACTGCACTCTCAAAAATATTTTCTATATAATCGTTGGCTATCAAAGAAGGTCAAGCAAAGTAAATTCAGTTGCACGACCAAACTCTTCCTATTCATGCTGAATTCTTTGTGTAGCTCTAGATGCCTTCTAAAAGCTTTCTATTTCACAATATGATTCTTTATACTACTCTGTCAAGAAAGTACCGGGAATTTTCAATTAAAACAACATTTTTACATTTAATCGTCAAAATTTATTGGGTCGCCTTCAAAATAGGCTTCATTTGCTCCAATACAACTATGCCAACGGCACTTCAAATTATCGAAACATTTTTTATAGGCGCTTTCCGGGATGGACTTTAGCTCTCGCGCCGAATTTTGTTTTATGGCTTCAATCGACTCAAAACGGGTGCCACGAAGGGGCAATTTTAGTTTTGGGAAGAGGAAAAAGTCGCAGGGGGCCAAATCCGGCGAATACGGTGGTTGCTGAAGCACGTTTGTTGAGTTTTTGGCGAGAAAGTCAGTCACAATCGTAGCTCGGTGAGAAGGCGCGTTATCGGCATGCAAAATCCATGAGTTGTTCGCCCACAAATTTGGCCGCTTCTTACGGATACGCTCACGCAAACGTTTCATAACGCCTAGGTAATACTCCTTGTTTACCGTCTGACCCTCTGGAACGAATTCGTAGTGCACCACGCCACGGATATCGAAGAAAACAATGAGCATCACCTTCATTTTCGAGCGGCTTTGGCGTGGATTTTTCGGTTTCGGCTCATTTTTTACCACCCATTCCGATGATTGCTGGCTTGTTTGCATATCGTCTCGTAGACTCAGGTCTCATCAACAGTTATAATGCGTTCCATGAATGTAAAATCGGAATTACAGCGATCCAGCATGTCTGAAGCAACCTGTTCGCGATGACGTTTTTGAAGAACATTCAGGTCTTTCGGTACGAGTCGTGCGGCCACCTTTCTCATGCCCAAAATATCAATCAAAATCGTACGTGCGGACTCGTGGGATATCTTAAGATCATGTGCTATCTCTCTCAAGCTGGTACGACGGTTTTCCAGCACCCTTTCCTTAATTTTATCGACGTTATCTTCGATCGAAGCCGTCGATGGGCGACCACTTCACGACCGTCCTTGAAGGCTCTGTACCACTGATATGCACGAGTTTTCGATAGAGCATTATCACAAAAGGCCTTTTGCAACATTTTCAATGCATCGGCACACGAAAATTCATTTGCAACACAAAACTTTAAACAAATTCTTTGCTCAACGTAATCACCCATAGTAAAAATCGGCACGCACTCTGACATCGACTGACTTAATCAGCTGTTGCAAACACACTAGTTGACAGATTCCGCTCAAGCTTGGCATAGTAATTAAGGACAGTGGTAACAACCTAGGAAAAAAATTTTTTACCTGCCTCATTGCCCCGCCAGATTTAAATCGATAATTCCCGGTACTTTCTTGACAGAAAGTATATATCATTTTTGCATGCTTTCTACTAAATTAATCATATTGGTTTCCCTCACTTCTGTGGATGGTATGTTTGGAAATACGCACGTTGCTGCTTCTCTTTGAATATCTTGGTATATTCGAGTTTTCATTCTTGATCCATTTTTCAGGCTATAACTTTAACGATAGCGAAACCAGATGCATAAAATAACGTTTTGAGTACTTTCCAAAGCAGTGGCCACATCAACTCTCTCAAGCATTTCTACAGCTTATAACTTATCGTTTCTGTTAATTGCTGTCTTGGCATGTTTTTATAACTATTTGTGAAAATTTTCACTGCGAAATAGCTAAAAAACACATGATAACACTAGGAATTTTATAATATTATTTATTTCGCTCTAATTCAGGATTAGCATTCCTTCTACCTTATTACTTTTTCTACAACAGAATAGTTTTAGGACAAGATGAAATTGTTTTTGTGACATGTACATGAATTGTAGATAACTAACCCTTATGAAACACAACTCAAGTCTCTTTAAAATTCAAATTGTTAATTTTCAAGTATTTATAATATTCCCATATTTTGAGCACGTGTGCATGTAAATATCTTATAATTTTCTAAAAGATGCAAATTCAGGTGAAAAATGAGACAAGTTGGTTATGTTAATTTGATTCATGAGCACGCTTCAGGAATTTCAGAATGTGTTTCTATATGTTTTAGTTACATGATACGTAACATTCAACTCAATTTAGTCTGATGCGTGGTTTTATTACCGTGGAATTTCAGTTACGAAATGTGTAACAGAGAGGATTCGAAATAATGATATTACTTAAAATATACATGAGAATTGCTCTTTGAGTGGCATCTTCAACGAAGTTTGTTGGAGCACGGTGGGTTAAATTGGTAATATCGTTGATATATAGAGGTGTATATTCTGATAGCTTGAATAATATAAGAAATGTATTATTCAACTGGCCAATCAATGCAACTGCTACAAAAGTGTTCCGAAACTGACAATAAAAACATCACAAATATTTCAAAGTCATCGGACCAACTGAAATTATTCAAATGGTACGGTAAGGAATAAGGAAAATGCAGAATCTTTCAAACTAACAAGAGTTATAAAATAAAGATCATAATATTCGGGGATATACGATAAAGTGGAATGACATTCAAACACGAAAACTGCCCATTTAACGTGGAGTACGAACATGCTGCGTTCTATCACCAAGTGTCTTTAACCTGTAGATGGAAGAAATATTCAGGCAGAAAGGTGTTAAACTTGGCGGAGAAACAATCAGCAAAATTAGATATGCCGACAATACAGTAATTCTTGCTGGCTTTCTAACATCGGTAAATCTGGAGATCGAAGCAAATGGTCGGATAGATATCAAAATCAATACTACAAAAACAGAGTGGATTGCAAACGGAAACATAAAACCCACATTAAGGGCAAATTTGAGAAGAGAAGATAGATGGCGTATTGTCAGCATAAAAGTGAGCACTACAGTATTTAAGAAATTTACTCATATAATGACTTCAAAGTATGAAGTACGACGAAACATAGAAGAATGGCGGTAAGGAGTCGGAAAGCGTCATGTGACGCTATGAAATGTATAATAATATAAGTATGAAGGGTAAAGGTTTCAACATTGAACCCTGTGGGACACCCAAAAGAACTGGTAAGAGATCCGAAGCTACAGTGATGAAAAAATAAAGACATTAAGCTGTGGTGCTATCGCTGGATTCTAAAAATATTACGCACACTTCTAACATGGACGTTCTCAGAATAATGAACTCAACACCACATATAAAGAGTAAAAAAACGAATAACTTTGAAAATATAAATAGAGAACCCTAATATTAGCTACCATGCCTTACAAAACATTGAAATATGGAAGGCAAAAGATGGAGAGGGCGAAAAAACTATGCTGGCTATATAATTTCATACAATGATGTGATCTACGGCCGAAGATATTGAACTTTTTCTGACGTTACTTATTCGTAGTTGAAAATAATTATAACAAATTCTTAGAATTCATTAGAAAAAATGTACACATATTTTTTACTTAGAGGTACTTATCCCATCTTCAGACGTCCGAAAAGTTAATAATATGCACAGAGATATCTGAAGTAGTGACAAAATAGTAATAAAAAACAAGTGTTATAAAATATCGACTCAGAACAGGGATGTTATTTGAACATATGAAAAATGTCTCAGGCAATGAGTTGCAAGTGCAGCAGTTTGTTTATTTATCTTGAAATTTGTTTTATATTCCTTGCAAGTTAAAGGCGATAATAATATCTAATTTTGGAAGACGTTGAATACTTTTTCACTTGCTTTAACGAAGTACGATGGGGAAATGAATATTTTGGAGTTTTTGGAGTTCATGATGGGATATATTTGATTTATGTATATTTCAATCATAATGTGATGATAGACAATCTGGTTTAATAAGAACAATTTTGAATTACTATAAATCAAATATTTCCCATAATATGAACTAGATATACCAAAAAATTCTTATCGTATTTCAATGTAACAAGTTTATTACAGATTTATGACATCTAAAATTTTCAATATATTTCAAAAACATCATAACATTCTGCCGACACTCTTATTCTTGTTATCATTTTTTGTATCGACCTACTTTAAATACCTCTATATCTTGAAGAAAGAGTAAGTATCTCGAAACTGTAGTCACAAAAAATGTGTGAATTTATTATGTTTTTGTAGCTACATAATGATATCTAAAAACTTGTTTTAACTATTAACGTTAAATCCGGTCGCAATGTCTATTTGTACATTCGTATTTTTATATTACCAGTAATCACACTTTTTCCGAAAGTAACTTTCCGTTACTATTTGGTAGTTGATCATAATTAAAGCAAAACTCGACTCACAAGATAATCTGTAAAATATATTTTTGGTAGTAAAACATAGTAATTTTTACAATTTGATTTATTCTGTTACGTAAGTATTGAAAGGTAAAATTAAAAGTCTTTCCAACAACTCATTACGATCAATTTTAGAGAAAATAAGCATAATTTATTACATCCTTTTTCAAGTTCTCCTCGGAAAAACGTCTTAAACGTCGTGAAAAATTAACTGCTGTAAATTCTAAGAGCGCATACTTTTCTCTGTGAGATAAAACGTTTTGTTTTAATTAAGGAGCTTCTTCCGGAGTTTTGAATAATCGTGTGTATTTATTTATATTTAGCCCTGACAAACGCCACAAAGCTGTTAAATTTCTTCATATTTTGGTACTAAATATATAGAAATCTTTTAGGACTTGAATACGATATCTGAATTTAAAATAATGATTTCTCATTAGATGAATAACAATAATCAAGACGGTCACAGATCCTGAGAATTAATATTCAATTTTTCTTAATAATATCGATGTATTATGAAACGAAATCTTACTTGAATGTTAGATTATTCACTATTTTTTTGTGAAAACGGTATCAAATGAGTATAGTATATAACATAGTAATAAAAAATAACAATAATAAATTATAAAGTTTATTGATCCTTTTGGACATTTTACAAATGTACTGGACAAGTCATTCATTTAGCTTACATTGAAAGAAAACAATATTATACTTAACGAATGGTGTCCATAAGAAACTCTTCAATACTATAGCCATTGTTCTCTTGAAAAGCTTTCCATTCATTGATTTGAGTCTACTGGGCAAAAGGTTGTATAGTTTATAGCCATGCAATTTGGTGAAGACTCATATGTAGTTGTTAAATGCCTAGGAAAGGCTATAATATCTGTCTGACGCGTTTCATACTCATGAAAATCAGAACATTTCCTTTATCTACTTACCTTAAATTGGATATAGACGCATGGATTCCAAACTGTCTTAAAGTCGGACGATAAGAATCTCGTGGCCCGAAGTTTGAATATAAGGCGATTAATTCGTTCCTGAGAAATAAAAACTCGTTGAAATCCCCCCGGAGAACCTCAAAGAACTACATTATATCCTAAGTGACAATATACAAAACTGTAATAAATGTCTACAGGGAGACAACTTCTGAGATGAGATAAAGCATAGTTAGCTTTGTTTAGCTCGTTAAGTCTGATGATGCCACCTTAGGTTACCATCAACATACAGTCCCAGAAATTTCACGACCTCTTTCGACTCCATTACTCCTTTTTGATTTTCTATGATCAGAGGTTCTACACTTGGATTTTATTGGTTCTGAAACCCAAATATAACTGATTTAGTTTCTAGATTGAGAATAAGGGCGTTTCAGTTCTTCCCAACTTTTAGCTCGAATCACGATAGAAGTATCATCGGCGAACATAATCGATATACAAGCCAACAAATATGCAGGTTAAGAGTAAAAATAGAAGTGAACCTAGGAAGGATCATTGAGCATCACTCAAGTCGTTGCTGAACTCGGTTGATCAGTTGCCGTCTAGTCTTACAAATATTCTGCGGTCTAATAAGAAACTCTCAATCCAATCCAGGGGCACGCCTCTGAATCCCATCTGGTATATCTTGTCCAAAACGAACATATGTTGGAGAATGTCAACCGCTCGCGACAGATCAAAAAACATACCTGCCACGTAGTCACCGCCATCCAGGCTGGTGTACACAAATTCGAAGAATTCACAACTGGCAGTTTGGGTAGACTTACCAAGTGAAGCCGTGTTGTCGGCTGGATAATATGGAATGTTTGGTCAAATAATTGTACAAGCCATTAAATTTTGCTTTAAACCACTTATATAATGCTGATGCACGGACTGAAGCTACTTGGTCATTACATACATTATTTGTGTGCGAATTCATCTGGAGAAGAGCATTCTGAAACTGATCCTCATTTTCTTAAAAAAACCATCTTCACAGATAAAGCTCATGTCTGCCTTAAAAAGCTTTGTCAACAAGCAATTGCCGTTTTTAGTGCACCTTAATCCAGAAAGCTTCTCATCTACATAAGCTTAATTTTTGGACTAGTTCATGGCGTAGTGCCGATATCGAACTCTATATTCTTGGAGATAAAATTTCGGTTCATATGATAAAAACTTATAAATCATCCCTACATAGCGTGAATATGTGCAAGTTTTTCATTTTTATTATGAAGGGTGTTATAAAAAGAAGAATCCATGTTATTACGCGGCGATATTCACAGTTAATCAACTTTTAGCGAAGAAATTACTCCCGTTTTACCATAAGCATAAGGAACTGATTTCTCTTCCATCTGATGTATATCCTACATTGCCCCCCAGGCATTAGATCTTGACGTGATGGGGGCGCTCTCTTGACTAGGACCCTAGATTCGTCCCGGCGAATTGGAGGGTTAAGTCTTGGTGTCTAACGTAATGCCATTTAGCGCCAGTCACTGGACCTGTATGGTGGAAGATCTCCGAATGGGGCCCTAGTTTTACTCAGGTGAAATGGAGGGCTGAGCCGGTTGATTAACTCAGTGACAAGGTAGTCTGTCGCAGCACAGGGCTTCTCCCTTAAAACTAGCGTACTCTACCCTATCGCAGTATAAATCTCCGGATTCTGTGTAATGGCCGAGTGCGTTATGTAGCATACTGCGTTACCTCGGGGGGGGGGGGTCTTGCCCTCAGGTGTTACTTGTACCACCTGGCCACCCCAATTGGTGTTGGACTCGAGGGGGCAGTGGTTGAAAGTCCGCATGCTGGACTAGGGGGGTATTTCATTTATCTGTTCGCAGACCCCCATTTTCGGGATATTCTCATGAAACGACTCGGGGTTTAACGGGACTTGACGGTTCGACCGGCCTGTCCTGGCCCCTGGATCTGTGCGTAACAATTTAGGGTTTGTGGATCTCGACGAAATGGCTCCGCCATTAGTACTTGACGCCAGGATCAATCAAATGACTTCACATGGGTTCGGTGGGTCAGGACGTATAGTCCGCTAGACGGTGCTCGTACCAGGATCAATTGTAGTCGTCAATCTTGAGTTTATCTTAGTTCATGGGACTGCGTTCGGGTGGATGGATAAGAATTCCCTCCGGCGGGTGAGTTGCGTCTCAAACCAACTCGGGTACTGACCTGCTGAGCCATTAGAGGTTGGATAGTGCTTTAGCTGCTACCAGTCAGACGGTTCTGGCTTTCGAGTCGGGGCCCAAACTGGAAGCTGGTGGGTTCATTTCTTCGGAGGGGTTCTCGCCACGCGCGATGATATGGCGTAATCCTTATCACACTTTCTACCTCTAGGGGTGGACTGTGCAGACTGCTTGGTAGTCACTTGGATAAGAGGACATTCCTCAAATAACCAATAACTATTCTGGTAGAATTCACCTGTATATCCTACATACAGGGAGTCTGTCGCAGCACAGGACTTCTTCCTTAAAACCTTACAGCAGTATAAATCTCCGGACTCTGTGTAATGGCCGAGAGCGTTATGTAGCATACTGCGTTACCTCGTGGGGGTAGAAAGTCCGTATGCTGGACTAGGGAGGTATTTCATTTATCTGTTCGCAGACCCCTTGTTCGGGATATTCTCATGAAATGACTCGGGGTTTAACTGGACTTGACTGTTCGACCGGCCTTATTCTGGCCCCGGATCAATCGTAACTTTTTAGGGTTTGTGGATCTTGACGAAATAGCTTAGTCGTTACTCCTTGGCGCCAGGATCAATCAAATGACTTCACACGGGTTCGGTGGGTCAAGACGTACAGGCCGGTTGATGGTGCTGGTACCAGGATCAAAAAAGTCATCAATCTTGAGATTATCAGAGTTCACGGGACTGCGTTCAGGAGCTTGGATAATAATTCCTTCCAGCGGGTCAGTTGCATCACAAACCAACTCGGTTACTGACCTGCAGAGCCAGTAGAGGTTGAATAGTGCTTCGTTGCTACCAGTCAGACGGTTCTGGCTTTTGAGTCGGGACCCAAACTGGAAGCTACTGAGCCTCTTCGGAGGGATTTATGCTTCGCGCGATGATATGGTGTAATTCTTATCACACTTTCTACCTCTAGGGGTGGACTGTGGAGACTGCTGAGTAGTCACTTGGTGAAAGAGCTATGCTCGTCATGCCAATACAAAAACCTAGTAGAATTCACGTGTATATTCCACACACGCCCCATGGCATTATGTCTTGTCGCGATGGGGGCGCTTGTATTCACTAGGACACTAGTTTCATCTCGGCGAAATGGAAGGTTAAGTCTCGATGCCTAAAGTAATACCATTCGCGCCAGTCATTGGACTTGTGTAGTGGAAGATCTTCCGAATGGGGCACTAGTTTTGCCGTTATGGTGGAATGGAGGGCTGAGTCGGTTGATTAACTCAGTGATAGGGAGTCTGTCGCAGCACAGGGCTTCTTCCTTAAAACTAGCGTACTCTACCTTATTGCAGTAAATCTCTGTCCAATAGCTGAGTGCGTTATGTAGCAAACTGCATTAACTCGGAAGGGTAGATACACACAGGTGGTACTTGTATCACCTGGCCACCTGATTGGTGTTGGACTCGAGGGGGTGGTGGTTGGAAGTCCGCATGCTGGACTAGGGAGGTATTTCATTTATCTGTTCGCAGACCCCCATGTTCGGGATATTCTCATGAAATGACTCGGGGTTTAGCGAGACTTGACGGTTTGACCGGCCTTGTCCTGAACCTGGATCTAATGCGTAACGTTTCAGGGTTTATGGATTTCGACGAAACTGCCAGTCCGTTGGTGCTTGACGCCAGGATCAATCGAAAGATTTAACATAGGTTCCTTGGTTCTGACGTACAGGCCGTGTTGACGGTGCTCGTATTAGGATCAATTGAGTTATCAATCTTGGGATTATCTTAGTTCATGAGACTGTTTTCGGGTGGATAGATAAGAAGCCCATCTGGCGTGTGAGTACTCAGGTACTGACCATGCAGAGCCAGTAGAGGTTGGATAGTGCTTCGCTGCCACCAGTCCAACAGTTGTAGGCTTTCGAGTTGAAGCCCAAACCGGAAACTAGTGGATTCATCTCTTAGGAGGGGTTCTCGCTTCGCGCGATGATAGGGCGTAACCCTCATTACATTTTCTGCCTCGTGGAGCAGAATGTGGAGACTGCTAACTACTCACTTGGTGAAAGAGCTGCGCTCACATGCCAATACACTAAATGGTAGAATTCACGTGTATACCCCACAAGGTTTCAGATGTTGGGCAATGTAGTAAATCCGAAACCCTTCTAACCCTCACCACAAGGAGTACACTATATATGCTTTACATACTGCTTAAGAATGTGACACAGAAAGTTATACATCCCAGGAGTCATTTCAGGAGTGCTTACGGGGGAAAAGTTTTGTTTTGGATTATCTGGAGGGACACTGTGACTGGCGACTTTGACTCAGGCTTTCGGAGCATTTATATGTGAGTTGCATGTTTTTGGTTCATTAAGTTCTTTTTTCTGTATTCATATGTAAGTATTGGGAGATGCGGTGTTATCATGGTGGATAGTAATCGAATTTTATCCAACACCTCAGCCGTAGCCTAAAGTTGGACAATATCATTCATGATAAAATATTAAGATGTGATAATTCGTAGATATAGGAATGAACGTCTCTTTCATTCCTTCAGTGTTTTCAAATTGCTCATTTGCTCAAGTTCTTAGATTGATTCAATTTTCTACGCGTGCACTGATAGATTTTCTCTCAACGTCTAATGAAAGGTGATAGTGCGCAAGTGCAATTTATGCACTCTATGTCGAACACATAATTTTCGCCATAATATTTATCACGTCAGAAATTCACGTCCTGACGAGCACATCTTAACATCTGCCATAGAATGGGTTTCTTGGCATTTCTTTACTATTTCTTGAATAGCATACGAGTACTCGTTCGGCCATATAAGTGGGCCGAAAAAATTACGAAATACTCTTTTACTTGAACGCCCATTTTTATTATAGTCTGTAATTACTTTTCCACGCTGTTCAATGCTTAACCTCTCCATAATTCAATCACCAAATAACAGAAAATGTTTAAACGAAAATATATACTCAAAATATTGTAAGACCTTATCTGCCTCAATAATTATTTTTCTTGATTCTTTAAAATTTCATAATTATTCAAAATACATTGTTTTTGTGTTACTAAATTAGAATGTACACATTTTCTTTTAATAAGGGTCAGTTCTAATATTGATATCGTTCTTTGCAGGTTTTAAGGATATCAAGGAGTTTTAAAACAATTGCAACACATATTACTTAAATTTCCTTATACTGGATGTCTTCGTCATAAAAAATAAGACTAAGAAGTATTATCTCATACTCACCGTTAGCTCCTCGTTCTCTGAAACCAGGATTGCCATATGTTGTAGGTTGCGTCGGCATTGATGCTTTCGTTGGATCTCCTCCATCTCTTCTTGCGAAAAGCATATCATATATGGATAAACCGAATAGGACGGAGTCTAGTATGATGAGGAGAATCTGGAAATTTAATTAATTTGAATTCACCATTTCATATGTGTATGTTACATTATAGAAATAAGTTTGTTTTCTGGGAATTTATTTATTATGGTATAGTTGGACGCTAGTTTCGAGGGATATAATATTTTTTGAAAGGGCAGAATTGATCCCAACTGAATTATTTCAACAAAACAATTTTGGAACAGTTGCGAAAAGTTACCTATAAAATTGATGTTACTATATCTTTGTATGGTCCGTCTAGAAAAGATACAGAATTTAATATTTTTCATAATTTTAATATACTTCTTTTTTGTAACATTCTAAGGCAAAAGTAATGTATGAAATAGGTTGAGCAGATAGTCGGCTATGGCCAAAGTTTCATGATAACACTAGTTGTTGACTGTCGACAATATACAATTTATGAAATAATGTCGCAACCAGAAAAAAAAAATCGGTAGAATATTTGTATAGAAAAGGTTTTCGAAACGTTAAAAAATTAGTGCATCTGACTGAACTGGGAAAAATGAGACAATAAAGAAGATAACAAAATGGCATGAATATGAGGCATAGACCAGTTTCAGGAAGACCGCGTGAGATTAAAGGAAACAATTTAAACGCTTTATTGGCATTAGCACGACAAAATTCGCGCCTGGGGTTGGCTAACAGATTTGGAAATCAACGAAATATAAAATGTCACTGAACAGAGCAGGCTACAGATCAAGGAAACCAACAAATATCCCTATAATGACACTTTTTCAAAAGGAACGAAGGATAGAATTTCGTCAACGTTTTCAAGAAGATAAATTTAATAATGTTTTAATATCTGATGAAAGTTGTTTCCAACTTGATGGAAATCCTGTTATCATTATAATAAATTAATAATGGTTTTGGGAGCAATATATCAACGTGTCTCTACGACTATCTGCATAGTTGATGGTACCATTAATAGTGAAAAGTATTGTGGCATTCTGAACGATTTTCTCCTTGAAACGGCGCATGCTTTATATCCAGAGGCGTTTTCAGCAGGATAATGCAAGATGACATACCTCGGCCTATACTCAAGCTTGGATGCAAGAACACCAAGTGACAACCATTATATGGCCAGCAGCTTCACTAGAGATTAGTCCCATTGAAAATATATGGGGACTAAAATGAAGATTGAAGTTGAACGAGCAGCTCCACGAAATAAAGATGATTTAATGCAGTCAGTTTTACAGTCCTGGACTACCATCACCGATAATTATGGAGGTGATCTCGTTTCGGGTGAACCTCCACGTTAAGTCAAGTGTTTGCAGTTAAATGGAGGTTGTATAAGTAAATGAGATTAATATTTTTTTATAATTTTCTAATTTAAAAATTAAAAATATATTCTAAATAATAACAATTGAGCTTTGTTTTTTCCGGATACTTTCTAGAGGGACTATATATACATGTGGTGATATTTCTGTTTTTCGGGAGCAATGGATAAAAATATTTTCATAGATACTCTTAGGTAATATTATAGATAAAATAATGTTGTTCTTTCAATTAAATCAAATTGGATACATAATATTTTGTCAAATCCTGTCCTCTCACAAAATAATTCAACATCCAATCATATTGGATACATAATATTTTGTCAAATCCTGTCATCTCACAAAATAATTTGACATAATAATCAGATTCATGAATTTCTTTAACAGTGAATTTATTTATTTAAACATCACTTCAAATCAAATACCAAAAATTCTTATGAATACCCAGCAGGGGACTCAGAAGTGGCTCTGAAATGTTTCTTTAAAATACAAACATTGATAACTATTTGATTACGGAGTAAATCAAAAATCATAATACTGAACTAGACGCATTGCTTGTTGAAAAAATTCATGAATAAGGAAAGATCCGCATGTATTTTATTACAGGTCCTGATCGTTTCGAATGAAATCATCATTTCAATATTTTTATGGATTTCTTTGTGAAAGATTTATTTGACTTTTATTTGACTTATTTGGATGGTGACTCATTTACTTTTCAAGAAGGGGCCTTTAGAATTGTTCCCTTCAGATAACGAGAAAAAATTTCACATGAGTTCTGTTATTGAATGGAAATCTATTTTAATTGAATAAGATAATAATTTTTGAATCGTGGAAATATCTTTATTAGCTTCTTTAATTTGCATAAGTTATGAAAAAGAACAATATTCCAAAATTAGAAGGTATAATAAAAAAATATTATTTCACAATAACCAAAAATATTATTTTATATTAATATATCCACCATTATTATTAACCCTTCAGCCTAAAAATTGTTGTTTAGAACCTTCCGAGACCTGAAAATGTGTCCATCGAATGTGAAAATTTCATAATGTATTTCCTTATTCAGAACAACTGATTATATTGTTGGAACTCGCTACTAGATACTGGTGCTAACAGTGCATGAAAAATGGGATCAGTTGGCATACTCCGTTCAAAAATTATCTTGGAGATAATTAAATGTTCACCATTATCAAATAGATTAAACTATTCAATACCATTATTTTCAAATTAGGTCGATGACCTACGTGAGAGTGTTTTCTCCAAAATATCTTACACAATGTTTGATAATATTGTGAAACTGTTAAGTATGAATACAAATTTTCATTTTATAATATTAAGTTGAACTCACATGAAGAGCGATACTGTCAATATATGTAATGAATTCTCAGCTTCGAAAAAAAAATTGCTAGGTTCTGCTGTTTGATGGTATGATATTGCTCTTTAATACTTTTCGAACATATTAGAGTTATCTCGAAAATTTCATTTGTTTTTCAAATCTCATCAGAAATTGAACTATAATATTTGTATTTTTGCTGCCAAAGCTGTAAAAGTGGACTTTTTCTGCCTAGAGAAGAAGAGTGCATTGCTCACAGTAACAAACATAAAAAAGAATATTTTGCGTGGAATGGAGATCCATTTGGAGAAAAAACCGTATTTTTCACACCGCTAAACACCAGCTGCAGAATTAAATCTCTGTTTTTCTACCTAGTAAAACACATGATTATTGTAATCATGAAAATAATGAAATTGCAGTCAACTGGTTGGAAGTTCCAATTTAAAATTAAAAGTAAATACCAGAGATCAGAAAAAATTTCAATAAGTATATTAGAAAATATAGATTAGATGGAAATTAAATCATAACCTCTCTGGAAAAACATTTATTCTTCATTTAATGGCATTGTGTACATACATGTATACATGGATTTTTCCATTGCTATAAAAATCCAAGAAATTCTACAGAAATAATAAAATAGAGTCCGTCTAGAAAGTATCCGGAACAAACAAAGCTCAATTGTAATTATTTAGTATGTATTTTTAATTCTTGAATTAGAAAACTATAACAAAATATTCATCTTATTTACTTATACAACCTCCATTTAACCGTGAACACTTACTAAATGTCGAGGTATACCCGAAACTAGATCACCTCCATAATTTTCGGTACAGGTCTGTGAAACTCTAAAATTAAATCACCTTTTTTTCGTTACGCTGCTCGTTCAACTTCAATCTTCATTAGTCCCCATATGTTTTCAATGGGACCAAGACCTGATGAAACTGCTGGCCATGAAATGGTTGTCACTTGGTGTTCTTGCATCCAAGTTTGAGTATAGGCTGAAGTTTGTCATCTTCCATTGTCCTGCTGAAAATGCCAACTCTCTGGATATAAAGCATGCGCCGTTTACAATGCCACAATACTTTTCACTATTTATGGTACCAACAACTATACAGAGAGCCGTAGCACCTCGCTTAGATATTGGTCCCTAAACCACTATTTAGGTGGAAAGTTTGAACGGTAACAGCTTGTTTTTATTGAATTTTTTAGTGATTTCCACCAAGTTGGAAACAACTTTCATCAAATATAAAGACATTATTAAAATTATCTTCTTGAAAACGTTGACAAAATTCTATTTTTCGTTCCTTTTGTAAAGGTGTCATTAGAGGGATTTTTTGATTTCCTTGATATGTAGCCTTGTCTATTCAGTGACATACGGACGTTTTCTGGACATACTCTTATATTTCGTTGATTTCGAAATCTGCTAGCCAATTTGCGAAACCCCAGGAGTGGATTGTGTCATCCTAAGGCCAATAAAGCGAAATTGCCTAGCCTGCAACAAATCCAGAAATCCCCCAAAAATCACATTCTGTGCTTTCCAGTGATAAGATACAAAGTTTTATCAACTACACCGCAACAACTCCCCCAAATTGGGCAAACAATCCCAAAACTGTATATTTGTAATATATGCATTTAGGCTGAAAATAAACCATTAATTAATGCCAATTATACATTCCTCTCTCAACCCTATTTGAAGTATGCTTAATTGAGAATTTGCATACCAATTTGTTAACGTTTAATCATTTACTAGGAAGAATTCGAAAAGGTTTCTCTACCTACCAAGTAATTCTCTACATTTTCTTACCAATGAGTCTATAAATAACCACAATTGAAAATTCAGCATATGAGGAGATTTTTCACGAAAAAATTCATGCAAATACTCTACATACTTTGTTTCATGAAGAAAAGAAAAATGAAATGTTTCGTAATTGAACTCTCATGAAATTTTTTTCTCATCAGAAATCATCGCTCTCCCGCTTCCATATATTACTCCAAACGGAAATCGTTTATCGCGATAAAGTGTTTCTGATTGAACAAATTTGGCGGTCACGAAATCATTCATTTCTGGGAATACTGACTGGGCCCCAGGCGCATGAATAATTTATTTCTTGTAGAACGTGCCTTAGTATTTTTCGGAAAAGCAACGCTTCTCCTGAAATTCAATGCGATATTGTGACACCAGCGGGAATATTCTTCTCATTAGCGTTGGTGTCGGGTGATCATAAAAAAACTGCATGTATTTACGGATATTCGAAACAAGTATTGATTTTTAGATCAATAAAGTAAATAAAAATAACTTGGCTTAAGTTTCACTGTTTATTGCATGTCTGTTGACATATATGTTTCGTTTATTTAGCCTATTTTCAAAACTGAAGAGAACAGAAATTAAAATCCCATTTATAATAGTAGGGTAGACAACAGGTATAATTTTGAAGTGTGAAAATAAGCTGTTGGTCCGGTCTTAATATTTTACAGATAAAAGCAATGGTGATAAATTAAATTCAAGTTGTTCATTTGTGATTAGTAGCTTCTTTCCATGTGCTAAAAAAAATTCCAAGCTTTCTTAAGGTCCATTCTTCAGCTTTTATTCCCTACGCGTAAGATCTCAGTTCTACTGAGATCTATAAAATGGTTGTTATTTATACAATGTTCCGAAAAACCAGATGTTATTTTATTGTGCAATATACTTTTTTTGTCTTCTTCCGTCCTTATGTTTATAGATCTTCCTGTCTGACCTATGTAAAATACAAAGCATTCATTACAATATAATTTGTATATACTGCTTTTTTCACACGTTTCACGAACAGTTGTTGCTATCGACTAAGAGTGAACCTAAGTTTTTCTTATTTGTACAAATAGTATTAATATTATTTTTATTTAGTCTAGTGCAAATTTTATTACTTATTTGTGGTAGATTATGCTATGGAATTTTTCTTCTTCTTTGGCCTGAAGGATACGGTCAAGAGAAGCTAGAGTTTTTTATGCTGTTTCTTAAAAAATAGTCTATATATTATAATACGTTCGTATTGTAACCATTGTTCAACGCCAATGACTTCAAAACATTAATTTTTTTGTTAAAGTTTTCTATTGAGAGAGGGGTTGATAGTTAATTATGTATAAAGGCGTGAAAATGGGACATTTTCATTTTATGATGGTGGGAACTGTTCTTATTTATTAATGAATTTGTGTACGTGAATTTTTTGAATATGTCAAATTCAAGGAAATTAACATTGTGATCAGAGTATCTGAAAAATTCATTGATATTTGGAGATTTTAGATTTAAATAGTGAATTTGACAGAATTGAAAAATGAATTTAAAAAATTCAAAAACATTTCTATTTGTCCTAATCAACTTCAGAATACATCAACATATCTTTTCCAATAAAAAACTTTTTTTATCAAATTATCTTATGAAGAAAAGATTTCATTTTTAAATGGGTCAAAATTCCGCTCAATAGGGAGGCCGTTTAATTGTTGATAAATTTTATGGTTGATTTAAAATAACTTTGTGTGAGGCATATTTCAAGGAAATAAATTCACAACATCGAATGAAACAAGTTTAGCGTTAGGGAGAATTTTTGAAGTTTTTTGTTGTTCTGTGAGCTGCATAGTAATTTCGATAGAATATTTAGTGCTATATTGTACCAAATTTGGTAAAATAATGTTGAGATGTTTACAAATTTTTGACGCGGGTGAATTTATATGAGAAACAATGAGCTTCTTAGGACAATCTGTCTTGTGTAGTTTTGGAAACTATTCGATTCATAAATTCTAATGTAAAATTTGTGTCTGAAAGGAAATTTGGACCACTTTTGATGGCCTGTTGTTCGCAATTCAATTTAATTTTTTAGAGATTCAGTGTTGCTGTTAGTAGAAAATGTATACATTAGTTCTATGTCTAACAAATAATATTTTTCACATGACATGAATTGTATATATGCAAATGTATATATACAATGCATATATAAAATTCATGTCATGATGTGAAAAATATTTTTGCTAGACATAAAACTAATGTATACCTACATTTTCTACTAACAGCAACACTGAATCTCTGAAAAATTTAATGGAATCAGTAATCATCTTTGCTTATAAATATAAGCAATTTCATCTTCATATTTCATATCTTCATATATATTATACAGAACAATCTACTACACAAAGATTATATAGAAATTCTTGAAAAGAAGGACAGAATGAAACAATGATTGAATCAGAACTTTAACTTAAGAGAATTGATTCAACCTTAAAAAATGGGTCTTATCAGGTATGTGCTACATTCGGATTTATATAAATCATGAAAGATTTCTTGACTTACCAGACAGATGAAACAAACCACACATGTCTACAAAAAAAAGCACGTACTCAAACATAGAAAACACAGAACAGATCTCATTCCTCCCAAATAATGTCCAATCATACAGATACCAGTACTTGAAAAAGAGTTTATAATTTAGGAAATGTTTGTAGATTGTTGACTCTATATGAATTCAATCCATAATCGTGAAGCTGAAATGAATAATGAGTGCCAATAGCTCAGTGATTAGTGCCTTGGTCTCAGATTAAAGTCTCGTTTAAGTAGGGAAGAAATTTTTTAGTTGGACAGGTTTTGGCCACCAATTCAATTTTGTGTCGAAAATTAACAGTGCTTTGATCTTAAGTGGCGTAAGGACGCAGAAATAAGGCCTAACCAGGACACAACTAAACTCCTAACACACACAAGCTGAAAACGCTTCTGAGGGATCTTCATAGAACATCTAGAAGTATTAGAATATAACATATCCCTCAGAAGCTTTCAAGCTTGTGAAAGTAAGAACTATATAATTAACACAAAATATTTTTAACTTCCAGGAGAGAACTTTACATAATTACCGAATGTTAAGTTCAATCCTGAAATTGTTCACGAAAATCCTGGTAGCAATGATGATTCAACACGTGACCATATCAAAAGAACAGCAAGGATTCAGAAAGGGCTTACAAACAAACAAAAGTATATAAGCATATGAAGAAGTTTCTATGTAAACGAAACGCGGCAACCCAGAATAATAAATGAAAATGAACATACATAAGTAGATTATTTCATCTTTTGTAGTGATTTAAGTTCAGTCCTCAACATTTATTTAAAAAACTTGGGAAAACGGCTCACGAAATACGAGCACACTCTTTCGGTACTTACAAAAAGCATAATGGATATTCAGTATCAATTGTAATCAAATATATTTTTTATGCGCCATTCAGATTTTGTGTCCGTGAATTACGAATATCCTAATGCAAATTGTTTTCTTTCTAGAATCTGTCCTATTGAAATCAATGAAATCTTATATTTAACTTTGTTGGGTTATGCATAAAATAGTATTTTCACCTTAGGAGTAAATGATCTTTTCCTCCGGTGCTTTGTAGCTCCTACGGTTTCAAACGCATCTCGACAAAAATTTCTGCTTTTTACTTTCTTGGTGTATAAATAATCTACTGTTTTTCACAGGGGTTCATGAAAATTCTATAGTATGATTTGAATGATATTTTGAAGAAATTATAAACCTCAATTTTGAACCTCAATGGCCGCCAGAGCTACGGTTGAAGGATGATATCATTTTCATAAAATTTTCCATCACTAATTCGCACATTCGCGGTTGTAGGTTAGGAATTCCATGTTTTAGTTCTTGAATCCATTGTGGAGCATTAACAAAGATCTTATCTTAACGCGGCTATCTAATCTAAGGGTGTTAAATCACAAGATCTGACTGGCCACCTGTGATCACCTTTTTGAGAAATAACACGTCCAGGAAACTTTTCTTGCAAAATTGCTATTGTTTTGTTACTTGTGTGGTACGTAGCGCTGTCTTGTTGAAAATGCATCGTACACATCGATAGTTGATGCCTGATTTTCGAATGAGTGAGGTCCAATCACACCGCCAGCCCAAAAACCGCATCAAACAGGGACACGTTGAGGATATAGACGCTTTTCAACGATCATTCTTGGATTTTCCGAGCCCCAAATGCAAAAATTTTACTTATGAATGTAAGTACGAATTTCCTGGATGACCATCATAGTTCCCCACATAAATTCCGCATTAGACCGATACAAAATATGATAACCCTTTCACGTGAAGATATAAGTGCCCCATCACACTATAATGCGATTCAACTCGTCATATCAAGCTTTACTCTCTGCGCGTTTCATCGCTATATCAAGATTTATATCATGTTTTTCCGAGACCCTTCGCAGCAGATTAAATTCCACAACTTGATGAAACATTTCACTCAGCGCGCGTCACAGAGAATTCTCATATGAAAAGGGGAAGAAAACTGGCGTACTGTTGCTGCCTGGATACACAAGTTTTCTGTGAATTTTCCCAAGCATGAGACAAATTTTCGTCCGAAATAATTTCGAATGAATTGAAAACTCGTCTCGTTTGCTCAGTTCCCAAAGAAAGATTAGCTGAATTGAAAGATTAATGGGTGAAAATATGTCATTTCTCCAAAAGGTTTTTGAGAAAAATTGAATTTTTTCCGTGAGAATATGAGTTTCAATGCTTCGGAGATATATTTAGATCGACTATTTCTGAATTTCCTGCTCTGAGAACATATTTGGGAAATAAGCTATGCATTCCTTGGAGTAACACAGTTTAATCATTTCAATTTTCACCTTCGAGTATAGCTAATGAGATAATAAATAGAGATTTGATAGAAGGATTAAACCTTTATTTTAAATATCATACAGATTTATTCTATTAACCTGCTGCAGATATTAATTTCAAAATATTTAATTCAAAAACTTTTTAAAATAAAAAAATATCTCAGAAAACATAGTTTCAATTTAGTAGACATATAGAATTAACACTCATTACAAAGTACCAACAGAAATAAAAGAATTCCAAGAAATATAAATTATTAATTAAAAATACTGAAAAAACACTTGAAGGATTCAAAATCTTGTTTCGTATTTTGTATTATGTAAACCAAATCCCTTTCCAAAAATCCAAGACATAACCTCAATAACCTATTCAAAAATAACTTACTTTGAATGAGTTCCTTCAAAATAATTCCTAAAACATGCAGCACATCTTCAAAAAGCAATTTAGAATTGAAAAACGATAACTTTTCTTTCCCATTTCATATTTAAAAAATGAAAACAATTAACAAAAAATATCTTACCAGATCAGCATTGTGTCTTCTTTTAAGAAAACACCAGAATATAGTGAACTTTTAAAAATCCTACGTATTCCATGTTCGTCACAGAAATTACACAAAGATTTCAAGGCATTTTTAGGATTCAGTTAAATCCAAATGATAATATGTACGAGTGGTAAACCAAAATATAATTTATATATATATATATATATATATATATATATATATATATATATATATATTATGTACAATGAAATAATGAAAATGGGTTTTTATTTGATGGAATTATTATTACAATATTTTAAATATCATACCGATTTATTCTGTTAACCTACTACGGATTTCAATTAGAGAAAAAATTTAAAAATGTAAAATATCATTTGTATTCAACCGAGTCCTAAAATTACCTTGCTAGCTTTGTGTAATTTCTCTGCCGATCATAGAAAACGTAGAATTTTTAAAAGTTCACTATATTCTAGTGTTTGTTCAGAGGAAATTTTGTTAATTATTTATATTTTTTAAATATGAAGTGGGATTGAAGAATTATGGTTTTTTTTATTCAAAATTGAAATCTTCTGAAGAGAAGATGTTCTGCATGTTTTAGGAATTTTTTTGAAGGAACTTATTTAATGTAAGTTATTAATGAAGAAGTTCGTGAGGTTACGTTTTGCATTTTTTAAAAGAGATTTGGTTTTCATAATACAAGATATTAAACAAAATTTTGTATTCTTCGAGTGCTTATTTAGTCTTTTTAATCAATAATTTATATTTCTTGGAATTATTTTATTTATAGGTATTGTATAATATAAAATAATATTGTCTATATGTCTACTAAATGGAAACTGAGGTGTTTCTAAGCCATTTATTCAATGTAATTCTAAAAAGTTTTTGAACTAAATTTGTATGATATTTAAAATATTGTAAGAATCCTTCTATCAAGTAAAAATGCTTTCTATCATTTTATTGTATAATTAGTATTTATATTTTGGTTCATCACTCATACATATTATCATTTGGATGTAACTGAGTCCTAAAAATACCTTGCAAGCTTTGTGTAATTTCTGTGGCGAACGTAGAATACGTAGGATTTTTAAAAGTTCACTATATTCTGGTGATTATTTAAGGAAAGACACAAGACTATTTTGGTGAGATAATTTTTGTTAATTATTTTCATATTTTAAATATGAAGTGTGACAGAAGAGTTATCGTTTTTCAATTCTTAGAAGTGCTGCATGTTCTAGGAATTGTTTTGAAGGAACTTATGTAAAGTAAGTTATTTTTCAAGAAGTTCTTGAGGTTATGTTTTCCATTTTTGGAAAGGGATTTGGTTTTCATAATACAAGATACGAAACAAAATATTGTATCCCTGAAGTGTATATTTAGTATTTTTTATTAGTAATTCATATTTCTTGGAATTCCTTAATTTTTCTTGGTACTGAGTGTTAATTATATATGTCTACTAAATTGAAACTGTGTTTTCTAAGACATTTATTTGATTTAATCCTGAAAAGTTTTTGATTAGAATTATCTTGAACCTAAAATCTGCAGGAGGTTAGCAGAATACATCGAAATGATATTTAAAATATTCGAGCATGGAGTTGAACAATCGTTGAATATGGTGAAAATTCCAGAATATTCTTGGAATTAGGATAAGGATACGATTAGATACGAAGATTTTGGTAAGATTTCAAATGAGTGATTGAACTGTAATTATTTTGCAAAAATTAAGGAGAATATCCATAACTTTCTGAGAACAAAGTTAAAATTTTCATGAGATATTTTCTAAGTAAGTATCACATAAGTATCGGAAATCGACCGAAGAAATAGTTTTGCTATGGATTATGTATATTAAAATATTCACGGACCATTTAAAATATTCTTAAGGATAAACAATAATTATTTGAAAAACAATCTACCGTTCAATATTTTATGCCTCGTTAAAAATTATTATTAGAGACATCGTTAAATTGAATTTGTTTTAGATAGGAAAATGTAGAATGTAACTCAAAAGAATAATCACATCATTCAAAATAAAAATTTCAAATCAACAAAATTGATTAAGTAAAACATTTCGAACCGATAATTCAGTCAAAAATATTGAATTGAATATAAATTTATGTTACTGCATTCAGTATACAAATTTGTGTTACTGTATTCAGATGTGTTGGATATCGTATTATAATACCATTTAGAATTAATCCAGTAATGATCTGTACTATTTCTTATATCAAAGAAAAAATGATCCGCCCACAAAACGCTAAATACTTGGGACTCCTGTTGGAACATGGAGACAGATTCATGGAGGTTGGTGGTATAAAACTCATGTATTACGTGAGAAGGTTTTGTGGCAGGATCGATCAGTTTCTAAAGCCTGCAAATTTCATCAACGTTCCCGCATAAAATTGAATATATTAAATTTTTAATATCGTAAAATATATATATTTCATAAAATATAGTTTATATAACATATTTTGAATAAAATAGCTCTCGTAAAGCGGGGAATTGAGTGAATATAGAAATTTCGACGAAAAAACTTGAACCTGCGTGTAATAATTTTACGTTTCCCAATCCATAATGACTACCAGTTCTGTCTTTATTGATCATTTAAAGAAAAAAAACCTAATAAATTAAAAATCAATTTGAATGTGAGTCAATACTGGTGAGTTAGATTTTGATCTTGTGATATATTTGAATCTGAATTCAATACATTTCTGAAGCGGTCTAGAGAAGGAAATAGTTATCAATTGTTGGAATTCTCGTTCAGTTATTTTTATTGGATCTTTCATTTCGAGAATATTGGATAATTTTGGAATAGTGGATTTTCTTGTATTTCTATGGTAATGAACATACTCATATAGTTTTTGTTAATATATTTGTATTAATACGTTTCATGTCGGGATGTAAATAGTTTTTCCGAGATATTGAAACATATTTTATGTTGATTGTATATAAGGACATCATTTTGATAGTTTTTGTATATGGTTTCAGTATATAATAATATAGAAGTTAGAATATATAATTCTGAGTTTAGTCATTTAAATTTTACTCCTATCCAGTATTGACTCATATTCAAATCGATTTTCAAATTATGAAACAAATTCATATAGAGTTTAAATATCCACAATATATTCCTCAATTATTTATTATTTTTGAAATTCAGGTTAATTTTCTTGTCATGTCATTATTTGAGGTGAATAATTTTTGTTGTTTTTCTGTGTTCAGAGATCAGATGGTTATACGTTGAAAGTAACAACACGTTGATCTTTTCTGACACTCTTTTTGGACACTTTACATCTTACTTCGAATTTATTCGTTCCAAGTTTCATCTTATTTGGTGAGTTAAATTTTGATCTTGTGTATATTTGAATCTAAATTCAGTACATTCCTGAAGAGATCTAGAGACTGAAATGGCTATCAAATAATGGAATTCTGGTTCAGTTATTTTTATTTGATGTATTTTGAGAATTTTCGATAATTCTGTATTTTCTTGTATTTGTATATTAATATACAAACTTATAAAGTTTTTGTTGATATATTTGTATTTATAAGTTTCATGTCAGAATTTAAAAAGGTTTTTTCCGAGACATTGAAAAATATTTTATATTGATTAAATATAAGGATGTCATTTTGATAGTTTTTGTATATAATTTCAGTATATATTGTAGATGTTTATAATTCTGAATTTAAAGTTATCTAATAAATCAAGTTTTCGAGCCAAATCTATATATTTCAGTTTAATTTTGTATTCGCCTATCATTTCACTGAATTATCGAAAATATATAATAACTTTTATAAGATCAAAACAGTATAGTGAAAGACTACAATTTAATTAATCTGAGCTCTTCAAAGAGCTTCTGGACACCTGAAAAAATAAGTTAGTGACTTATAAGATTCCATGATTGCTGAGGAAAGCAATACCTAGCTTTGTGGTTCACCACTATTATGTCTTGGATTCTGAAAGGTTCAGCTTGAAATATATATGAAGCTTGGCTTGATATCAAGCTTTTTCATCATGATCAAGTTTTCGAATGTATTAGAGGGTTGGAGAAAAAGGAATCCATTATTTTTTCGATAGATTCCTACAGTGATCTATATCTCGTTGAGTATCGATCGAACAATTTCAGATTTCTGTTCGTTATTAATGTGACATTTCACACTAAAAACATTCTTCCGCCAAGACTTTTATGAGAGAGGCATTATGCAGCTACCTCTAAAATGGCAATAAATTATATAATAAAACGGTGAAATATGTTGAATAAAGTTTTGAAGTTCACGTAAAATGGATATTGCTTCTTTCGACTACTGGCAATTTCAATAGATGTGATACGATTTGGCAGGTTACCCCTTCACTTCTTTCAAAGCAATCAAAAATTGGTTTCAAAATTGGATCGCCCCACAAGACAAGAAGTTTGTCCGAGACGGAATTCAAAATTTTCCTGGGAGATATGGAAAAGTAACAAGCAGTGATGGACAATATTTTGAGTTAAAAAACCGATCTAAAAGGCTCATGGTCATATTTTCACGAAAGTGTTGAGCGAGGAATCTATTTCTATAAAAAATATAGATTTAATGTACCATGAGAAATAAAATTTTTACAATAAGTCATACTCACTATTATATAAAACGAAGGTCCCCTTGATATTTGAAAGCCACTCGTTGATCGGTCATCCGTCTGCAGAGCAAACAGGCCCGCGGCAGCTATTGCCAACATTGCTGAAAATGATTAATTGATATTAATTTAAAGGGATATCAATTAGGTTTGAATAATTGTTTCATTATCGATTGACGTGGTGAATTTTTTATTGGCAGATTGGAAACTACCGTAAAATTACTCATTATTTATTTTCATATGCAATCAGAATTTATTGATCTTAAGAAGAAATCGTGAATACCTTTAATGTTTTGTAATTGTTCGAATTGAAAAATGTTTTCTGAAAATCCACATTTAAAAATGGCCGTAACTCCACAAACGGACATAATACAATTGTCAAAATTAAACTCAACTATCATTTGAATATAATTATTGATGTATCGTTGTCTTTTTTTGAAAGGGCCGAATTTCAAGAGGAAATCATTCAAGTTATTTTTATGTCATATCAAATATGGTCGAAATCTCGATGATTATTCTTCAATTTAACATTTCTTGATTTCACGATATACTTCAGGTTTTTCCATAAAATCCATTATACTTCCGTTATCCTTTGTAGCCTCATCAAATTTGACCACATATCTGGAACGGCATTAAATTTTCTACGACCTAAGAAATACTATGTTTCAAAAAATTCTCATTGCGGGAGTGGTAAGGAGATGAATATCACGATTCTGAAGTGAACGAAATCAGTCATATTTCGCCAACAGGTTCGTTCAGAAAATATTGAAATTCTTATTCAAAAATTGTGAAAAGCACCGACCTGAAGTCGAAAACTCTTGCTTTTGGACACCAAACCTATACTGAAAATTTCAAGTCTCTTAGTCTTTTTGTTCAGAAATGATCATTTTCAACTCTAGTCATCTGAAGGGATGGCTGATGCACACGAAATTTGAAAAAAATTTTTGTGCCATTATTATGAACCTAGACACAATATTTTATTCTCAGTAGGTCTTTGGTTCAGAAGTATAATGTATCATATTCTCAAAAGAGAAAATGTTTAACATATGAATAACTGGAAAACCATTGAACTGATAATTTCCATAAACTAACTTCACATGGATAATAAATAACAGTTTGGGGGAAAATAGATCCATTATTTTTTCGGTAGATGCCTGTAGTGATCGAGATCTCGTGCGTATTGATCAAGTAATTTCAGATTTATGCTCGCTGACAAGGTGACATTTTGCACAAAAAACTTTTTTGCTGTTTCTGTCAACAGTCTGGCAATTTGAAGCTAGTGACTGACCAGAAATGGCCAAAATTGACCAAGAGATAAGTGTTGTGTTCCATCAGGACAACGCCAGGCCACAGATGTCTGTAGTTACTCGCATGAAGGTCCGGAAGTTTGGCTGGAAAGTTTTAATTCATTAGCCATATAATATGGATCTGGCCCCAAGTAATTACCATCTTTTTCTCGCATTGCAAATCTTCCCGAATGATAAGAAATAAACATCAGTAAAATATTATGAAAATCGATTATAAGGAATTTTCGCCAATAAGGACCAAGACTTCCATGAGAGAAGCATTATGAAGCTACCTTTAAATTGGCAACACATTATAGAACCAAACGGTGCATATTGGACCCAAATCGGACAATCCGCAACATGTTAAATAAAGTCTTGAGGATCTATAAAAATGATGGAATTTTTCCACAAACTTTTATTTAGAGTGCAAATATACTCTAAAGACTAAAGTTTTCAACTCTTGCCGTTCCAAAAATAGAAAGCTCGCAGTTGGACCAGCCGGACATTACTTTTGATATCGAATTCTTCATCAGTGAGTCCAGCCTCTTCGATTGAGACCATTTTCCGACTCAAAATTTGAAAGTTAGAGACATTTTGGCAGTTTGTACTTCAGAACAAGTGCGAAGAAATTCCTTTGTTAATTTTTCCAATTATTAGTCCCCATCAGGAATGATTCACGTAGCGCACCCTATAATAAAAACTGAAGTCCTACGTAATATAATAAGATTATCGTCCGATGTTATGCATCTAGGCCGATTTTGATAGCAATTGAGAAATAAACAATCAAATTATTAGCAAAAGACGAAAAGAAAATTCAACTTTAACGTCCTGTATATTTTTGTACGGCAAAATTTCATTAGGGCGTATTTTGGTTCAAATAACCTGTCCGTATAGTTATGATTCACCCTGTGTGTCAAGACTCATTTCATTTTGTTCCTAGTATATATCATTTGAAAATTAAACCATAAAACCGTAAAACATCCTGTATAATACCTCTTCAGAAGAAGTGTGTTTTGTTCTATTATAGTTATTCAGTACATCTGTATGAAAAACGTCTCCATCGACATATTGATTACGTATTTTCTTCCTCAAAGGACACAATATATTTGTCAAATTTATTTCATGTTTTTTGCAACTGTACCTTGGGATTCTGAAATTACGTCGGTTGATTTCCCACACAATGTTTCCTTGTGACAAATCAAAACCATGAATGTGGAAACCTAACCAATTATTGAGTACATCGGATCATTTCCGTTGTTGATTGATTGTAAGCAAAGGAACTCAACAAGGTTCAAGTTTTTCAGGTCATAGATTTTCTCTTCCAGTGATCAAAAAGATTTCCTTAACATTACAAAAATAATATTCCTTGAGGTTTTCTCAGGTTTTCGTTGAAGCATTTCAAGGGTGAATTTTTATGTCGAAGTAATACGAATGATGCCATTTCTCGTTTCGCTAACTAATGAAATGGAGAATCGGCGGATGTATCGGGTGTTTTTTTAGAGTGATAGAACTTTAAATTGAAATAAAACATATTTAAATTAAGATTGAAGCGAATTTTTTTTTTATTTGAAAGATAAGTTCATGGCACTTATGTTTTGAAAATAATTTTCACGTCTAGCTCTGAGGAACCGCATTAGACCAAACCAATTTTGGTCCACTTTTTCGAGTAATTCAGACCTTATTTCATCAATAACACGAGTTATGTTGGCTTCCAAAGCGTCTATCGTTGCTGGTTTATCAGCATAAACCAATGACTTGACCCTAAAGAAAATAATCCAGTGAAATTATGTCGCATGATTTTGGAGGCCAATTAATTGGACCATTTCTCGAAATAATGTTATCGCCAAATCTTTCTTTCAAACAAATAATCATTGATCATCGATCTGTAACGAGCACCATTCACTGTTACATTAGCTCCAGCATCGATTTAAAAAAAATATGGACCGATGATGCCTCTAGCGTGTAAGACACACCAGACAGTGCATGTTTCAGGATGTAATGGAACCTGCAGATTTTCTTGAGGATTGTTTTCAGTCCATATACGGCAAGTTTGCTTGTTAACATAGCCGTTCAACCAGAAATGAGCTTCATCACTGAACACAATTTTACGATAAAAAAGTGGATCAACTTCAAGTTGTTCTAGGGCCCAATCAGCAAACAAACGACGCTTATTTTGGTCGAGTGACCTTAGTTCTACAACCAATTGAATCTTGTATGGGTGCGTCTTCACGCAAAATTTTCCAGGTTGTGGATACACAGAGTCCAACTTGTTGTGAACGTCGACGAATAGACAAATCTGGATCATCATTAACACTATGACTCACAGCAGCGATATTTTCTTCTGTACGTACAATTCTTTATCTTGTTGTTGTTGCATCGAGTAGAGAAAATGTTGTCCGAAATCTATCGATAATTCAACGAATAAGCGGCTCTGACGGAAGATTATGTAAACCATCAATTTCACGAAGTGCTCTATAAGTTTGGCGAATAAACACTGATTTTGAAAATAAATTTCAACAATTTGTAAACGTTGTTGCGGCGTAAGTCTTTTCATGATAATTTTTCAATGCTTACTGAACAGAAATGTCAAAACAAAATGGCTTCTACCTTCTGTCAAATCACAGTTATCCCTATCGAAAATTCTATCACTCTAAAAGAACAGCCCCTATTGTTCAAATATCTTGAGCTTCCTGGCTTTTCATCAGCGCTCGAATGTGCAATGTATGTAACGTAGCTACATACGTATGTTCATCTCGCATAGGAACGCCAATGTATTTTACCAAACACTAGCACCATCTATGCAGATGAAAACACATACTAAGCATACCTCACCAAGCTATTTGATGAAGTGAAACTTGCTTCCAAGAACTTCTACAATTACCTGCTCCAGAAATCTTCCTCAAGCTCAAGTTATATCTTATTATGCTGAAAATGCTGAATATATAAATATATAAATATACGAAGCGTGTTAGCTCTGGCTACAGAAAGGTCTTCGAATCGGAAGAATCGAAGAAATTTCTGTTATCATAGCTACTCATATTCTCCAGATGTTTGACAGCATATCTGCCGATTCTCCAATTGGTGCCCCAACTAAAACAGTTCAGGCGGATATTTTCGTAATAATGAGTTTTTCCGAAAAGACCAGGATAGCTCAATTATTATTTGGAGTATTTGATTGTAAATTCGTGAATGTACAATCATACCCCTTAGCGAGCTGGCAACCTTTCAAAAATGTTAATTGGCTATAGGAATCGAGTGACTCATCATTTTCAAGTATGTGTAATTGGTATTATACATATGCTGAAAAATTTCTACTTGGCGTCCGTTTCAGTTCAAAAGAATTCATTAAAGCTGTTGGGTTTTGTGAACGAATAAGTGATTATTGAGATGTTGAAATTGTTTATAATTTGCTTCAAGTCAGTAACTGATTTCCTATTCAAGGACCGGATTCGAATTCTGTTCAGGTGGCAAAGAAATCTAGTTGGACGGTGTCGGCCACCATAAACTGTTGGGTCGAAAATTAACAGTGCTATGACCTAAAGTGGCGCAAGATCGCAGTAACAAAGCCTACCCAGAACACAACTGAACTACTAACTACTCGCACAAGCTGAAAAAGCTTCTGATGGGATCTTCACAGAAGATCTAGGACTATCAGGATAATAATAATTATAATAATATGTGAAGCTCATCTGATCAGGCTTGCAGGGTAGAATGAATTACATTCTGTCAAGAAAGTACCGGGAATTATCGATTTAAATCTGGCGGGGCAATGAGGCAGGTAAAAATTTTTTTTCCTAGGTTGGTACCACTGTCCTTAATTACTATGCCAAGCTTGAGCGGGATCTGTCAACTAGTGTGTTTGCAACAGCTGATTAAGTCAGTCGATGTCAGAGTGCGTGCCGATATTTACTATGGGTGATTACGTTGAGCAAAGAATTTGTTTAAAGTTTTGTGTTGCAAATGAATTTTCGTGTGCCGATGCATTGAAAATGTTGCAAAAGGCCTTTGGTGATAATGCTCTATCGAAAACTCGTGCATATCAGTGGTAAAGAGCCTTCAAGGACGGTCGCCCATCGACGGCTTCGATCGAAGATAACGTCGATAAAATTAAGGAAAGGGTGCTGGAAAACCGTCGTACCAGCTTGAGAGAGATAGCACATGATCTTAAGATATCCCACGAGTCCGCACGTACGATTTTGATTGATATTTTGGGCATGAGAAAGGTGGCCGCACGACTCGTACCGAAAGACCTGAATTTTCTTCAAAAACGTCATCGCGAACAGGTTGCTTCAGACATGCTGGATCGCTGTAATTCCGATTCTACATTCATGGAACTCATTATAACTGGTGATGAGACCTGGGTCTACGAGTACGATATGCAAACAAGCCAGCAATCATCGGAATGGGTGGCAAAAAATGAGCCGAAACCGAAGAAACCACGCCAAAGCCGCTCGAAAATGAAGGTGATGCTCATTGTTTTCTTCGATATCCGTGGCGTGGTGCACTACGAATTCGTTCCAGAGGGTCAGACGGTAAACAAGGAGTATTACCTAGGCGTTATGAAACGTTTGCGTGAGCGTATCCGTAAGAAGCGGCCAAATTTGTGGGCGAACAACTCATGGATTTTGCATGACGATAACGCGCCTTCTCACCGAGCTACGATTGTGACTGACTTTCTCGCCAAAAACTCAACAAACGTGCTTCAGCAACCACCGTATTCGCCGGATTTGGCTCCCTGCGACTTTTTCCTCTTCCCAAAACTAAAATTGCCCCTTCGTGGCACCCGTTTTGAGTCGATTGAAGCCATAAAACAAAATTCGGCGTGAGAGCTAAAGTCCATCCCGGAAAGCGCCTATAAAAAATGTTTCGATAATTGGAAGTGCCGTTGGCATAGATGTATTGGAGCAAATGGAGCCTATTTTGAAGGCGACCCAATAAATTTTGACGATTAAATGTAAAAATGCTGTTTTAATTGAAAATTCCCGGTACTTTCTTGACAGAGTAGTATATCTTTTACAATGGTCATAGATCATTTGAGTATGTTCTTTTATGTGGACTACCCTAGGGATCAAATTTGGGACCATTATTATTTATCATCTTCATGAATGATCTTTTTACTCTTAAATGTCAAGTATTAGCGTTTGGCGATGACTTCAAGATGTACTTGAGAATACGCAGTGCTGATGAATTGATGTGCTCCAGTTAAGCTTGAAGTATATTCATTAGGGTAGGTAAAAAAAATCGATTATTTTTTTTTACAAGTGACACGGAAAAATGGATTGCTAGACACCTTAAAAAAATTCTCACCAAGCATAAGCTCCGCATCGCAGTTTTGTATTTTTTTCTCAGTCCAATAGAAAAAAATTCATACCTCATCATTTATTGATTGAACAGAAAAATATTCCAAGAGAATTTTTTTAAAAATTTAATGCTCTACAAAAAAGGTATCTTATATTTTTTCCGTAAACCCCACCATTTGAAAGATATTTTGGATTTAATTTTGATTATTTTAAGACAAATTTCATTTTTGTTTATGAATTTTATAACTCGACAATAAATAACTTTTACAAAATGCGCAATACAAATTTTTGTTGGAAATTAACTCATCAAACTTTCATGTGTACGGATTTTAAAAGTTCTTGAGTAGATATTCGAAAAATTTCAATTTAATTTATGAATTTCATATGAATTTGATTTCTTGTCATAAATATAAGTATTATTTGAGTTTTATTTTCGAAATTTTCAAAATTTTTCTTCAATAATTCTAAACATATTATTTTTAATCATTAGAAATCACGATCCTAGTGGAAATTTCTCCTCTAGAGAATTTTTGTTTTGTATTTTATTTCATCTGTTTGAATTGTGAACTAGCGCCACCTACTTTTTACTTTATCGTTATGTTGTCTTTGGTTTGTATATATTTATTTCTACAGCATTTTTAGTGTTTCCAAAATTTACGATCTCGTGTATGTGATCGAACGATTAATTATTTACAAATATTGCGGTGACTACGTGAATTAGCTTGATATTTATCGAAAATATGGAAAAGGAAATTCATTTCATCTGAACACATGTGCAAATTTTAGAACGTAAGTTACCAATAGTGAAAGAGGTTATGAGTATTTTTTTCTGCAAGAAAAACATAAGTGACTTTGTTTCTAAGAAGTCAATGTAACTGTTTGAGCTCTTTGATCTGCCATATGATTTTTTTGATGAAAATATTGATTTATGGTCTATTGATGACAGTTATAATGAAAATAAAGAATTTTTCGCACAATTAAAAGTTGTTAATGATGTGGCAGAGCGAGGTGTCGCATTAGTAAGTGAATATAACCAATGTTTAACAAAAAACGAAGAGCAATTTCAATTTTTATTGCAAGTTATCAAAGAGTATCGAAAAAATTACCCAACTTGCAACAAAAACTTTTTTGAAAATTGAAATAAAATACTTATTTATAACTAATTGGACATTGTTTTTCTCTGATACTGAAACATATCATAATATATGTATAATGAAAACTTTGCTTTTTTCATTAATAAATATTTAACTAAGCGATAAATAATGTCCAATTTATTTTTTAAATAGAGACAAATATACTTAAACATAAATGAAAACTCGAAAAATATTTTGAAGTTTCTCAGTTGATAACAACTAAAATTCGTGTAAATTTTCTCAAAAATTATAAATTAAATTGAAATTTTTTTCTCGAATCAAAAACTTTTAAAATCCGTACTTATGAAAGTTTGATGATGAATATCTTTTGAATGGTTCATTTCATCGCCAAAACATAACACACCATTTTTATAGAGCAGTTAATTTCCAACGAAAACTTGTATTGCGTATTTTGTAAAAGTCATTTATTGTAGAGTTATAAAATTCATAAACAAAAATGAAATTTGTCTTAAAATAATAAAAATTGAATCCTTAATATCTTTCAAATGGTGAGGTTTACGGAAAAAATATAGGATACCTTTTTTGTAGAGCACTAAATTTCCTAAAAAATTCTTTCGGAACATTTTTCTGTTCAATCGATAAATGATGAGGTATGAATTTTTTTCTATTAGACTGAGAAAAAAATACAAAACTGCGATGCGGAGGATCTTCCTATTAAAATTAAGAGCTCATGCTTGGTGAGAATTTTTTTAAGGTGTCTAGTAACCCATTTTTCCGTGTCACTTGTAAAGAAAAAAATTATCGATTTTTTTGACCCACCCTAATATTCATAGTTGGTGTTTATGCAATAAACTCATATTGAATATGAAGAAATGCTCAAAAGTTACATTCAGTAGAACGTCACATCCGCTGACTAGCTAACAACTATAGTAGCGATAACGACTTAATATATGACCTTGGAGTCCTTTTTTATTCCACGTTCAGTTTCATCCCACACATTGAGAAGTTGTGCGGGTTTACTAAACGAACTTTAGTGTTTGTGTTAAAGTGTGGGAAGAACTTTAGTGATCTATCAGTTTTAAGGAGTTTGTGTTTCACTCTGTCATCAGTAAGAATTTTCACTCTGGTCATCAGTAAGTATGCACACTTGATATGGTTTTCTATCTACGACTGTCATTTGCTATCACTGCAGCGCATTCACATGTGCATTGTTTTTTATTTTTGACGAACGTGCCATTATTTCACTAGGCAGTAAGTATTTTTAGATGTTATCAACCTAGCGAATCATTGGAGTTTTTCATCAACAGCAATAGTAGTAATTTCATTTGTTCATATATTCGTTCAACCCAAAGTGAACATCATCTAAGAAAAAGAGTTTTCCATGAAAATCGTGATGGTTTCTAGTCAGTGAACCCTTGATGGGAACAATGGTATGTGCGTAGGGGCTTTTAAGTCATGGGAAAATCGCAAGATTTAGATAGATAGTAAATAGTAGTCATCCTGCATCAGTACAATGATACCGGATGACGAGGACTGTGTTCATCTTAGTCTTCTGCTGAACCCGCTTGAACACCAGCGAACTACAAGTCCCTAAGACTTCAATAAAATTGGATCGAAAAGAATATAAAGTAAAATTAAAAATTTCAGAACGGAAGGAATTGAAATTTTCAACGTTAGTTTGGCGTCTAAATATAGCAGGATATTCAGAATCGACTTGATGGTTCCTGAATTATTTATTTATTTATTGAAAATTTTATCTTTAATCATCTCAGAAGGTACAAATCCTATCGAGTTCAAATTTAGTATCTAAATGTGAGGATCGTAGATTAATTTATCTGAAGACAGAAAAATAATAACCGGACGAAAAATGTTTGCGAAGCTGATCTTCACAAGAATTTCAGGATTCTCTTTTTCTGCCGGAAAATATATTCACTCACTAGATTGAACTCCATTCCCATGTAATCAATCATGCGACTCAGATCATCTAGAACAGCTTCGAAAGATCCGACCCAAAGAAAGATTATCCTGAATTCTATATAGTGTGGAATTCTGGATGAGAGATTTTAAAATAAGCATCAGAGATTTGCACATTTCAGCTGGAAGCCATTAATTCACCCCTTTGAAATTTCCTGGCAACAAAGTGCCTCTCCTAATGGAAAAATATAGCGGTTTCTACATAGGATTGGTTTCAAGAGGCCTCACCGTGAAGTTCTCATCGAAATTACAGTGAACAACAATTCATGAGAATACATCGTGCAAAAGATGCTGCAGAAATGACGCAGTACTTAAATCGCAAAACCTAGCTCAATTCGTTAAGTTGCACTCGGAAGTAATGAAATAATTAACTGACGCTATCAGGTAATAATACCGCATTTCTCACATTTTCAGTTGCGGTACTAAAAACTATTATGATTATGCAAGTGCAAATGTATGTAGTTTATATATCCCTACTTTGAATGCTATTATGATTTCAGACTTACATTCGGTAAAATGCTGACAAAAAAACTCGAAACAAAAATCTACAAAGACAAAAATTCTAAAGGGAATACAAATATGTTAAAATATTAGGAGTACAAATAAGTTTCCGCCGTTTTATTGTAGATGGCGCGGCACGGAGTTTCGGTTAGCTTTCGCAGATGATAACCGGCTTATAAAATAGTTTGGACATTCAAGAACAACATAACCTATTATTATCATTGATTTTATATTGGTAAAATATAATTTTTAGAAGTTGAAAATGTCAAAATTTGAGCCAAGTAAGCGTCATTTGCGGGAAATATTAGTTTACTTCTTTAATTTAAAGAAATCTGCTGCTGAGGCGCATCAATTGCTCGTAGAAGCATATCGTGAGGGTGCTTTGAGTGAGAGAACGTGTCGAGAGTGGTTTCAAAAGTTTAAAAAAGGTGATTTCGACGTAGAAGGCAAAGATCGCAGTGGTAGGCCAAAAATTTACGAGTATGCAGAATTGGAGGAATTATTGGAGGAAGATTCATCTCAAACACAAAAAGAACTTGCTCTAACATTAGAAGTCACTCAGCAAGCAGTCTCACATCGTTTAAAATTATTAGGAATGATTCATAAACAAGGAAATTGGATTCCGTACGGCGGAAACTTATTTGTACTCCTAATATATCCTGAGATGGGAAAAATAAGTATGGATTGAATGTGATCAGAAAAGAAATAGTTTGAATTGAATATTTTTTGAATAACTACTTTTTCATTGATATTTGTTTCATTATTATTTTTTATTATTATAACCATTCATCATCTTCATTATTAAATTTTTTTTTTATTTAAAAAAATTAGATACTGTTTAGGTAAGTTCGTAACAGAGATTGTCAAAGAAAACAGGAATTATAATTTGTGTTTCACGACGTTCGGTCAGTTAGGATTCTCTGACAGTTTTCAAGTGAATTGTATGTAGATCTTCTGTTACATTTAGTAAAACCTTAAGCTTATTGTATTCGTTAGTAACCGATTTGTTCCGTTCATTTTTCTTCAGAAGCCTCTGAAAACTTGATTCTTATTAATTTCTTCTCTCGGGATATTCTACAGCATAAGTTCGACTCGCTAATAAACAGTCAATAAACTATCCCAACATGAAAATCATAACAATCATCATTTTATTTTTTCAGAAATTCATCCTGATTTATCATATTCAAAAGTAACTTTGAGCTCTTAACTTGATTGATAATCGATTTTTGTAATGCCTAATGGGATCAATATGTGATGCTTATTCGCAAAACCATTATTATTTTCATGTTGACAATCAGGGATTATGATTTTGAAAATGTTCTAAAGTCTTGTGACTAGCTCAATGAAAATACTTTAGTAGTGTAGAATAGCTTGTCCCAGCATTCAGTTGGTTTGGTAAGATATTTTTTTGTACTCTTCAAGTATTTATTTAATAAATTTCAGTTGACAATTTATATTTCTTCGAATTTCGTTCATTTCCTTTGGTATTGTGTAATAATTATTGATTCTATATGTCCACTAAATTGACACACTGTGTTCTAAAGACATTCATTTAATTTAATTCTAAAATTCTAAAATTTAACATAATAAAACTGCATTATTTAAAATTTTGTAATGATCCTTCTATCAAGAAAAAACTTCTTTTTATTTTTTTATTTCATATATTAGATAATAATTATATATTTTTGGTTTAGGTTTATTACATATAATTTGTTTTTAATGGAGTCCATAAAATACCTTGCAAAGTGTATGTAATTTCCATGTTGAACATGGAAGTTCACTTCATTTTGTGTTTATCCAGTAAACAGCATTCAGTTGGTTTGGTAAGATATTTTTTGTTAATTATTTTATTTTTTAAATATTATATGAAGATGAGTTGATAAGTTACCGATGTAATAATTTTAAATTGCTTTTCAAAGATGTCCTGCATGTTTTAGGAATTTAATTGAAGGAACTTATTTTGAGCAAGTTGTTTTTGAAGAAGTTCTTGAGGTTATGTTTTATATATTTAGAAAGGAATTCAGTTTTCATAGAACAACCAACGGAAAAAAATTTCGTACTCTTCTAGTATTTATTTAATAATTTTTAGTTGACAATTTATATTTATTTTATTTTCTCCCTTTTCCTTTGGTACTGTGTGATAAGTACTAATTCTATATGTCCACTAAATTGACACACCGTGTTCTAAAGATATTCATTTTATTTAATTCTACATGTTTTTGAATAAATTTTTTTTTTAAATCAAAATTTGTAGAAGGTTAACAGAATAAATCTGTATGACATTTAAAATTTTGGAATAGTTTTCTCTAGATTTCGAAAAATATTTCAGCATTATTTCGGAGAAATTATTCATTAATCCAATAATTTTCTACCGAATATTAACTGAATATATTCTATTGCACGTTTCGTTATTTCAACTATTTTTAATATGCATTAGTTATTATGTTCATTATTCAGATAAAACTTTCAGTATTATTATAATTATTATTATTTTTCGTGTCTGATGTGTGAATGAACGCAGGAGTGAAAATAGTCCAAGGTTACATCTGAAAAAAAGTGTAACATTCAATTCTCTACATTATCGTGAAAAAAATACACGATGTTATGTTTGGAAAAATCAAGAACTAGATATTTTTAGTCTTCTATATTCAGCCATTAATAATGGACACCTGTATATGACAGGTTGATGATTTAAGAATAATTACTACGAAAATCTTTCATTTGAAGAAATTTCTAATAAAATTCGTGATGCGATTGCTCCTTTCAAATGGTAGAAGACTTAAAGAACTTCTATTCCCTCTGTTTTTCGCAGTTTTCTCTGCATAAGATCTGTAATTTTGAAAAAATATCTCTACTATTTTGCGCCATGATAGGGATATCACAGCCCATTGAAAATATATGAAAATATGTGGGGTGATTCATTTAATGAATCACTTATTTATTGAATAATTTCTTGAGAATAGCCGTATATAAGACAATAATTTTTTGAGATGCAGAAATTTCTAAGATGTCGGCAGCTAAGGAAATTCAATGCACTATTGCTGGACTCTGTATTTCATGGTGTTAGTTAAAAAAGTTTCAGTCGATACTGTTATATACCACAACTGAACAATATACTACTTCTACAGTTCTAATCCTAGATTTCTTAGATTTTGGCATTTTTCTAGACTATTCTACAATAACGAATCAAGTTTGAATCTGTTTCCCAAAATAGCGGAAGAAGAATGCCTTATATGCATAAATAGATAGGCACTATGAGATCGATTTCTCTGAGATGAATTATTTACTTCATTCAATTGAAATGAGATCTGACCCTGATTTTTTCTCGTTGCAATAGATTAGTTTTATAAAATATTAGATTTTCCCATATACATACTTACTAGCAACAAGGGCCATCACAACTTTCGAAACTACAGCAAAACTATACTTGATCACAACTTTTTCTTTTGAACTGATCATGGCTAGCTGCAAAACACTCAGCAGGCAAAAGACGCCCAGTACTGCCACTCCAATGGAAGCTAATAATCCTGCAACCCACACGGTTCCTGAAAAATAATTAAGTGATAATTTTTTGTCATGTTCAGAATTATGGTAGAAATTAGTCATTTTTACCAGACTACCGCAGAAGGCGAGTAATCTTATTTGTTTCGTTTATATGGATGTGAAGTACTTCGGAAAACAAATGAAGTGTTCTCAATGTTTTTACCTAACTGACATAGAATATATTATTTGAATCTGAAAACTAATAATATAGTTCAGTAGCTAGTACCTAATTAAACACAGTCATATACCGATAAAAAAAGAAACAAAAATTCAACTGATTGCCAACACTTTTTTCTTAGTGTCGTGGATTTAAGAAATGATTTACGCTATACTTGAAGAGGACAGTCAAAATATGAAATCAGTTTTCCTCTATTAGCTTCTTGTCCTTATACATTAGCTTATCTATCAATGCTCTTTCTATCAATGCTCAAGAGAATGTGGGTGCTCTAAAACGATTATATAAAGTATGATCAATATCTACGATATCCTAATTAGAAAATTTCAAATGAATAGATTTCATGCGAAGGTATGCTCGTATACTTTGAATAGACTTGTGACGGCGCATGGCTCAACTCCTTTGACACTCTCCAGAACTCTGCTTTGCTCTGCCACTCTTCGCGCAGTTTCTCAGAGAGGACGCAATCGGTCTCCGATCCTCAATTCACTGTCCTCTCCGGCTTCAAGTAGAGAGGTTCGATATCCATGTTCTAACTGGAGCAAGGTCACAGGCATTAATGGCAGACTTGCACCCAATTGTAAGTCAGACTTCTTCGGGGTGAAAACTGAAACTAAACGCTAACTTCCTGTAATAAAGAGACTTGACAGCTTAGGGTGATTTTGAAGACACCAATAAATTATCGAAGCCGCCGGTTGGCCCTGCACTTGGTTCCGTATGTATGGAATAGAATTGTATTTACAAGACAAAGACAGTGCAAAATATTTGTTACTGAGATATTGCTGCACAAGTAAGATCAAGGCTCAGCTTGATATCTGTTTTCTGGAAAAAGTTATGCTCTAAAATAGACATAAAATGAGTTCGAGGCCCTGTTCAAGTAGAAGGGGTTTTGTAAATAATGCTGATACCTTTCGTTTCATATGTGAAGAATAAACACTTAAAAAACAGAAAATTGATTACTGACTGAATAAACATAGCTCATCTCGGATATTTTGTTATCAAACTTGATAAACAGGATAAAACCTGGGCTCCAAATGTAGCGCTCGAAACCTGTACAGAACATTTATGGCATCGGACTACCAGAAAGAGGAAAGTTCTAAGTTTTGGAGTACCGATGTCTTGGGAAGGATTCCAAAACCATTCCGGTGATTTTCATTTCTGTTTGGTAAATTTGGAAGAAACTAATCTGAACAATCGTAGCAAGTCGACTTATGCTTATTTAGTATATGAAAGACGCCTTGTCTACCCACCTTCCTTCAAAAGAAATGCCGATTCGAACATTTCACCTGCTACCAGAGCTCACCCTTCTCGGGAAGGTGATGAGAGATGATATCAATTCCGTGGTTCAACCAGAATGAGTAAAACGTTCTCAGCAAAGATATAAACCTATCGAATGAAGCTTCTGAATTACTTACTTGCAGGTTGAAAAATAATCATTTGTTGGAACAAGAAAGCAAATTTACTTTTTAGTATACAATATAAAAATATTTTTACCATTCATTTCACAATTTTGTAATTATATTAAGGGACTCCTGCCAAAAATTAGTCTTTATGAATATTCTCAAAAATATTGAAGCTTTTTTATTGATAGCCCAAAGCGAACTCTTAACTATGTCCTACATAATGGTAACAAACATGGTTCACAACCATAATAAAAATTAAAGAATAATGCATGATGACTTGGAGGAGATAAAGATTTATGAACAACAATGGAAAATTCGTATGAATTTCGAATTGATTCAATGTTTTCTTGGATAAAAAAGTGGCTGCACTGAATATATTTGTTTCTTGTGCCTCTGATATTGCAGAAACAGAAAAAATCACTGCGTTAGAAAAGAGTGACCCAATAGGTAAAAGCGCGGTGAAGCAGCTCAAAAGGTGGCCAAACCAGAACTAACGGTCAGGAAGATTCTAGTATGCAACCGGAAAGGAATAATTTATTATGAGTTGTTTCCATATGACCAAACACTAAATTCATATTTTTACTGTCAACAACTAGACCTTTTGAAGCTAGCGGTTGATCAGAAACAGCCAGAATTTAACCAACAAAAGAGGTGTTATGTTCCATCAGGACAACGCCAGGCCACACACGTCTGTAGTGACTCGCTAGAAACTTCGGGAGCTTAGTTGGAAGTTTTAATGTATCTACCATATAGTTCGTACCTGGTTCCAAGCGATTGCCATCTTTTTCACGCATTGCAAAACTTCCTGAGTGATGAGAACTTGGCATCAAGAGAAGATTATGAAAATCGATTAAAGAGTTTTTCGCCAATAAGGATCAAGACTTGCAGGATAGCAACAAATCCTAGCACAAAACTGTGCATATTTGACCAAATTCGGACGAACAGAAACGTTAAATAAATTCTTGTAGTTCACGCAAAAATAATTGCTCGTCTCTCCAACTTATTAGTTTCTACAATGTGAATGCAAAGGAAACCAAGATTCTTCGGTAAATATAACATTAATCCATTAGTTCTGGTCCCACATCACATACTTCTGAACACATAGAAGAATGGCGTATTTGCCTCGCTTAAGGGAATGACAGACACCTCAATGGCGGTCTATTAACTAGATTCGCCGCTCTAAATCTCCTGTCGATGGTTTTTCTCTAAACAGGCACACTAAGAACCTTCAGCAACGAAATACTTAGAGAATATGGGGTCGCAACATTTTTTATGCTCCTAATTGAAGTTCAATCGAGTGGGTGTGTCATTCTTGATCGACCTGAATATTACTCCCTCAAGCTACTGTATTCATGAAATCGATTCCAGGGATGGAAAATAACGCTTCGATTATTTTCCAAAATATCGGCAACATCACCTTAATGCATTTCTGCCACAAGCATTCCTACCGCTCGTAACATGTGTTGTGTGAAGTGACGTCTTGGAATGTTGTTAATAACGATTTGTGAACACCTTCAATCGCGCATTTTCTCTGCATTATTATGATTTTTCTCATTGAAATAATGTGAATCTAGATGGAATTGTTTTATAACAATGAGCATTGCCTTTGCGGAAAATTTTTTTAAAACATTGCTCAGCTGTTTGAAATTCAAGTGAATTTCTCTGAAAATCGCACTAAACGCCCTTTAGGAAGAGTTTTTTTCGATCGCCACAATGAAAGCAGACTAACACCATCATAAATAATTCAATAGAATAGTTCACTTCCGACTTCCTTTAGCAAATACACTGCATATTGAAGAAAAGCCTCTAGATCGATGTATTCTCACAATGGAATTCCAGCTATTCACAACAGAGAGGCTGGGGCAAAGTTGGATAGTAACATGAGTGTCAAAATAAACACAATAAAAAGAACATATCTGGAAGTCAATATCCTGGCTGCCAGATAAAGTATTTGGAATGTTCGTTTCAGGAAAGAATGAAGGAAATAGGGGACAGAGCAATCTTCTAGGATATTTATTGAAAGGGCATCTCTGAATGCGAGTAAAAATTGAAAGAGAGAAAACCTAGTGTGTGCTTCTGAACTTACCACGGAAAATTCCCCGAAAAGTGTTTCGAGTAGGAAGATCAGAATTGTTGAAAACTACATTACATAAAACCGATAAAGTATGCATCCAAACATTTCTAAAATAACACGAATGGAGTTTGCGGTTGGCACTAGCTGATCAATTCCTTTTTGTACTCCTTTGAAGATGGTTGAAAGACCGAAATACGTGTCAGGATTCTGAATAAATTGTGTAACATAAAAACTGTGTGAATTATTTTAATTCAAATTCAGAAAATATACAGTAAGTAGATTATATTCGCAATTTACTATAAATTTTAAAGATTCTTTGTATGATCATCAATCAATCATTTATTCTTCATTCGTCTGTAGAAAATAATAACATCATGTACATGGAGGTATACAACCTAAGCAAGTTGTCGTGCACTCTAATCTACACTGTGGACTAACGGATATTTAAATTAGTTGAAAGAATGAGACCTGCGGTAGAAATGATTTCAGGTAATATTCGGTTGGCTCTCGAGGATGCTTGAGTGGGGAAATATAGGATTTAAGATCGACGACGGTTTACTGATATCAGACTACATCAAGGAAATCGAGTTGATGCTTCAAATTTTGAATGAGGGGGCGAAAAAAATAGATCTGAAAATGAAACATAGAGAAAACCAAAATAATAACCCTAGAAAACACCCTGATCTATAAAGACAACATCACCATCGAAAATGTTAATGAGTACAATTATCTAGGTAATATCACAGCACTGGGGAGACAGAACAAATCTAGGGATGTTTCGAAACGAATAAAACTCTCTTGGGTCGCATTTGGAATATTATCATATATACTGAGGAATAAAAAGATCTCCATGACTCTGAGGTGTGAAGTTTTTGACTCACGCGTTCTACGTGTTGCAGCATACGGTATGGAAACGATTGCCCTCACCCAAATAGGTGCCAAGAGATTACGAGTAATGGAAAGATCTATATTCGATACTAGTTTAAGGGACAGACTAAGGAATTATGAAATTCGGAAAACTAAGCTGAATCGAAAATTGAAGAGCTGAAGTGGCAGTGAGCAAGACATGTGGCTTAAAGTAAAGATGAGAGATTAACGCTGAAGTAGTTGAGATGGAGACCGAGAAAAACGAAGTATAGGCAGATCTCCCCTGCGGTGGTCCGATGACATCAAGAGAAGAGCGGGTGTGGACTGGTACCCAGAGGACAAGGAGTATTGGAGGAAGTTAGGAAAGGCCCTTGGTCAGGAGGGGACGCACGAAGGCTGAAAGGAACAAGAAGAATATTCATTATAGCATTATTCGATAAATGAATGCTTTATCGGGATTGCTGCTGAAATATCTTTCAAAATCTAGAGGAAACTATTCCAAATCATTAAATCATTTCCATTGAGATAGTTAGAAAACTTTAGATGATTTCCAAATTCATAATCCCTGAGCGTCAACATAAAAATGATAATGGTTTTCTTGAGAAGTATCATATATTGATTACATTTGTCAACCAATGCATCAGTGTTTTATTGGCATTCCAAACACCGATTATCAATCAAGTTATTGTTTTTCAGAGCTCAAAGTTACTTTTTAATAAAATAAATTAGGATGGAAAAAATTAAATGATTGTATGATTTTCATGTTGGTGCCACAGAAACTTTTTATTAGCGAGCCGAACTTATGCTTCACAATATCCTTAGAGCAGACATCCAAAGCAATCGAGTTTTCGGAGGTTTTTGAACAGATTTGCAGCGACAGGCAATGTCAAGTACTAATAAGAAGAAAGGATAAAATCGGTCACCAACGAAGATAAGGAGCTTGAAGTTTTACTGAATGAAACAGAAGATTCCCACTCAAGCCAAAGGAAGCTTAGTGTGGCCTGTAGTATAAGTGAGTGTTCAGTTGGAAGAATCCTCAACTTATACAAGTTTCAGGCCTACCACATTCAGATGCACTAGGCGCTTGCCGACAATGATTTTGAAAACCGTCTGAATTTTTTGTAACTAGGCAAGCTTTCAAATTGAACAAAACTGTACATTTATTCCTATTGATTTATTCAGCGATAAATAATAAATATAATAATATTTATTCACTGAGTAAATTACACATCAACAATAATTGAATACCACATTCACAAACTAAAATACAGAAGGTGAATAAATAAATTATATCACAGAAGCTTTAGCTCCGAGGAACTATCGCTTGTACGTGATGCAACTATTTTGTTTGAATTACTTTTTCCTACGATGGGTGAATGAATACCTACAAAAAATAACCATAAAATTACAACACATAAAAAATACTATATCTAATCACAATCAGAACCTTTGATTAACAAAATTAGTTAGTTTTTTCTTCCGTAAGAGAGATTCCACTATTTCAAGTTTTTACTGAAGAATTTAACGCTGTTCACTTTTCTTATGTCACGAGGAAGTTCGCTGAAGAGTTTCGGTGGAAGAAAGCTGAAGTGACGCTGCCCTACAGACTTAACACAACGAGGCACGCTCAGAATATTCAACTTATTTAGGATGGGAAGTCATTTTTGACTTACCATCGGCATATGTATACAGAAAAGTTGTCTTACATCCAGCAGTTCGGCATCTCTGAATAGTTTTTCGTTTTTTGTGAAGCGACTTTTCACAATTTTGGTTTTATTAATAAGCACAATTTCCATTATTACTCCTTAGAAAATTAACGAATGACAAAGAAAGTTGACAATCAACACAAATGTCTGGGAAGCAGTTGTCGGCAGTCCTGCGATAGGTCCTTAATTTTTCGAAAGAAATGTCGACGGTACTTAATAATTGAATTTCTTTCAAAGCATTCTTCCTGATTTATTAGCAGTTTTACCTACGCAAATAAATAGTTTATTACCCAAAAAACATTTTTTACATAGGTGTGAATAAATACCGTAAAATAATGTGATTTCGTATAATTATACAACATAAAATAAAATAAATGGAGCAAATAAAGAATAATGTTGAAAAACGAGGTACCAAGAATTTATATCCCCTCTGTCCGATAGACTGAAAGCGGATGGAGTCTGGTATCGATGAAACTCTTTTCTAGTGGGGTAACAGCTTTCATAAATCTTAAAATTCTGCTTGTCCTTGAATTCCATGTCACACACAGCGAAAAAATACAATTGCCTCAGGTCAGAAAGCTGAGTCTCAGAAAACAGAAAATCGGATGAATAAAGCCTTGGTTTCCCAAACACCACTTTCATGAATATTTTTTGCAAAACTTTTTTGCACCCTTTCAGGTGCTCTCTAAGAGCTGACCCCAACCAATAATACCATAGGAAATTATTGATTCAACCAATGCACGATAAACCATTATCATGTCGTCCACGCCCAAAAAAACCGAGGTATTTAAACCTGAAAAAGGCCGCTTCGCAATGTGCACACACACTCAATATATGTAAATCCCATTTAAGGTGTCTATCAATTTTCTATCCAAGATATTTTACAGTAGACTATTCTTTATCTATATTCCCTCCAGTTCGAGTGAATTGTAGATGGGGCCGTCAGTTTTGTTGCACGAAAAGGGCATGTAAACGGTTTTCTCGAAATTGATCGTCCACACATAATCGGCATAACTCAATACTTTGCCAGTAATCTGGAGATTGAAAACATCGTTCATTAACAATATGAACAGCAATGGATCAAGCATAGTTCCCTGTGGAACTCCATATTCTACAGTTCTCTCTGGGCTCTCTAAACGATTCACCTTAACCTGTTGCTGTCTGTCCTGAAGATAATTTGTTAAAAGATCGCCAGACTTGCCTCTAAAACCATTTTTTTCCAGAACATCAATAATCTAAGGATGAGCAACAGTGTCAAATGTTCTGGTTAGGTCCAGGAATACACAAATTATCTGATTACCCCTATCCAGATGTTCGGTTATTTTGGAGCTCAAATGAGCAATCTCATCTTGAGTGTATTTATTCGGTTGGAAGCCATATTGCAGAGCATTTACTGAATTTGGCTACATACTTCTCCATTCGCATCTTGAGTGCATTTTCAAATATTTGGGCAACAGTTGAAATAATAGATATCGGTCTATAGTTTCTCATACAATTTCTTATACCTGCTTTATTGGTTTAACTATAGATCTTTTGAAGTGTGAATGGCATACTCCGGAGGTGAAGCAGTTATTGAGCAAATGAGACATCAGACAATCTTCTTTACAGTTTCAGCTTGCACGCCATTAAATCCTGGTGATTTCCTCTCCTTCACACCCCGGATGATTTAAGATATATCCTGAGAATTTACAGGTGTCAAAAAAATAAGTTTTTTCTCCATTTATCGGTGGTCCCTCATATTCAGATCTTGCATCCTTCCAGCCATTTCAGACCCAATATCCGTGAAATAATCCACAAATGATGTTGCAATATCGACATCGACAGGTTAAAACCCTTGAACCTTCCAACTCCTTTATAAATTGACAACAATTATGATCTCTTTTACAACATTCCAAACATGCTTGCTATATTTAGGACTGGTGGCTGTTTTATCCGTATAATGTTTCCATTTGGCCAAATTGATTACAGAATTGAGTCTATTTCTGTAGCTGAAGAATTCCACTCTTTTCGACTCGTCAGAGTTATTAGACAAAGACCTATACATCATATCTCTCGCAACAATAGAGACCATTTTAGCAGAGGTGATTCAAGATTTCCCCTTTATACTTTTTCCTCATGTAAATAGTGCTCTTACTAACAGCATTCTGTATACTATTTTATTCTTGTTTGAGCTAGATGGAACACCCGCTCATTGTTCGCGTCCTGTGAAAGATTATTGGGATCATCAGTTTCCAAATAAATGGATTGGTAAGGGCGGACCTGCTTGATCGCCGGATCTCATTGAAGGAGATTTTTTGTTGAGCATTACTTCAGCTATGCTGAACCAGGGTTAGTCGGTCATCTATGATCGGATTGCTTTGTGTAAAAAAAAGGAGACGACACTTTGAACATCTCGTGGGTCATGAAAAGAAAGAAATATAACCTGAATAATTTCTACAGCAGGCTTTATTGTTTCAAATATTTTGATTATCTGTTAGTTATGTTCATTATTGAAACAAAACACTTGTTATGTTACTTGAAGGCTATTCTCACTCCGGCTGAAAGCCGGAGTGAGAAGGACAAGGCCGGTCGAACCGTCAAGTCCCGTTAAACCCTGAATCATTTCATGAGAATATCCCGAACATCGGGGTCTGCGAACAGATAAATGAAATACCTCCCTAGTTCAGCATGCGGACTTTCAACCACTGCCCCCTCGAGTCCAACACCAATGAGATTGCTAGGTGGTACAAGTAACACCTGAGGGCAATCCATTCCCGCTCCCCCGCAGTAACGCAGTATGCTACATAACGTACTCGGCCATTACACAAAAAAATCCGGAGATTTCCTGCGATATGATAGAGTACGCCAGTTTTAAGGGAGAAGCCCTGTGCTGCGACAGACTCCCTGTCACTGTGTTAATCAACCGGCTCAGCCTTCCATTTCACCAGAACGGCAAAACTAAGGCCCCATTCGGAGATCTACCACCATACTGGTCCAGTGGCACGAATGGCATTACATTAGGCACCAAAACTTAACCCTCCATTTCACCATGAAACTAGGATCCTAGTCTCTATAAGCGCCCCCATCTCTTCAAGATCTAATGCCGTGGGAACAGGACATAAGTAGCAGCCAGAATATTTCATAGCTTTTTGGCTACTCATCAGTGCATTACTGTAATTTCAATGAATGCAACACTCACGCACCTATATTCGCCGTCATAGTGACCCTAATAGTTTGCCCAACAGCAGCCCCATCTAATACACGTGAATACACATACGCAGCATACTAAGTCAAAAATTGAACTGCATTCCCAATTCCAAATCTAGTATTATATACGAAGAGACTTTCCCCATCCTCAAGTATAATTTAATTACGCCTCTTTGCCAATAATTTGCATTTTTCTCCATGTCATTATCATATTTCTAATACCTATCTGCCGATTCAATTAATTCATTTCTGGTTATCAAGTAGACAAATATCGATTATTTATCCCAAACATTTTCAAATATACAGTATAATACGACAAAACTCCAGGGTCACACCAATATGTATCACGACCCGCGAATGCAATATACCTACCAAGCCAATAGAATTTTCCGCAGCGTGAAAAATAGCGAATATATTACGAAACACAGGAAAATTTTCGCGATGTCCCAAGAGTATCGAGACGTGACTTCATAAGTTTCGATCCCGACAAGAATATATCATCAGGCGGTATTTGATGTTTTCTGGAAGGGGGACACAGATGCCGAATAATATTTACTTTCATGACATCAAATGGGAGGAAATGCGCGCCAAATTCATTGTGCGGTTTTCTCCATTACGTCGTTCGTGACGTCGGCTAAATCCTTTGGGACTCAGTGTGGGCAGGGCTTTAGATGTTAACGGGAAAGGAAAATTGTTAGTCCCGGATTGTTTGCAGCATTATTTGAGAAAAAGGTCGGGAATATCACAGAGGTTTAATGATTTCTCGTCAAAATTTACATTGTGCCGTGTATAAAACTTCTAATGTTTCTTTGCTTTTTCACCATCATTTTCAGAAATACTAATTGCAGAAGGTCGCTGTGGCGAATATTATGGTAATATATATACAGTATGGAAACCACTCATGGGATAAAATTCTTCGTGTCCTTTTGTTAGACAATTATAAAAAAACTGGAGCAGATCAAATTTTTAATTCAGTGGTGCGCTTTTTAAGCATCAATTTAAATGTTCAGTGATTCGCGCAAGTCCAGCACAGTCGGTCATTTTTATTTTAAATGCATTATTTTTTAAACCTCCTCAATAACCCTATTTTAACAATTTATATGATCTTGGAGGTCAATCGCATGATCTTGGAGGCCAATTAATTGGACCATTTCTCGAAATAATGTCATGGCCAAATCTTTCTGTCAATAAATCGGAACCGAAGCACTGCGTCGATACCACTCAAATTTTTAAACAAATAGTCATTAATCATCGATATGTAACGAGCACCATTCACTGTAACATTAGCTCCAGCATCGTTTTTAAAGAAATGTGGACTGATGATGGCTCCAGCGTGTAAAGCAAACCATACAGTGCATTATTCAGGATGCAATGGAACCTGCAGAACTTCTTGAGGATTGTTTTCACGCCATAAACGGCAATTTAGCTTGTTTACATAGCGTTCAACCAGAAATGAGATTAATCACGACGCTTATTATGGTCAAGTGGCTTTAGTACTTGATACAGTTGAATCTTGTATGAGTGTAGATCAAGATCTTCACGCAAAATTTTGCATGTGGTGGATGCACAGAGTCCAACTTGTTGTGAACGTCGACGAATAAACAAATCTGGATCATCATTAACACTATGACTTACAGCAGCGATATCTTCTTCAGTAAGTATATTTATTCATCTGATTGTTGTTGTTGCATCGAGTAGAGAAAATGTTGTCCGAAATCTATCGATAGTTAGACGAATAAGCTGCTCTGATAGACGATTATGTAAAGTTTTGCATTATCATGATTTTTAAAATAATTTTCAATAATTTGTAAACGTTGTTGCACCGTGAGTCTTTCAATGATTATTTGTCAATGCTTACTGAACATAAATGTCAAAACAATATAGCTCCTACCTTCTGTCAAATCACAGTTATCTCTTTCGAAAAAACACCCGATATCTATATATTCCGATAAATAAAGAAAATCTGCAAATAATATTGATTATTGTTATCAGTCAGATGTTGCGTGGTTGGGATTTATATTGAAATAGTAAATTCCTAATTGAAAAGGTATTTCTTATGAAGGTTATAATGAAATATTTAACTAAGACTCCTCGAATTGAGATTTGAGGATAATGGGTTACGAGGATAATTGCAGAAGTCAAGTTGAAGTGACAAACTAATTTGATCAGAGGTATCCTCAGTTGCCTAATATTTCACAGGGTACTGTGTCTGAAATTCATGTAAAAGGTATTGCATCAGAATGACCAATATATTATTTAATGAAATATTTTATCATTATACGAAAATTGTCTTTCGTTTTCCCAAAACAAAACGAAATAACTTTCCGAACAACCCAAAAGTTTGGAAATTACAAGAGTAGCCTGCTTTTCTGTTATGAAAGTTTTATATGTTGCCTTTTTGAGTTACAAGGCAGCTATTCAAAGTATTTAAAGTAAAAACTGATATGTCATTGATATTCCAAATTGCGTTTCACTTATTTTCACATAGTAATTTTTTTTTTTTTTTGATGATCTGTTCACGATTAGGTTTACTTTATATCTGCCATATTATGTGGAGTGAAAATGATATTTCCTTACCTTTAGGTCTAAACTTAGATACATTAGTCCCGCATCTCTCTCTATTGTACATTAATATTTTGCAGGTTTTCCAGGGACCAAAATAACCATTATCGTCACCAGTATTTCCTGAAAAAAAATCCTGAATTAGAAATGCCCATAAACAAATTATCCGAACAAAATAGTGAATAATATTAAATGAAGTTATTCTGATTTTTCCAAATTTTTATTGTAATTTAATACAAAAAGTTGTTTCGCTATTACAGTAATATATATCTTCATGTAGGTTTACATTTTGAATAACTGAGTTTGTTTCCGAAATTGGTTGCTTTTTATATTCAATTAGGTACAAAAAATTTTTATTGAGCAATAAAACCCAAACAATTTTCTGTTCTGAATTTTATGATTAAATGAATGACATAAACAACAAGGGACTCCAAGGAACTCCACTTTGAACAAATCAATTCCTATGTCAAAAAATGAATATCTTTGGATTGAGACAACATGTATTAGATACTGGGTTTCCACCAAATCAAGTATTTGTATTTAATATTTAATACAACACGATACATTCTTTCTGAAACCGGTAAAAACCTTGAACTCGATAGAAAATAAAATAGGAAGTTGAAAAGTGAATTGTTCTTAATACTCGTCTCATGCTATCTCAATCCTAATACAACTGTTACTTTCTGGTGTAGTTGAGTCAATAATATCTCGAGGATAAGAAGTGTTCAAATCTTCCAATCGCCTTCAACAATGGTGAAAGTAGAATTGCATTTACCGTTAAGCAAATTGTTTACTATTTTTCAACAGAGGTGCATTTATCCAGACGGCTTGATAAATATGTACTGTATTTAATTCAGTAACGGAATTCTGTGGTTGAGAAATTTGGCCTTGATTTCACGTTCAAGTTTGGTAAGTCAGTGAACCGATTCTTCTGTCTCCCATCATGAAAATGAACAGATAGAATAGAATTGTTGGGAAAAATATTTGTTGTAATCTGTTCATATGACTCAGTAATAACTGTTTAACTCTTGTATTGCAAGTTTAATAATTCATATTTTCTCTTAAGTAGATTTTGATACATCACAGAAGTAATATCCCTCCATATTGTTACTAAATGAACTTAATACATATATAATGGAATTAAAATAGATTAAATGAAGGTGAAATAAGGAACTGAATGATTATTAAAGCCGGAACAGAATTTAGGTGTCGCGAATAACATAGCCAGGTTTCGAATTGGCTTCCTACATGTATTTAAGTGGGGATGTGGTTGTGCTCCTATATACTTTTTCAGACAGAAAGAGCGTCGTCGAACATGACAGTATAAAGTGCCTATTGTTTTTGGTTTCCGCTTTATATAAACTTATGTTATCTGCGATACAAAGATAGATTTTTTCAAAGAAAATGAAAAAAATTCTACCAGGGGCTCCTTCAAGCAAACCTTTGACTCAAGTGGAGTTAGAAGAACTAATACCTGCCCACAAGCGAGGCGAAACGTATTTGAGTTTTCATTTTGAACAACTAGTTTTTTCGAGTCTACAACACTTCTGTTATTCGTGTTTTGATAGAAAGTTTGTTTAATATTTGACATTACCGAAATAAATCGATTTGCTCTTGCACAAAACTGGAAAATATTGAAAACTCAATTACAAAATGGGGAATCTTCTATCCAAACTGTTAGATTTTCACGTGAAAAATTCAGTAGAAATGAAATGATCTCAAGGCAATTTGTGAATCAATTTGTAAAAACTGGATCGTTCTTTGGTGAATCTATTTGCTCAAGTTATCGTCTAGTAGCTAATCTACTGCTCATTTCCTGATAATCGACTATACCTATTGGAGTCAATTTTAAATCTTGAACTGTTAAACAGATGTAAGTTCTTATTCGAAAAACTTTCTCACACCATAGTTCATAATTCACATTTTTTTGGAAAAAACTTAACACCGTTATTTCGAAATAATTGATTAGCTGAATCTGAAAGAAGTTAAGTTATATATTTTATAAATTCCGTCTGGTTTCTTGGAATTTTGTTCATTTATCTGAAAATTTCATTGTCTATCAAAATTGAAACTTAATTTTCTACGATACTATTTATTGAATTTTATTAAATTAAATGATTTTATATTTGAGTTGAATTTAACATTTATCAAGATTAACCTGAATGAATTCATTTTTTCTTTTGTATATAGTAATGACATTTTTACTTTGGAGTTTTCTTTTTTCATGTCTTGCCCAATTCTCTGAAATTTTCAGGTATTCTGGATCTTAACTCGATTTATACCTTGATTCGGTACTATGTTCAGAACATAGATCTACCTTTTTCAAGGTGCAAACACTGTTATTTCAGGGAATAAAATCTTGATAGTATTTTGGTTTCATGTTTTTAAGATTGACTGAAGAGCATAGGAGAGAGATTTTCAAACGTCGTCGTAGAAGATGTGTTATATTTTATTTTGTATTTGAAGTTTTCAGGCCAGAGTTTTTTAATAAAAAAATTTTTTCAGTAGAACAATTGTGTCGTTTTAAGGAATGTTAGTTGAATTTTTTATCAATTTTTTCAGTCTAAAGATTTCCTTCTGGTTTCTTAGAATTTCGTACATCTTCTGAAGAATTTTGTCGCCTTTCAATACAGAAATAATTTTTCATTTCAAACTATCAATGCGGTTTTCTGAATTGAATATAAAATGACAACTGAAATTTATGTTTTCATATTTAAATTGAATATTCGTCAAAAATATACTCAATAAATTCATTTTCATTCTGTAAATATATTCTACGGCTAAGTTAATTATTTTTTTTATAGATTTAAACATTTATAACGGCTTTATGTTGTGATGTCTTAGGAATAACTGACTGTTTGGAATTACTTCACGAAACAAATTAATTTTTCTCTCCACTCAATAGGAGATATTAATCTTGTTCGGCAATTACCCAATATGAATGAACGCACAAAGGTTAGTTTCTGCCTAATCTTATGCAAATAAATGTTGTAGCAATGACTAAGACATGACTCAAAAAACATTCGTGTAAGTGTTTTTACTTCCTCAATTAAATGGAATGAAATTCAAATGATTACAAGCAATCTATGATATTACCATAAATTACTGCGTGTTTAAAACGGAAGAGAAAACTGGTTTCATTCATACATTTTTCCCTCTCTTCTAAACATTCAAATGCACTTGTAGTTGGTACCCATCCAATGTAATATATTTTATCAGTGTTTAACGGGTTTATTTTTCATCCCATGACTGGGTAATTTTTTGACTAATAGATATTTTACTTCAATTTCATCCTGAATTCTTGAAATGTATAGTTTGTTTTGAAACGAAGTGACTTCCTGGATTATTGATTGAATGTGCAACAAATGTGCAATAATGCTAGATATGATGAAGCAGAATGATAAGAATTATGTTCAGAAAACAGAATATCCTATTCACAGTCTTCAATATCCTGTCATACTTGATGTTTTTAACATTAACATTTTGGGACGATTAGGACAACTTTTTTTATAGTGCTTCCAGTTTAATACTCAAGTCCCAAAATGATGCTAAGAAGGCTATATTTCCGTGCTCTAGAGGTATTTGATTTGGAAAATAATAATAATAAAGAAGAGCCCAATTTGCCTTGAATATTGATAAATTTTCAGTGATATGGCATCGGAATCATTGATTATTTTTATTACAGCGTGCTGCATATGAACTGTACCATTTGAATTCAATAATATACTGAAATATGAATACAAATAGTACAGTTTTCCTGAATATTCGTTGAGCTGATATAAATTTCCATAAATTTATTTCCATCGTAACGCCGAGTTAAGTTATTTGCAGTAAGGGCATTTCTATAAAAAATTAAATTTAACGTGTTTCAGAGGCAACAAGCTATACTGGAAAACAACATAATTCTTGTGATCTAATATGAATTTTATGAGTAATATGGTCAAGTCGGGATATTTTAAAGAAATGTGTAATGAATGAATGTCAAGTCTCAACAATCAGAAACTCAATATTCGAGGACGTTTCTATTAATGCTCGAATTACTTTAGAAAAAAAAAATTGTTAGTGTTCTTGATCATAATTGCAGTAGGCAAATTTTGCGACTAAAAAAATTATTATCTTCATCCAATTATGTTTGAAAATAATACCAAGATAGTTACTAAAAAAATTGGAATATTTCCTTCATTGTCGAGTTCTTCACTATACATGGATTACGTCAATAGGTAAAGGTATTAGTTTTCCACATTATAATCAGTATTCCACAACACAACAGTCTTTTGTTACGCGAATAAATGTTTCCCTCATAAGACCATCTAAGAATATATTCTAAATCCCATATGAATACATTTTTCCAATAATAAGGAATGAAATAATGATAGACTTTAGTGCAGCTTTGAAAACATGATGGAAAAGTAAAATAAAAATAAATAGTCTTATCGAGAGCCCTTCAAATCTCCCTTAATGTACAGAAGATTTGAACGTATAAATCTGAATTCTCTTTGAATGTAATGGTCAGCACGAAAATAGATTTCGTAGGCATGACCTTCACTATTAAAAAATATATTTAATATCAAACAGAATAAATCTGTTATATCTCGCTTCAAATTTTAATTTTCTAATATTTCTCAAAAGCCTTTTTGAAATTAAACTAAATGAATACTTGAGAAACACTGTTTTTACCACATTTATAATTAAGACTCATCACGTAGCATCCACGGAAGATAAAAGAATTCACATAAAGTATAGAATATTGATCGAACTTACTCAATAAACATTCAGTAGAGACAGAACTGTTTCATACCGGTATTATGAAAAACAAATTCTACTCTAAAAATACCCAACCTGAACTTAAGGATTTTTTGAAACAACCTTCCTTCAAAAAGCTCTTTCAAAACACTCTTCAAAAATAGATAGCAAAACCTCAAAAAAGCGTTTGAAAAACTCATCGATAATCATCAGCCCACTTTCATACCAGCAAAATAAAAACAATCAATATAAAAAATAAATATATGGAAAAGAAAACTCACACATCGTTAAATTTCATCATTGACTTAAGTAGCGAAGCTGTTTACTACATTCTGCGATGCATCGATAGGTTCGAAAGCAGAGTCAATTTTTTAAAATTTTTTTTCAGCGAAATAATTGATTTTTATATTCAGTTGTGATGAGTCATAGGATAAATCAAGGTAAATTTGATTTATAATTGTTCAGGCCTTATTTTAATCAATCCGGCATGATTCCTATTGTAGTGAAATTCTTAGAAATGTGCGGCAAAACGAAACGATATTTTGTAGCTATTCGATAACTATTCAATAATAAATAAATAAAAATAATCATATTTATTTGACTTTCGGTTGACTGAAAACATAAATCTGTAATTTTTTTTATAAGAATAGGCTTCCTTAAGAAATTATTCACAAATTTAAAATCGGAAATGGACTATATAACAAGAGCGAAAAATTTTCTGACTTCTTCAGTGCTTTTTTTGAGATTTTCAATAACTACCATTCATTTTCATGATGGATCTCGCATTTCAATTTTTTCCTTACAAGATTCTATCACAATTTATCTGTATGATGAAAGGACAAATTCTTCATATATCATAATCTTTTTATTTTACCGTCAGATTATAAACCGATTTTCATACAACGGATATAAAATATATCCATGTTATTTTATATGTACATTTCGGACAATATATGAAATTCTTCCTGCTGAATTTACATTTCAGTATTCATTCGGAACTGTTTGGCAAACATAAGAAATGATTTCGAATCTATGAGATCAGTTTTATTGCGTTTTATCTTGGTAGCCATGATTCTTTATATCCTCATAGGTCTGTGGAAAAACCGAACGATAAAAGATCCTTACGTTTTGAGTATATTGACGTGGAGTCTTTCTAGAGCTGGATTTTGTCATAGATAATTTTAGATTTTTCATGAGTTTGATATCGTCATCTTTGGTAGTTTCAATCGAAAACCTTGAATTAACTAAAATTTATTAATTCTATTTATGATTTTGATTTGGAATAATGTATCGTGTCTTTTCTCTTATTGAAATGAGCCGTTTTTGTGTTAAATTAATCGAATCTACGGATATTTATTACGAAATATGATATATTGATTCGTTATCCTATGTGTTTAAATGGTTGCTGTTTGGAGATAAGAGTACAATAAAAATTATTTGATGCTTTTGGTAAACCACCGGGTCCCTAGGTGAATAGACCCTATAGTGACTTGTATAATTCAGTTTTTTCATTAAAAAAATATCCCGAATTTTTTTATCCGTTCATTCCTAAAGTTTCCAACAGTTTCAGTTTGATTTTATTTCAATTTTCAGTTATTAGTTGAGCCGCATACGTAGAATCCAACATATTATTGAGGAAAGAGAGTCGGTGTTTCTTTATTCTAGTGTCAAAGGGACTGCCGATTTGTTTTATAAGATTTTGCGGCAACCGCAAAATTACAATTGGTAAATATCTGACAAAGGAGATTTCCTATTTTAGGTTTTGCGTCTTTCAACATTATTCCTGATGAATTGTTAGTTTCGTACGATATATTTATGTCTATGTTATTAAGGAATTTTTTTACTGTAGTGATAGTTTACCATAGTAAGTGATTTTATATTTTCCATTCGGTTTTAACATAGGGTTCATTCCCTGAATAGCATTTTAATATTATTTTCTGGCTATCCTACTGTATATTAATGATGATGAATAACCGTTATTAGTCGCTATTTGTTAATTCAATTAAATTATTGATTGAAATTATTCGGAGGTAAAAAAATTCGTTAATAATCTTTGTGTCACTCTATCTTCAGCTGATAAGTTGTGTTGGATTTGTTATGAGATTTTAGAAGCTGTAATATCAGTATGAGAAGGTTTATGAAAAATAGAAAAATTATGGACTCCGGTTATTAATGAATCCAATGGATTTTCATTTTCTACGTACATCAATATGAAAATTATATTAACGAAATAAATCCCATACTAAAAACTGAAGAAAACATATACAATTCGCTGAAGTTTTTCTGTTCGATAATTTTTCCCAGAAAAGGGTGATATATTTCTTTGCCATTCTAACAAAGGGATACTAGGAATGATATTCTTAACCCTAGTAACCTAGAATCAAAAATTTTAATTAGTGGCGATTTGCTCAAGTCTGATTGATCGTTCAAAAGATTTTTTTTAATGTATCTATTGATTTATAGAATGTCCAAGAAATTCAGAACTTCATGACTGAAAGTATGTCCCGTTTCTAACAAATAGTTCGAATATGTGGAATTACTTTTGTTTTTGATGAACCTCTCGAAATGTTCACCAATTATCTGTTGGAAAGTTTTTCCTGTCTGATCTTTGTAAACTTTTTGGCAATCACTGCAGGTTAACTTATAAACTCCCTATTTATAGTTATGATAATGACAATAATCCTTTATTGTAATAGAAAAGTGTTCTACATTATCAACACCCGCGAATCAAGTCATAAGGAAATTAAGCAAAATAATGATCCAGACACATAAAAGTGAAAAAATCTATTAATAAGTAGCAACTAACAAAAAATGAACAAAAATAGTATTCCAAATCTAACCAAACACATCCACACCCAGTCCATTAACACTTACACACATACAGGACAATGGTGCCCGCTGTAGCAAATTTGTACTAGATGTTGACAAATAGAAAGTAGAGACTATCCTCGAGGACAACCTAGTAAAACTAAGAGCCATCCTCGATAATAAATAGGGAGTTTATTCTTCCATTAAGTAGCTTTCGAGAAAAACAGGCATACTTAAGCTCACGTCTCCCAAGTAACGATGATACTCCCATATCGCCCATGATATCAGACAGATCAGCTCCACGCTCTGGATATCAGTCCGCTTTAACAACAAGTACTTGAAACTTTTCCTATGAATGCATTTCAGAAGGACTAGCTGACACTGATAGATAGGAATCCATATCAAATTTGCATATTCTATCTTACTGATGACTAGAATGAAGTACAAATGTCTGAGCACTAACACGTCATCGAATTCCTTTATGCTCCTGAGTATAAAACCCAAAGCTGGCAGATGCACAAAACTTTTCGATATGGAGAATGAAGGTGAAAGTAGAGGTGATACATTTCATCTTTATTGAAAATATAGTCCGTCTAGAAAGTATGAGGAAAAAACACAGCTCAATTGTAATTATTTAATATATATTTTTAATTCTTGAATTAGACTATACAATTGTCAGCTATATGATAACTAATATATAATTCAACTTAGTGAACTTTCTTGTATATGTGACCTTCAAACATTTTCCCACATTCCGTTTGTTCAACAAACACCAATCGTAGATAGATATGCTACAAGTTGGACTGAAGCAACCTCAAATCTGAAGCATTATTTAGGTAGATCTTTAAAACATATGCTAAGGCTGGAAAGTATCTCCTCTTTATATGTAATATCTTTATTATTTCTAATGATTTTACTGAGGTTTGAATGAGTTTTGAATGAAGTTCTCAAATCATTTTAATTTTTGAGGTATTTAGCAATTTTCTTAGAAACACCCTTATTATAGTTTGAGGAAATGTATTTAAAATCGTTTATATTGCTATATACTCGTACTATATTTAAATCTATTGCATTATTTTCATTCATCAACAATTTATCTATCAGTGTAGGATCGTGGTCATTATTAATAGTTATTTGTTTAATAACGTTGAGTATAATTTACTCTATTTTATGCGTTGTATAGTTTCTGAGAATTTCTTCGATCCCCCCTCTAATCTTCAACTCTATAGAATAATTAATTTCGCTGAAAATCCTAGAGCCTGCCATTGCATTTTTTAACCAGTATTCATGTATTTTTTCACCTTGTTTGGTGAGTTCTGCATTAATTTGAATTCTACGTACTTCAAAATGTAAACTCTGAAAAGTTTCCTTTCATAGGTTTCTTATTTGAAAAGATAGTCGAAGTAAAAATGCTACTTTAGCTAGTTTGAATTCCTAACAAGCAATTTTTCCATTATCCTTTTCCCGCAACTTCCTATAAAATTCATAATTTTCCTGCTTAATATTCTGCTCAGTAAAGGCCTTTGTGACAACCAAGTAATTTTTCTCGTGACCAGAAGATTTCAAAGGGGAAACCGCGAAAATAATAGAAGGGTTCATTGTTATGAAAAAACTATTGAATGCCCACGCCAACAATGATGACGATGCTGGAACATTTGTACTAGCTGCATCAGCTTTTTCGGAATATTCAATGAGCAGTTTTCATTACGTCAACATTGTCTCGACGTAATGGGGTCGAATTATTCTTTTGTTTGGTTGGACCGGTTTCTCATAACATTATCTTAGGGTCCCGAAACTTACTTGAAAATATTTAATTTATAGTCAAAGCAGGACTATAATTTCATATAAACCTTTATCTATAAACGCGCCTTTCTCGAAATACAAGCTATTGAATGGAGTTCCCAGAAGATGCTTTTCCTCGACGGTTTTCGGAAAGAATGCAGGAAGTGAGTGAAAATTTGAACATAATACTCTCAAGATTCGGATCTTCATGAAATGTATTATAACAAATAGATATAACATAGGTCTATTCAATAATATACAGGTTGTCCAAAAAGCCGGAATCAGGTAACAGGTTGAGTCATAATAGTCATCAGAAAAATATAAAAGGAAATCTAAGTCCTGTATTTTTCAAATTATATTGCACTTTCTTTTAATCAATAAAATGCACACACTGTGATGATTTTTGAACTCCTGTTGCTACAATTTTCTACTTTTTTCCAATCTCATTTCTCCTATGTTATCCCGAATAGTGTTTCTGTAACTTGTAACCTTCAATTCTAAGCTAATTGCTCCAGCTTGGAAAATCATGTCACTTTTTGCCGAACAAAGTATTCAAAATTTGATTTCGCCAAACATTTCTTGCAAAATTGCGATCGTTTCGTTGCTCATGTGGATTGTATAACCGTCTTGTTGAAAATAAACGTCGTCCACATCAATATTTTTCAGCTCCAGCTATAAGAAATCATTAATCATAGCTCGCTAGTGCAATCCATTCACAGTAAAAGTTGCAAAAGCCTCGTTTTCGAATAAGTAAGGTCCAATTATACTTTCAGCACAAAAACCACACCAAGCAGTGACACTTTGAGGATGGGGAAGCTTTTCAACAATACGAACCCCAAATGCTACAATTCTGCTAAATAACGTAGCCTTCGAATTAAAAATGAGCCTCATAACTTAAGATTATTTTTCGATGAAAAGCCGGATCATTTGGATGCATTTCAAGGACCCAATCAACAAAGATACGGCTTTGCTTGTGATCGACCGCCTTGATTTCTTCTTTTAACTGAACTTTAAATCCCTTAAGACCCAAGTTTTTATGTAAAATACGGTGTAATGTCGTTTTTGGAATGCATAATTCCAAAGATCGACGAGGAATCGACCAACCTGTGTTTCCGTCAATACTAAGGGCGACAGCAGCAATATTCTCAATTGTTCTTGAGCGACACTGTTTCGATTTTTCACATCACTTACTTGTCCCAAAAGCTCAAATTTTTGCATCAGTTTCACTATTGCCGACCGAAAAGGTGCTTCACGACGACACAAAAATGCTTCAGTTTAGCGAACTGTGACTGCAAAATTTTCATTATTTTGTAAATTTTAACAACTTCTGTGCGTTGTTGAAGCATGTATCGTGTCATTTTTAATAATGGCGTGGCTTTCACTTGTCAAATGTCAAAAGATGACAGCGGCTCAGATAGCGGGCTATTTAAAATGAAACCTCTAATTGGAAAACCCTTTATAATACCAAGGAAAGTGTTATCAAAATGCTCCAGCATTTTGATTTCGGACCGTAATTTCCTCAATTTTTCTATACAGTATACCCTAATGTGGACAAAACCTGAAAAATTTCACTGAAAGATTAAAATAAAGATTATGAAATGAAATACAAATTTGTTGTGAAGAGTCGAAGATTTTCGAATATTTCCTTAAACTGAAACAATTATTATAGAATGAATCTGAACAAAGATATCAGGTTAGTTGAAAAAAACTTTTCTGACCAATTAAATAGTAAAAAAAGCTGTTGGAATATATCCTGGAACAGAACAATAATTATTATAGATTGAATAAAATAAAATGCATGTCGATACTTGCTAAAAGTAATTGAAATAACTTAAAATTCAGGGAAATGTCTTGAAAATTTTACCAAAATTGAAGATTCTATAGGAGGATGTATATATTTATTATTTTATTTTGAAAATATATCAAAGAGAAAAGATTGAATACAAATATTTGAATATTCCTTTATATTTTGATCACACATCGTACATATTCACTTTGAACTTCAGTTCAAATGTTACCCAGAGATCGAATAGTTTATACAACAAACCCTAAATGAACAATGCGATAAACTTGTCGTGTCCTAACCCAACACGCGGAAGAAACAAAATGTCGACTCAAAGCCTACTCGTTCTATCAGAACAATTCACCTCTCGGTATTTCAACGATCCCACCTCACCTAATAGCTATGCAAAGATAATAACAACAATGCGATCATTCACGTAGAACGTTCACGAACCCTGCCTACGTCTATGATGATAGCGATATCTATCAGCCGAGTGAAGGATAGACCTAGAGAACGGCAGGTTATTGACCAACCCGTCGGGGATGCCATCGCACACCTGTTCCACCAAGTGCCGGCACCCGAATTTGTATCAACAGATGGATCAGCTGTTTTCGAACATGTGCTGCAAGAGGAACAGGAAGTGCGTCCGTTGAATTCATCCCGACAGGTAGACTGCGGTTCCGTTGTTTGTATTCCGAAGAAATATTCGCCTACAGTATTGTGCGAAATTATGTGAACGCTAACCATTTCTACATTTCATTCAGATGGCAACAGTGATGCGATGAATTGATCAGATCTTTCTATGCACAACACATAACCTGAATGATCTGAAGAAGTTGCAATGTAAACGAAACGCGTCATCAGTTACTGAGTAAAAAAGTGTAAATCAACAATTATTGTTTTCATTTCATTACATAAATTTTTGTTCTTTATTATCATTTCGAGAACTGATTATTTGTTGTTACAAAGTTGGCACAACTGTCTTCTTGACTCACGTAAAATTTGAGCGTTATCTGTTAGTAAGTTTGATTACAGTGTTTCATTTGTCAGTTCATTTCACTCTTATTTTAGCTTTTTAGCTTTAAAATCGCAAAAGCAAAGGAAATAATATTACAGGTAATAGCTAGATTAATTATAGAATCCTCTACAGATCTAATCTGAAATATCTCTTGAAAACCTTTCAGAATAAATGAATGGAATAGGCGGTCGTCTTTAGTTCAAACACTATAACAATTTTATTTAAAAAAAATTAATACTGTTTTTATGTTTCACAGTTTATTCAGAATTCTGACACGTGTTTCGGTCTTTCGACCATCTTCAAAGGATTACAAAAAGTAATTAAACCTAAAATTGAAAAAGGTTCTTTCATTACACTTAGGACACCTGTGTTTTTTTATGGCGCATGGAAATAACAGCGTCCAATATAAGGGTGTTAGGGAATTTGTTTCCCCTTTTTCTCAATGGTTTTTTTGGTTGAAACAATCTCCAAATAGTCCATCAGTTCACCCGTTTTAACATTATATAGTAAAGTGACAACACAATGTTTTGTAAAACCGGTTAATTTCTGATTATTCTAAAAGACATCCTGTCTTTCCAATATATGTAGCATTACAATTTTATATCAATATGAATGATCCTTATATAGAAAAGAAAATATGGTTTTCAATGGCTATATAAAAGGTTTCAGCAGCAGGATTTCTAATAGTCTTCATAAAATGAGACTTAATTCTTTTCCAGTAAATAGAAATAATTTAGCTTAGAACTTTTCCGAATCGGTGATTCATCAAATTAAATGTGATGATTGTAATATTTAGGAAAGACAGGCCGATGTTTACAACAAGGAATAAAAGAACATATGATGTCTAATTTGAAATACCAGAAATCAACCAGATTTGCAGAATATTGTAAAGACAATAATCTTTTTTTTAATGAGAAAGATGTCACTTTACTATATTATGTTAGAAAAGGTTGGCTGATGGACTATTCTAGAATTTCAAGATATTATTAGCAAATCTGTTTTATTACACTTTTTCATAAGCCTACTATGAAACATATGAAACTTTCATTAAAAATACATCCTAAAAAACTTAACTGAATGAGGAATTTGCAGAGAAAATTATCAACATGAAAACGCCAGATGAATTTACGCATAATTATTTTTTCTACAGAATATACCCCTCTGGTAAGCATCATTAAACTTGAATATTGAAATGATTCAGCTATCGCTCGTTTGGATAATTACACTCAAATATCTTTCAAGTGAGTTGCTGAAAATTCTGGGAAGGCAAATTGGAGAGATTTAATATAGTGAGAGGAATAAACAACTGCCGTTGACAACACAAATTGTAAATGGAGCAACTGGATCTTTTGATATGCATTAATATTTAATATGAAAAAAGGTATGATAAAATGTTGCGTAGATCGATTGCTTTCTGTTCAAATTATATCCATCGTCTCCAATATATCTGCTTATTTCCTTTACACATTTCCATTAATTTTCCTGGATTTCTCAGCTGTCAATATAGATAGAGTGAGTGATTCGGTTCTCGCAATACCATGCTCTTTTCAATGAAGACAAAGATGTCACAAGCAGATTAGTCATTTTTTTCTTATTTGGTCTCAGCTAGCCACATACGAGCTTCAACATTAATTCCCCAATTCAATTTAGAGCATTAGTTAGTTGACAACTCATATATTTGCAGTGTAACATTTCAGGTAACGACTTCTACAGTTTATCAATCAAGTGAATGAAGCAATGAATGTACTGTATTTAAGACCACTAATTCCAGATAAGTCTCAACTTCTTCTCCATTTTTTTGAACATTGAAAATACAATTTTTTTTAGACATATGGATGGATTTTACCTATTCACAAAGCAAATATTCCACTTTTTGGCCTAAAAGCTTGCTTTGCAGTACAGAAATGAAGTTGACTACAAATTTTTCATACTTGTGTCAAAAGAATGCCGGAAAATTAAAGACACAATCGGTATTATCCATCCAAATTTGTGATATCGCCTTCAAAGTAGGCCCTTTCCGAAATGAAACACTTTCACAAATGTATTCCAATCATCGGACTATATTTTGGATGCATCATCAAAAATAGTCTTCAAATCGAATTCTCTGCAAATTTGCTTTCGTGTATTCTATCGACTGAAAACGCGTACCTCGAAGTAGTTATTCAAGTTTTAAAACAGGAAAAAATGGGCTGGAGCTAAATCAGGGGAATACTGTGATTGTCCGATGGAATTTGTGGAGTTTTTGGCAGGAAATTCGACAGTTGAGCCAACTAAGCAACGAAAGGAATTTTTACAACCAATTTAACGGGCTTTTCAAATAATGAATTCCATGTACCCTTGAAATATTGTTTGTAATGAAATCATTGAAGATGATTTTCGCTCTACTATAGACAAAAACTGAAAATCTGATGGGCATATCTACGGAATTCATATGCTGATACTGCTTAATTCTAACTCGTTTTTCTAAAGTTATTGTCTCTTAACACGGTGGTCATAGAACTGAACATATGTGGATTTACCACATATTCATTCGTAGGTAATTCTTGATAAAGTATAGTAATTGTACATGGCATTCGCTAGCTGTTTTCAGCTCGTAATTTTGAGAAATGATCAAACCAATTGCATTAATGCATTTCGTGAACGAAGAGTTATTTTGACGACCATTAAATGAGGAAAGTACCTAATTCTTAATTTGTTAACACCCCCAACTCTATGACCATTTCTCATAATGCATGTGTCTAATAAGTAACTATAATTGATTCAGATCTAGATACCATGTATAATAGAAAAACTATTTTCCAAGAATATTTGAATAAATTAAAATCTTAATACCATTTCTTACTCATCTATTTAAAACCTACCACAAATTAATGAATAATGCGGTATGTAGGTATATAGAAGGAAAATCCTATGAGAAACATATTTTTCTACCATTGTGTCAGGCAATTATTGACTGTAGATTTTTTTACAAACAAACTTGAAAAAATGATATAATGGCAAATGCGTTTCTCATTATTTATAATAACAGAGAGTGATAGCCCCCTTGTTCCTTAATAGTTAATGATATTTCCTTGTAATACCTCTTCCAGTTTGAAATTTTACCTACCTTTGTTAGGTATCAACCTCTATCAGATATTCAAATGATTAACAGGCAGTATTGAATTTGGCATATTTTTAGCATAATAATATATATTTGTTTAATTGAATCCCTCTTCACCTTTGAAAATCAATAATAAATAATATCAAATAAGGTTATTCCGATTTTCACAAATTTTTATTGTTATTTAATACAAGAATTGTTTCGCTATCACAGCATCTTCAAATAGGTGGTATCTTTTATTTTGAATAACTCAATTTGTTTTCAAAATCGTTTGCAATTTATATTAGAGTAGGTAATTTTTATTGAGTACTAAAACCCAAAAAAAGGTCTCTGTAAATTCCAGCTTATCTGAATATGTTTAACAGGGATGGGTTAGTTGAATCTAATTGTTTTATTGTATTTATTCATCTCTAGGGACTCTAACAGGTTTGAAACATAACATATAGAAAGTAAAAGTTTTGCCTTACACCTGATTAAGATAAATAAATACAACAAAATTGGAATATTATAATGATTAGATTCAAATAGCTCACCCCTGTTAAACATATTCGGATAAGCTAGAATTAATAGAGACCATTTTTGAGTTTTAGTGGTCAATAAAAATTTTTGTACGTACTCTAATATAAATTGCAAACGATTTTGAAAACAAATTTAGTTATTCAAAATGTAAGATACCACCTATCTGAAGATGCTACTGTGATAGTAAAACAATTGTTGTATTAAAGAACAATAAAAATTTGTGAAAATCAGAATAACCTTATTTAATATTATTTAATATACATTCGGTCAAGAAAGTACCGGGAATTATCGATTTAAATCTGGCAGGGCAATGAGGCAGGTAAAATTTTTTTTTCCTAGGTTGGTACCACTGTCCTTAATTACTATGCCAAGCTTGAGCGGGATCTGTCAACTAGTGTGTTTGCAACAGCTGATTAAGTCAGTCGATGTCAGAGTGCGTGCCGATTTTTACTATGGGTGGTTACGTTGAGCAAAGAATTTGTTTGAAGTTTTGTGTTGCAAATGAATTTTCGTGTGCCGATGCATTGAAAATGTTGCAAAAGGCCTTTGGTGATAATGCTCTATCGAAAACTCGTGCATATCAGTGGTACAGAGCCTTCAAGGACGGTCGTGAAGTGGTCGCCCATCGACGGCTTCGATCGAAGATAACGTCGATAAAATTAAGGAAAGGGTGCTGGAAAACCGTCGTACCAGCTTGAGAGAGATAGCACATGATCTTAAGATATTCCACGAGTCCGCACGTACGATTTTGATTGATATTTTGGGCATGAGAAAGGTGGCCGCACAACTCGTACCGAAAGACCTGAATTTTCTTCAAAAACGTCATCGCGAACAGGTTGCTTCAGACATGCTGGATCGCTGTAATTCCGATTCTACATTTATGGAACGCATTATAACTAGTGATGAGACCTGGGTCTACGAGTACGATATGCAAACAAGCCAGCAATCATCGGAATGGGTGGCAAAAAATGAGCCGAAACCGAAAAAACCACGCCAAAGCCGCTCGAAAATGAAGGTGATGCTCATTGTTTTCTTCGATATCTGTGGCGTGGTGCACTACGAATTCATTCCAGAGGGTCAGATGGTAAACAAGGAGTATTACCTAGGCGTTATGAAAGGTTTGCGTGAGCGTATCCGTAAGAAGCGGCCAAATTTGTGGGCGAACAACTCATGGATTTTGCATGACGATAACGCGCCTTCTCAATTGTGACTGACTTTCTCGCCAAAAACTCAACAAACGTGCTTCAGCAACCACCGTATTCGCCGGATTTGGCTCCCTGCGACTTTTTCCTCTTACCAAAACTAAAATTGCCCCTTCGTGGCACCCGTTTTGAGTCGATTGAAGCCATAAAACAAAATTCGGCGCGAGAGCTAAAGTCCATCCCGGAAAGCGCCTATAAAAAATGTTTCGATAATTGAAAGTGCCGTTGGCATAGATGTATTGGAGCAAATGGAGCCTATTTTGAAGGCGACCCAATAAATTTTGACGATTAAATGTAAAAATGTTGTTTTAATTGAAAATTCCCGTTTTTCTCTTGACAGAGTAGTATATTTGTTCAGAGAGAATTATGCAGAATACATAATGGAGAAACTTGAATAAGTGATACTAAAATGAAATGAATAACACAAAACAGACCAGGTATATTTATTTATATGAACCTCTAAAACACAATGAGTTCTCAATCTTAATATCGAAGAAACAGGATTTCCTCGAAAAACCAGAGGTTGTAGGAATTTGGGAATTTTTTGAGCTAAAAATTAACAAGCTTCTTGCAGTCAGTGGGTTCGTATATACTTCCCAAGTTTTGCGCCCTTAAGAAAGGAATATGTGTGTGTGTGGTAACCTTTGTCCAAACTATTCGAGAAAGTTATTATAACTTTGTAAAGGTTGGAACAAGTACGAGTAGAACAAAATCCTGCAAGCGTTTCATGGAAATATTCATCAATCTTTCATGTAGATGTGAGAGAAAATCTATTTAAAACTTTTTACTGTCGGTACGAAACTTTAGTAAGTACGTTTTCCTAGCAAACTATTTTTATGAATTTACTTTTTACTTTCAAGAATTTTTTCAAAAGATTTGATTATTTCGTTCAGTTGCACATACTAGAGGGTCGAACCTTATTATTAACTGGGATAAAGTTGGTGATAGTGCGATATAACAGGTTCGTAACATCTATTACAAGTGAATATATTTGACGACAAATAATCAGGCAGATAATATTTTTTCTATCGAGAACAAGTGAAGTACTAAACGAAATATCTGCATTTCAAATTCTGAATGTCTATTGAATATCTCTCTAAATATCTGTAATACAAGAAAGAAATTAATCGGAAATTTCATTATCGGCTCTGGAATTGAGCGTCCAGTTGTGTTTCATGACAAAAAGATAGGATTATTCTACCTAATGAGCTTGATATTCTTTGCTTCTTCCAATAATTTTCCTTTTTTTTCGTGAATTTAGTGGTGATTCGTTGACGAATATAGTGAATTTTCATGAATTTGTATTGATATAAACAAAATTCGTATACAGTTCATCATACAGAAAGATATTTTATTGAAGAATTCTTCTTTAAATGAGAATTATTCTGCTGATTTGATAAATAAGGGAAAAATTAAATATAGTTTCCAATTTACACCATATATTTAATATAATCAGTTTTTATGAAGCTAATGATTCTTTCCAGACACAGTGTCTTTATCTGGGCGAGTTACAAACAGCTTTATGAAGACTGATTATATTAAATCGAGAGTGTGAATTGAAATTTATTTTTAATTTGTCGCCTATTTATTATCTACGATAAATTTACACCTATTAAATGCCAACACTATAGAATAGCTTATTTGCTTCATCTTGAATTGAAAATGAAGTAATCTCAGTTTTTGTTTATTGTTTTATGCTGATCCTAAACTAAAACAAACCTTATGAAATTCATTTTGTTTTCAAATACCCAAATTGAGAAATAAATAAGAGAAATAACAGTGGAACCACTGGTCCGATTTGGCCTATTAACCAACTTAACTGTGATATTCAGACCCCAAATACACACGTAGCCTCGTACAACACCCAAAAATATAAAAGAAATTCTGAAAGATATTGATAGAAATCAAATATGGTTGTTACATATGATATGACTAATAAATTTTGTATCAGCAAAATAACATATATAAAACTAAAATGCAATACATTCTCAGGACAAAGTTTGAAAATCTCATCCGAAATCTTCAACCAACGCCCAGAACGAAAAGCAATTTTCTTTTATTTTAAAATTATTTGCGAAATCTCTGTTAATTTCTAGGTACACCTAAATGTGATATTCCTTATCTAATCCTGGCTTTTTCCCCGCTAATAACAATTCCTCTGCTATCATGTTTAAGTCCAATTAGAAAATTTAAATATCAAAATAGATTTATTCTGTTAGCCTCCTATAAATATTAATTCAAAACATTTTATTTAGTAACTTTTGAATTAAACTAATGTCTTATAAGCTCTGCATAAATTTAGTAGACAAATATAATCAAAACTCAGTATATAGTATCAAATAAAATACAAAAACCAAACGGAATATAAATTGTCAATTAAAATTTCTAAATGAATACTTGAAGGAGACAAAATTTTGGTTCTGATCTCATATTTATAAAAACCAAATCTTTTTCAAAAATGCAAACACAATTTTAAGAACTTCTCCAAAACTATTTTTTTTGAAATATTCAATATATTTAACTATTTAAACGAGTTACTTCAAAAATCTCTCAAAACCTGTAGAGCGTCTTCAAAAAGTAACTTATTTAAATATATTTAATATTTGAAATAAATTAGTTTTGAGAATTTCTCACAATTATGTTAGCATTTTTGAAAAAGATTTGGTTTCGATAAATATAAGATCAGAAACAAAATTGTGTCTCCTTCAAGTATTTATTTAGTAATTTTAATTGACAATTTATATTTCGTTGGGTTTTTTTTATTCTATTTGATATTATTTAATGAGTTAAGATTTTATATGTCCACTTAATTAAAGCAGTGCTTATAAGACATTTATGTAATTCAAGAAGTTTTTGAATAAATTTTTTTTAAATTAAAATTCATAGAAGGCGGACAGAATAAATCTGTTTTGATATCTAAATTTTGTAATAATCCTCCTGTCAAGTAAAATACCTCTTCTTATTATTTTAAGTCCAATTAGGTTACATTCAACCTATTCTCAACACAAAAGAAGTCAAACCGGGGTAATTATTCATGAACAAATTTAGAAGTCTGAGCTGACTAATGTATTCCATTGGCCAAGTTCATATTATTCACATAAGGCATGTTATTTCTAGTATTACGCTATCGTTATGTGCTCGTGAAAACATAAAACAACGATATCTCATGATCTTAACCCCCTGAGTTGTAAGGGTGGATGAAAACTTTATGCCTGTTCTTAGAGCCAGTTTATACTCCTGTTTCTTGGTATAAAATGGGGCCCAGTAGTATCACGAACACAGTTAAGGTTTAAGATGACCGAAAAATACGGCTTGAATTGTATTAAAGAGTGTTATGCTGATGCTACTTTTAAAACTTTGACTAAAAACTGAGGATTACGACTTGGTGGGTTTTATGTGGATGCATTTTTTACGGGGTTGAGTGAATCTCTTCGAATTCCTCATTTCTCAGAACAGAGGGATCGAATATATCTGGATGTTTATAATAACGGAGGAAATTTAAAATTTTCTTATTCAGATAAAAAACTCAATACTACTCTGTCAAGAAAGTACGGGGAATTTTCAATTAAAACAACATTTTTACATTTAATCGTAAAAATTTATTGGGTCGCCTTCAAAATAGGCTCCATTTGCTCCAATACATCTATGCCAACGGCACTTTCAATTATCGAAACATTTTTTATAGGCGCTTTCCGGGATGGACTTTAGCTCTCGCGCCGAATTTTGTTTTATGGCTTCAATCGACTCAAAACGGGTGCCACGAAGGGGCAATTTTAGTTTTGGGAAGAGGAAAAAGTCGCAGGGAGCCAAATCCGGCGAATACGGTGGTTGCTGAAGCACGTTTGTTGAGTTTTTGGCGAGAAAGTCAGTCACAATCGTAGCTCGGTGAGAAGGCGCGTTATCGTCATGCAAAATCCATGAGTTGTTCGCCCACAAATTTGGCCGCTTCTTACGGATACGCTCACGCAAACGTTTCATAACGCCTAAGTAATACTCCTTGTTTACCGTCTGACCCTCTGGAACGAATTCGTAGTGCACCACGCCACGGATATCGAAGAAAACAATGAGCATCACCTTCGTTTTCGAGCGGCTTTGGCGTGGTTTTTTCGGTTTCGGCTCATTTTTTGCCACCCATTCCAATGATTGCTGGCTTGTTTGCATATCGTACTCGTAGACCCAGGTCTCATCACCAGTTATAATGCGTTCCATGAATGTAGAATCGGAATTACAGCGATCCAGCTTGTCTAAAGCAACCTGTTCGCGATGACGTTTTTGAAGAAAATTCAGGTCTTTCGGTACGAGTCGTGCGGCCACCTTTCTCATGCCCAAAATATCAATCAAAATCGTACGTGCGGACTCGTGGGATATCTTAAGATCATGTGCTATCTCTCTCAAGCTGGTACGACGGTTTTCCAGCACCCTTTCCTTCATTTTATCGACGTTATCTTCGATCGAAGCCGTCGATGGGCGTCCACTTCACGACCGTCCTTGAAGGCTCTGTACCACTGATATGCACGAGTTTTCGATAGAGCATTATCACCAAAGGCCTTTTGCAACATTTTCAATGCATCGGCACACGAAAATTCATTTGCAACACAAAACTTTAAACAAATTCTTTGCTCAACGTAATCACCCATAGTAAAAATCGGCACGCACTCTGACATCGACTGACTTAATCAGCTGTTGCAAACACACTAGTTGACAGATCCCGCTCAAGCTTGGCATAGTAATTAAGGACAGTGGTACCAACCTATGAAAAAAAAAATTTACCTGCCTCATTGCCCCGCCAGATTTAAACCGATAATTCCCGGTACTTTCTTGACAGAATGTATATAAATCTGAAATACTTTCGACAAATGTCGATAAAAATCATTTTTTTTGTGTGAGTTCGCAAAATATCTTATTTTTATCCTTCAAAAATAATTTTCAAGATGATCGATTCGCAAAATGAAAATTTAATCCTGGTGGTAGTGAGCGTTTTTGAAAACTATAGAAATCGTAAATAATTTTCAAGTTCGAACAGCTAATCATCATTGATTGATTTCAAAAAGTGGAAATGAATCAAATATATTTATTTCTCTAGAAGCATTCAACATGGTTACAGAAGCTTATAGCTTGTTATACAGGTACGCAATTTATATTCATCTAAATGGATTTCAAAGAAACTTTGAACAATAATACTTTCATAACTTTTTGAATATTTATCAGTGCATTGCTCTGATGCTTGGCAAAACAGAAGTGTCTCTATGCAGGGCTAATACATTTCTGCATTCAGCTTTATTTAAGTTTGGGACTGTAAAACAGACGTATGTTGCATTGCTTCGAGTCGAAAAACTTTTTATTTAATATGCTCATATTCATTATCATAATAAGTATCCGCCGATTCAATCAATTAATTTTGGATTTTTTTACTCTTGAGTACACAACTTCGAATTTGTCAATAGATTTTCGAAAAAAACGCTCGTTTAACAATGATAAACAGACTGTCAAAAGTTTCGCGACATATCTTATGTCTGTCAAAATTTGGGAAAAATTCCGTGCCTAATCCTGTAAGTGCTTATTACTTGGTTTCAAATGATGACCATTGACAAGTTCGTATAAGGAGTTAGTAGCGCAGAAACATAAAATACAATAAGTTATGAACGAAATCTTAAAACGAATATAAATCACTTTAAAGCATTCTTAGATTTGACATTTTTTTTCCTACTTCAAACAATATAAGAAAAACAAATATATTTCCGCTATTTCATTGATTTTCACGACAATTGTTTCATCATGCCATGACTTCATCAGGTGAGTATTGAAATTGAGGTATACAATACAAATAATGACCTTAAATACACAGCTCTGGTACAGAAAATAGGTGGGTGGCAATAACTTGTTTACAATCGATGAAAAATGTTAAGTAATCTGTTTAAATCTATTTGATCGTTCAATAAAATTTGGCTTTTATTATATCTATTGATCTCTAAAGTTTCTAATAGATTTTGTTTATGACTTTTGTTTTCGATTGTTATATTCCATAGTTCGTATTAAAATTATGACCTCCCTCTAACAAATGGTTGGCATAAGTTGAATTTGGTTTTTTATTACATAAGTTGAATTTGGTTTATTATTAATGTAACAGTTTTCATGTGTTCGCATCTTTGTTTGGAATGATGTCTTTCTCATACATACACATGGTCAATCACTACATGTTAACTTGTAAACTCCTGATTTTTTAGGAGTGACGTCTTTATTATTTTTTGTTAAACTGCCTAATGAATTAACGGTTCTAAAAGAGATGTTATAATTTTCTTTTTCCTTTGAATATTTAGCAAATATTTCAGATTTTTTGCCTATGTAAGTTAATGAAATAAATTTTGTTTCATTTGAATTTATAAATTTAGGATGTACAAGTAATATTGCTTGCTTGTAATTTGTTTTATTAAGTAAATTATATATAATTAACGGGCTGAAAGCATCGTTGAAAGTTATTTTGTTCAATGGTATTACATTATTTTTTGTTAAAATTTTCTTTTGTCATAGGTATATTAACCAATATATAGAGCATACTATTATAAGCTGATTATTTTTGTGAACATGGTTGGTTTGAAGAAGAATGAATCGTACTATCTGTGTGTGTAGGTTTCCTGTATATAAAAAATTCGTGTCTATTATTAATTTTAGTGATTTTTGAATCTAAGAAATTGATGCTATTATATTATTTACTTCTTTTTCATGTGTGAATTCAATTGTTGGATATAATTTATTAATAAATTCCAAAAATGAACAAAGTTGTCTATTTGTGCCATGTGCTATGTAGATGACATAATTTGTTCATTTAATGGCACAAATAGATAACTTTGTCCATTTTTGGAATATATGCGAAGTCTTGACATAACATCAGTACTTTTCACTATTTTTTCCTACATTACAATTCATTTATCTATACAGAAAATCCACGGCTGACTAAACATATAAATAATTCAATCCCATTGAAGACAACAAAATTAGTGATATATTACTCGTATAGTCAGTCGTTTTTGAGTAGATCATAATCCTTGATGAAACTATAAATTCTTGTCGTTCAGTAGCTATCTTTAGTTGAGTCACGCAATACATAAACTACAATTAAGTGTATATGATTATATTGTTTCATTTAAAACCCATATTTATTTTCAGATGCGAATGTGTTAGAGTGGTCTACCTTGAAATATGCAGGCAGGTCTGCTTTTCATTCCTTTCAGTTGCAGTAGACTTGCATTTCAATAATCAGATTATGTAAAATTTATTTACGTGTGAGTTATTCTATTGTAGGCTGCATGAGAATTTATCATTTGTTACAACAGTGTTTGACACGATTTAGTATCTAATGAATCTTCAAGGAAAATTTGATAAAAAAAATTGATTGTAAATATTTTAAAGGATTTCTTCCATAGTGGATAAGTCTTGTAGATAATCTTCACTAGAAAAATATTCTCTAGTTCACCATTTATCAGAATTCAATATATTGACCGCTGCCAAAATGTAGTCTGAGACAATATGGACTTGAGCATTATGTCATGACTTTTTGAAGTTGCTATTACGAATGGTCAATGAAATAATAAAAAGAGGTTTTTACTTGATAGAAAGATAATAACAAAATTCAAATATCGAAACAGATTTATTCTGTTAGCCTCCTACAAATTTTAAATCCAAAAAATTTTCATTCAAAAACTTTTAGAACAAAATTAATGTCTTATAAGAACTGCTTAGTAGACATATAAAATCAACACTCATTATAAAATATCAAATGGATTAAAAAAACACAACGTACTATAAATAATCAATTAAAATTATTAAATAAATACTTGAAGCAGACAAAATTTTGTTTCTGATATCAAATTTATGAAAACCAAATCTTTTTCAAAAATGCAAAACATCATCTTAAGAACTTTTCCAAAACTATTTTTTTTGAATATTTTATATATTTAAATATTCAATATACTTAAATATTGAAATAGGTAACTTCAAAAATCGCTCAGAACATGTAGTACATCCCCAAAAAACAATTTGAAATTAAATAAAATCGTCATCAGTCCTACTTAACATTTAGAAAATAATGTTAATTAACAAAAAATATCTTACCTGACAGACCTCGTGGTTATCTTGTTTAACAAACACTTAAATTAGAGAACTTCAAAAATCCTACCTATTCCATGTTCATCACCAAAATCCCACAAAGCTTGCAAGCTATTTCATGGCCTTAGTTAAAACCAAGTGACATTTATATAGTGAGTAAAGAAAACCAAACTATAATTATGTATTATATATACAACAAAATAATACAAAGAGGTTTTTAACTTGATTAAAGGCTTATTACAAAATTTAAATATCAAAACAGGGTTATTCTGTTAGCCTTCTACAAAATTTAATTTCAAAAAATTTCAATTCAGAACCTTTTAGAATTAAATTAAAGTCCTATGAGCAATGCTTCAATTGTTGTATTGTAAACACTTTTTGTGAAAATTAAAATATTGTCTCTTATACATTTTTGAATTAAAGAGAATTTCCGCCAAATAAGGACCGAATCAATCAAACATTTCAGAAGAAATCACCCAATGAGAGCTACAAGCATTTCATAAGGAATTCTTCGTACAATGTCATCAGATAAACAAGATTTGGCTATATACGTAAATTTGCTAATAATTTTAGCCCATCCAAAAATATAACAACTCAACATATAGTGGTTTCAGTCATAGCAGGATTAAGTGAAATTTGTTACTCCGGTTTTTACGTGGACACACTTTGTATTAAGGCATGCTGCATCCAAGCCGCATGCTCGATGGCGTAGCCTGACTTAACAGAACCGGACTTAAGATGCTTTGTATCAAACTTTACTAAAAGGGCTTTCAGCTTTGTTCTCGTGAACATTTGTAGGGCGATTTTTGTTGAAAGTATTTATTTTGATGGGTTCTACCTTAATCACCTTGGTAAATTGGGGATTATCTTCCTCCTATAGTATATATTTTCACCTCCGAAGTCACCTATATTGATGACATTCAAACTGTTTGTTCAAATGTTAAAATGTTTATTTTCAGTTCATCCTTATAGTACATCGATTACAGTACAGATGAACCGAAATTCGCAGGGGTTCGAATCGTCCCGATCAATAACTTTTTCGGCTTATATATGTTCGTTCTAGAATGCGTTTTATCCAATCGATATTCCCTACGCACAACACGAAACAACCCCTATATGGGGATTAAACCTAACAAGAATGAATCTTAACTGACGTTAAGGGACGTTTTCATCCCATTATGGTGAATGAGAATTTATTTCGTAACAATAATTTTCGTTCGAACGCGGCAAAGGACAAAGGAAATTGATTGATGTGACATGAATATTTCTTCATTCTCTGGTGGAATCTTCCCCCTTTGAAGCTAGAAGATAATGTAGACTTTTGACGTTCTACCTGATTTGTTAGCGAAGTAAACGAGGAAAGAGTGGATGGGGAGGATGAAAACAACTGTTATGAGCTAGTCGGTTCACTCCTTTGATCTCGATTTTTTTTATCAAGGTCGAAATGTAATATTCATGGTGAATACGTTCGCCGATGAATATTCCATTTTTGAGTTGCCGAAACTCAAAGTAAGGAATAAACGAGGTAAAGTGTTAGTTCAACAATTTCTCCAAGTTAATATTTAAATATATGCCTGCTAGCTTTTCGTCTAGCCATATTATTATAGTCACCATCCTTCACTCAACATAGGAGTTGCAGCTGACTTAATATATTTCCGCAAGTCTGCTTTACAAGACTTACATTCTATATACTGAATTTATTAGATGCTCATCATTATCCTATGTGCATAAAATAAATGATAATGTGGTGTTGTGTCTATTTAACCTCAAAAACGTATAGAGTTACCGAGACATTAACCAAAGCGTTGTTGCTATAAATGATTCCATTCCACTTCAGTTGATGGAATTTTTTTAGTAACCGTTTTGTGCCTTCCTTGATTTTGCAATAATTGAGTCTTGTTAACGGCGTACTGCAATGCAATTTCTTTCTGCTCGAACACACAGACTTTTACCTGTATTCGCTCTGCATAGTAATGTTTTACCAAACAATTGCGCAATTTAATGCGACGGATGCAACACATCAATTCACTTAAATTCGCCAGCGAGGAACATTGAAGTTTCACCAAACAACAACTACATGTTATGCCGTATTTGAGTTCTTGAACTTTTAAATTACCGCAATTGATTTTAACTGTTATACAGATGCAAGTTGCATTGTCCAGATTCGAAAAGCTTTTTGCTTACCATAGCTTCATACCCCTTATAATATTTCGAAATAAATATCTGTCGCATTAATTAATTCATTTGGTGTTAAATTTGGATTATTGACTTCAGGGTATAGCAAGATACGACTTGAGCATCAAGGAGGTTTCTACGTTAGTTACGGTTGAAGTAATAGGCAATGTAGTTTATTTCTTGGGCTCAGGTGCGTTGATGGCGCAATTGTTTGATAAAACCTATGCTGGGCGAATATATGAAGGTGGTTCAAATATGATCGAGACAACTCTGTAGATGGTGCGCGTGTATGTTTCGAAGATTATGGCTTGAGTATGTGATAGCTGGGTCTATTACGAACAGTGTGATATTTGTTTTCATCGGAGCACGTGTTTCACGCGTGTGCTACGACCACGAGTGAACGTCAAGTGCCGACTGCCGTTGCGCAACGTTTATAGTGGGAGAAGACGTTAAAAACACGGATATTTTTGTGCGTTTGCAAAAGCAGTTCGGTAGTAAGTGCCTGAGTAGGGCTGCCGTGTTTAAATGGGCCAAAGCATTCAAGGATGGCCGTGAAACCGTCGAGAATGAGCCGCATGATCGTCGACCACGAACCAGGATCACACCAGACAATATTCGCCGCGTAGAACAACTCATTTTGGAGAACCGTAGGATGGATCTTCGAGACATTCAAAAGTTCAACACCGACGACGAGGTAGAGGGGTTTGTGCGCAAATGGTTGTCCGATTTGCCCAAGGAATTTTTCGATATCGGCATCAAAAAACTTCCGGAAAGGTGGACAAAATGTGTAAATAGTGAGGGGAATTACCTGGAAAAAATGTGATTTTTTGTGAATTTTTCGATAATAAATAAACGTGTTAGAGTATTTGTCTCGATCATATTTGAACCACTCTCATATGCGCATGGCTGTGTTGCATTCGTCGGTATTACTGCATTGCACTGAAGATATCTCAACAAGTTGCTGGTATATTAGCATGGCCCTTTTACCAGCTGCTGATCACTCAGCAGTCTCCACAATCTACCCAAAAAGCAAGTTGTGCAATTAGGGTACGTCCTATTATCGCCCAAAACGAGAACCACTCCAAAGAGTTGAATCCACCCCGCTTCCAGTTTCGGCTTCAGCTCAAAAACCTACACCGTGACTGGTAGCAGCGGAGTGCTATCCAACCGCTACTGGCTATGCAGGTTGTTTGGGACGCAACTCACACGCCGAAGAGTCTTCTTACTTCTAACCACCCGAACATAGACTCAAGAAACAAGAAAATCCCCACAATCGATGCTTCAATTGATCCTGGTACGAGCACCGTTAATCCGGCCTGTACGTCAAGACCCATGAACCCTTGTGAAGTCATTCAATTGATCCTGGGTTTAAGCACCAACGGTCTGAAACCGTATCGGCGAGTTCCAAAAACCCCAGAAACGTCTCGCAATCGATCCTGATTCAGGACGAGGCGGGCCGAATCGCCTAGTCCCGGTAAACCCTGAAGCTTTTTTCGAGGAACCCTGAATCATGAGTTCTCTGCGGCCAGATAGATGGAATACCCTTCTAATCTAGCATGCAGACTTTCAACCACTGCTCCCTTGAGTCCAATGTCAAGTTGGGTGGCCAGGCAGTACGAATACTCCCCAAAGACCTCCACCTTCCTGAGGTAACGCAGTATCATACATAACGCACTCGGCCATTCGACAGAAAAATTTGAAGATTTACTGCAATAAGATAGAGTAACGGTTTAAGGGTGTAACTCCTGGGTGCGTGTTTTTCATCTTTTACGAAATCTCAGGGTAGAGTAGTACAACTCTTGAGCCGGGACTATACGGCGAAGGGGAAGAGTCGTAAATTCTACCGGGTTAAGCTACTGGCATGTTTGCATGGTTCTTTCAGGAGGTGATCACTCCGCAATCTCTACAGCAACTCTCGTACTGATCTGCAGAGTCTGTAGCGGTTGGATAGTGCTTCACTGCTACCAGTCACGGTCTAGGTTTTCGAACTGAAGCCGAAACTTGAAGCTGGGTGAGTTCAACTCTTCGAAGTGGTTCTTGCTTTGCGCGATAATAAGGCATTTTCTTATCACACAACTTGCTGTTTGAGTAGATTATGCAAACTGCTCAGTAATCAGCTGGTGAGAGAGCCATGCTCATAGGCCAGTAACTCAACCCGGTAAAATACACCATCATCTCTCTCCCTAGGTCACTCGAGCTCAGCGCGGTGGGGGAGCTCACCACAACTCACGACTGGGGCCCTAGTTTCACCGCTGAGGTGGAATAGAGGACTGAATCGTGGTGTCTAATACGGTGGAAAGGGTATATGTCGCAGCACAGGGCTTACACCCTTAATACTAACGTTTCTCTACCCCATTGCAGTGTAATATTTCAGATTATTTTGTCCAATGGCCGAGTACGTTATGTATATATTGCGTTACCTCGGGAGGGTATTCGTACTTTTTGGCCACTCAATTGGTGTTGGACTCGCGGAGGTAGTGGTTGAATGTCTGCATGCTAGAATAGAAGGATGTTCCATATATATGGTTCAGGGTTTCTCGAAAAGCGTTTCAGGGTTTAGCGGGACTTGAAGGTTCGACCGGCCTCGTTGTGAATAAGGATTGCTTGTGAGACATTTCTGGAGTTTTTGGGTCTTGACCATATGGTTGTAGACCGTTGGTACTCCAACCAGTATCGAGTGAAATATTTCTCAGAGGTTTGTGGGCCTTGACGGTACGGCTTGTTGACGGTGCACGTACCAGGCTATCGGAATGGTGAAAGTAAGAAACATTTTGGAGTGTGAGTTATAATAATAATAATAATTCATTTATTCATTCGCAATACAGTACATATCACAGAATATGAATAAATTTTTAACCCATCAAAAATTTCATGGAGAGTCAGGTAGAATTATATCCAAAAAGGCACATAGGTATATAGAAATAAAAAATGTATAAAATAAAACATTAGTCAAACAAACAATGAATAAATAAATTTGTCCAGATAACGTATTTCATAAAAATATATTTTTTTAAAAAGTATCATTCAGGTATTCATATATTGAGTTGTATGCTTTATTCATTAGGAGACATTACAGTTCATTCTTAAGCTTTATTCGATTTAATTCCTTCATTCTGGACGGCAGTTTCTTGAAAATTTTTATAGCTAGGTGACATACATTTAACTGTGATACTTTTATACGATGGAGTTGTTTTTGTTTATAGTATCATAGTTGTAATTATAGTTGTTTTTCAACAGTATGTCCTTATTCTCATGGATGTACATTACATAGGTAAGTATAAGAATGGACATCACGGTAAGAATTATTTCTCTGGAGAATAGCTCTCTACAGTTATATCTACTACTTACGCCACATAGTATTCTCAGTACCTGCTTCTGTTTTATAAATACTTTCTTACTTTCAGACAAATCCCCACAGAAAAGAACGCCGAAGTTAAGGACACTATGAAAGTAACTGAAATAAGTAATCTTGGCTGCTTCAACCCTCGCTATTTGCTTCATTCTCCTGACTGCATAGGTAGCTCTTGATAACTTAGGAATTATTTCATCAATGTGGACAAAAAACTTGAGATTTGATTACAAAAAGACACCGAGTAGCCTTATGTGATTGTCCAAAGACATCTTTTGTTCAAACAGAAGTCTTTGTGTTTTATCACTGTTCATCATCATTTTGTTTGCGCTGAACCATACCAGGGCTTCCTTTAGTGTCTTCTTGTCTTTCTTTTCCAATTCCTGATTGTCCATCCCTTTATTCAGAAAAGAAGTGTCATCAGCGAAGATGACGGTTTAATCTGATTTCACATAAGCTGGCAAATCATTCATGTATATTACAAACAAAAAGGGGCCCAACACAGAACCCTGTGGTACTCCATGACTCACAGTCTCCTGAGAAGAAGACCTGCCTCCCAAGCTTACTTTCTGCATTCTGTTTGTCAGATAACTTTTCATCAGGTCAAGATCCTCACTCCTGATTCCATAGAATTCAAGCTTGTTCAAAAGCACAGAGTGTGAAATACTATCAAAAGCCTTGGATAAGTTACATGCATGTGAACTAAATTTTTGTCCCTCATCAAAAGCTTCTTCTATATTTTCAAGCACCTCCCTTGGTGCCGTCTCCACTGATTTTCCCATCAAGAACCCATGCTGTTGTTTGCAGAATATTTTGTGATGTTTGAAGAAACTCAGTAATCTATTTTTTATTATTATCTCAAACAATTTTGAGAATAGAGGAAGTGTCGCGATATTGGACGATAGTTTTCGGGTAATTCTATATCTCCTATTTTATTAACAGGTACTATTTTAGCCTTCTTCAACTAATCCGGAAAGTTTTGGACATTTAGTGAGCATGCTACATAATGGTACCTCTATGCACGGAAAAATCTCCTTCAACATGGTTGATGTGATTTCATAGATATCTCTGGTTTGCTTAGATTTTATCTGTCTTAGAGCTTTCCTGAGTTCTGTTATTGTTCATTGATGAAGGTTGCGTCCTAAAAACTCGAATACTGACCTGCTGAGCCAGTAACGGTTGGATAGTGCCCTGCTACTATCAGACGCGATAGAGGTTTTCGAACTGAAGCCGAAACTGGAAACCGGGTGGGTTCTATTCTTCGGAGGGGTTCGCGCTTTGCGTGATGATAAGGCGTATCCTTATCCCACAACCTGCATTTGGGCATTGTGCAGACTAGTAATGGTCATCTGGTGAAAGACCAATACACATGGCAGTAACTAGAATAGTGATACCTGCTCTGTTCGACATAGCTCATACTCTCGATTATATTTCGGAGTAAATATTCGTCGCATTAATTAATTCATAATGAATAGCACTTTTAGCATCTAACATAATGAAAAAATTCAACAACCATCTAGAAACGATGGTAGTTCATTCATAAAGATTATGAAAACAATTTTTGTTGTTTGTTTTCTACCGCTTTGGAATCACAATTCCCGTTCCAACCATTCTAATGAGGTTTTCATAAAAATCACAAACATAATTCAACTTGGATAACCCAGAATCGCTTAGAAGACATTTCAAGTAAGGTAACAAGTAAATTATTGTTTCATTTTAGATTTTGAAGTGAGAGATAAAAAATACGTTGTTTTGATTCTTCTTTTGAACGTTAGATCAAAGTTTCTATTGATTATAGTTTTGAAGATTTTATACATTGATATCTTTCGAAGGGACGCAGTGAATATTTTGTTTATTTTAAACTATCTGAAAATGGGTGAACTTGTGGAATATTTTCTTTGAACGGTGTAGATAATATCATATTTGTTGTCACAATTCATACGTTATGTTTTTCTTCTAAATTAGTTGGATAATACAAAGTTTGAATATAAAGTGTTGAAAGGGAAAGTTAAGACTTCAATCAGAAAGAGAACGTTGTAGGCAATCAGGCATGTTCTATCAGTATATTATTGGACACAAGGCAATTTCCCAACATTGTCATGAATAGTCTTGAATCTTGCTAACAAATGAATGAAATCCTAAATGAGCACTGACATGGATCGTTTCACACGAATAATATGACTCGTTTCTGTCGGCAGCCGAAAATAAACGCACAAAAAGGATTGCGTGAATGGAATGAAGAGTGTAACTGGTATTTCGACAATTTTATGGATTGCTTGATGATTCGATGTGATTGGTATCGGCACAGCGCTCATTTTAGGCGGAAAACAGTGATGAGAATGGACGAGAGCCTCACTCGGACACGAAGCTTTTGTGAATGTAATAACTAGATGGACTTTTGTATGATATAAAATGAGGTACTGTTTTTAAAAACATTATGAAAAAATTTCATTTCTCCATAATTTTATTTCCTTTTGTTGAAACTCCCATATTCCCATTGCTTTTTGAGATCGTTGGTACAAAATTTTTATGGTTCAATTAATTTCCAATAGGTTGAATGGAACGAAGAGTTGAAAATATAACAGATGTTAACTGTCGTTCATCTATAGATGTATCCATACACTCAATAAAATTCTGACTAGTTTTTAGACGAGAAGTTAAATGTTTAAAACTATTTGAACATAATAAAGATTGAATTATGGTGAACATGGAATTGATAACAGAAGATATCTTGTCTATGTATTATCATTGACTGAAATGGACTAATAATAATGGAAAAACTCAATAGTTTTCTCAATTTTCCCCAGTTTTGCTTATCTACTAATGATTTTTGGAGTTTCACCACGTTTTTCTCTGCCTCTGCTCTCTTTTCAATGTAGTAATTCTGAAGTACAAATGATGCACGGTCCAAATTATACGATAATACTAAAGGCTGAATAATTTTTGGGATCATTTGAAGTTGTAAGGTATCTGCAGAACATCCATTGAATTTAATCTATTGATAATGATTTTTGTATGATTAATAAATCAAATATGATTGCTAATAGCTCAGTGGTTGAACGCCGTAAAAGGAATCAAAAGTTTCTGAGTTCTGGCCCCGTCTGGTTAAAAGAGAAATATTCTAGTCAGGTAGTTTTGGCCATTATGTCACTGATGATTCAAATATTTACAGTGCTGTGTTCATGGTGTCGTAAGGATACAGTAACAAAGCCTAACCAGAACACAAATAAACTCCTACATCATACAAGCTATATGGATCTTCTTTGGGATCCCCACAGAAGATCTAGCAATATCAAATCGTCAAATATAAACTTAATTCTCGAATCAGGAAACCTCCTTACTATAATATGTTTCCAGAAGTTGTAGAGCTATTCTTTATTATCTAATGAAATCGGAATAAAAATAAGTTATCCAAAAATTCAACACTACGTTTGTTCTACTAGAATTAAAGTTAAGTTTTCATGTACACTTCATGGCCTGTCAGAATCTCAACAAACAATGGGATATGTGTTTAGTTTCTTATCAATATCATGTTAAGTATTTGAAAACAAAACCAAGATATTGTTCCGTTTCGCTCGAAATCTTTTTGTCTGCATGAATAAATAAATTATTTCTTTCGTCCCATATAGCCAGAAGAAAAATAAATATTTATAATTGAGATGATAGGTTTTTAACCGATTTTCAGAAAATATCTAAGCCTGCATTTCGAAGGCGTTCAGTACTCAACGTACATCACGAAAATTTATTGCGCTGCAAATACTTGAAGGTCCTTATTTGGATATGAGCCATTTCCTTCCTGTGTGAAATAAATGTGGTCCGTTTTCTCGGTTCTGTTTCTGGGACAATATACGATCCGTTCATTTTTATTGCTTGTTACGAGGAAACGTGAATTGTTGGTGTTTCTGTGCAGAAATATTTTTACCAATGTAAAGACAAAACTTTCGCACTATAACGTAACACGGTTATTTTACCCTAGTATTTTGCCTATTATTTCAGTATTTTTAAATAAGAGAAAATTGCAAATTATTTAATCTCAACGATTAATTTCGATGGGTTTAGTGTATTTTACGAAGGGTAGCGAAGAGTTTGACTTCAAGGGCACTTGTATGTAGTTATCACATTGATGAACTAGCTTTGTTTATTTAATGAGATAAACCAATGAAAATGATTAGGAATTTAAGTAAAACACTCCTAATAAAGTATAATAACAACGAACTATAATTCTTGGTTTATTGTATCGGGTGTTTTTTTTTAGTGATAGAACTTTCGATAGGAATAACTGTGATTTGACAGACGGCAGAAGCCATGTTGTTTTGACATTTCTGTTCAGTAAGCATTGATAAATTATCATGGAAAGGCTCACGCAGCAACAACGTTTACAAGTTGTTGGAATTTAATTTCAAAATCAGTATTCTATTCGCCAAACTTAAAGAGCACTTCGTGAAATTTATGGTTTACATAATCGTCAATCAGAGCAGTTCATTCGTCGAACTATCAATAGATTTCGGAAAACATTTTCTCTACTCGATGCAACAACAACAACAAGACAAAGAACTGTACGTACAGAAGAAAATATCGCTGTTGTAAGTCATGGTGTTAATGATGATCCAGATTTGTCTATTCATCGACGTTGGAAAATTTTGCGTAAAGATCTTGGTCTACACCCAAACAAGATACAACTGGTTTGTTTGCTGACTGGGCCCTAAAACAGTTAAAGTTGATCCACTTTTCATCGTAAAATTGTGTTTAGTGATGAAGCTTATTTATGGTTGAACGACTATAAAACAAGCACAATTGCCATATATGGAGTGAAAACAATCCTCAAGAAGTTCTGCAGGTTCCATTGCATCCTCAAAAATGCACTGTGGTGTGCTTCACACACTGGAGACATCATCGGTCCATATTTCTTTTAAAACGATGCTGGAGCTAATGTTACAGTGAATGGTTCTCGTTATAGATCGATGATCAATGAATATTTGTTTCCAAATTTGAATGGTATTGACCCAGAAGTGTTTTTATTCCAACAAAATGGTGCTACACCTCATGCTGCTACCGTAACAATTGATTTATTGAAAGATTTGGCGATATCATTATTTCGAGAAATGGTCCAATTAATTGGCCTCCAAGATCATGCGACATAACTCCACTGGATTAGTTTCTTTGTGTTTATGTCAAGTCATTGGTTTATGCTGATAAACCAGAAACAATAGACGCTCTGGAAGACAACATAACTCGTATTATTGATTAAATAAGGTCTGGATTACTCGAAAAAGTGGTCCAAAATTGGTCTGGTCGAATGCGGTTCGTTAGAGCTAGTCGTGGTGGACATATGCCGGAATTTAAGTCTAAAACAAATTTCATAAAATTATCTTTCAAATAAAAAAATTGACTTCAATCTTAATTTAAATGTATTTTATTTCGATTTAAAGATCTATCACTCTAAAAAAACACCCGATATATAAACCAAGTCAAAAGGTATGATTGTTACACTGAAAACAAATGTAATACATTAGCCAATACTATGGCGATAGACTGGATTACAATATTAACAATAATAACCGTGATAGCTTTGACTGAAAGGTCACAAGCGAAGAGTTTGACTATCCGGAAACAGTGTATTATGTAACAAAGGCATCCGACAAGTTTGACTACCATAATGATAATTATTTTACAGTCTCTTCAAAGACTGAATGTTAGGTGTCTCAATGCATCCCTTCTAACGAAAACAGGGAAATTAACGAAATTGATTGGAAATACTGTTTCTGGGTAGACCGAATGAATAAACCTTCTTATTGGTTATAGAAAACATATGAGATCAATGCTAGTAGATAAGGATAGAAACAGTTCATAATTCCGAATGCGGCGACGTCGGAATTTACAAGCAATAAATATATCAAAATGCTCTAAAAGGTTGAAGCTGAAGTGTCGAATAACACTTCAAAGTTCGTATGGCACAGCTGAAAAACTGCTAGATCGAAATATCAACATGAAAGACCAAAGTATCGGTAACAAAATAATGAATTATGTTTAGCACAGGCAGGTCCGTCTCTCATGACTTTTTGGAAAGTCTTGAAGTTCATTCACGAATGATGAATATTTCAACTTAAAATAAATTATTTGTCTACTATTATTAAATATCTGAAATTACCTTCAAGTATGCTGATCTTAGAATTTGCATTTTAATTGATCAACGTTTAATCCATAAGTAATATGTCAGTTATCGAAATAAAAATATATTCAAGAAGTGAGTAACGAGTTTTATAAATGTGTGGAAAAAATCTGTATAAAATAGGAGGTTCAAATGACGCTAAAGCACCTGATTCTAGTCAGTGCCCAATTTTTTGCTTTTCATTGAGATCACTTTCATTTCCTGAAATTTTGGAATCTTCTTCGTACGATCAAATCCAACTTCATTGGAAGATAATGAATGGCTCAAATAACAGAATTAGGGTGTAAACTTCAAGTTCTGTTCCAGTTTCGACAAGAAACCGACCACATCTTAAGGATTTTGAGTTAACGTGTACTCTAATACTTAATCTTCTTATCATTCCAGCTATGTGGTTTCGGTTGCGTGGGCTTGACAACGGTTCAGTCATTTTGTTTACGATGCTTTTGTGACTGGTTCCACCCGTGACCCACTTACGGTAGCCGGTGAACACTGGAACAAGTATGTTTCCATTGAACGGTTTATGTTGTGTTTTCAGAGAAATTAATGACTGAAACGGACGATAAGGTTATAACGTTGGCGTTGGCGAAGTGAATCGAAGGTGTATAGCGAAAATTTTCATTCATCTAGTAAGTTTATGCTCCAATCCATCAATTTCGATGCGTACTGTTTTAATTTTTTTTCTGTGATACTTCAGAAAAAAATAGTATTGGGCGTGAAATCATGCTACTACCAGAAAGATGGCAAAAGGTTTGGACCAGAATGGCCGGTATATAATTTAATAAAATGATTATTCATTATACGAAAATTGTCGTTCATTTCACAAAATAAAAACGAAATTACTTTCCGAACTGAGCAACTGATTTAATTATTCCTGTTGTAAATACACAAATCCTATATTTAAAAAATTATTTTCGTTACCCGTATTTCCTTTTAAGATATACTTCTCTGTCAAGAAAGTACCGGGAATTTTCAATTAAAACAACATTTAATCGTCAAAATTTATTGGGTCGCCTTCAAAATAGGCTCCATTTGCTCCACTACATCTATGCCAACGGCACTTCCAATTATCAAAACATTTTTTATAGACGCTTTCCGGGATGGACTTTAGCTCTCGCGCCGAATTTTGTTTTATGGCTTTAATCGACTCAAAACGGGTGCCACGAAGGGGCAAAATTTAGTTTTGGGAAGAGGAAAAAGTCGCAGGGAGCCAAATCCGGCGAATACGGTGGTTGCTGAAGCACGTTTGTTGAGTTTTTGGCGAGAAAGTCAGTCACAATCGTAGCTCGGTGAGAAGGCGCGTTATCGTCATGCAAAATCCATGAGTTGTTCGCCCACAAATTTGACCGCTTCTTACGGATACGCTCACGCAAACGTTTCATAACGCCTAGATAATACTCCTTGTTTACCGTCTGACCCTCTGGAACGAATTCGTAGTGCACCACGCCACGGATATCGAAGAAAACAAGGAGCATCACCTTCATTTTCGAGCGGCTTTGGCGTGGTTTTTTCGATTTCGGCTCATTTTTTGCCACCCATTCCGATGATTGCTGGCTTGTTTGCATATCGTACTCGTAGACCCAGGTCTCACCACCAGTTATAATGCGTTCCATGAATGTAGAATCGGAATTACAGCGATCCAGCATGTCTGAAGCAACCTGTTCGCGATGACGTTTTTGAAGAAAATTCAGGTCTTTCGGTACGAGTCGTGCGGCCACCTTTCTCATGCCCAAAATATCAATCAAAATCGTACGTGCGGACTCGTGGGATATCTTAAGATCATGTGCTATCTCTCTCAAGCTGGTACGACGGTTTTCCAGCACTCTTTCCTTAATTTTATCGACGTTATCTTCGATCGAAGCCATCGATGGGCGACCACTTCACGACCGTCCTTGAAGGCTCTGTACCACTGATATGCACGAGTTTTCGATAGAGCATTATCACCAAAGGCCTTTTGCAACATTTTCAATGCATCGGCACACGAAAATTCATTTGCAACACAAAACTTTAAACAAATTCTTTGCTCAACGTAATCACCCATAGTAAAAATCGGCACGCACTCTGACACCGACTGACTTAATCAGCTGTTGCAAACACACTAGTTGACAGATCCCGCTCAAGCTTGGCATAGTAATTAAGGCCAGTGGTACCAACCTAGGAAAAAAAATTTTTACCTGCCTCATTGCCCCGCCAGATTTAAATCGATAATTCCCGGTACTTTCTTGACAGAATGTATAGTGAAAGTAAGTTTTTTCATAATGAATTATTTATTTGTTTTAGTATAACATATTAATAAAATTTCTTTTAAAAGTGATTTCTTCATTTTTGATGAAAGACCACCACTGTTGAAAACATTATTACACCTGGGTGTAACACTTCAAATCTCTGAGTGTTTTTATGAGTTGATGTCAGCCCAACAGTGTAATAGCTACTTATTGTACAAGACGATAAATTTGTACTTCATCTTTGGGAGTCTTTTAGCGTCGAGACGTCAGTCGAGATGCTAGGTAAGCAGAAGATAATGCGATTTTATCGTCGTGTGCAGTACAACATTTTTTTCTATAGGAAGACTTCAAATTCAGGTAAAAAATAAAATTTCAAACAAACTTGTAATTTTTGGCTCAATATTCGCAACTGTGTTGCTCCGTTAATAGGGATATGAATTACACTGTCAACAAATGTAAAACAAATTTTACGTTTTGGTTTTTGCGGTGTGTTCAGTATTTTTGCGTTTTGTATACGAAGCGAATAAGAAATGTACGGAACAGAATTAACACAAGAAGAAGATAACCTGTTATCAGATGTAGAAGATGCAACGTTGGAAGTAGAAAGCTTATTGTTGCCCCAAAAATCTAGAATGATGTATGAGAAGGAATAGCGGTCCTTTAAAAAGTGGAAAAGTATCAAGAAAATCTCATAATAGCTGAAGAACGACGCACAAGTTGTGGTGTTTTAAAAATATATGTTTCTAATAATGTTAATTGTAAATTTACACTTGTTGTTAATCCTTCGAATTAATGTGTTTGAATTTGTTAATTTAATTGAATCAGAAAAGGTAAAACGTTTTATCAACGTATGCTGTTAAAGTGAACTTACTCTACTCTTGCCCTTAAAGTGATACTTTATCAACTCAAAAGAGGTGCAATAACAAAATCTTAAATCTTAATCGAGGCCTGCCCTACAGGGATGCCAATCATTTCTGGAGGAATTCTTTGTACATACACTTTCTTCATTTCCAACCAAAACAATAAATATTTATCTTGACTTCCCTAATTAAACGGTTCGCCACTCACAAATCAGGAAATTTGAATCCAAATTAACGAACCGTCTGCCTGAAAAGCGTTCAATTAATGTTGATAGAGAATTGTCGTTCTCTTCTTGGAAACTCCTCCGCACTTGGCTCTAATTTCTAAGAGACACAACCTTCATAAAAACGATCCCCATTTAAGAGCAGGTCCCGGAAAATGAACTGGAGGAAACACGATCCTTGTTTAACAACAGACCCACAATACCCACTTTGAAATTCATTCAAAATTTCTGTATTCGATTTAATCGTTCTTCAATTGTTGTGAATGTTTTTTGAATGAAATGTATTGAATTCCTGAATATTTTCAATTAAACATACTCCCGCCAAAATAGCTTTCTTAGGTAACAATGTAATTTCTGCCGAATTCTTCAGTTAATATTTTTACTGGAATGAGAAAATTGAAATCGTAATATTTTTGAGATTTTGGGGTCTCATTTCTTTATCGGTGTGTTCATTAGATTATTAATTTATCTGATACTGTTATATGTATACAAAAGAAATCAAATAACTCCCTTGATCATCCCTGAAAATTTCTTATTCAAATTTTTTTTTGAAATTCTCCGTGTAGAATTGCTTGGTGTGTAGAGAAACATTTTTGAATTCTTCCTAGTAATTGATTAAACGTTAACTAATTAATTAAATTCTTGGTTAAGCATACTCCAAATGGGTTTGAGAATGGAATGTATAATTGGCTTTAATGGTTTATTTTTAGCCTAAATGTATGTTCACCAAAATTGAATGAGTTGTTTCGGTGTAGTTTTAAATCTATTTGCGGTGATTGCAATATCTTATTCGTGAAATAGTCCTTCTGAGATTTTTCACGGTTGTTCACTTTCACCGAATTCACTTTTATTGGTAACTGTTTGGTTCACTTTTTACAAACTACTATCTAATTACAAATAATGTAGATAATACATTCACTTCCAAACCTTTACTGCGTTATGGGTTGCTTAGAGAGAGAGTTTCTTGGAAGGTTAAAATGAAATGCGAATATAAAATAATACAAGAGTAAAGAGATGTGTGATTATAGCTTGAGAGCCAAAGAGAAATGTGATTAGTTCTTACTTCTCGAGAATGTGTGTGGGATCAGAACTTAATGTTGGAAGAGTAGAGAATACAGCGTGATCATTTGGTCAAAGTAAGAAGAGAGGCCAACGAGCGACTTCGAGGGATGTCGTAAACTGAACCCTTTTGACTGAATGTAGAATGAAAGACTCTCTTAGGGCTCTAAAGGTGGCCATTTAAATTCTGAAAAGGGCATTCGACTGTTGTTGTCTTGAAACGGTGTCGGCTCTAATAGATTTCTAAGAAAACTGTGAAGGACGAATATTTTCGGTTCTTAACAGGCCCAAAGGTTTCTAGGAAAAAATCATTTACATATTTTTTCTCCGCTATTCTTCATACTGCTTTTCTACGTTTTGCTTATTACCATATAAGTTATTTTCTCATAATAATTTTCTTCTCTCTGATTTACTGCTCAATGGCCTATTTTATCTTTTTCTCATCTGCTCTTTAGCTTTCAATTATTGGTTTGTAATTTGTCTTCATTTGCTATTTCTCATTTTAATCGATTGCCTCGGTCAATTTTGATGTCATTTAGATTTAAAATCTGTTTTCAGCCTCTTTGTTAATTCCCCACTTTGTATGATCTCCACTGCTTAAAAATTGAAGTGGGTATTCGAGAGAAAACTGACTTTTTGCCCTTGAATAAAATTTTCAGAATTGCTGTACGTACCATATGGTAAGGCGTATATTTGCCTATTATATACATGCAAAATATGGTCCTCAATATACTGAATGGCTTAATTACAGAAACTCATTTCTTGTAAGTGTCTGACCTTTTTTGTTGTCCAATGTATGATTTTTTTAATTTTTTTATTTAACTCAACAAAAGTTGCTAACCGTCTACGGGTTTAGCACAGAATAATTAGTAAAACGTGGATTCGCTATCGTATTAATGGAAGTGTTGCATATACTCATGGAGGTGGAAGATCAAGAGCTACATCCGTTGCACAAGATCGACTAATACGGTTAACTGAACGACGAAATCCCTTCTTCGCAGCCGTAACAGAAATAATCTTTTTTTAAACCTCCACTAGGTCAGAATCTTAATTTTGTTTATTTCTCTACCATTTTGTCGCTCTAAAGCAATCTTCGTACTGTTGTTTATTTCAGGCAGGTTAATTGTATGTAGACACCTTACTTAATACATTAGTACATATAAAAAATCGCTTGTTCATTTCCCTTTATATATAATTAGATGTACGTAAATTATCCACTTCAAATATTGAGCAGTATATTACACGAGGAATTCTGCAAATATTTTAGAGGAGATCGTTATTCATTCAGGAATATCTCTTACGGAGAATTCTAATTTCGAATTGTATATTATATAAATTTAACTGGATGGTCCCTAGGGGGTCTTCAATTTACTTCTAGGGTCTATAAACCTGGATATGCCATAATCTTTGGAATATCGGTTGGGGTATTACCTCAGAAGCTTCAAATTCATTCTGTTTCACTTCTTTTCAATTCACAATTGAAAGGCGCGTTTCAGAATAGAAGGTTATATACGATAGAAACAAATCGACCCGAACATAAATCAAAAGGTGTTTCTACGATAACGAACATTTGAGAGTAGATTCCTAAATTACTGCTTGTCCAATTAGATGGTTAAGGAGATGTTCTCCATCTTAAAGTAAGGAGGGGGTGGAAATCGTGGACTTCTGAACATAGGATAAGAGACGAAGTCAGTTCAACCCAGAGGAGAACCATGAGGGCAGACAGCCATGGGCTGTGGTACAACATGAGCGTGTCAAAGCGACGTTACGCGGTATTTAGACAGTTTTAGACGTTAGATGTTAGAGACTATTTAGACGTTAAAGATGAAAACCTCCAAGGCTAAATTTCTTGAAGCTCAGCAATCGTAACACCGATCGTAATATAGAGTTAAGACGTTTCGCTATTTGTGTGAATATCTGTAGTTGAAAGAAGCGGAAATAACGAAGAAGTGTTAGGCGTTTCAATAATCCATCATACCCTCAGATAATGAATAAAAGGGCTTTCATTTATATTAGTTGTCTGCGAATCTCCCCAAATCATCATAATATCATAAAGTATATCGTTATTTAATGCTTGGTTTTCCACCTAGGGATTGAGGAAAAGTTCCTTCATATGAAAAAGCTACCCAAATACTTTTTTTTCAAGAACAGCTGTAATATTTCATTCCGAGAAATCAAGTCTATAAAATAGTCGATATCTTCCGTAGAATGCGCAGCGACCTCAAACTGCTTTATATTGAATGCTTTGGAAATCTTTCACACATTTTCCTTCAAATAAAAGTGATAAATTTCACACAAACTTCCGCGTCAAGGTTATACGCATTCAGTTTCACCAAATTCTGATTAGTAATAAATTACAGAAAGTAGCCGTGCATTAAACAACGCGAAATTTCGAGTTTGCGTAGGCTTTGTACTTCGAACTGCTTAATTATAACGATGCCTAACGAACGTGGCAATTTAACATCCAAAATTGTGCGATATCGGTTTGTTCTGTTGCTATTTTTAGATTTAGGGTGCGACCTACAATAAAACACACTTTTTGGTAATTCTATTTTTACAACCCATAATTTTACCCAATTGAGATTCCAGTCTGACCTATCAATAAGAGTGTTTCATTACTTACATATATGGGCTATCGATAAATCACATAAATGGTACTAATTCGTCCACTTTCATTCCGTTTGTATGAAAAGGAGTTTGCTGAGGCAGCGTATGGAACATTAAGCTAATTATAATAGATAGAATTGATAACATTTTCATTTGGTGAAAATCATTTCTAGGTATAGCTACAATTATTAAGTTTTCACAGATTTATTCATAAGAAAAATATTCATAATAATTTTTTACAAAATTAATTGCATCGATTAAATTTCGACTAGCTCCTAACGAACAGACTGAAAATCAGAAACAAGATTTAGAATTCTATCCTATTCAATTCTATGTTAAAAGATAGAGCTCGGTGGTTTGTCTTCATATTTCAACTTAAAATTAAAATAGACCTCAAAAATTCACAATGACTATAAGCCACAAGAGTCAGAATCCGATGAATTGTTCAAACCTAGCAAAAAATATATGGAGGAATAAAACATTATATTTCATGGAGTTTCCGATTGTTACTCCAGCGTCAAGTGTGAAGAACTTCAGAATGCATGGAAGTGAGGTATCATTTTATGGATTTTCTATACTAGGATAAAATCGTTGAAATATTTTAATTTAGCCTGTTATTTGAACACTTGAGCTTGAACTAGCTATCGAAACAAGTTGGGCGTCTATTATTTTTCAGTAATCTTTGGAAATTAGATAAATTGAAGTTTACTGCACTTTTCAACCAGTCGATGGAACTCTCCATACTTTGGTAGGAAATCAGCCAGTGTCTAAATGTGTAAGCCAATTATTTTGAAGTGATATTCAAGAGTAAAACACTCCTAAATTCGAAGTCAAGTTTGGAGTTTGCGGTACATCATTTAAAAAATATTTTTATGTTTTCATCCAAAATATCATAATTTGAATTGCAAAACTAAATTAATATTGCGGTGATTAATGCAAAAATCACTGAATATAATAGCAGTACCATATTCTGTGAGAATAAACCACAAGAGTTCATTTTCTTATTTCATAGAAGAAAAATCACTACAAAAATGGAAGGTGAATTTGATTGCTCTGAAAGAAACAACAATTCAATTCTGTAATAATACTGAGACATTTGTCGTAAAAACGAAAAGTGAAAAAGACACCTAAAGGCTCATGTACGATTGAGTGAAGATAAATTAGGAGAATATTTCGAATTATTTTCTTTTCTTCTTTCGGGCAAAAGTTGAAAAGTATATGAGATTTTGTTCAATATATTTTTTTACTCTTTTTCGCAAGTATGTAAAGACGTAAATCGGAAAAAAGAATGGAGCCTTTCAACCATGGATTTTTCATTTTGGTTTTCCATTTCTTCAGGAGAATGGTTAAAATTGCAAAAATGACGTTTATTCGACATTCGGAAGACAGAATACAGAATTCTGTTCCTTTATTCATAATCTCTGCAAAAGGTAATGCAAATATTTGAAATGTTCGCGGGAAAAGGACTGTTGTACAAGCGCGAAAAAGCTCTCAACTCCACGTAAGTATTTTTCTACAGTTGCCAAACTTGCTATCGTAAAATTATTAGTTCATTTTCTGTGAAAAAGGTCACAAAATGCATGGAGTTATTTAAAAAGATGTCAACAAAATTATTGCTTTCGAACACACTGAAGTTTGAAAACACCCCTGTCATTTTGCATGTCAATATAGACAAGCCTAAATTGATTGTAGTTTCTTTTCAGATGAATAATGTGATTGCTCAAATTCCTGAATTTTTGTGAACATGACTGAAATTAAAAAATCCCTCAAGGAACCCACAGAACTGATACCAGTGGATGAAAAATTGTGCGAAGATATCAAGAAGGGTCCTTGTATAACTGACTATTCCCAGTTCATTCAACATTTTTTCAAATGCGTGGTGGTTGCAGTGGTAATTTTTATATTACTCGAAAAAGTTTCACGGAAGTACAAAGTTCTTTATGTGGCAAATAACTATGAGGAAGATTCCATAGAGGATGTATCAGCGGATGTTAAACAGAAGGAAACTTTAACATTCTTCTGCGATCAGAAAGTAGATCTCGAAAACGACAGTATGGAAACCCTAGCATTACTAAGAGAGGACGTTTTGAATTTAAAACAACTGGTGTTGAAACTTGGCGAACAACTTAGGGAACGAAGGAGATTCGAATGTTTGACTAAGAAAGAGCTGTCAAGGATCGAAGATAGGGTGAGAAGAGTTTTGGTGGAAAGCGATACGGTCGATCAGAAAATCAGGAACGCCTTGCACACTTATGAGGCAGACAAAGTAGCCTTTTTTGGTACAATCAGTCATCAATATTACGACCATTTGAATAATCTTACGATTTTAATATTTTATCTCTTTCAGTTCACAATAATTCATCTGGGAATTGGAATCTTATCAGAAGGAGAGTATTTTAATAAGAAGTTTCGAATTTCAGATTATGCTGCAGGCTATGCTGGAGGTTCTGTCGTTTCGGTGTTGGATACTGTTCCTGCGCCTACGAAGAAAATTTCGCAATTACTAGGATTCTTCAAATTAGCCAAGGATTCTTCTCCTGATCAGATAATCAACCCAAGCTGCTTACCAGGAGAGTGTTTCACTTTTCTGGGTAATAAGGCTAAAATCATAGTTAAGTTAGGTGAGTGACTAATTATTAATAAGATACGTCGATGTTTATGCAGCTTATAGCTTTCGAACAAATATACTCGTCTCAACCTCAGAGTATTCAACCTTATTGGGAGTCATTTTTATTGTGGAGTGCATTCCAATTTGAAATAATGTAGCTGTTCTGACTGCAACAGAAAAAAAACTTTGGTAATGGGATATAACCGTTCTTGTTATTTCTATAGAAAGTGCTGAATCTGAATCCACTGCTTCAGGTTCCTTCATTAAATGATATATGGACACTTCTTGGCAATTTAGATATTTGGCTCTTTCACTAGATATAAATGTTAGGCTATTTACCTGTCGGTATCTGATTCTTACAATAGGCAAATATTGAGTAAATGAAAGTACTTTAACAATGATTCACTACAATAGACAGTAATATAAGCCTAGTGAAATATAAGAAATGGAGCGATTGCATACTAACGCTAATATCAGCGTTAAGAGAGCGATTTCACAATAGTAATTTTGTGAATGAGGTCCTTCGGTTAAATGAGATTTGGAGATTTCCTGGGCACCTTTAAGGTATAAGATCACTCATGAATGGTTTTCGAACAGACGCTCGTAAAACTCTGTTTTCCAATTTTTTTGATGACCTGGTAATCAAGGAGTGCTTCACTTTTCTTGATAAAAAGGCTAAAATTACTATTGAGTAAGTAGCTGATTATAAACGTGATACGATGATGTATATGCGGCATATAACTTTCAAAGAAAGTATCTGTCCCAATTTTGATTATAGTATTCAGTTTTATCGCAAGTATATTTCATTATATTTCATTATAAACTGCACTCCAACTTGGCTTCGTCCTTGAAGTGTGCTTTTTCCCGGTATCTTTTCAATCAGGTACACTCGCTCGTGCTAAGGAAAGCGAGGTTTTCAAGTATTAACATTCTTTTCATATATCCCCTCCCCCCAACAACATTACGGAAATCCATAATCTCTCCATTTTGTTGCAGGAAAACCAATTGTAATAGGTTCAGTCTCGATGGAACACAGTTTCCTAGTAGAGGACATATCTGCCGCCCCTAAAGAATTCCAAGTTTTTACCCTCCAGGATGAAACGGAAACTTCCAAAGAACTCCTTGGGAAGTTCACATATGAAGTGAAAAATCGGCAAAGTCTACAGACATATGAGATTCCCAATAGATCGATGAAGAAAAGCGAATATATTTTGTTGGAGATACTGAACAATCACGGACACAACGAGTCGACCTCGATATATCGATTTCGTGTACATTCCAGATAAATGAAATTATAGTCGATAAAAAGGCAATAAAATGTGACAAAATACTTGTTTATGATTCCATGTAGACTGTATATACTCTCTGGTAGGAAATAATTCATCTGTTAATCGAATTTTTTTTTATATTTGTTACATTTGAAGCTAAAGGGATAGAGTTCATTTCGAAACATATGATTTAAAGAAATTTTTACCAGTATAAATATGTGTAGTTTCTTAATAAGGACGTTATATGAAAAAAAATTATATTAAAATCACAAATAGAAGTTATGAAATACTCAATTCATTATACGTATTTCATGATTATTCCGAATCTTCAGATAAATCTTACATCGAGAATTGAATTTTAGTTATAAATGAATTCGTGATAGTATTTCATGATTATTCCCAATCTTCAGATAAATCTTACATCGAGAATTGAATCTATGATTTTTTCGGTCTTTACCTGACGGAAATTCATCTTGAAAATATGAATAAAAACAATATTCTAATTTCCGCTAATGTTTTATTAACACTACGATCGTTACGTCATACCATGACTTCTTCAGGTGAGTATTACAAGATGCTGAGTATACCATGAACAAGAACTTCATTTTATAGTACATGGATTTAACAAAAACAGAAGAGGGGGTGAAGAGAGTTTTACAATACTTTTGGGAAACTGAAAAATGGTTCAAAAAAGATTCAACAAAGGGGAGTTACTTAATTCTGTTTGGTTATTCAATAATATTTTTCTTTCTTGATATCTATTAATTTCTAAAGTTTCTAACAAGTTTAATCTAAAACTTTTGTTTTCTGAGTGTAAAATTTCAAAGTTACTATTAAAACTATGTCCTGTGTCTAGAAGGTGCTCTGCGTAGGTTGAATTTCCCTTTTTGTTACAATAGCATTTTTCATGTCTCGTCTGGAACGATCTTCCTGTCTGACCAACATATACAAAATGGCAAGTACCGCAAGTTAACTTATAAACACCTGATTTCTTGTTCTTAGATGTTTTATCTTTATTATTTTTTATTAGTTTTCCTAGGGAATTATTCGTTTTATAAGAAATTCTAAAATTGTGATTCTTCTTTAAATATCTAGCTACCTTTTCTTATTCAAAGAAGAATCACAATTTTAGAATTTCTTATAAAACGAATAATTCCTTGGGAAAACTAATAAAAAATAATAAAGATAAAACATCTAAGAACAAGAAATCAGGTGTTTATAAGTTAACTTGCGATACTTGCCATTTTGTATATGTTGGTCCGACAGGAAGATCGTTCCAGACGAGACTCAGGGAACATGAAAAATGCTATTGTAACAAAAAGGGAAATTCAACCTACGCAGAGCACCTTCTAGACACAGGACATAGTTTTAATAGTAACTTTGAAATTTTACACTCAGAAAACAAAAGTTTTAGATTAAACTTGTTAGAAACTTTAGAAATTAATAGATATCATGAAAGAAAAATATTATTGAATAACCAAACAGAATTAAGTAACTCCCCTTTGTTGAATCTTTTTTGAACCATTTTTCAGTTTCCCAAAAGTATTGTAAAACTCTCTTCACCCCCTCTTCTGTTTTTGTTAAATCCATGTACTATAAAATGAAGTTCTTGTTCATGGTATACTCAGTATCTTGTAATACTCACCTGAAAAAGTCATGGTATGACGTAACGATCGTAGTGTTAATAAAACATTAGCGGAAATTAGGATATTGTTTTTATTCATATTATCGAGAATTGAATTTTAATTATAAATGAATTCGTGATAGTTTTAATTCTAACCTATTTTCATCTGGAGATTGAGAATAGTCTTGAAATACTTAAAATTTGTAAGTAGTCTATTATTTTTGTATTCTTTTTGCGTTCGATTCCAGTTGTATTCTGATATTAATTCCAATTTTAAATTACAAATTGGAACTTTCACCAAGAAGACTCAAAATATATAATATATTTAAAATTTCGGTGAAGTAATACTTATAACTAGAAAAAGCTCATGACTTCTTTCACGTGGCAAAACACAGTTACCCAAAAATTTCAAAACAATTTTTTATATCTCGTGACTTTTTGATTACTTCCTATTAATTTCTAGCCAATATATTTCACGAATAGATATTGCGACGATACTGTTCCATTCTTCATATAGGTCAATTCTTTTTGTTGTTGAATGACTATATTTGTTTTCTTGTCATCCGATTTCTACGAAATAGAGTCTCAAAAATGCCCCAAGCTTTGCATTATTTACGCTTAAAAACTGCATGAGAATACCCTATATACCAGTTACTTATTCAGTCACGATGAAGAAAGTTATGAAAATATGCGAACTCGTTTGGATAATATACAGTACATCACGTATAAATGGCAGATATGTGGGGACTTAAAAGTTACAGGAATTTTAATGGAACTTCAGGGAGTATTTACAAAATCTTGCTGTTCACTTCGTCTATGGGACAGTCGTGCAGTAAATCAGCATTATATAACAAAAACTTGGCCACAAAGAAGTGTATTTCAACCGGGATCTCCAAATTTTTAGACCTCTTATAGACCCCAAAAATGTCCTTCTGCCTCCTTTCCACATTAAACTTGGGCTGATGAATAACTTTGTGAGGGCTATGAATGAAGACGGTGATGGATTCAAATACTTAAAACAAGTCTTTTCCAAGTTGAGTGGAGCCAATTAAAAGTAAGGCAGGTTAATTGGACCACAAATCAGACAATTGCTAGACGACATAAATTTTACAGAGAAGCTTACCAGGCAGAAACTCAGAGCATGGAACTCATTTGTTAGTGAGGTAAGAGAATTTTTGAGCAACAATATGGATGCAAACTACCAAAAACTAGTTAATGAACTATTAGATGCCTAAAAATCGCTTGGTGATCGAATGTCATTAAAAATTCATTTCCTCCATTCACATCTGTCATATTTTCCTGAAAATTTGAGAGCTTTCAGTGACGAGCAGCGTGAAAGATTCCACCAAGGTATTAGGACAATGGAAATTCCCTATCAAGGACGATGGGATACAGCCATGAAGGATGATTATTCCTTGTTTTTTGAAAAAAGAAGATATGACCCCTCATAAAAGGAAAAACTGGAATTTAATTAGTATTTTATGTCAATATATTTAATTGCTGTGTTTTTCTTAGACGCAAGGTACGTTTTTCAGATGTAAAACTAAATAAAGTCGATATATACGGTTAAAAAATTCTAAAACCATTTTGTTCAATACACATCAGATATTGTTACATTGAATGTGGTTCTATAAATGTAACAAGAAAACCTCAAGTGTTACAACTTTTTTTTCTCATTTTTGTATTGGGATACGATACAACCTAAATCATTTTTTTGTCGGCCAGTGTAATTGTATGAAGCTGAAAGGAGATTGTGTCAAGAAATAAAATGCTTTTTGGCCAGGGGAAATCTTTTAATCAGAAATTGACTGATTATCAAACTACCCTAATACGTCATTCTAGAAAATCTATTTTCCCCATCTATTTTTAACCCCTAGATATATTATCAGGAATTATAAATCTCTCGTTCACGATACGATTGTGAGAACTGATTTGAACGCTTCGCATTTTTCAACACCCACGCGACGTTGATTGAGATTCTCCACGATATCGAAGATATAATATGCTCGTTTTCTCAGACGGAATCTGGAAGCATGTGTAAGGAGCTAAAAGGGAATTGCTAATTTATTCCCCTGGCGAGATGGCATGCAGTAAGATCCAATAACTTCACCGTCGGGATGGCACTTTCTTGAATTCTTCGCAACACCCACGTATTTCCACAGGACGGGATGCCACTTAAGATGAACGCCTGCATCCTGAGAATGCTCCGGGGATGCTCGAGTTCCTGATGGAGGGTCTGAAGAATCATGCCAGTTATAGGGTTAAGTTGACTATTCGAGTCGTCCGAATTATTTTCACAGATTTTTTCGTTTAATGGGTACAAATATTTTTAAAGGTCCGCTCTTTAATGTACAACAGTGTTCATCGGTGAGGTTGAGTATGAACTCAATAAAATCCGAAATACAATGAACATATGATAATACGCATACCATAGGATGTGTAGAGTATTCACACACAAGCGATTGATAATGTACAAAATTTAATTCAATTTAATTAAATTAATTCAGCTCCAAATACATATACTTACATGATATTCAACAAAAAAAAACAGAAATACATATAAATATTACCTCTAATGAGAGAAAGCACATCTCGGCACACAGCATATGTTAGGCTGCGCTCGCTACTCAGGAGTCATGAATAAAGGGTGTGCCAATAAAATTTTTTTTTTTTAATTGTCCGCTATCTGGACAGCTTGTACTTTTGAAGCTGTCATCCTTTGACATTTGACGAGTGGAAACTTTTCCAATACTGAAAATGGCACAATAAATGCTTCAACAACTGAAATTGTAAAAATTCACCACAAAAATGATGACAACTGTGCACGGCAAGAGAACTTCTGGATCGTCGTGAGGCACCTTCTCGGTCGTCAGTAGTTAAACTAATGAAAAAATTTTATCTGTTGGGAGAAGTTAGTAATGTGAAAAACTGGAACCGTGTGCATCGCCCAAGAACAACTATAGCTCTACCGAGCTATAAGTTAATGATTTTTTATGGCTGGAATTGGTAGATATATAAGGACGACGTGTGGCGCTACGTGCTTCACAAGCAACGAAACAATCGGAATTATGAAAGAACAGTTTCCCTATTATTTCTCGAGGAGGTGATTTTGTGACTTTTGGACTTTTTTCTTTGCGGCCTTGTGGAAGATAAGGTCTACTTCAATGCTTCACAATCGGTTCAAGAATTTATAGATGGAACTCGTGAAGTTATCGAGGGCATACCGCCGAGAATTGGTGCTGAAAATATAGCCGTGACGGCCACTTGGCTGATATCATTTTCCATTTTAACGGCATACCTTCTTCTTTACAATGAAACAAACTTCCATTGGCTTCTCTTGAAATATACCGTAAACTGGGGCTTCTTTAATAATAATAATAATTTATTAATTTTTTTTGACAATCAAATATATAAGACAGGTCATAAGAAAAGTAAAAAAAAGTATACAAAAACAACTACTCACTACTATGTTAAAATAATAACATTTACGCAACAATATACCTTTAACAGTTTTCTTAAATTCCTTGAAATTAACAGATCGAACACCATGCGGAAAATGATTATAAAGGTGAATGTACTGATACATAGGGACATCTCAAACTTGGCTGTTTTGTGTTTTGGGATATACAATGTTCCCTCACTTCTGGTATTATAGCCATGAGAGCTGGATAACTTAACAAGGTTTTTTCATTTTCCTTTACATATATGAGACATTTCAAATTGAAAATGGAGGACAACGTTAAAATATGATTTTCTAAAAACACGGGTCTACAGAACGGACGTGGAATTATATTGAACACCAGGCGTAAGATCCGTTTCTGTAATATGGAAGCCCTGCCAACTTCTGAAGATTTTCCCTACAGCAATTCATAATATTATTATAATTTTATTATTATTATTATTATTATTATTATTATTATTATTATCCTGATACTCCTAGATCTTCTGTGAAGATCCCTCAGAAGCTTTTTCAGCTTGTACGAGTTAGGAGTTCAGTTGTGTTCTGTGTAGGCTTTGTTACTGCGATCTTGCGCCACTTTAGGTCACAGCACTGTTAATTTTTGACCCAACAGTGAAATGGTGGCAGATACCCGTCCAACTAGAAAATTTCTTTTCTACCTGAATAGGATTCGAACCCTGGACCTCCCGGTCACGAGTCCGATGCTCTCCCGCTGAGCTATCCACACTCATATGAGAGGTGACTATAGACTAAACTATAATATATATTAACAAGAGATTCTATGGGGAGTAAATATGAACTTTTCAATTTCTTACACAAATATTCAATATCCATAGACCACTTCAAATTGTAATTCAACTAGATACCAAGAAATTTGGTATTATCCATAGATGGGCTGACAGTATCTCAATAGCGAATAACAACTCTAGGATCATTATGACCAATTGTAAAATGGTAATGCTTACATTCCGTTTTATCAATGTTGACCATCAAATTATTCCCCTAGTACACAAAGCTCTGTACTAAAAGTTCATAAAGCATCTGAAGCTCCTCAAAAGTAGGCGCCGAAACTGCCATTGAAGCGTTATTAGCGAATAAGCCAATACATAACTTTTTTGGGAGTGATAATATACTGTGACATCCCAGACAGTTACACAAATTGAATAACATTCATCGCAAATCATCGGGAAGATCATTAATAAAAAGTAAAAATAGAAGTGGCCCGAAGACAGACTCTTGTGGTACTCCCAAAGTTATATCGTACTCAGCAGATGAAGAGTTCTGATTTTCGACAAACATGGATCTACCCTCGAGATAGCTGAGGATCCAATCCAAAAACACACCTCGGAAGCCCAAGTCGTATTATTTATCAATTATGAATTTGAAGGATGAACTATCACTACTTTGACTCTGAGGGATACTTTGACATATTTTGGGGCTACTTTGTCAACTTCCATTGTATAAGCAGAAACAGAGGATAATTCTTGGTTATGAGTTATGATATAATTATTGTCTGTACGTGTTTGAGCATTCCGCTAAGTATTGTGCCTATAATATTTAAAAAAAATTGTGCAAATATGGTTAGGACCTACAGAAAAGAGCTGAGCGGTCGGGCATACAGAAACTTCAGTGAAGAAAACTTGCAAAGAGCTATAAATGAAGTAAAATCAAGTAGACTTTCGTAGAAGGCAGCATCTGAACAGTATAAATTAATAGAACAACGTTATCATACCAACTTCTTATGAAAGCAATCCCCTCTATCCAAAATCGAAGAAGAATTGATTGCATTAACTCTGAGAACTGTAAGTTACTGGGCGTTTCTCCTAACTGAAAACACGAGTTGTGATCGAGAATTTCGCGAGTAAACAAGGCAGGAAATTACCACAGTGGAAAAATAATGTATCCGGTGTTGATTTTGTGAATGCTTTTGCCATCGGAAATGGATTTTCCGTTCTTCTAGCTACAAATATAAAGAAGCAGAGAGCATCGGTTGGGACTATTAAACTCTTTTTTGAAAGTAATCGTGAGGTTCTCTCCACCACTGAACCATGTCATCTATATAATAACAATGAAACAAACATCACGAATGATCTAGGTTCACTTAAAGTTATCGTACTTCGAGGAAGAAAACGAGTGGAGAGAATAAGAGAGCGTGATGTTTGTTGAACGCCGGAAGCAGTTTTATTGCCACTTATGGTTGTTTACAAATTAAAAAATTCATATGAAAATTGGACCAAAATAGGGGCAGTAGGTTCGACATGAATTTGTTTGAATAGTGGTTTTTAATTGTAGCTACCGCACGTTGAAGCCAAACCGGAAAGACAATGAAACGGTGGTTTTTTTAAATGACAATCTGGCGTCACACTTTTTACTAGAAGTTGTGAGATCATCAATGAAAAACAACATATACTTTTGTACTTTTCCTCCCAATGCCACACACCAGCTGCAGCCATTAAACGTTGGAGTTTTTAGCCCTGTTAAAAAGCAATAGCAAAAAGTTTTTGATCGATGGGGGCAAAGCACAATTCCCCACGCTCCTGCTAGGACTATGGAATTCTATAACACCTCATATGAAATCCAATCTCCAAGGTGCTATTAGAGGAACTGGCCTATATCCATTTAACCCTAATGTGGATCTAAACAACCTTTCTTCCAGAGATACTGATACTAGTAGAATTTTAGATGCTAGTTTGTTGAAATTCTTGGAATAGAGAGGTTTCAATTAAAAGAAGAACCCACATAAGAGAAAAAAAACTGACAACAAAGCCAGGCAGTCGCATTTCACTAGAAAGTGAGAATAAAACACAAGCAAAAGTTCAAAATCAAGCCAATTTTAGAACAGCTCGCCCTACAAGTTCGTAATACTCTTCAGATGATGAGCTTCCACTCATACAATTGGTCTCAAATGCATCCTCCAAGCACGATAGTGAGCTAGGACGAATAGAAAATAATGAAAACTGCCTGTGCGACATCCGGCATTACGTTGGAAAAGACTGGATTTCCTGTGTCAATTGTAAAAATTAGGTTTGTGAACACTGCAGAAAGGGCACCCAGAAGCATCGGAATGAATGTCCAAGATATGAAGATAATAAAGAATGAGTGATATGTGGAATACTAAAAAAGAATATTATTTTTGTTTTTTTTTTTACTTTCTTCATTTGAATTAAGTTCCTTTTTCTACATTTTAAAACTTTTCGATAAATAAATCCTAACTTGGTAGATATCCCTAATTTTTTCATGCTAACAGTTCAAAGTATTATAAAATGAAATAATCTAATTAGCTTGTTGTTAATCTAGCCACCAGTGGGTACTAATTGGAGGTTTTCGTAGAGTAAATATCTTATATAATTTAATTTGAAATAAGGTTATTCTGATTTTCACAAATTTTTATTGTTAAACTCACAACAATTGTTTCGCTATCACAGTAGCATCATCAGGTAAGATCACATTTTGAATAACTTACCTGATGATGCTACTGTGATAGCGAAACAATTGTTGTGAGTTTAACAATAAAAATTTGTGAAAATCAGAATAACCTTATTTCAAATTATTCAATATGGATTTTCACCAAGTAAGGACTGATACAATTCAATAAATATCTTATTATCACATTGTGGTGCCATAGTGAATTTGACCTCAACGATTAAGAAAATACTGTGTGTTTTCTAGAAAGGACGTTAAGATTTCAGCAAAGAGTGGGCTGAGAGTTGAGTGCATGGCAAGTCTGTCTTTCTGTTTGTAAAATCTACTGTTGTGTTGAAATTAATTTTCTTCCACGCAACGTTCGAGTACACCAAATGCGGAATATATGAATATAAACGAAAATATCCTTACAGATAATAGCATCAATCCAGTGATAAAATACGAATTTTTAACTCTTTTAGAACTTTGTGTAAAAGAACATTACTTTCATCAATACAATAGTAACTTTTACAAACGCAAAGATGGACTTGCCGTGGACTTCAGTGCACTCCTCGCTTAAATCTTTATGACCTCTTCAGAGAGAAAAATCCTAAAAACCACACACGCAAAGCATATCAATTTCTGATACAGATATGTAAACAACATATTAGCCTGCTTCTGAGGAACACATTCAGAACTAGAAAATACATTGGAATATCTTATTGGTTTGCACCATTAGCTCAAATTCACTATGACACCACAGTGTGATAATAAAACGACGAATACAACCATACTCAATTTTGCAAACCATTCGAAAACTCATAAACTGGCTGCTTACAGGTCAATGATATAAAGAGCATTTTCAATTCCGTTAAATTATAATAGGTTGGAAAGGGAACTGAAAACAACTAAATATACTCCACATCCAAACCAGAAAACACAAAATTTCACAAAAATTTATGAAACTAACATATTTTGGACCAAGCTTGCCAAAACTAGCTAAAAATATTTTCGTAAAATAACATAAACACAGCTCCCACAGCCCCATAAAAAATTTTCAACCTTTTTTTCAATGCAAAAGACAAAAAGAACTGAATGAATAATTCTGGAGGTTATGAATTAATTTGTCAAATGTACAGTAGCGTATACCTAGGACAAGTCAGTAGATCTTTCCAAAAAAGTTTCAAAAAACATCCATTTTCATTTAGAAACTGAAAAGATAACTCGAAACATTTTTTCGAAACCAAACACATCTTTACAGAATTGGATCTTGAAATATTGTAGCTGAAAGCGAAAGTAAAAAAACAAGGCATCCTAGAATCCACAGAAATATTTAAGCACAAGTCCAATTGTAGAAGTATTGTTATGTTTTCGGTAGCGTACAACGCTGCTCTGCTAACAGAATTTATTTTGAATCTTCTAATCATACGATGATTTTTGCTAAATTTTGCATGTCATCCTTCTGTTTCTGAACACCAAGGTGATAATAATTAGATCATTAGTTCAAAGAAACCTACCTTTAGAGATTCAAGTCTTTAGCTCTTTTAGCTTTCGTTCGAAAATTAGAGTATTCAGGGCCGAGCTGGCCGGGCAGAATTGCATTTGACTTTGGATTCTTCATCAGTAGCTCGAACCTTACTTTTGACACTATTTTCGGCCCAATATTTGAAAACAATAGACATTTGACCCGACGCTGTTCCCTAAAATAAGTGCGCAAAAAGTCGCATCTCTGAAAACACTCTATATACTCTGTATACATTTTTTGCTAGAATAGATTGAGGTTGTCTATACACTAAAGTAACATCTCTCATAAAAATATTCTGCTTGCAGAACTTCGTCTTTAGCATTCATGTCATGCATCCTAATTTCCTCTGACAGTATTGAAGGCTCACCGCCGTCTACAAGCAACGTCGAGGAAAGGTCGAGACAGGAAATGGGAAAAAGCAACTTTGGACGTTATTCACAATTTGGTATCGGATGTATGCCGGCGAAAGAAGTCAACACGATCTACGTTCCGCTAGAACGGTTATGAAGTTCAGTAGGATTTCTCATGGGAAAAACTATATAATTACGAACGATTGGTATCTGGAATTGAGAACCGCGAATTAATGGTTATCAGAAAGCAAATCTACTTTCACGCAGAATCTTGTAGGTATCGGTGTATGGATAGGTCGTAGACTTAGTTTCGTATTATTCTAATGAGGTATTTCTCGCATAAAAATACTCGTTAAAAATATAATATTAAATAAGGTTATTCTGATTTTCACAAATTTGTATTGTTATTATAATAAAACAATTGTTTCGCTAACACAGTAGCATCTTCTGCTAGGTGTTTTCGAACCCGGTTTCCATTTCTATTAGAGAAGAAAAAAAAAATTTATTGGCACTAAAACCCAAACAAGTGGGTCTCTGTAAATTCCAGTTTCTCTGAATTTGTTTAACAGGTGTGGGTTATTAAGGTCCAATTGTTCATTAAGGGCTATTTCGATTTTGTTGTGTAGTGACTCTGAACAAGTTTACGGCAATATTGCTACTTTCTCCATGTAAAATTTCAAAATTGTGGTTGACAGCATATTCTGTTTCTAACAAATGGTTCGAATATGTGGAATTACTCTTGTTATTGAGGAAACTCTTCAATTGTTCACCGATTCTATGTCGTAAAGTTCTTCCAGTCTGTCCTATGTAAACTTTTGGGCAATCACCGCAAGTTAACTTATGAACTCCCGATTTATCATCTTTATGTGTAATGTCTTTATTATTTTTAATGAATTTACTTTGAATGAAGTTCTCAAATAATATTTTTTTGAGGTATATAGCTATTTTCTCAGAAATTCCTTTAGTATATTTTGAGGAAATGTAATTAAATTTGTTTTTCTATTGGAATATTCCATATTTAAAGCTATTGTATTATTTTCATTCATCAGTTGTTATTAATAATAGCAATTTTTTAATGATGTTGAGTTCTAAAATATGATTTTTTCGATTCATGGGGATGCTAACTAATCTGTGGATAATACAATTAAATGCTGATAATTTTTGGTTTATGGGATGATTCCATTTATTGTGTATAATAGCATCAGTATATGTTGGTTTATGAAATATTGAAAACACATGTGAATTATTGATTCTAGTATCTGTTAAATCGAAAAAAATTAATAGAGGTATTATGTTCGGTTTCCATAGTGAATAATATTAGAGGATGTATTTCGTTGATAAGTAAAAAGAATTTTTTTGATTTTCTGTTGGTACCTGAGAAGCAGTCGAAAATATCGTCTACATATCTATACTAATATGAAAAATATTTCATGAGAGAATTATAAGCTGAAATATTCATGAACAATATTGAATTATGAAAATCAGAATAACCTTGTTTAATATTATTTCATATGGATTTCATAGTAAAGGCTTCAATTAACAGTCGATAAAGAGGATAAATACCAGGAATATACACAAATTATCTGATATTACCAAACATCAGTTTGCAAATATTTGAATATAATTAACTATTGAATAATCACATTAGAAACAGTTCAATATTCAAAAAATTATCCAAACATTATATAATACAAAAAAGGTTTTTTTACTTGATACAAGGATTATGACTTATTAACATTATACGGATTTAATCTGTTAGCCTTCAAAACATTTTAATTTCGAAAAAAATTTTATTCAGAAACTTTTAGAATTCAATAAAATAAATTTCTAAAAACACACCGTGTCAATTTAGTAGGCATATAGAATTAAATACTTTTGTCACAGTACCAAAGGAAATAGAAGAATTCAAAGAAATATAAATCATCATTAAATCAAATAAATAAATACTTGAAGGGTACTAAATTTTGTTCCGTTCCTTTTTTATTATAGCCGAATTCCTTTCCAAATATGCAAAACATAACCTCAAGAATAAATTTGGTATTAATAAAACAAGGAACGAAACAAAATTTTGTACCCTTCAAGTATTCATTTGGTGGATTTAATTGATAATTTATACTTCTTTGAATTCTTTCATTCCCATTGGTACTGTGTAATAAGTGTTTAATTCTATATGTCTACGTAATGAACATGTTGTGTTTTTAGGCATTAATTTAATGTAATTCTAAATATTTTTGAATAAAAAATTTTTTAAATAATAATTTGTAGGGGGTTAACGAAGTAAATTGTATAATATTCAAAAATTATATCACAAATCGATAGTTTAAGCTGCTGTCCTTGAAAAAATATCGATATAATGTATAAAAGTAGATACAAGTAATTCAGAAGCATTTTATAATTATGGCGTCGTTTTAAATTTCGATGAAATACTGAAAATTATATTGAATGATGCTTCTAATTTCATATATATTTTCATATATTAATTTGAATATGAAATTGGTTTTTCTATTTAGTAGCTTTATCAGATGATACATTCTGAGGGAAAAAATAGATATTCATTAAATTATGACAAATTGACTTTGTTTCTAGTTCAATTTTCCATCGATCACAGTGCCATTTCATTTTATGATGTATTTCATGTTCTGCTCTTCGTGCATTGCTTTTTGCCCATTACTTTTTTGTTCTCGGACTTTCACTATACACTTCTTTTTTCCTCTGGGTTGCATACATTACTGGCCCATGGTTTAATAATTTGGAGGTGCACAATATTTGAATGAAAGCGTGTGTGTAAATAGACGAAGAAAAAATATTTCTTTGATGCCAGGCCAGGAAAAACCTAACTTTCAAAGTAGGTTTGAAGTCTAAATAGCGCAGCAAAGTTCGTTAATAGGCAGGATTGGTTTGAAAATTTATTCACGTTCGAAAATATTGTCTCCAATATTTTTAAATTGATACATATCACTACCAGAAGATGAGAAGCATTGATTTTTATACCGTGAGTGTTTAAGAATTAGGATATCAAGAATAACAAATATATAGCTAAATGTGAAGATTAAACGATGGAAAAAAATACAGAATTGAATATTTAGACCAAAGAGTTTGTTCGAAATGTAAATGTTCTGAATGCTTTCGAAGCTATCAATAACCTGGAAAGGATAAACTAAATTAGAAATAGATTTTTGTCTAACATTTCGACAAATAAAATTATACATTAAAAGTAATTCTATAGAAATATAACTCGAAATAAAGTCATAAAATCCCCAAGAACTGCTTCGTTAAACAGGAGTATTATATATGTTCATAACTCGTTTATTCTGATGAGACAGTAAAACTAAAATTATGAGTTTTCTTTCATATTGACTATTCGAACAATTTGAGAATATATTCAGATATGTAGGATTATTGAACACAATATCGATTGTTTTATCTGTTCTAAACAATATGGCTATAAAAGTAAACGAATTTTTCCTCGTTAAATGTTGATGTTTTTTTAGCCAATGCGATCGACTTATGTCAATTGAATTTAAATTCCAAATTGTTGAGTCAGTTTCGATACTTCAGTACTGAGTAGAATGACAAATGGAAAATTTTATAGATAAACATTTTGAATAACAATGCTCTCCATGTCGAATTAGTAATCTGAAACAGCGATATGGGCAATAAATGAACATTATTATCCTGAAACTAAACTTTCATTAATATATTTCGTCTTTCTTAAATGAATACAAGGTTAACTAGGAAAAATTGTGACGCCATAGGATTATTCTTTTGATAAACATTTTCAAATTAATGTATGTACATAATCATTAAAGTATACTCAGTTTTGAGTGAATATGTATGTTGATGGGCATATTTCATTAATAAATTCTCCTTAATTTTTTTTAATCCATATTAATTAATATTAAATGGGTTAGTGTCAAAGTTTTATTGACAAATACATTTTTTGTTCAAATTTTCACAATGTCTCGAGAGTGTCTTGGAATATAACATTGAAAAAACGACATTATTTGATTCATGAGAGGGAGGTTGTTTATACTTGATAGAAGACTCTTGCAAATTTTAATTTTATGACATTTCTTAAAAACTTTTGAAATTAAATGAACTAAATGCCTTAGGAAATACTGTTCTTTTTCAATAGACGTAAAGAATTTACACATATCACACGGTATCAAAAGGAGATAAAAGAAACCAAAAATAATATAGAATGTTGATCGAACTTGCTCAACAAACATTTATGCCCAAATTTCAAAGGGCAGTAATTTGAAAGGAAGGGGCTTGGAACAAAAAATTAAATGAAACACCCCCATTAATGTTTTCTGAATGATCACCTCTTAAGATTTCACGCATCAATTCAGAAATACCCTGTATTTGGGAAATTACCTTGAAATAATTATCTAGGACTATGAGGATAATAATAATAATTGTTACGAAATCCTGAAATGCATATATTTCTTATTCATTGATATGAAATTTGTATGAATTCGATACTGTTTATACATCTCCATTTTTAAAAATACTTAGAAAAAAACTGGAATGCATAATGAGAACTAATTTGGAATAAAGGTACAAACATTCTTAGGAGTATTTACTAGCGTATTCCCACAGTTCAAGAAACTTGTAGTTTTCCATCAGTATTCTGAGAGAGAACTTGATGAAACGAATACGTGGTTACAATTCAGAGTGCTATGTGATGAGAAATTGAGAAATTTTGATAGAAAAGATTATTTTTATTAGTTAAGAATTAGGAGCTTCGAGATAGGATTTTTCTTCACACACAAATAAAATTCACTGAATATTATGATTGATTAATTTGTTCGGATTTTTCAATTTATATACGTGAAGACGATTTGGATAACTAAAGGAAATTTCTAGAATTTCTTTTCAATGTTATTATAATGACAACCATATTTTTGTTAACTATTATTTCTTCGTATTTCATATCTGCTATAATTATATTTATTCAGATTGGGAAATAATTGTATGAAATGAAAATTTAAATACTTAAAATTTCATATCACCACATTTTCGACCCCTAATCAAGATTAACTACAACTATTTCAATTCCTTTCAAGTTTCATTTTAAGATTTTCACTGTTTCTTGGAAGGTTTTTCCAAATTCATTTTTGAATTTTCCAAGAAGAGGAATACAATTAGCTTCCTTCATGAAGTTTTGTTTGACTGATTTTATGTGAGAATGATTATTAACGTTCAATGTAATCTAAGATGACTTTTAGGGATATATTAAGAACCCAGAAGTTATGTTACTAAAATATTTTTGTTGATACCTTCGTCATGATCACATTAGAAAGAGTAGGTAAAAATAATCAATAAATGGGATAAAAGGAAACGAGTCCGAAATTCTTGAAGAGTATTTTTATTTTTTCTGTTTCACTATGATTCACTTGAAATTCATGGAAACTTTGAAAATAAAAGCGTTATATACGACAGCCCGAAATCAGACCAAATTGAATAACATTGAGCGAAATATTTCATCGGAAATATCAGAATTCTCTATCCCATTTATAGAGGATAATCTAATCATTTGGAGCAACTTTTCCAATTGGGAACTCACAGTTTCCTCGAAATTGGAGTTAGAAGAACTTTGTGGATGAAGCAGTTATTGAAAGAAAGTTTTTATCTATTTCCGGTAAATGATAGTTTTCACCAGATGCTGAATTTTAAATTGAGTTATTGAATACAAGGTGTTCCTAAATTGACTCAAAAAATTTTGATAGTTGTTTCTCAAGCCAAAATTGATGGAGGTTTTTCATATAATTTGTTTTCTAAAACATTTTTTCTCTTGGTTATTGCCCTTTGAAATTGGAGGAAAAAAATTGTTTTTATTGAATATCCTCTCTATGAAATAATTAAGAGGAATGAAATTTGGAAGTTTGTTAACGCTGATTAAATGGTACATTTTGACAGTTTTCTCAGTTATGGATTTTATTACAAAAGGGTAAAAAAACCAACCCTTACATCATTTTGCATCAGACTTTTTCGGTGCTTAAAATGAGAAATATTTCATTTGTTTTGAGGTACTTAAGTTACTACAGGAACTATAGTGAATGGAATGATAAATAATACAAATGCTTCATTCAAGTAATTTCTTTAAGGAAATAGCAGTAAAAATTCAAATGTTCTTAGGAATGTATTGTGCATAATTATGTAAATTTAATTTTTATAATTCACCAAGAAGGGGGAACTTCATGACTTATAACCTGAAATTATATTGTTTGGCAATATTATAAATTCATGAACATATTAGAGTTCCTTTGCATCTCTAATTTTCATTAATTCTCGGTGAAAAAAGCATATTCGCTGCATTTATTCCGGACACCTAAAGACTTTTTCAAAGAATCCCGAGGGATATTACTGAGGGATAAGAGTTAGGATTTTCAGCATAATCATATCCTTTTCGTATGGTTTATTTCTTGCTAAACCATATATCCTTCAAATCTAGTTGAGACAAAATATATACATGAGAAAATTTATAAAATAAAAAAATTTGAACTTCCGCTAATTTTAATTTTTTTCATTATAATTATTTCGTCATACTATAACTTCATCAGGTGATCACTTAACCTCTTAGTATACAATGCAGAAAATTTCCTGAAGTACTAAACTTTGCTCACAAAAATATGAAAAGGTGAGTAAAGAATACGGGAGCAATGAAAAAGTAGTTTGAAATCATTAGAGAATTCAAGACTTATTCATAATAACATGAATAGAGTATGCGGTTGGCTCTAGGTGAAACATTATAACAATTTCATTTAAAATAGTTCTTATGTTCCACAATTCATTCAGAATCGTACACGTGTTTCGTTCCTTCTCATACTAATTTGAAGATGGTCGAAAAACCGAAACACGTGTCAGGATGATGAATAAACTGTGAAACAAAAAATTGTCTGAATTAATTTTAATAAAATTGTTATTCATAATGTAGTAGTAGTGGGGATTTGCTTACGTCTACTTAATCTTTTAATAGAATTTAACATTTATTTTATTAATTGATTTCTATAGTTTCCAAGAATGTTACCTTTCCTCTTATTTTACAAGCTGTAGTATTTCATTGTCATTTAAATTATCTTATGTTTCCAGGAAATGATTCTTATGTGCAGAATTTTGTTTTTTATCAATATCATGATTTCATGCTCCTTACTGTTTTGAATCAATGTCCAGTTTGTCGAATATATGCAAACTGGCAATTACCACATGTTAACTTCTAAAATCCTGATTTACTTTATTCTGAAATAAAGACTTTGTTGTTTTTTATCAGAGTGCCCGAATGAATTATTAAAATTCAACAAAGACTTGAATTTAAAAAAACAATAATTCAGAGGTTTATAATATAACCTGAGGTAATTGCCAGTATGTATATATTTAACAAACTGGACTTTTATTCCACAGAAGAATTAGGGAACATGAAAAATAATTCATCAATAAAAAACAAAATTCAACATATTCAAATCACATTCTGAGAACTAGACATATTTTCAATAACACTTATGGAATAATTCATATTGAAAATAAAAGTCATGGACTTAATCATTTGGGGACGCTAGAAATCAATAAATACAAAAAAAATTCTCACGAACGATGAATAAATCTAAACAAACCTCCACTGATTAACATTTTTTAATAACGTTCTGGACTCCCCTAATGATTGTGAACTTTTTTTTTATTGCCACTTCATTTTGTACTGGCCCTTCTACATTTTTTGTGAACAAAGTATAGTACATTCTCTGCACCGTATTTTAAGTTTCAGTACTCAGCTGAAGAAGTGAGGTTATGATTAAACTGAAGCTCTCGAAGAAAATGCAGTGTTATGAGGGAGCTTCCACCTCTTGATTAGGAAGACGGCGTTTCGTTCGGAGCATGCGCACCTGAAACTCTTCAGAAAGACGTGGTGCGCATGTTTGCTTGTGACGCCAGTGACTATATGTTTTGCTTTGGAACGGTCGTCGAACGCTGTTTGCCTTGCCCTATTGAACTCGGTGCGGACGGTCAGCAGCAATCTTTAGACTAGTCGTGTCCTCCATATGATACGCCGATCAAGCTGAAACAGTGCAAGGCAGGTTTCTGAACGAGGAGCGAAGAAGGCCAAAAACAATTATGGTGGAAACAATAAAAATGAGCGGAAATTAAGATTATTCCCTTTTGATCAATTTCAAGATGAATTTTAATCATACAAAAACCGAAAGAATCAAAAATGAGAATGGAAAATTCTACTCTTACTATATGATAGTTTATCCTAATTAAAAAAAATCGTTACAAATTGAAACTCCTTTCCAAATTCACTCATTACTGCCCTCATTCACATTTATTTTTTCAGTATACCTTCTTATATATCCGCATTGGACACATTCAAGCAATGAAGTGTATTTCGGACCAACTGTAGAAAACCTTCCTCCGTACTCAATTCCATTAAGTCGTAATGCCAATATTTAGAATATATCGGAAAGAATTTAAATATGAGCGTATATGTTATCTAAATCTGTTGAGTGTGGGCAGCTCGGTGGTAGAGCATAGGGCTCGTGACCTGAATGTACGGGTTCGACCTAAAGTGGCGCAAGATCGTAGTAACAAAGCCTACCCAGAACACAACTGAACTCCTAACCCGTACAAGATGAAAAAGCTTCTGATAGATCTTCATAGAAGATATAGAAGTATCAGGAAAATAATAAGAATAATAATAAATAAATGAGGAGTAGCAGTGATTGTAATAGAAAGAGGTATCTTCGATTGTTTGGACATAAGCAGCAAATATGTTTATTTTGTAGCTTGTTGGCTTCATCACCAGTACCAGCTCTAATACTCAACGAAAGTCACATAGTTATGCACTTATATTCACTCCGCGTAGCAACAATAAGGCTTTTTCCAAACACCAGCGCCATCTAATGCATGAGTATACACTCCCACCAAGCTAGTTCATGCAAGCTTTGACCAAACACTAGAGAACGGTTACACAGATATAAATTCTGTTACCATAGCTCATACTCCTCATTCATTTGGATAATATATTAGCCGATAAGAAATTCTTTTGATTCCCTCAAAATCGTATACCTCACCTGAATATGTGTGAATAAATGCATGTGTCATATACAATAGTCACATATATCATAAATCTGACACAATTCACATCTGTTTCTTTCACATGTTCGAATTACTGAGTCTAAATCCCCCGTTTTCCTCAATCATGTATTCGATTTCCTCAGTTGTCATTAAATACTTCATTAGTCTACATCTTTTCAATCTTCGATTCTGTTTTTGTTCACCTAAATGACTAAAATTGAAGGAGTCTTGTAAATGATAAAAACTTAACAGGAAGTCGAAGATAATTTAATTCATGCAATTAGAGACATTTATAACCTCAATAATCATTCCTCAAAAAAATTGTCCTTGTTTCCTGACTCGGTCGTAACTGAATGGAAAATTTCTAAAAATCTATTACGTCGTAAAAAGTAACCATTTCCATCTGATGTTTCTCACTTGTTTTGTTGAAACTTCCATTAAGAATATCGTGTCATGATTTATGAAAAAACATGGAAATGATTATTTAAAATGTCTTTAAAATATCCTCCAAAACAATACAAGACCGCAATAGTAATAACTCCATCAGTGTTTTATCGGGCTTGAAAGTATCGTCAGTGGCTGAGACGTTTAACATCAAATTTATTTCAGGCAATAGCTATTGTTTTACCCAAATGTCTGTTATTTTCGAATTGTGAGCCGAAACTAACTGGTCTCAAAAGGCCAGCTTGGTTTGACTCACTGATGAAATATCCGAGGTCAAAATTATTTCTGTCCTTGCAGATCCGTCCGTAAACACTCTAACTTTCGAAAAGAAAGAGCTAAAGTCTTGAAACTCCGTCTAAATATCTCAGCCAAGTTCTTTAATGAGTAAAATCAGTTCAATGGTTCCGAAGTTATTGAAATTTGAAATTTCATTATTGTATTTTTTCATTAAATCCAAAACTACTGATCTGATCGAAATAACACTTGGGTTAACAATATCGACACAAAGATTTGTGCCAAATTTAACGCTCGTTAATGCCAAATATGATTCTTTAGGTTCAGATCCGATAATTTTCATCATCCCTCTGTGTGTTTGGTGAAGTATACGCGGAATTGTTCATTTTAAAATACTGGAACCTGGACAACCTGTAGATCTTCATTTTGAAGAATTGGATCGAGTGAACTCATCCTTAATCGAAAAGTATCTGGTGATTATCAACAGAAAAGGCGTTATTCTGCAAGACGACAGTACAAGACCGCACTGCGTAAGACGATTCTTAGAGAAAATTAATTGAGTTGGGAGGTACTGCTTCACCCATCACACTCATCTGATATCGCACCCTCGGATTTCCATTTATTCGGATCGGTACAAAATTTTCTTAGTGGCAAAAAATTCGAAATTTTGAATACCATCTCGAGATATTTCATTGAAAAACTAATTGATTTTTATAGGTCCGGTATTGAAAATTTGCACATTAGTTTGTTGATAATGAAGGTGATGACATTATTGATTAAAAATAAAACGTGTTAATAATTTAGTCGTTTGAATTTGATTCAAAACAGCGACATTACTTTCCGGTCCACGCAATATATCAATTATGTCCAAAATCGGACAGAAACGCTACTACCTTGAATTTTTCATGTAGTCGATTTTCAATAAAATATTCCATTTCGATTAGTTCTACCCTAGATAGAAAAACAAATTTCAAAACAATCTGTGTATGGTATGAAGCGAATAACCAGAATATACTGTTTTATAATTTTTATATCATATCATTCATATATGAATATAAAATATAAAAATTATAAAACAGTATATTCTGGTTATTCGCTTTATACTATAGCTACAAATATTGCTTTGAAATTTGTTTTTCTAATTTTTTTTCGGAATTATGATGCACCAATAAGACCATTATAAATCGACCAATATTCAATAAATAATAATGATACAAAACAACGAAAGGTATTGTTATAACGGCAGAGGTAAATTATTTGTTCTAATTACCCAAACTCCACTTTTTGTGTGAAAGAATGGAAACAACTTCAGAATCTCCATCTCAAGAAATTGTTTTTGTAATAAATTCTCATTTAAGACTTGTAACGGTGAAATATTCAATAGGAATCTTTAGATTACGAGTTTCAAATAAAATATGTTAAAAATAGAATACCTTGAATTTCTTTGTATATAGAGATCCCAAAGCTGTTTCCATTCTTTTACACAAAAAGAGGAATTTGGGTAATTATAATAATTAATTTACTTCTGCCGTTATAATAATAATTTCTTCGTTTTGTGTCATTGTTATTTATTGAATATTGATAGATCTAAGTGGGTCATAATTCTGATTATTTCCCAACGTTAAAAGTAACAAGGAAACGAATCCATTATTCTGTGAGAAAGTTATAATTAATTACATTATTTTCACGAATATATACAGTTTCATTATTTTCAGAGTTTAAAAGCTTTTAGAAATCAAATTGTAATAATTTTTGAAATTCTTCTCCTTTCTAAGCAATGAAATAAAATCAATTCCTTTCTTCTTAGAAAAAAATCTCAAGCTTTTGATAGTAGAGGAATTTTAGTAATTATGACCAAATACCAAAAAGTTACAGTTTAATCTGTTCAATAAAGGTCTGAATAAAAATCCATTATTTGACATTATATATATATTTTTTAAATAAAGAAGGAATTTGGGAGTCATCAAAATTCTATATTGCTCTAGAGAAAAAATTCTGGAATAAAAAACAATCAATACAAAATAAGAAAAAAAAGAAGAATTTTTTACAACAAATAGTCGAAAAATGCTGCAAATTTTGCACGAAGATGTAATGATAATTGTACCCTTTCAGCCATTACAATTCGGTTGATGATCATAATCAATTTTCAGAAACCACTTTTTACTATCAAAAAATTACCACAAAATTTAAATGAAAACTATAACAAAAAGTTGTATATAACGGTTTAATTCTTATATATTCACTTTTTGTTTAAAAAAACAATATCAAACATATCTTGTGATTTTCTAAAAAGTAACTTAGATATCCAATCATATTGAATATTTTAAGTAAGATAGTTTTATGATGAAATTCTTAAGATTATGTATAAAATAAAATAGAAAAAGGCTTTTTACTTGATAGAAGAAATATAACAAAATTTGAATATCAAAACAGATTTAAACTGTCAGTCTTCTACAATTTTAATTCCAAAAAAATTTTTATTCAAAAAACTTTTAGAATTAAATTAATGTTTACAATAAGCTTATATTTAATGGACGTATATATTCAAAACTCAATATACAATGTCAAATGGAATAAATAAACCAACCAATATAAAGAAGGCAATTAAAATTAATAAATAAATATTTGAAGGAGACAAAATTTTGTTTCTGATCTTACCATAGTGAAACCAATTGTTTTTGAAAAGAAATTGGTTTCACAAGTTTTAATGTTAAATATATTTTTTTGAAATTGAATATGTAGAAGGATAACAGAATATAGCTGGGAATATTAAAATATTCAAATAATTTTATATGCCTTCTATCAAGTATAAACCTCCATTCATTTTACAATATGAAATATCCACAAATCAAATGGAGAGCATCGTGAAAACTGGAAAAACGAACAAATTCATTTCTTTATCGCACTTAAGTGATATAAGTGAAAAAGCAGCTTATACTCTTTCAAAATTATATACTCATATCATATGTGGCCTTTAAATCACCAGAAAAATATCATCTTTATTATTTTATGCAAAACACCCAACCTCGAATATATTGGAAGATTATGAGTTGCGATGTTCAACTGATAAAAGCAGATATAGGACAGACAGGACGTTCAGTCAAGATGAGATACAACGATCATAAAATTATTTTTATCAAAAAAAAAAAACAACATTTGTTCCTTGACAATCCACTGCAAAGAAAATGACTCTTTTTCCTAAAATAGATATTCAATAAAATAATGAAAAATATTTCTGCAATTTATAGCAACTGTTTCGCCGGTACTGTGACTTCTTTACGTTACAAATTTGAACTCACAGTAAAAATCTATTGGCAGTCTGTTGAAATCGTAATGAATAAAATTTTTTGTCGGCACAACACACAAAATTGTTTAGCAGATGTTATCATTTATATAACATCTGTAAACCAATGCTCTCTTCTGTAATGATATTCTATAAAATTTGATTTTGTACCTGAACGTCTATAACCACTCTGTACTTTTTGTTGAGTGTTCACATGAAGAACATGATTCGAAACTGCAGTTACAAATATTGATAAACATTCTAAAAACTGTTTTGATAAAGATTCATCAATTTGTAATGAAAAAATCGGACATTGAGTTTCCCTGATTTTCAACATTTGGAGTAAACTGATTGGTCTGAAAGTTTTGAAAGATTATTGTCGACCACCACCTGATTTTTGTACCAAGTTTCAAGAACTCACGAAAGACTAATGAACCAAAAGATTAAAAGAATACAGTAACTCAATAGATAAGCTCATAACGTAAGCCATTTAAACTCGAGGTCACTTTAAAGACCGCCAGAATTTGGCACTACACTGGTGAAACAACTGGTTTCATCGTCTTAAAACGTTTAAGCAGTTTATAGAAGTATATTTGACCTTGTGATGAACAGAGATTCAACTGTGCGAAAATCAATCAGAAATGATTGGAATCAGAAGGCATTTTGAGAGAGAAACAGAGAAGAATTAAATGGTGAAGTGAAAGCCGTTATAACAGAAGAACCATTTTGCCATTCGTCAATCGTAGCTATCAGAAGATCATTTCCGAAAATCAGACAGTCAGATAAAACTTGCATAATTGAAGTCCATTACACGCAATTGTGTAGTTTGACGTTTCGCGGTCATTTGACCTCATCTGGAATCCATTTGAGGTAATTACCGTCAATGCATTTATGACGTAGTCATGGTCGAATATTAGATGTATGTAAAGCTGAGGTTTTCCTAAGTGATTCTTTGAATCAACTCCAGCCATTTCGTTTGTATATTTTAAAGCAATTCGAGTTCGCATTAGATTGTCATATCTGTATGTGAAATCTCAAACTTTTCGTTGTATCATTTTAGTGCTCTACCCCATTTTGGGTGGAATCAAGACTCCGGCTCACGTTGTTCGATGAATAATTGAGATTATTTAAAGGTCGCTATAACGACCAGTTGGCATGGTAACACGAGCAACGTCACACAAACCATGAGAAAGGCCGTGATCGTGGACTCTGCAGCTAGAAGCCACAACTTACCGTTAGCGGTGTCAAAATATCCCCACACCGGAATGAAGACAGCAGTTGCGCCAACTATGAAGCATATGAAACCTAGGACTGCCACGCATGTTGAGTAAAGAGGCTTGGACTCCGCCATATCACAAATATAACATCTTAGAACATAACATCACAGAAAATCACGATGCACAAGTGGCCAATAAGAAGCAGGCGCGCATGACGACGATTGGATTCACACGCGGCACACTACGATGTTCCGAAATCGATATTCGAAGTTTTTCTATCGGAAATTCACCTGTAATTTACATGATACACTTGTAGGCGGGCACGGCACAATCAGTTAAGGCGCTTTCTTTCCTTCAAAAGCGTGGGCGAAAGCGCAATTAACTGTGGGTCACGTCGCGATTTTTAAACGAGTGCAGCTGGTTATAATAATCGTTCTAAAGACTGACTAAAGTCAAATATAGCATGCCGTGTTTGTTTCACCTAGTGAAGGTGTGTCGACCATGGAAGGGGGATCCGGCGACTCGTAACGATGGAGCGGTGGTAGAGCCTAGAGTCGCGCGATTGTACAAACTCTATGGCTGCGTAGGGGGCATTGGAGTCCTCTAACCTGCTGGACCGGTCGGTACCTAGGTGCATGAGGATTCACCGGTTGCGGTTTTCACGACTGATGTTATGCGGTATAAAACAGCGGCGTGATGCAGGGCAGGTCGACAGAAACTATCTAAAATAGCTATAAGCCAAATATATCCCACCATAAAAACTGAAGAAAATAAAAAATTCATTTCTCTATCGTATTTTGGTAGCATAGGTCAAAAAGTGGCCAATAGTTTTTCAAAATCAGATGTCAATATTGCCTTCAAAACGCAAAACAAATCATCATCGGTATTATTTAACGCAAATGACCCTACTCCAAATATACACAAATCAGGAGTTTGAGTTATCTTGTTCTATGTGCAGTAATAAATATATAGAACAAACAGGACGTTCCTTCAAGACGAGGTTCAATGAACATAAAATGAGTTTCATGGAAAATAAACAAAATTCTACTTTTGCCACTCATTGTCTAGAAAACGGTCATTCCTTTCCCACAATAGATAATCTTAAAATTTTACATGTAGAATCTAAAGGGAAGAAACTCGATTATCTCAATCTGTTGAAATTTTCAAATTAGTTCACAATAACAATAATGTAAAAATGATGAATGACTGTACGGAGCTATGTAAATCGAAAATATTTGAGATATTTAAAAAGTTACATCTGTTTAAAACCTTTTTCAACGAACATAAAATGAATTTAATGAAAAGTAAACAAAAATTCAACTTTTGCCACTCATTATTTAGAAAACAGTAATTTCTTTCGACAAAAGAAAATCTTAAGAAAATTTGACATGTAGATTTAAAAAAAAAGATACTTAATTATTGAAATTTTCAAATTTGTTCACAATAAAAATAATGTAAAAAATAATAAATGACTGTACTGAGCTATGTAAATCCATATATTTGAGATATACAACAAAATAATGTAAAAATAATGAATGACTGTACGGAGCTATGAAAACCCAAAAATTATTTGAGATATTTAAATGGGTACCATCTGTCTCGATTACCGACATTCCGATATCTGTTAGAAGGCCCCTCTTTTTTAACCCGATTTTTATCACGTTCCTCTTGTAAACCTCTGTACCACTATTAGGTGTTACCTAGAATCTATTGAAGTATTCAAAATTATTTCACAATAAAAATAATGTGAAAAATAATGAATGACTGTACGGAGCTATGTAAATCCCAAATATTTGAGATATACAATGAAAATAATGGATGACCGTACGGGGGCTATGTAACCCACAAAAATATTTGAGATATTTTAATAAGTACCATCTGTTTTAACAACCTTCTTTGTCGATTGCAGACATTCCGATATTTGTTAGAAGGCCCGTCCCCCCTTTTTACTAAAGGTTTTATCACTTTTGTTTAAATACCTCTGCACCACTGTTAGGTCTTCAGTTGTTTGATAATGGAATAGTTCATTTCCCGAAACTCGATTCACAAGAAAATGTGTAATATATTTTTTTATTGGTAGTAAAACAAAGTAATTTCTACAATTTGTTTTAATTATGATCAACTACCAAATAGTAATGGCTGAAACAATTCAGTATCAGGTCGAAGGCAATAACAATGGACATAATGACCGACTTTGAAAAACCACTCTATAGAGTATAACAGATAATTCTTGATTGTTTTGGTCTCTACTTGACGGAAATTCATCGTAAATGATTTGAAGTAAAACACTTTATTTCCGCTTATTTTTATTTTTTAACGACAATTGTTTCGTCAATTACATATTGACTTCGACAGGTGAGTATGGTAACTAACTACTTTTACAAAATCTTTCTCCTTAAATACAAGTTTCATTAAAAATACTTGATAAAATGAAGTTTACAAGGAATTTATTGAAAAAGGTTCAACAACGGAGAACGGTTCACATCTCTTTGGTTATTCAACAAAATATTCATTTTATGATGCCGGTTTATTTCCATTGCTTCTAAAAGGTCCAATCTATTGCATTTGTTCTCAAAATGGAGAACTTCAAAGTTATGGTCAAAATAATGTCCGGATTCTTGTAGATGTCTGGCATACGTGGAGTTTGATTTATTCTTAACGAATGAATTCTGGTGTTCCTGGATCCTACTCTCAAAAGATCTACCCGTTTGGCCAATGTATACATATGGACATGTACCACAATTTAACCTATATACTCCTGATCTCTTGTTCTTATTGACGATATCTTTATTATTTTTTATTAATTTACCTAAAGAATTTATTGTTTTATATGAGATATTGACATTTCGTTTTTTCTTTAAATATCTAGCTACTTGTGCAGATTTTTGTCCTATGTATGGTAAGCAAATAAACTTTTCATTATTTCTGATATATGGCATCTACAAGAATCCGGACATGATTTTGACCATAACTTTGAAGTTCTCCATTTCGAGAACAAATGCAATAGATTGGACCTTTTAGAAGCAATGGAAATAAACCGGCATCATAAACTGAATATTTTGTTGAAGGACCAAACAGATGTGAACCGTTCTCCGTTGTTGAACCTTTTTTAATAAATTCCTTGTAAACTTCATTTTATCACGTATTTTTAGTGAAACTTGTATTTAAGGAGAAAGATTTTGTGAAAGTAGTTAGTTACCATACTCACCTGACGAAGTCAATATGTAATTGACGAAACAGTTGTCGTTGAAAAATAAAAATAAGCGGAAATAAAGTGTTTTACTTCAAATCATAACAGATAAGGATTATCCTCCGACACCTCTACAGATTCAACCTAAACTTGAAAACTTTTCTGAATTGAATTTAATAATATGCCTCAAAAACACTATTCCGCTTTATACAGGGTGTTTACAATTCAGATGTGAACCTTGGAGGAGGTTTTAATATAATTCATTTTCTGTCGTTTGAGCCACATTTTCATAACCGAAAATCAAAAGTTTCCGACATATTTGAGTTCTTGTTTTTTTGAAAAATTTCTCACCTTACTACATTTTTCGTCGATTTTCTCTACGTTGACGAAGTTTGATTATAATTTTTTGGATTATTTTCATCAGAAAAGTATTGATATGTAGGAAAAAAGTCAAACTATGCTGTATTAGGTGTTGACAAAGAATTAGTATGATTTGAAAGTTGGTATATGAAGAATAGTCAATTTCTAATATCAGTTTGTCTGCAACTTTTGAAGTTCACAATTTATGTTTGATAAAATTATTTTAAAAACTTGCCAAAGTCCTTCTTCATGTCACAAAAAAATTTTCGTTAGAATGCAGGCACTATTTTCGTTTCAGCGGATTTTGATTTGAAAGGAGGTAGAACCAAAGAAAGAAAAGTAACGAAATAAATATTTTTTTATTGCAATGAAACGAAAAATTTCTTTAGAGAATATATTTATAGATTATTTTCGAAATAAAATTTTAATATCAAAACAGATTTAATGGTCCGTTAAAACATTCATCACTGTACAATAAATTTCTTTATTTAAGAACCTGATATAATTATATATTTACATAAAATAAAACAATAAGAAAGCGGTTTTTTACTTGATAGAAGGAATATTACAAAATTTTAATATCAAAACAGATTTAATCTGTTAGTCTTCTACAATTTTAATTTCAAAAAATTTTTATTCAAGAAACTCTAAGAATTAAATGAATGTCTAATAAGCAATGCTTATATTTAATAGACGTATAAAATTGAAACTCATTATACAATATCAAATAGAATTGAGAAAAAACCAACGAATATAAATTGTCAATTAAAATTAATAAATAAATAAATGTTCTTTGTTTCGTTCCAAGCTTACGCACTAAACTCTTCAGACAAGCGAACGCAGCTCTGCTTGTTACAAAATGTTTAATTTTCTGAACTTATATTTATGAAACCTAAATCTTACTCAAAAATATACAACAAAATTTTAAGAACTTCTCAAAAACTAATTTATTTGCAATAATTAATATATTTAAATAAATTACTTCAAAAACTCTCAAAACATGTAGCAAATCTTCAAAAAATAATTAGAATTCAGATAAGACCATTTTAATTTCACATTCATACAAAATGTTTAATTTTCTGATCTTATATTTATAAAAACTAAATCTTACTCAAAAATATACAACATAAATTTAAGAACTTCTCAAAAACTAATTTATATGAAATATTTAGAAGTTCTTAAAATTATGTTGTATATTTTTGAGTAAGATTTAGTTTTCATAAATATAAGATGAGAAAACTAAACATTTTGTATGAATGTGAAGTTGAAATGGTCTTATCTGAATTCTAATTATTTTTTGGGGATTTTTTACATGTTTTTAGAGTTTTTGAAGTAGTTTATTTAATTATATTTAATATTTCAAATAAATTCGTTTTTCAGAAGTTCTTAAAATTATGTTGTATATTTTTGAGTAAGATTTAGGTTTCATAAATATAAGATCAGAAAACTAAACATTTTGTAACAAGCAGAGCTGCGTACGCTTGTCTGAAGAGTTTAGTGCGCATGCTTGGAACGAAACAAAAAACATATTTATTTAATAATTTTAATTGAAAATTTGTATTTGTTGGTTTTTTCTTAACTCCATCTAATATTGTATTATGAGTTTCGATTTTATACGTCTATTAAATATAAGGATTGCTTATTAGACATTCATTCAATTCTTGAAGTTTCTTGAATATAAATTTTTTGAAATTAAAATTGTAGAAGACTAACAGATTGAATCTGTTTTGATATTCAAATTTTGTAATATTCCTTCTATCAAGTAAAAAACCGCTTTCTTATTGTTTTATTTTATGTATAATATATAATTATATTAGGTTTTTAAATAAAGAAATTTATTGTACAGTGTTGAATGTTTTAACGGACCATTAAAGACCATTAAAGTGCATTATAAATTTTGTGTGAGTTTGTTATGAGCATAGAACATAGAGTACCTTGGATATTAGAAATACCTGATTTTGAATGTTCAATCAAACACATACTATTGTTGAAATAGTCTTATCTGAATTCTAATTATTTTTTGAGGATGTGCTACATGTATTGAGAGTTTTTGAAGTAATTTATTTAAATATATTAAATATTTCAAATAAATTAGTTTTGAGAAGTTCTTAAAATTATGTTGTATATTTTCGAGGAAGATTTAGGTTTCATAAATATAAGATCAGAAAACTAAACATTTTGTAACAAGCAGAGCTGCGTACGCTTGTCTAAAGAGTTTAGTGCGCATGTTTGGAACGAAACAAAAAACATTTATTTATTTATTAATTTTAATTGACAATTTATATTCGTTGGTTTTTTCTTAACTTCATTTGATATCGTATAATGAGCTTCGATTTTACACGTATATTAAATATAAGCATTGCTTATAAAACATTCATTTAATTCTTAAAGTTTCTTGAATAAAAATTTTTTGAAATTAAAATTGTAGAAGACTAACAGATTAAATCTGTTTTGATATTCAAATTTTGTAATATTTCTTATATCAAGTAAAAGCCGCTTTCTTATTATTTTATTTTCGAAATGACCTCCACCAATCCTCATACCAGCACGAGATCTCTTTCTAATTTCTTCAGTTGTTACTTTCCGACTGAAATAACTCTCAATCTTCTCGCTGCTCCGTCTATTCTCTTCACAAGTTGGGGACGTGTATGTATTTCCCTTTCCTTAACTATTTCTTCTAAACTGCCCCAAATATGAAAATCTACCTATCCACCGATTAAGAAACAATTCGTTCAAAAACATATGAACGTTCAGCCTATAATGTTCGGGACATCCATCCTGTTGGAAAATGATTTCACGACTGTCAATCAAGGGAACCTCGTCCAAAAAACTGTCCATATTTGTTCCCAAAAATTCTTCATAATTTTCTTCGTTTAAGATATCAGTTAGATAGTAAAGACCTATCAAAATTGCTTCCATCCAAACAGTAACGCTAAATTTCCTTCAAAATGATGTTTCCTTTTTCAAATGGGGATTAACATTCCAACAATAACGTAGGTTGTGAAAATTAGTCACCCCTGCTCTAGTAAATCTAGCATCGTCTGTCCATAGGATCTTTGATAAAAATCAAGTATTACCATTTTTGTTTCCATAAATAAAAAGAATTTCTGCATATACAGCATTAGTAAACATAGACATAATCTTGTAGGAAATAGTAAAATACTCTATAATTAATAAAATATTGTTGTCAACAATGCGAAAGAATTTTCAATAATATCAAATCGACAAATTATGTCATTAATAATTGCAGTCTATGATTACACTTGTGATCTTAATGCCATATCATTACACATTCACTATTTTTTATGCTGGACACTAATTTTTTTAGGGAATAGAGAAGGAATTTGGCAAGTTTTTAAGATAATTTTGTCATACCTAAATTGTGGAATTCCAAAGTTGCAGACAAATTGGTATAAGAAATTGATTTTCCTTTTCGTCAAATACCAACTTTCAAATTATACTCATTCTTTTTCAACATCTAATACAGGAATGAGGGTTGTTCTTTCTTGTAATGTTCGACAAAAATCCACTCTAACCGGTAGATCGCCTGGCAAGAGCTCTTGGACTTGTCTGTAATAATAAGGATGTAGTTGCTGCTCTTTAAGTATCCTCCAAATACTGAAAGAAGACTTATTTGTTTGTTTTGCCATCTTCCTTACGCTGTTGGATCTTGATCAACTAAACTCAAAATAATATTTTCTCTATTAATGGTTCTCGTTGTCCTTGGCCAACCAGAATTCGTTTTTGTTAGTCTCACAGTCTCCTTTTTCGACAACGTCGTTCAATGGCTCTAAATGTATTTTTACTTGGTAAGTTTCTTCGAAGATACTTTTCTGCATAACGCGTAACAGCTGCATTAGAGTTTCCTAAACTCTCGCCTAAACATGTCGGTGTAATCAACATTTGAGTACATTTTGATCAACACTATCTAATTTTATGAATAAAAAAGTTTCAAAAATCTAATTATTGTTGACTTATCGTCATAGCTATCAATAATGACAGTTTTCCATGGAAAGATTAGAGAAAATCAAGATATACCTAGACGTTACAAGAAAGGAAAGCCCTCAACCCCAATTTTTTAACATGTATTCGTTTATCGATGAGCTCTCATTTACGCGACAAAAAATTCTCAATTCTCATAATGCATGCAAATTAATAATAATCAATAACTTTATTTTTGGTATAAAATTGAATGATATTTGAGTTCACTTGAAATTTTGATTAATAAATCTAACTTTAAAAAAGTTATGTTCAATACTACATGGTACGAACCGTCTATTTAGCGCCCCTTATGAGAGTCAGATATAAAAACAATTTCATGGGATGTATCCGCTTACCAAACATATTCGTATAAAATTTCATTACTATGGTGCCAGTTGTTTCGGCAAGATCGTAAAAAATTTGTTCACATTTTTTTCCTTCACGCCCTTCATCTTGAATACGGATTACGTCACGAAAATTTTTTACTAAGCAAACATCAATTATTCTTTAGTTTTCTACCTTTCCTAGAGACGAGGTCACCTTTTTTTGAAACAGCATGTATAATATAATGATTTGCGTTAATCGCGATTTCACTCGTTCTTTCATACATAAAAATGTAGTTAGTTCTCTGAAATTTCAAAGTTCAAATAAGTTGAATATCTATGTGATATCTGCATTGATATTATTCCATACTCCCGAAGTTTTTTTTTAGTATATCTACAAGAATTTATATACTGTCATTGATCTTCTCTGACGAGGAAGAGGAAACTTGGAAAATTGGCTAACCATCCATCAACTATTTCATTATTCACATCTGGGGCGCAGTTGAATTAATTGGGATCATTAGTTATGGCTTCGGCAGCTAATGAATATCTGCTCTGCTGTTAAATAATAGGACTCCGTTGCTGGGTTATTGTGCCCGAACGCTAATATATTAGGATCATAAAACAATACTGTCAACAAAAATAAGTTAACCAACATGGGTGAGAATTTAACAGCCGTATGTAATGAATCACTTCATATATGATTACCTAATTATGATATATACTGAAGGAGAAATTTGGTTTGAATTGACCAATAAAACGAAGCAGCATGTGGATGCAATATCAACTATTTTAATCATTTATGTATCATAATTGGGTTTAAACTTTTGTTTACACAAACAAATATGTTAAAAGTTTCTTGAGAATAGGCAATAATCGCGGAGAATATCTGTTCTGTTTGATAAAAATCATCTACAGAAAACTCCTAATGAGAATGTTTTATTCGTTGTTTAGTACTGAAATGTTTATTCATAATTTCAGCCACATGGCTTGCATTTACGCCTTTACAGTAAAACAGTAAAATGTACAAAATAAAAAGAATGGAGGTATATACTTCATAAAATTATTTAAATATATTAATATTTACAGATATATTCTGTTAGCCTTCTACATATTTAAATTAGAAAAATTATATTTAATATTATAACTTCAGGAATTAAATTAATGTCATATAATTTATTTGATTTTGTTATATCATTTGGATGTCTCATAATGAATGTTTATTTTATATGTCGTTTGATATAAGTGGTAGATATATGACATTAATTTAATTCCTGAATTTATATTAGATAAAATTTTTTGAGATTGAATATGTACAAGGCTCAAAAAATATACCTGTAAATACTAAAATATTGAAATAATTTTATATACCTTCTATCAAGTATAAACCTCCATTTATTTTATTTATAATATATAATTCAGTAATTCTTTATTTCTACTAAATTCGAAGTGTGAATTATGAGACATTTATTCGATTTAATTCTTGAAAGTTTTTGAGAAAAATTTTCATAAAATTGAAATTTGCAGTGAGGTTCACAGAATAAATCTGTATGAGATCCAGAATATTGTAATGAGCCTTCTATCAAGTAAGCTCCCTGCTTTTTATTTTTTTATCTAATGAAAGTTCTTTTGAACTCTGATTCGTCATAAGTAATTCCAACCTAGTCATTTGAGACCATGTACGGCTCGAAATTCTAAAATTAAAGAGATTTGGGTAAAACGGTCGCAAGCTATTTCCTAGAAATGGTTCGCACTAAAAACAGAATATTCAGAGTCCCGATTCGAAATGATAGTATTATGGTCAGGAAGCAACAGTTTACAACTTTCAAATACATATGCCAGTTAGAGAAATGGAAATTACATGCAGTTAGTTAACTGAGATCGTGTCAATCAGGATAATGGACAATTTATAATCGATATCCTATCAAATCTTGATTCCGCGTTGATTAAAATCACCTGATTGAATCACTCATACGTGAAAATGAATGCCACCAGCGAAGATAGATCTGATGAGCTCAGATATGTATTTGCGAACTTACGAAACAACTTCCTGGAATAATTAATGCTCCAGAAAGTTAAGGGCCTCTGGATCAAACCTCAAGAGAAATGTGTGAAATTTGATTTCAACTAGGCGATATGTATGTAGATTAGAATTTCGAAGTAAGGTAAGTTATAATGTTCGAATGGAAGGAATAAGAACATAGAATTGAGAAACTCCGACATTATAGCTAAATTTCATTTTATATCCCCAGCACACTATGATGAGCGACTAGTCTATTTTAATTTATATATAACATGGGATAAAATCGAATATATTTGAGCTTATTATCAGTATCACTGCGTGACAGAATCTGACTTGAAGATGCCTTTGTTACATTACAAACAATCAGGAATAATGCACTTTTTGAAAATAGTTTTACAATGGTAAATCAAGTATGCGTTTCTGCATGAACTGAATGAACCCATTTTAACATGAATCTATATGTTTTGCTGTGCAGGGCGAATATAGGTACGTTGAAGATTTGTTGATGTTGCATATCACAGAGAACTTTCGAGAAATCAACTTGACCAAATCGGGCTACTTTTTGTTCGAAATGCTTATACGGATGTTTGTTGAAATGTCCTGATATATAGAAATGTGTATTACAATGCTCTTGCTCCCAATTAGATATATACGGTACAGATCAGCCGAATAGGTATATTCAAAAATATTTGTTTTTCTCAAAATCTGAACCACGGAGTGACTGTGTCTGACTTGAGCATGAGGTAAGATATCTGAATTCGAAACATGGGATACAATCGAATATATTTGAGTTCATTATCAGTGTCACTGCGTGACAGAGTCTGATTTGAAGATAAATAAAATTTTTTGCCTTCGTTACATACAAAAAATCGAGAATAATGCTCTTTTCGAAAATAGTTTCAAAATAGTATGTCATGTATGCGTTTTTGCATCAATGAATCCATTTCAACATAAATCTATATGTTTTGCTGTTCAGGGCAAATATAGGCGCGTTGCAGGTTTGTTAATGTTGTATATTACAGAGATTTTTCGAGAGATCAACTTGACCAAATCGGGCTACTTTTTGTTCGAAATGGTTATACAGATTTTTGTTGAAATGTCCCGATATATAGAAATATGTATTACAAAAGCTTATACTCCTAATTAGATATGTATGGTACAAATCAGCCGAATAGGTATATTCAAAAATATTTGTTTTGCTCAAAATCTGAATCACGGTGTGACTGTGTCTTACTTGAGCATTAGGTAAGATATCTGAATTTCAAACATGAGATGAAATCTAATATATTTGAGATAATTATCAGTTTCACTGCGTGACAGAATCTGACTTGAAGAAGAATAAAACTTTCTGCCTTCGTTACATTACAAACAATCGGGAATAATGCACTTTTCGAAAATAGTTTCACAAGAGTAAGTAATTTTAATTTATAGTTCATTTGATTATTTGTAATGTAATTTGGTTCAAAATTTCACTTGAAATTTTAAGTGCTAAACGAATATTTATGCGACGAGGGGTCGAGCGTTGTCATGCAAAGAATAACTTCATTATGTCTGTGCTTATATAACCGCCGTTTTTCTCGTAATGCACGATTAAAACGAAGTAATTGCAGTCTGTACCGATCACCCGTAATGGAATAACCAAGTTTTAGCAGCTTACGCCCCTTTAGTCCCACCAAGTACGTAGCATAACTTTCGAGCCATGAATGTTCGGTTGTGGTTTTGATATTGAGGTTAGTGATAACGATTGGCCGGACAGAGCGCAATATTTTTTCCTTGGTGGTGTCGCAGAAGATCCAGTTCTAGTCACCACTCATTACCTGGAGTAAAAACCCTTTCTTTTCTATCTTTGAAGCAGCTACTCACAAGAGAATAATCGCCTTTACAAATTTCTTCGTTTCGATTTATAAGAAACACAATTGCCTTTTTTGCCTCTATTTAAGATCCCAATTTCCTTTTCCTTTATCATTTTTTTGAACAATTTTCATATCCGATTCCTCCTTGGCGATATATATCTGGTGTTTCGTTTAGAGTGATTGAAATTAAAATTGAAATTGAAATAAAGCACATTTAAGATTGAAGCCAAATTTTTTTTTATCTGAAAGATAATTTCCATCTCATCTGTAATTTAGTTTCCTTACAGTGTTCTCTTTTATCAGTTAATCTCTAGTGTGTTTTGCAATTTTCACAAATGATAAAAATAGTGAATGAAAAATCTGTTTTAAATTTTTATTTCAAATGGAGCTTTGTGTGAAAATGTCACTTAAGGCTTACGGTGACTCGACTTTATCATAAAGACGGGCGTATAAATGGTATAGTACATATCGGGTGTTTTTTTTAGAGTGATAGAATTTTAAATTGAATTAAAACACATTTTAATTAGGATTGAAGACAATTTTTTTACAGTCTGTAAGATAATTTTATGACATTTATGTTTTAAAAATAATTTCCGGCATAAGTCCACCACGACAAGCTCTGAAGAACCGCATTCGACCAGACCAATTTTGGACCACTTTTTCGAGTAACCCAGGCCCTATTTCATCAATAACACGAGTTGTGTTGGCCTCCAAAGCATCTTTTGTTTTTGGTTTTTCAGCATAAACCAATGACTTGACATAACCCCAAAGAAAATAATAATCCAGTGGACTTATGTCGAATGATCTTGTAGGCCAATTAATTCGACCAATTCTCGAAATAATGTGAACGACAAATCTTTCTTTGAATAAATCAATTGTTACGGTAGCAGCATGAGCTGTAGCACCATCTTGTTGGAACCAAAACACTTCTGGGTCGATACCATTCAAATTTTGAAACAAATAATCACTGATCATCGATCTGTAACGAGCACCATTCATTGTAACAGTAGCTCCAGCATCGTTTTGAAGAAATATGGACCGATAATGCCTCCAGCGTGTAAAGCAAACCATACAGTGCATTTTTCAGGATACAATGGAACCTGCAGAACTTCTTGAGGATTGTTTTCACCCCATACTCGGCAATTTTGCTTCTTTACATAGCCGTTCAACCAGAAATGAGCTTCATTCCTAAACACAATTTTACGATAGAAAAGTGGATCAACTTCAAGCTGTTCTAGGGTACAATCAGCAAACAAACAACGCTTATTATTGTCAAGTAGCTTTAGTTCTTGAACCAGTTGGATCTTGTATGGGTGTAGACCAAGATCTTGACGCGAAATTTTCCCTGTGGTGGATGCACAGAGTCCAACTTGTTGTGAACGCCGACGCATAGACAAATCTGGATCATCATTTACACTTTAAATTACAGCAGCGATATTTTCTTCCGTACGTACAGTTTTTTGTCTTGTTGTTATTGTTGCATCGCATAGAGAAGATGTTGACCGAAATATATCGATAGTTCGACGAATAAGCTGCTCTCATGGACGATCATGTAAACCATAAATTTCACGAAGTGCTCTATAAGTTTGGCGAATAGACCACTGAATTTTAAAATAAATTTCAACAATTTGTAAAAGTTGTTGCGGCGTGATTATTTCAATGATGATTTGCCAATGGTTACTGAACAGAAATGTCAAAACAACATGGCTTCTACCTTCTGTCAAATCACAGTTATCCCTATCGAAAGTTCTATCACTCTAAAAAAAACACCCAATCCATATTTGGAAGCTTGTTGGCTTCATCATCAGCGTCAGTTCTTATACCCAACGAGAGGAACGAAGTTTTGTACCTGTATCCACCTCGCATAGGAACGTTTTCACCAAACACTAGCACCTTCTATGCACCTCATAGTATTCCTCCTTTTCCCCTTTCACCTTGATACGACTGGAAAAGATAATAAGGAAATTAAAAAGCGCATAACACAAGCGAGAAGAATAATTGGTAGCCTGAACGATATATTTTGAAATACAAATTAATGAAACAATGGTGAAAAGTAGTCTACTTCATGGTGCGGTAACGTGGAGAATAACAGAGGCTAACCGACAAAAACTAGAAGCGATAGAAATTGACTCCTTCAGACGCAGCTTAGGTATCTCACGAAGAGACAGGGTACGAAACGAGTAAATCAGACACCGAATAGGTATAGAAGGATCATTAATGACAGATGTTGAACAGACTGATTTCGTACAGACATGTTTAAAGAATTAATGATGACAGGATTTCCAATAGAGTGATGCAATAGATACCTCAAAACCGCAGAAAAAGAGGAAGACCTAAATAAAGCTTCTTTCTCAAATGTGTTTCAGTCTTTCGTTTCTGCATTATAATTGGATTTGAGACTTACTTACGTGGGCGAATATGGTCTATTCTATGGAAGAAGGAATAGAAATTCTCAAATTATACTATCGGAATGACGGAAATTCTAGATTAACTGCAAGGTATTTTAATAACAATAATCCAGAAAGAAATGTGAGTCACCAATATGTTAAGCATTTGATGAATAAATTGGAAACTACTGGTTCCATTCAGAATAAGAAACACAAATTGAGCGTCAAGTCCAAAATGAAGCTATTGAAATAGCAGTATTGTGACATTTACAGATGGATAATCGGCAATCTATAAGAACTTTAGCACGAGCATCTAATCTTCCAAAATCTAGCGTTAATCGAATTGTAAAAGCTCATGAATTTCACCCTTACAAGATAAGGCTGATGCAACTGTTGAATGAAGATGATCCTAACCGTTGGACTCAGTTTTGAGAACAATTTAGTGAGATACTAAATAATAACCCATACCAACCCCACAATAACATCTTTTCTGACGTGTACTTTCATGTTGAATGGGGAATTCAATAGACATAATTGTCGGTACTGGAGTGATAGTAATCCTCATTTATTCATGTAGACACATACACAAATTCCCCAAAAATTAAATGTTTGGGTAGGAATATTAGGAAACCATATTGTTGGACCAATTTTTATGACGGAACAACTTATTTGAATTTATTAGACGACATTATTGATCCAATGATTACATTCTGATGACATTCTGGAGAATGACGACAATCTATCAGAAAATGAACTCACGTTTCAGCAAGATGGTCCACCGCCACATTTCGATATCCGTGTTCCAAAAGTTTTGAACGAACGTTATCCACGACTTTGCATTGGCAGAAAGGGTCCTATAGAGTAGCCAGCAAGATCACCCGATCTATCGCCATTAGATTTTCTTTTTGTGGTGACATTTGAAGTCCAAAGTCTATGCAACTCCACCTGAAAATCTTACAGAACCGTGACAAAGAATCATCACGGAATGCCAAGTACTGACATCAGACATTTTCGAAAATGTAAGGGAAGGAATTGGAAGTAGACTATATCATTGTATGGAGGTGGGTGGTGGTCATTTTGAACAATATATACGTTAGTTCTTTAAATAGTTTACACTTTTTTCTTATCCTTATTTGCAGGTTCCTTATCATTATTTGCAGGTCTGGTGTATTTAAATGTATTGAGTTTTTATTTGAGTTAATCATCTGATAATGTTCAGTATCAAATAGCTCAACAAAAATCATCGAATTTGAAAATTTCAACTGAGAGGTTTAGAGAACAAAAAGGTTTAAAACTAAAGCACATCCCTCATCTCTTTCCTAGTCAAAAAATAATTGGTGGTTTCGTCGGAACAATCTCGTCATAAGAATTCTTTCTCCCTAATACAGAACTTGAGAATTATTTTTGGATTCTTCAAAACTCTTAGGTTCTTGAGTTTATGCGGTTCAACTGTCTGTTCAACATCACCTTTTAATGGTATGTTCAATATTACATTATTTCGTGAATAATGAACCGATGCTGAAAATTTTAACTGGGTTGTGTACAGAACACAAATAACTTTCAAACTAACCAACCCTTGACATCTCTTCCCTATTCAAAAATGTTGGGGGTTGATGCCACCTTCATGGGGGTGGTTTTTTCGGAACAAACTTAGGATAGAAATTCATCCCGCTGAAAACAGAAGTTTTTTTAAAATCCTCGAAAATTTTTTGTTTCTGAGTTCTGAGGGGGTCAAATTTTCCTTGGGACGCCCTGTCTATTGATACATTATTAGCTACTAGTAAAATTGAATTGGGGGCGTTAGACAAAGAATATTCTCAAAGTAAGGGCTAGGCAAAAGAAGGTTGAGAAACTATGCTCTAAAACTTTATTATTATTCAATTGGCGATAACAATGATGTACAATGTGTGTATTGTTTTCTCAGCGATTTAAACTGCGGAGCTTAATAGGGTTCATTATTGGAATTTTTTCAAAAAAACCCTTAAAGTTTTCCTTATGTTTCCACCTCCATCAGAGAATATTCATTAAACAAAAAATAGGAAGACCGAATACGAGTTATTCAATCGGGAAAAAAATTTTTTCCGCCAGCAGGTATATTTTCAAGAAGCGTTCTCCCCGAGACGCGGATGATTCGATGAATTCATTTCCTACTACTTGGCGCATATCTGGTAGATCCGTTCGTAGAAGGAAACCCGGAACTAGATAATAGTGGCTTGGAGTACAGCAGCTTTTCGGTAGATGATTTGATTTCCACCGGGGTGCTTTCGATATCCTCAAGGCGTTCAGGAGTGAAATCGAATAAAAATAATTTGAGTTCAGTTTTCTCGCATCAGCAAGTACGAAGGTTTCCCTGATAAGTGTATGCCGACTGAATTGCTAGACTTTAACATTCGAAAGAATTGAGATTCGTTCAGGTAGATGACTGAATTCAATTTGCATTCGACTATCCAAGTTAACTTAGGAAAATTGAGATTCATTAAAGGAGTTTAGACGCTGAAGTGAGGAAAATTATATTTTTTATGGACGCTTCTTCTATTTGAAATTATCCCAACATTTAGAGGAAGATATGTACCGGGTAATCCTCATAAAACAGTCCAGCCGGATAATTCCGTTAGTATGAGTTTTCTCGAAAAATTCCGAGACAGTTTGACTTTCATTTCGAGGAAAACATCTTTTAATTGCAAATTCGTGGGTGCAGATCATCTCTTTAAACAAGGTGACAACCCACTCAAGAATTTTGCATGACAATAAGAGTCAATTGACACATCATGGTGATGATTTTGAAATTCTATTTGTGCTAAAATGTTTCTGTTTAGCATTCGTTTCAGTGTGAAAATCTCGATGAAATTCATGAGTGAGGTGCATTAAATGCTCGAATTTCTGAATGAATTTCAATTGATAAGATATTAATAGTGCCTATCGTTAATTCCTGAATAGACGTAATGTATTTGTTCAAGATTTTCTCTCTCATTTTGCAAACTGTTTCTTATCTTCAGGTTGGACAAGCTCTTTTAGTCTTCGTTCATAGCTGGGCAGTGCAATGCTGCAATCCTCATGGTTAAATCTAAAAGATTTAATCTGTTAGTCTTCTACAATTTTAATTTCAAAAAATTTTATTCAAGAAACTTTAAGAATTACCTTAATGTCTTTATAATCACTGCTCATACTTAATAGACGTATAAAAACGAAACTCATTATACAATATCAAATGGAATTAAGAAAAACCCATCGAATATAAATTATCAATTAATAAATAATTTTTTTTTGTTTCGTTCTAGGCATGCGTAATGAACAACTCTTCAGACAAGCGTACGAGCCCTGCCTGTTATGAAATGTATTGTTTTCTGATCTTTTATTTATGAAAACTAAATCTTTCTCGAAAATATACAACATAATTTTAAGAAATTCTCAAAAACCATTCATTTGATATATTTAATATATTCAAATAAATTACTTCAAAAACTCTCAAAACATATAGCACATCCTCAAAAAATAATTAGAATTCAGATAAGACCAGTTCAACTTTACATTCTACTTATTGCTTTAGAGTGGAATATCTTTAAATTGAAATAAAACATCAAGATTGAAGCCAATTTTTTTTATTTGAAAGATAATTTTATGACAATTATGTTTTGAAAATAATTTCCGGCATATGTCCACCACGACTAGCTCTGAGGAAACGCATTCGACCAGACCAATTTTGGACCACTTTTTCGAGTAATTCAGGCCTTATTTCATCAATAATACGAGTTATGTTGGCTTTCAAAGCATTTATTGTTGCTGGTTTATCAGCATAAACCAATGACTTGACGTAACCCCAAAAAAAAATCCAGGGGTGTTAGGTCGCATGATCTTGGAAGCCAATTAATTGGAACATATCTCGAAATAACGTTATCGCCAAATCTTTCTTTCAATAAATCAGTTAGCAGCATGAGGTGTAGCACTATATTGTTGGAACCAAAATACTTGTGAGTCGATACCATTCAAATTTTGAAACGAATAATCATTGATTATCGATCTGTAACGAGCATTATTCACTGTTACATCAGCTCCAGCATCGTTTTTGAAGAAATATGGACCGATGATGGCTCTAGCGTCTAAAGCACACCATACAGTGCATTTTTCAGGATACAATGGAGCCTGCAGAACTTCTTGAGGATTGTTTTCACTCCATATATGGCAATTTTACGATAAAAAAGTGGATCAACTTCAAGGTGTTCCAGGACCCAATCAGCAAACAAACGATTCTTATTATGGTCAAGTGGCTTTAGTTCTTGAACCAGTTGGATCTTGTATGGGTGTAGATCAAGAACTTGACGCAAAATTTTCCATGTGGTGGATGCACAGAGTTCAACTCGTTGTATCTACGTCTGCGTCTACGAATAGACAAATCTGGATCATCATTAACACTATGACTTACAGCAGCGATATTTTCTTCTGTACGTACAGTTCTTTGTCTTGTTGTTGTTGCATCCAGTAGAGAAAATGTTGTCCGAAATCTATCGATAGTTCAACGAATAAACTCTGCTTTGATGGACGATTATGTAAACCATAAATTTCACGAAGTGATCTATGAGTTTGGCGAATAAAACATTGATTTTGAAAATAAATTTCAACAATTCGTAAACATTGTTGCGGTGTGAGTCTTTCCATGATAATATGTCAATGCCCCCTGAACAGAAATGTCGAAACAACATGGCTTCTACCTTCTGTCAAATCACAGTTATCCCTATCGAAAGTTCTATCATTCTGAAAAACACCCAATACATATTTGGAAGCTTGTTGGCTCTATCATCAGCGCCAGTTCTTATACCCAACGAAAGAAACGAAGTTTTGTACCTGTATCCACCCCGCATAGAAACGTTTTCACCAAACACTAGCACCTTCTATGCACGTCATAGTATTTCTCACTGAGCTAATTCAAGCCACTGCTTGAATTAGCTTCACTAACTTCACTAACTATAATACCGATTATTTTCATCTCTACTAACCATAGAAATCTTATTAATTTGTTTTTCCATAAATATATAAAACCTTTGACATACAACTTGTTATCACCAGTTTTGGAGTATAGTAAAATCTAGGAAACTCAGGTCACTGTATCCTTGATGAAAAAAAGTGATAGAAATCGAATAAGATTTCTATTCATTCCATTTTTATCATAAATCCTATTCGGAAAAATTTCTAACAAAAAATTAATTTTGAATATTATACAGTATTGATTATTATCCTCTAAATGTACTCACACTACCTCAACTTCTTACAGAAGTTTTAAATATTCTAATTCTAAATATTCGAAATGTCCGTAGAGCTCGCTGATGATTTTGCATTGATATTGTTCCGTCTCATTAGAAACTGCCCTGTATACGTTCGACATAATTCATTCTCTTCGTTACTGATACTTAGGTCTTTCCATGTTAACAATTTCAGACTAGCAGTTTTGACTTTTGTCATTTGAACTTGAAGTGTTATTCGACACAGCTAATTTGTTTTTAATGATTATATATGGTCTTAGGTAACATGGAAAGTCTTTTAGATCATGTGATATATTTATTGCTATGTGAATTTCGTGGTCGAAACTGATTCTTTCCCTTTCTACTAGAATTGATCTCATTATTTTTCTGTAATCAATAAGAAGATTTATTTCATTCATTCAGCCCACCTATAAATGGACCTTCCAATTAATTTCGTTAATTTCCTTCTTTTTGTCCACCTCTAACATTCAGTCTATGAACAGAATTATTATTATTAATAATACATAACTTGACGTATGTAACTTTTGCTATATTATGCATTATCATTCGGATAGTCAAACTTGTTACGTGTAGCCTTTGCTACATTAAGCGATGTCTCCGGATAAGCAAACTCGTCGCTTGTGACATTTTGGTTCAAGCTATCGCAGTTATTTTTGTCACTAAAGTAATCCAGTTTATTTCCAAAGTATTGGCAAATTCATTACATTTGTTTTTAGTGTAATAATCATACCTTTTGACTTGGTTTATATATAGTAAACCAAGAATTATAGTTCGTTGTTATTATAGTGTATAACGAGTATTTTATTTTAATTCCTCATCATTGTGGTTGGTTTATCCTATTAGATAAACAAAGGTGGTTCATCATCGAGATAACTACATATAAGTGTACTTGAAGTAAAACTCTTCGGTAAACTGCGTCATAATACACTGACCTCATCGAGATTATAATTTATAATGAGTTGGCATCTGACCACCCTACCAGTGCGTCCGAATAGACTATTGTGGTTCACCCCTAATTTATAATATATTACCCCGACGGGATCCAGTTTTTGGATAAAACCGAATCTTGTAATTTTTTCAGTTCACAGTTGGTTATAAAAGCCTAACCATCTGATGCGACTCACCGCTGGGCACTCTGAGACGATGTACATGACTTTTTCAGTGTCCTTAAGACACAGCCTGCATTCGTCGTCTTCAGTCATACCGATTTTGTGTATATGCGTTCTCAGCCTGGAGTGACCTGTCATAATTCAAACAAGTGTTCTGACTTTGGCCCTATCCAGACCTAGCGCCATCTTTTGATTCCAGTTGTTCCAAGGAAAGCCTTCGAATGTTTCAGGCAAGGATGGCTCAGCCAGAAAGACTCTAGCCTTGAGTTCATTCTGCCTGTTATCGTCCGCTTAGTCACGTCATGTGGTATTTCCAGAAATGGTTCCGGGACTACCAAAGGCAGCGTGGCTCCAGCACGCGAGCCGATCTGCCTCTTCGTTACCCAAATAGTTTGAATGGCTCGGTATCCGAACAAGAGTGACTATTATACTTACCAAGCCTGTTAAAAGCCATGCGATGTACAACAGCTTTTAGTACTTACTGACTATCAGTAAATATTTCGATTTTGCTGTAGTTGGCTGTGGTGCGAAACGCACCTGTAGTTGTAAGGCAAGCCTATCTCTGTATTCGGGTGAGCCTATCGTTTGTTAGCCCTCCTCTATCACGCTACAGCGCCATACGTTATCTGTGATTTAATTACCAAAGGGCCAATACATCTGCCTAAGCTTTAAACGCCAGGTTTAACCGCAGATTTGCCTGGTTCAGAATCCATTTTGGCTTTATGACACACATTGTCTAGGTGTGCATTCCAGCTGAGTTTTGTTCAGGACTATTCCCAGGTATTTTGCCGCATTAGAGAATTGTATTGTTTCACCACGAATTGTCGGTGGTTTTAAACCATCCAGCTTCAGTTTCTTGGTCAATGGTACTATAACTATCTTTTGTGGGTTAAAATACACCATTTGTAGATAGTTTCCAGCATCTCTTGAAGGACGGCCGATATCGTTACCTCCGATTTGCCTTCCACTATGATTGCCAGGTCATCAGCAAATACTTGAACCTCACAGCGAGATGACTGATAGCAGGTCATCGGCGAGAAGGCTCCACAGTAAGTAAGGGTGAGAGAATACGCCTATTGCGGGCAGCCCTTCGCAGCATTGAATTAGAAGACCTCACCCTGGTATGAAATCGTTATAATTCTGCTGCATAGCATTGCCCACATACAAATTAGCGAGTCGATTCTTCTCACGGAGATAGGCCTAGCGAGAGAAGCCGGCATCGTATAGATTAATTGATTTACACTTGTCCTTTATTTCATCATAATGAAATAATAGGCAAAATACTGCGGAAAACTAATCGCGGTACGAAATATATTTCATCTACAGACTGAAAAAGGCGTGCTTTCAGAACATATTTTAAGAAAATAATCAGATATCAGAAAGGTGAGGAAAACAGGTGAAAAACATCTGTTCTGCACGACCAAAAAAAATATATCAACTTCAATTTTTATGAGAGCCCATCGGCAATAAGTTATCGTGCAACTCATGATTTGAAATCGAAATCCTTCGTGCTCGAGAATCGTCTTTTTTTAATCGGCGACAAATTTTAAATCGTGAAAACTATAAGATAAATTATGTAAAACTCAAAGCATCAATTCTTTAAACCTGTTAAAAAAGCTCAAACATTCAGTAATGTAAATTCTGGAATTATTTTCAAGTTCACGTTTTTCAAAAATTCGGACATTCGCACTAAGGATTAAACACGTTGAATTCAAAAAAGTAGTAAGAAAACGAACTGTACAATTGAGGGTCATGCGTAACTTTGACCAACCTCAAGGCTATAGATATCCTCATTCAAAAAGCTCAGTATTATTCTGAACAGACCTCGCTTCTCTTTTCTCTGTTTCAGGTTGCAATAGAATTATAACAATGATAATAACCAGATCATAAGAGCTCACGTACACCAAACAACAACAAATATTCGAATGCAAATCAGGAACGAAAATATTGACTGTCTCCATTTCAATTTCTATTCTGGACAAAAATAATTAAAACTCCATACTATATGTAGACACAAGTTGAATTAAATGTACTCAATGATGTAGCAATTGAACAAAACACCTGCGAATAGTTGGTCTTCCTAAATTGCATTCTACAACGCATTTTCAAATCCAGTAGTGAAAGTTCGGAAACTGGTAGTGCATATAAAACAGTGCTCAGGCAATTATCGACTTTTAATGAAGTAATAAGTTTTGACGTGTAATTTAGAACAGAACAAAAGCAAAGCGAAATAACAATATATATTTCAGGGCGTCACGTTGGCAGCTTGGCGAAATTAAATTTGATACGGCTCGGTGGAAACCAGGTTCCCCTAATTGTTGAGATTTTCAAATGGTGGACGTTTATTTCTCTGCTACTCCGAGTATAGATTTATTTCACTGTGAAACATAATTCAAAATTTTAGTTCATTCATTATTTTGATATTGTTAAATGGACGCTTTAAATTTGGTTCATTTTGTTTCATTCAAATAACAAAATACTGAAATTCAGTGCATAATATTATATGGAACAGTGGCGGCTCGTGCGTGAACGCAGTAGGTGTTCTGCATCCGAATCAGAAAGTATCGACTCAGCATCATAGAGAGAGTGTCTGGAGCAGACAGAGATTAAGCTGAAGAGGATCAATTCAACACTATAATAACGGACGTTTCTTTGTTTTTTGAGTGAATCTGCTTGCTCCATATTTAAAAGAAAAAGCACTGTAATTATTTTCATTAATTAGTTCAATTCATCAGAATTTCTAGGATGCAGAGTTATCAAAAACTTTTCATTGAAATTTGGTATTTCTTCCATCATCTTGTTTTCAATAGACAGCGTAGAAAGAGCGTTTAACCTATATTCATGCATAGAATATCTTAAAACTGTTTTTATTCGTTTAAGGAAAGGAAAGCTCCTTTAACCTTCGGATGTTTTTATTGGTATAAAAGCAACAATTTGCAAAAAAAATGTATTTCACAAAATTTCCCTTCTAAATTATTTTCCACGATGAATTTCATAAAAGGGGCAATTTAGATTTTAGATTTCTGCAGTCAGTTTTTGAATATATCACGCATAATTCAGTATGTTAATGTTCTTAGTTTAATCCTAGATGGGATATAAAAACGACATCTATAGTTTTAGAAAGGAATTCATTATGTTATTGGGAAAAATTCTCGGGAAGAATAAAGAACTTAAAATAAAATAGAAAAAGGGTTTTTACTTGATAAAACAGACGGATTCAATCTGTCAGTCTTCTACAATTTTGATTTCAAAGAAAATTTTCATTCAAAAAACTTTAAGAATTAAATTAATGTCTTATAAGCATCGCTTATATTTAATAGACATATACAATGAAATTTCACCAAACAATATCAAATGACATAAATAAACCAACTAATATAAATTGTCAATTGAAATTAATAAATAAATATTTGAAGGAGACAAAATTTTGTTTCTGATATTACCATTATGAACACCAATTCCTTTTCAAAAACATAAAACACAACTTGAGGACTTCTGAAAAAATATAATTCATTTGGAATATTCAATATATTTAAATATTCAAATAAGTTAATTCAAAAATCTCTTAAAATATGCACTATATCTCCAAAAAACAATTAGACTTCTGATTATCTCTTCATCGGCCCTAAATCATATTTAAAATCAAAATCATTAATAATAACACCACATACTTCCAATGTACGGATACGATTTGCCGCTTCTTGGGATCTAAGCCTTATTGTTTTTCAATTGAGGTTCATAAATAAGTTCATTCACCTCATCAATAATATCATCAATGAAAGTTCTAATACTTGCTATATTTTTTTCAAAAAAATTGACAGCATACCGTGTTTAAGTCGGCTCAACTTTTCTCTGTTGAAGTGCATTGAATATTACATCTTCATGCGGCATAACACGATACAAAAAATTAAAACAAAAAGCAAAATTTGAATCCTATAGCATTTGTCTGATTCCGAATGCTGCATTGGATACGTCTTTATAAGAAACATTTGATTCTATCTCGTCTATGCATTCTTAATAAACTTCTATGTTCGAAATCTGTATTTACAGTTAGTGAATTGAAACTCCAACGAATGGAAGCTCCATAAAGAATATTTTGTTGAACTCCTTCTAAAACTTCAACCCGTTTTAGCGATTTAGTAAAAAAATGCTGAAATATCACGCATATTGGAAAAAAATACTCTCACTTGGAGATTGATTGATGCAGCATTTGATATAATTTAATTCAAATAGTGTGCGTAATATTAAATGCTCGAAAAGATATTTTATTTTATTTTTGCTTAAACACCTTAATACAGCCAAGTAATAATAGCAGCTCCTTTGTAACTGTAAGCTATAAGTTTTTCTGGACAATTTTCCGCAACAGAATCAAGGGTTTTTCGGATATTTTCATTCAGAGTATTCGTCAAGTTTTTCAGAAACCAAATGAGCACAAAAACATTCCACTGGTTCCAAATTTTGTATATACCGTAGGATTAAAACCAATTGAGATTTTGCTGAAACATCTGTTGTTTCATCAGACATAATTGATATAAACGGAGCTGTCTTTATTTCAAAAAATATTAACATATCTCAAGCATAAAGTCTTTAAAGCCTGAACTCTCTAAGTACCGCGAACATCTGGTCTTTGATGTCCTTCAAACGTTCCTTTATAGCTAAAGGTGCTCTTGTACAATTCGAGTGGATTTATAAAATATACAATGAGAAATTAGATTTTTCCATGTACAGAATTCAATTTCTACGTGTATCAAAACGTTCATATATATACTGGGTGGCCCGCTCAAATTATTCCAACTGAATATTTCAGTAAATATGAGTTTTTCCTGAAAAAACTGAGTAGGTTCAATGTTTATTTGGAGAAAGACATTTTTTATGCGAGCTGGCAATATCCTCACGAATATTAAATGGCAATAGAGGTTGGGTGACACATCATTTTGAAGATTTTGTATTTCAATATATGAATATGCTGAAAATTTTCTGTTTGCTTTCATTTCAATATACACAATTTGTTGGAAGTGATAGATGAAGTGCATTAAGTGGTCGAGATTCTGAACGAATTTTACACACTATTGCTGTCCGGAAATGAATGGTAGGCAATTTGAATATCCTATTAACTGAAATTTGTCTAAAAACTCGACTAATCAATTCCAACGAGCTGAAATTTGTTTAGATCTGCCCATTAATATCTTTGGATAGGCTGTGCTTTGCGAGTATTAAAATATCGGTCATAATTTCTACAATTGATGCCTTCTATAATCAAATTTTCATTGGTCGTCTCCTGATATTTCTATGTTATGTTCCAATAAAAATTCATTTCTCTTCATACCATAAACACCTGGTATCATGTTAGTTTAACACTTTGGTTTTAAACCTACATATCTTAATAGGGAACGGAGATCGAAAACATTGAGATTATTATTTCGTAAATTCGTTCATGGGTTAATGAGATTAGGTGAACTTCGCTTCAGATGCATCTGTTTTTTCACTTCTAATTCAAACAGGTCAGCAGTGCTGAATGAGTCATTGTGATTGTGAAAAATTGGACCAAATGAGATTACGTAAGCGTTATTCAATTCACAGTACGTAGGTTTTTACGATCATAGTGGAGTACCTATTATTGATTAAATTAATATGAACGATGAGAATTCCGAGGCAAATCAACATTATTTTATTCAAACTTTATGCGTAAATATCAGGGTATTTATTCATTTGGCATATTTCTCATCTTTCAAATGTGGTATTGAATGAATATCAACAAAATTAAATGAGTTATGTTATTCAAAATGTACACCTACCTGATGATACTACTGTGATAGCGAAACAATTGTTGTATTAATTAATGACAAAATTTGCGAAAATCAGAATAGCCTTATTTAATACTATTTAATATGGATTTCAATCAAGTAAAGACTCATTCAATTAAATATTGAATATCAACAAGAAAAACGAAATGAAATCAGAGAAATCCACAACACAAAATGTATAACTTAATGAAGTGAAATATGCTATATTCATGAATAAGATAGTTGATCAGAACGCAACAAATGTCTAGGAAGCTCATTTCTTCTATTGAAAAATATACAAGCCTCTTTTTTTCGGACGCTATATTTAAAAATAATGAATAAACAAAAAAACAAAAATTGAGCCGCTAAACATGGATTAAATATATTATATGAAATTTCATATAAAATATGAAGGAATAAAGCTTTGATTCGAAACAAAAATAATTTTTATAGCTATTATATTTTCAAGGAAAAATTGAGTGAAGTAAGAAATTTAGAACTAACTGCTAAATCGAGAAATTCAAAACTGCATGAAGTGTATTAATTGCATTATTTCATGCAGATTTTGTAAAATTTGAATGAAAAAGAAAAATATACTGAATCAAGTACCGTTATACAAATCGAAAGATAATTTTAGGTGAATAGGAAATTAAGGACTATTTGAACAATACTTCACTGTGGAAAGAACTCCAAATGAAATATTTGGGGTAGTTTTATGAATGAAACAAACAGATTAATGTTTGTTATCCAGTTTGAACATTTCTTGGACAAATGTTCAAACATATTCAAAATTTAATTTGGAAAATAGTTATTAGACGTATAAATGAAATTCTAGTGCATTAATTTTGATATTTTTTTAAGATAATTTATATATTCAAATCAATTAGTTTGAAAAACTTGATGTTAAATAAACAATTTGTTATCACTAGAGTTTAATGTAATTGAGAAATGAGAAATTCATGTGAAATTAGAAGAAATGTTCATTCTCCAAAATTATAACATAATTTTTGAAGTGAATTCACAAAATAGATTTGAAGTGAAAACTTAAGACAAGAAATAGTTTCTTCGAAGAATGAGAATCAATTTATATTTAAATATTTTTTTTACTAAAGTAAGGATACAGAAAAATATTTTATATGGATATGCGAGAAAATTTTAGAAAATAAATAGAACCGAGAACAATGAGGAAGAAATCACTTTTATTGTAAGACAGTATTTTTCTAGATTCCAAGGTATTCATTTGTTCGAGGTTATACAATTTAAAGTTAATAAATATTGGTAAGTATTAACATTGTATATTGTTCTTCGAATTGGCATATTTCACAATTTATATCCATTTGAATGGGTATGAATCTTTGGTATACTTTCACTTGTTGAATCGCGAATCCCGAACAGAACGGCTTTTTCAAAGGATGTTCAACTGAAACAAATTCGAAAACTTCGCGAAATATCTTCTTAAAGGTCTTGATAAAAGTACTTAAGTCGTTGCTATATACACATACTGTAGCAAGATTTTGATAAAATGAGCATTCACCTGCTAATCACTCAATTGCGTGAGGTTGGAGTGTGCGGCCCACTTCTTTGTTATTTTGAATCATACTTGAAAAAAAGATCACAATATGTGAATATATGAATGAATATATGAAATTAAATGACGACAATTTTCAGCTACTTTTGGTGTATCTCATGACTCTCATTTGGGTCCCTTTTTATTTATAATATACATATATAAAATCACGGAATACTTGAAGATTTGTTGAAAAAATGTATATGAGACAGTAATTTATTTCCACAAAAATGTTTGTACTACTTCAACAATTGTTTCACCACGATGTGGCTTCTTCAGGTATTACATTGTACTGTCGGATGGTATTCAGTGTAACCGAGTTTAAACACATTTTTAGGTACGTGACCAAATAATGGAAGCACAAGTCATAAAAACTCTAGGTGTTTATTGGAGTTTGCCGCTAAAAATACCAAATATTCAGTAATGGAGAATGATCGATATATGTTTGTTCGTTCAAAAGGATTATTTCGGGCATTATACCTGTTAGTTTCAAGGAATTCTAAAAGAGTTAATCTACAACTTTTGCTTTCAACGTGGATAATTTCATAATTATTGTTGAAATTATGCCTGAATTCCTTAAGATGATTAGCATATGTCGAATGTACAGAATTGGATCTTTATTGTTTTTTATGTAGGTACTAAGGTTATTAATTGTCTTAAAAGCCGCGTTATAATTGAAACAACTTTTGAAATATTTAGCAATATTTTCAGATAATCCATTGACATAAGATAACGAAAAATATTTCTATGTATTGTCTTCTTTTATGATTGGGTATACTAGATTTAATGCCATTTTCTTTTGTTTATTGGATACCATTTTGTCTATAAGAAAGGAATTGTAACCGTTGTTTGACGCTATTTGTTTAATAATATCTAATTCTTTCATGAAGTTTTCTGAATTTAAAGGGACATTCAATAATCTATGAATTAAACTATTATATGCTGACATCTTTTGGTTGGTGGAGTGGTTTGAAGTTTTATGTATTGTGATGTCTGTATGTGTTGGTTTGTGAAAAATACTGAAAACATGTAAATTATTTAATCTTGCTATAGTGAGGTCAAGAAAATTAATACTTTGATTCTTTTCTTCTTCGATTGTGAATTTGATTTTTGGGTGGAGTTTATTAATGAAATTCGTGAAGATATGTAGTTGTCGGTCGGTGCCTTTGAAGCAACAAAAAATGTCATCTACATATCTGTACCAATAAAGAAAATATTTGCTTATAGGATTCAGATGTATTTTTGTTTCCAGATCGTCCATGAATATTTCAGCTAAAATTGAACTGAGTGGATTTCCCATTATTAAACCATTGTCAGAAATATAGACGGTTCCGTTAAATTGAAAGTAGTTTTGTTCAAGACATATTTCCAGGCAATTAAGTATATCATTTATTTTGATGGGATTGGTATTATTTTTAATTAATAGTTTTTTTACAATTTGTACTGTTTCAATTGGAGGTATACTAGGTGTCGTGGTGAAACAATTGTTGTAGTAGTACAAACATTTTTGTAGAAATAAATTACTGTCTCATATACATTTTTTTAATTAAAATGAGTTTCCACCAAGTAAAGACCGAATCTATCAAATACTTGAAGATTCGTGAATTTCTCCTTTTTTTGGCATATTTCTTGACCAGATTAATTGAATTTATCTGTCTTGTTTCAGGTGGTAATTCATTGTAGGTTCGAGAACCCAGATATGTATCACATCTTTGTGCTAGTGTTGTATTTACTTGCGGTAAAAAAAAAGAAATAATATGAAAAATATCTTCAGAAATATTTTTGTAAATCGCCATAAGTAGTTGTTTCGCTTTCCATATCTTAAATCCCTATCTTTTCCGTTGACTTATTCTTGAATTTGTATTTCATATCTCTGATTTGGCGATATTTTTTTCAAGTGCAAATTTTTTCCTTAGATTATTACACTATTGTCAAAATTGTTAAAACTAAGCGGTGAGCACTCACCTGGGTTTTTAATTTTCTGTGTGTGGTCCTTTGTATTATAACTGAACTTTGTAAATGAATAAATAAAATAAATGAACAATCAGAATATAATATTGTACAAATTACTTAGAATTCTTATGTCTCGACCATACATTATCAAGGTTTGAGTTCTGAACTGTTACACAGATGTAAGACACACTATCCTAGTTCGAAGAAATTTTGCTCACCATAATTTTACGTCCCATAAAATACAAATTAATATTGAATTATATTCCAAATTCCGAAACATTACTCGCCTGCGAGAATTTCCTGTAACAGTTTCATTGAAATCGATTAAAATTGATTTCATTCATTTGGACTAATATAATCAAAGTTTTTCCATACACAAGGCGTACCAGTACATGAGTAAACCTCAAATACCGAAACTGGCGGAAAAATCTGAGCTGTTGGGACAAGTTAGCGACGTGAAGATCGAAATCGTGTGCATCGCTGAAGAAAAACTTATAAACATCCATTGATTTCTATCATAACATAAATAGAGGTTAATACTTGATAGAAGATATATAAAATTATTTAAATATTTTAATATGAGCCTTCTACATATTTAATTTCAAAGAATTATATTTAATAATTAAAACTTCGGTAATTAAGTTAAAATAATGTCATATAAGTACCACTTTTATCAAACGATATATAAAATAAACATTCATTATAAGTTATATCCAAAATGATATAACAAAATCCAATAAATAAAAATTGTTAACCAAAATCCTTCAAATTAAATATTTTGAATAGACAAAATTTTGTTTCTGCTGATCAATCTTATGAAAACAAATATCTTTCAAAAATGTTCAACATAATCTTAAGAATTTCATCAGAAAACTATCTTACTTAGATTATTCAATATTATTGGATATCTAACTAAGTCACTTTCTATAAAATCTCAAGATATGTAAGAACATTACTGAAAAAAAAGTTTTAAGAGAACCTTACTCTATTCAAATTTTTCAGTATTCATTTACCAGAAGTTTTCTAAATTGTTGAAGGGTGAGTAAATATTTGTTGTTGATTGATGTTATATTTTATTGAATATGAAATATTTGAATACTGACGAAGAAAAGTCTCTCTTAAAACTTGTTTTTCAGTAATGTTTTTACATATCTTGAGATTTTATAGAAAGTAACTTAGTTAGATATCCAATAATATTGAATATTTTAAGTAAGAAAGTTTTATGATGAACTTCTTAAGATTATGTAAAATATTTTTGAAAGATATTTGTTTTCATAAGATTGATCAGCAGAAACAAAATTTTGTCTATTCAAAATATTTAATTCATAGGATTTTGGTTAACAATTTTTATTTATTGGAATTTGTTATATCATTTGGATGTCCTATAATGAATGTTTATTTTATATGTCGTTTGATATAAGTGGTACTTATATTACATTATATTAATGTAATTCCCGAAGTTATAATTATTAAATATAATTTTTCGACATTAAATGTGTAGAAGGCTAATATTAAAATATTTACATGATTTCTATCATAATATACTCGATTTTCTCAATATCGAAAATAAATCTCTTATTGGAAAGCTATTCATATAATGCTTTATAAGGCATTCTACATACAAAGGAGATGCTCTGAATTGTTATTTACCCCAAGAATTCATCTGATATATGTCCCATGGAAGTATTAGTATTTTTATGATAATGGAAGTAAACAAAACTCATAAAAAATATTCTATTATATATTGGCGACAAGAAAAACTTCTACAAGGGTTCTATTGTTAACTGAAAAACAAAAGAGGAACCCCTCTGTAAACCCTGGAGTTTTAAAAAATTCACGGAATTAATTATCTACAGGAGATGAGTCGAATTTAAAATTCACTAGGAAGTTTGCAATTATTCAGGTCACACTTTGAGGTTTTAATATTCGGTTCAATTAGTGCCTTTCTTTCACCTCCATTAGCACTTTATTTTTATTTGAAAACGAAAGGGTTTCATGCATTCCAGATGAGCAAAATCGAAGTTTAAGCCAATCGTATTCTTATTGAAATGAAAATATAGGGCGTTTTCAATAAAGCTGTGCAGGTGTCTATGTATCTAAATGAGTATAAGTCAGTTCAAAAGACAAATTTATAGAATTATTTTGTCACCATCAACATTTATGAAAAATTACTTGGCACATTGATCATTGAAATTTGAAGGAAAAAAACGAAGGGTTTACAATTTTCTTTAATAAATTTGTTAGTAAAGTGTTTGGCCACCGCGATTATCTAAAACGTCTTAGCATTGATACAATAAGATGTTCTATTTCTTCTTGAGGGATATTTTCCCAAGCTACCTGTACTTCATGTCTCAGAGCCGCCAAAGTCCATAGGGGCAGGGGTAAATTTCCAAGTCTTCTACCCATGATGTCCCAAACATGCTCTATAGGCGAAAGATCGGGGGATCTGGGCGGCCATGGCAAAAGATTCACATGGGTCGCTTCAAAAAAGTTTAAACTAACTCTGGCAACACGAGGTCGAGCATTATCTTGCTGAAATATTGGATTCTCGAGCCGGTTAAGGGAAGGGAGAACCTATGGCTCCACTATTTCTTGAAGGTAACGCAGCGCTGTCATGTTACCTCGAATAAAGACTAAAGGTGACCTACTTGCATGTGCAATGGCACCCCATACCATAACGAATACTATCCGGTGTACATTACGCTCAATATCAAACTGAGGTTTACGTCTTCCTCCCCGACGTCGTCCAACCCTTATACTGCCATCATGTGCACCCAAGGAGAATCGAGATTCAACAGAAAAGACGACCTGATGTCATTCCACATTCTAATGTTGACGTTCTCTGCACCACTGTAATCGTTGCCGGCGATGCTCAACCGTCAGAGGTAACACAAGATGTGGTCGATAATGCTGCAGTCCAAAAGACCTTATCCGGCGGTAAAGCGTTCGGACAGTTACAGGATGGCTCCGATATGGTCTAGTGGCTAGGATATCTGGTTTTCTAAGTTAGAGGATGGCCTTGTTCTCCTAACCACTCATCAGCCAAAGATCGAGTTGTCCAAATCGGTTTCTAATAGCCATAAGTCTTAGACGTCTATCTTGAACTTTATTTGTGACCCTTCGACGTCCGGTGCCTACTCTTCTTCGATTTTGGGAATTGTCAAGCCACGCTTGACCATCTCATAAGAGTAGTTGGATTTCTGTTCGTACGGTTAGTGATTTCTCGACATGACAACTCCGCCTCCCGTAGATCAATAATTCGATCTCTTTCAAATTCACTTAGCTGGCAATAAATTCCGCGTACACGTGCCCAAGGCATTTTAACAACAACTAAACATCGACTTTGAATCTCCTCGAACAGCTGGTTTGTTGTAAAATTTGAAAAATTTGCAAAAACGACTACATATTCAAGTAATAAAAAACGCTTACATGAAAAGACCTTCACGATTATTTTCTCCAAATCTGTGTTTTACCAAAAAAAAAATAAAATTCAAACAGCTCCTTCTGGTCGTTGCAGTTTCTTTGTCAGTTAGTATATGTTAGAACCCGTTTATTTATGTCGATATATAATACAGTACGTCATACAATTCTGTTTTTTTCCAAAATTAAGGGAATTATTGCAATAGAGTTTTTATCTGTCATTGTGATGGAAACACTGTCTTCTTGCTCGTAGAAGAGTTTCTCGATAGGCTTTTTCACTAGTGTTCAATTGGGTTCACCGATTTCACTTCATAAATTCACTAACCTCAAGTTAGTGAATATGATATTTATAAGTGTAAAAGCCAAAGATAATACATTCACTTTCAGGTTTTTCAATTGCAGATTTTATCATCACGAGAGGATGCACGAACATGTTCCTTGAGATTGAATTTGAGAAGTTAAAAATGAATGCAAAAGGCGGAATATTAGCAGGTTGAGTTTAGAGAGGAAGTCTGGTTTTATCCGAAAAGTGACGTCATTGTAACAGGCGAAAGATCGGAGAAAATGGAGCCGCAAGGGATCATACCACCCGACAAGTAAAAGTCGACAATATTTTACCGAAGTGTACTTTTATCATTCATATGCAATTTCTAAAAATTATATTATAACTTGGACCTTCGTTTCTTACATAATCGCACAAACTGATGGGATGAATTTTTTATGAATATTCAAGCCCTGATAAGCAATTTAGGAAAGTGTGAAAAATGAAAAATAGATTAATAACCACTGTGGCAGCTGTTTTCCCCGAATTTTGGCCCTAAGCTTTGAAATAAATTAATTTTGTTGTTTTTAATACCGGCTTCCCAAGTCGTCTAATATATCAGCTACAACGAAGAATCTTCTCCTTAAAAAAACTAGGGTTCGTAGGTGTTTAACGTTCAAGTTAAAAACAGAATATTTTTGTTGAAGCCCCATAGAATTCTAATTACGGGATAAATATGAGCGTACCGTCGGGCTTTAGTTTGTTCTCATTCAATTAAAAGCGAAATTTGTACGCAGACATAAAATAATAGGGATTCCCACAAGAACCTCAGAAGTAATCTAGAATTTTTGTCATGTCTTCTTCTGGTTTTCCGAACAGCTTCGGCCACCGAGTAATTTCATTAAATTAGTTCCTTCGTTTAATCGAAATGATTTGTTCTTCCCTTTTTGACGGAAATTTGTGATCAATACGCACGTACTTAAAATCTAGGGAAAAAAGCAGTTTGAATTTCAAAATTTCGTAGTATACACTAATACAAAATTAATCTTGCTGAGGTTAATTTCTTTTCTTCGAGTTTTTGAACGTTATTGAAAATTTCCTCAAAGGGGTACGCATATGCCAGCAAAGCCGGGGCGGCTATTTACAAGATATTTTGTTTCATACGTAATTCCCAAATGTATATTTTCTAGATCAATAAATATTTCAATACTTTGCTACAGAAAACCATGTTTTATTGAACACTGATATCTTGCGCTCTTATTGAAACACCCTTAAGACATCCATATTACAACAGTCAACTGTTACTGATCACTATATGCACTTATTGAATCTTCTCTTCTCCTTCGTCGTACGTTAGGTCTTGTAAATATTTGATAGATTCGGTCTTTACTTGGTGGAAACTCATTTTAATTGAAAAAATGTATATGAGACAGTATTTATTTCCACAAAAATGTTTGTACACTACAACAATTGTTTCACCACGATGTAGCTTCTTCAGGTATTACATTTTACTGTCTGATGGTATTCAGTGTAACCGAGTTTAAATACATTTTTAGGTACGTGACCAAATAATGGAAGCACAAGTCATAGAAACTCTAGGTGTTTATTGGAGTTTGCCGCTAAAAATGCCATTAAGGCAAAATATTCAGTAATGGAGAATGATCGACATCTGTTTGTTCGTTCAAAAGGATTATTTCGGGCATTATACCTGTTGATTTCAAGGAATTCTAAAATAGTTAATCTAGAACTTTTGCTTTCAACGTGGATAATTTCATAATTATTGTTGAAATTATGCCTGAATTCCTTAAGATGATTAACATATGTCGAATGTACAGAATTGGATATATAACCCCTTTGGTGTTCTTGGACACGTTTCTTGAATGATCTACCAGTCTGGCCAATGTATACTAAAGGGCAATCTTTGCAAGTCAACTTGTAGACTCCGGATTTATTTTCTTTATTTGTACGATCTTTATTGTTTTTTATGTAGGTACTAAGGTTATTAATTGTCTTAAAAGCTGCGTTATAATTGAAATATTTAGCAATATTTTGAGATAATCCATTGACATAAGATAACGAAAAATATTTCTGTGTATTGTCCTCTTTTATGATTGGGTACACGAGATTTAATGCCATTTTCTTTTGTTTATTGGATACCATTTTGTCTATAAGAAAGAGATTGTAACCGTTGTTTGACGCCATTTGTTTAATAATATTTAATTCTTTCATAAAGTTTTCTGAATTTAAAGGGACATTCAATAATCTATGAATAAAACTGTTATATGCTGACATCTTTTGGTTGGTGGGGTGGTTTGAAGTTTTATGTATTGTGATGTCTGTATGTGCTGGTTTGTGAAAAATACTAAAATCATGTAAACTGTTTAATCTTGTTATAGTGAGGTCAAGAAAACTAATACTTTGATTCTTTTCTTCTTCGATTGTGAATTTGATTTTTGGGTGGAGTTTATTAATGAAATTCGTGAAGATATGTAGTTGTCGGTCGGTGCCTTTGAAGCAACAAAAAATGTCATCTACATATCTGTACCAATAAAGAAAATATTTGCTTATAGGATTCAGGTGTATTTTTGATTCCAGATCGTCCATGAATATTTCAGCTAAAATTGAACTGAGTGGATTTCCCATTATTGAACCATTGTCAGAAATATAGACGGTTCCGTTAAATTGAAAGTAGTTTTGTTCAAGACATATTTCCAGGCATTAAATATATCATTCATTCTGATGGGATTGGTATAATTTTTAATTAATAGTTTTTTTACAATTTGTACTGTTTCAATTGGAGGTATACTCGGGAATAAATTTTGTACATCAAAAGAAATTAATTTACAATTTTTGGGTAATTGGATGGATTTAATATTGTCTATAAGTTGGGTGCTATTTTTAATAGCGTACAGACATTTTTAGCGGCAAACTCCAATAAACACCTAGAGCTTTTATGACTTGTGCTTCCATTATTTGGGCACGTACCTAAAAATGTATTTAAACTCGGTTACACTGAATGCCATCAGACAGTACAATGTAACACCTGAAGAAGCCACATCGTGGTGAAACAATTGTTGTAGTAGTACAAACATTTTTGTGGAAATAAATTACTGTCTCATATACATTTTTTTAGTTAGGTCTTGTGTTTACATCAATTGTTTCCTAGATGATGAAGATCAGCTTTCATACCATCTCGTGGGTGGTCATCCTGGATGTATGTGGTTTTTTCTCTTTTGCAACTTTACCAACCGATCATCTTATTGAATGTTAACTTTAATCGAAAAGTTGAAGAGAAAAACTCAAAATCGGTGAATGAAGTATATTCACATAATTTAAGACATGCTTTAGCTGAAGAAAGCTGGAGCTGCGTTTTGAACGAAAATGATAATAATACTCCACAACAAAAAGCGAGAATTGAAGCCCTGGATAACGAAGGTATTGATTGCTTCATCGTGACTTATTGAAGGGACAAATGAAAGCAGCTAACGTTACTTTGTGTTAGTTCATTTCATTCCAAATCATACAGGAATTATTTCAATAAATTGATAAAAATTACTGAGAATAACTTTTACAGGGACAAAACAGAGGAAGCGCAAAAAATTATCGAGAAATAAATAATGCTACTAAGGGTGGGAAAGATAAAAAGAGCTCAGAGATTATTTCATAAAACGAAGAAGGTGAAACGGTAAGAGGGAATAGAGAAGCAAATTGTTTTAAAATATTTTAAGGTGATGTTCAACTGGGTGTTTATGGTGAGATCAACTGGGTGGTTATACAAGGAGAATGGAAGGAATTCCAGTGGACAACACATTTAAAGGAAATTCCTTTTTCCTGAGTCTAGTTTTGGAAAGTGAACTGATATACATAATCAATAATTTGAAGTCTGATTCCGCTGTCAGGCCAGATCGTATTACATTCTGTCAAGAAAGTACCAGGAATTATCGATTTAAATCTGGCGGGGCAATGAGTCAGGTAAAAATATTTTTTCCTAGGTTGGTACCACTGTCCTTAATTACTGTGCCCAGCTTGAGCGGGATCTGTCAACTAGTGTGTTTGCAACAGCTGATTAAGTCAGTCGATGTCAGAGTGCGTGCCGATTTTTACTATGGGTGATTACGTTGAGCAAAGAATTTGTCTAAAGTTTTGTGTTGCAAATGAATTTTCGTGTGCCGATGCAGTGAAATTGTTGTAAAAGGCCTTTGGTGATAATGCTCTATCGAAAACTCGTGCATATCAGTGGTACAGAGCCTTCAAGGACGGTCGTGAAGTTGTCGCCCATCGACGGCTTCGATCGAAGATAACGTCGATAAAATTAAGGAAAGGGTGCTGGAATACCGTCGTACCAGCTTGAGAGAGATAGCACATGATCTTAAGATATCCCACGAGTCCGCACGTACGATTTTGATTGATATTTTGGGCATGAGAAAGGTGGCCGCACGACTCGTACCGAAAGACCTGAATTTTCTTCAAAAACGTCATCGCAAACAGGTTGCTTCAGACATGCTGGATCGCTGTAATTCCGATTCTACATTCATGGAACGCATTATAACTGGTGATGAGACCTGGGTCTACGAGTACCATATGCAAACAAGCCAGCAATCATTGGAATGAGTGGGAAAAAATGAGCCGAAACCGAAAAAACCACGCCAAAGCCGCTCGAAAATGAAGGTGATGCTCATTGTTTTCTTCGATATCCATGGCGCGGTGCACTACGAATTCATTCCAGAGGGTCAGACGGTAAACAAGAAGTATTACCTAGGCGTTATGAAACGTTTGCGTGAGCGTATCCGTAAGAAGCGGCCAAATTTGTGGGCGAACAACTCATGGATTTTGCATGACGATAACGCGCCTTCTCACCGAGCTACGATTGTGACTGACTTTCTCGCCAAAAACTCAACAAACGTGCTTCAGCAACTACCGTATTCGCCCTGCGACTTTTTCCTCTTCCCAAAACTAAAATTGCCCCTTCGTGGCACCCGTTTTGAGTCGATTGAAGCCATAAACAAAATTCGGCGCGAGAGCTAAAGTCTATCCCGGAAAGCGCCTATAAAAAATGTTTCGATAATTGGAAGTTCCGTTGGCATAGATGTAATGGAGCAAATGGAGCCTATTTTGAAGGCGACCCAATAAATTTTGACGATTAAATGAAAAAATGTTGTTTTAATTGAAAATTCCCGGTACTTTCTTGACAGAGTAGTACAGCACGTCTTATAAAGTACTGTCATGCCTATCTCTGTAAACTGCTTGTATTTATAATAAATCTGTGCTTTTCAGAGGGTTCAACTTCAAAGAAATTAAAAAATCTGCAACAATACCTATATATAAAACTGGCAATCAAAAGATACAACAAACTCCCCAATGAATAACGGGGCATGAAATCCTGAGAAAGACTTAGTTCGGTTTTCAGAAAAATTTGAGCAACGGGGATACTTTTTCTGAACTCTTGTATTCTATAATCTCAACAAATAACTGCAATGAAAAATGTCTTGCTATTTTCTTACATTTAGCAAAGGCCTTAGATAAGGTTAATTTCGTGATATTATTAGAGATGCTGGAGGCTATTGATATCCGTGGAATTACGCTGAATATTTTTAGTACCAACCTGGTGGACCGTCTACGAGTTGTCAAAATTAGAGAGCAAAGAGTGACCCTTTTCTGTTAAGATGTCACTTTCCAAAGGAAAGTAGAAGAGCTGGTTTTGTTTTTGATTTACTTGAATCCCCTTGAAAGTATGAACCTACATGGAAAACTAATAAATGAATAATAGTATTTAAAAAAAATTGAATATCAAAATAGATTTAATCTGTTAGTCTTCTACAACTTTAATTTCAAAAAAATTTTTTATTCAAAAAACTTTTTGAATTAAATTAATGTCTACAATAAGCACCGCTTATATTTAATAGACGTATATGATCAAAACTCAATATATAATGTCAAAAATAAATGAACCAACAGATATAAAAAATCATTAAAATTAATAAATAAATATTTCAAGAAGACAAAATTTTGTTTCTGATCTTGCCATTCTCAAAAAATATAATTAATTTGAAATATTTAATATATTTAAATATTCAAATAAGTTAAATCAAAAATCTCTCAGAACATGCACTATATCTTCAAGAAACAATTATAATTCTGGTAATGTCTTCATCGGCCCTAAATAATATTCCAAATATCAAAATATGAAGATATAAGTGCATGTTTTGAGAGATTTTTTAATTAACTTATTTCAATATTTAAATATATCAAATATTTCAAATATATTATATTTTTTGAGAAGAACATAGACTATCTTGAATTTTAAAGTTAGTCTGTTTAAAGCAATTTATTCCGTTAAACACGTGGAGGTGAGATATAGTGATAGTTATTTGATTTTAAAATTCAGAATATTATTTAGGGCCGATAAAGATATTACCAGAATTATAGTTATTTTTTGCAGATAAAGTGCATGTTTTGAGAAATTTTTGAATTAACTTATTTAAATATATTGAATATTTCAAATAAATCATATTTTCTGAGAAGTCCTCAAGTTGTGTTCATGTTTTTGAACCAATTGGTGTTCTTAGTGGTAAGATCAGAAACAAAATTTTGTCTCCTTTAAATATATAATATTGAATAATATTGAAATAAGGTTATTCTGATTTTCACAAATTTTGTGAAAATCAGAATAACCTTATTTCAATATTATTTAATATGGATTTTCACCAAGTAAGGACTGATACAATTCAATATCCTTTAAATATTATTAATTTTAATGACTTTTTTATATCTGTTGGTTTATTTATTCCTTTTGACATTATATATTGATTTCTGATCAATATATATATTATATATTGAGTTTTGATTACATACGTCTATTAAATATAAGGGGTGCTTATTGTAGACATTAATTTAATTCTAAAAGTTTTTTGAATAAAAATTATTTTGAATTTAAAATTGTAGAAGACTAACAGATAAAATCTGTTTTGATATTCAAATTTTGTTATATTTCTTCTATCAAGTAAAAAGCCTTTTTCTATTCTATTTTATTAGTATTCAATTACACTGCACGTATACAATATGTATACATGTTACCCAAAAAGACTAGAATCGATGAAATAATAAATACGAAATAACTTATTTCATAGTTGTCAATTTTCAGATAGTGCTCACGTAATTAAACACAATTACAAAATAGGAAACTTATCCATTCAAAAAAATTCTTCGCAATTGAAACCAGGTATCTTATTTCAAGGTTATCAACATATATAAAAAACTATGTTTTTTGGGTTTTTACACCAAGGAATGAATTTACGTATACAGGCTATATACAATGTGATGAAAAAAAATTTTTTTTCGAATAAAGATTAATTTTATATCAATCTACTGCAACATGAGTTAAAATTCAACCAGGACTTTTTCAGATATTTCAGGCTGGATAAATTCTTCGAAACTTTTACAAATTTAATCGAGAAAATCGTAATTTAATTTTATTTTGAAAGGTCTTTCAGGGATTTTTTAAATTAATCTCTGGAAGGTTTCGAAGAAGTGATTCAGTTAATGTCTCAATCTAATATATTTTCAATATATATATAGTGGAACTAAGACCATCAAATAGCTTACAAGCTTTGTGTGATTTTTTTGATGAGCATAGAATACCTTGTATTATAAAGGTGTCTGATTTTAATGTGTTCAAATGAGGATACCATGAGGTCTTAGGGGTAAGTTATTTATTGTTAAAAGATTTTATTTTTTAAATGTGGAGTGATGCTTTCAGAGATTTTTGAGTTAACTTATTTAAATATATAAAATATTTCAAATAACTTATTTTTTTGAGTTCTTAAAATTCTGTTTTGTAATTTTGAAAAGGATTTAATTTTCACAAATATAAGGTCAGTAACAAAATTTTGTCTCCTTCAAATATCTATTCATCAATTTTAAATAATTCAATAGAATGAGTTTTGATTTTATATATCTAGTAAATATAAGCTGTGTTTATAAGACATTAAATTAATTCTGTAATTCTTAAAGTTTTTGAATAAAATTTTTTTAAATTGAAATTATAGGAGGCTAACAGTTTAAATCTGATTTGACATTCAAATGTCAAAAATTTTTCAGATTTCTGATATTAGTTTTCAATTCTATATTGTCGCTTTCATAGAATAGATTTAAATCTATCATTTATATATTCATTCAAATGAAAGTGAAATCGTTCTTAGTGTCAATTTATACAGTGAAACCCTTCAATAATTATGGAAAACATTTCAAACTTACATGAGACTGTTAAGTAGAAGAACTTAGATGTTTCTGTCACGTGTGAAATGTTGCTAACCTTGAAACGAAATTTAATGTTTCAATTTCGAAGTTCTTATCAGACACAGGCATCTGCATAAGGTTTTTGTTGGGAATATTTTTTGAATCGGTAAGTTTCCAATCTTGTCATTGCGCTTAATTCTAAATGTTTGAGGCATCTGAAGATTGGCAACAACTAAGGTGTACTTACACTGTCAAGACTTACTTAGTATAATAGCTTATATTTCGAATGAAGTATTTTGTCATTGCTATAGTCTTTTTTGCGTTTTCACAACAGAAGATAAATTGACGAGAACATGTTGTATATAAATTCATAAAAAATATATGCTTTTCTAGACAAATAATGATTTTATATCAATATATAGTGTGAAAATTTGTCTGATTTCTGTTATTTTAAATTCGAATTTCGTCTAGTAGTTTAAGAGCTTTTTACAACTCAATCTAATATTTGAATTTGGATGACCTACAGTTATGGATTAGGCTTTTGCTGTCGTTGTATTTAGTTCAGTATCCTGAACAAAAAACGTGTAACCATCATGCAGCGTCTGTGTAAGTTTAGAAGTAAGAGGTACTCAAAATTTTTAACATACTATATCTTCAGGACATTTTTTCCACAATATAAACACTCACCTTCTCTTTGGTAAATATTCAATATTTAATGAAAAAAATGCCGACATGAAGACCGAAGATTTTGCTTTGCTTTGGTCCAGTCGGATATGCAGAAGAGCAGGTAGAGCGACCAGTGATAAGACGTCTGGTGTATAGTGAAGAGAATAATCAAAAAGTTGCTCACCAACTCCTAGTAAATAATTGAAAGCAAGATTATGGGGCGATATGAAAATGAGGAAAATGGGTCGGACGAAAAGGACTTGTTCAAAGCTATGGTGAGAGAAATAGAAAATGCCGTGGCATAGCGAGCTGAAAGAAATGCCGAGATCCAATCCAAATCAGGCGCCAATGAAACATTCAACTTAGAAAGAATGTGTTCCAGGATAGCTTAGCGAATTTCAACATCTGATATTCCGTAGCCGTCCAGCGGAATCCTTTGGGTTGTTTTTGGCCCAAATGACTTAGAGAAAAAGAAATAGAAAAATGACTTAGGATGACCTTACATACTTGAAGAATTTCTTGTTGTTTCTAGATGAGGCCAATTCACTTTTGGAGTTTTTTGTAAAATTTTGAACAGAAGTGGAAACAAGGTTACAAAATTTACCACGTGTCTTGTAGTAGACCCTCGATCAGATTTGTAGATGTGAGCAATAATTAAGATAAGGTTTCAATCGGTTTCTCCTGTTGAATACCATTTGAGCATTAATGGAAACGATATAACGAGAGATCTAAAAGATCTCTCATTGTACATCGATATTATCGGTGGAAAGAGTCCGCGATCCTCATTGATGCCTCTGGAACTCTACACCGATGTTGTCCTGATAATTTTTTTTAATGGTTTTCATTGCATGGTGCTGAGAAACTGGAGTAAGAAACCACGAATCGGTGGAAACATAGCTGAGATCCGAAGTTAGTTGAAAGTTAGATAGGAAGGTCAGATTGAGAAAGGATGAGCCCCACAAGCTGTTGTAAACTACTACTGAGGGCCAGCTCTGTCCAAGGGAATGATGGAGCACTTCAACTTGGCACTTGAAGATGAAGTCCCTTAGGACTGAAATGTTTTCGTATGTTTTGGATGTAGTAGAAATAAAACTGACGCAACTGAATATGATCTGTACATACGTCTGTCAAAGGGAGAAGATAGATTATTAGAAATTTTGAGAAAATTGATATCGATATCACTTCAGCCATCGTATGATTTCAATTTAATAAAAGTCGGTCATGTACTTATGTAAGCATATCTACAGACTCCCCATCGATCCTGTGGATTGCGCAGTCGGAGATTTGAATTAATAGGCTAATGGATCAAGCTGAGATTCTGTGATGAAGATCAAAACGCAGTGTATATGCATTGATTTCATAGTGTTCAGACATAAACGACTGCATATTGGTATACGTGATACGCCTAGAATGAATGCGATTAAGTTTTTTGAATTTTGATTGACGAATATTTAGCAAACCCTGACAGTTTCCAGTGTCCTATTGATATATATGATCGCCAAGATTTTTTCGCCAGCGTTTAACCTAGCCCTCAGTATATTCAACCGGAATGACAATTCGTTAATTTTGTTACCCTGATCCTTATTGAATGAAAAACTGGTTGAGATATCTTCTTCTGAGAATTGTCTACAGGGAAAATTGACTGTTGAGATTCTTGTCTCGTTGGTTGGATAATGAAAATCGAAAGCTGACAATAAGTAAAGAAGCACTTAATCCGGTTCAATTATGGAGAAATATAATTTTTTTTCGAATTTTGCGCGCTTGTTTCAAGCCGCTATCGTCCGAAATCAGTTTGTAGTCATTGGTAGAAAAACTGGGGTTGAAAGTGTCCTTCTGACTACACGTCAGGGCTTTTCTAGATATCTCTATTTTTTGCTTGGTTTTTCAAATGATTCATCATCCAACAAGTTGAAGGTGTCATAAATTGGCTTCATTCAACTCATTGTTAATAAAAAAACATTAGAATTTCTAGTATTCGATATATTTTCCAATTTCAAATTGAAACTTAACCGAATCTGAATCAAAGAAAAGATCAAATTTCATTTACTGACGAGAATATTTTGAAATCACATAGAATGCACAACTTGATCCACTCAAGCTCTCTTATCTAAATTTCATTTTTTTGTATACATGAAGATTAAACAATCAAAGAAGGTTATTAGGAATTAGTGACAAATAAAAATCACACTTAGGCCAATTGATATTTTATTTCATTATTGACAGAATCGTTTGAATATTGTACCCTTTTACATATAGAAACATTTTATAGGATTCGATATAACTAGTTTAATGGCACAAGTTTTACACAGTTATATCACTCTTATATCAGACTGTGAGACTATGCCGTAAAATACAACATCACATCTATATAAACATTTATCTTCACATAACTAGGGATATTTTGGATAATTTTCATTTTAAAATCAGATAAAAAACCAGACATGCATTTTCATTGAGGATGTGGCTGGAAGAAAACCCTCAATGAAAGAGCAGCTGGGTGGAAAAATTTCATCGTTGTTGAATTTGTCCGAAAATGTTTTGTTATTTTTCATATTTTTATCTGAATATTGACTCGAATAGATTCAGTGTAGCTTTCGAATGTTGAGTAGATTCTCCCAAATATTTGGGAGAATTATGACTCTGAAATGATTCTTCGAGCATTCCACGCCTCGCGGATTTAAGAAAATTTGAATACCAAATTTGTGCTAGATGAAATTTTTCTCTTTGATATTACCGAAGATACTCTCCAGAATTTTCCATTCAGTCTAAGCATTTGAAAAAATAATAGGATGTTCCATGCGACAGTTATATAAAAAATAAACAACAACTTTTCATATTATTAGTGAAAAATCAAATTATTGTTTGACAACTCAGTTGAAGCTATAACTGAAGGAACATATTCTCATGAGTTTTATAATATCATATCCTTGAAGAAATGCGTCAGGTCGATCAAGAAAATTTCTCAGAGAATTAGAAGATTTTTTATATTCACCCAACTTAGGTAGTTGATTTGAAAATTAATGAATCACTAATCTATGGAAATGCGTGACATCAATGGGTTTATAAATATTTCTTCGTTTTCTCTGAGAATTCATTTTGATTTAATTTAATCCATTGAAGAGATGATTTCAGCAGTTCTTTTATTTGCCCCATTTCTGGAATATTCCCATCCGCTGACATCTACAGTTGGATCCCCACAAGTTGCATCTACAGGAACTGTTATAGCAGCAGTCATTGGGCCGATGGTCACAATTGCCTCCTCTTCTAATGCAGGCCCGTCTGAAAAGGTAAATTAAGGAAGAACGTCTGGAAATAAATTAGAAATAGTTTGTAAACCACGCTGGGTTTTCAGTTGTGGCCTATTCTAACACGTAACACACAGCTTTCAGGTTGCGTAATTTTGCAGTTTTTGTACTCCTAATATAAGGACTAGACCAAATTTGAAACTGAGTTTCGAAAATCAGGTTTACGGCGACTGCTATGAAAATTTCAGTGCTGACATGAGATTTATGTTCGATCGTAATACACTTAACACTTCGTCTTTTGTCAAATGTCAAAATAAATATTTGAATATAATACGAGGTATGAGCTATGGTGAAATTAATTCATTCAGAAATATTCGAATGCATTTAAGAACATCCAGATAGATATGAAGCTCATTTAATATTTCAAATTTTGTTGGCCTTTTTTTTATAGAAATACGTCGTATTTCTATTATGCACTCATATATACTGATATCAGTTTATTATTGTGAGTTGAATGAACGAACTAAGGTATCTAATTCACCTCTAGTGAATCTCAAAGGGAACCGGTGGTTTTACCAAAAGTAATAAGAAATTTAATAGTATCCTTATCTCAAAAGAGAAACCATTTAAATATGTTATGTAACCAAATTTCAGACTAGTTGTTCAGGAGCATTTGAAGAAGTTGAAGTACTATGTTAAAGAAACGCGTCATGCGAACAACTGTAATAATAGAAATCAATATATACATTAGTGTATTATTTAATTAAAGTATCTTATTTTATAACTTTATTCGCCTTTTAAGGACGCAGTGAAACATATGTGCAATTAAATTATTTTCTACGAAATTCCTTTTTAATGTACCTTTCAAAAGTTTCATATACAGGATGTTTTTCAATGTTGAATCACCTTTTCATAACTTATAGTAAAATTCATCAAACGTTGCCTGTATGAAATTTCAGAAATGTGGAAAGTACTAACCTGAAGTCAGGAGCTTTTACAACGTTTGTTCATATACCTACGATCCTAACGAATTCTGCATTAGCCTTTTTGTCGTTATTCACTTACTGAATTTAAATTCAATCGTATAATCATTTCTATTGATTCGGTAGCACTAAACGCTGATGTACATTCTGTCGAGAAAGTACCGGGAATTATCGATTTAAATCTGGCGGGGCAATGAGGCAGGTAAAAATTTTTTTTCCTAGGTTGGTACCACTGTCCTTAATTACTATGCCAAGCTTGAGCGGGATCTGTCAACTAGTGTGTTTGCAACAGCTGATTAAGTCAGTCGATGTCAGAGTGCGTGCCGATTTTTACTATGGGTGATTACGTTGAGCAAAGAATTTGTTTAAAGTTTTGTGTTGCAAATGAATTTTCGTGTGCCGATGCATTGAAAATGTTGCAAAAGGCCTTTGGTGATAATGCTCTATCGAAAACTCGTGCATATCAGTGGTACAGAGCCTTCAAGGACGGTCGTGAAGTGGTCGCTCATCGACGGCTTCGATCGAAGATAACGTCGATAAAATTAAGGAAAGGGTGCTGGAAAACCATCGTACCAGCTTGAGAGAGATATCACATGATCTTAAGATATCCCACGAGTCCGCACGTACGATTTTCATTGATATTTTGGGCATGAGAAAGGTGGCCGCACGACTCGTACCGAAAGACCTGAATTTTCTTCAAAAGCGTCATCGCGAACAAGTTGCTTCAGACATGCTGGATCGCTGTAATTCCGATTCTACATTCATGGAACGCATTATAACTGGTTATGAGACCTGGGTCTACGTGTACGATATGCAAACAAGCCAGCAATCATCGGAATGGGTGGCAAAAAATGAGCCGAAACCGAAAAAACCACGCCAAAGCCGCTCGAAAATGAAGGTGATGCTCATTGTTTTCTTCGATATCCGTGGCGTGGTGCACTACGAATTCGTTCCAGAGGGTCAGACGGTAAAGAAGGATTATTACCTAGGCGTTATGAAACGTTTGCGTGAGCGTATCCGTAAGAAGCGGCCAAATTTGTGGGCGAACAAATCATGGATTTTGCATGACGATAACGCGCCTTCTCACCGAGCTACGATTGGGACTGACTTTCTCGCCAAAAACTCAACAAACGTGCTTCAGCAACTACCGTATTCGCCGGATTTGGCTCTCTGCGACTTTTTCCTCTTCCCAAAACTAAAATTGCCCCTTCATGGCACCCGCTTTGAGTCGATTGAAGCCATAAAACAAAATTCGGCGCGAGAGCTAAAGTCCATCCCGGAAAGCGCCTATAAAAAATGTTTCGATAATTGGAAGTGCCGTTGGCATAGATGTATTGGAGCAAATGGAGCCTATTTTGAAGGCGACCCAATAAATTTTGACGATTAAATGTAAAAATGTTGTTTTAATTGAAAATTCCCGGTACTTTCTTGACAGAGTAGTATTCACATTTTTTTATATCTTCTAATTATACGATCCTCACGAAATTCTGCCTTAGCCTTTGTGGCGTTATTTAAAATCGATCTTGAAGCTGTTTCTACAGTTTCTTTAGCGCTCGGCTCACAAAATGTTGTTTTTGTTTCGAATCTTCTGATCACAAGATCCTGATGAAATATCGCCGAAGCGTTGAAAACATTTCTCTCAAACCCAAATTTCAGAGCAATCAGATCTTAAGTATGGAAATTAATAATAAAAATAAGTGAAAATTCGAAATTAGATAATATCGAAATCTCCAAACTGATTTTGTTCAATAAAGAAGTCAACTAACACATTCAGGACTGAAACCTATCCCGAAAGTTTCAAGTCTCTTCCTCTTTCCGATCCACAGTTATTAACATATATTAAGAATATTTAAGATAATGTTCAACGCTGCTCCGCTCACAAAATATGTTTTTTTAATTTCTAATCATACGATTCTCACTAAATTCGGCATGAACATTCGCGTTGCTATTGTTCCTCTAAATTAACAAATGTGAATAATTACGAAACTAGTGGAACGATTTGGCCCATTAACGTACTCAGCTGACATATTCAGACCCAAAATATTCTCTAAAAGTTTCAAGGCTTTGGCTCTTTTCGTCTGAAAGTTATCGTATTTACTAACGGACAGGCCGGCCGTTCTGGGCCGGACAAATTTACTTTTGACCTCGAATTCTTCATTCAGTCATTCAAGACCATTTTCAGATCAAAATTCAGAAACTACAGACCTTTCGCACAGCAAAGTTGAAATAAACACCGATACAATAGATCCTAATACGACCCTGCACGAATTACATCTTTCACTTTATGTCAGAATGAATAAATCCGCCATAAAGTTTCGTTTGAAATGTTGACTGACAATTTTTGACGAGGAACTGAAATTATTGGCAAATTTGAATATCCACTCATTCTTTATTCTGCAACTTTTATTAGGTAATTTCTTCTGAAATGGTTCATTCTGATGAGCCATACCCCCTGGAAGAATAGGGCTAACATTCCAAAAAGCCTTATGAAACAATTGAAAATAATGACGCTCAAAAACACACCAGTGGAATTGATCCAAATTATTCAGAGAAGTTGTTCAAAGTGCTCATTAATTGATCACGATTCCAGGATATGGACGATTTCTCAAGGGATATCTTTCAATTAATTCATAAAAGTCTTAAAACTCTTGAGAATGGACCAGTCGTATGTACTTACGGCCGACTTCTCATGTTAATACTGTTGATTTTGAAATTAATGACCTTATAAATTACCTTAGAAGCATTTGAAATAACCAAACTGTTTGAAGTAATAGAAAATGATCTGAAATTTCATGACATCGAATTCTATTTTAGATGGTTATATCTTTGTCCATTCTATAGTTTGCACATATAATTTTTGGAGAAATGTTACTTTCTTATTGAAAATAGAGAAATTTTTGAGACCACACTGAATACTCCTTACAAACGTTTAGTCAGAAGATCAGAATGGTTGAATATGATCACGAATTTTTCGTCAGTGTGTTCTACTTAATCGTATAACACTGCTCTTACATGAAAATCGACAAAACATAGACAGGAATAATTTTACAAAACTGAGTATCTTTCGTTAGCAAACAGAATTTTGTGCAGGGCGTTTCTTGATGGGTACAACTTATTTTCTGGTGATGAGTGGACAAATCGTGAGAGAGAAAATCACTCAATGAATATATTCTTGTATTTGAGCAGTACCTCAATTAACTAGGAGGTGATTCGCATTTTGATTGTGAAGTCTTTTATTTTCGGGTATTTTCACTGAATATGTGCAAAAAAAATTGGCAGTTATTTGTTTGGTCCTTTCTTTTTGCCTGGTCAAATTACTGATCACTCCTACAGATATTTTTGGGAAATCGATTCGCCCTTTTTTTATCTTTTTTTGCTACGATGAGGAATGTGGTTCATATTCATCATTCTTGAATAAAATCGACAAAAAATAGACATAAATAAAATTAATGTGCGCAGATCTGAGTATCTTACGTTAGCGATAAAATTTTTATACAGTGTATTTCTTGATGAATTAAACTCACTTTCGTGTGATGATTCAACAAATCATTAGCGAGAAAAAGTGCATAAATACATTTTTATCAACGCTTCCTCAATAGACTAGTATTTGAGATCATTTTGACTGTAAATTCTTTTTCAGTTATAAATCCTGCTTCTTGAGAGCTTCATTCATTAATTTTCACAATGAACACCTATGAGCTGAGCAAAATCCGCCTGAAATTGTACAAATTCATTTCCAAGTAATTTCACTGTACGTCTGGTGTAGTAATATTAGAGAGTTTTTTATTGGCAGTTTCTTTCAGCTTGGTCAATTCAGTTAAAAATTCATCCTCTGAGTTGCCTCGACGTAAAATGTGATTCATGCACTATGATGCTCCAGTCCATTTTTCAATTTTGACTGGGGAATATTCAAACGGAAACTATGAAAACAGATGAATCAGAAGCGTTGGATCTCAGTCATGACCCTCCAGAATCTCATATTTAAATACTTTAGAATTATCTTTATGGAAGCATCTGAAAATTTTAGTTTACATGATAACAACATGTGGACAAACATTTGTCTGTTGTTGTGATTGTTTAAAGCATTGTAATTTAATCTCTTTGTTATGATTATGTTTCGATGTTTTCTTGTATTAAGTACTCATATAACATCTTTTATGATGAATAATTTAATGTATTTTAATTTATGGATTATTTCCACAATTTACTAAGTTAACGACAATTGTTTCAGCAAACAATTGTCTTTGAAAAGTTAACATTTCGATTATTCATAATGTAGACTTGATACTATGAAAAAAAACTGAAAAAATTCAAATTTGTTCAGGGTGTTCTCCCTGATTCTCGAAAAGAAGCTTCTGTGGCCCCATGTTTATGAGACTTCTATTCTTGATCCAAGTAATCGCACCTTTTTGTCGATACCACCAGTTTAGATACACTCCGTATAAAACATTTCAAGAAGAAAGAAATTCATTATTTCTGGCCTGATTCAAATTTTTCCTTCTGACATAGCTTTTCTTTCGAAGAAAATTGGAAACTTCAATAAATGAAATGCATTATTACATTGCTTTCGATGTAATGAAATTTTTTTGGTTTTTTGATTCTGATGTGTCAGATATATAAACTGTTAAAGAACAAGCAACATTTTTAGGATTCACTGAAAATTAACAATATATTAAATAAGAAATCGGTGCAAGATTTTTTATACTGCACCACATAAAAATCAGGTAATGTCAGAATTTGAGATTTTTATTTAACAAATATTCAATTTCATATTCCTCAAATAATTCTGGAGCAACATATGGCAACATCATTTGAAATATGAGAGTGAGAAATATAACTCCAAACAACAAAAGTTTATAATCACATTATAAGAATATTTATTCTATGTATCGGGTGTTTTTTTAGAGTGATAGATTTTTCGATAGGGATAACTCTGATTTGACAGAAGGTAGACGCCATGTTGTTCTGACATTTCTGTTCAGTGAGCATTGACAAATTATCATGGAAAGACTCACGCCGCAACAACGTTTACAAATTGTTGAAATTCATTTTTAAAATCAGTGTTCTATTCACCAAACTTATAGAGCACTTCGTGAAATTTATGGTTTACGTAATCGTCCATCAGAGCAGCTTATTCGTCGAACTATCGATAGATTTCGGACAATATTTTCTTTACTCGATGCAACAACAACAACAAGACAAAAAAATGTACGTACAGAAGAAAATATCGCTGCCATATTGTTAATGATGATCCAAATTTGTCTATTCGTTGACGTTCACAACAAGTTGGACTCTGTGAATCCACCACATGGAAAATTTTGCGTGAAGATCTTGGTCTACACCCATACGAGATCCAACTGGTTCAAGAACTCAAGCCATTGGACCATAATAAGCGTCGTTTGTTTGCTGATTGGGCCCTAGAACAGCTTGAAGTTGATCCACTTTTTTATCGTAAAATTGTGTTTAGTGATGAAGCTAATTTCTAGTTAAACAGCTATGTAAACAAGCAAAAATGCCGTATATGGAGTGAAAACAATCCTCAAGAAGTTCTGCAGGTTCCATTGCATCCTGAAAAATTCACTGAATGGTGTGCTTTACATGCTGGAGGCATCATCGGTCCATATTTCTTTAAAAACGATGCTGGATCTAATGTTGCAGTGAATGGTGCTCGTTACCGATCGATGATCAATGATTATTTATTTCAAAATTTGAATGGTATCAACCCAGAAGTGTTTTGGTTCCAACAAGATGGTGCTACACCTCATGCTGCTACCGTAACAATTGAATTATTGAAAGAAAGGTTTGGCTATAACATTATTTCGAGAAATGGTCCAATTGATTGGCCTCCAAGATCATGCGACATAACTCCACTGGATTGTTTTCTTTGGGGTTATGTCAAGTCATTGGTTTATGCTGATAAACCAGAAACAATATACTCTTCGGAAGCCAACTTAACTCGTGTTATTGATGAAATAAGGCCTGAATTACTCGAAAAAGTGGTCCAAAATTGGTCTGGTCGAATGCGATTCCTCAGAGCTAGTCGTGGTGGACATATGCCGGAAATTATTTCTAAAACATAAATGTCATAAAATTATCTTTCATATAAAAAAATATTTGGCTCCAATCTTAATTTAAATAAGTTTTATTCCAATTTAAAGTTTTATCACCCAAAAAAAAAACACTCGATAGATGTGATCCGTTAGGAATTAAATTCGCTTTTAGTATAGACATCGAATAGTTTCAATTTCATGCCAATGCTGAACAATACTCACTGATAGTCAGAAGAAACTTTGTACAACTACTATATGTTTCTACCTTATTATGATCTTATTTTGTCAGATGGATTTTGATATTCACTTCACCGAAATCGGTTTCTTCCGTTAAGAAGAATATTTAACAATAAAATTATTCAGTTATAGAAAACCTTCATTCGTTTATCTCTGTCAGAACACTTAAATTTTCATAACTGATATTTCCCGTAATTCTCTCAACTCTGATGTGGTTACAAAACATTTCTAATACATACTTAACGTTTCAGCAGACTTATGGTGTAGACTGAGTCATGCAGATTCATGCAAGAATATTTGATCCATTCTTATTCAGCAGGTTTCCGTGAACTAAGGTAACTAACTATAAAGTATAAAATGGCTCATGCACGGGTAAACTTAAAATATGCTGCAATCTATGTGGGAAAACAATGGAATAGTAATAAGGTTAGGTTGTTAAATTTCCATCATACTGAAATGGGTTGTTTTTTACAGGCATTGCTCAATTTGAAACAAAAATTCAATACGGGTCAGTACAACTAAATAATAATTTCTTTTATTCTATAGTGTGTACAGGTATTCACACAAAAAAAAAACAGTGTCAAGATAAACTTCAACAAATCACCTCAAATAATCCTACGAAGAATATGGCTCCAAACCAACCAAATATTGCCTGACATTTTTCTTAAAAGACTTAAAATGATTTAAATGTTTGATTCTATCAGGTAATCTATTAAATAATTTGGTACATATATAATATGGGTGCTTTTCAGAAAAATCTATGCACAGGGTAATATAAATTTTGTGATCTAAAGCATAATCACTTTTACTGGTATGAGCTAAAAATATGTCTTTATTTTCGAAGAAAAAATTTGAACATTCCAACACATAAATACCAAATATTGTTCAAATTTCATTTTCATTGAAAATTCGTCTACATGATTGATTCGAAGTCAGATTAAAAAGGTATCTCAAGACTTTTTTCTGTCAAATTGAATAATACTTTCATATATAATTCATTAAAATAAGAGAGAGCTCATAAATATATGAAGATATGGAGCGCTCATTCACTTTCATTAATTGAAATATTCAAAATTTTAAACCAAAGGCTATATTTTGAAAATTTTCTTCCATATTTGATCAATTAGAGTGTTGTCAAAATTCATTAGATACAAAGGAAACCAAAATATTGCTTACTTGTTTTCTGAATTTCTTCATCTGATTCATAGAAGTTTAAATGATTGAACTTTTTTAGATTGAAAAGTATATTGTATCTTAATTTTAAGTTAATCTTCCTTCGAATTTATGAGACAAATAAGGAAGAATACTGATTTGATTGTTCTAAACTAAAATAATTCAAGATAAATTTTTGAAAGGAAAGTGCTAGAGCCTTGAAACTTTCGGAGAAGGTTTGTGGCCTGAATATCTGAGCTGATTTCATTAACGTGTAAAGTCACTTCAATAGTTTTGCAGTTAGAATTGTTTATAGCTTCCCAATCTTTTCGAAACTAAAGATTTGATCAATTCGGTATATGTCAATAATAACGCGCATATTCTCGCGAAATTTCATCAGGAACGTATGATTAGAAGTTTAAAAAAATATATTTTGTGAGTGGATCAACGTTGAGCACTATCTTAAACAACATAACTTTCAAACGGAAAGAGATAGGCACGTTAAACTTTCCGGGTAGGTTTGGGGTCTGAATATCTCGACCGAATTCGTTGTGGAGTCTAATCAGTCGTATGGTTTCGTAATTATTCGTATTTGACTTTTGTCTCATTTTAAATCAATATTTTCTAAAGTATAAGTCCGATTGATCTGAAATTTGGGTTCTAAAAGTATAATTGTAACGCAAATATTCCCGAGAAATTTAATAACGCTAGTATGATTAGAAAATTCACTTTTTCCTGAGCGAACTTCTACTATTTTCTTGCATTGTGCGAGCTTACATCTAGGCATTCTTCATAACTTTGGATATCAATCATACAATGCAATAATATCCCTGCCAGTTATTATCTATTTCATCACTTCCAAATTGGCGCAGAATTCAAAATGAAATCTCTTGTTAGAAAACTTGCTGAATAACAAATTATGTTCATAATTGATGAATCAATAGTTCAGCTTTCCTTCCATCTATTTGATTGTTCAGCATCTCAAAAATTTTTAGTTTATTTTCACATTAAATCCTGAATATCTGTGAATTAATAACAAGGTATGGGATAATTGAAGCGCAATTATAATATTGATACTATAGGATTACACAAGTATAAATTATTCTTAACACTTAAGCCGTAGAATTATTAAATGTTTTGAGGTTTGATATTGCAAGTCTTGTGTGTGAAAAAGTTCAATAAATTCTACTCAGTAGTTTTTGGTTGGTGTTCTTTTAAATATGATGAGCAATAAGCAACATTTGCGTCATATTTGACTTTTTTACTATTGAAAAGATAAAAATGCTGTTCAAACCAGAAAGAAGTTGATTGATGTGTATGGAGAAGATGTGTTGACACTACACCAGTGCCAGAACTGGTTTGCAAAATTTCGATCCGGCAATTTTGATGTCGACAATGCACCACTTTCCGGAAGGCCGGTTGAAGCTGATGAAGACATAAGTTGATGCAAATCGGCGAGAGACATAAGTTGATGCAACACGAGAGGCCGGTGAGAGGTTGAATTTGTCGAATTCAACTGTTTATACCGCTTGAAAAGCCTGGGTTTAACCCCGAAGCTCGATATTTAGCTTCCCCATGTTCTCACAGAGAGAAATTTGTGTCGTCGTGTTGATGTCTGTGATTCGTTTCTCAAACTTCACGAAAATTATGCATTTTGGAGCGCATCATTACGAGGGCGAAGTACTCTAATCCTGAGTTACCATTTCTGAAGGAAATTCTATATTATTTCATCTGAATCTTGAGAAATTCGCATGAAAAAATGGATTCCGAAAAAGCGATTCCCTAGATTTGCTAGTACAAAGTTCTGATTGATATGAAAACAATTTCATACTTAGGATTTTGACAGTTCAATTGAAACATTTCATTTTCTAAATTTTATTCCTCCATTTTTGTCCTACTAACTATAAATTCCTCTTGATATTATATTCTCTTTTCACTTCATGTTTCTTCAAATCATTTAGAATTCTTCTTAATTTTCCAAAGTTTGTCAATTGATGGAAATTATCTAATTAGCATAGTATCATATAGATACTATGCTATATCGAATTTTGCACCTACTACTCCAGTACTTATAATAGAAAATAATTACAATTAGAATATTGAGAATTCGTCACCGGAGGCCTACATAAGAATTTTCTATTCGAATGTGGGATAGATTTTCCCACCGAAAATAAATTTTAGAGACCATGGGTGTTAGCTGGGACAAAACTTCCCGCTAATAAGAATAAGTCTGTGAAATCCCACACAACCCCTCATCCAACTATTTATAAATCATCTCATCTACTATATATAAATTGAGTGTTCACTTTTTCTATAATATAAAAAGTAAACAGACCTCATTTAGACTAACTGAAGTGAGGCGAACCTTTCATTGCAGCGAAAAGTAATAATAATAGAATATATGACTCAAGATGAATATTTATAATGTTGTTTGGATGACAGAAACATTGCATGTTTTCTAAGTAAAATAATAATTAGAATATCAGGTTCAAGGTTGAAGTGACAAAAGAATACGAGAGTAACTTCAAATGGGAATTTCCTCTACCTATCAGAAATATCTATGTAATTTCTTGTTTTTTCATCCATTTTCCGGAGATATGGGAAAATCCTCAATAACACGAAAATAAGTAGCAGCAACTCACGGTTTGAGATGAAATCATAACTCCATTCCAGTCTATTCACAAATACCCTTGACTTCTTGAGAACTTCCCCTTTCAGTTCAGGAAATAGAAAATATAGAGGTTAAATGTGCTGGAAACTGCGCTTCGCTAGTTGTGATTCATTTTGATGAAATAAAGCTCAACCTGGTGCTTTTGCTTTTTCCGTCATATCCTTTTCTTCCAGAAAAAACATGATTCTAGTATTCATTTCGTAGAAAATAACATGGTTTCATAGTAATTAGGAATATAATTTGATAAGGTTTGAATAGTGTACGCATCAATGAGTGCAGGAAAAGGGATTCTACTGAAAATAGAAGTTTTGATCTTCTGGGACCAACAACAAATACTCACGAGGACAAAATCAGGAAAAGATGACCTCATTTGATATTTTCGATAAGTACTCCATGATTCCGTTCTCGCATATTCTGATTTGATGAATTTATTTGAACCTTGTTTTCTGTATTTTATAAGGAATAATCGAAATATATTTTCGGGAACTACTCAGTATCAAAATCTGTACCTATAGGTTGTACTCTCAGGAAGTTCATTCAAGTATGACCGAAATGTTTCAACGTTTTTAGTGCCATTAGAATAAAGTAGCAATAGAAAGAAATATTTTATCAGTAATTCTGTTTAGGTAAATCCTATAAAAGAAAAATACTCTACACTGAGCACAAAGTAAAAAATAAGACTATAGTATTTACAGAGAATATTCGAAAAGAATGTATTTTCTGAAGATCAGACGTTTAATTTTGGGAAGAGAAAGAGAAAGAAGAAACAGCAGAAAAAATAAATTAAGTCTCTACAGAAGCTGAGCGAAGAAAAGGTATGGAACAATTTTGTAAGAAGGAAAAGTGTTGCGTGCAAATATTGATGGGTAGCCATGCTCAAAATAAAATAAACTTTACAGAAGCAATTTGGAAAAAAAGATACAATACAAACTCACTTTTGTGCTGTCCTCAGTAACCTATCAATGGCGTTGTCCGAGTAATCATCTTCAGGAGGATAATTTTCATCTGAAACAGAACTGAGTTATCACATATGAAAAACCTGAGCGAAATACATAATCGAATAATCTATTTTATAGTGTGATAAAATAAAGAAACTCAAGATAAAAATCCCTATAGGGTCAATCAGTGGAAATCAGTAATTTTTAATATGAAATAATTTGAAATAGGGTTATTCTGATTTTCACAAATTTTTATTGTTAAACTCACAACAATTGTTTCGCTATCACAGTAGCATCATCAGGCAAGATCACATTTTGAATAACTGAAAAGTTATTTGTGAAAATCAGAATAACCTTATTTCAAATTATTTAATATGGATTTTCACCAAGTAAGGAGTGATACAATTCAATTTTTAATATGAATTTTCCAATTATGAGCATTATGGTATGTTATGGTCTGACTTGAGCACGAGGAAGGTTTTTTCTGCGTTTGTAACGTGAAAATGTCCGGAATATATTTCTTAACTTGAATTAGCCAACAAAGGTATGTCTTGTATGTATGTTTGCATACTTAAGGTGGCGTTAGTGTATTATTAATGCCTCAGTGTCTCTGTGTATAGCGAATATAGATACTTACTACGGTGATCAACAAAACCTTATCGAGGTTCTTTGAGTAAAGAATTGTTTTACGGATGTGTGTTACACATTTGTAGAACCTATAATCATAGCTCACACTTCTCATTAATGAATAATTTTTTCTTTCAAGAAAATTCATTATGCGGTTTTTCATGACTGTTTTCAAATTTCTTCGTTAAAACTCGGGCAGTTTCCTTTGTTCTTATAAATGTGTAAGACCTTCGACACTTTAGTTCTCTGTGGAGGAACATAGAGTTCGCCTTATAAGGTTTATTTACCTCAGTTTATTCTTGGCTTGAGGTTTATTAAGCAGATGATATGTGATATATTTTGATTGATAGATTTTATTTAAGATCCAAACGAATGGGTGAGAATTTCGAACGCTTATCTGGAGAATGTGCTATAATTTTTTAAAAGAAATGAAAAAATCTTTTTGAATTCATATTGAGAATTTTTGGAATGAAATTCGATATTTGTGAGGTGCATTTGAAACAGCCCTATCGGATGAAGTTTTCTATATAATTTCGGCCAATATTCCATATTTTTTCTTGATTCTTTTATCGGTTGATTGCCATGCATATGTTTGATGATTTTATGTGTCTACTAAAAAGAAAGAATGTTTGTTGAATATTTTATTCAATTTTATTCTTAGAAATTTTACGAGATATTTCAGATTGAAATTTGTACAGGTTTCAGAGTTCTATTCTGATTCATATTCAAAATATAGGATAAGTTTTCTATAAAAAATTGACCTTTCATATTTTCTTCATCAAAATCAATTATTCTCATTGTTTCCTTTCCGGATTAAAAGGTGCTTAAATTTACAGTCTTCGTCTAACTGACGCTTATTTTACAAATTAATAACCTGAGTGATTTATGGCAGTATGAAGAAAATTAACAACTCAATAACAAGCTGGATATAAAGCTGCGAATATTAAATTTATTTTCCCATTACAATCATGAATTTTGAATAAGCTCAAGCGAAAATTAATCGAAAACGATGTATTCAAAGGAAGATCCATCCAATTAATAGAGCTTAATGAAACCTTTGTTTTCTAATATTAAAAGGTTCAGAACGTCAAGGTTGGTAGTTGTATTAGACGAGAGCCGAGAAGGGTGTATTTTAATTAATATTTTTGGCTTGGAAGGCTATTACTAACAGGCCATTCTTGAGGCATAATAGATTTTTCCAATAGTTTTCAACCCTTAAATTGTGAGGTAAAATGATATTGTACTCTTGATTATTTCCTGAAATTATTCAGGAGCTAGATGAAGGCTCAGTGGTAAAATGTCATATAATAGAGAATATTTGAAGTAACTTGAAAAGTTCACTGCCTCAAACAACTCAAACAGACGTACACATTTGGATAGTTATGAGACTATACATAATGAAAGGAAAAAGAAACACATTGTTGGAGGCCGCTGAAATAAAAGTACTATAATCGAGTTGTTGAAAGCCGTTGGAATGGACGGTATTATCAATGGGCGAACAGATATCAAGAGTTCTCCCTTGTTGGATATTTTTAGCTTTAATATCTATATATTTTAAATATCAGGTATTTCAGATGATTGCTTCTAATATAATATATTCAAGGGATATTTGTAAATGTGTATGTACACAGTGTTGGCGAAAAAATTGAAATACATCAACAAATTTTGGAAATATCTCCTATTAATATTCAAAAAAAATTGAAGAATTTTTATTGAGCAAGATCCAATTCAAATATTGGTGGGAATAGTCCTTAACTTCGTTATAGTGCATTTAAAAAATGGTATAAATAAAAAACTGCTTCGTTTTTCATCACCCTTTCATTACTGAAGATACAGTGGATCGTAGTTTTAACTACATTTGCCAACTGGTTTCTATAAAATTGTATTTTAGAGATTTTAAGTGATATTGATTTCCCGCATATCACTTGGTGAAACATTTTTAAATTAATTAAGTCAATAAAAATAACTTGGCTTAGGGTAGAAATATATAAATATAAATGCAACAGCGTCAAAAATTTGTAAATATCCTAACATCATTTTACCAAATTTGGTACAATATAGCCCAAAATATTCAAAATTACTATACAGCTCAAGAAAGAACCAAAAACTTTAAAAATGTCCCCTAACGCTTAACATATTTAGAAAATCTGCGTACACAGATTTATTATACATAATAACAGTTCCCATCCTCATCCTCACAAAGGTTACTATCAGCTCCTCTCTCAATATAAAACTTTTAAAAATAAATTAAAGTCTTTAGCGTAGAGCAATGGTTACAATACGAACGTAATAGATAAATTAATTTTAAATAAACAGCACGAAAAGGCTCTAGTTTCTCTTCACCCTGTCCTTCAGAACAAAGAAAAAGAAAAATTCCATAGCATAAACTTCATACCACAAATTAGTAACAAAATTTGCAATAGACTAAAACCAAATAATATTTGTACAAATAAGGAAAACTTAGGTTCAATCTTAGTCAATAGCAACGACTGTCGTGAAACCTGTGAAAAAAGCCGTATATACAAATAATATTGTAACATTTCACATACTATATTACACACTAAAATAACATCTGGTTTTTCGGAACATAGTATAAATAACAACCATTTTATAGATTTCAGAAGAATTGAGTGGTCTTACACGTAGGAAATAAAAGTGGAAGAATGAACCTTTCAGAAAGTTTGGAAATTTGCTTAGTACATGGAAAGAATCTTCAAAAAAATAGTGTACATTGTAATGAATTTCATTCGTTTCACACATTTTCCCATTAGAAACGATAAGAAGATTTTAAAGTAAAAACATTCAAAAACTCAAACTGTTCTGCCATTAAATAAACAAATTTGAATTTGTTTTTTCGGAACAATGTTGTCATAGAAATTCTTTCCCCCTAATATAGAACCTGAAGAGTATTTTTGGATTCTTCAAAACTCTTAGGTTCTTGAGTTTGGGCGATTCAACTTTCTGTGCATCACCTTTTGACAGTAAGTTCAATATCACATCATTTCGTGAATAATAAACCGATTTTCAAAATTTTAACTGAGTGTGTACAGAACATAAATAACTTTGAAAATAACTAACACTCAATATCTCTTTCTAATTCAAAACATGTTGGGAGCTAATGCACACCTTCATGGGGGTGTTTTTTTCGGATCAAACTCATGATGGAAATTCGTCACTGTCAATAGAAAAATTGACCTGTTTTGTCTAAATCTTCAAGAATTCTTCGTTTTTGAATTCTCGGGGGCGTCAAATTTTCGTTGGGACACCTTGTTCATATTTTTATATACAATATACAGGTTTCAGAAATTATTCCTTGTATTTTTGATTTTCAATTATAAATGGAACCACCACAAATTAGAATCGAAACCAGTGATTCGAATGTTCATGAGAGATAATTTTTGTATAAAAAGTTATTTCTGATTCTCCATATTCGTTTCGCACCGTGCTCTCCTTTTTCGCGATTCACATTCGAACTGAAACCCTAAGATCCCTTCGAACGAAACGGTATTAAGGTCGAAAATCTGAAAAAATCTTCCTGTTGAACAGCATTCCTAAGCCAAATAATCTAATATTCGATTCTTTCTTGAAAGCTCATCCGCCTCTGCTCTTTCTGAAGCCACTGCCCGGGCGTTTAGAAAGATTGTACCGTATGGGTAAATTGGATTGGATTTGAACTTTAGCCCAGTTCGGTAACGATGCTATTCATGGTGGGTGAAAGTTCTAAAGATCATTTATTTCATAGATTGAAGAGCCACGAACTAACACCTATTGACGTTTTCAACGAAAAGTAAAGCGGAAAGGATAAAGTGTGAGTGGTCAATCCATTCAGTTCGGAGTAAATCCGAAAACATCTCTTTTGGTAGCGCTGCTAACTGTGAACAATACTTGAACAACTCGTTTGAGAAATATTGCTCCTTTTATCAATTTGCCACTGTTTAAAATCATACCAAGGTTTTTGAATTATATCTTAAATATCAAATAATACATAATGACTTGTAAGTATCGGGAAAAACAAAGCTCGATTGTAATTATTCAGTATATATTTTTGATTCCTGAATTGGAAAATTATAACAAAATATTCATCTCATTTACTTATACAACCTCCATTTAACTGTAAACACTTAACTAAACGTCGAGGTACACCCGTAATAGATCACCATCCCTTTTCGATGATGGTTTTCCAGGACTGTACAACTGACTGAATTAAATCATCTATATTTCGTGGCGCTGCTCGTTTAACTTCAATCTTCATGAGTCACCATATGTTTTCACTGGGACTAAGATCTGAGGGAGCTGTTGGCCATGAAATGGTTGTCACTTGGTATTTGTGCATCCAAGCTTGAGTATAGGCCGAAGTATGGCATCTTGTATTATCCTACTGAAAACGCCACCCCTCTGGATATAAAGCATCTGGCGTTTTAAGAAAAAAGAATACCACAATAGCTTTCACCATTAATGGTACCATCAACTATATATGCGATATTGCTCCCCAAACCATTATTTTGGTGAGAAATTTGGATATAACAAAATTTGGATATAACAGGTTTTCTTGGTAGGATGTTTAAGTTAATTTCATCAAGTGGGAACCAATTTTCATCCGACATAAATAAATTATTAGAATTATCTTCGTTAATTGAAAACGTTGACAAAATTCTATCCTTCGTCCCCTTTGTAAAGGTATCATTATAGGGATTTTTTTTGGTTTTCTTGATATGTAGCCTTATATTTTCAGTTACATACGGGCGGTTTCTGGACATACGTTTATATTTCGTTGATTTCTAAATCTGATACCAATTTGCGAAACACCAGGCAAGGATTGTGTAGTACTAAGGCCAATAAAGCGTTTGAGTTGTTTCCTTTAATATTACACAGTCTTCCTGAAACTGGTCTATGCCCCATATCCGTGCCATTTTTTATCCTCTTCATTGTCCCAAATACAGCAGTTTTTCCCAGTTCAGTCAATTGCATTAATTTTTTAACGCTTCGAAAACCTTTTCTATACAAATATTCTAGCTGCTTTCTTATTAACATTTGCGACATTATTTCATAAATTGTATATCTGTTGACGATCAACAATATTTGACAAATAGTTTTTCCATGCCACTTTGGCTATAACCAACTATCCGCGCAACCTATTTTATACATTACTTATTTCTTAGAATGTTACAAAAAAGAAGTATATTAAAATTATGAAAAATTATAAATTCCGGATACTTTCTAAACGGACTATAGATTACTATTACTGACCACTACAAAATTTAATTTTAGAAATTTTTTTCCCGAAAACTTTTCAAAATTGAATCAAATAAATTACTTAGAAAACACAGTTAATCATTTAGTAGACTTATTAAATTAACACTCTTTACACAGCATCAAAAGGAATGAAAAAAGGAATAGAAATATAGAATATTGATTGAACTTACTTAGTATAAAACACATGACAGATACATCATGGTTCATAACGATATTATAAAAACAAAATTCCACTCCAAAAATGCTCAACATAACCTCAAGAGTTTCTTCGGAAATAACTCTCTTTAACAAGTTTGTTAAAAAAAAAACTCTCCTTAAATATGTAGCACAACTTCAAGATAGCTATTTAGATTTCTATCCAATAATATTCAGTCCAACTACGTCTCCATAAAATAAAAACAATGAATAAATGACGACCTCGTGGTCTTTTCAAAATCTAGGATGGAACTCTAATGGTCTCTAAACGGTAAACCATTCGCATTTTATCATTAATAATGTATGTCTTGTATGTATGTTTGCATACTCTAGACAGCGGTAATGTGTGATTAATACATTAGTGCCTCTGTATATAGCGAATATAGATACTTGACAGTAGTCACTGTAGTCACTGGAATACATTGCACTGATGAAAACCAACCAGTTTGAGACGTGGGCATGTCTTCAATTTATCCCTGTGATCAGCAAAAACTTATAGAGTGTGTTTGAGTATAAAATTGTTATGCAAATGTATGTTCCTCGATTTGTAGAATTTTCTATTACCATTGCTCACACTCCTTATTAATGATATTTGGTACAGATCAGCTGAATTTATTTATTTGAATATTAATATGCTAGTTATGAGCCTTACGGGATACTATGGTCTGACTTGAGCATGAGGAAAGTTTTTTCTGCGTTTGTAACGTGAAAATATCGGGAATATATTTCTCTACTTGAATTCCTTATTGATGAAAAGTGTTTAAGGTAAGACCTGACTCCTAGTTAGTTTTGACTTTGGATTCTTCATCAGTGAGTTCAAACTGTACGTTTGAAATCATATTTGGCTCAATATTTGAAAATTAAAGACATTTAGGTAAATCGGTACAACACTAGTCCCTTGAAAAACTTTTTTAAATTTTTTTTCAAATTTTTTTAATTATCGGCGAATCTGAAAGTCAGGTTTGGAATATGTATGTATTCGTAAAAATAACTTTGGTTACTTGAAGTTTGCCGATCAAATTGCTTGAATAAAATACCACAATAACAATAACAGGGGGTTTTTCAGTGATACTTTATATCATAATATTCAGTTAGACAATTCTTCGTGAAGTAGTTTGACTTCGTTCGAGAAAAACACCTTTCCATTTTCTCCTTTTCTCCTAGCTGCTGCTAAAGGGGCAAGAATGACTTCTAAATTATAAAGCCAAAAAATATATCGTTCAGGTCGGTCCTTGGCTACCATTCTTCGCTAAATTGATCCGTTCAACAATGTAACACAAAAAGCTCCACGAAATGGACCTGAATTTTATCTTACCACTACCATCATTGAGCAGAGATCGATACTCTCCTTTCTTCTTCACGTATACAATAGCAGTTTTTCTTGCTCGTCTCCAATGATGCAGCCCTGATGGGAGGAATAAATTCAGGAATGACAACACATCACGAGAAAACTCCCTTTGCCAAGGCGTTATCTTGTTCATTTCCAGAGCGACTCTCTGCGGCAATTTCGGAACGGAAAATCTATTTCTGTTGAAATGTATCACGATATTGCCGATTATTCGGGTCGCGTATTTTCTCCATCGTATGCGGGAACAAGGCATTGCCAATTTAAGTGACGAAAATTTATTCGATTCTAATTTCGAGGTCAATCCGTGTACACGTATTTATGATCATCATCATGAACCTCTTGGATTTTGAAAGCGTTTGGTGGATAGCACGAAAACTTACTACTGAAGAATGTTCAATGAGATTATATCTCCAATTTTCTGCTATTATTTTCTAACAACTTATAGTACCAATCTTTTACTTCAGGTGTTAGGAAGAATTATGACTTAAAAGTGAAATATTTCACTTCTCCTCAACACCTCTCCAGAGAAACCAGCTAAAGTCAATGTTTAAAGTATTATTGTATAATAATTTCAAATATCATACAGATTAATTCTGTAAACCTCCTACAAATTTTAATTTCAAAAAATTTCTTTTCAAAAACTTTCAGACCTAAATAAAATAAATGTGTTTAGAGCACTCTGTGTCAATTTGGTAGACATATAGTATCAATACTCATTACAACGTACCCAAAAGGAATAAAAGAATTCAAAGAAATATGAATTGTCAGTTAAAAAATTATTAAATAAATATTTAAATAGTACAAAATTTTGTTCCGTTCCTTGTTTCATGAAGACCAATTTCCTTTCCAAAAAATGCAAAACATTACCTCAAGAAATTCTTCAAAAATAACTTGATCAAAATAAGTTCCTTTCAAAAAAATTCCTAAAACATGCAGAACATCTTCAAAAAACAATTTAGAATTATTACAACGGAAACTCATCAGCTCTTCTTCATATTTAAAAAATTAAAATAATCAACAAAACATATCTGAATGTTGTAGTTATCTAGACAAACACTAGAATGAAGTGAAGTTTTAAAAATCCTACGTATTCTATGTTCGTTTCAGAAACTACATAAAGTTTGCAAGGTATTTTTTTCTGTGACGAATATAGAATACCTAGGATTTTTAAAAGTTCACTTCATTCTAGTGTTTGTCTAGGTAACTGCATTCAGTTTTGTATGGTAAGAGATGTTTTGTTAATCATTTTTATTTTTCAAATATGAAGTACAGCTAATGACTTTCCGTTTTAATCATTCCAAATTGATTTTCGAAGATTTTCTGCACGTTTTAGGAATTTTTTTGAAAAGGACTTATTTTGATCAAGTTGTTTTTGAAGGAATTCTTGAGGTTATGTTTTGAATTTTTTGGAAAAGAGTATGGTTTTCATAAAACAAGGAACGAAACAAAATTTTGAACTCTTCAGGTATTTATCAAATAATTTTTTATTTGACAATTTATATTTCTTTGAATTCTTTCGTTCTGTTTTGGCACTGTATAATAAGTGTTAATACTATTTTTATACTCAAGTGACACAGTCTGTTCTAAAGGCATTCATTTAATTTGATTCTAAAAGTTTTTGAATTAAAATTTTTTGAAATTAAAATTTGTAGGAGGTTTACAGAATAAATCTGTATAATATATAATATTTTGTAATGATCCTTCGATCAAGAAAAACTTTTTATTATTTATTGTATATATGATATTTATATAGTTTGGTTTACACTTATTGCATATTATCATTTGGTTTTAGAGTCCATAAAATACCTTGCAATATTTATGTAATTTCTGCGACGAACACAGAATACGTAGGAATTTTAAAAGTTCACTTCATTCTAGCATTTGTCTAGGTAACTGTATTCAGTTTTGTATGGTTTTTGTATGTTTTTGTTAATTATTTTTATTTTTTAAATGAGAAGTACAGCTGATGAGTTTCCGATGTAATAATTCTAAATTACTTTTGAAGATGTTTTGCATGTTTTAGGATTTTTTTTGAAAGAAACTTATTCTGATTAAGTTGATTTTGAAGAAGTTTTTGAGGTTATGTTTTGCATTTTTTGAAGAAGAATTCAGTTTTCATAAAACAAGGAACGAAACAAAATTGTGTACTCCTCAAGTATTTATTTAATAATTTTTTAATTGACCATTTATATTTCTTTGAATTTTATTTTCCGTTTTAATAGGAGTACAAATAAGTTTCCGCCGTTTTTTAACACAAATTAAATATTATTATTATTAAACGATGTGAGACTGCTTGCTGAGTGACTTCTAATGTTAGAGCAAGTTCTTTTTGTGTTTGATATGAATCTTCCTCCAATAATTCCTCCAATTCTGCATCCTCGTAAATTTTTGACCTTCCACTGCGATCTTTGTCTTTTACGTCGAAATCACCGTTTTTAAACTTTTGAAACCACTCTCGATACGTTCTCTCACCCAAAGCACCCTCACCATATGCTTCTACGAGCAATTGATGCGCCTCAGCAGCAGAGTTCTTTAAATTAAAGAAGTAAACTAATAAATCCCGCAAATGACGCTTACTTGGCTCAAATTTTGACATTTTCAACCTATAAAAATTATATTTTACCAATATAAAATCGATGATATTAATAGGTTATGTTGTTCTTGAATGTCCAAACTATTTTTTAAGCCGGTTATCATCTGCGAAAGCTAACCGAAACTCCGTGCCGCGCCATCTACAATAAAACGGCGGAAACTTATTTGTACTCCTAATAGTACTGTCTAATAAGTGTTGTACTATATTTGAAATTAAATTTTTTAGGAGGTTAGTAGAGTTAATCTGTATGATATTTAAACTTTTGTAATAATCTTTTTATCGAGAAAAAACTTCTTTTTATTATTTTATTATTGTATAGATTAGATAATCTCATAATTTTACATAAGGGGGTAATACAGAGCATTATTCATGTATCTGAATGGTATACTGAAGATGTTGCTACATCTCACTGTAGAACATCGAGAGAAATCTCGTCCAATAACTCTAGTGAATTGACTCTGTTATTTAAAATCCTTCTTGAAATAATAATATCTGACCAATTTAATTTGTTTTTCAACGTTTAAAGTTTGAAATGATTTCTTACATAATTACTATAATAGTTAATAAGATTTGCTTTGAGCGAAAGAGTTCTCAGAAATTTATTTTGCACTGATTCTTATATGTCTTTATACACTTATAAGTGGGGATTCCATATTACAGAAGCAAAACTTAATCTGCTACATGCGAATGCATAATAAAGTGTTTCGGATTTCGTGCTCTTCAAATTTTTTGCTTACGTGTTGATGAATCTTAACATTTGAATGCTTTTTCTAACTATCGGTTCTGTATGTAATGTTTACACCAGGTGCTCTAAACATATGAAGGATAATTCGATTATCAATTAGTAGTAAACCCTGGAATTTTATGAGCTAACCTATTGAAAATCATAAATGGTTCTTCTTTATTTACTGTGAGTAATTCACTATTAAGAAAAGATATTATTTTTCCAAAATCGTTCTCTACTTTATACTTCAGATCATAAAAAGTTTTGTCTCGATAGGATACAATAGTGTCATCTGAAAAACTAACAGCAGTCTTTAAGTCAGATCGTATAGATCAATAATATATATCAAGTACAAGAGCGAACCGAGAACAGTTCCCTGTGGCACACCATTATTAATTTATCTAAGACATTCTCCTACTCGTATTGCCTGGGAACGTTTACATGGACAACTCTCAAAAAAGTTCATAGATCTTCCTCTAAAACCCATACCCTCCGTACTCAACAATACAACTGTAACGAAGTCGGATGCCTTTGTTGAGTCGACGAAAATACACATTGCTAAAATTATATACTGCATATATTTCACCAATAACATGTGCAACAGCATCCTGTATCAACATACCCCTTCTGAAACCATACTGATTATCAGAAATCAAATTATATTCGTCTAGAAAATTCACAATTCTTCCATAAGTTATTTTGTTAAAAATTTTAGATATCACATATAAAAGAGATATAGGTCTGTAATTATCACACGACGTATGGTCTTCTGACTTATACAATCTGTCAAGAAAGTACCGGGAATTATCGATTTAAATCTGGCGGGGCAATGAGGCTGGTAAAAAATTTTTTTTCTAGGTTGGTACCACTGTCCTTAATTACTATGCCAAGCTTGAGCGGGATCTGTCAACTAGTGTGTTTGCAACAGCTGATTAAGTCAGTCGATGTCAGAGTGCGTGCCGATTTTTACTATGGGTGATTACGTTGAGTAAAGAATTTGTTTAAAGTTTTGTGTTGCAAATGAATTTTCGTGTGCCGATGCATTGAAAATGTTGCAAAAGGCCTTTGGTGATAATGCTCTATCGAAAACTCGTGCATATCAGTGGTACAGAGCCTTCAAGGACGGTCGTGAAGTGGTCGCCCATCGACGGCTTCGATCGAAGATAACGTCGATAAAATTAAGGAAAGGGTGCTGAAAAACCGTCGTACCAGCTTGAGAGAGATAGCACATGATGTTAAGATATCCCACGAGTCCGCAGGTACGATTTTGATTGATATTTTGGGCATGAGAAAAGTGGCCGCACTACTCGTACCGAAAGACCTGAATTTTCTTCAAAAACGTCATCGCGAACAGGTTGCTTCAGACATGCTGGATCGCTGTAATTCCGATTCTACATTCATGGAACGCATTATAACTGGTGATGAGACCTGGGTCTACGAGTACGATATGCAAACAAGCCAGCAATCATCGGAATGGGTGGCAAAAACTGAGCCGAAACCGTATAGTATATTGGGGTTATTATTGACTTCATTGGACAGTCGGTAAAAATGCCTATTTCAATACTACACACTGATCAGATAGCACAACGGTTTAGTTATATAATAAGAAATATTTTTTAGGCTTTCCGTCTTAATACCACCATCAACCACGGATTTTTGGTCCCTCAGACTCATTATGATATCGTGGATTTCATTTTCTGTAGTCGATAAAATGATAATTGAATTCAGACGGTTTTTGCGCCTACATTTAAATCTTTTTTATTTAATTTTTTTGAAAAAGTTGTTTCCCATATTTGCGAAAAGTTCAGCGAATGTAGCCACAACATCCGTTTACTGTGAAATTATGTTACCCCTAGAATTTTTAAACATATGTTTAGCATTCGTCTCATCTCTACTTCCCTCAAAGTTTCTCTAAATCTAGGGAGAATTTTTATTTAATTTGGTTCGAAAGTAAAATTCTTTTGCTGTGTGTATCAAAGCTTTTAGTTTATATGCATAAATTTTGAATTCATTTTTGAGATCCATGTTGTTGGGGTCAAAATTACACCTTTATATGATTCATCCTTCTTATTGATTGATTTTACTGATTTTTATGTAAGCCAGTCATGACGATTTCTTTCGCTACTCTCAAGTTCTACGAGCTTTGTTAAGTATAGTGTCCCAGTATTTGTAGAAATATGTCGGTCGCACAAAGAATATTTTTCTCATTAATTACTCTAAACCACGATTCATTTTGTAGATAAAATATCAATTCATAGTCTATAATTTTCTTTAAAGTCGAATTGATCTTCGAGATCGTTTATTTTTCAGGTAAAATTAACTTCAAGGCGATAGGTTTGTGATCAGTAACTAGAAAGTCTACAACAACAGGAGCAAGTAGTTCCCATGTAACAAACATGAACTACACATGAATGTTTTCTAGTCGGTAGGTTTATTGAGGGACAAAAGCCAGTATCTGCCGTTACACTGAGATATTTATTCCTCTCTGACATTTGTACCCTCCAAAAAACCTATATGTATATCCCAAATCATCAACGTCACAACGTTTCTTTTGGAGAAATATATTTAAATTCGTGATGAATTCGAAAACATCCAGTGAAATAGATCTGTACAATAGCCATTATCCTAACGTTGAATGGGCACAATTTTGGTTACGAATTTATTGCTCTAACAAAACCTATATTGATTATCTTCATATGTGAAATCAATGCTGTTTTTATGAAAACCCCATCATTTGTTTTCAAGTTCCTCTTATTGTCGATCATTTTATAAACTTGTAAATCAAATAAATCTAAATTATAAATGTCAAAAGTTTTCGTGATATTTCTGTAGTTTTAGTATTGTGAGTAGATAATGTTTTCAAACAACTGGAGGGTCTTTCATTAACAGTGCCTCATTTTGTTTTGTAACTAAAACACATTAGTTAGTTGAAAATTATTGAAATTTTCATTTCATCATAAACTAGAATGGATAAATTAGTTATAAAATAAAACATCATTTACATGTCCACCATGCAAATGTTGGCAGGAATGAAGTCATTGAACTCAATTTTCCATGACTCTTTCACACAAATCAGGTCGTATGTTAGCAAATACTCGTTCAATATTGATCTGTAAATCGTCCAAATTTGGTGGATGATTGCTGTAAATCAATGACTTAATGTAATCTCAAAGAAAGAAGTCCAATGGAGTTAAATCGCAAGAACGAGGCGGATAACTTATCGGTCCATTTCTTGAAATAATCGAATCGCCGAATACACGACGCTTTAAATGATCTGTTGGTTTGAGTTCGTGGGTTATAACAATTTTGTATGGATATAAACCAAGGTCCTTTCGCAAAATTCGATACAAAGAAGTCTGGGAGATGCCTAGTTCGTGTGAACGTTGAGAAATCGATAAATTTTGGTCTTGACGTACGGCTGCAAAATTCTCTTCAATTCTCGCATTTTTTGTCTCATTGGCAATGTAACATCATGAAGTGTAAAATTTGTTTCAAACTTTCTCACTAAACGTTCAACTGTTCTTTTATCCGGACGATTATAACGAACAAAAATTGGAGATAAAGCACATACAGTTAGGATTATTTGTAAACGTTCTTGGAGTGTGTACCTTTCAAAGATTAAATGGTAGGCATTGACAAATAAAACCGCCAATGCTGCAAAGAAACAGTGGCTGCCGTGGGTGAGTAATGTCAATTTAAAAATGGGGCGTTCCCATGAAAGGCCCTCTAGGTTCGACTCACTGATGCAGAATTCGAGGTCAGAAGTAATTCTGTGAGGCCTGCCCATTCGTAAACAATCTACCTATCAATTGGAAAGAACTAGGGTTTCAAAGCTTTTAGCGTTGGTTTGGGCTGATAGGCAATAGATGTACGTTATCCATCAAAATACCTCATGTTTACGTTATGAGTACGTTGCAGGTAAATCGATGAAAATGATGTGTCATTTCAAGCAGGAAATATATTAATAAAATATACATTGAATGGCTTCGAATGATGATAATCGACGGAAGTACTAGTTCTTGATAGATATACATTTTTGAATGGACTCAAGTGAGGCGGATTTCAGCTTTTCTGTCCATCGATCATAATCCTGATATCTGAAAGCAATTCGATATCGAATGATGGAGTAATTCGAAGAGCGTTGACACACATTATACGTTATAACTTAGAAAGATTGTATTTCGAGATAAACAAAAACACAATTTCTGAAGGATCAAATTCTCTAGGTGACAGACATTAATTGCAACAACCATAAAACTCCAACTTTGCATAATTTCAACAGAAATCAAGATAAGCGTACTAAATTCTGAGATCACTTTGGAGAGGGGACGTTCATTTAACATTCATGAGATAGCGATCCTATTATGGATTCTATATTCTAGGTTGATAACGAAATTTCTCCATGTAGCAATTAGTTTTTCATAAAAATCTAGTAGAAATCAGAAAAATTATTCGAACTATTGTAACCAATCAGGTCTGAAAAAATTATATAACATATTTCATAATACTCAAAAATTCTATAACAATAAAATTTACTGCAAAAGTAACATATTTCAAATATATAATGGGGTAATTAGTGACGTTCTGATAAATCGATTCTAATGGAATAAGAAAATAACTCCAACTAAATAGTATCACACGAAAGGGAAAACTCAATACCATTCAACAAACAACTGAAAATTATATTATATTTTATAAGTTATACATCAAAATAAGTCTTTACAAATTACTATGTTTAACTACTAAAAAATTTAAGGTTTATACATTTTTTGCCGACACAGGAATTAATTGTATTTTGTCGAACCCAACTTCACACTTCAGTCGCATAACCATTATATTTTTTGGGAGCTGATATAGCAAGGCTTGTATGTGAAAAAGTTCAATTAATTCTACGCAATAGTTTTTAGTTCATGCCATTTAGAATATGGAAAACAATAAGCAGCATTTTTATCATATTAAACTTTTTTACTTAAGAAAAGGTGAAAATGCTGTTCAAGCCAGAAAGAAATTAACCGATGTGTATGGAGAAGATCTGTTGACAATACGCCAGTATCAAAACTGGTTTCAAAATTTCGATCTGGCAATTTTGATGTCGAAGGTGCACGACGTTCGGAAAGGCTGGTTGATTCTGATAAAAACACAATAAAGGCATTTGTTCAGATTTTAAATCGAACAAGGATTTTTAATTACTGTGCCTAAATTCTCGGGTCGAAATTGTTATATCTATATAACAATTTCGACCCCAGAATTTAGGCCTTTCAAATATGTATCATTTTTTCCTAGAAGCCTTTGGGCCTATTGAAGACCGAAAATATTTGTCCTTCACGGTTTACTTAGAAAGCCATTAGAACCGTTTCAAGACGACAATAGTCGAACATCTTATCGGAATCTACCTGAGCCCCAACCCATTCTCTCATTTTGGCGAGTTAGCCAAAAGGTTTACAGTTGAGGACATTCCCTCGAACAAACGGTCACGTAATATTCTTCTTCGAACATTAAGTTCTGATCCCACACATATTCTCCAGAAGTAACTTCTCTTTGTCTCTCAAGTTATAATCGAACAGTCCTCTCATCTAAGTTAGCCACAAAGCACCCTTGAACATCCCCTAAATAGTCGCATTTTGTCGCTTGCCCAAAAACCTCTTAACTTATGAAACGCATTTTTCTCTACTTATTATTATCTGATTATTTTATATTCGCATTTCACTTTAACCTTTCAAGGAACTCTCTCTCTCTTAGTGAGTAGTAGTAGTAATAGTATAACGCAGTAAAAGCCTGGAAGTGAATGTATTATCTTCATTATTTCTTTGTAATTAAATATTGATTTGTGAAAAGTGAACCCAAAAGTGAAACCAATAAAAGTAAATTCGGTGAAGTGAACAACGGTGAAAAAGCTCAAAGAGGAACTATTCCACGAACAAAATAGTATTTTCATCGCAATGAGAGTACACCGAAACAACTCTCTCAATTTAGGTAGATCATTCAAACTTGTGAACTAGTACTATATGTAATTAGGTTATAATTAAATCGAAGTCTAATATACATCCCCCTTTCAACCCCATTTGAAGTATGTTCAACCAAGAATTTGCATACTAATTGGTTAACGTTTAATCAAATACTTCCGAAGAATTCAAAAAAGTTTATCTACATACAAAGCAATTCTTTACAGCATTAATGATTGCAAATCGACGAATTACATTAGGTGAGATCGGTGAGAGGTTAAATTTATCGAATTCAAGTGTTTATGACCATTCCATAGGCCTAGGTTCAACCTTAAAGCTAGATATATGGGTTTGCCACGGAGAGAAATTTGTTTCGTCACCTTGACGTATGTGATTCGCTTCTCAAACGTCACGAAAGTGATCCATTTTTGAAGCGAATCACCACTGGGGACAAAAAGTGTGTTGTATGTAACAATTTTGAACTCAAGATATCGTGGAGCAAAAAAGATTAACCAGCTCAAAGCATTTCAAAAGCCAATATCCATCAAAAAAAGGTGATGCTGTCTTTTTGGTGGGATTTTGAAGATTGATCGTTTTTTTTGAGCTTTTTCTGGATAACAAAACAATTGATTCGGAAGTCTTCTGGCATCAGCTGAACAAACTGAATGATGCACTTCAACAGCAAATGCCAGAATTAAGCAACAGAAATGGTGTAGTGTTCCACCAAGATAATGCAAGTTTAGGTCACTCGCCAAAAGCTTTACAGCTGTGATACACTGCCAGACCCACAATATTCTCCAGATCTGGCGCTTTCGGATTATCATTTGTTCCGGTCATGGCAAAATTTTTTGGACGGTTAAACCTTCACTTCAAATCAAATATCAGAGATCAAAAATCACCTGGATCAGTTTTTGCCAGCAAAGACCAAAAATTTTATGAGCGGGGAATCATGCTCCTACCAGATAAATGCCAGAAGGTGTTGGACCAGAACGGCCAATATATAATTTAATAAAACATTAATTCATTATTGAATTGTATCAGTCCTTACTTGGTGAAAATCCATATTAAATAATATTGAAATAAAGTTATTTCAATATTATTAATTCATTGTATGCAAATTGACTGTCTGTTTCTTAAAAATAAACAGAATTACTTTCCGAACAACCCAATAGCTCTAACATTTTATCTGGCATATAATAGCGTTTACTTGCTTTAAACTACTCAATACTTTTTTGATCTACTTGTCATATTCCCACCAGTAAAATCCAATTTTTTGCAAGCTCTGCGACGCAAAACAGTAATCAATTCTTTATATTCTCCCGCGTGTTCACATATTTGATGGTTCAATTAAAATCCTTGTCATTCTTGAAATCTACACACTACCGTTCAAAATGAAAATCTGGTCACATCTGTTAATACATCTTCCGCAGACAGGGGATTCGCAGATTTATTTGCAGAAGGACTCGGATAGAGCCGAAACCGTGTAAAAGCTCCTGCTACCCACGAGCCGATTCGTAATCTGGAAAAAATACGATTGTTTTTCGTGTAAAACACCTCTCTTGCTGCAATCGAACGCCTGCTTCTAGATGCTGCAAATTGGAATTCGAATCTTCTCTGAATAGTCCATTTCATTCGGAAAATATTTAGTTACCGCGTTTCGTCATTCCGAAGTAATACTTTTTAGACCATTCCGCCTGATTAGACAATTCAATTTGGAGTAGAAATGATTCAAAATTTTCAAACAACTGGAATGTGATCGGTAGTTATACAGGGTTTTACAATAAGAGGTTTGATTTCGAATAGCCCGCTGTGTGGACAGCTGTCAATTCTAAAGCTGTCATCTTTTAACATTTAAAAAATAAAAACAACGCCATTACTAAAAATGGAATGACCCGCTCTTCAACAATACATTGAAATTGTTAAATGGTGGAACTGGTGGAAAATTTTGAGCTATTGGGATAAATTAGTTATGTGAATAATCAAAACCGTGTAAGTCACTCAAGAACAAATGAGAATTTTGCTCCTGTAGTCTGTACTGTTGACTAAAACCCATGTTTGTCGATTCCTGATCCATATTTTTTTATCCACAAATGACATTACACTGTATTTTGTATAAAAACTTAGTAGGTCTTAAGGATTTTAAAGTTCAGTTAACACAAGCCAGTCGATTACCAGCAACGTCGTATTTTCGCTGATTTGATCACTGAAAAGCATCAAAATGATCCGTATTTTCACATTTAGACTTTTTTATTTGGGGACACGTGAAAGATGAGGTCTATGCCAAAGCTCCACAATCGATTCCAGACCTAAAAGTTGGAATTCTTGAAGTTATCGAGGACATACAGCCAGAAATGTGCGAATTGGTCATAGGAAAAGATATAGTGCTGCAATCGTAGCCATGGCGGCCATTTGGCTGATATCGTTTTTTATTGTCAATGGCATACCTTCTTATTCACAATGAAATAAACATACTTTGAGTTCTCTCAAAAAATACTGTTTTTTTTAAATCAAAATGAAACCTCTCATTGTAAAACCCATTATAAATAACAAAATTTTTTCCAGTTCTTATGCAACTAACCCCTGAAACTTAACATACAATTTCATGAATATTAAAAATAAAAACATTGTCTTTATTTCTGTTATCAAAATAAACTACATAAAAGAGGCAAGAATTCATTTTAATGTGAGTCAATACTTGATAAAAGTAAAATTTAAATGACTTTAAATTCAAAATTATATATTCTTACTTCTATAATATATATTGAAACTATATATAAGAACTATCAAATTGATATCCTTATATATAATCAATATAAACTATTTTTATATGTCTCAGAATAAACCTTTTTATGTCCCGACATGAAACGTATCAATACAAATGTATTAACAAAAACTTTATAAGTATGTATATTAACATACAAATATAAGAAAATGCACTATTCCAAAATTATCTATAATTCTCAAAATAAAGGATTAAATAAAAATAATTTAAGGAGAATTCCAACATTTGATAGTTGCTATTTCGGTCTCTAGACCTCTTCAGAAATGTATTGAATTCAAATTCAAATGTACCACAAGATCAAATTTTGACTCACCAAATAATATAAAACCTGGAACGAATAAACTCGAAGTAAGCTTTGAAGTATCCAAAATAAAACACAAATGATCAAAGTTTTGTTACGTATAATCTATAATCATTTGCACTCGGAACACAGAAAAACATACCAAAAATTATTCACCCTAAATGATGTCACATGATAAGAAAATTAACCAGAATTTCATCTTTTAGGAAATTAGGGAATTCCAGATAAGTCCCCGGAGAAACTGCCTGATCAACTTAACTCCTAAACTGGGAGTGTCCCAACAACGTGGAGAAAAATTTGTGAAAATTATTTCTTACATTACTTAACAAAACTCCACTATCTTTGGAAAAGGGGTATTCATCGTACTGAAAGAATAATATATTCTAAAAGTAATCTTCTATAGGCGTCTTAAAAATTGCTCTAGAAAGTCCTAAAAAATATTCAGATTGAGCATTGAAAAATCTTGCAACGTTAAAAGATAAACTTCTTTCGAACATTGAAATTCTATGAAATGGAGGGTTTGTCTTCCCCCTGTAAGGTAAGGGAGAGCCTTGAAATTAATAATGTCTCGATAAGAACATGCGCAAAGAACCCCCTTCTTTATCTCCCTAAATTTGCATGAAATTTACTCGAATTTCCTTAAACCATGAATTAACCTGAAATATAAATTCTGCACAAGTTGGATTTTCCCTTCATCGAAATGAATCGGGCAGTTTTCATACACAATATAACAGTGGTCAAACAATGGAAAGAGATACAGAGCAATATTTTACATAAAATGATGTGCCGCTTTTTATAAATGTATTTTATCCTTTTATATGATGATGATGATGATGATTGGAGCTGGTACGTTAAAGAATTCTGATCTGTATTGTACATATCGGATGAGGAACTGTAGCCAGTCTTGGAGGTGATAAGAATGATTTGAACCCCTTAGTATGTTTTATGCACACTGTCGTTCAATAACAGGTTTTGCCAAAAAAAATATATACTTTCAGTAACAAAATGAATGAAATATTCGTGAGAAATGCTTACACTTCTGAAGCTATGGTACTATATCCAAGACAACATAGTTGTAAATAATACATTAATGGCAAACCCACAGGCTATTATTTAAAGCTATGGGTAGGTACAACACAACCAACTGTTTCGAGTCGTGAACAGAGTGAGTTCTTTCCCAAGGTGAGCATAACACTGGTGTTAAGCTTTTCATCAGAAAACTGCTACAAGATATCAAACGTGTGATATCGGTATTCATGTTGAGGCTTTTGTTACATAACATACTTGATGAGTAGGCTATATTTATAGAGTAATATAAGTCTATTGTCCTTCAAAAACATGTTTTTCCAAAAACTATCAAATTTCAAGAACAGAATTGCAGACTATTTATTATTTTATGCCTATAATGTGATGCAATACTTGAAAATTGAAAAAGATTCATTTTGGACATATCTATCTCCAGATGTCCTCACGCTCGACATACGCCAGTCATTCAAAAGAAATTGTAAGTTATTTAATAACAACTATTAAATTATCTGTAATGAAAGTAAAATAATCAGATTTACACTGTAGAATCACATGAGATCAATAGGTACAAATGCCCTTAAATGCTTTTTAGATGAGCAGATATGAACTGATCTACCTTATATAATATTTTTATTCACTGTAGAAAAATCCAATTATTGACCCTACTATAGTTTACCCTTTAATTTGTGATCTTTATCAAGTTTCGCCTGACCATACCTATAAAAGATGGGACTATACTTTTTCAGAATTAGTTCGAAATGTGAAACTGAAAGAGCCATAGCATTAGCGACTCAATTGTTGTTCATTCAATTAATTTATGTAAATTGATATTAACTATTCGACTTAAATGAAAATGAGTTTCCATCAAGAAAGAATCGAACTAAAATGCACTGTGGTACGTGTGCCAAAAAATCTTTTCTTACTGAGAACTCTGCATAATTGAAATATCAATAAAACTAATTCGAAAGAACAAAAAATCAGATATCATTTACTTTGTTCATACTATTGATAGATATTTTCATCGTTATCATCCATCATAATAAAAGTGATTAAAGCACAATCAGTCACTTGGATTACTACGTTTCCACTAACAATTAATCTTATGGGATTTGTACGGAAATGTCCAGATCAACTTCTCACTGTCAAGGATTCTTGTTCTTAAGGCAGCGTACGTCTGTTTTCAGAATAAATAAGGGAACACTCAGACAAATGAGTATGGAAAGACAAAACTGTAATTTCGATTAATGTCTTCTGTATACCTTTCTCAATTTGGGGATTAACTGTATATCCGATACGAAATGCCAATCCCAGAAAACATCATTTGCAATTTAAATTTATCAGTTGAGTTTAGATTTATTATTGTGGCCTAAAGTTTCCTTTCCTATTCAGGATGCAGGATGAAGATTTCTCAACATCTCGATGTCAATACGAATTACCCCAAAGAAACGAATACAGTCTAACACTCCTTGTGAAGGATTTGGAAAACGTATTTTTCCAACAAGATAGTGATTTGCCACACTAGGCAGCCCTATGTGACTTTCTGAATCATCATTCTTCAAATCCCCCTGATTTAACATCTCAGTTTGTTTCTAACCAGAGGTATATTGAGCAGATGTTATGTGATATAATTTTATTGGCTGTTTTTATTTAACATTCAAATAAATTTCGACTGAAAAAACTGTATTGGAATTTGAAAGGCTTTTCTGAAGAAAGGGCTAAATGTTTTGAAAAGAAGCAGAAGGACTTTACGAATTCATGAGTAGCATTTTTTGGAATAAAAGTTGACATTCGGAAGGTCCATTTGAAACAGCCTTTTGATGAAGTTTGTTGAATAATTCCCATCAATATTCTATATTTTACTCCGATTCTTTTATCACCTGATTGCCACGCATATGTTACATTGTTTCTAAGACATTTAATTTAATTTAATATCGGAAAATTTTCAAGAGATCTTTTAGATTGAATTTGTAGGGCTTTCTGAGAATCATTTTGATGAATATTAAAAAATCTTATTACTTAAAATTCGTTCAGAGACTCAGCCACTTAATGCACTTCATTCGACAATTCCAACTATTCGCATCGAAATAAATACCGAACGGAATTTTTTTAGTACATTTATAAGCGAAATTGCAATACCTTCAATCACAAGTGACTCATCCTAAATATTAAGTGGTAATAGAGGTTACCAACTGAGATTCTTGAGGGGATTGCTATCCCGCTTAGAAAGATGATCATACACCAACGAATTTGTAATCCCCTCTACAAATAAAATTGACCTTCTTGTTTCCGTAAAAACTCTTACTTACGGAAATATTTGGCTGTCATTAGAAACTCTCTTTTACTGCCTCTAACACGTGATTAATAAGTCTAATAGTAATAGTACCTTTGATTGTCGAAAAGTAAGATTTCTTTACTAAGTCTAATAAAATGGGGAGAGACTATATCTATCGTGTTCAACATCGACAGTCAAGCTACTTTGTTACAAAATGGCGAATGCCATGCTCTTGGTACAATTTTACACTCTTCTCATGAATTTTCTGTAAAAACTAGTTTATGATTCTAATTCGAACACTAACTCAAATAACTGTTGAAGATTTTCAACAAGAATACAGTGTGTTCTCGTTGAAATAATATCAATAATTCATTATCATATTTGTGATAAATAGCCGCCGATTCAATTAGCTCATTTGTAATTTAAACTTCATGGATTTTTTTGAAAATATTGGGTTGTTCGAAAAGTAATTTTATTTCTTTTTTGGTGAAAAGGAAAGACAATTTTCGTATAACGGATGAGAATTTTATCAAATTTTATATTGGCGATTCTGGTCCAACACTTTTTGCCATCTTTCTGGAAGCAGCATGATTTCACGATTAATAACTGATTCACGTCTGTATCGTTAGTGGATGAACTGTTAAGAGAACAAACGAGAAATCCCCCATAGATGTTAGATATAAAGAATAGAAGAGAGGGTGCTTATTTCCTACAAAGCAAGGAGCAACAAAAATGTTTTGTAAAATAATAATTACAGTAGTATTTAATTGAGACATATAATCAAGCAAAGGGTTCTATGGATATTTGATTAAATGCGTTACAGAAAAACAAAGAGATGACCACTTGGCATGTTTTATGGCATATTGAATGCCACATGTATTAATTCGTTCACAATTTACAACCAATCCAGAACGACAAACTGCCTCAGATCTATCAACAGAAGGCAATATATGCTGATGCTTCAGGAAAGCTTAATCGTATCTTGGTTGAAGGAATGAAAAAATGTGCCAACTTTGATATGCTCGATCCGTGAACACAATGCTGGGAAATCAATGGCAGATGAAGCATGAACAATCCATGTCTGGGGAGCAGTTATTTGCAATCATGTGATAGGTCCTCATTTTTTCTAAGGAAATCTCAACGGTGCTGCATATTTCACTTTCTTCCAGAACATTATTTCTGGATTATCTGCAGTGTTGCCTGTAAATAAGGAACGAAATGTGGTTTCAGCATAATAGAGAATTCGCTCATTTTTTTCGTCCTGTACGAGATTTTCTGAATCAGTTACTGAATAGATGAAATCGTCTGCTAGATCACTGGAGCTCACCAAACCAGATTTTTTTTATAGGGTCACATGAAGGGAATTGTGAATGCTTATATTTCAAAAACCTCTCCCAATATTTGGGAGAGAATAGTGAATGTTTTTTGGAGCATTACTCCAGACATGCTGACCAGTGTTAGCAGATCATTGCACGACCGGATTATTTTCGGGATGTTACATTTGAAGAAATCAAGAAATAACAATTTTAATTTACATTTGGCCATTAATAACGGAAACTCTGTATATAACAGGTTGATGATTTGGGAATGATGACCAGGCAAATTTTTCGGTTAAAAAAGTTTCTGATAAACTTCGTGTTACGATTGCATCTAGCAATCGATACAGAACTTTTAGCGAACTACTGTTCCTTCAACTTTAGAGGGCAGATTATTAAGGAGCTCTAAAAACTATGAAAATATTGAGGATGTTCCATTTAAAATAAAGAGGATGATCTATGCTGGACTTGCGCGAATCACCATCTACATTTAAATTTATGCATAGAAAGGGTGCTATTGAATTTAAACGTTGACGTGTCCAGTTTCTTTTATAATTTTCTAGCATAAGGACACGAATTATTTCATTCCAAAACTGTATATCTATGTTCATTTACAGCTTCATATCTTTCCCATATTTCTAGCACAATACCCAAGAAATACTCAATGATACAGTTCGATTACAGCAGAATCGAGATGGAACATTAAGAGCTTCGCAATCTATCTAATTACAGACTTCGCTCATCAGTGTTCGATGTACTCCTTTACTTTCTGATTAAATAAAAGAATCCAGCCGAATTAGTTTCCAATTTATCCCGGTTCGTAGACGTTCTCTAGAGAAATTCAATAAATAAGTCCAATTAGGGCTGAAAGTGACTTCTAGTAGTTCAGTTTCTCATTACCGATAAATATCACAGTGGAATTTGATACGGAACAAATCAATAACGTGAGCCCAGCTGGATAACATTAGAGCTTATTTGGAATGTGAGTTACTGTTTGCTACTCCCGTTATTACATTTTGCCAGTTCTTTATCGGTGATGGCCAATTACTTCCGATGTTGGTGTGAATGGAAGCAACGAGATGAGGAAGGGGAAGATTACGAAGTTATATGTAGCGTCCTAGTTTCCAATTTATTTCGCTCCAACAAGTACCGAATTAGTTGGGGATAAGATGAGTTGGAATGAACTAATAATTCTTTTGCATTATTTGACGTAGCTTATTCTCGAAATCTGGAGACATAATGTCGGATAGGAACATAAAAGTTTGAGTGTCAAACAGAGTTGAACAGTGTTTAATATAAATAGTGGGTCATCTAGGGTTTGCATTTTGAAGTAGTGATTATTTCCAGTCTGGAAACACTTCTTTCAATCGTATTTGACGGAAAGTTAATATAATATTTGACATTGACAGTTGAAAAACGTGGAAAATATTAAAAAACTTATTTCCAAAGTGGTGAATCTTCCATCCAAACTGAATCGAGTTCATGAAACTGGATCATTATTTGATAAAACAATCTGTTCGCCTTCTCGCCCAATTAGCACACCCAAAACCATTGCTGCTGTAGCCCAGAATTTGACCTTCTCTGAGGAGATTTTTGCATCAATACCTCGGTTTGAAGGCTTACAAAGTTCAACTAGTGCAAGAAACCTCGTGACCATCCGATGCGTTTCCACGCTCAATGGGATAATAATCACATGGCTGAAGATGAGCGTTTTCCCAGAAAAATCATCTTTAGCGATGAAGTTCACTGTCAGTCACCTCGTTGGACTATTTTTTGTGGGGATCCGTTGAGATTGAATGTTACGCTGACCATTAAGAAGCGATTGATGCGTTGAAATACGAAATCGAACTTCACATTCATGAGCTTGAGCATCAAACTATCGACAATGTACTGAAAAATTGGCTGGATCGGATGGGGTAGTGAAGGAAACATAATAATGCAGAAAGAATGCGATTGCTAAAATAAACCAAAAGAGAAGAAATTGAAGAGCCTAAATGTTCTATCATCTCGTACTTGACTGTTGTGGTGTGGAAGTGTTCACAAATTGTTATTAAAAGTTTTCCAAGACGGCACTTAGCATAAAACTATGGAAACAAAATATAACGAGCCATAAAAATACTTGAGGTTAAGTGCGTAAAGATAATGTTGGTTAATGTTTGCACTGTTTTGGAGTGTTGAAGATGCAAAAAGAATGCGATTGCTAAAATGAGCCAAAAGAGAAGAAATTGAAGAGTCTGAATGTTCTATCATCTCGTATTTGACTGTTGTGGTGTGGAAGTGTTCACAAATTGTTATTAAAATTTTTCCAAGGCGTCACTTAGCATAAAACTATGAAAACAAAATATAACGAGCCATAAGGATACTTGAGGTTAAGTGCGTAAAGATAATGGTGGTTAATGTTTGCTCTGTTTTGGAGACTTCTCAAAACGTGGTAACGGGAGGAAAAAATATTATGTTCGATTGACGATGAAAACCCTCGAACAGACCGATTTACTCATTTAGAAGCACGACGAATTAACGTTACGACCGCTCATGAACTAAGCAATTCGTTGTTAAGGGTTCATTAAGTGCGTGTTTGATACGTACCATCTAGAAGGGATTGAAGGAGGCTTTATAATTAATAGACAGCCTTAGGGTCTCTGTCCCTAACCGAGGCAATCATACAATTAGACTAGCACGGGTTGAAGAATATGTGACGTGGAATCGAATCAAAAGGGTAACAATTCATTCACTAGAGAATTTCGGTTTGTATCCACATTTCAAAGGAGTTTGGCTACCTTTCTACCCGGTACCAGAGAACAAAATCAACATGTACAGGAAATTAACATTTATAGTGGCGCCAGGATCTTAGCCTTGGGTTTCATTTTGATTAGTCGCTGAACTAAACTCTTATTGCTAGACGATTTTGCCAACGATTATACATGTGTCCTAGAAGACTTACTAACTTACTAGCAAGTCTTAAACCATTTTGAAATCCTTAGGGAAAAATCCAAACTTTTGAAGTTACTTGCTAAGCTAGCGTTGTAAATTTCATCAGTACAGGCGATTAAAATAGTACAAAGTAAGAATTTTGAATACTTAGTTTCGAAAAAGTTCACACTTTCTTACAAACCAGGAAATTAAGCTAAAAATATTAAGCAATTATTTATAAAAATATTATTCGAAATACATAATAAAACTAAAATGAAGATGTGTATTAATGGAAGTTGAAACATGATCAGCGGGTGATTTTTATGAAATAGCTATAATTTAAAAAAAAAACTATGATTTTTATATTCTCATGCAAGTATTATGACTTAGCCTATCGGCCAATATTTCATTTGCTCATTATAATTTATTATATAATATAACGACATACCTCTTATACAATTTTTTTTCTTTCACCTCATTTCAGGAATCACACTCCTACTGCATTATTTTATTTTTTGTGTAAAACACTACGGAAATGTGAAAACTTGTTCTTTTGTAAAATTGACATAATTTCAGTTGATATACTCAAAGCACTACTCATTGCTGTTTGAAATTCAAACTACAAATTTCGACCATTTATAATATCCCAAAAATTTTCAGCCCATGCTAAGTTTAGTTCAAATTCCTCACTATATATGTGTCGATAGCTCAGTAGTAAGAGCTCTGGACTCGTAATCGAAAGGTCACGGGTTCAAATCCTGTTCAGGTTAGAAACAACATTTCAAGTTGGACGGATTTCGGCCACCATTTCACTGTTGAGTCGAAAATTAATAGTGCTGTGACCTAAAGTGGCGTAAAAGAGCAGTAATAAAGTCAACTGAACTCCTAACTCGCACAAGCTAAAAGAAGCTGCTGATAGATTTTCACAGAAGATCTAGAAGTATCAGGATAATATATAAAAAAAATATATATATATATAAAAAAAATATCAAGTGCTGAATGTTCATATATAGTTGAAAATAAACTAACGAAAAATAACGTAAATCTAGTAGTCAAAAATTAAATTCTGATCCTTTTCGTAAAAGAAATATTTTCAATAAACACACTAATGATTTCCAGAAGCAAAAATATGAATAAAAATATTCTTTGCTTTTAGTATAGTCCTCGAAGTCTCTATAGATTCCCTGGAAAGTAATCCTCCAAGAGCAATACATGCAGCATATATAATATTTTCGTGCATTTAAAAGAATGATAGATTCGTTTGATATATTAAAAAAAAACAGATAAAACTATTATCAACATTTCAATCTAACCTAATTGACATAAACTCTCTGCGTATAGGCTGATGCTGCATAAGGAAAAAGCAATTCCATTAGATAATATTGCACAACAAAAATAATTGAATATCTACAAACACAAGGTCAGAGATAATCAATTCGATGAGAAAGTTATACTTTTTTCATGAATAAATCAAAAATCCCTTACCATAACATTTGCCAATTTATTATATTTTGGAACAATTTCACAAACCAACTCAAATAATTTCAGCCAACTATATCCAAATAGATTTCTCTCCATTGCAAAAAAACTCTCGTTTATTATTTGATGCTGAAGACTGGCTTGATAGTAACTCAAGAATTTATAAACTGTTCAAAGAACATTAGGTTTCATACAAACATAGGGAAGAAAATTCTAATTTCATTAAAAATTCTTCACAAACCAATTATATTTCTCAATTAGATGATCTCGAAATTCTACATCTGGAATTGAAAGGTAGTAAGCTGCAATCTCATAATAAAGTGATCTGAGGAACTACTCAATTATATACATTCCTAAGAAAATAAGCGTCCCCAAATATAATATAAAACTCTACAAATCATCTTGTAATTCACCAGATTGGGTCAGTATATTACTTTGAAATATAAAAAGGCCAAGTAAGCAAAGTAATCTTCTTTCATTTTAAATAAACTATTACAATGTAACAGTTTTAACTCTCTTATATTTGAATTATTAGTGAAGTAGAAATTCGTCACGATTCCTTTACTATTTTAGTTATTCATAATATGGAGATCAGTACGGCCTTATTTATTGGTAATCTTAATAAAGTATCAGACATTCTTTGATTGTTCTCTGCCGTCTGTTTCATAAATGTTGATTACAATAAATAGGGTATGTACTATGGACTTTAGTTAGAATTCTAATTCAGTATTTGAATAATGAAAAACTTAAACGAAAATTTCAAGCAGATGTTATTTCATATTCAGTTTATTTGGGAAAGCTTACATTCGATTCAATTCATTATCCTCAGTGAAATATGTTATTTCACTAGTCATATTTATAAATGTTTGGAATCCAAACAATATATTGAATAATGAAGAATGGTAGCTGAAACAAATTTTTAGAAATTACTATGTCTTGATGTCATAAAATTGCAACGTTTACACATTTTTCTGTCCGTAGTTTTAAAGAGTTACGATACGGACGATAAGGTAATTTTTTGAAAATGCAGTCACAAAAATGCGTAAGATTTTGTATTTCTTGTAGCAAAACAAAATTATTTCTGCAAACTTATTCTAAATGTGATCAACTACCAAATTACAACAGCCAAAATGATTCAATATCTAATAATGATTTTTAATTTTAAATCTAATGTTAGAAGACTTGTGGCTAATTTTGTGGATTCTCACGGCGCAAGTTTTCACTTTTTCAGTTTTTCATAATAAGTTTATGACTATTTGACATTGTTAAAATTTTTTTTGTTTTTCATTAGATGTTAATTGAAATAGATATTTTCAAATATTTTTTTATAATTCTGGTTTCAGTTTCGCAGTAAATTTTTCATGGTAGTAATTACAAATCTTTGCAAACATCGACCGATATGTTGAAATTATTTGTGGTAAGTGTGGTTTGAATAAAAAGGTGTTTTCGGAACGAAATAATAAAATTAATTTCGTTTAAATGTAACATTGAGAGATCTTTAAGTATTATGTTTTTGTATGATTTCTATTCTAATTCGAATTATATTTTAGGGGGTATATTGTCTGTTTACGTAGTTTACAGACTAATTAAGTTCTTTGGATGTAAGTAAGTAAACAGTACACCCGGTTTCGTTGTGTTTCCACATTCTCAAACTATTTACTATTTTACAACTTCTGTTTTGGGTTTGTATCATATTTGAGGAAGACTTTATTCTAGAGAATTTCCAGAAGTGGGAAAAAATACGGGTCCATTTGTTCATTCACGAGATATAGTGTCACGTTATTGCTAATTCAAAATCTCCTTTACTTTCAAGATGACTGTTTTTTTAAACTTTGGTCCTAGATGTAGGATTATAAACTTTCAGAATTCCCAGATAACATGTTTGGTTCTGAAATAATGTTTCCTGAATTTGTTTTTTTGTGGAATTGATTCATAAATGTTAGATCGGCAAAGTTTTTCTTGGTGGTTTCTATCTTTAAAATTGACTATATTTGTTATTTTTCGTTAATTATAACAGAAATAAATAGAGGTTTATACTTGATAGAAGGTATATAAAATTATTTAAATATTTTAATATTGGCCTTCTACGTATTTAATTTCAAAAAATTATATTTAATAATTATAACTTCAGGAATTATATAAAATTATTGTCATATAAGTACCACTTATATCAAACGACATATAAAATAAACATTCATTATAAGACATCCAAATGATATAACAAAATCCAATAAATAAAATTGTTAACCAAAATCCGATAAATTAAGAATTTTGAGTAGACAAAATTTTGTTTCTGCTCATCAATCTTATGAAACCAATCAATGGTAAACCACAGAATTATTTATTTGAGTTAACATTACACTCCATTTAATTTTTCAGTAATCATTTACCAGAAGCTTTCTGAATTGTTAAAAGGTGAGAAAATGTTTTTTGTTGATTGATATTATATTTTATTGAATATGAATATAATTGAGTACTGACGAAGCAAAGTCTCTCTTGAAACTTGTTTTTTAGTAATTTTTTTACATATCTTGAGACTTTATAAAAAGTAACTTAGTTAGATATCCAATAATATTGAATATTCTAAGTAAGACAGTTTTATGATGAAATTCTTAAGATTATGTTAAACATTCTTGAAAGATATTTGTTTTCATAAGATTGATGAGCAGAAACAAAATTTTGTCTACTCAAAATATTTAATTTATAGGATTTTCCTTAACAATTTTTATTTATTGGATTTTGTTATATCATTTGGATCAAAATCCAATAAATAAAAATTGTTAAGGAAAATCCTATAAATTAAATATTTTGAGTAGACAAAATTTTGTTTCTGCTCATCAATCTTATGAAAACAAATATCTTTCAAGAATGTTTAACATAATCTTAAGAATTTCATCATAAAACTGTCTTACTTAGAATATTCAATATTATTGGATATCTAACTAAGTTACTTTTTATAAAGTCTCAAGATATGTAAAAAAATTACTAAAAAACAAGTTTCAAGAGAGACTTTGCTTCCAAATTTATAATGAAGTTTATTTTATATGTCGTTTGATATAAGTGGTACTTACATGACATTAATTTAATTTAATTCCTGAAGTTATAATTATTAGATATAATTTCTTGAAATTAAATATGTAGAAGGCTAATAATAAAATATTTAAATAATTTATAACAGATTTTATAATTTTTCCTCCGAAATGATTAATGAATAATATTTTTTCATTTTGGAATCATCAGATGTGCTATAATAATAAATCAGCGGTTTATGAATGAAGTTGTCATAACTGTATATTTCTACGCTAAATGAGAATAAATTGCACATAACGGCTCTAGAAATATCAGGTTTCATTGAAGCATCAGAAAGATAATTCTAATTTGCCTAAACATTTTTTTTTTGAAGCAATCATCGTTTCTAGAATTAGTCTGGATCCGATAGGCAAAACACTGGACTTTTTAGAATCAATATAAATTTTCAAACACTGGCCACAAACCTTTTAAACGAATTAACCGACCAGTGGAATTCTCCACTTCTGGAAATCCTCAAGATTAAAATTTCTCAAATATTCAATTTCGAAACACAACCTGTAATACAACAGTTTGTGTACCATTATGAAACTCGATTCACTGTTTTAATTAGGAAAAATAGAGTAATCAAAGAAAGTTGAAATACGCAAAGTTGAAATTTATCCTTATTCCTTAAATATTTCATTTTTTATCATCCGGAGATCAGTATTACCAGATTTATTGGCACTCTCGATACTATTTATACAAATTCACATAAAAAACAGGATACTATACTGAAACCAACTTTTCTACATCTTGAGAATTCAAATGTTCAGATCGGGATCTCTGCGTCACATTTTTTACTAAGAAAAAGAGCGAAAGGAAAAAAATACTTTTGAGATTAATTTGTAAATTGATTCTGATATAACTGATTCAGTTCAGTGATATAATTATGAAAGATTTATAATGTAATTGGAAACAAATGTTTCTTTATATAAAGAAGAAAGAAACAATAAGTTGTCATCCCTAGGATGTAAACATATGGAGATATCAGATCACACTGGAATTGCATCCGAACAACCTCATCAATCTTTTAACTCACCGTAGTCGTAAGGATCAGCACCACTTTCGGGAATCAGCTCAAGCATCGTGATCAGTAACAGTGACGCAAAAATCAACCAGGTAGTCTTCATTTCTGTCGGCGCGTGTTATCGGAACTAAAAGGGCAAACTAAAGAGACGAGCTTGGTCTTTAGGAGGAGCGGTTTGCCTTCACTGGTGGAATGCCGCACGAAGAATGGGCGTGCTTCTCGGCAGTATTTAGTTATACAGCTAGTGTCCGTCTCTGTCTGAATGGTAGATCGTCCTTTATTTGCCGGAGGCACATGCGTTTCCCCCTGTTGAGTCGCCCCCAACTTGTGGATTGGGCTGTTGATTTTGACACCGGATAAATTTTTTTGGGGTATAGCGCTTCAATTGATCCTGCGGAATTGATATGTTAAATTGATACTCATTAATTCCTCGTTCGTCCATAATGACCGTTCAGATTTATATCGTTTTAAATTCAAACATTCAGCTTTATTTTGAAACCGTTGACAGCCTATTCGAATGCGTTCATGAGGCTATTTACGATTTTCAGTTGTAACCGAGTAATCAAAATCTTTTAGATATCCCCATACGAAAGCATCCAACAGATTAAGGTCCAAGGAATTCGGTGTCCAAGATACTGGACCTTCTCGTATAATCCAACAACCGTCACAAATATCATTTAACTACTGTCGAACATTAAATAGAAAGTCAGCTGGTGCCCAATCGCAAAGATACCACACTACCGCACTGATCCAAATAAATGTATTCTTGAAAAATATCATAATAATTGGAGGTAGTCATTGCCATTGTCTCTGTCAAAGAATTAGATTTTAAAAATACTCCATACATAGGAAGGAAACAAGACTCCCGAAAATGTTTCGGTTTAAAACGTTTTTCTACGTTGTCCGACGCCTGATCGCCATTTCTTCCTATCTGCACAGTCTTCTTCTCTTAAATTTCTTGCACTCGTGGATTTTTGCACGGATTTGTGCCACTCAATTTTGGGTCTCCCTCTTTTCCTCGATTGTGCAGGTTGCCATGATTGTACTTGTTTCGGGAGTCTTGTTTCAGGCATACGTCTTACATGTCCGTACAATGTTAGTTGTTTATTTTCTATATCCTGTGTTATTTTACCTTCGATTCCCATAATCTCTTTGATGTTCTCGTTTCTTATGTGGTCTTTTTTTGAAATACATAAAGATCGTCGTATCGCGTCCAATTCCACTACCTCCACCTTTTTCTTGTGTTTTTCTGTTATTCTCCATGTTTCGGCACCATATAGTACTCTTGACCATCGTCTCATAAATATTGAATTTAGTTCTTCTCAATATTTCCTTACTCCACAATATTCCATTGAGACAGCCATTTACCTTTTTTGCCTGGACGATACGTTTTTCAATTTCCTCTGCGTCTGTACCGGTTTCATCGAAAGTTATCCCCAAATAAACTCAGCTCTTACTAGATGATATTTTTTGTGCATTTGCTAGTTCCAGATCTGTGGATTCGGCTCCTACACTTAAATACTTCGTTTTATCGATATTAACTGTCAAACCCCAAATAGTGTACTCCTCGATTAACCTGTCCATCATATACACCATGTCATCCCTGCTCTTAGCAACCACCACCTGATCGTCAGCAAACTGAAGAGGGCACACGCATGTGTCGTCAACATCAATTCCCATGTCGCGAACCACCCTTTTCCATCTTTTCAAAACCGCGGCAATATACATACATTCTGTCAAGAAAGTACCGGGAATTATCGATTTAAATCTGGCGGGGCAATGAGGCACGTGAATTTTTTTTTCCTAGGTTGGTACCACTGTCCTTAATTACTATGCCAAGCTTGAGCGGGATCTGTCAACTAGTGTGTTCGCAACAGCTGATTAAGTCAGTCGATGTCAGAGTGCGTGCCGATTTTTACTATGGGTGATTACGTTGAGCAAAGAATTTGTTTAAAGTTTTGTGTTGCAAATGAATTTTCGTGTGCCGATGCATTGAAAATGTTGCAAAAGGCCTTTGGTGATAATGCTCTATCGAAAACTCGTGCATATCAGTGGTACAGAGCCTTCAAGGACGGTCGTGAAGTGGTCGCCCATCGACGGCTTCGATCGAAGATAACGTCGATAAAATTAAGGAAAGGGTGCTGGAAAACCGTCGTACCAGCTTGAGAGAGATAGCACATGATCTTAAGATATCCCACGAGTCCGCACGTACGATTTTGATTGATATTTTGGGCATGAGAAAGGTGGCCGCACGACTCGTACCGAAAGACCTGAATTTTCTTCAAAAACGTCATCGCGAACAGGTTGCTTCAGACATGCTCGATCGCTGTAATTCCGATTCTACATTCATGGAACGCATTATAACTGGTGATGAGACCTGGGTCTACGAGTACGATATGCAAACAAGCCAGCAATCATCGGAATGGGTGGCAAAAAATGAGCCGAAACCGAAAAAACCACGCCAAAGCCGCTCGAAAATGAAGGTGATGCTCATTGTTTTCTTCGATATCCGTGGCGTGGTGCACTACGAATTCGTTCCAGAGGGTCAGACGGTAAACAAGGAGTATTACCTAGGCGTTATGAAACGTTTGCGTGAGCGTATCCGTAAGAAGCGGCCAAATTTGTGGGCGAACAACTCATGGATTTTGCATGACGATAACGCGCCTTCTCACCGAGCTACGATTGTGACTGACTTTCTCGCCAAACACTCAACAAACGTGCTTCAGCAACCACCGTATTCGCCGGATTTGGCTCCCCGCGACTTTTTCCTCTTCCCAAAACTAAAATTGCCCCTTCGTGGCACCCGTTTTGAGTCGATTGAAGCCATAAAACAAAATTCGGCGCGAGAGCTGAAGTCCATCCCGGAAAGCGCCTATAAAAAATGTTTCGATAATTGGAAGTGCCGTTGGCATAGATGTATTGGAGCAAATGAAGCCTATTTTGAAGGCGACCCAATAAATTTTGACGATTAAATGTAAAAATGTTGTTTTAATTGAAAATTCCTGGTACTTTCTTGACAGAGTAGTATATCTTAAACAGCTTTGATGATACGCAACATCCCTGTCGCAAAACTTTGGTTACTGGAAACTCCTCGGTGACATATTTACCTATTTTAATTCTTGATTTGGAGTTCTTATATAGTTCTTGTAAAGCTTTTATATATATATGGTTTATATTCGATTGTTCTAGGACTTCCCACAGTTTAGAAATTGGGATGGTATTATAGATCTATAAAAATTATGTGTGTTTCCATATTCCTAGCGTTCCGTTTTTCTATTATTTATTTCAAGCAGAAGACATTGTCGGTACATGATCTCCCTGCTCGAAATCTGCTTTGTTCTTCATCTTCGTTCTCCCTGTAGTCATCCTCTATCAAATCCCGAGGAATCCTCCCATACAACCTACTGAGTGTACTGGTCACATAGTCCGCGATAGTTGTTGCAATCATGTTCATTCCCCTTTTTATGGATTGATATAATGTAGGCAACTCTCCATTGTTCCGGAATTGGGGAACCATTTAGGCATTGATTGATCACATAAGTCAGGTTTTCATTGAGTTTTGGGGTTCCATTCTTGAGCATTTCAGCGTATACCCCTTCTGGTCCACAGGATTTATTATTTTTGACCTTGGTTATTGCTTTTCTGAGATTATGAGTGCTAATGTTGACAGGTTCTCCTTGCACATTTATCGGCTGTATAGACGGATTTTCAAGGTATTCAGTTCTGGTCTCCTGAAGCAGGTTTTGATAATGGTTTTTCCACTCTTCTGGTTTGATTATCTGTAAATTTGCTCCATCCTTACCTGAGTGCTTCACCGCTTTAATAAAATTCCATATTTCCGAGCATTTACTCCCTCCTATATGTGTATTGATGTCCTGGCATTTCTTGTCCCATATTTTGTTCTTCTCTGTCTTTATTAACTTTCTCAGCTTTATTTTAGTTTTCTTGTATTCTTCATGATCTTCTTTTTTTTGTGTTCAACCATTTTAGGTATTTTTGCTTTTTGTGCAGAACCAACGTCTCGATCTCTTTTGTCCACCAAATCTTTTCACTGATCTTTTTCTCCTGTGTAACTTTTAATGATGTTATCATAAACTTCGATGTATGAACGGTTATGATGGTCTATCAATTTTTCATCCAAACGTTGTTGATATAATCTCTTGGTACTCTCCTTCATAAAACTTGCAAAGTTGTAAATGGGCAATTCAACTGTCTCCATCCCACTGGTTTCACTAAGCTCGTTGTTGTGATTATACTTTTTGAAAGGAAGAATCACCTTAGCTCTGACAAGGTGGTGATCTGATCCACACGTAACTCCCCGAAGAACCCTCACGTCATTTCATTTTAAGGCTGTTGATTGTTTGCATATTACTTAGTCAATAATCGATTTTAGATTACGTGTGTTTTGTGTCCAAGTGAAACGATGAATATTTTTGTGGTTGTAAAATCCATTATTGATTTTCAAATTATGTGTCTCACAGACTTGGATTGATCTTCGTCCATTATCGTTTATCGTTTCTTCTCCAAATGGTCCCAGAATCACATTACTACTCTGACTTCCAGTTCTACTGTTGAAGTCGCCTAAAAGAATAACTTCTCTGTTACTTCCAGTTTTTATCAGTATTTCCTCGATGCTCTCAAAAAATTGTTGTTTGATTTCTATCCTCTCATTGTCAGATGGTGCATATGCTGCTATTACAGTGATGTTATGTCCCTATATCCTGAAATTTACTTTAAGGATATTCTCATTAATCGATTCCCTGTCAGTGATTTTATTTTTCAGCTCTTTCTTTACCATTAAAGAGACTCCCCTAGCTGTTCTTCTCCAGTGAATATGTGGATGTAGTTACCGACGATGTTGGTGCCAGTTCCTTTCTTCTTTGTTTCGGTCAATGCTATTATGTCCAAATTCAATCTATCTAAGTCTGACGCGATAATGTCGACCTTCTGTCTAATACCTTGAACGTTCCATTTCGCAAATCTCATCAACCTTTTTCCCTGTTTAGTCCGTTTGGCGTGTAATCTATCCGAAATTCCGTGGCTATGTTCAGGCTTTTTGGTAATTGGAAATTTTTTTAAGAGTATTGGAGAACCAGTCCAATGCCTCAACCCCCAACCTGGAGGGCTAGTCTAGTTTTTGTTTCACGGTGAGTATTTTATTTCCCCACTACCCTTCGATTCCACTGGCTTGTGGACCCGACGAGTTTCCCCCAATTCCAATGGGGACGCGCCCGATGGAGGTAACTAGCAAATCCCCACACGGGTTAGGTGTTAGGAAGTGTGAGGAAGAACTACATGCTCAAAAAGTCAATCACAATCTGTTCCTGTCCAAATGTTCATCGAAAATATTTATGTATGCCTACTACGTAAAGTTGCATGCAGATTAGCTTCTGCCCACTGATGAGTATTATGGTTATTCGTAATACCACTCTTCGTCAGTAAAAAGAACATGATACAAAAAATTAGGATACGTGAAGCAGTCTGTAATTAAGGTTACAGTTATTGGGGAAAGGACAAGCTTGCAGAAGCTGTACGAGCTTTCATTTGATATTATCCTATGGAAAAAAGGTCGTATGAGTATCTTTAGGTCCCATATGGGTATTTTGGACTCACTAAGGGCTGAACCTTTTTAGTTTCTGAAAGATTCTGTGTCAGTTGTGTATTACCTTGATGCCAACTATGCAGAGATATTTGGTTATCTTCAAGAAGGCCTGGAAATGTTAGTTCAACTTTGGAAAGGTCATCTCAAGGAGCAAGGAGCATGGATAGCATATATTGTTTCAAGTATAGGAAATCTCTGCCTTTTGAAACTCCTGTAGCAAAGCTTCAAATCGAAATTCTGGCTATAGAGAGATGTGAGAAATTCTGGCTGTCCACACAGTATAAGGGAATTTAAATTAGTATTGCCTCAGATAATCGAAGGGCACTGATGGGTGATGAGTGTAGATCAAGGACCATCTGGAGCTGTTAGAAACCGTCATATCACTGGAAAAAAGTAACAAACTAGTCCAAATTCAGTTACCAGCTCATCAAGTCGTTAAGGCGACTAAGAAAGCAGACGCCCTTGGAAAATGGAAACATACACTCCCTTCACCAGATCAGCATTTTCGTATTGGGTATCACTCACACTGATTAGGGCTGAAGTCTATGAATGGGAAAAAGATAGAGAAGAATTTCCACTGCATTTTTACCTCATACTATTACAGGTAAAAGCGCTTACTGCGCCCTCTGAGAAAAATGCCCAATTAGCACTCTATCTGCCAAACAACGAGTTAATACGCTTACTCAGCTTCTTACCGGTCTCTAGGTCCTATCACCTTCTCATGATCTCAGAATTCTGGTATATGTAAGTTATGTGAATCGACAATAGAAACCACAGAATACATATTCATCCTATGCAAAAAGACAGTCACTGAGTCGAACGACCACAAATAATCTAATTTATCAAACAAATTTATAGAAAAGTTAAAGTTAACACCCGAAAAATTTCGAAACTTCATTTTTCATGACCTGCTAACTAAATGTTGAAGAATTCCAGATTTTTGTCTCTATATGTACGACGTATATATATATGTGCAATCTATGTGATGTGAATAGCTTTGAGCTAGGGCCCCAATGCTTCTATTTTTAAAGGATTAGTTCTCAGGTTCTTTGGCTGCTTTATTGAATTGAATTAGTATTTGTTTGTTACCCAAGTTAGCTGAATATACAGCTTATTAGTGAAGATCTATCTGCTCCTTGCTGTACTAGAGTTTTGAAATATAATTTTGCTCTTTCGATTTATGTAGGTGGAGTAAAGCCCTAATCATTATTATTTTTATAGAAGATTACAATAATAAATATATGGTCCAGAGTTATTGTTATTGAGATATTCTTCTACTGAGAAATCGCTTCCAATAAATTTTACCTAAAAACGATCTTCTCAAGTTGTCCAAGTCTAGGAAAAATTTCATTCAACGCAAAACAAAAGAGAAACTATTCAGAAGTTCGGGGATCTACAGAACCAATTGCAGTTACTGTTACTCAGCTTGCGTGGCACAACAGGCTAGGAATTTTGGGAAGAGATTGAAAGAACATCTGCTAGAGGTCCTCGAACATATTTAAACTCTCGATTATTTTGTAGATATTAATAAACTCAATATCCTCCATAAATATCACAAATGCTATAGAACATATCTGTTGGACTGCTTGGGAACAAATAAGGTTCATAAAAATTTCAATTTCCAAATACTGAACAATCAATTAGAAATCAATCGATCCCACCTTTTCAACCTTTAATATTTTCCCTTCTCCATGAAATGTTACCTTTCATATCTTAATGTTCTCTTTTTTCTTAACACTTATAATGTAACGACCTCAACTGGCCTTAGTGAATAGACTTAAAGAACATTGTAGTTTTTTTTTCAATATTTGTGATACTGATTCATCAAAGACTTAACGGAAATTCCATAAGTCCCTACAGCTTCTATAAATAATGTGAAAATTTTTTCGTGCAACAAATTGAGTTTGTCAGAATAAAATAAAAAAAGTACTATGCGAAAAAAATTTTACGTTTAAATGAACATGTGGACATTTTCACATTTTTTAATTTAAAATGTCTTCGCAGAACATGAGCTGAAAGATATATATAAACAATATTAAAAACAAAACTATTTTTTATATACGCATGAGAAAGATGAAGCATGTTTTTTTCTGATACTAAGCGAAACACTCATGGTACACTACCCAACTGAAAATTTGTTGAAAATTTATTTCATTCAATTATCGTTTTCTTCAAACCATACTTCAATGAGAAATGGATATAAAGCATATAACAGAATAATAGCTGGAATTAATTCACCAGAACCTCAGATCTCATGAAAACATTTAGAATTAAATTTTGAAGCATGCCCTAAATACACTGTATCACTTTATAGACATATATATTATCATCACATTTCGTGAAAATCAACTAATAAAGAATCAAAAGAAATAGAAAATAAAGATCAAATTAATTAGACATCACCTTATACATATATATGTTTCGATTTGATGTTAAAGAATCACAAGTTTTATCACCAAAATATGTTCAACATATAATAAAAAAGGTCTTTTTCCATTTTCCTTTTTAAAGAATATATAGAACATTCTCTAGAGAAAGAACCATATACATTCGGACCCGAAATTTCATCAGTAAAGAGTTAGTTGAATAAACAAAATAATCATTTAAAAATATATAAAAAATTCTTTAACATCCAATCTAAACATATATATGTGATGTTTAACTAATTTGATCATTATTTTATATCCTTTTTGATTTTCTATTAGTAAATTTTTACTACATGTGATGATACAATATATGTCTATAAAGTGTGTTTAGGACATGTTTTAAAATTTAAATCAAACTGTTTTCATGAGATATATTTAGATTAAAATCTGTAATGGTTCTGGTGAATTTATTCCAGCTATTATTCTGTTATATGCTAATACTTCTTCATAGTAATCTTCAATTGATATAAATCATTTTGAAATGAGTGAATTCAACGATTTTTATTTTGTTTTATTTCAAAGTGAAATTTTATTCATGATAATACAATAGTGATGCAGTTTGAAAGATTCTATTTTGATTGACACGTCACTCTTAGTACTATAAAAAAAATTTGTAATATGAAGAGCACTTTCGGCACAAACGGTGTCCCTTGAAGCAGCTTTTGAGGAATCCCCACATATGATCCAGGAATTTTGTGATTCGAGTATCACAAAACACGACACTGTGTGTTGTACCCCATTAAAATTTCTTTTAGATGTTATTCGCTCCAAAGCAGTGAAGGCAGATAGCGCTGATTTCATAATCTGAAAACAGATGAATATTATGGAAAATATTGTCTCGAAGAAAAGCACTTTTATTTAACCTATTTCGGTATGAACAGATAGAGATCGAATTCATTTTATACTATATTAAAAGCTTGAATTATACATGAAAAATGTCAAATTTCACAATATTGAATTATGAAGAATAGTTAATCAATGATTTGTCGCCCATAAACTAAATTGGGATAGACCAGTAGTACACAAAAGACCAAACATAGTGTTTTTTGATAGAGAAAAAAACTGTGGAAATATTGGACGTCACCATTCATTTCAGCCGAGGACAAAATATCAAAATAAAAGTTTACGAATACCGGGATGTGGTTTTCGAATTGAAGATGATTGAATGTCTGAGATAGGTATCTATTCTTTTTTCTGATTATTTCAACCAATAGACTGGTCAACTGTGTGAGCAATTCCAAGCATCTCGCTGAAACATCTTTGGCTAAATCATGCCCCATTTTGCAGAGTTTCCATTCAAATTTAGTGTTATGAAAATATAACCAGGTGAATCAGGCTTTGCTCTTTCCCATTAAGTTGGCGTGTCGTATCTTCAATTATTCACTGTCGACTGGAATTTTTACTAAACTGTGCGAATATGATGCTATTGTACCAGTACCTAAGCAGGATGCTACAAAGGCATTAATCCTATTGATAATAATTATGATAATAATATTTATTCTTTCTATAAGACAGAATACACTGTATAGAAAACGTAAAAAAATATATGTATAATATTAACAACAAAAAATTCAGATTCATCAAATGAAAAAGCAATTCAAGTATTCGCCAACACTATAAAAACAACTTATCAATAACAGTTCCTTCATATCTTTCTTAAATTTTCTGTACTCCAAGACTTTCTCTCCGGAAGATGATTGAACAATTTAATACCATAGTACGTGTTGAAATTTCGTTGTATGTTTTGGAATACAGAGAATATCTTTATGCCTTGTATTGTTATCATGGTAATCAGAGAATTTTCTCAGAAACTTCGAGTTTTTTTGATATACAATAAACAATTCGGTATTAAAACGCAGAGAAAACTTAAAAATCTGTTGAAAATAAAGAAAGGTCTACAGAACTACATTGGTGAAAGGTTGAAAATAAGTCAAATTAATTTTTCTGTGCGATTAATGCACGATAACTAGAAGGGAATCCTACCCATAACACAACGTTGTAGCTTAGGTGAGGGTAGGCCAAAGAATAATAGACGCAAATTAGAGATTCCTCTGGCAGAACTTACTTGAGACGTCTAATGGCGAAAAATGCACTACTCAACCTCGAACATAGTAAGTCAACGTGGTTCCTCCAACTCAGAACCCCGTCAACCTGCAGCCCAAGGAACCTAACATAATCGGAACACTTCAACTCACCCGCTGGAATCTTCAAGTTTAACTGGCAATCCATATCCCAGGACTGAAAGTGCAAAAGATCAGTTTTGTTGACATACAGAATTATGGAGTTTCAAAAACACTAATCAGTGAAACAACGGACCACAAGTTCACACCTGGCTGTGAGTTCCACAAGACTGGATGCAGCAATATGAAGAATGTATCGTGAGAATACGAAACTATCTTAATTTAGGCTAATATTGATGAATACATGATGACGTAAAGAGTAGAATCATTGACGAACAGAATGAATAAAAGAGGTCCCGGAACAGAACTCTGCGGTACCCCCAATTCAACTGGATATCTGGAAGATTTCTGTTGGCCTACACAGATATAGAAGTACCTATTATTTAAAAAATACTTGACCTACTCGAAAAAAACACCTCTAAATCCGAGGCTGTATAACTTAGCCAGAATAAACTAGAAATTAAGGCAGTGCAATGCTCTTGATTTTTCGAAAAAGAGCCCTGCAACATCGTAAACGAAACTAAGCAAGTCACAAGCAGCTGGCGATCGATTGAGTCGGAACCCATGCTGGGGCTTTTAGTAATTAATGAAAACTTATTCAAATAATCCAAGTGCTCAAATGAGATATGGGACGATAATTTGAAATGTCGTCAAACGCATTCTTCTTGTGTACGGGAATAACCTTAGCGATTTTTAAGACATTAGGAAATTTACTCGAAGTGACCGACAACTTAATCAGGTGGGCGAGATGCTCGGAGATCTGAGGTGAGAGAACTTTTAAAATTTTAATCGAAATCATATCGTATTCTCTTGTTAGTTTTCTATATGATTCCTAAGAAAATTATCACATTTCAACTGGATGAGTATCTGGAAGACCATGAAATTCTACCTGACATACAATCTAATGTTATAGAAATCTCGCTGGATGACGCGGATTTGGTACTCCTTGTATCAGACCTGAGCAGTGCTTTGGATTCTGTCGATGCCAGACAGCTTATGATCACATTAAGTTATCTTAGATAAGAAGCAAACTGTTCGAAAGAAAGCAGACTGTTAAAATTGAAAATGTTTTTTCAGTCGTGCTGACATTAAACCGCGGAGTACCATAGGGTGGTGTTTTGAGACCAAAATTGATAACAATACAAAATTGCAATTGATAATGGTATGGCTGTCTATAACATTTAACATTAGATTAATAAAAGATATTGAACAAACGGTTGTTTGCTATTCGTTTCCAACATCCCTTATTGAGCTCACATCAGTTTGCACACGACGGTGCTTGGTGAATTGGATGTATCAATTGTCCTATCAAATTTGGATCCCTTCTTCTCGCTTCCTCATTTACAAATTTATTCGACCAGACTTGTTTTGGTTCCGTGCCATGGCTGACCCATCACCTTCCCATGTGCAATGTTCACGATCAATCATAACCCTTTTTTCATTTTGCAACTCAAAGTTGTGAAAATCTGGCTTCTCTAAGTGTTATTTATTCCCCCTCATTGGATTCTTCACTGAGATCTGTTCTGTTCAAGGACGCAATTACACTTCAGCTGCGAAGCAATTAATAATAATAATAGTATTTATTCATACAAGTTTAATTTTGGAAATATACAGAAAATAAATTAAGGTATAAAACATTGCAAGATGTATAAATATTTTCCATTAAAAGTTATATGGCCTGTCAAAATTTCAATAGTATATAACAACATTGGTATAATACATGAAGACGATATGACATACGTTTAGGTGGGAAATTCATTCATAAAAAAATATATATCATATATTGTCATTACTAAGAGCAAATCTTTTACTTCTTGGTAAACGCAGGTAAGCTTGGAACTTTCAAGTGACAGGGTAGCTTGTTATATAATTTAAGACAAGTGTAGTGGAGACCTTGTTGAGTCTTCTTTATTCTTCCGTACGGAACAGAGAAGTTACGTTTCTCTCCTGTATTGTATGTAACTGTGATAGGAAGAGTTCTTTGAAATTGATCCAGATGTCGGTGGACATATTTGACGTATGTGAGCAAAAAAGCCCATGTAGTTGTTATTATATTTTCCCTTCTAAAAACCTCTCTACAACTGTCGGTTTCTTTCATATTATTTGCGGCTATTATACCACTCTTCTGATTTTGAAGGACTGTTTGGGCTTCTACGGATTATCTCCGTAGGATAATAGCATTTATGATAAGACTATGGAAACTAGATTAACAGGTCATTTTTGTGACGTTCGTTATTTGTCGCATTCTTGCAAATCTTGTCCACGTGTACTCCAGCTCAAAGATGGTTGAAACTTCAATCCCAGGTATATAATCGACGAATCATTTTTCTATTTGTTAGTGAACACCATCTTCTGTGTTTTATACTCATTCATCAGTAGTCCATTCGCTGTAAACCATTTCTGCGCGTCTGTTTCACTGTTCTTTGTCATTTCATGTAGTTTGCTTCTGGATTCTGATTTGTTCAGAAGAATCATATCATCGGCGTAGCTGCAACTATTACTAGATGTTATATTATCGAATAGGTCATTAGTGTATAGTATGAAAATAATTGGGGAACCCCGCATTCGATTTTTCTCATGTCTGATCGAGAGTCGTTCCATTATACAGATTGATGCTTATTTGTTAGATAGGAGTGGAACAGCTGATTTGTTGTGTCCCTTATTACATTTATTTCATTTCAGAAGCAAATTTTCATGATTTATACACTTATTGATAAGTTTTTGTTTTAGTAATGTTGTGAAACGGTGTAAACAAACTGAAAAATTGAGATGTAGGTGGATATATCATTTAAATAACCATGATGGAATTGGAAAACAAATTATTTGTGTTCATTCACTGAGCAATCTGGAGGTCATTACTAATTCAAAGATCTTAGAGAAAGCAGGCAACAAACTTAGTGGTCTGTAGATTCCAAGATCGAGTGTATCACCTTTCTTTTTTATTGAAGCGTTTTATTGAAGCAAACTTACGCTGATCTGGAAATATCGAATATTTCATGGAATTCTTTATATTATAAAAAATACCATCAGACAAAATAATAAATAAGGATTTCACAATATTCAAAGGTACATCATCACAACCAGTACATTGTTTATTCTTTAAATGAAAAGTTCTTGTTTACTGAGAGGTCTTAAAAACATATAAATACCCTCCACAAATGAGACACCATCTCGGCCAACTAACAGATCTTGGACTACTGTGACAAGAAAATCATTGATTTCTTCAGCTTATTTGAGTGTATGGTCATGAAAGAACTCATCCTGTTTCAATTTTTTTCCAGTTATTTCCTTGGAAATCGACCACATCGACTTCGTTTTAATGTGAGATCTTTTTAGTCTATCCTCATAAAATTTTTGCCTATTTAATTTCAATAAATTAACATAGTACCTTTTTACCCTCTAATACGGAGTTTTATGTGTAGCATCACATCTAGAAATAATCAACCAGCCATTGTTCATTAACGTCTGCAATTTTAACTTCGTAAATATTTTTTCAGTTTTTTTGTTCAAGCTTATGTGTGAAATTTTTCATGTTATCATTATTGAATAATCTTTTATGTACAATTTTTTTTAAATGTGTATCTACTACTCTGTTAAGAAAGTACCGGGAATTTTCAATTAAAACAACATTTTTACATTTAATCGTCAAAATTTATTGGGTTGCCTTCAAAATAGGCTCCATTTGCTCCAATACATCTATGCCAACGGCACTTCCAATTATCGAAACATTTTTTATAGACGCTTTCCGGGATGGACTTTAGCTCTCGCGCCGAATTTTGTTTTATGGCTTCAATCGACTCAAAACGGGTGCCACGAAGGGGCAATTTTAGTTTTGGGAAGAGGAAAAAGTCGCAGGGAGCCAAATCCGGCGAATACGGTGGTTGCTGAAGCACGTTTGTTGAGTTTTTGGCGAGAAAGTCAGTCACAATCGTAGCTCGGTGAGAAGGCGCGTTATCGTCATGCAAAATCCATGAGTTGTTCGCCCACAAATTTGGCCGCTTCTTACGGATACGCTCACGCAAACGTTTCATAACGCCTAGGTAATACTCCTTGTTTACCGTCTGACCCTCTGGAACGAATTCGTAGTGCACCACGCCACGGATATCGAAGAAAACAATGAGCATCACCTTCATTTTCGAGCGGCTTTGGCGTGGTTTTTTCGGTTTCGGCTCATTTTTTGCCACCCATTCCGATGATTGCTGGCTTGTTTGCATATCGTACTCGTAGACCCAGGTCTCATCACCAGTTATAATGCGTTCCATGAATGTAGAATCGGAATTACAGCGATCCAGCATATCTAAAGCAACCTGTTCGCGATGACGTTTTTGAAGAAAATTCAGGTCTTTCGGTACCAGTCGTGCGGCCACCTTTCTCATGCCCAAAATATCAATCAAAATCGTACGTGCGGACTCGTGGGATATCTTAAGATCATCTGCTATTTCTCTCAAGCTGGTACGACGGTTTTCCAGCACCCTTTCCTTAATTTTATCGACGTTATCTTCGATCGAAGCCGTCGATGGGCGTCCGGAACGAGGCAAGTCTTCGACCACTTCACGACTGTCCTTGAAGGCTCTGTACCACTGATATGCACGAGTTTTCGATAGAGCATTATCACCAAAGGCCTTTTGCAACATTTTCAATGCATCGGCACACGAAAATTCATTTGCAACACAAAACTTTAAACAAATTCTTTGCTCAACGTAATCACCCATAGTAAAAATCGGCACGCACTCTGACATCGACTGACTTAATCAGCTGTTGCAATCACACTAGTTGACAGATCCCGCTCAAGCTTGGCATAGTAATGAGGGACAGTGGTACCAACCTAGGAAAAAAAAAATTTACCTGCCTCATTGCCCCGCCAGATTTAAATCGATAATTCCCGGTACTTTCTTGACAGAATGTATGTGATGACTAACTAATTTGATCATTATTTTATATTTCTTTTGATTTTTTATCAGTTAATTTTTACTACCTGTGATGATACAATATATGTCTATAAAGTGTATTTAGGACATGTTTTAAAATTTAAATCAAACTGTTTTCATGAGATATATTTAGATTAAAATCTGTAATGGTTCTGGTGAATTTATTCCAGCTATTATTCTGTAATATGCTAATACTTCTTCATAGTAATCTTCAATTGATAGAAATCATGTTGAAATGTGTTGCATTTTGAAATATTCTATTTTAATTGACATGTCACTCTTAGTACTATAAAAAAAATTAGTAATATGAAGAGCACTTTCAGCACAATAGTACTGCGTTAGGTTTAGAATTCGAAAGGTGCAGTGTTACAATAAAGACATGATAGGAAAGAAATGGTGAAGTCAAACGGTGTCCCTTGAAGCAGCTTTGAGGAATCCACACATATGATCCAGGAATTTTGTGATACGAGTATCACAATACACGACACTGTATGTTGTATACCATTAAAATTTCAACTTTTGGATGTTATTCGCTCCAAGGCAGTGAAGGCAGATAGCGCTGATTTCATAATCTGAAAACAGATGAATATTATAGAAAATATTGTCTCGAAGAAAAGCACTTTTATTTAACCTATTTCGGTATGAACAGATAGAGATCGAATTCATTTTATACCATATTAAAACCTTGAATTATACATGTAAAATCTCAAATTTCACAATATTGAATTATGAAGAATAGTTAATCAATGATTTGTCGCCCACAAACTAAATTGGGATAGACCAGTAGTACACAAAAGATCGAACATAGTGTTTTACCTGCCTCATTGCCCCGCCAGATTTAAATCGATAATTCCCGGTACTTTCTTGACAGAATGTAAGTGTATCTAACAAACTTCCCGAATGTTATAGCCAGAAATATGATATTCTAGAATCTGATATTACATGATTCTATTATAATTGGTAAGAATGTTATCTAAGCAACTTTAACAGTGATCAATTACCCTTGTGTAATTATTAATTTGAGCTTTAATAGAATAATTACTAAGAGTTGTAAAAAGCCTAACTGCAACATCATTATCATCTTTCCCTTGTATATTCAGATCCAATAAAGATGACCCTTTTAGGTACAATTTTCTCAGATAAAATGTACTCCAGTCTATAACAAAACAGATCAATATTTCCATTGGGAGGCCAATATGTTGAGAGTATAATCAATTTTACCTTGTTCTCTACACATTCCACCACATTACACTCAAATTTCCCATAGAACTTCCCATGCACTTAATGATTTGATTTCCTTCGCTTTGAAACCATCCCTTATATAAATCGCCGAACCCCTGTGTCTTTCAGATTCGCGGTAGACGCTTGCGATTAATTTCTAATTTTCCGAAACCAATTGTCTGATTTGATCATCAGATTTCCAGCGTTCTGTTACCCACATAATCAAACATTCTGGGTTGTCTTCTAAAAGTTTTTCCAATTTATCGATGCTGTTTCCTAGTGACTGCACATTCTGATGGTTTATGCTTACAACATTATTGTTTCATTTCCTCTTGAATTCTTTTCCTGAGGATCTATCAGTTGAGGTAGCATCCTCCTTCGACCCAAAATCTTCGTAATCACACCCGATGGACACAATTCTTTTTTCCAAGCTCCTTTCAGATCTTCTTGTCGAATATTCACCTTCATAGATGCATAAGTAAAGTAAATAAAAACAACTTCGCTTAAGATTCACTGTTTATTTCATGTCTGTTGACATATATGTTTCGGTTTTTTCAGCCCATTTTCAGAACTGAAGAGAACAAAACTTAAAATCCTATTTATAAGTAGGGTAGATAACAGGCACAATTTTAAAGAGTGTAAAAATGTGGTGTTAGTTCGGTCTCTATTTTTTACAGATAAAAGCAATGGCGATACATTAAATTTAAGTTGGTCATTTGTGGTGGGTAAATTCTTTTTATGTGCTAAACAAGTTTCCAAACTTTCTAAAAGGTTCATTCTTCTGCTTTTATTACCTATGTGTAAAATCTCGATTCTACTGAAATCTATAAAATGGTTATTATTTATACAATGTTCCGAAAAACCAGATGTTATTTCATTATACAATATACTTTTTTCATGTTCTTCTACCTTTATGTTTATAGATCGCCCTGTGTGAGTTATGTAAAATGCATTCATTACGATATAATTTGTAAATACCGCTTTTTCCACACTTTTCAGGACAGTTCTTGCTATTTACTAAGAGTCAACTTAAGTTTTTGTTATTCGTACAAACAGTATAAATATTATTTTGTTTTTCTCTATTAAAAATTTTGTTACTAATTTGTGGTACGAATTTTTCTTTTTCTTTGTCCTGAAGTATAGAACAGAGAGAAACTAGAGCTTTTTTATACTGTTTATTAAAAATTTATTCATCTATTACGTTCGTATTGTGAACATTGTTCGACGCTAATGACTTCAAACTATTAATTTCTTTGTTAAAGTTTTCTATTGAGCGGGCGTTGATAGTAACCTATGTATAAAGGTGTGGAAAGGAGATATTTTTATTTTATGAGAGTAAACTGTATTATTATATTGAAAGTAAACTGTATTATTTTATTGTATGTATTAATGAATCTGTGTACGTAGATTTAATAAATATGTCAAATTCAAGGGAATTTGACATTTCACATTTCTTGTGATCTGAATATCTTAAAAAATTTTATGATTTTTGGGAATTTTCGATTTCAATAGTGAACCTGACAGAATTGAAAATGAATTTAACAAATTGAGAGACATTTCTTATTAATATTTGATAGATTCGGTCTTCACTTGGTGGAAACTCATTTTAATTAAAAAAATGTATATATGACAGTAATTTATTTCCACAAAAATGTTTTTACTAATACAACAATTGTTTCACCACGATGTGGCTCCTTCAGGTATTACATTTGTTGTATTAGTACAAACATTTTTGTGGAAATAAATTACCAGACAGTACAATGTAATACCTGAAGAAGCCACATCGTGGTGAAACAATTGTTGTATTAGTACAAACATTTTTGTGGAAATAAATTACTGTCATATATACATTTTTTTAATTACATTTCTAATTGTCTAATAGATCCTAACCAAATGCAAAATACATCATCAACATATCTTCTCCAATAAAGAACTTTCTTTATCAAATTATCTTGTGAAGCAAAGATTTTATTTTCAAGATGGGTCATACAAATTTCGCTCAAAAGTGGTAAGAAGGGAGAACCCATAGGGAGGCACTATAATTGTTAATAAATTTTATGGTTGAATTTGAAATAACTTTTTTGATGCATATTTCAGATAGAATCATTGTTTCTCGTATAATTTCGGAGGTGAGTGATTGGTTTTGCTGTAATAAATTTTGAAATATATTTTTAAATTCTTAATTAAGTATGGAGGGAAATAAATTTAAAATATCGAATGAAACAAGTTTAGCGTTAGAGGGAATTTTTAAAGTTTTTAGTTCTTCTGTGAGCTGTAGAGTATTTTTGATAGAATATTTTGGGCCATTCTGTACCAAATTTGGTAAAATTAATCTGTTTGACACATAGAAAGAGTCTATCCTATCAGAGAAAGAATCTATTATCGCCATTGCTTTTTTTTCTGTAAAAGATTAGGACCGAACTTACACCATATTTATACACTCTTCAAAATTGTACCTACTATCTACCCTACTTATAAATAGGATTTTGAGTTTTGTTTTCTTCAGTTTTGAAAATGGACTAAAAACCCGAAACATATATGTCAACAGTCATCAAATAAACAGTGAAACTTAAGCCAAATTGTTTTTATTTACTTTATTAATTTAAAAATGTTTCACCAAGTGATGTTTGCGATAAATCAATATCATTCATACATGTTTGTTTATCCAGACATTCAGATTAATGAATTTCACAGTGGATGGAAGGAAATAAATTTTTCCGAATTACTTCGAGAGCCTTGTTACATGTAGAGACTCAAACTTAGGGATAGTTTGAATATTTTCCGTATCGTTATTTTGGCATACCATACATTATCGGTGTTTTTTCCTTCTCACATTGATATATTTTCTCTCATTTTTGTAGTTATCCTTATTCGAAACGTGTACAATCTTATCTGAATTTTCAATTCTATTCGAATGAGCTTGATCAGAACTGGATGTTGATTTGTTTATTTCATTCATTTTCAGGTTATGAACCGAATTAATTCTTTTTCTCACTGGATGTTGTAAGATTTTACCAATATTAATTGATACATCTTCCTCGGCTGCTTTCGAATAAGACATCATGTGGAACAAATTACCATTGTTTCCAATCTTTATCGTTTGGCTTTTTTGTTTCATATTATTTGTTAGTGTGTGTTATTTTCACCCAAATCATCAATTTTCTTCTTAAAGAAGGTTATATTTTCTTCCAAGATTGAATTTTTAGAATTTTTTTAATCGACCAATTGCCGTGATACATTATTCCCAGCTGAGAGAACTTTCTTACTTATATTGTTTTAGCCTTTTGAACACTTGATCTTGCACAGATCACACAACCAGAAAATATTGTGATTTTCGGCTAAAATTTTAGTCCAATTGTCTCTAATGGCAACAAAATTAGTATGGTACTTGTCTTCACAGAAAAAACACGCAACATTGTTTGTAGAAGCTATGAAATTTTCGGATTACTTCGCACACACGTCTGTACTCGGTACCTTTTTATATCTTATCATGGTAAATGGCTGAATGAGTGACTACAAGTGTTTCTGCGAGTTCCTCTTGCATTTGTGATGGATCTTCATCAAGCCTTGCCTCTAATTCTTCATCTTTAAAGTTTGGTGGCATTTTGGGGTCGTCTTCGTCTCCCAAATTGAAATTACCGCCTTTGAATCGGGCAGGCCACTTCTGACACGTTAATTTAGCTAGAGCATGGTGTCCATAAACATCAGTTACAATGACTCTCAAAAAGAAGAGGTTTTCTACTTGATGGAAGAAATATTACAAAATTTGAATATCAAAACAGATCTGTTAGTCTCCTATAATTTTAATCACAAAAAATTTTATTCACAAATTTTTGGAATTAAATTAATGTCTTATAAGCAAAGCTTATATTAAATAGACGTATAAAATCAATACTCAATATACAATATCAAATGGAATAAATAAACCAACAAATATAAATTGTCAATTAAAATTAATTAAATGAATATTTGAATGAGATAAAATTTTGTTTCTTATCTTACATTTATGAAAAGTAATTCCTTTTCAGAAATACAAAACATAATTTGAGGACTTCTCAGAAAATATAATTTATTGTAAATATCAAATATATTTAAATATTTAAATGAGTTACTTCAAAAATCTCACAAAGCAAGTATTAGATCTTCGAAAAAAATTCCAGTAAGGTCTTCATCAGTCAAAATTCACGTTTTAAAAAAAGAAAATCAATCAACAACAAATATTTATTCAATTGATTTTAATTGACAATTTATATTTGTTGGTTTATTTATTCCATTTGATATTGTATATTGAGTTTTGATTTTATACGTCTATTAAATATAAGCTGTGCTTATAAAATATTAATTTAATTCTAGAAATTTTTGAATGAAAATTTTTTGAAATTAAAATTATAGGAGATTGATTAAATCTGTTTTGATATTCCAATTTTGTAATATTGCTTCTATCAAGTAGTCTTCTTATTTTATTTCACATATAATATATTATTTTACTAGGTTTGGATAAAATTCATTATGGAATGTTAGCATTCTGTGATTTTTGTGACGAACATAGAATATCTTGGATTTTGAAGTTGGTGTTCAAACGAGGAGAAGAATAAATCTGTGAGTAAGTTATATTTGTTACTGATTGATTTTTTTTAAATGTGAAGTTTGACTGATGAAACCTCACCCGAATTCTAATTTTTTTTTGAAGGTATAATACATGTTTTGAGAGATTTTTGGAGTTACTTATTTAAATAGATCAAATATTTCAAATGAATTATATTTTCTGAGAAGTCCTTAAATTATGTTTTGTATTTTTAAAAGGGAATTAGTTTTCATAATTGTAATATCAGAAAGAAAATTTTGTATCATTCAAATATTTATTTAATAAATTTGAATTGACAATATATTTTTATTGGTTCATTCATTCCATTTAATATTGTATATTGAGTTTTGATTTTATGCGTCTATTGAATATGAGCTGTGCTTATAAGACATTAATTTAATTCTAAAAATTTTTGAATGAAATTTTTTTGAAATTAAAATTGTAGGGGACTAACAGATCAAATTTTTTTTTTTGATATTCCAATTTTACATTAACTTTCAGCAGCCTTCTTCTCCATGTTTAAGTAATGAAGTAAAATTTCCCGCGAAAACACATTCGGTACAAAAGCGGAAAGAGCACAGGGAAACAGGGATGTTGTGTACATTTCAGCAAACTGGCAAATACTGAACAGAAAGTCTAATTATGTTACTTCAAAATGAAGGTTTTGCCAGATGAAACAATGGAGTAATATATTAAGGACATCTGTTATCTAAACCACACGAACTTATTTTTACTCCTCTACTCCTCTCACGTCAATGAAGTATAATACTTACTGCAATAAGAAAATTGTAATTTAGGGTAATGTTCAAAGTCTTGAAAATTATTGGTTCTCGGGTTCGAATCAAAATAATGAGGTAGGTTGATTTATTGGATTTATTCCATAGAAACCATGGGCATTCTCGTAAATCCTGATAGAGTCTCTCACACTGAAACAAAATAAGCAAATATAATTTGCCTCAACAAATATTGTAGATCCCGTATTGTTATTATATTTATTTAAATTTTCAGGTTCAAAAAAGTTCATTTGTTTTTTTTATTGTTCATTTTATAAGAATATTTTTTCTTCGGTATGTAAAAACATGTCGAAATGTATTAAGATTGAATATGTTATGTTCGGAAGTATACATAAGAAATATGATGTAATAAATATTCTTTTGAAACTATTTTCTAACAAATCAATAAAAATGATAGGATACCTCATCTGACAAAGATTGTCCTACTATTGCAAATAGGGTCAGGTAAACAAAACATATTCCTTGAACTATTATAGATTTGCACAACATCTTCTTATCCATACTCTGCAAATAGGAATATTTTTATTAGTATTTGAATTACTTTTCTATGCTCATGAAGGTGGAGGAATATTTCAGTGTTTATTTCACAGGATGAACTTTTTTATTGAAAAAGTTATGAAATGTACAAATTTATCCTTATTCTGATTTTTTCAATATAAGAAACGGTAAAGAGTTATATAACAGCATATCTTGAAATCTGTCATTTGGTTGTTCCACGATTTATTAAAATTAAAAATCTTAGTCAATATCCGAATATTACTATGTATACCAAGGCCTTGGTTTTCCGGATTCCTACCGGAACGTCCAGTAGAACGCTGCTCAACTCAGATTTTGAGAACATGTGTATGCTTCTTAGGCTGAAATTAGTTTCTAGTCTTTTTGTATATACAAACTTTCTCAACTGGCAGATGAGCCATTTAAAATTTGATAGACGACTGGCCACACAGTACTCCATCCTATCAACCCAATTGTTCAGTACATTGTGGATTTTTGGAAATCCACTCTCATGAATGGCAACTTGGATTACCTGTTTCAAGCCATCAATCGTTTCTAGGTGGCAAGCATAACGCTTATTCCTAAAGTATCTCCACCGAAATAGTCCTCCGAGGTGAAAATGAGCTTCATCGTTAAAGAAGATTTTTCTAGGAAAATACTCATCTTCGGCCGTGCGATAATCAATCCATAAATAAAAAGTACAAATGTATTGAATGGTTACGAGGCTTCAGTTTTTGCAGTAGTTGAACTTCGTAAGCCTTCTTACAAAGGCTTTCATCCAAAATTTTGCTCAGAAAAGTAAGAGAAATGTTCAGCCACATTCTAGGCTACAGCAGCAATGCTTGCAAGTATGTTCACCGGACGAGAACGTGAACGGGTTGGTTCATCAGATAATGATCCATTTCACGATCCAACTCCACAAATTCATCCACAAATGGTCGTGAGGGAATTTCAATTCAATTGAATTTTCCACGTGACTTTCTAACACTTGATATAGAAGATTCACCACTTTGGAAATAATTTCATTAATGTAAATAATGCTTATAACTAATTTTCTGTCAGAACACGAATGTGAAAAGTGTGTCAGACTCGAAATAACCACTACTTCAAAATGCCAATTCTAGATGGCCCACTCCTTACCGAGAACGCAAATAAAGTTCAAATTTGAGCATTCTTTTTATTTGAGTGTTCGATGAGTAAGTCAGTTGAAATGAAAGAGGTAAATAAAGCTAGTGATTAAATAACTTACCATTTTTGCTGTATAGTACAAGAATGCAAAACAAATGATACCTAAAAGGGAAGTGAAGAGCAATGCTTTCTCTACATTTTGTTTCACGAAATTTGCATATCTACAAAAATAATATCATTTATTATTATTATTCTGTTCTTAGTAGTCCGGATAGAAATTTGACAGAACACTTTACTATTAATTCTCTTGGTTTATTTCAATTATCATTTACTATTACCAAGAATGCATATAATATAAAGTTATTTAAATGGATCGATTCACTCTAAGAGTTTAAAATTGAGCAGCTAAAAAATTCCCTACAAATTTTATCAGTGGATTCTTCTCTTTAGATGTTATGCGGCTTTATACATTTTAGCTTAATACACAGCAGTTTGTATTGAATATTCATCAATATCAGTATATTTCCTCATTCTTCTAATCCAATATCCTTCAAACTTTAAAAATAAGTTTAATTTTGTTTAATAAAATTTCCAGCATCTCAAACGTACATTAATGTCCTTACAAAAAAAATCTGAAGGATTTAAATCTTGTCTTCATTGACATCATTTATGGGGAGAATTTTACACCTCCAAAAAACTGTTCCAACTTCTTGCATGAACCACTACTATGATAAAATCGCACCTGTTATAGATCATCCCAAAACCTCTTTCCAAGAAGATACAAAAATAAGTTACCGATGAAATTTGTTGCTAATCTAAAATTCCTTAACAGGCATTTATTAAACTTCCAATTAATATTTTCATTCGCATCAGAAGTGTACCCTTCTGAGGGATGTGGATTATGATAATCCTTGCTATGATTATTTCTCCAATTAAAAACTCCTCTGCATAAGAGCAGGGTTAGAATCATATGCGAATTAGTAAATGAAATTATTATTTTCATTTGACTGATTCGTGATAAACTACAAATTAAATACGTCGAGGCTGATCTGTATGAAGAGAATTTCAATTTATATTTTTTTAAATGCATTAATTTCACATAGTTGATAATCTACCAAAAAAAATTATTATTCAAATGTATTGTGTTTGAAAATCAGGTTATTATGGTTGTCGCAAGAGTTTTCGGGTGAAAGAAGATTCGTGTCTATTTCTGTGTTTTTTGGTGATGGCGTAGCTACATGTGATATGGAATTTTTGCGGGTTATCTTTCTAGTATCTCTAATACAATAAACATATTTAGGATAGTTCGTTTTGGAATATTATTTTTTTTGTTAATACCAAAATTTTTATCGTATCATTTTTTTTCTGAATCAAATACCTAGGTGTAGAACACATAGGTCAAAACTACTGTAATATGCTGCAGTTTGAATTTAACTATCATTGCGTCCTTGTTTTAGTAAACATCGTGTTGTCATTTAGTTTAAATATCTGTATTTTCTGAAAGTCTTAAATGACTAGGTTAGACTAACTGATAAAGAATCCGAGGTCAATAGTATTTATGTCCGATTGATTCTGTCGGCCGTCTGTAAACTTGATTACTTTGAATGGAAAAAGTTTTAGACTTGAAACTTCTAGAGTAGATTTGTGATCTAAATATATCAGACAGGGCCGTTCATGGTCAAAATTGGTTCAATGGTTTACAGTTATTCAAACTTTAAATTTCCTCTTTTTGTCTCAATATTTTCTAAACAACGAATCCGATCAACCTGATATTTGTTACATAATGGCATATTTGTTCACATTTTCGTCCAGAATTTTGGGGGGATTGTCGATTAGAGGTTCAAAAAATAATATTTCGAGCGGAAAATCGTTGAGAACAACTTCAAACACTCTAATTTTCAAAAGAAACTTTCAAGATATGTTTGAGGCCTATATGCTTGTATCTCGGTCGAGTTTACACTCTTGTTCTAGGAAACAGTATGCTATCGTTTTGACAATATATCTGTAATTCTCGAATGCTCTCAAACGACTGTGTTCGACTGAAGACAATCTATTACATAGCCAGCCAACCTAGGCAAAATTCTTGTTGCGTTTGGTTAGTTCAGATACATATACAAGATATATATTATCTTTGAAAATGCCTCCGTCATCATGACGCTCATAACAATAGACAAACTATAATTTAATTTATCTAAACTGCGGCCGCCCTGGAAAATGAGGAGGAAATCCGATTTGCAGCCGAGATATGTACAGACAATAAAAAGTGAAAGGCACTGGATACCTATACCGGAAATGTCATTGAAAAATTTGGTAGTAAAAAAAAACCTTTGCCAAAAAAAATCAGACTTTGCGACAACCCACTTTCGGGAGGAGACAAAGGGCTGCCAACTACCGCAATATCCAGAAAAGATGGGTGAACAATAAAAAAGAGCTCGCTGCAGAAATCCTGGATGGCGTTGACCCTATTGAAATATCCTCCAGACCATCTAAGGAGGATATAATCAAGGAATACTCTAGACTATTCTTCCCTAACTCAAGACCTAACAATTGGAGCTATGGCCAGAAACCAACTAAAATTCCACTCTACAACGCTATAAGCTCACAACACACGCCTAGACGAAATCACACCGAGACAAATTAAAAAGATTTCAAACAGAAATTTCTTCTACTTTATAACGCCATGTTGCTGATCAAGATGGTCTCGTCTTGCTTGCGAAGTAGTATAACGAGGCTGTTTCTCCAAAAGAAACATCAGCTGAATATGATGAAAACACTGGAGACCAATAACAATAGTCAGTCTAATACTTTGGGTCTGCAATAGGATGATCGCTAGCCGTCTCATGGAGGTGATGGGGTACCCTTTCATGACCATAAGAGGAGCTTTGTGCAAATTGATGGTGTCTTTCTTAACAACCTCTCACTCCACTCAGCTATGCCTGGATATAAGAAAAGCCTTCGACACGCTATCCCAGACCACGATACAGAGTGCACTACAGGGAAAGAGTGTTGACAAGAACACACAACAATTCATGGCGAACTACGAGAATGCTGAGACGTCCATCTCATGTGCTGCCGAGGAAGTCTGTACAGTCTCACTAAACAGTGGAACTGAACAGGAAGAGAGGGTCCAAATGCTATCCTTATCGTACTCTAACATCGCAGACATCATCCACACCGCGATAAGGGGAGGCTTATAATACATAAGCGGTTCAACCAACTGGTCTGACGTAGTGGCCGCAGGGTAAACTAATTTCCGCTACCTCTGGCAAAATCTACAGAGGGCAAGGATCTTTAGTGCGGCAGATGAGTGCGTTGAGAGTGCTGGAGTTTTAAGGACATTCACCGCCTTATCATGCTCCGCTGTGTCAATAATGACAATATTTTGTGACTTTTATTAATTCTTTTTATTTTTTCGACAATGCTCCTTCGCCATTTTGCAATATGATACTATCACAGTAGGCAGGTTCCTTCGCCATTTTGCAATACGGGGTACTCGTATTGAATTTTAAATAATTAGGATAACCATTCACCGTGTTATTTCTCTTGTTTGTTTTTTCATATTCTGTATATCTAACGCTTGTTCGAATTGCATGGAATAATTGCTTCTGTATTCGTGATGTTACTTCCTGTTTTGGTACAAATAAGGATATTAAATAGTTGAATGTGTAAAATAACTGAAACTAATAATAATAATAGGTTGCACGGTTAGATATTCTGCAAAACACAATGTCAGCAAAATGCTGCCAGAAAATATTTAGCGAAAAAATAGGTTCTGTTGTCATCATTTCGATGGAAAATATATTTCCCTAGGAACCAAAAGGCTACATTTGCACTCTTTTCATCGGAAACGAATCGGAATTTGGTTTGCAGTTGTGTTAACATTACATATGCGTTCAAAACCTCTTGAGCTTTGAGTCTAGGAGAATATCACACTTTGATATGAATACTCTTAAAGAATACTCATAATGAAAATGTTGTATACATTATTTAGTACTGAAATTTTCTCCTGGTAGGTTTTCAACAGGAGCCCCGAGAGCCGTCATATTCTAATAAATCGGATGAAGTGAAATGTAAACAATGCATTATGATTAAAATAAATTATAAGGAACTGGCTTGAAACCTATTTTGACTATCTACAATCAGGCAACGACAATTGTCAAAGCGATACAGCACCTAATGTAATAAATCAAAATGAATTATTTGAAGAGGGATGAATAATGTAAGGATTGCGAAATGGGAACTTGTCAAATCTTTCTATTTAGATGTTAAAGCTGCAAGCACCATAGGGAGACTACAAGCGCTGCCAAATTTCACAAAGGATCGTATCAGTCCCAAAAAAATGAAGCTCAAATATTTTGCCATAAAGCTCGTGCACTTAAATTCTTCAGAAAAATAAGTGAAATGATCTGTTTTTATTATAACGAAATAAAAACGGAAATGATTCAGATAAAACGTGTTGTGCAATACTCTGACAGAAAGCATAACAGCAGGCCTGCTATCCACTTGCAGTTAGCGTTCAGACGTAAAATAATGATACGATGGTTAATGCCAAAATTTGTGGAGATCATCCGGCCGACTGGAGGTGAACGTTTGGAGATTGAATTTTTACGAGAATGCTATCTTGTTTCAAATTATAAAACTTTGAAATCTTCAAATAATATGTGTAGAAGAAAACTGACAGAGCTACCAAATGCCTCGGTGGCCGATACAGAAAATTAAAACCAATGAGGTTCATAATTGTATTTTGTTTTAATTCATCATAGCCTAGCCATAGAACAGAGAAAAAATAGAATCAATAACATTCTATGATATTTCCATTGTTATCGATGTAGAATCACAAAATTTTATATTCGGTACCGAGCACAGAAATATTACATTTTAATATATCCGTGATGGTGATAATCTAAGAAATTATATCGTGCACTTATTCGTCAACTATTAATATTCATATTATATTTCAATTAGGAATCTTTATATAGTTTGTGTGCGCTTGTTCTAGTGAATAGCGTGCTATCTGTTTTTAAAGTTTTGAGCCAAAAATTATTTCAAATGACTAGGTTGAATTTACTGATGATGAATCCCAGGTCCAAACTTATACTGTGCAACCGGTCTGACTGTCAATACTCTAATCTTCTAACAAAATGATCTAGAGACTTGAAACGTGCAAGATAAATTTGGTGCACAAATTTGATCTAAAAAATTTGTTAGGGGCCGAACTCTATATCCAAAGAAATCATACAGAATCACCAAATTATGAAGAAAAATCAATAGTAAAATCAGGACCTACCTGGCAAAATTATAAATAATAATTTGGTAATGACTAAAGCTGCCAAAGAAATTCTGTTCTTGGCATATCCTAAAAGAAATTTGATCAGAAAATACACAACGTTTCAGAAAGAGAATTCTTCATACTGTTAAGAGAGAATCCCACTTTAAACATTCAACTAAAACTGAAAACAACTCTCAAAGTCATTCAAATTATGTTCTGAAACTATACCCCTCCTGAATTATATGCCTCATTGAAATACATAATGATGGAAGGGATAGGATTGTCTGAGGTCACCAATGAAGCTCTATAGGAATGCGACGTTATGAGGGATCTTCAACCTCTTAGTTCGGGAGGCGGCATTTCGTTCCGAGTTGCACACCTGAACTAATCAAATAGGCAACGGAGTGTAACTCTGCGTATGACGCAAGTAACCTTGCTCCACGTTTGAACTCCGCTTTCGTGACGGAATATTGTGTTATATAATAGTTTTTAGTTTACTTTTAATCTCTAACGATTATTGAAAGTAGCATTAAGAGTTATGTGTATATTTACGTGGATCAGTATATTCCAAACCAAGGAACTTCATTGCTGAATAAATTGAAAGATAACGAACATCAATCAACATGTGTTCATTTTATTTTACCTCAAATCGTTGGGTAAAGTTTCCTTAGAATTTAAAGAATCAAACTAATGGATATTCCACTACCGAACAATCCTTTGATAGTTTTTTATTTTATGTCCCATTGAATCAAGCTACTTCAGCAAGAACTCGACAAATGGAAAGATTAATGAATTAAAACTGAAAAGGAGAATATTAGATATTTTTATGAATATAATCAGCGGAAAACAATGGGTCTGATTTAACTCATTAATGGCCTCATTGGGCAGCTTCAGGTAAAATTTGAAAATTACAGATTATTCTGAAAAAGCTGAGTGAATTTTACCTGAAGAGTTGATTCGTTCGCTTAAATAAATTGAGGACCAACTGAAAACCAAAAAAAAAAGATTTGAAAATTTTTCCGCGCTTGTAGATCGTCGAGAATGAGTCTTTGAATTTTCCCTCAACAACTTGAAGTCTTTACTAGCCAAAGGAAGGTTTGAAGTTCTGGGGATATTAAAAACTGTTTCTTGTGCCACCTGGTTCATTAGTTTATAGAAGCTTTTATTTACTGTTGCACGGGTTCTCAAAAAAGAAATGAAAATTTCAATGAAAGGGTTAATTTGCATCCAAGAAGTCCCGAAGAACTGAATTTATATATAAATGTTTTACTGAGTTGGTACCTTCTGAATTTGATGCAGAACATCAAAGAACCGCCTCTGATAATCGTACATAATTTGGAGGTTTCCATACAAAAATTCATCAATTTGAATTTATTTCAAGACCTTTTATCTGTTTTGACTTGAATGTTAATTTATTTTGTATGAGGATAATAACAATAATAATGTTAATATTCATTTGATATTTCTAATTAATATTCTATATTTTCTTTATATTCTTTCATTCCTTCTGGTGCTGTGTAATGAGTGTTAATTTCATATGTCTTCTAAATTGAAGCTGTGTTTCATTAGACATTTATTTTTAAAATTTGTTGTGAGATTTTTGGAGTTATTCTGTTTGATATTTTAGATATTTAAATACAGGATAACACTCGGAAACAATAATATAGAGATTTGGAATTTGCAGGATAAGTTTTCAGCTCAAATGGAAGGATCAAAATCAAATTTGGCTATCCACAAAATAAGAATGATATTATAAAAGTATGCTAGAAGGGAAGTTTTGAGTATAATGTACGGCTCGTGAAACAAAAATTTAATTTGTTTCGTGATTTTTGAAGGATATACATATTTCATGACTCTAAATTCAGAATAATATCTCTAAACTTCTCAATATATATTAAAGATCATATACTTAAATATCAAAATAATATCAGAGTATATAAAATCAATATAAAATATATTTCTATGTCTAGGAAAAAATTTTCCCCTTTACGACATTAAAACCGATTAATACTGAAGTATTAACACAAAATATATTTATAAGCATAAACACACTCATTCAAAAAAATTTACTATTCTGAAATCATATAAAATTCTCAAAATGAAGTATAGATGAAAAAAATTGTTGAATCAGAATTTAAACATATTAAAAACTATTTGTTTCGATTCTTTTTTCAGATATGTAGCAAATTTAGATTTTTAACATACCAGAAAGATAACACTTTGAACGAATGAACTCAAATATGTTAAACGTATTGACAGTAGTGAGATGATTTGTGAAAATAATCACAACTCAATTATACTTGGAGCACAGAAAAATTAAAAAGATCTTATTCTTCTCAAAAAATGTCTCATGGTAGGAATAAAAATAAACATCATCATTACAAAAATAATACATAATCAAAAAATTTTTGTAGATTTTTGACTCCCTATGAAATTAATCCATAATTTACACAATAAATTAATATGCGAGTCAATGCTTCGTAGAAGTAATAAAAATAGCATTTAATTCAGAATAATATCTTTAAATTTCTACATTATAGATTGAAGATTAGGTACAAAAAAATAAAAATAATATAATAGCTCACATAATGAATATAAAATATTTTTCAATGACTAGAAAGAACTGTTTTCGCTTCACGACAAAAATCCGTTCATATTACTATAAATGTATCAACACAATATATATAGGTAAGTATAGAAACAATCTTATACAGAGAAATCTACTATTCCAGAATTATATAAAATTCCCAAATGAAGGTAAGATAAAAGATATCTGAAAAGATTCGACGTTAATTAGTTGGAATATGTTCAAATATTGGTTCAACAATTTTATTTTTAATTTTGAAACTTTCATACGATTGGAATTGTAGATTTTTCTGTATTTATGTCGTAAAGCGAAAAAAGGTTTTCCCTAGATATTGAAAAATATTTTATAATGATTATATTCAGTCTGATATTATTTTAATTTTTAAGTATACAATCTTCAATATATGTTGTAGAAGTTTAAAGATATTATTCTGAATTTAAAGTTTCTTTAATTACTTCTATCAAGCATCAATTCACATTTTAATTTATTGTATTAATTTTTGTACAGTAAATGTTTACATTTACATATTTATTTTTGTTTTTTTTTCATTTAGTTAAATTGCTAAGTCTAAATAGTACAATCAATTACAAGAACTCCTAAAGCTTAAATAGTAATTGCCAAATCCTTGTCACAAAAAAACACTCACCTTATTATTTCTATATGCTGACGGATGCATTTCCTCAATGAATCTTTGACGAATTCTTGATATCTATCATTGTAGTAGAGTTTTACACCATCTCCATGAATTTTCTTTATCATTTTCAGTTTTTTTCTCATCAAAGAAATATGAAAGATCACCTCTCTTGTTGTTACCAAAGCTAGAAAAAGTATATTGGCAAATAAGAAACCAAAATATATTATTAAAAATATTCCCACTGCAGCCAAGATACAATAAAATATCATTCCATTGGTCTCTTTCTCTATAGTGAATGCCACCACGAAAATCTCTCTATAATCACTACTAATCGGAAAACAAAATAAGAAAATACACAATAAGAGCAAAGTGATAATAGATCTTAAATTCTGAAAATACTTTCGTTCTTCTGCAAATTTTTCTAAAATTTTTGGGCCTACTTCTGCCATGCACCACAATTTTCTTCTAATTATTTCTAAGACAAATACAGTTTTCCTTATAGACAGGCCCAGAACAGTTATACATATTGCCTACAAGGAAACATACTGTCAAGTATATTACTTGAAGTAGAGATATACTCACAAAACAAGAAATCATTTGGCAAAAGCTGATTCTAGTAGCAAATTCCAGTTCCCAATTGAAAACGAGATAAATGGCTGTTGAAATAGCATTACAAGCAAGTCCAATTGTACATATTATGGTAATATTACGTAAAACGGGCACCTCTAATTGATGACTAGAATACGGCAACATTTTATGCAGGAACAAATCTGCAAAAATATTATGTATGAGTTTTATTTTCCAATATTTACCGAAAATAGTAATATCTAGTAATATCGCTACGGTACGAGTTGAACCAATATAGTCCCTCAAAATTTAATACACTTTGATGTATATTAAGTTTGGATTCTATTTTTCTGAATTTTTAAATATGAGATTAATTCATTTTTACACATCTGTTGCTTGAGTCGAAAATATTTCTTAATTGATGATTTAATTGATGAAAGATTTATTTATACAAAATTTATCGAAAGCATGCTTCTTGTACTTTCATTACTGAATCTTTGGAAATTATTTTCCAATATACATTGTATATTTCATATGCTTTAAATGGCCTTCAATATCTCTATCATGGAGCAAAATATAAGGGATATATTTTCAATGGTACAGATATCATTCAGAGAAAACTAAAAACAGTTGAGGGGGACTGTAGTTCGCTAAAAGTCCTCTACCGATTGGGAAAGCAATTAATTGTAAGGCAAATTTTATCAGAATTTTTTTTAACTGAAAGAATTGCCTAGGCACCATTCCCAAATGGTCAACCTATCGTAAGAAATAAATATGAGGAACTTCAAATTATTATTTCTCATTTTTTTCGCAAGTAACATTCTGTTTGTTTATTAGCAATAATGCAGAGAGCTGAATGCATCACATTTTTTCAGAAGTAACCTTAGCGGCTATTTTCACTTCTTCGTTCAGCAGGTACGAAAAATTACATTAAAACTGTAAATTTCATTTGTAACAAACGGATATTAAAAATAGATGATAGATGATATGATGATATTAAATATAATGGCCATTTTGGACCAACACCTTTTGCCATCTTATTGATAGTAAGATGATTCGACCCTCATAAAATGTCTGGTCTCTGCTACCAAAAAATTGATCAAGGTGATTTTTGACCTCTTCATTTGAAGTAGAGGTTTTACCGTCCAAAATGTTTTGCAATGATCGAAACAAGTAATGATCCGAAGGCGCCAGATCTGGACAATCTGGTGGGTGTGGCAGTGTATCATTCAAGTTGCAAAAGCTTTTGGCGAGTGACCATACTTGTATGAGGTCTCGCATTATCTTGGTGGAACTACACCTTTACTGTTGTTTAATTACGGCCTTTTCTATTGAAATGTATCATTCAGTTTGTCCAGCTAATGAAGTAGACTTCCGAATTAATTGTTGTGTTATCCAGTAAAAGCTCAAAAAAACGATTCCTTTAAAATCCCACTGAACGCACAGCATCACCTTTTCTTGATGGATATTGGCTTTGGAAATACTTTGAGCCGGTTCATCTTTTTTTCTTCATGATCTGTTGCGTTTGACATAGTTTTATACAAAAAAAAATTCGCGATGTTACCTTTGAAAAAATAGAGAAGAGAAGTTCTTCATATTTGATCATTAATAAGAGACAGCCTGTATATTATAAAATGATTTCCTGAGATGCAGAAATGAAATTACAAAGAGCCTGCTTTCGAATATATTTTCCAAGTTGTCTGGTTCGGCAGCTATGGAAGCGCAAGATCGTAGACATTCCTTCCTTAAATTCATCGAATGTTGGTTATTTTTGGTAAAACTACATTGCCAGGAGTATTATGAGATTAAGCTTGCATTTTGTCAATATTTTTACTAAAACATGTTAACTAACGAAGATTTCAATCGTTTTCTGTGATATTATAGTTTCAGAATAGTTATGAAAATTGTAATGACTTCGATTAATCAATACTTTGGCTCTTTTTTAACATTCATTTATTGTGAAGTGACTACTCCCTTTCATTTCTATTTATGTTTTTCGAAAGATTTTCTAATTTTGACTGACGTTACAAAAATTTTTATTCGACTAGTTGATTTGTAGTTGAATTCATATATTGAATTATGAATGGTTCTATCAAAATTAACCCCATTTAAATGATTTTGATTCAATTATTCGCTAATCAAACATTTTGGAGAGACAAAATTCAGAATAATAATAAAATAAATAGTTAGTGTTTCTGAAATATTTCGGGACCAATTCAGAATCAATGTATCAAAATATAAAACAAAGTATTGATATATTAACTTATTCATCAGCGAGATGAAACATGATTTTTTCTATTACTTCTATATTCCGCAATATACGTTTCACTATAGTGTTGAAACAATAAGCAACCCTTGATAATTTTTAAATAAAAATAAGTAATTTTCAAAATAAAGGAATGTGAATGATACTTAAGCTTGATATTTTTGATCTAATGATTATTTCTTGTACTGAACATATAAAATTACGAGAACATATGAAAAATATTTACGTGCACCCCCATGAATGAAACCACGATACTCCATTGGTGATCAGACAAATGAGCAATAAATACGTGTTAGCATCTAAACCCAAGCGCATTAAGAATACGTCTAGTTTCTTCGTTAATGAAACTTAATAATGGGCTCTAATGATCATCCGATTTAACATTTCAATGTTGACCCAAATAAACGACACATGTTACCTTTTTTCGAACGCGAATTGATACTCTTTCGTCTATCTACAGATGATTTGCTATTCTTTTATCCATCAAGCGCTCAATTTTTTACATTTTTTTTATATCTTAATATGAATCTGATCATTCTAATGAGGAAAACACAAAGCGAATAATTTATATATTGATGCTAGGAAATAGAAAGATAAGTGTTTAACTAGAATATTTATCAATGGAAATTTTGTTGAAACTTCTGTTATTTATTGATTTAATGCATTTTATATATGCTTTTTTCAATCAACTATTTCATTTAATCTGTCCAGTTTGAATAACACCATATATTCGATTTTGTATCTTATTCAGAAATAAAAGGACGTTGATAATGATAGGATTTTAATTTTTAATAGAATAAAAATTATTTTACGTTTTCATTTAAAATAATTCGAACCGTTTTTATATTTCACAATTTATTCAGAATCCTGCCACGTGTTTCGGTCTTTCCACCATCTTCAAATGAGTACAAAAAGGAACTCAACTCAAAATTGAGAAAGGTTCTATTTATTACATTTCGGACATCTGTGTATTTTTATAGCGCATGGAAATACCTGGAAGCTTAAAAATTGCAAAAGGTTCTATTTATTACACTTCGGACATCTGTCCATTTTTATGGCGCATGGAAATAACAGCATCCAATATAGGGGTTTTGCCGAAAAAATGAATAGACATCCTATGTTCTTTGATTCTATAGTGTAAACATTGGCCTGTCTGTCCTATATATGTAGCATTACAATCCTTACAAATAATTTGATAAATCCCCGATTCGGAAAAGTTACAGTTTCTTTCCTTATTGTTCGCCAAAATCTTAGATAAATTATTTCTATTTACTGCTAAAGAATTAATTCCCATTTTATGAAGACCAGTAGAAATCCTACTGCTGAAACCTTTTATATAAGCTATTGATTTATCAGATTATTTGTGAGGATTTTAATGCTACATATATAGGACAGATAGGCCGATGTTTACAGCATAGAAACAAAGAACATATAATGTCTATTTTGAAAAACCGGAAATCTACCGGTTTTGCAGAACATTGTATAGAAAACAATCATTTTCTTAATGGAAAGATGTCACTTTAATATATGTTAACAAGGGTAAATTGATGGGCTATTTGGAGATTCTTTCAATCAAAAAATCCGTTGGGGAAAAGATGAATTTAACAAGTTCCCAAATTCTATTCGGCAACACCCCTATATTGGATGCTGTTATTTCCATGCGCCATAAAAATACACGGATGTCCGAAGTGTAATAAATAAAACCTTTTTCAATTTTTAAGCTCCCACTTATTTCCATGCGCTATAAAATTACGCAGATGTCCTAAGTGTGATAAATAAAACCTTTTTCAATTTTAAGTTTAGTTCCTTTTTGTTCTCCTCTGACGATGGTCTTAAGACCGAAACACGTGTCAGGATTTTGAAGAAACTGTGAAACGTTAAAATTGTGTGAATTATTTTCAATAAAATTAAAATAATAAGAAGCGGTAGAGATATACAGTTCAACTTCACATTTAAAAGATAAAATCAAATAACAATAAATAAACTTACTCATACGACCTTATGGACTCTCTGTTTGAATCACAAAATAATTTGAAGAACTTCTCCAAATTCTCGTATGGGTAAGTTTATTTATTGTTGTTTGATTTTATCTTTTGTATGTGAAGTTGAACTGACCTTATCTAAATTCTAATTGTTTTTGAGGATGGACTTCATGTTTTGAGAGTTTTTGAAGTAACTAATTTCAATATTCAAATATATTACAAGCATGCGCACCTGTATGTGCTTTTTTGGAATTAAAATTGTAGGAGGCTAACAGATTAAATCTGTTTTGATATTCATAGATTAAATAAAATTGTTATGATGTTTCACCTAGTGCCAACCGCAAACTCCATTCATGATTTTACGTTTAATTCAATTTTTGCGTTATTTGAAATTTGAATCAGGGCAGATATAGCTCACACGTATACTACGGCTACGTTGGCAGTGACGCACTTGATCGCTTCAATTTTTGGCCACTCTGTTAAAATTTCGGCCAATGGCTTGACGAATATTGTCTTTCAAGTCTGGCTTGTTGGCATAGACTTGCGCTTTCACATAGACTCAAATGCAATAATCCAGAGGTGTCAAATCACATGACTGGCGGCCAATTTACAAATCCTTGTCATGACCTTTTCCCCAGACAAGCAAGCGTATCATCAGATCTATGGAATCGTGAATTCTACCAGTAAGTGTATTGGCATGTGAGCATAGCTTTTTTACCAAGTGACTATTAGGAATCTCCACGATCTGCTCCGAGAAGCAGAAAGTGTAATAAGACTTACGCCTTATCATCGCGCTTGCGAGAACCACTATGAAGAGCTGAACCCACCAGCTTCCAGTTTCGGCTTCAGTTCGAGAACCTATACCGTGACTGGTAGCAGCGAAGCACTATTCAACCTCTATTGGCTCTGCGTGGTTAGTACTCGTGTTGTTTGGGACGCAACTCACACCTCGAAGGGGCTTCTTATCCAACAACCCGAACGCAGTCCCGTGAACTAAAATAGTCACAAGATTGATGCCTCAATTGATCCTGGTGCGATCACCGTCAACATGGCCTATACGTCATGACCCACGAACCCATGTGAAGTCTCTCAATTGATCCTGGCTTCAAGTACCAACGGTCTAGCCGTATCCGAGATCCACAAACCCCAGGAACGTCTCGCAATCGATCCTAGTTCAGTACGAGGCCGGTGGAACCGTCAAGACCCACTTAACCCTGAGGCATTTCTTGAGATATCCTGAACATGGGTTGCTGCGAACAGAAAGAAGGAATACTCTCCTAGTCCAGCAGGTGGGTCAACCACTGCCCTCTCGAGTCCAACATAAATTGGGTGGCCAGGTCGTACGAATACTTCCTGAGGGCATGCACCCTCCTGAGGTAACGCAGTATATAATGTAGTATGCTACATAACCACTCTGCCATTGGAAAGAAAAATCCGGAAATTTACTGCCATAGGGTAGAGTGCGTTAGTTTTAAGAGGGAGGCCCTGTGGTGCGAAGGACTCCCCTGTCACTGAGTTGAACAACGTGGCTCAGCCACCCATTCCACCTTTCCTAGGGCCCCATTCGATCGACTTTCCACCACACGGTTCCAGTGACTGGTGCGAATGGCATTATTTAAGGCATCTAGACTTAACCCTTCATTTCAGCGGGATGAAACTAGGGTCCTAGACCTGACAAGCGCCCCCAGTGCGTCAAGCTATAATGCCATGGAGGGCCGATCTACGGAATGTAAGATCATCTTGTTGAAACCACATCTATTCAGTGTTGATGTTTTCAAGTTCTATCCATGGAAATTCGAGTCATAAAGCGATAGCCATTCACGTTTACGGTTGTTCCTCCCTCATTTCGGAAGAAGTAAGGTCAGACGCCGCCAAGCCATAATCCTCACCACACAGTGGTTTTTTTGCGATGCAGCGGAATTTAGTGTGACAATTTTGAGTTGTCTTCGCACCAATAAAAGCAATTTTGCTTTGTAGCAAAGTCATTCAATCGAAAATGTGCCTCGTTTAGAAAGATGATATTTTGCGAAATCAATATCGTGTTTCAAGTACTCAAGGGTTCAGTTAGTGAATTCTCGAAGCCATATTTTTTGGCTTTAGGTCAGAAGTCAAAACCTTTTCTAAGAATGCAATTCCAAATCCTCACACAATATTGTCCTGGTTGACATCTGAGAAAGCTCCAGTTGTTAATGTCGTCCTAAAATCGTCGACAATACTGGGTGATGCACCTGCAATGTTTTCCAAACTCCGCAAATTTCATCGTCTTTTTGGTGGCTTATTGTCTTGTGAAGCTAAATCACGTTCAAACTTTTTCACAATACGTCGTACTATCTGCACAGATTAACGATAACGGTGGCCCAATCATTGAGTGAATAAACGATGAGTAACCACAACTGAGCTACCACTTTGGTGGTAGTTTTTATTATTTTAATCTGATCGAAAAGTCTTTAATGTTGCATAATAAAACTACATAATAAATAAAATATAGTGGCACCTGGTAATCAAGAAAAATATATTGAATACCGAGAAATCTCTATTTGAAAAACTATTACCCATACTGAAATACCTTTTATATGTTCAAAATTTATTGGCCTACTCTTGTATACGAAAAACATTGTTGTCCAAGCCACAAACGCTAGAGTTCACGAGTAGATGAATGTTTTCTTCAACATAATTGGTTGCTGCCACGTCATATTGGGTGTTTTTTAGAGTGATATAATATAACTTTCAACAGAGATAACTGTGATTTGACAGAAGGTAGAAGCCATGTTATTTGGACATTTCTGTTCAGTAAGCATTGAAAAATTATCATGGAAAGACTCACGCCGCAACAACGTTAACAAATTGTTGAAATTTATTTTCATAATCAGTATTCTATTCTACAAACTTATAGAGCACTTCGTGAAATTTATGGTATACATAATCGTCCATCAGAGCAACTTATTCGTCGAACTATCGATAGATTCCGGACAATATTTTCTCTACTCGATGCAACAACAACAAGACAAAGAACTGTACGTACAGAAGAAAATATCACTGCTGTAAGTCAAAGTATTGATGATGATCCAGATTTGTCTATTCGTCGACGTTCACAACAAGTTCGACACTGTGCATCCACCACATGGAAAATTTTGCGTAAAGATTTTGGTCTACATCCATACAAGATCCAACTGGTTCAAGAACTACAGCTACTTGACCATAATAAGCGTCTTTTGTTTGCTGATTGGGGCTTAGAACAGCTTGAAGTTGATCCACATTTTAATCGTAAAATTGTGTTTAGTAATGAAGCTCATTTCTGGTTTAAAGGCTATGTAAACAAGCAAAATTGCCCTATATGGAGTGAAAACAATCCTCAAGAAGTTCTGCAGGTTCCATTGCATCCTGGAAAATACACTGTATGGTTTTCTTTACACGCTGGAAGCATCATCGGTCCATATTTCTTTAAAAAGGATGCTGGAGCTAATGTTACAGTGAATGATGCTTGTTACAGATCGATGATCAATGATTATTTGTTTCAAAATTTGAATGGCATCGAACCAGAAATGTTATGGTTCCAACAAGATGGTGCTACACCTTATGTTGCTACCGTAACAATTGATTTATTGGAAGAAAGATTTGGCGATAACATTATTTCGAGAAATGGTCCAATTAATTGGACTCCAAGATCATGCGCTATAACTCCACTGTATTATTTTCGTTGAGGTTATGTCAAGTCATTGGTTTATGCTGATAAACCAGAAACAATGGACGCTTTGGAAGCCAACATAACTCGTATTATTGATGAAATTAGGCCTGAATTACTCGAAAAAGTGGTCCAAAATTGGTCTGGTCGAATGCGGTTCCTCAGAGCTGGTCGTGGTGGACATACGCCGGAAATTAGTTTTAAAACATAAATGTGATAATATTATCTTTTAATAAAAAAAATGGCTCCAATCTCAAATTAAATGTGTTTTATTTCAATTTTAAGTTCTATCACTCCAAAAAACACCCGATACAAACAGACAAAAATGCCGGCAAAATGTTAACATTAAAGGAAAGCCAATTGAAGATACAAGGGACGATGGAAATCAAATTTGGTATTGAAATGTATAACAAAGAAACAAAGATTTATGTCAAATTTAGTGAGGATCAGCAGTCTAAGCAGGCAACTGGTGGTGAAAAAAATTCTGAACTAGAAGATCTAGAGACTTGAAATTGCCAGAGTAAGTTATGAGTCTAATTATTTTAGTTGTATTCAAAACCGGACGCAATCGGCTCTATGGTTCCAGATACACTTTCGTTTGAAATCTTGTTTTTCGAATATTTTCGAAATTAAAAATACCATCGAATTCAAATTCAATATTTTGAAGTCAAATATCGACACAAAGGCTCGTGCAGCATTTCGTGAAGATAAATTTCGGGAATTTTTTTATTTTTCAAATCTGGAAAATAGACTCTTAAAACCTGAAACCTGAAAATATCCTATGAGGAAATGATTTGAAGTAAAACACTTTATTTCCGCTTATTTTTATTTTTCAACGACAATTGTTTCGTCAATTACATATTGACTTCGTCAGGTGAATATGGTAACTCACTTGACGAAGTCAATATGTAATTGACGAAACAATTTTCGTTGAAAAATGAAAATAAGCTGAAATAAAGTGTTTTACTTCAAATCATTTACGATGAATTTTCGTCAAGTAGAGACCAAAATAATCAAGAATCCTATGAGGAAATTGACAAATTCTTATAGCCAGATGCTGAAAAGTTCATTCTTTGATATTTCGAATTACTGTTCGAAACACTCAGTGTTATCGATTTTGGCAAAAAATATGGAAAGTATATGAAGTTTTATTGAATATATTTTGCCAATATCTCTAGGCAATTATGCAGATTGAAAAAAAAAGTATCTCTACATGTATTTCATTTTTATGAAATTATCCGTTTCTTCAGAACTGTTCGAAAATTGCACAAAATGAGGTTGAGTCGATTTTTGGATGACAGAACACAGAATACGGTGTCTTTATCCATCAGATGTATAATAGTTTCTTCAAAAAGTAATTCACAGATCAGAACTTTCATGGAAAATGAACAAGTGTCAGAAGCTTTCGACTTGAATATTTTTTTGGGAAAAACATGAAATTAGATCTAGAAAATTTAATTTTTTTTCGGTATGCCATGTTTGAATTTATTTCATGATAATTATTCATCAGTACCTTATCTATCTTTAACCGAAATTCTTGTAGGTTCCTGTTTGAATATAAACCTTCACCACTAAATTGAAGATTTCGTGAAGCGAATTCAATGTAAGAATCAAACAACTACTGCTTTGTAAAACAACTATTATATTCGAAGGAATATGAAAAAATTTTGAATCATACTATTCAATATATTATTCAAAGCAAAAGTTCAGTTTTTCTTGTAAGATTTTCAGATGCTTCCTATGAATCCATTATGTCCTAGTTAAGAATACCAGTTACCATGAGCATCTCGATCTCGTAAATGTATTCAATAAAGTGATTGCTTCAATGTTCACTACTAATTGCTAATTTGAATATAGATTTGTAGAAAATACAAGTACCAGGTTTGCTTCTCATCATGAATTAACGGATGGATTGAAACTTTGAAAGAATATTCGAAGCACAACGTTTCAAAGATGAAAATTCCGCGGTAAACATAAACAGAAAATTTTCCTTGACAGAAGTAAATCCGATAAATTTTCCGATATATGTTTAAATGAACAATTACCTTTCTACACATGTTCCTGCCATCTAGTCAACTTTACCCCAGTATAATGTGTCCCACCGAAAACTGTCACTTGAAAATATCTTTTAGACGATAATCGTTACAAAAATTCGAGAAAAGAACTGACGCGAACTCAGGAGCTTTGCACAAAAATGAGAAACTTGTTCTAACTATTCAAAATAACGTACTTCTCAAGTCTTCCGAATTCCTTCGGCTTTAGCCACCCTTACTTCGAAATCTTAAATGATCATATGATAACTTGTTTGAAATGGCTTTCAATTAACTGAACAATTAATTCAAAAAATTATAAAGATTTGAATATAACTAATAAATTGAAACTGAAGAGAAGTAAGAATTCGAGAACTTGAAAAAAATTGAAGGAAAAATAAAGTTTGAATATTTTATTGTAGAATGTATTTTTAGATAAGTTTAGATGTATGCTTTTATTTGGCAAATTTTTCGTAATTTGTTAGTTCATTGGAAATACGAACAGAAATATGTTTACAAAACTAGAATCCCTTTCGAATTAAGGTTTAATGGAAATGTTATTGAATAACTGATATAATCTGGTGTTAATCAGGATGAATCGACGACGTAAAAATAGTTTGAATATTATAAAACTTTCACATTTCACTCTGAAATTTAAAAAACCATAAATTTTCACCAAATATGAATAAAAGTATATATTATTAAAACTAACGCTAGAAAAACAATCACTTTTCTTTTTATGACACTGTATACATACATCTATATGTTGATTTATTCATTTGTGTAAAAATCCATATGATAGAATACTCAATCGAATATATAAGCTTTTATACGTAATTCACGATTATTCTCAATCTTCAGACGGCTCTGACATTTTGAATTGAATATCATAACAAGATAGGAAACCTACCAAATCTATAAAATTCGGAACAAAAACCAACATAATAAGCTGGTAAACATGTGTAAACATTGAAGTTAAAGAACAAAATTTTATTTTGAGGTGGTCAACAGATATGTCACAAAAACATCTGAATTCTTCTTCATAATAATCCACGTAAATTTGAATTCTTCTTCATAATCTCTAAACGTTCTCACAAAATGAATAAAATGAGTCAGAAAACGATTCCACACTCTGGAATGAAATAAGAAATTACTTTGTTTTCTATCACTTTTAATTATAACTGATATACAGTGACTCGAGTTTCGTAGTGTTTACTACATTTTCAAACTGAATGAACAAATTAGATCTCAACTATTATATATGCTGATTGTAGGCTTCGGCAGAGCTTCGAACAGAGGGGTTTTCCAAAGTTCCGTCTATTCGTTAAGTAGGTTTATTATTGGTACATGCCTCTTATATTTTTCAATTTCTATGGATTCTAGGATGTCAAGTTTTTCCCCTTTCGCTTCCACGTACAAGATAACAAGGTTGTTCAATTCTGGGAACGTGTGATCTGTATTGAAGAAATGGTTCGCAAAATTGGAATTATTCTTCCGGTTCCTAAAAGCAGATTGATGCTCTTTGTACCTTTTATGGAAAGGTCGGCCCGTTTGTCCTATATACACACTATTACACTCTTGACAACTTAATTTATAGACTCCAGAATTATTCAGTTGGTTCTCTTTGTCTTTCGGATTAAAAAAGAGATTAGAAATTTTATGGGAGGGTGTGAAAGCTGTTACTATGTTAGTTTTTGACAAAATTTGAGCTATTTTTTGTGAAATTGGTCCAAAATATGTTAGTTTTATGAATTTATTGTTATTATGATCTGATTTGGAGATGGGGTAAATTTGTTTACGAATTAGTTGCTTTTGTTTTTTGTTTATGATGAAATTTATAGTTTTGGTTTCGAACTGATTTTTTGTGGCTATTTGTCTGATTGTATTCAATTCCCTCTTTAACGTAATATTATCTAAAGGAATTGAAAATGCTCTATGTACCATTGATCTATAAGCAGCTAGTTTATGATTGATCGGATGGTTTGAAAAATTTGGTATTGTTGTATCAGTTGATGTGGGTTTTCTATATTTATCAAAGGAAATTTTATTACTGTTAATTAAAGTTATGTCCAGAAAATTTATTTTATTATTAAATTGTGTTTACATGGTGAATTTGACCTTATTGTGCAAACTATTAAGATATTCTAATGTTTCATTCAATTCTGAATGTGTTCCGCAGAAGCAAGCCAATATATCGTCTACACAAATGATTATAGTCGTCAGACCATTCGCACGTATATTTCAAGTGCTCCGTTAAAAGTTGATAAAAAAGTGGTATAAAGTCAAAACTATAATTCAGTATTTGACAGGAGTGCATGTGACCTGCTCACAAATATCATACCCAAAGTGCAAGTACATATTTCAATTCTAAGGTGCAATAAAATCGAATTTTGATCACAACTAGCAGAGAACCGTGCTACATAAAGAAATAAATTCAAGGTGAGACGCTGATAAGAGTCCGAACTTCACTGAGTTTTTGTTCCAATTCACCGAGATACGGATCAGCCGATTATATTCTTTTTGTGGAAGCAAAAACAAAGGTACAATGGACTCGGCTTGCGAAATATGTAATATGAAGATCACAAATATAAGGAAAGAGTCAAAATGCAAAAGTGAGAATTGTAGTAGAGCAAGTCATATAAACTGTGCCAAAAAAGTATGTACAAAATATGAGGATTGGATGTGCAAGGAATGTAACCCTTCTATTGCTGACTTATTGAAAGCAATAAAAACTATGTCAGGGCAAATAAACAATATTGAACATACAACGGAAAGTTGTAATGACAAAATCGAGGAAAATAATGGACTAATAAGAGCACAAGCTGAACAAATCAAAGAGTGTATGCAAAAGATCGAACACTTAGAAACAGAATGCGTATATCTCAGAAAGGAAAATGACGAGCTCAAGAGAGAACTAAATTTGCAAGAACAAAAGTCGAAACTAAACACGGTAGAAGTTGTTGGGGTTCCTGAAATTAAGGAAGAAAATGTAGAAACTACTGTAACGAATATTTGCAAGGCACTGAACGTAAAAGTCGATTCGAAAGAAATTGACTTCTGTTATCGCGCGGAAAAAAGAGGTAATAAAGGTGAACCTAAAACAATCTTCCTGAGGTTTCTGTCCAGGATGAAAAAGGAAGAGTTCATGAAAGCAAGAAGAGTTAAACGATCATTGAGCATTGGAGACGTCTATTCGAATATCAAAAGAGCCGAAGCCAAACTGCCAATTTATATGAATGAAGCGCTTACCGGACAAAACAAGACTTCGTTTGGCAAATGCAGAGAATTCAAAAAGAAGAACGAAGTAAGATTTTTATGGGTGAGGAATGGTAACATTTTTATGAGGCAGTCCGGGAACTCACGTATATTTTTGATAAAATCTGAATCAAACTTAAACGATGTGCATTAACCATATTTACAAAAAATTGAATGTTTTTTATCAAAATGTGCAAGGATTGAATTCGAAAATCAACGAGTTTATTCTGAGTTTGAGTGCTGCAAACTATGATGTTATTATATTAACTGAAACCTGGCTGTCCTCCAGTGTTTTTGACGGGGAACTCTTTGGTGATAGTGATTACATGGTGATTAGGAGAGACAGAAATTTTGGTGACACGGGAAAGAAGAAAGGAGGAGGAACACTAATAGCCGTAAGGAAAGATTGTGAATGTCAACAATTATTATATTCCTGTAATGATATTAATGTTGAGGATTTGTGGGTTGAGCTGAATTTTTATGGTAACAATATTTTCATTTATGCATTGTATGTACCCGACAATATGAATTTACAAACCTATGAGCATATTTTCGGCAACATAGAGAATAGATTACTGGGCTCAACTGATATTTTTTGTTGGTGGGAGATTTTAACATTCCGGGAGTAGTAAACATAGGCAACAAAGAGAGATTATCCTCAATTGAACAAAGATATCTGAATTGTATAAATTTAATTAACGCTGTGCAGTACAATAATGTGCCAAACGGGCTAAATAGATAACTTGTTTTAAGTGATTGTTCGATCTGTTTGGGAAAATGTGACACACCACTTGTGGAAGAGAATGAACACCATCCATCATTATTTTTTTACTTGAAAGTGAACCCTAGAAATCAAAATAACCAACCAAATAAGAAGTTCAACCCTAAATTCAATTATAGAAAAGCTGACTTCACAAAATTTTATGATATCTTGAAGGAAGTATGTTGGGATGAGTTACAAAGCAACAATATGGATATAAATTCTGTAGTACAAAAGTTTTATGATATTCCTTAAAGAATCTTACAGGAGTGCGTACCTTTGGCAAAAAAACTTTAAAAAATGTACCCACCGTGGTTTACAAGGGAAATAATGAGGGATTTAAAAAGGAAAGATGAATTTCGTAAAAAATTTAAAAAATTTAACAATATTTTGGATTATCAAAATTTTATATATTTGAGAACAAAAACAAAACAGGAAATAAAAAATGCTCATAGGGTTTATCTGCAACAAATCAAAAACAGCATATCTAGTGACTCTCAAAATTTTTGGTCATATGTTGCAAAAAATAAATCAATCTCAAGTTCTTCGACCGAAACCATGGTGTACAGGGGGAAACAATAAAGGGACATCAGAATATTGCAGGAGCTTTTGCAGATAATTTCTTAAATGTATATTCAAAAAATCAAGTGGATTATAACACAGAAAATCTTGAGGGAACTTTTTTAACGAACTCCTTTTTAGATATAGATTCTGTAAATGATGAAGATATTCTAAGAGCCGCAAAAAAACCTAAGCCAAAAAAATCTTGTGGCCCAGATATGATACCCTCTTATATAGTTAAAGGATGCATACAACTCTTGATCAAGCCCCTCAAAATAATATATAATCTAATTTTGCAAACCAGTATTTACCCTAGATTATGGAAATGCTCAAAAGTAGCCCAATGTTTAAAAATTGCATAAGGGAAGATATACAAAACTATCGGCCAGTAGCACTGATTTGTGCACCCAGTAAGCTTTTCGAATCGATCATTCATGAAAAAATTTGAAATCACGTTTATCCATGTCTAAGCGAAAAGCAACATGGTTTCTTACCTGAGAGGTCCAGGATGACTAACCTAACATGTTTTGTACAAGAGGCAAATCGAGCTGTCGAAAATAATAATCAACTAGATATTGTTTTCACAGATTTCAGCAAAGCCTTTGACAGGGTTGGTCACGAGGTTATGTTAAAAAAACTATACGCTTTTGGTCTTTCAGATCGATTATTGAAGCTGTCAGCATCGTATCTTATGGACAGGAAGCAGTATGTAGTTTATAAGGGAGGGGAATCAGGGGATTTTTTTAAAAGATCTGGTGTACCCCAAGGGTCCAATCTAGGACCTTTATTCTTCCTGTAACTAATAGACGATCTGTCAGAAGTAGTTCAGGACTCGCAATGTGCACTATTCGCGGACGATTTTAAATTATTCAAGGAAATCAAAAGTCAAGAAGATGTGATTCTGCTACAAAATGACGTAGATAGAGTTTACGAGTGGTTCCTGGCAAATCGCCTCTCATTTAATGTTGACAAATGCTTTAGTATGTCAATTACTAGGAAAAAAAAACGAAATGATTTTCGGTATAAGATAAATAATGAAAATTTGGCCAAGAAGACTGAATGTAAGGATTTGGGAGTTACGCTGGATGAAAAACTCAACTTTGAGCAACATGTGACAGACATTGTAAACAGAGCATATAGAATGCTTGGATTCATTTTTAGGAACTCATTCAAATTCACAAAAATATCCACGTTACTAACACTTTATAATGCATTTGTGCGTAGTATTCTGGAATATGATGCCATAATATGGTCTCCCTATTATGCAATTCATAAAAATGAAATTGAAAAGGTACAGAAAAAATTCCTAAGATTTCTATACTACAAAAAACATGGAGAGTATATTTTTAATCTCAGTTATCAAACTTCCTTAAATGAGTTTAAATTCACAACTCTAGAATTTAGAAGAAAAGTTGCTCTTCTATTGTTTCTCTTTAAGCTACTGCATAATGAAGTAGATAATCCAGAATTGTTGTCACAAATTTGCCTGAACTGTAGTACATATTTCAATAATAGAAGAAGAGATATATTCGTTCTGCCTAAACCTCGAACCAACCTAGGTTTAAATTCCCCACTATACAATATGTGTTCTCTAGCAAATTGTTTGAGGAATATAGATTTCTATATTAAATGTAATGTAAAAACATTTAGAAAAAAATTGAAATTGGGATGTCATCCTTACAAGTAAATGCGAATTGTAACTGAAAACCAATTTGAATGAAAAAGGTCCATTTGTCGTTGTCAACTAAATGTGTCTCTCAATTTGATTTTGATTCGGGTCATTTGGAGTAGATTTAGTTAGTTAGTTAGTTTGAGGTATTGTGTTATTTTGAGAATGGTGATTTACTTAGTTTTTAATATTGTAATCGATTATTGGAACTGCCTGTTCTGTAGATTACTTAATAAATAAAATAAAATGAAATAAAATAAAACATACCTGTACCAAAAAGTGATATGCTTTGAGTGTGTGGATTTTAAAATTTTTCTTTCAAAACAGGACAAAAAGATTTCAGCGAGTACTGGGCTGAGAGGTGAACCCATAGCAAGTCCATCTTTCTGTTTATAGAATTTACTATTGTATTGAAAGTAATTTTCTTCCACGCAAAGTTCGAAAAGGGTTAAAATTTCGTTTTTTATCACAGGATTGATGTTATTTTTTGTTAGGATATTAAATTAAATGAAACATTAGAATATCTTAATAGTTTGCACAATAAGGTCAAATTCACCATGAAAACACAATTTAATAATGGAATAAATTTTCTGGACATAACTTTAATTAACAGTAATAATGAAATTTCCTTTGATATATATAGAAAACCCACATCAACTGATACAACAATACCAAATTTTTCAAACCATCCGATCAATCATAAACTAGCTGCTTATAGATCAATGGTACATAGAGCATTTTCAATTCCTTTAGATAGTATTACGTTAAAGAGGGAATTGAATACAATCAGACAAATAGCTACAAAAAATCAGTTCGAAAACAAAACTATAAATTCCATCATAAACAAAAAACAAAAGCAACTAATTCGTAAACAAATTTACCCCATCTCCAAATCAGATCATAATAACAATAAATTCATAAAACTAACATATTTTGGACCAATTTCACAAAAAATAGCTCAAATTTTGTCAAAAACTAACATAGTAACAGCTTTCACACCCTCCCATAAAATTTCTAATCTCTTTTTTAATCCGAAAGACAAAGAGAACCAACTGAATAATTCTGGAGTCTATAAATCAAGTTGTCAAGAGTGTAATAGTGTGTATATAGGACAAACGGGCCGACCTTTCCATAAAAGGTACAAAGAGCATCAATCTGCTTTTAGGAACCGGAAGAATAATTCCAATTTTGCGAACCATTTCTTCAATACAGATCACACGTTCCCAGAATTGAACAACCTTGTTATCTTGTACGTGGAAGCGAAAGGGAAAAAACTTGACATCCTGGAATCCATAGAAATTGAAAAATATAAGAGGCACGTACCAATAATAAACCTACTTAACGAATAGACAGAACTTTGGAAAACCCCTCTCTTCGAAGCTCTGCCGAAGCCTACAATCAGCATATATAATAGTTGAGATCTTATTTGTTCATTCAGTTTGAAAATGTAGTAAACACTACGAAATTTTCGTCACTGTATATTATAATTAAAAGTGATAGAAAACAAAGTAATTCCTTATTTCATTCCATTAAAATGAACTATCACAAAGTAACGGACTACTCCATCCAATATTTGATTCCACACTCATTCAAATGATTACTTAAATTTCGAATATACTTGATGAAATTTGGTTTGTAATCGAAAGTGACTTTTCGGCACTGATCACGTTTCGAAAGAAAATTTTTGGGATTATTCCTTCCAGCTTCAGCATGGGGATTGTCGCTCCTGGATTGAATATATCTTGCTTTTCTAGTCAACTTTACATTAACTTCCAGCCAAGATTCCTGAATATCCTTTCATTGCTTAAGGAGGATCATATTTCCATATCCATTGCTGGGGGACTGCAATGACAGGGTAGATTTTTTACATCAGTTCAATAAAATTTTTATTGACGAATATTATATTTTGACCAACTTTGTTTTGAAAATCTGAGCAAAACAAGCAAATGCACCATTTGGCAACGTTTTTAATCATTTGAAATTATTCTGAATATAATCAATTTGTTTTCAAGATTATAGGTTAATATGAAAACCGAAAATCGCTCATATCTCCAATTTGGCTCATTTGCGAACCCATGTTTATAGGAAATTTTTTACTTATTTTGAGGTCTGTGATCCGCTCCCAAAATATTGAAACTTTGTTTCTCAACACCAAGTATATATTATGCTAAATTAATTTATTTTTCAAAAAAAAAATATCTAGATGAGTGAACTAATATCAAAAATCAGAGAAACATTTACCATTTATATTAAAAAATATATATTAGATTAATATAAAATTAATAGTAGTATAACTAGTAAAAATGTAAAAGTTTGATTTAGTTTTCCTAGCTTAAAGCCTCTAGATTACGAGGAGAAGTAGCAAGGATAAAATTAAAGTAAAGGACTCTTATTTTTTTGCTGTTCCACAATCTTCTCCAGTTGTGGTTTTATTGGGAAGAATTTTGAATGAATATTGATCGACAGTGTTTACTACCGTTTCGTTCTCTGGCTTCTTCATCTGTTTTATTGATAAGCAATTGTCTAAAGTATATTAATAATGGAGAAGACTAGCCCCCAGTTGAGAACTGATGGAGTTTCTGAATAGTGAATTTACCTTAGAGACCAATATTTACAAGGAAGAAATTTTGAAAATAAGAGAAATTGAATAGCAAGGATTCATTCATGCGAAGCACGGCTCGTTAAAGTGGAGGGTAAAACTGTGGAGATTAAATGGAGTGCCAGAATGAATAATAAAATTATTATGGGATTGAAATTAAGCGATTCCAGTTTGGTGAATTCTACTACCTCCCAACTAAACTTTCTGTTTAATATCAACTTGGTCGAGGCGCAGTTGAATAATATATAGAAACAGAGTAAATGAGTGATCAAATCTGTAATAGAAGTAGCATTCCTAACTTTCCTAGCAACATCAGAGGTAATTAATAGTCTACAGAAATTGAAGGATACCAGTGTATATCTGAACAAGGATCTCTGTGAAGAATATCGTAGTGACTTCAATTTACTCAGGCAAAAACTAAACTTAACCAAAGCCAGTAACTATAAAGCATACATACCATCAAGGTGCTTATTTTTGAATGATAAAAAAAATTCTATATTTAACAAGTGAAGAAAATATCTACTTTGGATCAATTTGCTCAAACTGTTGAAGTCGGCGCAGGAATCAGAATCGCATTTTGGTACATTCACTATTTGTGCTCCTAATAGTCCAATACTTATTGCCTGTTACAAACAGATTCTAACTGAGCAGGATCATCCACTGGTTGAAACTAAACACAGCTAACCAAGGATAATTTTTCTATTAACCAAGTTTCAAATAAGACGAAGGACTTGAAGGAGTTGGGAAGTACAGTCTTCAATCTCTTCGAGAGGTATCAGAGGAGAACAAAAACTTGGCATCTCCGGAGCAAAGGGACTGCTGAGACTATTTCTAACACCAATTACTTTTTTATTTGTGTTTTGTTTTCTTACAGAACGTATGAAAGTAAACTAAATAATTGAGTGGCAAAGAGGTAGGGTGCATTTCAATCCATTTAACAGTACTCAGTGAACAGTACTTACCTGACTAGATTGATGTAAAATTGGTTAATTTTTTTTCTTGGATTGTAGTAATAAGGTTCACCTAGCAAATTATCAATCATGTACAGACTTGAGCGACTCACATTTATTGCTCTATTTATTTAATAATAATAAAGTATTATGTGTACCATTATCATAAAGCATTTCCGTTACATAGGTAGTGAGTTGAGTTTAATAATTCAAAGGTGCAGTGTTACAATAACGGCCGCACTAAAAAGAAATATTTGAGTCAGACGGTGTCTCTTGAAGCTGTTCTTCATAGATGACCCAGTGGACATTATGACATAAGCATAGGAATTTCGATACTCAGTTTGCATCCCAACTGAACATCAATTGATGGAAGCTATTCGCTCCAAAGCAGTAAAGAGAGATAGTGCAGATCTTGTGATCTGAAATTAGATTGATATAACATATAATATTATTTTGCAGAAAAATGCTTTATTCAGAATAACGATTTATTTTCCATTTAGTACAAACAAATATGAATTTTATACAATTAAATCTTGAAGACCGGTTACATGTCACATTCAATCTCGAAATATGCATTGGAAATATTAGAATATTTTATTATGAATGAATTTTCCATATATCTACATCTATATTGTTTCGAAATTTTCTAAACATTTTGTTGAATGGTATATCGATTAATTCGATAACACAAGAAGAGTTGGTGTTCAAATCTAAATATTCAATTATACTTGAAATTAAATCATGCACACCTTATTCTAATCCTAAGAATGTTCGGCCCATCAAATAACTCAAAATATCATATTGTAGTACTGTCTATTAAGGGGAGGATGAGCCCCCACTTTTTGTGTATTTAAACCAAGAGTGCCAACAAGCTCTTAGACACTTCTTCGGCCTTCAACTTCAAACAATTATCACAACGAACTTGTAAGTTTTCTCTTTGTTGCTTCAAATTATTTCAAGTTTGTTGTATCGATTATTCTTTTCAATAGATGTTATTCCGGTTCAATATTTTCAGTACCAGTTCCTAATGACGCTTCACATACCTATTAGAACTGTCTTGTTCTTTAGTTAAATTGTTCCTACTGATTTCAGATTGATAAACTACTCATTCCAAAACAATACCAGTTATATTTCTTGTATCTATCTGGTATTTTAACATCTATTCGAATTCTGGAACAAAATCAGCAAGCATAGAATATTTCATATCTCATCTCACATCGTTTCAAAAATTATTTGACAATTCTTCATTCGAATAGGTTTTGGTAGCTTCAGATTTCAGTCAAGGGTAGGCCCACTATTGCAAAATGGTGTATTTATAGCAAAAAGTTTGCAATGTTAATTCATTTGAGGTGGCGACGTGTGCAACACCTTCGGCATTACCCCTAATTCCACACTGCTCTGCTATTGCTTCCCGGATTTTCGCGGAGAGGATGCGTGCGTTTTTGCAATCCTTAATTCACCGTCCTTTCCGGCTTCAAGTAGAGCAGAGAGTGACAGTTCGACTCGGTAACTAGGTCACAGGCGTCATTGACAGGCTTGCACTCCCATTGCCAATCTGAAGAGTTTATGAAATAAAACGCTCACCTCCCGCAATTAGGTCAGATAACGAACTTTCAGCTGCGAGTATCGGTATTCGTCGATATTATGTCAAACCATATTTTTCTTTCAGAGAAGGAAGAAATGCCGTTCATTTTATAACCATGTCACCTTACTTGGAGTTATTGAAGAAATATTTCGAATAATTCTTGATATTCTAGAGAAAATTTGAGATAAATACACCACAATATTCGAGATGTTTTGAATTTCCGCCATAATTATCAATGAGTAATTTGACACAGAATATTCTGAGATTTCAGTCACATTCAGATATAATATAAATATTTTAAAAAATTTCTAAACAATTTTAAAAAATTAGGCTTCTACATATTTAATTCCAAAAGATTATATTCAATAATTATAACTTCTGAAAATAAATTAAAATAATGTCGTATAAGTACCACTTATATCATGACACAAAATAAACATTCATTATAAGACATCCAAATGGTATAACAAAATCCAATAAATAAAAATTATTAACTAAAATCCTATAAATTAAACATTTTGAATAGACAAAATTTTGTTTCTGCTTATCAATCCTATGAAAACCAATATCTTTCAAGAATATCCAACATAATCTTAAGAATTTTATCACAAAACTATCTTACTTAGACTATTCAATATTATTGGATATCTAACCAAGGTACTTTATATAAAAACTCAAGATATGCAAAACATTACTGAAAAACAAGTTTTAAAATCGACTTTGCTCATCAGTATTCAAATATTCATATTCAATAAATATAAAATCATCAATATAAGTGGTACTTATACGACATTATTTTAATTTATTTTCAGAAGTTATAATCATTGAATATAATCTTTTGGAATTAAATATGTAGAAGGCTAATTTTTTAAAATTGTTTAGAAATTTTTTAAAATATTTATATTATTTTATATACCTTCTATCAAGAATGACCTCTATTTACGTTATTTTATTCATAATATATAATTATATGGTTTCCTCAAACATTCATACAGATAGTCCTTGTGTTATAGCAGAGGCCGTTAAATTTGTCTTTCAATCTTCTAGATCAGGTTAAACCACAGAGATATTTCTGTGTGTAGTGAATACCTATTTAAGGTTCTCATTTAAATAGAACTTTTTCTGGAAGGCGAAGGGTGAGTTTGAATATATGTTATTAATTGATTTTATATTTATTGAATATGAATATTTGAATACTGATGAGCAAAGTCGATTTTAAAACTTGTTTTTCAGTAATGTTTTGCATATCTTGAGTTTTTATATAAAGTACCTTGGTTAGATATCCAATAATATTGAATAGTCTAAGTAAGATAGTTTTGTGATAAAATTCTTAAGATTATATTGGATATTCTTGAAAGATATTGGTTTTCATAGGATTGATAAGCAGAAACAAAATTTTGTCTATTCAAAATGTTTAATTTATAGGATTTTAGTTAATAATTTTTATTTATTGGATTTTGTTATACCATTTGGATGTCTTATAATGAATGTTTATTTTGTGTCATGATATAAGTGGTACTTATACGACATTATTTTAATTTATTTTCAGAAGTTATAATCATTGAATATAATCTTTTGGAATTAAATATGTAGAAGGCTAATTTTTTAAAATTGTTTAGAAATTTTTTAAAATATTTATATTATTTTATATACCTTCTATCAAGAATGACCTCTATTTACGTTATTACATTCAGATATTTATATATAATACAATTAAGCATTTTAAATGTACAGACTCCCTAATTAATGAAGCATAATACTTACAACAATGATAATATTGTAATTAAGTGTGTAATTCAATGTCTTGAATATTATTGGTTCTCGAGTTCGAATCAACATAATAACGTACATTAATTTATTGGATTTTTGCCATAAAAACCATGGGCATCCACATAAATCACGATAGAGTGCCTCACACTGAAAAAAAAACAAGCGAATATTATTACGGATATCAAAAATTATAGACTCCATATTGTTATTTTGTTAGTTTTAACGTGGAAAAACAAAAAGTGGAGTCACTGATGTTCGAATAGTGAAGCAAATATGGAATACCAATGTTTTGTATTAACTCTATTTGATATCTCTATTTCAATAGCATCATTTAACAATATTTACATGTATATTTTCTTCGATTATATGACAAATATAATAATAATAATTGCTCTTTATTCCCAATCAAATTCATTAATCTAAAACAGCTATGAAAACGAAATGGTATAGTGTCAAAGATATTGGTACAAATCACATGGGGTACATATAGTCCTATAAATTATATGGTTTCAAATCAATTAAATGTTTGAACAATTTTTTGAGACATTTCATATCAGTAATTATATTCAGCCTGCTTTTGACAAGTCGTAAGATTGTGTCTGAAATGAATATAATCTTCATTCCTCGTTTCTTAGAAGGTCCCTCTGTTTTCATATTTTCCAAATAGATTCCTATTGTTCCTGATGAAGAGTACACATTCTTGAATATAAAGTGCATATATTGTCAATTATTCACTTCTCTTGAAGATACTTCTTCAGGATTCATCATACTTCATGTTGTTAAGTATTCCAATTACTTTTTTCTGTAGAATGAGCAATGGTTTCCTGATCCATAAAATAAAATGCCAAATCTTAGTTTTAACTCAATCATTGCGTGATAAAGCATTTTCAGGTAATTACTATAGATATACCCGCTTATAATTCTCAGACCCTAAATAGATGTTGTAATTTTGTCACATAGACAATTTATATAAAATAGAAAGGCCTTTTCCTTGATAGAAGAATTATAACAAAATTTTAATATTAAAACAAATTGAAATATGTTTATCTTCTACAATTTTAATTTAAAAAAAAATTTTATTCAAAAAACTGTTAGAAATAAATTTATGTCTAACAAGCACCGCTTACATTTAATAGACGTATATAATCAAAACTCAATATATAATGTCAAATGGAATAAATAACCCAACAGATATACGAAAGTAATTAAAATTAATAAATAAATATTTGAAGGAGACAAAATTTTGTTTCTGGTCTTACCGTTAAGAACACCATTTGCCTTTTAAAAACATGAACACACTTAAAGGACTTCTCAAAGAATATAATTCATTCGAAATATTTAATATATTTAAATAGTCGAATAAATTATTTCAAAAATCTCTAAAAAAATGTGCACTATATCTTCAAAAAACAAATATAATTCTAGACAATCCCGTCTTCAGTCCTTTTTTAACATTCCAAATATCAAAATCAAAAACATAACCTATATCACTCACGTGTTAAAAGACTTCGAAATACAGATCAACTATATAATTCAAGATTGATCTATGTTCTAACAAAATCAAAGAACAGTGTGAGTTATTTTAAGGTTTATTTAAATTCATTGACATTCTTTAATGAGATTTATTGAAGCCAAAATATTTATTTATTATATATAAAATAAAATAGAAAGGCCTTTTACTTGATAGAAGAAATATAACAAAATTTTAATATGAAAACAAATTGAAATATGTTTATATCAGAAATAAATTTATGTCTAACAAGCACCGCTTACATTTAATAGACGTATATAATCAAAACTCAATATATAATGTCAAATGGAATAAATAACCCAACAGATATACGAAAGTAATTAGAATTAATAAAATAAATATTTAAAGGAGACAGCATTTTGTTTCTTTCTATTTTATTTTATATATAATATATAATTATATTTTGGCTTCAATAAATCTCATTATAGAATGTCAATGAATTTAAATAAACCTTAAAATAACTCACACTGTTCTTTGATTTTGTTAGAACATAGATCAATCTTGAATTATATAGTTGATCTGTATTCCGAAGCTTAAGTCTTTTAACACGTGAGTGATATAGGTTATGTTTTCGATTTTGATATTTGGAATGTTAAAAGAGGACTCAAGACGGGATTGTCTAGAATTATATTTGTTTTTTGAAGATATAGTGCACATTTTTTAGAGATTTTTAAATAATTTATTCGAATATTTAAATATATTAAATATTTCAAATGAATTATATTCTTTGAGAAGTCCTTTAAGTGTGTTTATGTTTTTAAAAGGCAATTGGTGTTCTTTACGGTAAGACCAGAAACAAAATTTTGTCTCCTTTAAATATTTATTTATTAATTCTAATTACTTTCGTATATCTGTTAGGTTATTTATTCCATTTGACATTATATATTGGGTTTTGATTATATACTTCTATTAAATGTAAGCGGTGCTTGTTAGACATAAATTTATTTCTAAAAGTTTTTTGAATAAAAATTTTTTTGAAATTAAAATTGTAGAAGATAAACATATTTCAATTTGTTTTAATATTCAAATTTTGTTATATTTCTTCCATCAAGTAGAAGGCCTTTCTATTTTATTTTGGATACTTTTAGAGTTATAATAATTGTGAGTAATAATGTCGATGCACGTTGATGAGTCCGAAGTATTTCGTGATGCTTTCCTGCAGAGAACTTCGAATCCGAACTCTTTTATCAGATTCAATGAGTACTTCGAATCTTCAGATTCTTTCAAGATATCGATATTGAAATCTCTACCAATGAAAATTATTTGATCTTTGTTCTTTTTAGTTACTCCCCTCAGTCAGGCGTATCAGACCATAAATCAGCTGAAAAAATTTTCAACGTCATGTCTGACACACGAAGGTGCTCTGAATATACTTGTGTATTCAATTCATTCATTATTTAACCTGTTTCAAATTTTCCTCCCATTCATAGTTTTTTAAATAAAGTTTTTAATTATTGATGTATGATGCTTAACCAGCAACACCTTCGTGTGGGGTGTTATATCTAGCAAAACACGATGCACCTTTGAAGCCTTGCTGAACTGAGAATAATATTTCTAAGGCATCCAAGTTACCGTGAAAATCGCATAATCCAATAAACTTTCACTGAGAAACTTTTCCTCATGCTCTGTTTTTCCTTGATTAAACGACAGTTAAAATCCTATCCTATAATCAAAATCTTTGATTTTATGGTCGGAAGAACCACATTTACATCATTGGATTCAATGATTTTCTCGTCCCTTTTTATTCTTTTCAGTTACTCGATCCTTCTTCAAGTATACATCGGCTAGACTTTATCATCTGTATCTTGAACAGGACCTGCTTCAAGTTGGATATTACCGATATTCCTTTCTCGTACTTGTTCACTTGATTCGGCAACTCTGTTATAAACACGCAATTTTATATAGGCGGCTGAATCTCCTTTATCAGATTGAAGTGTATTTGCAACAGGAATTTCGTGTATAATTTTCACATTTTGTAGTGTCCCTATTTTTTTTTTTGATCTTCTATTTTTTCCTCCAATTGAGTCACCAGTTTCAAAATTCGATTTGAGGTTAACCTCCTGAATGGAATATACAAGATGTAGAAGGTCTTTCATTAACAGCGCCCCATTTTGTTTTGTGAATAAAATACAAAATTTATTTGATATCCATTGAAATTTTCATTTCATTATGAAGTACAATGGATACCATAAGTTATGAAACACAACATCATTCAAATTTCCACCATGGACACGCTAGCAGGAATGAAGTCTTTGAACCCAATTTTCCGTGATTCTCTCGCACAAATCAGGTCATATGTTAGCAATTGCTCGTTCAATATTGATCTGTAAATCGTCTAGATATGCTGGATGATTACTGTAAACCAATTGTATGTAATGTTTAAGAAAGAAGTTCAATGGAGTTAAATAGCAGGAACGAGGCGAATAATTTATTGGTCCTTTTCTTGAACTAATCGAAATAACGAATTCAGTTTTCAATAAAGTCATTGGCAGTATGATGAGTGGCACCGTCCTGTAGAAACTACATGTTCTGCAGATCAAGACGAAGCAATTCAAGCCATACAAAAATTAGCAGCATTAAATGATAACGATTTCCATTGACAGTTACCGCCTCATGAACTTCGTTGAAAAAAAATAGGGTCCAATGACTCCTCCAGCATAATATCCGCAACAAACAGTAAGTTTGTCAGAATTAAATAGCAGTTCTTGATATTCTTCAGGTTTATCATCACTCCAGATACGGAAATTCTGCTTGTTAACATAACCGTTCAACCAGAAATGAGCCTAATCGCTAAGAATGATTTTCTTATGAAAATCTGCATCATTTCAGATTTTTTCTAAGCACCAATTACTGAATACACGACGCTTTAAATGATCTGTTCGTTTGAGTTCTTGGGTTAAAACAAATTTGTCTGGATGTAAACCAAGGTCTTTTCGCAAAATCAAATCGATCTAAGACATCTGGAAAATGCCTTGTGAACATCGAGAAATCGATAAATTTTGGTCTTCACGAACATTCCCACGTACGGCTGCAATATTCTCTTCATTTCTTGCCTTTCTTTATCTCACTGGCACTGTAGCATCATGAAGTGTTAAATTCGTTTCGAACTCCTTCACTTCTTCACTGTTCTTTTATCCGGACAAAAAATTAGTTAAAGCACGTAAAGTTAGAGCAACAGATCGCGATTTTTCCCATTGAAAGACCATTTCTTTGGTTTATTCATACGTAACACTACTCACACCCGTGACAAGGTCGAAATGCGCCACTTTATCACCTATTTTAGAAAGTAATTTCTCCTTATTCATACCGCTCAGTTGAACAGTGAGAAACGCTCTGTTTATCTCGATTGCCATCTTGTTATGAATAAGTTGCAGTAAGTAAAAAATATCGCAGAAAATAATTATATTGTATTATTAATACTTCGTTAATAATTCGTTTTATGAAAATCAGTGAAAATAATACGATACCTCATCTGACAATGATTGTCCTACCATAGCAAATAGGGCAAGGTAAATGAAACTTATTATTTGAAGTAGGATAGTTTTCCATAATACCTTAATATCCATATTCTGCAAACAGACATATCTTATGGTCAGTTAAAAATATAAAAATAAGTCAAGAAAACTTAATATATCTTTTTTAATTATAAAATAAATCCATAGATAGATGATTTTTTCAAGCAGGGAGTAAATGACATTGCTTAGATTGAATTCAATTTTCATAATAAAATTGATATAGACTATAGCATATACATAGGTTGATCGATATTTATGATTCTTCATTTGATGGATAATCTTCTATGCAGAAATAGCTGAAGTTTCAATTATTTGGAACATAAAAAAGAGATTTTTCGGACAAAAAACTACGTCGATGATACTGAATTGTTTCAGCCGTTACTATTTGGTAGTTGATCATAATTAAAACAAATTGTAGAAATTACTATGTTTTACTACCAATAAAAAAATTAAATAAAAAATAGAAAAAATTCTACTTTTGCCACTCATTGTCTAGAAAACGGTCATTCCTTTCCTACAATAGATGATCTTAAAATTTTACATGTAGAATCAAAAGGGAAGAAACTTGATTATCTAGAATCTGTTGAAATTTTCAAATTAGTTCATAACAATAATGTAAAACTAATGAATGACTGTACGGAGCTATGTGAATCGAAAATATTTGGGATATTCAAAAAGTAACATCTTTTTGAAACCTTTTTCAACGAACATTTGATGAAAAGTAAACAAAAATTCAACTTTTGCCACTCGTTCTTTAGGAAACAGTAATTCCTTTCGACAAAAAAAAATCTTAAGAAAATTTTACATGTAGATTCAAATGAAAGAAAATTATGATTATTGAAAATTTCAAATTCGTTCACAATAAAAATAATTTAAAAAATAATGAATGACTGTATGGAGCAATGTAAATCCAAATATTTAAGATGTACAACAAAATAACGTAAAAATAATGAATGACTGTACGGAGCTATGTAACCCCAAAAATTATTTGAGATATTTAAATGGGTACCATCTGTTTAATAACCTTCTTTGTCGATTGCCGACATTCCGATATCTGCTAAAAGGCCCCTCTTTTTTAACCAGGTTTTTAACACGTTCCGCTTGTAAACCTCTGTACCACTATTAGGTACAGAGAGAGAATCTATTGAAGTATTCAAAATATTTATCACTTTTGTTTAAATACCTCTGTACCGCTGTTAGGTCTTCAGTTGTCTGATGATGGGATAGTTCATTTCCCGAAACTCGAGTCACAAGAAAATGTGAAAAATATTTTTTTATTGGTAGTAAAACATAGTAATTTCTACAATTTGTTTCAATTGCGTCGATGATTTTTTCGCTAATACAAAGGACTTGATCTTTAATGAAATTCATCACTTAAATTGGATCTTATAGGAAAATATTGACCAAATCCTTGGATTCTTCTGAAAATAGAAAACCCTTGTACGCTAAGGTTTCCGTAAGCTTCACGTTTGTAACGATCATTTATTCTACTTTCACCAATTTTCATGAATAATATACCAATCGAACTCTTGAATGTGGATAATAGATGACGATAGCTGCATTAACTTGAGGTCTTCAGTTTTCCAATTTTCATATTAATTTCACATTTACTTAATTAATTTCTTGTATATTTCTGCAGAGTTTGATGGTATTCTCTGGAATGTTTCTGATTTCATCACTTACCAAGGGGATCTTCAAATCATTATGTACTATCAAATTAGAGACATACCATGGTGCATTTGTTAATGAACGTCGTATTTTGGATTGATGTCGCTGTATAATTTGAATATTGCAAGTCTGAGCACATCCCCAGAATTAGATTCCATATATCTATATTGGTTTTATAATGATTTTATAGATCAATACCTTATTTTGGAGAAATAGTTTCGATTTTTAGCCAATAAATTCGTATAGTTTTGATATTTACTGTCTTTTTAGCTTGAATGTATTGTTTTCAAGTGAGGCGTTGGTCCAAGTGTAAACCCAGGTATTTGGCTTCTGTCTTGAAAGGAATTTCTTTTTCAGGTATTTCAACTGGCACATATATAACTCTTTTGTTGATAAATGTAACTTGTACGGATTTTTTCTCATTGATGGTAAGGTACCATTCTCGGTACGATTGTCCCAGTTCATTTAGATGAATTTGAAGATTTTGGAAGTCGTTTTTGCTTTCTGGTCAATTTGTCAATGTTGCTATGTCGTCTGCAAAAATGGCTAGTGTAATGTTCTGCTTTTCTGGAATGGCGGATGTGTAAATCAGATAAAGAAGTGGACCCAGTATACTTCCCTGTGGAACCCCTGCTTTAATTTTAATTGTGTTAAATAAAGCACTGCCGTATTTTACACCAAAGTATCGATCGGATAGGTATGATTTCAGAATCAGATAGAAGGACTGTGGGAGAAGTTTTTTCATTTTGAAGAGTAATCCATTATGCCAAACTCAAAAGCTTGAGATGAGTCTAAAAATACAGCAGTACAGTATTTTTTCTTTGATACATCAAAGCGTCATGTTTCTGTGTAGACCCTAACATTTGTGGCTTAATCTCATCAGTTACAAAATTTGGCAATGTATGATGTTTTGAATTTTTCGAAACGCTCTTCAAGTTATTTTCCTTGTTGGAGTACTCTGACATAAGATGGACTGTTTTCTTCAGGACTACTTTTGGTAGGTTGTTGGTTCGTTTCAAAGTTTATATCTGAGGGATTTGGTATGTCACACTGTCTTGATTTCTTACTGTGATTCTTGGTTCATGTCAGGAGTTGATAAACCTGACATCCTTTGTTCGATGAGTGACTACCTTCACATAGTGCACATCTGACTGGAGTTGACTTTGGTTTCTTGCAACTTTTGTAATTATAAAATAGAAAGGCCTTTTACTTGATAGAAGAAATATAACAAAATTTGAATATTAAAACAAACTGAAATATGTTTATCTTCTACAATTTTAATTTCAAAAAAAGGTTAGGTTTTTGATTTTGATATTTGGAATATTGAATGAGAACTGAAGACGGGATTGTCTAGAATTATATTTGTTTTTTGAAGATATAGTGCACATTTTTTAGAGATTTTTGAAATAATTTATTCGAATATTTAAATATATTAAATATTTCAAATAAATTATATTCTTTGAAAAGTCCTTTAAGCGTGTTCATGTTTTTAAAAGGCAATTGGTGTTCTTAAAGGTAGGACCAGAAACAAAATTTTGTCTCCTTTAAATATTTATTTATTAATTTTAATTACTTTCGTATATCTGTTGGGTTATTTATTCCATTTGACATTATATATTGAGTTTTGATTATATACGTCTATTAAATGTAAACGGTGCTCGTGTAGACATAAATTTATTTCTAAAAGTTTTTTGAATAAAAATTTTTTTGAAATTAAAATTGTAGAAGATAAACATATTTCAATTCGTTTTAATATTCAAATTTTTTTATATTTCTTCTATCAAGTAAAAGGACTTTCTATTTTATTTTATATATAATATATAATTATATTTTGGCTTCAATAAATCTCATTATAGAATGTCAATGAATTTAAATAAACCTTAAAATAACTCACACTGTTCTTTGATTTTGTAAGAACATAGATCAATCTTGAATTATATAGTTGATCTGTATTTCGAAGCTTAAGTCTTTTAACACGTGAGAGATATAGGTTAGGTTTTTGATTTTGATATTGGAATATTAAATGAGGACTGAAGACGGGATTGTCCAGAATTATATTTGTTTTTTGAAGATATAGTGCACATTTTTTAGAGATTTTTGAAATAATTTATTCGAATATTTAAATATATTATATTCTTTGAGAAGTCCTTTGAGTGTGTTCATGTTTTTAAAAGGCAATTGGTGTTCTTAAAGGTAAGACCAGAAACAAAATTTTGTCTCCTTTAAATATTTATTTATTAATTTTAATTACTTTCGTATATCTGTTCGGTTATTTATTCCATTTGACATTATATATTGAGTTTTGATTATATACGTCTATTAAATGTAAACGGTGCTTGTGTAGACATAAATTTATTTCTAAAAGTTTTTTGAATAAAAATTTTTTTGAAATTAAAATTGTAGAAGATAAACATATTTCAATTTGTTTTAATATTCAAATTTTGTAATCATGTTGGTCACCGGGCTTTACGCACATAAATGGACTGTTGTAGTATGATTTCGAATGAACATATTCTTGGCACCTAATGCATTGGATTATTTCACGTTCTCTTTTTGATGGTTCGACGCTTATTTTTCCATTTAGTAGGAATTCTATTATGTATATGTCCTTATTAATTTTCTTTTGATTCTAAGTCAACAAATAAAAGTGGTGGTGGGTTTTTCATTCGAATTTTTATGTTGCTAATGTTCTCGACTTGGTATCCAAGTTTTTCTATTTTTGACTTTATTTCGTCTGTTGGAACATAAAAGTAGATGTTTCTGATTACTACCCTATAAGTCCTGCCATTTTTATACGCATATGTGTGTAAAATAATATTCTCATCTCGTAAATATCTAACGAGAGCTCTATAGGTTTCAAAGTTGATCTTAACGCAGTTGTTTGCGAGTGTTTTTGAATAGTTTGTTCAATATCTATAACCGTTGATATTTTTGGTCATTTTTTCAATGCATATATGAAAATTGGTGGCGGTTTTAGGATTATCGGTGGTGCTTCTTCTTTAATGGTAGTATCAGTTTCTTCGTTTAGATATTGGAATCTATTATTGACTTCAATTTCTGAATCTTCAATTAATTCAGGTGAAAGATTTGAAAAAAAAAATGTTTTTGACTTATTGCCATGGATTGTTGTTAGCCATATTTATGGATTTAGTCGCCCTTAAGCAACACCCTTAAGACGACATTGTGTCTTCTTTAAAGGCCACAATTTTGGCGAAACAATTGTCGTCTATTAATAAATTGTGGAAAAAGTCTTTTTCATTTAATTTTATTAAAATGAGTTTCCATCAAGTAACGACCGATTCAATGAAATATGTGGATGCATATGTTAGCATGTCAAATATTTTTCCCATATTTCTGGTGAAACCATTAGCTTCTAATATAATGAGAGTCATAAATGCCACAAAACAGGTTTTATATTGATTTTTAGAATTCAAATAATTCATTATCAAGTTTTCAAAATTGCAAACTCGGTTTCAAGTTTTTAATGTTTATTAAGTTAGTTCAGTTAGTTAGTTGATTAATTAGTTGGTTAGATAGTTTAGGTTGTTAGTTAGTTAGTTAACTAGTTAGTTAGTTATAAAGTCAGTTAGTGGGTTAGTTAGCTAGTTAATTAGTCAAGTTAGTTAGTTTGTTAGTTAGTTAGTTAGTTTGTCAGATAGTTAGTTAGTTAGGTAGTTGAGCTAGTTAATTACTTAGTTAGTTTGTTAGTTAACTAGACAGCTAGTTGGTAAGTTAGTTAGTCGAATAGTTAGTTAGCTGGTAGGTTCGTTATATAGTTAGTTATTTGATTAGTTTGTTACTTAGTCAGTTAGTAGGCTAGTCAGTTAATTAGTTGGTTAGTTAGTCAGTTAGTTAGTATATTTACAGTCCTCTAGATTTTCTGAACTATTTTATTCGAATTTGTTTCGAATATCTTAAATTGTGTTACGACGAACATTCAGGTAGGAACACCAGAAGTAGATGCAAAAATCTTAATCATTTCTAACAAAGCAAAGATAAGTGCGTAATTAATAATCGAACAGTTGGAACCAAAAACTATTTGAAAGAAATTCAACTATTGAATCAAATTAACGTCAAATATGCTATTACGCTTCTCAGTTCTACGTTTTTAGGTATCTACAATTTCTTCAATCTGAAATACAGCAAAAAAATTCAAAATTCGATCAAGCTATGCATTTGAATACCTAATATTTGAGTGAAGTTGTAAGTCGTCAAAGGAAAAATGAGTTTTAATGAACTTACAATTTTTGCAGTGTAATACAATAATGCTAAAATGGCGGTAGCAGCTAGGGCACCACCGAGCATCCCTTTCTCTACTGCTCGTTTCACTAGATTGCCATATCTAAAAAAATTAAATCGTGATTTACAAAAAATTCAGTACACTCTTTTGTTGATTCTCATTCAAGTTTTTATATTCCTCTCAATAGTTTCATTTTAATTCATGATTCGTAACCAGAATTGTTGTGACGATCGATTTGAATAGATCGATTCGCTCAAGGGTTGACAATGAAGAGATTGAGATGAAAAAATTCCACAAATTTTGTCAGCCTATTCTGACGAAATTTGAAACAAACAACCAAATGATACGCTGCTTTAAACATTTCAGACTTTCAGACTGAAGGATTTTCTGTAACTTGGAGATTGCTAACAGCGCGATGCTCGACATTCTGGTAATCTCTTATTGAGGATACTAGAAAACAGATGATCGTAAATAGTTGAATTTTATATTTTTACCCTAAGATAGTGTCATTAGTAAATGAGATAATGAGATTACCCACATTATTTGCAAATAATCTCGATACCGAGAAACCATTGAATACCCCTCGTATGAGTGAATAAACGAGTGGAATTAAGTATTCACTTAATTCCTCTGAAGATTTTAGCATCCAATTGTATATTCATTGCACCTTATTTTCAAATATTTCTATATATCCTAGCAATCATGTTATATTTTGATTTTTCTATTTGATATAGAGTCCAATATATTTTAAATGTATAGTACTGATATTCTTATAAAGGGTATTTCAATAAGAGCGCAAGATTTGAATGGCGCGACATGTTTGACAGTCATGATGTCACATGATTATAACGTGACAGATCGAAAGTTTACAGATGGGAGTTAGCAACCGTGGAGCATTACACGGTAGAACAACGCGTCCTGATTGTCGAAAAATTATTATCCAAATGGTGAATGTTTAATTGCCACTATGCTTCAAGTGCGTCCAATATTCGGTCGAAATAATGTGCCTCATTCATCTACTGTGAAGAGAATAATAAAAAAATTCGGAAAATACTGGTTTGGTTTGTGATGTGAAACCTAGGATACGAGCTCGTATCTTTCAGGACAAAACAGAGGCGTGAATTCGCCATCAAGCACAAGAATTGGAAATTTCAACAAGCACTCTTCAGCGAATTCTCACAACAAAATCCTACTTAATTGACTCTTGCACGAGTTGGCTCCTGGTCGTGCCATTTCCCGAATTGTTGACCAGAATTGGGCTAGACGCTCTTGCGATTTAACGCCTTTAAACTTTCTGACTGTGGGATTATCTAAAGTCACAGGTTCATGCCAATAAGTCTGCAACCATCAAAGTATTGAAAGCCGAAACTAGACGCTGCATCAATACCACCACATATATTGAATAACGTTATTGAAAATTTCGTGAAAAGGGTACGCATATGCTAGCAAAGCCGTGGCGTGGCGGCCATTTACAAGATATTTTAATTCATACATAATTCGCAAATGTATATTTTCCAAATCAATAAATATTTCCATACTTTGCTACAGAAAACCATGTTTTATTGAACACTGAAATCTTGCGCTCTTATTGAAACACCTTTTACATATTTTGCAATGTATATGTAGTTCTTCTCTGTTTATATTACATGTTCATATACTTTTTTTCTACTTTGAGTTGTGTGCTTATGTTTTTTCCTGGAAGTATATACACGGATGTTTTGGATAAATGTTATTTGTTAGCACTGTGTAAATTTTACAATTATACAATTTGGTTGATCTGCGCCCTATGTGCATCTAAAAGTTAGTTGAATATATGCTATCTGTAGATTTACCGGCTAAGCGGATCTATGATCTAAATGGATCTACTGTTTCCATTGATCTAACAACTCATTGATCTATCAAGTGGTAAATCTAACTTCTCACTTGTTTTCTACTATTGAAAGTTTACTATGATGCATTAGTTGGTTGCAAAATTTGAACCAAAGATATTTACATACGTCAAAATGAAGGAATGAAATAAATATTATTTTTTTTACTAAAGGGTCTTTCAATGGGGACGTCATTATTTTAAATTGACATTTCGCAGGCATAGCACCCATTGTTTATTTGTCACACTGACAGTTGTATTTGTCAGTTTCCACCATTTAATCATGGAAAGGTACACAATCCGTTTATAAATAATTCAAGTTTATTCTGAAAGAACGGGATCTTTTACTTTAACTTTACGTGCTTTAACTCAAATTTTTGGACATTATAATCGTCGGGATAAAAAAACAGTTTTACGTTTAGTGAAGAAGTTTAAAATAACACATCATGATGTTATAGTGCCAGTGAGACAAAGAAATGCAAGAAGTGAAAAGGATATTGCTGCCTTACGTGAAAGTGTTCGTGCAGACTAAAATTTATCGATTTCTCGACGTTCACAAGAACTAGCCATCTCCCAAACGGCTTTGTGGCGAATTTTACGCGAAGACCATGTTTTGTATCCATACAAATTTGTTTTAACCCCAGAACTCAAACCTACAGAGCATTCAAAGCGTCGTAACTGGTGCTTAAAAAAATCGGAAATGATGGACCGATAAATTATCCGCCTCGTTCCTGTGATGTAACTTCGTTAGACTTCTTTCTTTGTGGTTATATTGAGTCATTGGTTTACAGCAATCATCCAGCAAATTTAAACGATTTACAGATCAATATTGAGCGAGTAATTGCTAACATACAACCTGATTTGTGTGACAGAATCATGGAAAATTGGCTTCAACGACTTCATACCTGCCAGCTTTTCCGTGGTGGACATTTAAATGATGTTTTATTTCATAACTAATGGTATCCATTGTACTTTATAATGAAATAAAAATTTCAATAATTTAAAATAAATAATGTGATTTATTCACAAACTAAAATGAGGTGTTGCTAATGAAAGACCCTTTAGTATATACCTCATATCAGTAAAAAGAAATATTTCGTCGCTTTCAATTCAAATGTTCAGAACTGTAAGCAGATTTCTTCAGTAACCATGCTGACTCCTAAAAATAATGAAATCTTCAGTTTAGCAAATTTCTCTGAAATTCGATCAACAAAAATACCAGATGGTACATACACATTACAGAATTAATACTTTCCTGAGTATTAGCGTATGCTGTCTGATGCATTTCTTCAGTAAGCTATCAACGAGTTCTTGGTATTCTGCATCGTAGTATAAAATTTCATCTTCGCCATGAATTTTCTCTATCAACTTAAGTTTTTCCCTCAAGATAAGAATGAAGGAGGTCACTTCTCTTGTCGCTGCTAAAGTTATAAAAGTTGTGTTGATATATAAAAAATCTTGATATAGTATTAAGAAGGTTGACCCTGTAACTAGAATGATCTGAAACATAATATTATCGGTTGTTTCTTCAATGATGAAGGTCCAAGTGAAGAACTCCCTATAATCCCCACTAAGCGGTAAACAAAATCCAAAAATGCAAAAGGAGGATAAAGTTATGATAACTCTCAACTTTTGAAGATAGTTACTTCCCTTAATTATTCGTTGCGAAATTTCTGGCCCAACTTCATCGATAGACCACATTTTCTTTTTTATTCTCGATACCTCCGCATGTGTACTTTCAGTGGACAGACTTACTATCGCTACGAATATTGTCTACGAAAAGAATACATTATTAGATTTCAGTCAAGGTCTGAGAAGCCAACTTCGTAAAATGTATAGGATGTTGAGAATTTCATACTCACAAAACAAGCAAGGATCTGGCAATGACCGATTTTGATGGCAATTTCAAAATCCCAGTAGAACATTAGATAAATCAGGGTCGAAACAATATTAGAGCCCAACAGAAGCAGGAGAAAGATGGTAAATTTCCGTAAAATTGGCGCATATATTTGATGCGCACAATAAGGTAATACTTCATGAATGTACGGATCTGTAAGAATTGTAAAATTCAATTTCTTAAATATTTACTCAATATTTACCAAGAGCGGAAAAAAAAGTAAAGAGTTATTCATTTAGAGATACTTTTTGTGGTGGGGATTTAATTGCAGCTTGCGCATTCCTCGTGTTAAATGAAGTGCCATTTCTGTTCAGTAGTGTTTGACAAGTCATAATGGAAATACTTAGTCTGGCACAGCGTCTACAAATTGTTCAATTTTATCACGAAAATGGGCGTTATACGTGGAATGTGTATCGGGCGCAACTTATGGTCCACATAATCAGCCTACACAATAAGCTCTACCATCCGTAAGCCCAATTTTCATTATTGGATAATACCCGACCAAATAGACCTCACCCAGCACGTAGTGAAGAAAATATAGGGGCGGCAGCGGAGACTGTTCGCGAAGAACGTGAAGTCAACAGCTTTACCTGTCTTATTCAACAACTTGGCGTATTTTAAGTAAGTATCTTTCTTTAAAAGCTTACAAAATTCAACTAGTGCAAGAACTGAAGCCCATCGACCTTCCGAATCGCGAGACCGATTCGACGAACGGATCATCTCACACTTTTAATAATGATAATAATAATAGTTTATTTTCCCATAATTAATATACAAATATAAAGAATAAAATAATGCAGTTAGTACTATACTCATCTGATGAAGTCATGTTGTCATGACGAAACAATTGTTGTGAAATTACATAAATTAGCGGAAATTAATTTGTTTTACTTTAATCAACAAAATTGTTTTTATTCATTTTTTTTATTAAACCCGATATATGTACTCAGAATAGAATATGGAACAAGAAATGAGGTCAATGTTTCAATAATTCAGTATTTTCTCGAAAATGTTTGTTGTGGGCAAAGATCTAACATTTTTATATGAATTATGAATTTGAGTCTACTTGGTGAAAGCTCTAATATAGAATTAAAAGTTGGTGTCATAAATCTGCAAAACTTCCATCATATATACAGAGTCCCTTTTATAGCCCAACAAATGCATTCATTTCTAAGAATAATAAATCAAAAAATTAACCAAAATATCGTCCATCTCTTACTACTTTTTCTTACCTCACAGGCAAATCTCGAAACCCTTCTAGGAAAATTTTTTGTCTTTTGAGGCGAGCCAAGATTGAAGCCAATTTTCGATTTCTTCGGAAGAAGTGAAGCGGTGACCTGCCAAATCGTGTTGCATCCGTCGAAACAGCCGTAACCACCATTTAAGCGTTTCTAAATATACTATCTGACAAAGAAACTGCAAAACCCAGAAGGAGCTGATTAAATTTTAATTTTTTTTAGTGAAACATAGATTGTATAGCAAGGAGTAAATGATTGAAATTTGAGGGAAAAAAACGAAGGTTTTACATTTCTTTTTTAATAAATTTGTTAATAATGTGTTTGTCGACTGCGATTATCTATAAACTCCCCAAGAAGTCTTGGCATTGATGCAGTAAGATAGCCTATTTCTTCCTGAGGGATACTATCCCAAGCTACCTAGTTCATGTCTCAGAGCCGCCAAAGTCAGTGGGGACTGGAGTAAATTTCCAAGCCTTCTACCCATGATGTCCCAAACATGCTCTATGGGCGAAAGATCGGGGCGGCCATGGCAAAAGATTCACATGAGTCGGTTCAAAAAAGTTTAAACAAACTCTGGCAACATGAGGTCGAGCATTATCTTGCTGAAATATTGGATTCTCGAGCCAGTTAAGGTAAGGGAGAACATATGGCTCCACTATCTCTTGAAGGTAACGCAGCGCTGTCATGTTACCTGGAATAAAGACTAAGGTGATCTTCTTGCACGTGCAATAGCACTCCATACCATAACGCCTACGGTCCGGTGTGCATTACGCTCAATATCAAACTGAGGGTCACATCTTTCTCCCTGACATTGTCTAACCCTTCTTCGGCCATCATGTGCACCCAAGGAGAATTGAGATTCATCAGAAAAGACGACCTGATGCCATTCCACATTCCAATTTTGACGTTCTCTGCACCACTGTAATCGTTGCCGGCGATGCTCAACCGTCAGAGGTAACACAAGATGGAGTCCAAAAGAACTTATCCGGCGGTAAACCATTCGGACCGTTACAGGATGGCCTTGTTTTCCTAACCACTCATCAGCCAAAGATGGAATTGTCGCAAATCGGTCTCTAATAGCCATAAGTCTGAAACATCGATCTTGAACTTCATTTGTGCCCCTTCGACGTCCGGTGCCTACTATTCTTCGATTTTGGGCGTTATCAAACCACGCTTGACAACTTCTCATAACAGTAGTTGGATTTCTGTTCGTACGGTTAGCGATTTCTCGAAATGCAAACCCCGCCTCCCGTAGATCAATAATTCGACCTCTTTCAAATTCACTTAGCTGGCGATAAATTCCGTTGGCATTTTACCAACAACTAAACATCGACTGTGGATCTCCTCGAACAGCTGGTTTGTTGTAAAATTTACAAAATTTGCAAAAAACGACTACATATTTAAGTACAAAAAATGTTTACATGAAAAGACCTTCACGATTTTTTTCTCCAAATTTTAATCAATTAATCCTTGTTATACTATCCATGGTTTACCAAAAAAAATTTTGAATTTAAACAGCTCCTTCTGGGTGTTGCAGTTTCTTTGTCAGCTATTATATTTATGGTAACTTTTGCAACGTAAGGGCGAGAATTGTCATGCAAATGAATAGTAATAATTTTCGAACCATGAAGTTTCACCTTTGGTGTTGATGTTGAGTTAGATGCTTAGATAACAGTATGTGGGTTTTCTTCGGAATTTTTTCGTGAATGGGTATGTTTCTAATCTTTTTATTGTGTTGAATTCTGAATATTAGGGCTATCTGATGATTGGCAGCATCCATTCAAAACGTATAATAGCAGATATTTTGAATTAGGTATCCCTTTATTCTTGAAGTTTTTTTTTGGATTTCCACACCAAGGGACTACTTTATGTCATGTTATGTCTTGTTGTATACAAAAAGGAATAAAGGTTTTTTCAGAGTACTAATTTCATATTGATATATAAGTGTGAAGCGTTTCTTACACTTCTTATTAACTCTCGGTTTCATGAATTAAAATACCTAACTACATCATACAGGTATAGTTACAGGTATTTACATAAACAGCTAAAGGTCTTGAATCGCTCATACAAATCGATGTTAGGATTATTGAATTTCCAGGATTTTAGCCCTCTGTCCTCAGAAGCTTCCGTGTTCAATAAATTTATGAATTAATTTCACTTTTATTCCGACCCTTCCAACAACTTGAAAAATAGGTTGAAAAATTTGTATTAGAATATTATACATTATATTACGAAATCAGTAACATAATGGTTTTATGTTGTAAAACGAAGTCATCAAGTCATTAATAGTTATTGAATTGAATCAGTCCTCACTTGGTGAAAATCCATATTAAATAATATTTACCCAAATTTTTATTGTTATGTTTACAACAATCGTTTCGCTATCACAGTAGCATCATCAGTCAAGATTACATTTGGAATAACTAAGCTTGTTTCCGAAATCCGTTGCTATTTATATAACAGTAAGTACAATAAATTTTTATTGAGCACTAAAATCCAAAAAAGGGTCTCTGCAAATTCCAGCTTAAGTAATATTCCAATTTTATTATGTTTATTTATCTCTAGGGATTGTAACAGATTCAAGGCATAACTTTTACTTTCCATATGTAAAATTTCAAAATTATGGTTGAAAGTATGTCCTGTTTCTAAGAAATGGTTGGAATGTGTAGAATTACTTTTATTATTGAGGAAACTCTTCAAATGTTCACAAAATCTATGTCGAAAAGTTCTTCCAGTCTGTCCTATGTAAACTTTAGGTCAATCACCGCAGGTTAACTTATAAACCCCCGATTCATCTTTATATGTACAGTTTTTATCATTTTTAATGAATATACTCAAGTTTGAATCGGTTTTAAATGATGTTCCTAAATTATATTTAATTTTGAGGTATGTAGCAATTTTCTCAGAAATACCTTCAGTGTATTTTAACGAAATGAATTTAAAATTTTCTTCTATATTAGGATACACCATATTTAAAGCTATTTTATTATTTTTATTTATCAACAATTTGTCTATCGACTTTGGATCATAGTCATTATTAATAGTTATTTGTTTAATTATGGTAAGTTCTGAAATATAATTTTCTCGGTTCATGGGAATATTAACTGAAATATGGATCATACAATTGAATGCTGATAATTTTTGATTTAAAGGATGATTTGATTTATTGTGTATAATAGAATCCGTACAGGTTGGTTTGTGAAATATTGAAAAATCATGTGAATTATTTATTCGAGTAACAGTTGAATCAAGAAAATTAATAGAATTATTATGTTCGGCTTCCATAGTGAATTTTATTGAAGGATGTTTTTCATTGGTGAATAAAAATAATTTTTTTAAAAGTCTGTCTGTACCTGTGAAGCAACAGAAAATATTGTCTACATATCTATACTAATATAAAAAGTATTTCTTAAGGGTGAATTGGTGAATTTTAGTTTCAATATTGTCCATGAATATTTCTGCTAATAAAGGACTTAAGGGATTTCCCATAATCAAACCGTTTTCAGATTTATAAATTTTATTTTTGGATTGAAAATAATTTTGTTTAGTGCAAATATCTAGATATTCTTAAATATCTTCTTTGATAATTATATTACATCTGTTGTTGATTAATAGATTATCTACTAGTTCTATTTTTTCGTTTGTTGGTATACTTGGAAATAAATTTCGTACGTCGAATCGAAAATTTACATAAGACAGACTAGAAGAACTTTCCGACATAGAATTTGTGAACATTTGAAGAGTTTCCTCAATAATAAAAGTAATTCTACATATTCCAACCATTTCTTAGAAACAGGACATACTTTCAACCATAATTTTGAAATTCTACATATAGAAAGTAAAAGTTATGCCTTAAATCTGTTAGAATCCCTAGAGATAAATAAACATAATAAAATTGGAATATTATCTAACAAACAAATAGATTTAAATAACTCACCTCTGTTAAATATATTCAGATAAGCTGGAATTTGCAGAGACGCTTTTTTGGGCTTAGTGCTCAATAAAAATTTATTTTACTTACTGTAATATAAATTGCAACGGATTTCAGAAACAAGCTTAGTTATTCAAAATATAATCTTGCTGATGATGCTACTGTGATAGCGAAACGATTGTTGTAAACATAACAATAAAAATTTGTGAAAATCAGAGTAACCTTATTCAAATATTAATCATTAATAATTGTTGATCAACAATTATTATTTTTCATTTCATTTACATATTTGTTCACATTTTATGAATAAAGAATATTACATTTTAAAATTCAACATCATCAACAATATCTTTGTTAGTAATGATACCAATTCAACATTGATAGATAAATATCATTATATCATTCCTAGAAAATATGTAAAGAATAGAAATGAAAGTGCTGTATTAGGTGAAATAAAAATAATTCCATCATGATTTTTATAGCGTTATAGATATGATATAACTCCGATAGTACTATGAGAAAACATTTTCGTTTACTCTGACGATTTAAAACTAAAATAGAAACATTCCAAAATCTCTACAATATATATTAAAGAAATTTAAAATATTCACATAAATATTGAGTAGAGTAAACTAGAGTAAACTTCTTCTGTTCAATAACATAACAAGTATGACTTAAAAATTGATAATTTTGTAATTACTCCGAGCTTGTAATGAAAACTATTATAGCACGAAATATAAAAAATCATGGTAATATTTACATGGATAAGTAAATTCGAAACCAAGGAACCTCATTGCTGAATAGAACGATGAGTAATGAATATCAATCAAAATACATTAATTTCGTTTAAACTAAAAACGTTGGCTCAAGTAATGATATTTCTATCGACTATGAAATACCTTCAGACAGTTGGTTCCTACCTCAAAAAACACTTCCTTTATACGTTTTTAATCAATATCTTAAACTTTACAAAGGGAAATTTTAATTAATTGAAGCTGAAGAAATGCGATAATCTGAATATTTCCCTGAAATATCAGCGACCGAACACAATTTTGATTTTTTTTGTTTAATCAATCATAAAATGGATCTTTAAGTCGGTGTTTGCATGTTTCTTTTTTATATGATTAACTGAACTTTCCGTTTTTGTAGGGCAACTTTTTTATCGTTTGTTAGTTCATGGATCATGCGGTTCAAATTATATTAGAAACAAAGCAATCCTCACTACGTTTATGCATTATATCTTTAAATTTTATTTTTCTGAAATCACTAAAATTCCACTTCATATTTTGTTTCTTTAAATATTATTTCTGTCCTCATCTTTATAATAATTTCCTTCATTTGAAATGTAACACTCGAAAGTACCTATCATGATATACCAACGTTTAATGTTAATGCATATCATGGTAGGAAAGCCAAATTATCATATATGTCAAGAAAGGATATACAGGTCTATAATATCATTTTCTGCGGAAACTAAGATACCCATTCTAATAATCGATAAAATTTTTCCTAACTGATTTCATTATTCAATGGAATGTTGAAATTTGATACCATAATAGTTTGTGATGAAATATTTTGAACTCAGAATAGCATTGGAACTATGGTTAAATAGAGAGATTCTTAAAAACTGATGAAGTGTGATGTCAAATAAAGTGAATGGATAAGGTAAAAATAATTTCAATAATATTTAACTGCAAAGTGAAAATTCAATTGCTTCGAAATTGAATAAGATTGGTCGACTTTGTAGCTGCCAGGTACAAAGCACTCTCTCCTGTTATATCACATAGCCGACTCTCTCAACTCAACCTCTTAAGAATTCATCAATCTTTAATCTTTAATGGAATAGTAGACACCGAGAAACAATTAGGAGCTTCAATATTAGTCCCTGTAGAATTTTTACCTGACTCACTAATATGAATCGTATCAGTCTTGAAGCTCACGACTGTGAGCTTCATAAGCGACTGCTTATTCCACCTCGATCATCACACTCTCTGTCTACTCTTGAACAAGTCTACATTCACAGTCAACGCATTAATCCGCTTCCATTCACCCAATAAAGGAATGACCTGCTTCCTATAGCCAACGTCTCATCTCTATCGCTACACCAAAGAGTTTGCAAGCATTCAAATAAATATTCGTACTCATTTATGCCTTTACAATTTCAATCTGAAGGAACATTTTCGTTCTCCCTCACGTGACAATGTAATACCGCAATAAAAGGCCTGAATGTGAATTTATTATCTGTTATATTTACGTTCGTAATTTAATTCAATAAATATGTGAAGTGAACCAAAGTAAAATCATGGAAAGTAAACAACGGTGAGGAAGCCCAGCAATCTCCTTCTCCACGAGCAAGTTAGTGTTTTCACCACAATTGCATATCAAAACTCAATCGCACCAATTCCCTTAATTTTGGGCAAAACAACTCAAAATTGTAAACTGTACTGTATAATATTTCAGCTATAAAAAAACAAGATATAGTCTAATATATCTCTGAATTCGACATGAAGTATGCTCATTCTAGAATTTGACGTTTAATCAATTACTAACGATGAATTCAAGAAGATACGCGTATATCTATATATCAAGGAATTATTTTTTTAATTTATTTTTGAAAGGTTTAAGATTAGATAGCCAACTTGGTTGTTAGCATTATGATCAGATTGAGAGCAGCCTTGTACCTGGAAGATACAAAGTGGAGAAACCTTGTTCAATTCTGACGAAATCAAATACAGAATATATAATGTTAGAGAAGTTTTGTGATCATCTTGTCAAACTTCAAATGGATTGAATATCTCTATCGGAGAAACTCCTTAGGTCATCTTTGCATGATTTTCTGGAAAATATCCTTAAATTTACAACAAGCGATAAGGTAGGTAAACCAGGTGGGTGTAGTAGATTGACCGCTACGTGGTGCTCCCTGGGCAACATTATTCGGTAACGGCGAACAATCTACGCCCCTACCCATTTTTAGTATCGTGACCAAGGGTATTGCACAAGGGAAACGATGCCAGTTGAGTATCTCAACTGTCATACCGCTGAGAGGATGTTGTCAGTTGTGCTTGGAAAACACAACAAAAATTTCCCCAAGACAAGGTGGAACAGCTTATGCTGAGGTCTGCATGGCTGATAGATAGATCAGTCTTTTAAAGGCAACCTCCAGACACTGGGCGCCCTCTGGTTTCATTAGCCTTACTCCAGCCCCAGGGATTTATTGGGGAGGACATATTCTATCCGATGCTACTCGTTGGAACATACATGGATATTCCTTTGTTCTTCAGGCGACTGAGGAGCTCATGAAAGTGGATATTCCTCGGAATAGTCCTCGGACCGGGAATCCCGATATGACCAAATCCCAAGTGTCAGATGAACAAGAAGAAAGGCGGGGTCGAAGAGAATACGACTCCACAGACTTCTCAAGAACGGTACATCGTACGACGCTGCCTTGAAAATAATCCTCGGTGAAGAGTCCATGCTGCCGTCTGTTGAAGAGGGGAATGAATGCAACCCGAAAGCAGAGGTAGGTAGCAAAGACTCAGATCCGATGTTAGTACACCACGGCAGGTCTCAATGAGACCTAAGACCTCCTACGTTGGGGTCACTGGGAATCAGAGTAGGCTTACTGTACTCTGGCTATCCCGCCATCTCAGTGTCGGGGGATCAGCTGGTGTCACCACAGAGGGCGCTTCTAAGAGCCGTTGCAAACACACCTGACGAAGGACTACAGGTAAGATTCTATGTCACCAAATCACCTGTGCGGACAAGAAGAGTGTAGGGTGGCTTCCTCAAACCATGGGAAGGAGCGGAACTCAAGCTCATAAAGGGCGGGGACATTCCCAAACCTAACATTTGTTCAGTCTTCATCGTAAATAAGGATCTAGAAAACAGATTCCAGTCTGATGAGATACTCAACAGACTAAGAATAATAAACCAGACCCTTAGGACTCGTGAGTGAAGTATTCTACGTAGCAAGTTGTTAGGATCAGGCCAAGTCTGTAAAGTGGAAATTAATAACATATCCATGAAAGCTCCGAAGGACCTGGACTACATTTCATTCTTTGAGTTTGGAAGAGTCCAGTTCCGAACAAGAAAGGCCACCAAGGTGGCAAAAAACCGACTTGGAGTAAGCAAAGGGGAGACGCGTCTTTCTAGAAGCCAGTGCCCAAGTCGGTAAGATCGAAAACCAAAAAAAACTCAAAGGAGGGCGGGGTAAATCCCACCTCCGAGGTTCAAAAAGAAGACAGGAAAGGTGTCCAGGGTGAGGGTGGAGCCTGGTAAACCCTTCCTTAAGAAGACGGTCAAGGGTCAATGAGTGGGTGGCAAAAAGTCACCCCCCAAGTATACACCGGGGGCGGCATAGAAAAAGAGGCCATACTCTGCATACAGGCCAATCTCCAACTGCATCGTTCACCCTTGAGAGTAGATTCACAGAGAAGCAGATAGACATCGCACTCATCCAGGAACCCTGGATATCATCCTCGGGTAAGGTAAGTGGACTCGGAGGAATTATAACCGGGGTATCGGGTGCGTGTCGGAGATCCTGTATAGTTGTAAGGAATAATATAAACTATTTCGTTTTTTCAGAGTTCTGCGCAGGGGACATGACATCCATCCATGTCCGCTGTCAGAGGATAAGGAATGTGACGGAGTTCTGCGTACTTCCCTGGAGACAGAGCTACCGATCCCCACCAACAGCCGCGTGGTATTTAGTCCGTCACTTCTACGTAAACATCCAACTGATAATTAAATGTGATGCCAATGCCCACCATACAGTATGGGGTAGCACGGACATCAACCACACAGATTAATCATTTCTAGATTACTTAATGCAAAATGACTTAACAGTAGTAAACATAGGTAACCAACTTTTGTTACCTCTTATAGACAGGAGGTTCTAGAACTCACTATAAGTACTACTATCTGCTTAACCGTCACATTCAGAAAGAGAGTAGAAAACAGAAGATCAGTCAGTCTAGAAATATGAGCAACGCAGAGTGAGGTTTATAGACGTAAACGACGTATGACGATGTAAAAAGCACGTGAAAGACGTAAAACTGAACTTGGACGTGGAAAACGGCGCGAGGTTAAACAAGAAGTTTCTGAGAGTCATGTTTTTTGAATTAGGTAATTGCAAGACCTATTTGTATTTGAGAGTTGACTTTTGCTATTTCTGTAAATACCTAAAACTTTATCAGTGTAGAGTACATCAGGTGTTACAATTGATACAAGCGAGAGTTAAGAAGAAGGGTTACAAGTTTTGTGATCAATCAACCCGGAGATTATAAAAAGAAGCCGTGTACATTTTTCGTGATCGTTGTCATTTGTAATTGTTGAAAGGTAAAATTTGTAAAGTTTATTCGACATTACAATAAATTTCATCTTATCAATTGTTATAACGAATGAAATGATACATTGGAGAGTTGAAAAAAATTGCAAATTATTATTATGCAGGTGATTATTTTATTTTCTCAAATGTGAATATACAGAACTTATTCAATGATTAAGAGAAAACATATGCACCAATCAAATGGTTTAGTTCATCGTGGAGAGTTGCTCTACAGCAGTGAAAAGGGAGAATGATCTTCTTGCGACCTGTGAAAGATTAATATTAGTATATTTTTTAGAGGTGTATTATAAAAAAATTCTTAATATATTTTCCCTGTTGGATGCAGAAAAAATGTAAAAATGTTCTCACAATAGATGATAATTTCACTACTAGTTGAAAAATATTCTGGAGATTCATGAGACGTTGTGAATAATCTGTGTCATGAGAAGTTTATGAGAAACACAGATAAATAATATAAAGGATTTTCCAATAAGAGGTTTCATATTGATATTGAAAAAAAAACGAGTATATTTTGAGAGGAATCAATAGATGTTTATTACATTATAAGTAGGAAGGTATGTCATATACAATGGAAAACGATATCAGCCAAATGGCCACGATTGCAGCACCATATACTTGTCATGAAATTTTTCATGACCAATTCTCATATTTGCAGCTGTATTATGTCCTCGATAACTTCACGAATTTCTTCTTTAAGGTCTTGAATCGATTGTGGAGCATTAGCATAGACCTTATATTTCACGTGGCCCCAGAGAAATAAGTCTAAGTGTGCTAAATTACAAGATCTCGGTGGCCAATTGTGATCACGTCCTCGAGAATAAACACAGCCAGGAAACACCGCCAACTCAACAACTGCACCAAACAATGAGATGTTGAGGATGAAGGGGTTTTTCAATAATCATTCTTGTTTTTTTCGAGCCCCAAATGCAACAATTCCACTTATTAACGTAGCTTTCGAGGTTAAAATAGGACCCATCACTGAAGATGATTTTTCGATGGAAATTCGGATCATTTCAAGGACCCAAAGCTATCTTCCAAATTAAGAGTTAGAAGCTTCTTCCCAACATTCCCAACACCGCATTCCTTAAGAGCTTCATTGATGACCCCCATGTGGTCGGGGGAGGAGGGGGCTTGCTTCAAGAACTAACCAACCGATTCATTGGGAACCCTGACGTGATCCGGCCCTAATTACCCCATCCTATTCCGAGGTAGCCTTCCTTTCGTTCCACAGTAACCTCGCTGGAGATGGCAGTGCGTCCAACCCAGCGGCGGACTGTTTCCTGCCATATTCCAACGCCCTATTTCGTGACCCTATCAACGCTCACTGAAGGGGGAGTGTATAGCGAACACCTTCTTCGCTCCTCGTCCAGAATTTTTCTCTGCTCTGCTGCAGATTGCCGACGTATCATATAGAGGACAAGACTAGTCCTAAAGTTCCTGACTGACCGTCCCTGTCTAGTTCAAGTAGGAAAAGGTACACAGCGTTTGACAACCGTTCCGACGTGGAACACAAGGTTACTGGCGTCACAGGCAAACATACGCACCGCGCCTGTCTGAAGAGTTCAGGTGCTCAAAACGAAACGCCGGCTTCCAAATTAAGAGATAGAACAACACCGCATTTCTTAAAAGCTCCAATACTAAAACCCACTCTGCACATGATATCACATCACAATAATCGGATGCCATAACAATGCTAACACTTTGTTGTTCTTTTCGCCGATTTGAGTGGCATTCACTGGTTGCTATCCAATAAGCTAACGATCTTTTTGAATAAGTAATAATGGATCTAGAGTTAAATTCTTGTCGTCTGTCGACGCGAAAAAACTTTGACTTCCTTGGTGTTTTCAGCTTCAACTACTCCTTTTGGGCAAACAGAGCGCGGTACATTATTAGTATTCATACGACAACTTTTAACTTCAGCAAACCTATCAATCTGGTGCATAGCCCACACAACACTTATTGAGCCAACTTCTGTTCCAAATGTGGTTTCCTTCAAGTGGCTGTATTTTGTCAGCACACAAAATTTGTTTCCAATTTCCTGAAAATCTCAAAAGTTGTTCTACAGAAATTATATTACTTTTGAACCAAACGTCAGATCGTCAAGAAATTTTAATATTGGAAGCTATTTTCAGGAGATCTTTCTAACAAAAACATTACTTCTGTTTGCTTGGTACTATCAGTTAGATAGACCGAAAAAAATTAGTCTACATAATGAATCTCTTCAATTGAATTTGCCATCAGCTTCACAAAACAAATATATTTCATTTGGTTATCTCATATTTTGTGTTGGATTAAATTCTTTTCAGAACCATTCACTTAAGTGTACAAATTCATAACTATATATCTTTTTCTCAAGAAAAGTGACCTTAACATAAAATGGTGAAGAATATATAGGAGTGGCCCACTTACAACAACTAAAAGGTTGAGACTGAGAGTGACATCTAAACTTCTGAAAGTTATTGGTTTTCCAGCGAGAATCAAAAAATTCAAGAAAGATAGTTTATTAGATTTATTCCATAAATACCAAGGACATCCATACAAATCATCTTGAAGTTCTTCACACTGAAAAACTCAACAATTAATAGAAATTAAACCCATCTGAAATGAACAAAATACAGAAACAATTCAAAAACGAATTTTAAAATTGACTCATTTTCATTCAAAATAATATTCAATATTCATTAAGCCAACACTGGAGTTTATTCAAATACACTACATTTCAAATTAATGAATTTGCCTCGGAAATTTCCTGTTATATACCGAACAGGCAATAATTCTGTCAACTGAAATGATAAATTGTAAGGAATTTGTTTTCTCGTAGAAAATTCTTCAAAGTTTTTATGTCTATTCGTTCTATTCTTTAAGTTTAATATAGTTAATTTTTTCAATATTTTAGATATTGAAATTCTTTTGAAATTCGATATTATCAAAATCTACTGTGAAGAATACTCTGACGTTCAATAAAGCTTGTTTGAGTTAGGTTAAATACATTAACTTCTCTAGGAATGAGTGAATATATGGAAAAAGTTTTCCCAAAAAATTGAGCTATTTAAAATGATATATATATATATATATATATATATATATATATATATATATATATATATATATATATATATATGTATCTTTAGCCGACAGTCAAAATGTTGAAATTCAAATTGAAAATGAAATTAAAATTTTTTTTTTAATTCCACATATAAATTTCATTTCATTTTCAGCCGACAAAAAAAATGTTTTTCTCTGTAACATAAATGAATAGCATATGGTAGAATGGACATATCCAAATACTAAAATGAGAAAAAAAGTTGTAAAACTTGAGGTTTACTTGTTACATTTATGGAACCACATTTTATTTAATCCAGTATCTGATGTATATTAAAAAAAAATATTTCGGAATATTTGAACCCTATAAATTATAAATTATTTCGACTGTATTCAGTTTTAAACCTATTTAAGAAAAACACAAAAATTAAAAATATCAACATAAAATACTAATTGAATTTCATTTTTTCCTTATATGAGGGGTCATGTCTTCTCTATTCAAAAACCAGCAGTAATCACCTGTCATGGCTGGATCCCATCGTCCTAGCGAATTACCATCGTTCTATTATCTTGGTGAAATCTTTCACCCTAATCGTCACTGACAGCTCCCAAATTCCCAGGAACAAGTGAAAATTATATGAATGAAGGAAATGAATTTTTAATGACATTCGGGCACCAAGCAATTTGTAGGCATCTACTAGTTCATTAACTAACTATTGGTAGTTTGCATCCATATTGTTGCCCAAAAATTCTCTTACTACACTAACCAATGAGTTCCATGCTCTGATTAACTGCCTGTGAGCTTTTCTGTAAAATTATCGTCGTCCAGCTATTTTCTGATTTGTGATCCAGTAACAATTCCATTCCTTTAATTTGGAATCACTTAACTTGGAAACGATTTAAGTATTTGAATCCATCACCGTCTTTATTCATAGCCCCACAAAGTTTTTCGTCAGTCCAAGTTTAATATGAAGAGGAGGCAGAAGGAAATTTTTGTGGTCTACAAGAGGTCTGAACTTAATATGTTGAGATCATGGTTGAAATACACTTCTTTCTGGCCATATTTTTGTTATATAATGCAGATTTACTGCACGACTATCCCATAGACAAAGAAAACAGCAATATTTTTTAAATCTTCCCTGATGTCTCACTAAAATTCCTATAACTTTTAAGTTTTCACTTTTCATGGGCAATAATAGGATTGAAATATAAAGAATCATGCAGAGGTCATTTTAAAAATAATCCCATGCTCATACTTCCGAGACTATATGATTTGGAATGTCTGCTATTTGTGAGAAAACATACCCTATATTTTTATGATCTGTTGAATAAAAACAACAGAAGACGTACTGTTTCATACCACTTTCCGAGGCATTTCTTGACACTTACTGAAAGAAACACAAAATATATGTGTATAAGGTTGTTCAATGTGCTACCTAAGGAGTTCATCAATGTATCTAATCAAAGAAAATTCAAAATTGAAATAACTAAGATTATTGTAGATATAGAACCATATTCGATTAGGGAATTTATGGAATATTCTTTCAGATCTTGTTGAAGTTGTGATATTTGTTGAAGATTTCCTCTTTTCATTTGTATGATTGCATTGATTATGAGAATAAAGTTTATGTTATGTTATGTTATCTACCATTTATACGTTTTGTAGTTCATTTTACCTAAAAGAGTGCCCATATTTTCATAACATTCTTTTATCGGCACTGAATGTGCAACTGGTATACAGGGTTTTAAATTTTCATTATGCAAAAACACAGGTTTCAGACTGTATTTATACTGATCTATAAATGAACGCCACTCAGAAGGGGATTCTCAATATCAAGTTCCTGCATTAAGCCATGAATATCAGTACACGGACACAACGAATTTTCCATACTGTAGAATGCAGATAACGGAGCTTTTTATTCTGAAATTCATAATTTTCGTTTTGTTGTCTAATAATTTACATTTCTTAAGACGGGAACCAAGAAGTTCTGACTGTTGCTTTGGTTACCCCAAATCACGTATTTAATCATTTAACTCTCTTTGAACAATTAAATGTGGCTCGCCGGAACTGGGACCTGGGGTAAAAGTAGGGTCGGTGTAATCTTTTTCGGAGCTGCCTGATGATGTGCTGTCTCTAATATCTTCCAAAACAACATTTTGGGGATCTAAATGTGCGATCGGCACTGGTAAATCTGCATTATGAGGAGCAGGTCGTATTGCAGACCGCAAATTTGGATAGTCGTTCTTGTGCTTTCCCTTCAGTCTTTGTCAGGCAAACATAGCAATCGTCTAAATTATTAGTGGGTTCTCGCCATACCATAGGAACTTTAAAAGGCATGCTTTTTCTCTTTTCATTCATTCACTGCACCGATGATACGCTACAACTGACACAGCACACATGGGATGCCTACTGCTTGTCTTGATCTCAAAATAAAACAAAATATTGGACGAAGGCTTTTTTAACATTTTCAGAAAATGGCCATAAATTCTCCACCGTCTGTCTCGACATTTTCGTCCTTTAAACGCATTCCTTTCTACACACAGGGGACCACTAACTTCGAAACTAAACAGAACACTGATTTTTTATCTTAATTTTATGTCTAATATTGTTAAAAACACAGTTTAGGTACATTTCCTGTTATTATACCTTTTTCTCTCACAATGAAGTAATATTTCGAAACTGTTTCATCAAAAATATGAACTCGTTTTTCATACAAAAATGTGAAGTTTTCAATATTCTGCCATGAAATTGAAGTAACTTACAAAAATTTGTTTTTGATTCATTTTAATAATGGACGCTCAATTTATATGATTAAGTGACTATTACTTTACCTCATCTGTTAATGATTGTCCCGTTTTGAAAAACAAATAAACGAATGTTACACTCAATATCAGGATGAATATAGATTTTACCAATATTTTGATGTCCATATTCTAAAAAGAAAAAAACTTTTCATTATATTTGAAATAGATCTATATGAATCTACGCCTTCATTATACGCATATACTCATAATCTAGGAATATGGGAAAAAGCGGAGCTATTTTCGAAATCATAAAAACATAAAAGAATTTTATATGGATATAATATTGTACCTAATTGAGCTTAACCAGTAACAAGAATAAGAACAAACGGAAAAAACCTTAATGCTTGAAATTATGTAATTTGTTTCGGAAGAAAAAGTTTTCTCCTCAAAAATTATTTCATACAAAAATTAATATTCAGAGACCACGAGACCCACGTAGTTCTATGCCAAGGATGAGATTAACCAGCTCTTCTTGGGGAATTTGATCCCAAGATTGCTAAGTTGTTCATCATTTGGAAAATATTCGATTCGTAAAAATAAATTTCAGACCAAAATGTAGGCAGGTTTTATTGAATTCACATCTGAGGAATGAGGTAGCTAGTTTGAAACCGGCATATTATTTTCTTTCATAAACTTTCTTATTATTCTGAATTACTGTGCAGGACCATTATCATACATGAGATAAATATGTCTCTTAATAGAAGTTCTATATATTACCGCCACAATTTTAAAAACTCCTTATAAATATTACATAATCGTAAGTCGCCAACAGACGATCTAGCAAAACGGTGCTACCATGCGAAATTGTACCCCAGACCATGATATCGTAGCTCATGCATTAATTCTGGTTCCACATATGATTCCACTTATGAAATGGTGCGATTACCTCAGTTTAAGATCGTCTATCAAAAGAATTATTCGTCCCCAATCTACTATGAATGGAAATACTCGAAGCAGGCTCATTATGAACCCTTAGTGACAAAGTACTCAGTTACTATACATTCTGTCAAGAAAGTACCGGGAATTATCGATTTAAATCTGGCGGGGCAATGAGGCAGGTAAAAATTTTTTTTCCTAGGTTGGTACCACTGTCCTTAATTACTATGCCAAGCTTGAGCGGGATCTGTCAACTAGTGTGTTTGCAACAGCTGCTTAAGTCAGTCGATGTCAGAGTGCGTGCCGATTTTTACTATGGGTGATTACGTTGAGCAAAGAATTTGTTTAAAGTTTTGTGTTGCAAATGAATTTTCGTGTGCCGATGCATTGAAAATGTTGCAAAAGGCCTTTGGTGATAATGCTCTATCGAAAACTCGTGCATATCAGTGGTACAGAGCCTTCAAGGACGGTCGTGAAGTGGTCGCCCATCGACGGCTTCGATCGAAGATAACGTCGATAAAATTAAGGAAAGGGTGCTGGAAAACCGTCGTACCAGCTTGAGACAAATAGCACATGATCCTAAGATATCCCACGAGTCCGCACGTACGATTTTGATTGATATTTTGGGCATGAGAAAGGTGGCCGCACGACTAGTACCGAAAGACCTGAATTTTCTTCAAAAACGTCATCGCGACAGGTTGCTTCAGACATGCTGGATCGCTGTAATTCCGATTCTACATTCATGGAACGCATTATAACAGGTGATGAGACCTGGGTCTACGAGTACGATATGCAAACAAGCCAGCTATCATCGGAATGGGTGGCAAAAAATGAGCCGAAACCGAAAAAACCACGCCAAAGCCGCTCGAAAATGAAGGTTTTCTTCGATATCCGTGGCGTGGTGCACTATGAATTCGTTCCAGAGGGTCAGACGGTAAACAAGGAGTATTACCTAGGCATTATGAAACGTTTGCGTGAGCGTATCCGTAAGAAGCGGCCAAATTTGTGGGCGAACAACTCATGGATTTTGCATGACGATAACGCGCCTTCTCACCGAGCTACGATTGTGACTGACTTTCTCGCCAAAAACTCAACAAACGTGCTTCAGCAACCACTGTATTCGCCGGATTTGGCTCCCTGCGACTTTTTCCTCTTCCCAAAACTAAAATTGCCCCTTCGTGGCACCCGTTTTGAGTCGATTGAAGCCATAAAACAAACTTCGGCGCGAGAGCTAAAGTCCATCCCGGAAAGCGCCTATAAAAAATGTTTCGATAATTGGAAGTGCCGTTGGCATAGATGTATTGGAGCAAATGGAGCCTATTTTGAAGGCGACCCAATAAATTTTGACGATTAAATGTAAAAATTTTGTTTTAATTGAAAATTCCCGGTACTTTCTTGACAGAGTAGTATATCACAATCGCAACGTGATTTCTTCGTACTGATCAAAAGCCTTCGCACTAAACAGCAGCTTAAAAGAAGGTAAAATCCAAGCTTCGACTAAGAATGGCCTGTCTGTCCAACAGCTCATGGTCGTCCTCATTGCACCTAGCATCGAAGAACCATGTGGACAATATCTATAATTCCCTGAATGCACGTACTGTCATAAGACATATTCAAGAGTACACCCTTGAACCAGTAAGGGCACAAAATTAATTCCCTGTGACAGAAGAAGACGTCGCCAAGACCGCCACACAATTCTTTTTTTCAAGAATCGTACTCTTTCTGTATAATTTCATTCATTAGTAAAACAATTCGCATTATATCGCATAATCGTGGATATTTTTCTTTACAACATAGAGGTGAATATTGAATAATAATAACAAAACAGTTTTTACTGTGTTCAAAATAAAAATTGTTCATTTCCGAGTATTTATAATATTCCTAGATTGAACATTTGTGTACAATTATAGTGGCAGTGCTATAGAAAATCACAAAGTTTTTTCATGAGAGAAGAGAAAAAAATAATGCAATATTAATGAAGAATTTGAACTTAAATCTACATCAAATGTTAATTTTACGAATTAATACACATTCCTAGAACAAAACCGTCAACTTTTCGGCATATAAATATTCCCCTTTATATAATCGAAAAAATTGGAAATTCTTTCACACAGTCGAATTTCAGACCAAAAATCTGAAATTTACAAAAATAGTATTTTCTCTTTAGAGTAATTTATTACTTAGATAAAAAGTATGTGGTAAAATCAAAATTGTCACCCTTCAACTGAATTAAACTTGAAATCAGAAACGTGGTCAAAACTTACATTTTTAAGGCCTAACCTTAGTATGAAATGAAAACGTTAAATTAAAAAATACTGACTTGCACGAATATCTTCTTCGGAAATGGAGCTATCCAGGCCATCACAATATATCTAAATTTTGAGAAGAATCCATCTATTAAATAATGACAATTATTCAAATTGAAAAATACCTTTCTCCAATAGCAGCAAATTATAATAGATTATAAATTTACTGTGTGCAGCTTGTTTGTAAATTGAATTGAGAAAATGAAAATTATTTTGAAAACATACCAAATGATAAAGTACAATATTAAATTAAAATAAGTTGTAGAAATTACTATGTTTTACTACCAATAAATTGATACTTTACACATTTAATTGTGACTTCTACATTTTGATTTCATTATCATCAACTACCAAATTTTAACGGCTGAAACCGTTCAGAATCTTAAATATTAAAGTTAATATGTAATAGATTAAATCTATTTTATTCAATTTAAAAATATATAGGGGACAGTATTTTATTTCCACAAAAACATCGTGGTGAAACAACTTTTGTAGTACAAATATTTTTATGGAAATAAAATACTGTCTTCTATATATTTTTTTTACAAAATGAGTTTCCACCAAGTAAAGACCGAATCAATCAAATATCCATTTTATTTATTTAAAAATATGCTGGTGAACATTCATGCTCACAGGCCGTACAGTTAAGAGTTTCCTTCTGGGCGTTGCGTATTCATTTTTTAAATTAATCATTTCTTATGGATATTAAATTGATAATTTTAAACACATTCAACTGACCATTTTAGTTGTGAAGTACAGAAATGACAAGCAGGCAATGCCGGTTATAAAAATCAAATGAATACTTCTTTCCACTGCATTTTTCATTATATTTCCATATCTGAAACAATTCTGATAATATTAACCATGTTGAAATGAATTATTTCGGCGAATAATCTGAACCAAATACGATGAATAAGGAGTATGAGCTATGGGAACAGAAAGTTCTTCAAATTGGGACACACCAACATATATCTGTTTAACAGATCTGAGCTCAAACAAGTGCGAATAGGTTTTGCTCATCGCTAGAACATGAGCACCAGGCATGCGCATGTTTCGAAACATATTGGCTCCAATCGTCAGTGCGCTGTGATCTCCAACGAATATAAATCAGCTTCATAAAGATGTATGTTGCTCTGTTCATATTCGGAGGACTTTTTGTTACCACAGTTTATACTTCTTAACAATAATATTTGGTACAGATTATCAGCCGAATAAATTCATTTGAAGAAAAAATAAAATTATCAGCATCACGGCGTAACAACATCTGACTTGAACATGAGGAAGATTTTCCATAATTTGTAACACTAGAAACTATCGGGAATGCAGTTCTTTGTTTGAACTGGCTCCATGGGGTATGTCGTCTATGTATATTTGCGTACACTAGAGAGCGCTAGTGTATGATTAATACAATGGTGTTCTTTTGTGAGGCGAATATAGATGCGTGACTGTTTTGTATTCGTTGGACATTAGCGCACACTGATGATTAAAGCCAATCAGCTTTCCAGCGATCAGCAAAATTATTCGGGTCTGCTTGACTTTGCAACTGTCCTACAGATGAATGTTGCTCTGTTCTGATTAACCATAGATCAGGCTCCTTATCGCACCTTGCCTTCCATGTCATTGTATCTTGATGTAATAGGGGCGCTTGTCTTGACTAAGATCCTAGTTTCATCCCGATGAAATGGAGAATTGAGCGCCAGTCACTGTGGTGAAAGTTCAAACCAATGGGGCACTAGTTTCATCGAAAAGGTAAAATGAAGGGCTGAGCCGCGTTGTTCAACCCAGTCACATGGGTGTTTGTCGCAGCACAGGGCTTCACATATAAAACTAGCGTACTTTACCCTATTGCAGTAAATATCCGGATTTTTCTGTCCAATCGCCTAGTGCCTTATGTATATATTGCGTTACCTCGGGAGGGTGGAGGCCCTGGGGAAGTATTCATATGACCTCGCCACCAATTGCTGTTGGACTCAAGGGGGCAGTGGTTGAAAGTCCGCATGCTGGACTAGAAGGGTATTCCATCTAGCAGAAACTCATGTTCAGGATATCTCGAAAGGTGCTTCAGGGTTTAGCGGGACTTGACGGTTCGATCGGTCTTGTCCTGAACCAGGATCGATTGCGATACGTTTCTGGGGTTTGTGGATCTCGACAATACGGCTAGACCATTGATGCTTGAATCCAGGATCAATTGAAAGAGTTCACAAGGGTTCGCGGGTCTTGACGTACAGGCTAGATTGACGGTGCTCAATTGAGGCATCAATCTCCAATGACTGCCTCATATATACCTTTGAATAAGAGTAATGGAATTGATTATGTTGAGTGTAAGGACGTCGGTAATTTGCGATCTATTAGTATGGACTGGCGACTTCAGGAAAGTGCACATGAAAAGGTATAGCGGTGCTAAATCGCACGATATGAGGGGCCAATTCACATTACTTCTACGAAAGATAAGCATTTCCTCAAATAGTTCATTGAGAATGTCAATCAAGGTGTCCACTTTGTGGCACGTTATGTCATCCTCCTGAACCCCATGTCTCCGATGTTCATATATATATATATATATATATATAGATCATTATGTCAACGGACCGAAATAAGCACCAAGTAGTGAAATTTTTTTAATATATAGCAATCTCATATGAGTTGGCGACGTCCCATATGAGGCAATTGTACTTATTAACATAGCCCTCCATCCAATAATGTGCCTCGTCTGCTTATGAAAAAGAACTCGTGTTGTCTCTCTTCAAGAAGGATGATAGGTACAGGATTAAGAACTATAGGCCAATTTCTAAACTATCTTTTTTCTCGAAAGTATATGAGAAAGCGTTATAAAGAAGCATTTCTCATCGTGTTCCATTTATCTACAAGTCAGCATGGCTTCATTAGAGGTAGATCGGGAATCCTCAATTTGGCTACTCTAATACAATGTCCCTGCATGATGGTGGTCTGGCTGATGTGATATATGCCGATTTTTCAAGAGCATTCGATTCTGACGGTTATGAAATTCTGTTCAGCAAACTGTGTTCAACTGGTTTCTAGCCTTCTTATTTAACGTTGATTGGTTTCTATTTGAGTGGTAGAATCAGTTATATATTTTATGGGTGTGCTAGAATAAAAATATTATATCTTTTGTGGGTTACTGGTGAAGATCGTTTGAGAATGAGCTGAAAATTGGGGTTCCGTAGGGGTCTAAGACCGGCGCATTGCTCTTTGTTGTATTTATAAATGATCTGTTGGGTTTATTGAAATACATGACCTTGGCGTATGCTGATGACTTGTAGCTACTCTTGAGAATACGCGGCATTAATGATTTGAAACTGCTTCAGTCCAGCCTATTTTCACGCGAGAAGGTTACGGCTTCTGGTTAAAAAATACTTCATGGCGACCTAAGAGTATCTAGATGAAATACGCGATCTTGATACTCTATTCGATACCACAGAGAGTTTTGCGCTCAACTTTGAAGAACTGTTCTCCTCGGCTTGTGGAAGGCTCGGTTTTGTTTTCAGATGCTCCAAAGAGTTAATAAGTCTGAGGCGTTGAAAAATCTTAACATTACTATAGTAGTTAGTAAATTGGAGTTGCAACCTTATTTCCATTCCAAGGAACAACTCCCATCTGAAGCCACTCGAGCGAATTCACAGGAAGTTTTTCAAGTAGGTCTCATTCCGACAAACTGGGAGATATCCTGAGCAAGGAGGTGATCTTTTCTCCATTTTGAAAGAAATGTGCGTGTTTAGTCGTTGCCGGAAGACACGAACACCAGTGTGCTTAGTTCGCCCATTAGTGACCTCTTAGTAACTTCTGGACTCCTTTTACTTGTTGCCGAGAATAAACACTTCATAAATGACACTTACGTTGTGTCAGGGGTCTTTTTTATGGTCAATTCAATTCTTTCAATATACGTTAGACTTACCACTCATCTTGATGTCTCCTTTCTCTTACTCTGCCGATGACAACATTTCAGAGTGGTGCTAGGATTGGTTAGTACCCTTCAATTTGGATATAGGAGGAGTTCTGTTACAATCGATCCAGAGCCATTGTGATCTTTGACTATCATTGTCTCAAAATCTAACTAGGCAAAGACATGTCTCTAAAAAAATGAATCAGATCCAAATGAATGACTTATCTCCTCTTTAAATCCCTTTATGGTTACAAATACATAACGTCGGGTATTCTCTATAAGACATATACATGCCTGTTATGGAATAGCCAGACCAGCTTGGTTATGCTAGGCGAGGGCTTATTTTAGTGCACTTTTATTGCCTTGAGCGTCCTAATTACGAAAAGAGGTTGCAAATATTTGTGTTCTCGACCTTCGAGGATTATAGAAGTCATGGCGAGGTAATTTTAACTTTTTGCGCACTTAAGGATACTTTGGCTAAGAAGTCAAGGATAGTTGCACCCCAAACAACAACAATCTTATGGGTAATCACATAAAGTTGATCTATGAGTTTTTCAGATCATCCATAAATATGGATTTTTTTATCCAATAAAGTTTTCTTCCAGATATAGCCCTCCACAGATTATTTGTCGGAGCTTTGAGGAGATCATCCTTATAGCTTCTACCAATCTCTACATTACAAGACCTTTTGTCAGTTGTGAAGTTTGCTTCCCATTATTTTTAGTTCTCCAGTGAGTTTAATCGGTTAAGACTGTCCTCTGAGTAAGAATTGAATGAATTAATGTCGTTAAAATTTAATGTAGATAAAGGAATATCTCGATACTTTATACTCACTTCAGTGTTAAAATATGCTGAGAAATGCATTGCTTTAATACATCATCCACAAATTTTTGATACATTTCATCGTAAAAAAGATGGTTTCTTTCACCAAAATTTTTTTCTATTAATTTCATTTTCTCTTTCACAAGCAAAATATAGTTTGACACCTCCAGTATTCCCACATGAGCCTGAAAAGTTATATTGACGAATAAGAGACCGCAATATATAGTCAGAAAAATTTTCGTCGAGACGAGCATTATGAGAAACAGAGTTTTGTTCATTTTCTCCTCAATGATGTAAGTTAGAACGAAGAACTCTCTATAGTCGCCACTCATCGGTAGGCAAGTTAAACACACGCATAATGTGAAAACTGTTATAATAATTCTTTTATTCTGTAGACTCTTGTACCTCCTACGTATTCTACCAGATACGTCTGGACCAACCTCGTCAAATGACCAAAGTTTTTTTTTCAGTTCAATAAATTCCAGATGTGGATCTGTCGCTGCCAAACCAGAGATACACATTATTGTTAACTGCAAAAATTAAGAATTATAAGTGTTAAATTGGGTTGACAATGAAATAATATCTTGATATTTTTAAGAAACCAGACATAATTATTTTATAACTAGTGTCAAGAAGGTACCTGGAATTCGTCAATGAACACTGGTCAAATCATGCCAAAAATCAATAAACATAAATTTTCAATCTGTTTTTAGCATATTCATGTCGAGAAAATAAGTTTTCGTTCTGAATTTTTTTATTCACATTTTAGAAATCAAATTTTGTTTGTAGTTTGAATATAATTTATGTATAGTTTCTTGTGTCTTGAGTTTTTTTCGTATGAATAGAATAAATGTAGGACGGTTCGACAATTAAATAGGTTGTATTAGAGGAAAATTATTTACTAAAAAAAAAAGCTATGCGTCGATAAGACCCAACACTGTTGTTAGAATTTAAGACTGGAAGATTACAAATGCCATGAATGGAAGAAAGACGTTGAACAATATTACACGCGGCGCGCAGTCCAAGGCATCTGGCCGGTAACTACAGCATTCAGGAAATTTGTGAGGGTCTACTGGTTATGTTTATACCTCGCAGAGGTTGCTCGAGCGTTTTGACGCAAAGTTATGAACTCAGGTCTGATACTTTTCGGAAACACCTCACATGTACTGTTGCAACTATTGAGCTATGAATATAAACGATGAATATTATATAGAGAATAGAATAAAGACTATAGATTATAAAAACTTAACGATAAAAAGAATTTCGAAAATTCCTTGGGGCGGACTTTTTGAGTGATTTCCGGTACTTTTTTTGAAAGTATGAAAGTATATATATATATATATATATATATATATATATATATATATATATATCTATATATTATATATATATATATATATATACTTTTATACTTTCAAAAAAGTATAAAAGTATATATATATATATATACTTTTATACTTTATATATATATAATATATATATATATATATATAATATATATATATATATATATTATATATATATATATATAATATATATATATATATATATATATATATATATATATATATATATATTATATATATATATATAGATATATATATATAATATATTAATATATATATATATATATATATATATATATATATATATGTTGCTCTTACCATTCAGCTACTCACTAGGATTACCAAAAAGATCGGGTTTGTTGTACGAAGAAAAAGTGTCAGCTGAAATGGCCACCGTTTGTTCTGGTTAGATATGTAGTTGCTGAACTGATTACTCACGAATATTCCAATTATTTGGCTGTAACCAACAGTGACAGCTAAAGATAAATTCCAGTTGAAAATGAAGTAGATCACTGTCGATATTGAATTACAAATTAACCCAATGACACAAACGGTAGTGATTTTGCGTAAAATGGGCACTTCTAATTGATGTCCAGAATATGGCATGATTTCTTGCAGGAAACCTAGAAAAATTTACTGTGCATTACAAAACACCACATTTGGGGTTCAAATATCGCGGCTAGATTTATTAAGGGGCAAAATCGGTTCAATAGTTTCACAGTTATTCCCGTTCGAACATTTCTTATATTTTTCCCAATATTTTCGAAAATGAGAATTTGATCAATCCGAAATTCATTAATTAGAAGTAGTAAAATAACTTACATGTTCGTACAAAATTTCGTGTGGATCCTATGATTACAAAATTTGAAAAAATTAGTGAGTGCATAACCGTTGGGTGCTACTTTAAACACTAATACTTTCGAAGAGACAAAGATAGAGACCTGAAACCTACAGGCCGATTTATGGACTGAATTTCTCAGCCAAATTTGTTATTCTGCAATATCGATCCCATGGTTTTGCAGTTATTCACATTTGAAATTTTTTCTAATATTTTCGAACCTGCGAGTTCGTTTGATCTGAAGTTTAGAGTTTTGAGTGGTAATAGTAGCACAGATATTTCTGAGAACTTTTAGGAGGATTGTAGAATTGAAATATTAAAAACAAAGATGAAATTTTGTGAGTGGGGCAGCTTTGAGCGCTTAAAAAACCATAGCAAAAAAAATTATTTTGTGAGGAATGTGGACGATATAAAGTAGAGCCACAAAAGCGTCTACTTCATGTTAGTGTTTTTCACCTATTTTTACTGTAATATCTCTATGCCTACAAAATCATATCGAGTTACGTCGAAATAACACTGAATACTTTTCTGTCCGGATACCTGCACAGTCAATTCTCTACATCTATCTAATCAAACTTATTTGAAAATATATATTTACATGGACCAGTATGATAAAAATCCAGAAAACCCATTGCTAAGAAGACCTTTTCAGGTCTTTCAAGAACTGGAATACTACCAAATGAGGTTCTTCAAGAAAAAATATATACCTGTAAATGGAAATTATTGAGCTTCCAACTGTCAGTCATTAATAATATTATTTCCATTCATCAAATATCTTCTGAATATCAAATATTTCTTCATTATAATATACAGTTGACAGTACACACATTTTATTTTTAATGTTAAAAATATATCTAGGCTATATATATTTCAATTATTCTAACAAAAAAGATTGATAGCATTGAAATGAATAAAATGAAATTTTATAGCACCAAAAGTTTAATTGTATGAATTCAACTTCAGTTGCATTTCTTTTTCCACAACATAATTCATTTCTCCCATTAAAACTAACTAGAAGGCCTTAAAATACCCAACTATATCTCTTCTGAATAATACCATCAATATAACGATATAAAATGGGAACCCTGTTCACAATATTAATGAGAATACTTTATTCTTCAACTAATTCATTTCATGAATATGTCTGCTGTATTGAAATATAGTAATACTTAATCTCCCATTATATTTGTGAAGTACATATATAAATAATATTGAATACTCTTATTCCGGTTTTCACTGATTTTCATTGTTATTTAATAAAACAATTATTTGGCTATCACAGTAGCAACTTCAGATAGTCCTACCTAATATCATTTCTTTCTCACGATATTTTGGATCAATTACATTTCAGCATAAGTGAACAATTTTAAAAAATCAATTAGTCCAAATAATTGTGTCATAACATGAAAAAATTTTGAAATCACAGAGCAACTACAATTCTGAGAAAAAGGGAAAATCTTTACCTGCTTTTGCTTTAATCCCCTCTGGTGATCCCAGGTAGCAATAACTCTTACTATGCCTAGGTCCAAGTGGTTCCACAACAGGTACATTGAGTGCTTGTAAGCTTGCTTGAACTTCAGGTAGTATCTTGTATACGTTGCAGTCTGCTTGCAGTTGATGACGATGATGAAATTTCTCGAAAAATTCATCTTCAATTCGATAAAGTGCAAAGTAACTTAGGTTTGATATGCTTTCAGTTATAGTAATAACTTCTTTTCATTCAAATAAATTAATTCGGCTGATCTGTACAGATCAGCTATACTTCTCAATACCCATAGAAGAAGAAATTAAATAAACCAATAACCCAACAGATTCATTCAATTAGTATAAACATTTTCAAACTATGAATTACATGTTCTGACATAGTATTTTATACTGAATACGGGGTAAATGAAAAATTGTATTTTTATATTTGGATGTTATGTCCAGTTGTTCATCCAGGAGGTGCAGTATAGTTCATTGTCTTGCTGGATTTCGAGATTATCTCATTCTGAGAAAACGTGATTGGTCTACAGAAGATAATTCGCAAAATTTGAGTTCATTTTCCAATGTTAGAATGAAGCCTTATGTTCTTTCCATTTGGCCCTTTCACTACTCAGTTATGGCAACTTAATTCATTTACTCCTGAGTAAACTAAAATTAACTCATTAAATTTCATTTCATTTTAATATATGGTAAAAAAATTTTACTTTGTGTTTCCTTTTTTTATATGTCCTGCAATTCCTGTATTCGTTGGATATTACAGTGCATTGATAATTGAAGCCAATGAGCTTCGAAACATGTGCATGCCTGCTGTTTATGTCCTAGCGAGCAACAAAACCTATTCGGCTTTATTTGAGTTTTGAACTGTCAAACAGATATATGTTGCTCTATCTTTATACAGATGTATGTCCGGGTTCGAAGAACTTTTTGTTACCATAGCTCATAATCCGTATTAACCATATCCTGCATTTATTTTTGTCATGTTGTGGATTTTATGTGACCTACTCTTGATTAATATCTGATTTTGAGAATATTATTTTGTTTTCAAACATAAAGTTTCATATCCGCTTTGAGTTTTTCAGAGTTGCAAGTTGTTATAAAGGGTGTACCTTTTAGAATGTGAATTTTTGATAAGTTTTAAATAAAAAATTGATAAATATTTTATTAAAGTTGGGATATTATTGGAAAGATTGAACCTTGACATTTATGAATGAAAAACAATATATTTCAAATAACCACCACGACTACAGTACTCCATCCGATCAACCGAATTTTTCAGTACATTGTCGATTGTTTGGGGCCCAATTCCATGAATGGCTACTTCGATTTCGTATTTCAAGGAAACATCGTGACTTCTACCGGTTAGATGACTGACGTGTGAGCATGGCTCTTGCACCAGGTGACTACTCAGCAGTCTCCACAATCTGCTCAGGAAGCAGAAAGTGTGATAAAGATACGTCTTCTCGTCGCGCATTAGCGAAAACCACTCCGAAGAGTTGAATCTACCAAGCTTCCAGTTTCGGCTTCAGTCCGAGAACCTACACCGTGACTGGTAGCAGCGAAGCACTATTCAACCTCTACTGGCTCTGTAGTTTCAGTACGCGAGTTGTTTTCTGATGCAACTCAAGCGTCGAAGGGGCTTCTTATCCACCCCCCGAACGTAGCCCCATGGCTCAAGATAGTCTCAAGATTTGATGCCTCAATTGATCCTGGCTTCAAGCACCAACGGTCGAGCCATATCATAGAGATCCACAAACCCCAGAAACGTCTCGCAATCGATCCTGGTTCATGAGGAGGCTGTTCGAACCGTCAAGTCCCGCTAAACTCTGAAGCATTTCTCGAGATATCCTGAACATGATTTGCTGCGAACAGATAGATGGAATCATTCTAGTGCAGCATGCAGACTTTCAACCACTGCCCCCTCGAGTCCAACACCAATTGGGTGGCTAGGTCGTGCGAATACTTCCCGAGGGCCTCCACCCTCCCGATGTAACGCAGTATGCTACATAACGCACTCGGCTATTGGACAGAAAAATCTGGAGATTCACTGCAATAGGGTAGAGTACGTTAATTTTAATGGAGAGGCCCTGTACTGCGACAGACAGCCTTGTCACTGCGGCTCAGCCCTCCATTCCATCTTAATGGTTGGTGAATCTAGGGCCCCATTCGCTCGAATTTTCACCACACGGGTCCAGTGACTGGCGCGAGTGACATTGCTTTAGGCATCAGGACTTAATCATCCATTTCACTGGAATGAAACTAGGATCCTAGTCAAGACAAGCGCCCCCAGCGCATCAAGCTACAATGTCATGGGGAGGGGTTTCAAGGCAACAGTCGTTTCTCGATGGCTAGCCTTACACTTACATTTAACGAATCCCCAAAAAAAATAGTCCTACGAGATGGAAGTGAGCTTCAGCGCTAAGGATGATTTGTCTGAGAAACTGCTCATCCTCGGCCATGCGATCATTAGCCTATGGAGCGACGTGGAAAGTCATCGAATGATCACGAGGCTCTACTTCTTCCACTAGTTGAACTTTGTAAACCTTCATACCGAGTTCTTTATGCAAAATTTTCCTCAGAGAAGTGCGGGAAATATTCAGTTCTTGAGCAAGATGACGAGTTGATTTTGATGAACGCTCGCCAACATTCTGAGCTACAGCAGCTATGTTTGCAGGTGTGCTCACTGGACGAGAACTTGAAATAGTGGTTTTATTGAATAAGATCCAGATTTTATGAACTAATTGATCCACAATATTTCATGAGAGTCATTTCATTAATGTCAAATATTTAACTAGCTGTCTGTTAAAACACGAATGACCGAAGTGTCGCTAGACTCGAAATAGCCACTACTTCAAAATGTTAACTCTAGATGGTCCACGCTTTTATTGAAGATTATATAATAAGTTTTTTTGGTAGATTCTTTCTTTCATTCATAGGCATTCGGATTCTTTTTTTTTTTAATATTATATATTAGGTAGATGATTCACAAAATAAATCGATTTTATATTGAAAACTATGAAATATTTAATATTTGATTGATTCGGTCTTTACTTAGTGCAAACTCATTTTAATTAAAAAAAATGCATATGAAACAGTAATTTATTTTCACAAAAATGTTTGTACTACTACAACCTGAAGGAGCCACATCGTGGTGAAACAATTGTTGTAGTAGTACAAAAATTTTTGTGGAAATAAATGACTGTTTCATATACATTTTTTTTAATTATGAGATATTGAGATTATTTGGGCTATTTTCTATGAAATTGGTTTAATTCTCTGTTGTTTTTCTGTTTATTTATGAGAGAATTGCTCTTTGAAAATAACTATTGCTGGTTATTTGCTAAATGGCAGTCTTTTCTATTTTCTGTATAATCCAACTTGAATCATTGAATTAATACATCCTTATAAACCATTCTCCTGAGAATAAGAAACACACATCATCGGAATATACTGAGCGGTTTCAGCCGTAAATATTTGGTAGTTGATCATAATTAAAACAAGTAGAAATTACTATAATATAACATGTTTTACTGCAAATAAATTGATATTTCACACATTTAATTGTGACTCGAGTTTCGGGAATCAACTATCCCATCTTCAGACAGTAGTCTTCAATAGTTGTCTGAAGAAGGGATAGTTAATTCCCGAAACTCGAGTCACAATTAAATGTGTAAAATATCAATTTATTGGTGGTAAAACATAGTAATTTCTACAACTTTTTTTAATCATCGGAATATTTCCTAATATAAAGAATTATTAGCCAAATTTTTTGAGGGAGGAATAAAATGACATTAACTGAACGTCGCAATCGGAGTTATTATTATCTATCAAAATAATAAGTTCTGTTAATGTATCTATTGATTATGTCTTCCATATTTGATGATAATATATGTATTAAATATCGCATACGGTGTATATATTGAAGCGTGACATTTTTCAATCTTTCGTATATGTGAATATGGATATAGTTATTCAACTTCTTCAGAAAATGAGTTTTTCTAACAATATCTCATCTTCCTAAATTTAAATAAACAGCAGTGACTCCAAAGGAGAATGAAAAAACGAATTGATACCATTCGAAACAAAAATTTTGATGCAATTTCATCTAAATTCTTGCTAGAAGCACTCTTTTTAAGGGAGTCAAATAAATAAATAACTGGATTTTTGCAAGACTCAATACCAAAATAAATCCGGTTTAAATAAGTGTATTAGCTTAAACAAAATATTTATTGAATGTTTTCATTGCAATCGACATTTTTTATTATTTGGACCTTCGGACATGGTGGAAAATTGCTTTAAGATATGGCCATATCGTTGAGAGTTCTTTTTCACGTACGATGATCTCCATCCGTCATTAGTTTTCCTATGTCTTCCTTTAATACCAGGCCAATGGACAAGAAATGCGTTGTCCAAAATAACGAACTTGTAGTTCAAAAGGCACATCTGAAGCATCTGTAAAAAAACATGAAAAATATTCTAAATTATCAATAGTTACGAATGGATCAGTCAGGAGCTATACCATGGAAGAGATAATTCATCGAAAGCTCATGATGGCAGTTAACTAATACTGATATTTTTATAGCCTCAAATGTTTGGTGGACTAATTTCAATAACCATTGGAAAACAGGATTTAACCTAAAATTTTACAATTTCCATTCATTCACAGCAGTTCTTCTTTATACCCTGGTACACCACTCGAATTTGGTTTTCTACTCCTATAAAAATATGCATAGATAATATACAATGTCGTACTAATCCAAAAGATTAAAAAATTTTATCATGTCTTATTTTACTGATGTCATCTAAGTTATTCATTCACCTACATTTCGGTAGACCAACGAACTGTGTCTTTAAATATTTTGACCAAGCTACAAACCAGATAAATGAATTCATAAATTCTATTTTTTCATATCATTTTATTATTACTTATTTCTTTACTACTGCTCTAATCAACATACCTGCAACATCTTATCTTGGAAACCTTCCCAGGAAAGTGCTTCATCATATAAAGGATCCTGTTTAGTCCCTATAAAAATTGGTTCCCATCTGTGAAAGGGATATTCTCTCTTCACAGCTAAAAATGGCTGAAAAATAATGATCAATTATCAGCCGCTATTTTAAGACAAAAATTTTCAATTTTGAGATTATTTGATTGACACAGAAAGAAGTATTCGAAAAAGAATTATCAATGTTGATTGTTCTTTCAAATGATATACTCAGTGATATTTATCATACACTCATTAATTGATACATATGTATGTTGATTTCTATTTATTAGTATGATTTGAACAAATGATGCGTTGTGCTATGTTGTAGTTTTTTCAGATGTCAAAAATTGGGAAAAGTATAATAACCAAGTAGATTCAGACTCCGTATCGTGTTGGCTTTTACTTGCTACAAATAAATCCATTGTTCATTTCAGTTAAATTAAACTCGTCGTAGCGACTTTCCTGGCTCCTCGCCCAGAATTCTGATTGGCTCTGCTGTAACTTGCCGGCGTATCATATAGAAGACACGACTAGTCTTAAACAATACCTAACTGACCGTTCCCGTCGACTTTAAGTAGGGCAAGGCACACAGTGTTCGACAACCGTTTCGACGTGGAACACAAGGTCAGTGGCGTCAAAGGCTGATATGCGCACCACGCCTGTCTGAAGAGTTCGGGTGCGCATGCTCAGAATGAAACGCTGCCTCCCAAATTAAGAGGTAGAAGCTCCCTGACATCACGGCATTCCTTCAGAGCTTCAACATATTTATGTTGATTTGTATTCATTATCTTAAATTGCTCACATGACGCTTTCCGTTAAATTCAAATTCAAAATGCATAAATTAGTGTATTGTATCCTTATCTCAAAACTCTGAATCCAATGACTAATTGTTTAAAAGCATCTGAAAAGGTTACAATGAAGAGAAGCACATCATTTTCTCAAATCATTATGATAAATAGAAATTCACTTTTATGTGTTATATTTTATTGGTGCTCAATGAATTTCTATCAATTAAAGGCTAACAGAACTTGACATTAGAAGTAATGTACCCAAAGGGTAATAACTTCTTCATTTTGTTATTGTGCCTGATGGATGATTTGTATGCTGACTATATCTGAAGCGTACTTTGGGACAAATTCCAATGTTTTGTTCTTGGTTATTTTTACAAAACAAATTCTATTTTTTTTTGTGGTGAAATCGGTGACTACAAATATTTTAAGTTACTGCACCTCAATCTACAAATGTTAAACCTGAGTTCGAAGATGTCAAAAGTATCACCATGTAAGTGACATTTCATATTCATTAGTCTGTCCTATTGCGAAATTGGCATCCCCGTTATGTATACTGCAATAACGGTAGATCCTAAGAGTCTGTGTAGCTTAAGACTAACTTTTCAACTGTGACATACCACATAGCGCTTCAGGTAACTAGCTCACTGTGCTTCCATGCGTCAAAACGTTGATGGATGGTTTGAAGAAGAAGGTCAACCTGTTTCGATGCGTAAATTATATCACTAAATTCGAGCCTGTGGATATTTTTCATACCGTCCACGATTAGTGCTTCGTTTAACTGTGGACGACGATTGTATTTGGATACATTTATACAGTACCTTCCGTCAAAAGTAGGTAAGTCTTTTTCGGTCATCAAACATGGAAGCACCGCTTCAGAAGTTGAACACTTATGCTAACGAACAATGAGAAATTTCATTCATTACATAGACTCTTCTGTTTATATTTTTGAAACAATCAGTTTCTGGAATTTAGATACCGCTAGTGAGCCCTATATTTGAAGCTTTTTTCTCAATGTGGGTCTGGTAAACTTCGTGGTGGCATCAGCCATATAATCCTTTCCTGACCATTGTTCCAGCTTTTTCAAACTATATTGAAATCTGTTTCTGTGAGGTGAGGTTGAGAGGCGTGCCTCATCCTCATATGCTTTGGTTATAGTTCGATATGAATTCGAAGTTTCGGTCTTTTCGCAAAAGAACTCATACAGGCTTTCTAATTGTTGAAAGTGTATTTAAATGGGGTCGGGACACTGGTGTAGCGTAGATGTTGATTGGGGGTAGGACAGTAGTGAATGAAGAAGTTATATGTTGAACCCAAAGTTAGAAATGAGTGTGGACAGCTCAGTGGTAGAGCATAGGTCTCGTGACCGGAAGATCCATGTTCGAATCCTGTTCATGTGGAAAAGAAATTCTCTAGTTGGATGAGTGTCGCCCACCATTTAACTGTTGGGTCAAAAATTAACAGTGCTGTAACCTAAAGTGACGCAAGATCGCAGTAACGAAGCCTACCCAGAACACAACTGAACTCCTAACTCGCACAAGCTGAAAATAAAGAGACTTCTGATGGATCTTCACAGAATATCTAGTAGTATCAGGATGTTAATAATAATGAATAATGGGATTTTTTTGAATTATCTAGCATATGGTTGCATTGTTCAGCAAGTTTATTCGCACATTTGAAAATTTCTTACACCAGAAGTTTCGGATGTTATCAACTCCCGGAAATGTCCAAATGTTAGCCTTTTGCATAGCCTGACTGATTTTATCCACAGTGATGCCATCAAATTGCATCGGTGTAACATTCAACCGCTCCTCGAATGTTATTTAGTCGGCTTTTCTCTTATTGTCTTTGGTCGATGATGATAATAAGGACTAATAGATCTCCAAGTACTACTTGGACAGCATAGGTCGGTTTATGTTACCACGTGTAACTCCAACCCTTCCATAGAAAAATCTTTGATTATTGTGAAAATTGCAGTCTTGTTGATTCTTTTTTGTGCACTTGATGTATCTTTATAGACTTTTTGATGTCGCTTTCAAACTTTGCTTGAGCAGATCAATATGCTAATTTAAAGATTGTTAATGATTATGTGTCTATTTTTCTTCTTTAATATTTTCCTTACGTGATGTTTTAAGCGTTTAGTACGTTCTGTATCAGTCTGATACTCCGTGGGTTATCCAAGCTCTTTTCTTATAGTGTTGACTGCACGTTCTAGTCGATACATCTACCAGGGTTTTTATTGGTATTGCTGGTACGTATCTTTGATGAGAATATTTATTAAATATATAGTCGAAGGCCATATGACAAGAAAAATATGAGTAATCTAACCTCAAACAAAGGACACGAAAGCCTCAACTATTTCTTTGATTATAACTCTGCTGGTACCAAATCCGAAGTCATGCAAGATTAGGTACTCACTTCGATAGTATTTATATCCTGTTTGGTCAGCCATGCATCGATTCCTGGAAATTTCTGACAATGTGGGCATAAAAATTTATGAAAATAAACAGCTGCTCCAGAGTCCACCAAATTGAGCAAATTTCTTTTAGTCAACGGCATATCGTAGCCCACTTCAACCTCGAAAGTTGGAACTACGTAAACTTGCGCTATCGGATCAATGCCTCTGAAAAACTGCATCATATCCAAAAATTTCTCGGCTAAATGCGTGGAAGGAATAAGTTCTATATCAGTGACCATAACAAAGTGTGTAGTTGCAGCTTCTCTGGCTACATTCCTCCCTACATTAATTGGATAAAATACGTCGTGCTCTACTCTCTGAAATTTATCTTTGAATTCGTTTCTCACTATACAGTCTTGAAATGATGTGGAATTCGTGGATTCATCCACGTATGGCTCGAAATTCACTGGGAAAACTATGTGGATAGATACTCGAGACATTTCTGCGAGGCAAAGGCATACATGGAATAGTTTGTGGAAGAATAATTGTGCGTCTTGAGCTGGGACGAAAGCAGCTATGCTGATTGGTCCAGACCAGAATCTGAAAAGATTAACGCTAGAGAAATATTCGAAATTTGTTTTATATTTTTGGGGTGGTCCCCAATAACTCATAATATTATTTATGTGTTCATAGGGACGATATACGCGATATCCTGAAATTAATTTGTAAAATTGAGTGGTATATTTTTCATGAAAAAAAGGAACGATGGATGACTTCATAAAAATCTATATCCTGAGGAGCTTCTTTTTCGACATACAAACTGTTAAAGAAGACTTTCTCCGAAACAACTGGAGTAAGACATGATAAAAAAAACCATCATATTTTGGTCATCTTTGAAAATAACTACAACAGATGACTCAGACTGAGATATTGTGATATTTATTTGCTCCTGGATTATTAAGATTGTTTGTTTTATCAACATTATTAAATTTTTCATTCCTCTGAATTAATTCCAAATGATCTTCTTGAATACCTACCACCAAGATTTTAGAGTTTTTGTCTGATACTCCAGTGCAAAATTCTTCTTCAGATCCAAGATGAATATATTCTTTTATCCAATATTCTATCGTATGGTATCGATGATGCAAATTTCTCGGTTAATTCAAAATTTATATCTGATTCTACGATTTCGACATAAGGAATTTAATAAAATCATAATATCTAACACATTGGAGTTCAATCACATAAGTTTTTATATTCAAATCAATTTTGGTGTCCATTCATCACAACGTACTTTCTCCAGAAATTTACATGTTGAATTCTAATAATTAGTTTCAAAAATTATATTTTTTTTTGCTCGAATATTTTTAGATAGATTACGATTATTTGTGCATCTGTATCTTTTCACACAACAAAACTCTTCCTTGAAACTCATCGGAGGCTGAGATTGGTTGATAATTCTACTCTCAATAAACTTTGTTTTCTATTAATTCTCAGAATATTTGCTACTAGAACACAGATAAAACAGTGGAGCTCAAAAAGTCACTCAATACTCACCTCACGATTTCTGGGATGAACAGAACAAAATCCACTGTAACATGAGTAGCATAGGTAACTTTTGGCACAGAATCATGGATATCACCTGAAACCACATTGTACAGCACCCTATAGGAACTATTTACTCTCTCCTGGGGAGGATATTGCAAATCTATCTCTGAAAAGTTCAGCTTATTTGGAAGACCATAATTGAAATTGCAGTAGCTCTCATTATTAATAGGAAACTTCCAGAAGTATTTTCCTGGAGTCGGTGGTACTTGATTCTTGATGTTCTGCTCGTATATGAAAGCTCTTGTTGAGAATAGCACATAGTTGAGGAATATCAGAGTAACGAAGACAATAACTATCACTAGTACTACAAGCATCTGTTTAATGTCTGATTTGAATTTTACGTTTGACATGGCATGATTGTTCACATCCTGAAAAAAACTAAGGTGGTTACTGAAGAAAAAAGTAGTTGTTAGCAAATCCATCTTCAAACTTGAGGCCACTATATATTAAATAATGTTTCATAACAATGTAGCATTATAAATCGGTAAATAACAACTAAATTGAATAACAAAATTTGAATATCAAAACAAATTGAAATATGTTTATCTTCTACAATTTTAATTTCCAAAAGAATTTTTTATTCAAAAACTTTTAGAATTAAATTAATGTCTAAAACAAGCACCGCTTACATTTAATAGACTTATATAATCAAAACTCAATATACAATGTCAAATGAAATAAATAACCCAGCAGATATACGAAAGTAATTAAAATTAATAAATAAATATTCAAACGAGACAAAATTTTGTTTCTGGTCTTATCTTAAGAAATACTACTTGCCTTATAAAAACATGAACACACTTGAAGGACTTCCCAAAGAATATAATTTATTTGAAATATTTAATACATTTAAATATTCGAACAAATTATTTCAAAAAACTCTAAAAAATGTGCACTATATTTTCAAAAAACAAATATACTTCTAGATAATCCCTTCATCAGCCGTTATTACTATTTTATTTTATATTTCTATTTTAAATTGAATAAGACGAATATTCCCACAATTCATTAAATTACAACAATTGTTTCGATAACATGGCTATGGTTTAGTCAAAAACCTGAAAAAGGGAATAGTAATAACAATCGATTTTTGGAAATACAGATAAGTACAAATATGTAAAAATGGGTATACAAATAAACTTCAAAAACATATTGATACAAATTATCGTAAATACTCAACTAAGCAAAAATTACCAATAAGGCAGATATATTGATTTCTGCTTGTCGGAAAATATTTCCGAGTATTGAAAAAAAAATCTGACTCAACTGTAACTGGCTGATAGTTGAGAAATTCACATAAAAACAATAAAGATAAAACAAATAATGACAATGAATCAGGACTTTATAAGTTGCCTTGCAATGATTCCCCTATTATACATATAAGTTAAACAGGTAGATCCTTTAAGGAAAGAATTCACGAACAGCAGATAAGTTGTACGTCAAATACCTCACTCTCAACATATGCCAGTCATTTGAAAGAATTTGAATATAATTTCAACAGCAACTACGAAATTTTCCAAGATGAAATTAAATCTATTCAATTCACAGTGTTAAAAGCAGTGGAAATTGACAGGTAAAAGAATCAAAATATCCTTCTCAATAAGTAAACAGATGTTAAATATTTTCACAATTAGGTATGTCCTCTTTTTTCAAGCTATATGTGATGTAAAGTTGTAATTTTTAGAGTTAGTTGAACATATAAATTTGACAAAGCTACAGTGTTAGCGGAGCAAGTGTAATAAGTAAATAAATTATGGAAATATGCTTTATTAATTTATTTTATTGAAATGAATTTTCATCAAGTACGGGGCGATTCAATTAAATTCTTATTAGAAGCTGAAACCAGATCGTTGGTCCAGTGATATTCTTAACTTATTTTGAGAAATAGAATGAACATACAGAATATTCGATTTTACACAAAATGCCTATATTTGACTTTAATAATAATAATAAAGTTCATTAAATAAATAAATATTTCAAAGTATATCAAACTAAAAGCATACGAGAGCCATCCAGAACAAACAAAAGGGAAGAAGAAATGGCTTAAGGGTAATATACATTCTGTCAAGAAAGTACCGGGAATTATCGATTTAAATGTGGCGGGGCAATGAGGCAGGTAAAAATTTTTTTTCCTAGGTTGGTACCACTGTCCTTAATTACTATGCCAAGCTTAAGCGGGATCTGTCAACTAGTGTGTTTGCAACAGTTGATTAAGTCAGTCGATGTCAGAGTGCGTGCCGATTTTTACTATGGGTGATTACGTTGAGCAAAGAATTTATTTAAAGTTTTGTGTTGCAAATAAATTTTCGTGTGCCAATGCATTGAAAATGTTGCAAAAGGCCTTTGGTGATAATGCTCTATCGAAAACTCGTGCATATCAGTGATACAGAGCCTTCAAGGACGGTCGTGAAGTGGTCGCCCATCGACGGCTTCCATCGAAGATAACATCGATAAAATTAAGGAAAGGGTGCTGGAAAACCGTCGTACCAGCTTGAGAGAGATAGCACATGATCTTAAGATATCCCACGAGTCCGCACGTACGATTTTGATTGATATTTTGGGCATGAGAAAGGTGGCCGCACGACTCGTACCGAAAGACCTGAATTTTCTTCAAAAACGTCATCGCGAACAGGTTGCTTCAGACATGCTTGATCGCTGTAACTCCGAGTCTACATTCATGGAACGCATTATAACTGGTGATGAGACCTAGGTCTACGAGTACGATATGCAAACAAGCCAGCAATCATCGGAATGGGTGGCAAAAAATGAGCCGAAACCGAAAAAACCACGCCAAAGCCGCTCGAAAATGAAGGTGATGCTCATTGTTTTCTTCGATATCCGTGGCGTGGTGCACTACGAATTCGTTCCAGAGGGTCAGACGGTAAACAAGGAGTATTACATAGGCGTTATGAAACGTTTGCGTGAGCGTATCCGTAAGAAGCGGCCAAATTTGTGGGCGAACAACTCATGGATTTTGCATGACGATAACGCGCCTTCTCACCGAGCTACGATTGTGACTGACTTTCTCGCCAAAAACTCAACAAACGTGCTTCAGCAACCACCGTATTCGCCGGATTTGGCTCCCTGCGACTTTTTCCTCTTCCCAAAACTGAAATTGCCCCTTCGTGGCACCGGTTTTGAGTCGATTGAAGCCATAAAACAAAATTCGGCGCGAGAGCTAAAGTCAATCCCGGAAAGCGCCTATAAAAAATGTTTCGATAATTGGAAGTGCCGTTGGCATAGATGTATTGGAGCAAATGAGCCTATTTTGAAGGCGACCCAATAAATTTTGACGATTAAATGTAAAAATGTTGTTTTAATTGAAAATTCCCGGTACTTTCTTGACAGAGTAGTATACGGGTAATCTATTCTGAGTTAACTATAGACTAGATTTTATTGAATTTCATATTTTTGATAGACAAACTAGAACACGTGTTAATGAAATTATACATAAACATTTTGAACACAGAATTGGAAATAAGAAAATCTTAGTTATCATCGAAAATATTCAAAACCGAAAGATACATCAAAATATTTTCGGTTCAACAATCCTATCAAAAATTCTTTAATCTTTCTAATGTTAAATTTAATGGTGATTAAATTATCTTTAAGAAACGGGATTCAAATTTAATTTGGATAGAACATCTAAAAAATATACAGGGTACTCACCCTTTGATTCAAAAATTGCAATTGAAAATATTTCAATTTCTTTATCCTAATTTAAACTTTATTTCTTACAAACACATTATTGTATGCAGTAGTCCGTTACTTTGTGATATTTAATTTTTAAATGGAATTAAATGAGGAATAACTTAATTTTCGATCACTTTGATTGACATATCGAATATTCTAGCATTTGAAATTCTCCATAATGTAGGTACGTTTATAACAATATTCATCAAAATTCACTAATTTTCAATGGAAAAAGAAAATTTAAAATGGTTGTTCCTTAAAATTTTTGGTTGTGAAAGTGTATAATTGGCTGAACTTAGAATGTTGAAATATTTCGAAAGATTATTTCATTTGTAAGAGTGTAATAGTTTGCATTGCACTTCAATATTTGTTAGGTCGAAATTGAACCCAAACATCAAAGCGTTGTTTTAATTGTATTCATCAGTTCTCGTTAATATGTTCGAGTAATTATATCGAGAGCAAAGCTAACACACAGATGACGTTCACTGTTTTCCTCTAATTGAAATATATATATATATATATAGACCATATGTAACAACATGGCATGATATTAAACTAGTAATAAATAAAATTCAATTTCCACAAACTTTTCATTATTCAACGACAATTGTTCAAATTGGTAAAACTTTATATAGTGAATGACACATTTAAACCAGTCGTTTCATCCATAACATCCCCAAGCATAAAATTATCAAAATCTTTTTGTATCAATAATTGAAACTGAAGCATATTTCAAAGCCAAATATGCAATAAAAAAAAATCCAACTTATAAACCACATCAAATCCATTCATTTACCTGCAAACTCCAAATTAATTTCGTTTGATGTCCAAAATTTATTGCCTTCCATCACCCCAATAGAAACAGTACAAATTAGTTGAATGTTAATGATAATCCTAACAGAATTTATGATATTTTCAAGTTTCTTGAAATATGTCTTAGACAGAAATACTTGCAGTTAAATGGTATTATTTATATTTCCAATGAAGCACTTATGACCCTTCGATTGCATTTTTCTCAAAAACCGGTGAAATTATCGTATCCAATCAAGAGTACCAATATTACGTAGAAATGATTTTCACATCGAATTTTCTAATCAAATCACTATCAAGTGTTACTTTCAGAGTGGAAAAAATTTTCCCAGTGTAACCGTTAAAGGATCATAGAAAAGGCTTTACACAAATAAAGAAAAATAATTATATTGTTCCTATGATATAAAGGATGATTCATTTAGAGGTACTTTTTGTGGTGGGATTTAATTGCAGATTGCGCATGCCTCGTGTTAACTGAAGTGCCATTTCTGTTCAGTAGTGTTTGACAATTCATAATGAAAAGACTTAGCACGGCACAGCGTCTACAAGAAGAGAGTGTACGCGAAGGCCGTGAAGTGTCGATTCGTCGCCGTTCTCCACAGCTTGGCCTGTTATATTCTGAAGAGGTGAAAGAGCCTAAATTGAATCCAGAAAAAACAACTGTTTGGCATGGTTTATGAGCCGGAGAAAAAATCCGTCCATATTTCTTCTACATATTCCTCGTAGAACGCGTATTTTCGTAATGAAATTGAACAATTTGTAGACGCTGTGTCGGGCTAAGTCTTTCCATTATGAATTGTCAAATACTACTGAACAGAAATGGTACTTCAGTTAACACGAGGCATACGGAATTTGCAATTAAATCGCCACCACAAAAAGTAACTCTAAAAGACCTCTATTTTTATTATTTTTAAGGTATTATCCTGAAATCCGATTCTGAGTGTTAAACACAACTGAAAAAACAAACTTATCTATATTTTTTCTAATAACTATAGATTTAAAACACAACTTTATACCTTGTACCCTGACAAGAGATGAACGAAACGTACATTAGTACCATTAAAATGAAGTGGAAATGTGTTTCACTAATAAATAGAAATAATGGCCAGTTATTAAATATGAGTAGATTATGGATTTGCTATTTTTCAACAATATAGTGTTCATTGAAGTCATATTCCTTCGATCTAATCATTAAAAATGCACTCCTGCACAAACGATGAACATAAGATATTCAAAACTCTCATTAATTGCCACAAATACTGCTAGGAAACATGCTAAAATTTTCTATGGTTTATCAAAGGATATTCAGCTGAAGCAAACAATGTAACTGTCATAAGATAATAGTTAAAAATAGATATTAAAATTCAAAATAAGTTTTCGTATTCAAAACGAATTAACTAGGAATCTTTGGTGATAAAATAAACCCATTCATAAAAACCTGATTTATAAACTTGCAAATAGTAACGACAGCCAATATCTAATATTAAAAAGGATTATTCCTTTATGTTATACAAACCTACTTGATTTGAAATTTATTGTTGAAAAGTAAATACTTTTGAGTTGCTAATGGAATTTTACAACAAATAGTACAGATTTTCATATGATTCATATTTTTGACAGAATTTCCAATAAAACACGAAAAGCATCAATCGCACTCCTGATCTCCAAGATCAAGAAGTGTAAGACCAAATTCTTACATTTTTTTTAAACAGGAATTTCATCCTAAATTTCTATTTTCTGATGAACTGCAGTTCCGATTTTGATTCCGATTAAGATGAGTGAATAACAAAGTATCTCGGTGTTTGAAATATATGCAACTAATAGTCTGCCAGTCAGACGAATATTTTCAAAATAAAGAGTTGAAAATCTCAAATTTCACTGTCCATTCATCATAAAAAATGATTATGCCAGCAAGGAAAAAATTAACAGGATTACAACAATTCATTAAATTTTATAGCAAAACTCACCTGAATTCTATAAGGAACAAAAATTTTAAGAAAAAATCTCTCTGTGTATTGTCATTCGAATTACTTCGAGATGTAGAGTTAAAACAACCCCATTCCAAAGCATGAACTCGGCTCCCTCTGTTGTTGAATTTAGAAATCAAATCGACGCTATAGAAAGGCGCATTGGAGACCGTAAAATCAATATCTCCCTGGAAAACATGAAAGACGCAATTTTTACTATGACCGCATAATGATCAAGAAGATTGAATGGAAACACATGTTGTGGCCATTGAAAGCCACGCTGTTAATCCTATCGATCTGTTGACCGTGTTATTACAAAATATGACCTTGAAAGTGGGTTAGGTGTATCCTTCAATTGTCGCATTATATATATATTTATTGCTTTTCATGAATCATGTCAGCTAAAATTTTAAATATTTCAGTGAATATAGTGATTTATCTACGGACCGCATTGCTGCAATCTGACTTTTCAAATTTAACAAAATACTGTACCCATTCAAACTGAAAATACGTGATTAATATCATTTTTTACGTGCTGTCACACAGTTACGTGAATTGAATTTAAATATGATCTATCCTTGTGATGGAGCATGATTTCTTAATAGCACGAAAGTTATAAGGAATCATCATTATTATATCAATTATCAGTTGAGAATCTGTATTGAATCACACAGTTCCATAATTTTTTTTTTTTGGCGCCGAGGATTACAATCTACTTGGAAGGCGAAATCATAATATAAAATAAGTTTTTCTCTATGAGCTCTCTTTTAAGATACATTAACTTATTAATCAATGCATTTTAGAGCAATACTTACTCAAGTCTTCAAATCAAGAAACTTGTATATTCCGATGGTGTCTGTAAAATTAAAGATTTCCTTCTTTTCTATACATTTCAATTGTAAACTGTATTAAGCAAAAAAAAATGCATTGAAAATGGAATATATTTGGTGATGAATATAGGGTGTTCTTTTTAGAGTAATAGAAATTCAAATTAAACTAAAACACATTTGAATTGAGACTGAAGCCAATTTTTTTTAAAGATAAGCTTATGACATTTTTGTTTTGAAAATAATTTCCGGCATATGTCCACCACGACAAGCTAGAGGAACCGCATTCGACCAGACCTATTTTGGACCACTTTTTAGAGTAATTCAGGCCTTATTTCATCAATAATACGAGTAATGTTGGCTTCCAAAGCGTCTATTGTTTCTGTTTTATCAGCATAAGCCAATGACTTGACAAAACCTCAAAGAAAATAATCCACTGGAGTTATGTCGCATGATCTTGAAGGCCAATTAATTGGACCATTTCTCGAAATAATGTTATCGCCAAATTTTTCTTTCAATAAATCAATTGTTACGGTAGCAGCATGAAGTATAGCACCATCTTGTTGGAACAAGACACACTTCTGGATCGATACCATTCAAATTTTGAAACGAATAATCATTGATCATCGATATGTAACGAGCAACATTCACTGTAACATTAACTTCGCATCGTTTTTAAATAAATATGGAGTGATGATGCCTCCAGCGTGTAAAGTACACCATACGGTGCATTTTTCAGGATCCAATGGAACCTGCAGAACTTCTTGAGTATTATTTTCCCTCCATATACGGCAATTTTGCTTCTTTATATAGCCATTCAACCAAAAATGAGCTTCATCACTAAACACAATTTTACGATAAAAAAGGGCATCAACTTCAAGCTGTTCTAGGGCCCAATCAGCAAACAAACGACGCTTATTATGGACAAGTGGCTTTAGTTCTTAAACCAGTTGAATCTTCTGTGGGTGTAGACCAAGATCTTCACGTAAAATTTTCCATGTAGTGGATGCACAGAATCCAACTTGTTGTGAACGTTGACGAATAGAAAAATCAGCGATATTTTCTTCTGTACGTATAGTTCTATCTATCGATAGTTCGACGAATAAGCTGCTCTGATGGACGATTATGTAAAGCTTAAATTTCACCAAGTGCTCTATAAGTTTGACGAATACAACACTGATTTTGAAAATAAATTTCAACAATTTGTAAACGTTGTTATGGCGTCATTCTTTCCATGATAATTTGTCAATGCTTACTGAACAAAAATGTCAAAACAACATGGCTTCTACCTTCTGTTAAAGCACAGTTATCCCTATCGAAAGAAAACTCCCGTAATTTTTCTTGTTAATGTCCCTAAATTTGAATAAATAAATAAAAAGTCTAGTTGTTATAAAATTTTTACATACAGTATGATCAATATATGCCGTTAACCTTAGGACTTATTATTCATTCCTCGAGCCATAAAACACCCCAAATCCCCTTCTTTAGAGGCAGAGCTGAAATAAAATGGCCATGAAACCTTAACTAAACGATTTCAAAGGTATACTACTTTGTCAAGAAAGTACCGGGAATTTTCAATTAAAACAACATTTTTACATTTAATCGTCAAAATTTATTGGGTCGCCTTCAAAATAGGCTCCATTTGCTCCAATACATCTATGCCAACGGCACTTCCAATTATCGAAACATTTTTTATAGGCGCTTTCCGGGATGGACTTTAGCTCTCGCGCCGAATTTTGTTTTATGGCTTCAATCGACTCAAAACGGGTGCCACGAAGGGGCAATTTTAGTTTTGGGAAGAGGAAAAAGTCGCAGGGAGCTAAATCCGGCGAATACGGTGGTTGCTGAAGCACGTTTGTTGAGCTTTTGGCGAGAAAGTCAGTCACAATCGTAGCTCGGTGAGAAGGAGCGTTATCGTCATGCAAAATCCATGAGTTGTTCGCCCACAAATTTGGCCGCTTCTTACGGATACGCTCAAGCAAACGTTTCATAACGCCTAGGTAATACTCCTTGTTTACCGTCTGACCCTCTGGAACGAATTCGTAGTGCACCACGCCACGGATATCGAAGAAAACAATGAGCATCACCTTCATTTTCGAGCGGCTCTGGCGTGGTTTTTTCGGTTTCGGCTCATTTTTTGCCACCCATTCCGATGATTGCTGGCTTGTTTGCATATCGTACTCGTAGACCCAGGTCTCATCACCAGTTATAATGCGTTCCATGAATGTAGAATCGGAATTACAGCGATCCAGCATGTCTGAAGCAACCTGTTCGCGATGACGTTTTTGAAGAAAATTCAGGTCTTTCGGTACGAGTCGTGCGGCCACCTTTCTCATGCCCAAAATATCAATCAAAATCGTACGTGTGGACTCGTGGGATATCTTAAGATCATGTGCTATCTCTCTCAAGCTGGTACGACGGTTTTTCAGTACCCTTTCCTTAATTTTATCGACGTTATCTTCGATCGAAGCCGTCGATGGGCGACCACTTCACGACCGTCCTTGAAGGCTCTGTACCACTGATATGCACGAGTTTTCGATAGAGCATTATCGCCAAAGGCCTTTTGCAACATTTTCAATGCATCGGCACACGAAAATTTATTTGCAACACAAAACTTTAAACAATTTCTTTGCTCAACGTAATCACCCATAGTAAAAATCGGCACGCACTCTGACATCGACTGACTTAATCAGCTGTTGCAAACACACTAGTTGACAGATCCCGCTCAAGCTTGGCATAGTAATTAAGGACAGTGGTACCAACCTAGGAAAAAATTTTTACCTGCCTCATTGCCCCGCCAGATTTAAATCGATAATTCCCGGTACTTTCTTGACAGAATGTATATTCAATGTGTAATTAACTTCTTGACGACAACTATTGTCTCTCTGACCACCCTTCTGATACTAACGTTTCAACCAGTATTAATTAAATCCACGGTGATCTCTTCTGAATCACTAGCTTTCAGGTTGAATGACAAATATTTTTTGGAACAAGTAAAAATTACCATTTACACTACAAGAGAGAAGAATCTGTTACTATTCTTCTCCTAAGAAGACAATCAAGCTTTTTGTAATGATAGTAGGGGACTCCAAAAAATGGAATTCTGAATATTCTTCTAATTACAAGCATCTATTTATTGACACCTCAAAACGAATATTGAAATTGTAACAAATATGTTGCAATACCTTTTGGTCACTTCACAAAAATAAAAGATCCATAGCTTTGATCATAGAGAAGATAGAGTTTTATCAACACCACTTCCTCTTCTGAGTCAACCTAGTTTTTGCACGTATTTATAATGAAAGTATGATTCCTCCCTTGTTTATGCTGAGTAACTGGAGTTATAATTCAGGTAGTGCACTGAGTGTCTTGGTTTTCTGTAGACCTTGGTGGAGGTTGTGTTGTGGTTCCTCTCCAGGAAGGTTAAGTGTATATGTGTGCAACCACTAGTGATAGCTGAGAACACATTAGAAGTCAATCTACTTGAGAATACTACTTGTCGTTGAGTTAGAAATAAACATTGGGTAGACAGCAGTTCAACACTTCCATGATTCCTTTATTTGGTAGATCGTAGATTCATCTGTTCCGAGAGGAAAGTGTCGTTTGCAAGTCTGCGTCAGATGAGTGACCGACACATTGGTGTAGAAGTTTTCCATATCGAAACTTATGAGGCGGTTTTTGGTTTCAACTCGATGTTGTTGATGATTTCTGTGAAGTAGCAGCCATTCTTCACAGAGGAGGTTGTTCATTCTTGGAGGGACTTCATAGTCTGTAATAGAAAATATTAAAGATAACCAGTAGCATGTATTCCATTTCATAGTTTTTATCCTAATCATTAATTTTCTTCAAAGTTTCCATTTTAGGTTTTGTCCATATTGAGGAATATTATGTACAAAAATTCGAGCAATGGAAGTTCGAAATCAAAATAACGCCGTACCTATTGATAAGTTTTCAATTATTCGTCAATGTGGTATCTAATAGTAAGGAACTACAGTCATGAGGATGTGTGAGCTTTTGGAAGCTATTGTACTTGAACATAGTCATTTCTGAAAAGTCATTTTAATTATGAGCAGCTACTAAATATTAACGACCGCAAAACTTGAATATTTTATTAATGTTCAAATCATTATAACTCGTTAAAAGTTGACAGAAAACTTCATTTACAATAGAGAATATTCTGTGTTTGAACTTTTTAACAACCTTCATCAAGAACCTACTGATTGTCTACTTTTAAACTTCAAGGGAGATCGTATAAAATATTCGAAAAAATATTTCATTTATCACATTGAGCTATCCCGTGTTATACGGAGTACTCTAAAAGATCCGGTATTTTACGGAGTACTCTAAGATATCTGGGATTATACGGAGTACTCTAAAGAACGCTAACATTTTTATCGTGATCGTCTAGTGGGGTGAGAATAGGACGTTACGTTCTGTAGACAGCCCAAATTACACCGAACGAGAGCAAGGAAACAGTGACGGGAGGTTCAAATATTCAAAACACAATGACGCCAGAATAATATATTTCTATCAGTAATATTAAAAAGCAAAAACCCTCAATGAATGGAAACAAACATTTATCAGCCTGTGCTTAAATCTACTCTACGCAGTGGTTCACAAAGCTCCACAGTGAACCTAATGGCGCCCCGGGTCTAATTGACTTATTACTACATATCGTTAGGTCGGTAATTCGCTCAAATCGGATGTTTTTTCTTATGCAGCGGAAGGAGGTTACGAGGGACAGGATACAGCTAGCATGTGCACCTACAACTACACTTCCGGTAACCAGTGCAGGATCTCCCGTTACAAGGGGTAAGTTTAAATGGGCAGTAAGGTAAGGGTAACTGTGGTATGCCCAGGAGATTTCCTTGAAGAGGGGATCTAACATAATTTAACATAATTCGAGTCGACCGGAAAAGTTACTGTCAAATGGACTGCTTCTGGCCTCATTGGGGCATTCAAGGCCCAGGAAGGCTCATATATTACTGAAGAACGAACCGAACACTACCTGAAGGGTCACGCAAACTAATCCCTGGGGATATCACAATACCTCGGAACAATGATCTAGCAATCACTCACACATTTTCACAATAGAGTTGGATATCCGGGGCTATTTACTGTCTCTTTACGATATGTCGTCCTCTACCAGGGCTACTCAGCAATTTACCCTAAAGAATGCCACTGGTTCACAAGGAATACAATTTCTCAAAGTAAGCGGGCACGTGCATATGACAAATATGTAACACAAACTGACTAGGACATTATAAAACAGATACAGTACCCCATCACCTAGGTGTGTCAATGAAAGTTACAATAAGAACTAACAAAGAAATAGGTAACCGGGGACCACACAAGAGTACATGCAAATCAGTTACATATCAAGCAAAGCAATTAGATAATAAAAAATCTCTATTAGCAAGTATTACGCAGATAAAGAACCACTATTTACAAATACAGCAAAAAGCAGCTAGCACAAAAGTTAATATTTCATTCGAAAGCACACTAAATGAGGTATTTTTCCTGAAAAGAAAACATGACCATAATTAATAATTTTTCATCGATAAAAGCATTGGAGAAATATGTCTTATTTTGTTCACTTCAGAATTGTGACATTCATCTCCTTACCACGCCCGCAATAAGAATATTTTGGCACGCAGAACTTCTTATCTTGTGACAAATTTGATACCGTTTCCAGATATGTGGTCAAATTTGATGAGGCTACAAGGATAACTGAAGTATAATTGAATTTATGGAAAAACTTGAAATATTTTGTCAAATCAAGAAACGTTGAGTTGAAGACTACCCATCAACATTTTCAACCATGTGTTATGACATTTTTTGTTGCAAATAACTTGTATGATCTCCTCTTGAAGTTTAGCTCTTTTAAAAGTAGACACCCTGTTTATTATATTATTTCCCAACAATGTATAATATTCTGGAATGTAACACTATTCATGATATTATCCCTATAACAATAAATAAAGCCACAAACAAGGTAGAATCTCTTATCAAAACAGTAATTTCGGAAACTGTAAACGGGAAAATGCTGAAAACTCATTAAACAACAAAACCGAGCGGAAACATGACCCAATTTTTGCCCCATTCTACTTAATTGAGTCTGTCAAATGTTTTCCTGACAAGGTGTACCACCCATCACACAAGGGATTTCTGTCAGCTGACATCACGCTGAGGTGCGCCACTTTTTCGCCGATGAAATTTGATTCAGAGAAGGAATAACATTTTTTATGAAAATATTTCGGCATAAAAAATTTAATAATGGAATTTCTCAGTAGTAATTTTGATGACAGGAGGGAAACAAACAAATAAGCAGTTCAAGTGAGAAATTTGGTGCAAATTCAAAATTTTTTTTGTAGCGTTTCATTCTTGTTAGGTGAAAATTCAAGCCCATTAATTATTTCAAGTCGTTCAGGAATCAGCTTTTTACTTCCTTCTACGTTGCAATTATTTCAAGTCCGGCAAAAAGGAGAATCGTTTTATGGATTTTAATGAACGACTGATTAATTATTATTCAAACTTCCCAGCTGCAGTTAAATCCAAGCATTACTGATAGCTTCTATAATATTCACTGTGTTTCTTTATTCTGTCTATATAAATGAAAAACGATCAGCTCTGAAACACGTATGTTCATATACCTAAATGCACTCATCAATATTCATTCGCTCAATGTTTATAGTACATAAAAGCTCTTCAGCGATTTTTTCAGGATAGATTCTGTTACTTAAAGTCATTCTGATTATATCCTATTGAATTTTTATGAACTTCAACTCATCTTCATTTACTTCAGTTATTTCGTGTAATATTGCTCTGTATTGAATTATATTGTTTGTTTTAGCATTCATTTCGAGATTTAAGATTCATATTTGAATCTTTAAATCTTTATTCATTCCTTTAAAAGAGTAATGCCTCCGCGTAATTGATATTCCATTCTGTTCAATTTGAACATTATCAAATATCTTTTCAAAATTTCCTGATCCCCATTCTGTTCAATTTGAACATTATCAAATATCTTCTCAAAATTTCCTGATTATACACATTCAGAAAAATGTACTTCCTAGTACGAACGTATAAATAAACATGCTTAAATGAACCTGAAAGTGATAAAGAATTCCAAATACAATTTCGATAATGGACGTTATTTGTCGAATTCATTATCGCTATCTCTTCGCAAAGAGAAGAGTCACGACACTGTGAGTGAAATAAACCAGGGACCTCTAATATATTTTAAACTTATTCTAAAATCATTAAAACTTATGAAATTCATTAGGACATATTATTTATTCCCTTGCCCCTTTGAACTTTTTCAAGTATACCTTAGTGCGTTGCAAAATGGCGAAAGCGCCGGGCAACAATTGATTTAACATAATATCTTTTTTAGTATTTCCACTAATCTGAATAAACTCTACTGATAAATTCCGTTCAATGCAAATTTCATTAATATACAGAGTGACCCACATAAAACAGTCCAGTTATGTATGAGTTTTCCTAGAACTAGGTCAATTTTAATTTGGAAGGGAAATTTTGTTATTACAAATAACGTGAGTGTACGATTATCCCCCTAAGTGGGAATCAAATATCTCAAATGACTATAGAGGTGGAGTGACGTATACTTCAGAAGATTTCATAATTCTATGTTTTTTTTTTGAGTGATAGAACTTTGAATTAAAATAAAACACATCAAAATTAAGATTTAAGCCAAATTTTTTTATTATTTGAAAGATAATTTTATGACATTTATGTTTTAACCGCATTCGACCAGACCAATTTTGGGTCACTTTTTCGAGTAATTCATTTCATCAATAACACGTGTTATGTTGGCTTCCAAAGCGTCTATTATTTCTGTTTCATCAGCATAAACAAATGACTTGACATAACCCAAAAAAAAAATAATGCAGTGAAGTTATGTCGCCTGATCTTGTAGGCCAGTTAATTGGACTATTCCTCGAAATAATGTAATCGTCAATTCCTTCTTTCAATAAATCAATTGTTACGGTAGCATCATGAGGTGTAGCACCATCTTGTTGGACCCAAAAGACTTCTGGGTGGATACCATTCAAATTTTAAAACAAATATTCATTGATCATCGATCTGTAATGAGCACCATTTACTGTGACATTAGCTCCAGCAACGTTTTTAAATAAATATGGTCCGACGATGCCTCCAGCGTGTAAAACACACCATACAGTGCATTTTTCAGGATGCAATGAAACCTGCAGAACTTCTTTAAGATTATTTTTCATATACCCCCTGTACGGCAATTTTGCTTGTTCGGATAACCGTTCAACCAGAAATGAGATTCATCACTAAACACAATTTTACGACGAAAAAGTGGATCACCTTCAAGCTATTCTAGGGGCCAATCAGCAAACAAACGACGCATATTATGGTCAAGTGGCTTTAGTTCTTGAACCATTTGGATCTTGTATGGGTGTAGACCAAGATCTTTACGCAAAATTTTCCATGTGGTGGATGTACAGAGTCTAACTTTTTGTGAACGTCGACGAATAGACAAATCTGAATCATCATAAACACCATGACTTACAGCAGCGATATTTTCTTCTGTACGTACAGTTCTTTGTCTTGTTGTTGTTGTCGCATCGAGTAGATGAAATGTTGTTCGAAATCTATCGATACTTCGACGAATAAGCCGCTCTTATGGACGATTATGTAAACTATAAATTTCACGAAGTGCTCTATAAGTTTGGCGAATAGAACACCGATTTTGAAATTAAATTACAACAATCTGTAAACTTTGTTGTGGCGTGTGTCTTTCCATAATATTTTTTCAATGCTTACTGAATAGAAACGTCAAAACAATATCGCTTCTACCTTCTGTCAAATCACAGTTATCTCTATCGAAAGTTCTATCATCTAAAATATCTAAAAAAAACACCCGATACTTTGATACCGAATCGATAGATGAATAGGTTGTATATCCAAACACTTTAATAGAAATAACAATGTAAATTTTCTAGTTTCTCAGCCTGATACCACGGTAACAGAATTAACTGTAGACAAAGTCATTGATACAATTCGACAAAAATTACCTCTTAGTGCAAAAAAGAGACTAACAGATCTAAATCTGAACACTTTTAAATACAACTACAGTAGTTCAAACACTGAAACGTTTGTAACATTAACCAACCGAATTTTTATACCATTAGGGAAAATACGTGTACAATGCTATGTAAGCACACTGACTTGGATCCTCAATTCGAAAGAAGAAGATTTTTCAAATTTTTTGGTTATCAAATTTGGAGTATCATGACGTAAACATGAAATAGATTTCCAAGAAACGCAGAAGAAAGTCAACAAGATAATCTTTTCTAATAACGATCCGAACAGGGTTCTATAGGCTATCATTAGCCATAGGTCAAAAATTTACCTTTACTTAGTACAAGATTTATGACTAAAATACAAGCAGATATTAGGATTTTAATTCACAAAGATCGACCTAGGGTACTCTTCATTGAAAACTATTTACTTTCTCGTCAACAAATGGTACAATGCCGATATCTTATCATAAATTAGATGTTATAAATTATGCTAATCGAAATGAAAGCATTCACAATTAGGAGAAAACCGCAAACAAGTTTGAGTGGATCCGAATTCTGTAATGAAAACAATTATCTCGACGAGACAAGTATTCTACTCTAATCAAGACTAACATGAATTTCCATCAAGTAGATACTGAAGCAGACAAACATCTTCGCAATTTTGAATTTGAACGTTCATATTTGCTATATTTCTACTCATTTATTATAAAAGTTATAAGTGTTAATTTACTAGTGCGTTTTGCCATCATTTTAAACTCATCAGTTACTTGAGTACAATATTTCTAGATTACTTTATATCCAGTGTTAATTGATATTTGAAAACCTACAATTATTTGGATAAGATATTTTTATCTGAACTTTGATCTTTCTATCGTAAATTTGATCAATATTAACTATGCTTATTAAGATTACTTAATTTTTCAAACAATATTCCATATAAAACATTGATCATTTTCCTGAAAACTGAGAATTCCGTTTTTGTTGCATATTTTTAATCGTATAAAAGTTCTTGTTGTAGTCATAGATACCCCATGAAATTTTTTATCACATTATCTTTCCTATTCATTCCGTACTCGTTGAAATTTCTAAAAATTTCCTCAATCCTTCAATTTGAGTACTGGTGTCAGTTTTATGTATAATGATGGAATTCTAGTGTCTAACTATAAAACTCGTTCCAACTCCCTTAGTGAATGTGCACATTCATATACAATAAATGTTTTAAAATAGCGTTTGAACGTCTCAATTCTGAAGATAAAATAATTAAGGAATTTTGAATCTCTAATGTCTTATTATATTATTTCCCTTTCAAATAGAATGTTTGGAGAGCAAAGATATTCAATTCTAATCATGTACAGAATAAAGAAAATAGAGACTTTTCTTGGTGTCTTCAAGTTACATAATCTGATGACACTAACTGAACTTGCATCTGTTTATAATATATACAGATGCATAATAAAATAGAAAAAGGCTTTTTACTTGATAGAAGAAATATGACAAAATTTGAATATCAAAACAGATTTAATCTGTCAGTCTTCTACAATTTTAAGTACAAAAAAATTTTTGTTCAAAAAACTTTCAGAATTAAATTAATGTCTACATAAGCACCATTCATATTTAATAGACGTATATAATTAAAACTCAATATACACTGTCAAATGGAGTAAATAAACCAACCAATATAAATAGTCATTTAAAATTAAATAAATAAGACAAAATTTTGTTTCTGATCTTACCATTATGAACACCAATTCTGTTTCATAAACATAAAACAGAACTTATGGACTTCTCTAAAAATATAATTTATTTGAAATATTTAATATATTTAAATATTCAAATAAGTTCATTCAAAAATCTCTCAAAACATGCACTATATCTTCAAAAATTAGAATTCCGATAATCTCTTCATAGGCCCCAAATAATATTTAAACTATCACAATCAACAAACAATTTCTATATTTTACCTCAAAGTGGTAACCAGGTAATTGATTTAAACAGAATAACTGGTTTGTTGGTTTATTTACTCCATTTGACATTGTATATTGAATTTTGATTATATACGTCTATTAAATATGAGCACTGCTTATGTAGACATTAATTCAATTCTAAAGGTTTTTGAATACAAATTTTTTTGAAATTAAAATTGTAGAAGACAGATGCATAATGTTTTTACATCAACATTAAGAACTCTGCATCAGTTCTGAGAATCGTAACAATGTAAGAAGAATGGATAGCTCTACCTATTGCCTAAGTTCCATCCCATTTTATCACAACATCAGGTGGATTTTATGTCGTTGAAACTCTACGACTGTCAGCCAACATATTCTAACACAATCGATAAGGAGAACCTCTTCAAGAAGAAAATTCGGTGTTCTGTGAACTTATTTGTTTTTGAATCATCACGAATTTAGTAGCTGTAAAGAAAGATCTTAAACTAGGGATTTCAATTCATAAACATAACCTCAAAAATAACTCTAATTATTGCAATAATTGGAATTTAAAGAAGAAATGTACTCCATGAAATGGAAAATTTCGAATAACTTTCTGAAGAATAAGCAGTACTGACTGAAGAATCACAAGCTAGAAAACAAACTGTTGCTGAAAGTAAATAAAATTGATAGAACTGGCTAAACCCAGCAATAAATCAACAGTATGTATTCAATAATAAAATAGAGCTTTTAGTTTTCATTCCATTTGAAAAACTCAAAAGGAGAACAGAAACAATTATGAATATTAGTTAGTTATGAGGGAGGTCTACCTGTTAATTTGGAAGGCAGCGTTTCGTTCTGAACATGCAGACCTGAACTCTTCGGACAAGTGTAGTGCGCATAACTTCCTGTCACGCCAGTGACCTTGTATTTCTCGTTGGACGGTCGTCTATTGCTGTGTGCCTTGCCCTATTTGAACTCGGCGGGGACGGTCAGTCAGAAATTTTAAGACTAGTCGTGTTCTCTATATGAAACGTCGATAAGCTGCAGAAGGGCAAAGCAGAATTCTGGACGAGGAGCGAAGAAGATGGTGGCTACACACTCCCCCTACAGTGAGCGTCAGTAAAATTACGGAATAGGACGTTGGGATCAGGCAAGGAAACAGTCCGCCGCTGGGCTGGACGCGGCGCCACCTCCAGCGGGGTAACTGTGGAACGAAAGGAAGGCTACTACGGAAATATTGGATGGGGTAGTTTGTCTAATAGATGGGTGGTTCGCTGTTGAAATAAACCCTCCATCACATCGGGGTCACCAGTGAAGCTCTATAATAATGCAGGGTGTTATCAGGGAGCTTCTATCTCTTCATGTAGTAGGCGGTGTTTCATTCTGAGCATGCTCACCTGAACTCTTCAGATAGGCGTGGTGCACATGTGTATTTGTGACGCCAGTGACCTTGTGTTCGACGTGGAAGCAGTTGTCGAACGCTGTGTGCCTTGCCCTATTTGAAATTGGCGGGGATTGTCAGTCAGGAAATTTAAGACTGGTCGTGTTCTCTATATGATAACCCGGCAAGCTGTAGCAGAGCAAAGCATAATTCTGGACGAGTAGTGAAAAAGGTGGTCGCTCTACCAGATATAATTTGGGTTGAAAACAACAGAATTTTTATTATACGAATCAGTTCATTTAGCGTCATTTGTAAAAAAGTTGAATAATTTCAGGAAAGATATATTTTCCAATGCATTTAGAATCGGTCTGGATAGTATCAGGAATGACTTAAAAATATATTGATATAAAACATAGCTAGATAGTTGACATTTGAACTAGGCAGATAAAATAATAATAGTTTTCCAATTAGTGGTTTTATTTTCAATAGCCCTCTATAAGAGCATCTGTCACTTTTGAAGCTGTCATCTTTTGACATTTGACAAAAACTACGCGTTTACTAATAATGGAATGATATACGCTTCAACGGTGCAGCGAAATCGTTAAAATTCACTAAAAGAATGGTGGATATTTTGTAGTCACAGTTTGCACCATTGATCCGTCGTAAATCACCTTCTCGTCCGGCAATAGTAAAACTGGTGGCAAAATTTGAGCTGTTGAGACATGTTGTAAAGAATTGCTTCGTATCTAGAAATATCTTTAGGAATTCCGCCTAGTATTTGATCAAACGTTAACCAATGTATGTATACAAATTCTTGGTTAAGCATACTTTAAATGGGTTTGAGAGAGGAATGTATAGTTGGCTTTAAAGGTTTATTTTCAGCCTAAATATATATATATTACAAATGAACAGTTTTGGGATTAAAAACCCAAATTGGGGGAGTTGTTCCGGAATAGTATGGAACTCCAATTGCGGTGAAAACACTATCTTGTTCGTGGATTAGCAGTTCTTTGAGCTTTTTCACCGTTGTTTACATTCACCGAATTCACTTTTACTGGTTTCACCTTTGGGTTCACTTTATACATGTACTAACCAAGAACATACAAATGATGTAGATAATACGTTCACTTTCAAGCCCTTTAATCCAAAGAGAGTTCTTTGGAAGGGTAAAGTGAAATGGGAATATAAAATAATTCAAGAGTAGAGGGGTAAAGTGAAATGGGAATATAAAATAATTCAAGAGTAGAGGGAGATGTGTGTTATAACTTAGGACTTGAGACAAAGGGAAAAATGTGTTCAAAGCTTACTTGTTTCTACAGAGTAAGTATTGCGTTATCGCATGGTCAAGGGAATGTCTTCAACCGAATCCTTTGGCTAACTGATCAAAATGTGACTTTTAGGGAATGTGTTTTCGAAGGTGCTTTTTTGGGTAACTCAAATGAGAGAACTGTTAGGAATCGAAATGTGGTCAAGTATTATTCCGAAATGACATTCGGCTATTGTCGTCTCGAAATGCCGTCGGTTTTAACGGGTTTCTACTGTCTCATTTAGGTTTTTAGGAAAAATTTAAACCTTTTTGGGAGACTTAGATTCCTGACTCTGGGGAAGTAATTGTTATGTACCTGCATAGTCAATAAAAATTCCTTGTTCGATGTAAAATCCAAACACACGTTATTGATGTGAGGAATCGAAACCGTATGCAACGCTCAAGAACAAGTGAGAATTATCTCTGCTGCAGCTCGACAAACCCAGGTTTGTCGATTCCTCGTCGATCTTAAGAATTAGGCATTCCACAAATACCATCACACCGTATTTTGCATGAAGATTCTGGTCTTAAGGCTTTCAAAATTCAGTTAACACAAGAACTCAAGCCAGTAGATTACCACCAACATCGCATCTTTGCTAGTTGGGCATCAAAATGATCCGGATTTTCATCGAAAAATTATCTTCAGTGATGAGGCCTGTTTTCACCTTGGAATCTACTTTAATAAGCAGAATTGTAGCATTTGGGGCTGAGAAAAACCACGAATGATTTTTGAAAAGCCTCTCCATCTTCAACGTATTACTGTTTAGTGCGGTTTTTGGGCTGGCGATGTGATTAGACCTTTATTATTCGAAAATGAGGCTCGTGCAACCTTTACAGTGAAGGGATTACGCTACGGAGCTATGATTAATGATTTTTATAGCCGAAGTTGAAAGATATTGATGTGGACGACGTTTATTCGCAACAAGACGGCGCTATGTGCCACATAAGCAACGAAACAATCGCAATTTTGCAAGAAAAGTTACCTGGCCATGTTTTTGCTCGAAGAGGTGATCACAATTGGCCACCAAGATCTTGTGATTTAACATCTTTACACTTTTTTCTTTGGGGTCACGCGAAAGGTCTATGCAAATGTTCCATCGATTCAAGACCTGAAAGATGGAATTCGTGAAATTATCAAGGGCATACAGACCCTAATATGCGAATTGGTCATGAAAAATTGAAGGAAAAGTATATGTTGCTGCAACCGTTTCCGTGTTTGGTTATTCGACTGATATCGTTTTCCACTGTTAATGGCATACCTTCCTCTTTCCATTGAAAAAAAGATCCATTGATTTCTCTTAAAATGTACTATTTTTGTTTCAATATCAAAATGAAACCTCTCATTGGAAAACTCTTTATAATAATTTTGGCAAATAATTTTGAATTCCAACTGAAATAAGTGACATTCTCAAATCGAAATTCATATCAGCAAGTATCAATTTTCTAAATTAATCATTTGGTGAAGGTATTTCAAAACAAACAGTGGGAAAATTCGCCACCCCGAAATAATATTCGATATGAGAGCGGTTTTCTATTCCGTCACTCCGTCGATACCACATCGATCCGACCCTGTTTAAATCCAAACAGGAGCTACCCCTATGACCTACCCTAGTGCGGCACGAAATTTCACTGTGAAAATTCCGCTTCTCAGTAGACGTAACGGCGCGGTGCTATACGCTTGCTGAGACTGGATCAGCAGGACGACCACGTGCGTGTCCATGAGTCATCAGTGTGCTGCGGCGTTGCCGGACATGAATTAAGGGATGAAAAGAGGTTTTCCGAAAAAATTCAAGGGCGTCGAGCCGCTCTACGATGTCGACGGAGACGGTGATAAGGGGTTAACAGTGTCCACTAATTGTTTATGTGTTAGGGTGTTAATCTGCACGTGTTGAGACCAAAGAATCTGATATGGTTAATATGTTAGAAAATTCAGTTCATAAACCCATTCGGAAATCATTTTAAATATGAACGGGTCTTATACTTGGTATCAAGCATGCAGAAATATTTGAACCAGGACCAGAAAATGCCTCGAAATGAAATAAGAATATAATTTTTCTATAACTCTTTATTATCTGAATATACAGTGACTTGAGTTTTGTAATATTCACTACATTTTCACACTGAATAATACAAATTGTATCTGAACGATTTTTATATTTATTGAAGGCTTCGGCTTGTACAAAACTTCGATAACTGGGGTGTGCCAAAGATACTTCTGCTCATTTATCAGTTTTTTATTTCTAAGCAGTGCTTATACTTGAATATTTCTATTGATTCCAGTATACCTAGTTTTTTCCTTTCGCTTTCAGGTTTAATATTTGCAGATAGTCCAATTCTGGGATAATATGATTCGTTTTGAAAGAATATTTCGCAAAATTTTAGTTATCTTCACGGTTCCTGAATGAAGATTGATGTTCTTTGATCCTTTTTAGGAAAGATCTTCCGGTTTGTCCTATATATACGCTCCTGCACTCTTGACAATGTAATTTATAAACTCCAGAATTATTCAACTGTTGTTTTTGTCTTTTGCAATAAAATTAATGATTCTAGAGTTTGTAAACTGATTTGTCAACAATTAATCAGCGTATATACAGGACAAACAGGAAGATCTTTCCAAGAAAGATTCAAAGAACCTCAATCTTCATTTAGAAACTGGAAAAAAAACTCAAACTTTTCTAAAAAGAAATATTAAGCACAAGCACGTTTCAGAAATAAAACTATTGAATGAGCATACGGACCTTTGGCACAAGACACTTCTCGAAGTTTTGTACAAGCCGAAACCTCCAACGAATATATGCAGGTGTCCCAGAAATCAACGTCATGCTTTCAAAACCATAGGCATTTAGAAAAATTCTAAAAATTCTACACCCTGTGACGGTCTTTGTTCTCCTATTGCCACAAATCTCCATTTTTTCCAAAAAAATTTTTGTTGTGTAACCTTGGATAATGCTTCTCTTAACTGTCATCAAAATTTCAAAACCAGCTGCTCCAGTTTTGATGTATTCCGTTTTTAACAAATTTATCTACCTTAGTTAAAATTTAATTTAATGTGCCATTTTAAGGTGCGTTTGAAATAAAATCCGGAGCATTTCTTAAGTTTTTAATCAAAATAAGATTTACAGGGAAGTTTCACTGAATATTTACGGCAACATGTGGTACCAAAAAGATGGCTGCCCAGCGCATTATGCTGCCAAAGTAAGAGAATTCCTCTATCAAGAATACCTTGATAGGTGGATTGGGAGGGGTGGTATGATTTCGTGCCCTGTCCGTTCACCCGATTTGAACCCAATAGACTTCTTTTACTGGGGTACGATAAAGGAGAAAGTGTATTCCAAACCGATCCTTAGTTTAGATGAGCTGCGCTGTAGACATTGATTGCATCATTGCCTGTCTTATTACTAGATCGGTTTTAAGGAGATGTAGAGCTTGCATTGCAACTGGTAGTAAAAATTTCGAACATTTGCTGTTAGAATTCTCAGCGCAGAATGCGCTGGGCAGCTATCTTGTTGGTATCACTTGCTGCCGTAAATATTCAGTGCAACTTGTAAATCTTAATTTAATTAAAAACTTAAAGAATCCACTGAATTTTATTTCAAACGCACCTTAAAATGATACATTAGAATAATTTCATGCTTCAAGTATTTAAGGCAAAATGGCTAATTAGACATACCGGATAATAGTTCATTGTTGATCAAAATTTAATAGTGCATAAGATGGTGTAAGGATAAGGCAGTATTTATTGTAAAGAGTTTTTCAACAATCGCAAGTACATGTTGAAGTGAATAAAGAAACGCGTGTGTCAGGTATTAATGAATATTTTTTGTAAGATACTTCTTCATTCTTCAATTTATGCGTATTTGCCTGTTTCTTCTTCGGTTCCTTGCCTATTCAGGTCTCCATCTCTTTCTAGGTCTTCCGGCACTCCTACGGCCTAAAGGTGATTTATCGCGAACGATTTTCACCAATCGTGAATCATCCATTCGGTTTATGCGCCTGCTCCATTCGATCATTTTTTTTTACCCATTTGTTTATCCTACATATTTTCCTAATTGTTTCTCTTCGCTCTATGTCCAGCAATGGTTGGCGCGAAGTTGCGGAGGAAAAACAATCTGGATTCATTCAAAGAATATTTATCTATCAAAGTAATGAACTCCCATTAATGGTTGCTCAAAGCAATGTCTTTTCAGCACTTGTTCTGAGCACCCGCATTTCTGCCGTTTCCAGTAGTCTCCTGGTCTTTGCTGTGTCTGGCTGAGTTTCAGCGTTGTAGGTCATTATCGGTTTTATTGTTGCCTTATATTCTGGATTTCGTTTCTGTGCGGATGTGTTTGTCCGCCAGATAGAGTTGTTAAGGCATGCTATTCTAGAGACTTTGTTAGTCTGTTCTTGATCCTCGGCTTCGATAACCTTATATCTTCATTACTTGTTCAATCATTTTGTCGTCAACAACCAGCTCACAACGAGTCAGTAATTTTGCTCTGAGTTTTTTATTTTAATATGAGCACATTGAGTGACTATGCTGCTTCATTGAAAACATGTAAAAGCATCTGCAGATCGTCTTCGTTACTTGCAATCAAGGTTGCGTCAACGGCATAACATAAGATCTTAACCTCTTTATCACCCATTCTATATTATCTCTGCTTACGAACTTTTCTTATAATTTCATCCATGATGACATTAAAAAGAAGTGCGCTTAGAGAGTCTCTTTGTCTTATATCTTTGTCCATCAGTATTGATTCGGTAAGCTTATCGTTAACTCTGACGTGAGTTTGTTCCGCCTTATGTCTTCTATGGTTTTGATCAGGTGGTGAGGGACCTGTCTTGCGTAAAAAAGATGTATAATATCCTTGAGGTCAACGCGATCGAATGCTTCCTCTAGATGTATAAAGCATAAGTATGCTTGTTTGTTATATTTCGATTTTTCCATTATCTGCCTAAGAACAAATACGGCATCTGTACATGATCTTCCGGATCTAAATCCCTGCTGTTCATCCGAGAGTTCAATCAAGCCGTTTATTTTCTTCGTTATGATCCCCGTGGTCAGTTGTGGTGTTGAGTAGTTAGTTGACAGTTTTTCATCTCCCTTTTTTGAACATAGACATTGAGATACTCGTGCGCCACTCTTCTGGAACTTCGTATCCAGATGTATGTCAGAAGTTCGCTTCTTTTACCGGAAGATACTTATATTTCATTATGTATGGAATTACATCATTCAAATGGCGGTTTCTTACAGTAACACGAATTTTAGTGATCCAATTTTTAATGACTATGCTGAAAAATTCGACTGAATTTAAGTAATGGTACTGGTTATGCTGACTTTAACGGCATCGGTCGTCTTCGGCTTATTGGCATAGACTTGCGGCTTCAGAAAACTCCACAAAGAGATGTTTGGCGGGGTCAACTGGCATGATCTCAGCGGACAATCCACATCAACTTTGCGAGAAATAAGCATGACCTCAAATTCTAATCATTAACATCGCCATACTTCCACAAATGTTTCTATTCAGAAAAGAAAATTTCTGAGCTCCTGGTTCAGCTGGATCTTGTACGGGTGGAGGCTCAAGTCTCGACATTATATTCACCTAGTTATAGTCTGCGAAAGGCCAAGTTTTTCTGTAGAGCGAGGAATTAACTTCCTCGGGTTCTTCTGTACACTTTCGTTCTTGCCGTCGTATTGGCTGATTGTTTACCGAAATGGTCGTCTCATTTTGGCTGCCAGATGTTGGAGACTCGACTTTGAAAGGCCATTACATCTGCCGTAAAATAGTTTTGTCATTTCGACGTGCTGCTTAATCGTGAAACTTGTCACGCTAATTTGTAGTCTAACTGCAAAATAAACTACAGTCTGTATAGATCACACCAAAACAAAGTAGCCGCCACAAGCTGCAATCATCGACCTACTCGAAATGAAAAATCCTTTACTATTGCGTTCAGACTCCTGAGTCGACGTCGGTGCCATTTTAATTGATATTTTCTGTATAATTTCTGTCTCCTCTCCAACTTCTAACTATCCAATATATTGATATTATTACCGATACTGGTATAGTATCATATCTGTTATTTCATCTTAAATAATACTATAATGCCAATGTTAATGCAGACAATTCTAGAAATATTGATTTGAACGTTCAAGAATCGAAAATAACAAGGTTTCCGTAAAAATTTCGTAACGTCCTTGAAATTCGTTGTAAACTGAGTTTGTGCTAGAATGCCGTGATGAAATAAAGTATAAAAGTTTGTTACGATCGCCTCAAATTAAATTCGACTTTGTAGAACTTCATTTAACTGAAATTTCAATCGACTCTTAACATTTCTCTGGAAAGTATTACGTATAACTTCAGAAATTAGTATGGTGGTTTCCTCGAAGAACCTAATGGGTTGGTTTGTTCACTTATTATTAAAACTCCATTACTGGATGAAATTTTCTGAAACATAATAAGTTTTAAGCAATTGTTTGTCATTAGATAATATAATATAATACTATAGCGGTTATAGGGAAGTAAATATATATTGATATTTTCTGAATATTTGATTGAATCTGTCTTTACTTGATAAAAATACATATAAAATAATGTTTCGAATGAAGATTCAATAATTTTTACATATTTATCAAAAAATTAATATTTTTCTTGTTATGGCAGTAGTATCATCAGATTTTCACATTTTGAACTGTTTAAACCAAATAATTCGTGTATTAATCTTGCATAATTATAAGATCTTGTAGTACCAGGTGACTAAAAAAGTGTTTTACATTTGTTTAGAATATTTAAATGAAACGGTCTTTACTTGACGGAAATCCATTCAAAATGTTATTGCAATAAGGGGTTATTCTTATTTCCATTAATTAATCATAAATATAACAATTATGTTCACTAGAAGAGTAGAGATTTCAATATTTAGAATAACGTTGTTTCCAAATGGAAACAAGTTTTAAGTTGTAAGACATTTTTTGGCTCAAAATTCGAAAATCACAGATATTTGAGCTAAACGATAGCACGCTACTACTGTTTCCTGGTACTAGCGTGAAAAAATATTTTAGATATATGATAACATAACCTCTTTCCTTGCGCATATACTCCTTCGTACACACATAGAATTTTTTTACCTTCAACGAACGAAACTCTATATCGAAAGAGTTCGCCAGTTCAAGTGGAGGAAACAGGGAGAGGGATGTAATTTTCTGATTAACTTCACTGGAAAAACTGAAAAAACGCATATTCAGATGTTGCGCTGAAAAAGATTTGGGGTGATATTTGAAAAATCATTCAACTCTTTTATCAAGTTAAGTATTTCCTACAAAATGGTGCATGCGCTGGGTCATTTCCTTTGCAAATGTCTCTACGGAAAGAAGTGTTATATCAACGTTTTAATTAATAAAACAATAAGAAGATATTCTGATAGAATGATCACTGTTATCTATTGATTATTCAATAGGTGTATTTCCAACTTTCTCAACTATTTAAGGCGATTAATGTTATATATAATCTATTATAAGGAAACGGATTCCTGTAAGCATTATTTTTATTGAACTTTGATTGAAATGAAAGATCAATGATAATGAAGTACATTAGTGCCAGGTAGCTCATCAAGAATAAGACAAATTAATACTTACAATATTCTGGAAGTTATCAATATTATAGAACTACATCTATATTGTATTGAAAATACAGCCAAAAAATATCTGGAATTCATTTGAATGATCTCATTTCGGAATATTTAATTGCAATTTCAGCAGACCCAACTAAGTTGCGTGTCAACTATTCATTCAGTGAAAAGGATACGTGAATCAAAATTAAGTTTGATTTAAAAACCAGATATCTGCAAAATTTGGAAAACCGATTAGATTTATACCAACGTGTTTATTAGATATTTTATATATAAAACGTAATACCGACGATTATCAACTAAAATCATTCATTTATTATATTCATGTCATTGATATAAATTGGTTTTACTGCAACAGAATAGATTTCAAAATTAAAAATTATTTAGTACTTATATAAGAATGCTTTCTCATCAGATTTTCAGACAGAAAAGTTCATGTTATAATGAATTCATAGAAACACTTAATATTATTGGGAAAGCCGTAAAGACATTCAAACAAAAGTTTTTCTTTCTTGAAAATATTATATACCTAGTGTTTTCATATTGAATATCGTAAATTTCAGCTTTATATGGTCTTTTGTATCTCTATCTTCAAGTACATAATGCAACTTTCGAAAGAAATACAGACTTTATATATCTATACATGACCAATTTCGAGTTCGAACGAAAGAATCATGTTCACCAATAGTTAAACTTCTTCTAAATAAATTCTAGAAGAAATTTTGTGATCCTCATCGTAGAAGTAGAGAAAATTTCACATATGACTGTTCCAAGATAAATTCACTAATTTTCAGCTGAAATTAGTCCATAAGATAATTTATTCAGCACTTTATAACTTTTTTGACTCCAAAAGCAATGAGGTTTGTCTGGAAATAAAAATATGGACAGAAATAAATGTAATTAGTTTCGTCATCAAATTATATCATTAAGTGTATTAGTTTTTGATGCAAATGACGTATCTACAGATTAAAGTTGATATAAGGTATATTTAGGAATAGCATTATAAATAACTCGAATTTATGTCAAAATGAACGTGAAAATGCACTTGAATTACTAACATCGTGATTGTTCCTTCTGTTTGTTGGTCAAAACACCAAGAAAAATTCTCATATTGCAATAAACATAGTAAATTTTAAAATAATCCTTGGGTACTAGAAACATGACAAAGAAACTGAAAACATAAATGAAAGTTTTATTAATGAAATCTGTATATTGAATTGTATCAGTCCTTACTTGGTGAAAATCCATATTAAATAATTTGAAATAAGGTTATTCTGATTTTCACAAATTTTTATTGTTAAACTCACAACAATTATTTCGCTATCACAGTTTTCGAAATGTGATCTTGCCTGATGATGCTACTGTGATAGCGAAACAATTGTGTGAGTTTAACAATAAAAATTTGTGAAAATCAGAATAACCTTATTTCAAATTATAAAAAAAAATTATGAAATCTGTATAGTTATAATACAATGAAACCCTAGTAATCCAGAAATTTTAATTTCAAAAGTTTTTTTGCTGACAAAACAAAATAAAAATAATCAGTTACGCAAAAAAAATTTAAAATTTGGTAGACATTTATTCCACATTCTGAAACCATAAAAATTATCTCATCAGACAAAATATGAATGAAGCAATAGTTTCGATAGTTGTAACAAACACAAATTTGACACCGTTATATAATCTGAAGAGAAGACAAAAATGTATTTGGTACAATATTTCAATAATCTATCGACTCTATATAGTTTTCACTCAATTATTGTTTGTATTCATATCTGAATTATCTATATTTTTCACTGTTGTTTCAGACAAAACTGATTTCATTAATCCTGTTTTTTTTTCAGAAATAGGCAGACAAACTCAAGTTCAACATTAAATAGCACCGACCAATACAATCAACATTTTCCGAATGTTAAGAATTCAAAGACAACGAAATCACGTCTGATCAGAGAGACTTCCCATCCATTATCTATTAGTTTACCATGTGATAAAATTAATTTATCAAGAACGATATCCTACAACTATAGTAGCGATACCAAGGTAATCCCAAATTTTTATTTACACTATCACTAATCTGTGAATTAGCATACATATTAACGACTCGTTCTTGTCAAATAAAGTACAGATATTTTCACATATGCGATTGTAGTTCGAAAAATTATTTAACTGATTTTCACCATTCGTTTACATTTCATCTTCTAGATATATACTGAAAATATAAAATTTTGAGTATTTCGAATACTGCACCTTCAAAATTCACGGATATAGCAAATAGTCCAAGTGGAATCTATGAAATTTGAGATGAAACAAAACAAGTTTCTGTCTGTTGCTTAAATTCACATTCCATTAAAGTTGCAGTAAATTGATAAATCAAAATAGATTTATTCTGTTAGCCTCCTACAAATTTTAATTTCAAACAATTTTTATTCAAAAACTTTTAGAATAAAATTAATCTCTCATAAGCACTTCTTCAATTCAGTATAATATGTACATATAAAATCAACAGTCACTATATAATATAAAATAGAATATAAAAAAACAAACAAAATATAAATTATCAATTAAAATTACTAAATTAATACTTGAAGGAAACAAAATTTTTTTTCTTATCTTATATTTATGAAAACCAAATCTTTTTCAGAATTACAAAACATAATTTTAAAAACCTCTCCAAATCTAATTTATTTTGAATATTTAATATGTTCAAATATTTAAATAAGTTATTTCTAAAAATCTCCCAGAACATGAAGAACATACTCAAAAAACAATTGGAAATCAAATAAGATCGTCGTCAGTCCTAATTCAAATTTAAAAAATAAAATCAATTAACAGAAAATATCTTACCAGACAGACCCCGTGGTATCCTTGTTGAACAAATAATAAAATTAGAGAACTTCAAAAATCCTACGTATTCTATGTTCGTCACAAAATTCACACAAAGCTTGTAAGGTATTTTATGGCCCTCAGTTGAAACTAAATGACATCTATATAATGAGTGAGGAAAACCAAAATATAATTATATATTATATATGCAATAAAATAATTAAAAGAGATTTTTTACTTGATGGATACAAAATTCAAATATCAAAACAGATTAAGTCTGTTAACCTCCTACAAATTTTAATATAATAGCAAGAAATTTTTATTCAGAAACTTTTAGAATTGAATTAATGTATTATAAACACTGCTTCAATTTAGTAGACATATGAAATCAAAACTCACTAAAAAATATCAAATGAAATTAAAAAAAAACAACGAAATATAAATTATCAATTAAAATTACTGAATTAATACTTAAAGGAGACAGAATTTTATTTCTAATCTTATATTTATGTAACCAGAATCTTTTTCGAAAAAGCAAAACATAATTTTAAGAACCTCTCCAAAAGTAACTTATTATTATTTTTCTAAATTAAAATTTATAGGAGGCTAACACAATAAATCTGTTTTGATATTTATATTCTGTAATGATCCTTCTATCAAGTAAAAAGCTTCTGTTTATTATTTTTTCGAAGTATATTGATTCAGATTAGAATATACAAAGAAATTTGTATACAGAGTCCTGCAATAGTGCGTTGCGCTTCCACAGCTCCAATAATCCAATAATATTGAATATTCTAAGTAACATAGTTGTATGATGAAATTCTTAAGATTATGTTAAACATTTTTGAAAGATATCTGTTTTCATAAGAGGGATGAGCAGAAACAAAATTTTTTCTACTCTAAATATTTAATTTATAAGATTTTTGTTAACAATTTATATTTATTGGATTTTGTTATATCATTTGGATGTCTCATAATGAATGTTTATTTTATTTGTCGTTTGATATAAGTAGTACTTATATGACATTAATTTAATTCCTGAAGTTATTATATTAAATATAATTTTTTTAAATTAAATATGTAGAAGGCTAACAGAATATATCTGTGAATATTAAAATATTTCAATAATCTTAGAAATTTATGAAATATGAGTTATTGTCATATTTTTCAGTGCCTTTGATATCTCTATCATGACGCGAAATATAAGAGATATTTTTATAACAGTACAGATCTTATTTAAAGAAAACTGCCAAAAGTCGAGGGAAAAGTAGTTCGCTGAAAATCCTCTACCGATTACCAGAAATAATCCTAACACGAATTTGATTAGAATTTCTTTTAACTGAAAGATTAGCCTAGTCATCATTAACGAATAATCTGTCGTATACAACGTGTCAGTTACTAATGGCTAAATATGAAATATTTCAAATTGTTATTTCTCGATTTTTTCAAATGTAACACCTCGAGTTCTGTTTATTGAATTGAATACCTCAAAATTTCACTCCTTCGTTCAGCAAACACAAAAAATGACATAAAAACTGAACATTTAATTTGAATAATGAATATAATGATTAAAATTGCGGTAGAAATTATTCAGGTAATATTCGGTATATATTTCTTCGTTTAAATGATTCACGAGATATTCAGTGTCGTCCGCTTTCTACAGAACACAAAGGAATTCGATCGTGCATTGACCTACTAACCCTGGTCAGCATGGTTAGAATAATGCTCCGAAAAGTATTAATTATTCTCTCCCACATATTGAGCGCTGTTACTGGAACGTCATCAAACACCTTTATGTGACCCCACAAAAAAATTAGTTTAGTGAGATCCGGTGATCTAGCGGGCCATCTTGTCGATCCGCCTCTACCAATCCATCTATTTGGAAACTGGTGATCCAGAAAATCTCTTATAGGACGAGAATAATGAGCGGATGCTCCATTATGCTGAAACCAAATTTCCTTAATTACTTGCATAGGTAACACTGCTTTTAATCCAGGAAAAATGTTCTGAAGTCCAATCATACAGCACCGTCAAAATTTCCTTCCAAAAAATTAAGACCTATCACATGCTCTCTAGACGAGAGATCGATGGTCGACTTCCTTCATCCTTCTTGGGTTTTCGAAAGAGTTATAATGGAAATTGTGCCTATTGACAAATTGTGAAAAGTCGCTAAATCGCAAAATCGAAAAATGTACGAATTTGTTCAATTTGAAAACTTGCCCAGTTACAAAAATTCAGATGGTTTTCAAAATTATGAACCAGTAATAGGCAAGCGCCTGGTACATCTAAATATGGTAGGCGCGAAGCTTGCGCTATTTGAGGATCCTTTAAACTGAACGCTCACTTATACTTATACGAGGGATGTTCAATATATTCTCGGTATAGGCATGAAAGAAAACTCAGAAAATTTTGAAAAATTTCTATTTTTTAATGTTGTCCTTGAACACAAATATATTTGTTAGATAGAGAAATAAGCTTCTCTAAAACATGAAAAAAATATTCTTCCGGCTTCTCCTCAAAATAGATCTTGCACAGGTACTCACGGATAGGTTTGTCATCTCTACTAACATCCTGATTTTTATTCTGGCGTCTTCAAGTACCAGCTTCTCCACTTTTTTCACATTTTCTTCAGTGGTGCCGCTAACGGGCACGCCCGAGTGAGTATCATCTTCAATGCTTTCTCTGCCTCCTTCGAATTCACTTGACCACTTTTGAACGGTGGATAACGACGGAGTACAGTCTTGGTAAACAGCAACCACTCTTCATGAATGATGTTTTGACTTTCTCTCAGTTTAGTGAGGAACGGCGCGATGCTCGATTTTCTTCATCATTGTGGCGTCAGCCATTCTGGTCGTCTTTCGCTAAGGATACCTTGAAAACTAATTAATTAAAATGTTTTTCTTACAGCGTAATATTGTGTATGCTTAGATATTTAGTTATCACAAACAAGTTTCATCTAGGTGCAATAGAAACTGTTACATTTATTATTTGAATATTTTTCCATTGTATATGAGATTTAGTTTCTACTGAAAGTTTGTAAATTGATTCATATCACTTGTAGGCATGTTTAAACGATAAACCGATATCCAAATCTCAGGGAACGTTAATCCAAATGATAATGAAGTATAAGTAAAAATCTATTCAATTATATTTGCAGATGATCGGCTCCACTATGTACGAACAAGTACCAGAAGTACGAGTGAAAAATTTTGCGAAATCCGAAGAAGATACTCCTGCTCAGCACAAGATGAACACATGTTTGATCGACATAAATGGAAAAGATTACCAATTAAGAAGTACGACTACCTACGCTGAGCCAGCATTCGAACAAGATCATGGCTCAGTAGCTCCAATTAAACCACCAAGGAAGAAGAAATACCATCAGATTCCCAGACATCATTCCTATGATTGTGAGTAAGATATTCATACTGAAAATATTGTATTAATATGTATGAATAAGTATTGTTGACGAGTTTTTAATAGCGAACTTTGCGTTACTATTATAGAAATACGGAACATTTGTTTATTTGAAATTCTAGGGAGGAAATATGAAGTAAACATTTCTCAGCAATTTTTTATATGAAATATTGGTAACTCACAAAGAGAAAAATTCAGTTATTCACTAGTTACCATTATCGAGAGATTATGAGTAGGGTAATGGAAAGTTCTAATGTGCAACTCAAATCTTTGTAATAAGTATTGTCGATCGTCAAGATAAGTAGCATACAATCGCATGCTTATTAGCATTTCATTAGTGTAGTAGTGTAATGCCCAATGAAAATGCAACCTACCTTCGTATACAGGTATGGAAAAGACAGTCGGAAACATGGGAAATTCAATGTTAATCTAGAGTCCAGTGGAGTAATGGAAGAATCAGAACCTCGGCGCGATGCGATGACGAATAAACGACGGTTCTTCATCGCATCGCGCTGAGGTTTTGATTCTTCCACTGGTCCACTGGACTCTAGATTAACATTGAATTTCCTTTGCTTTCGACTGTGTTTTCCATATCTGTATAAGTTGAATATTTAGCATATTACGTTCAAATTTGAAGTAAGCTGTTTGTTTATATTTTCTCGAAGGAATTGCTTACATTCAATTAATGTCTAATTGTGAGGTTGGTTTTCAGGCGTAACAACTGATTGTTTCTTTCAGTTATCAATTTTAGTAATTCAAATTATTTATGCATTTGAGCCTGATAATTATGTAGTATGAAACATTGAGTTAATATTTTCTATCGTTTGCCAGAGTTATCATTTACATGAGAAAATGTAGTTAAATGGCAAGTTATCCGGAATTTGACTACGATATTTTATATCATCCTTACAGGATATATCGGACGATTTAATTAACCTTATTAGATAGTTTTACGTAGAAACGATTTTTCATCAGGTACGTCACACATTTTAGCCCATCGATGGATTAAGTACTTTCAATAGCTATAAGTGTATTAAGAGCACAAAATAATATGTTATCGATTGAAAGAGACAGCTCCTTCGTCGCGTGGCAATCTCTTGAAATCGACAAAGGATTTGCGCTCGAATTACACACAAGATTTTTTCTACAATCAAGCAGTTCACATATTTCCAAAAATGTATTTAATTTGATGAATGAAAATTAAAAGTACAGTTTTCACTGAAAGGAAAGATGTCATTTACTCGTTGTCGTTAGATACTCTGAGCAATTCATATTTGATTTATAGTTAATAAATGATATTGATTTCTCGCATATCATTTGGTGAAACATTTTTAAATTAATGAAGTAAATAAAAACAACTTGGCTTAAGTTTCACTGTTTATTTGATGCCTGTTCACATATATGTTCCAGGTTTTTAATTTCAAAACTGAAGAGAACAAAACTTAAAATCCTATTTATAATGGTAGGGTAGATCACAGGTACAATTTTGAAGAGTGTAAAAATATGGCGTTGGTTTGGTACTAATCTTTTAAAGATAAGAGCAATGGTGATAAATTAAATTGAAGTTATTCATTTGTGACTGGTAGCTTCTTACCATGTCCTAAATAAATTTCCAAATTTTCTAAAAAGTCCATTCTTCTGCTTTTATTACCTACGTGTAAAATCTCAGTTTTATTGAAATCTATAAAATGGTTGTTATTTATACAATGTTCCGAAGAACCAGATGTTATTTTATTATGTAATATACTTTTGCAATGTTTTCTATCCTTATGTTTATAGATCGTCATGTCTGACCCATGTAGAATGCAGGGCATTCATTACAATATAATTACTGTGTAGATTAATATTCTTTGAATAAATCCATAATTTGTATATACCGCTTTTTTCACAAGTTTTACGAGAGTCTTTTTTAATGACTAAGAGTGAATCTGAGTTTTTCTTATTTGTACAAATAATATTAAAATGTTTGATTGTATCGGTCCCTACTTGTCGAAAATACATCTTGATGATGTCAGATGAAACAATTGTTGTGAAATTAAATAAATTAGCGGAAATTAAGTTCTCTCACTTTAATCGTTAATATTAATATTATTTTATTTTACTCTATTACATATTTCATTACTTATTTGTGGTATGAAATTCGTCGTATAGAATTTTTCTTTTTCCTTGTCCTGAAGAATAGTATAAAGAGAAGATAGAGCTTTTTTATGCTGTTTTTAAAAAAATAATTTATCGATTATGTTCGTATTGTAACTATTGTTCGACGCAAATCTCTTCAAAACTTTCATTTCTTTGTTAAAGTTTTCTATTAAGAGAGGGGTTGATAGTAACCTATATACAAAGGCGTGAAAAGGTGACATTTTTATTTAATGAGGGTGGGAACTGTTATTATGTATTAATGAATCTGTGTAGGTAAATTTTCTGAATATGTCAAATTCAAAGGAATTAACATTTCATGTGAACTGAATATCTAAAAAATTTGACAGAATTGAAAAATGAGTTTAACAAATTAAAAAACATATCTAATTGTCTGATAGAATCTGACCAAATGCAAAATATTTCATCCACATATCTTTTCCAATAAAGAACTTTATCCAATTATCTTGTGAAGAAATGAGTGGACCTTTTAGAAAGTTTGGAAATTTATTTAGCAGATGGTAAGAAGCTACCAATCATAAATGAATAACTTCAATTTAATTTATCACCATTGCTCTTATCGGTAAAAGATTAGGACCGAACTAGCATAATATTTTTACACTCTTCAAAATTGTACCTGTGATCTACCCTACCATTATAAATAGGACTTTAAGTTTTGTTTTCTTCAGTTTTGAAAATAGGCTCAAAACCCGAAACATATATGTCAACAGATATCAATTAAACAGTGAAACTTATGCCAAGTTGTTTTTATTTACTTTATTAAATTATAGTTAATAATTGCGCTTATAAGCGCAAATGCCTACTTTGGATATCGATTGTAGAAAAATTTGTTTTTTATCTCTGCAGCACTAGTCATAATTACTTATCTATACGTCGAGTTATATATTGTAAGTACATCTCAGGTAGATAACCTCAACAAGTGGACATCGAACAACGGGATATAAACATTATATTGAAAAAATATTTGATAGATATTCTAAATGAAACAGTGTTTTATTAAGTTTACATTCGGCAGCACAAAATTGTTAACCCTGTAATTAAATAACATCTATTAATCTCTTCACTATGCCGATAGTTTATAATACATTTATTTTATTATCGTTCTTACTAATTGCATAAATACTGGTACCTATTTCTTCAGTCGTCTAAAGGAAAAACTTATTATTAACTTATAATTAATTTTAGTGAAACATGGTTATTTCTAAAATCTTGATACAATTATGATCAACTACCAAATACTAACGACAGAAACAGTTGAAATAAGAGTTTATTATAGGTATATTCACCGAATTATCCCTTTTCCTTGCTCTATAAATCATATGTCGGATATTACATTCTTTCCATTTTAACGATCAGTTTCGATCAATTAATAATGGCTCCCGAAACAAAATTAAGATTTTAGTGTAGCAATCAATACGAAGTAAGAATATTTGAGTCACGCAATTATATACATATTGGTGCAGTGGCAGCGAAGAGATATATTCAATAAAAAAAGTTTTATATAAAAAATCTTTCATATTAAATTTTTTCTCGTATCGTTCATGTAAGAGAAATAGATTTTTCAGAAAGATCAAAGATATCTCAAATCTTATGCGTTAATTGAAACACATTTTAAACTTAGTGCGTACATTACATCATATAAATGTTGGGGTATTTAAAAACTATCCGTGCACTAGAATATAAGTGCAACCATGTGACTATTACCAAGAGTTTTTGGTGATGTTTGGCCGCAATTGGATAAAGTTTTTGCATTCTTTTCTATCCGTAGAAGAAACATTAAACCATTTCAATACACTTGGAGCTGATAAAATGCCGAAACAGTGAAATTTTTCAGACTTAAGTTTAATGAAGGGAAAAGTATGTCTGTTGGTAAAAAAATACATGTCAACAGTTTTCTTGAATGTTCGTCTTGCCATTACATTGATTATCCTGAAAAGTGTAAAACGCTAAGAAGGACTGTTCCATTACAACGAATAGATTCACACTATGTATAAAATAAAATAGATGAAAAAAATTCACACTAAGTGGTAAAAATTCATAACTTGCATTACAAACTGCTACCAGACAAGAGATTTTGAGGTCCTCGGGAAAAATCTATTATTTTAGAGGACGAAAATTCCTAGAAAAAAGCTGGACTAAAGGTATCAAAATACCAGAAGATCATGCCAAGCTATTTACTGATCACCTACCTCTCCAAAATGACCTCGTTTGGGTCCTATAGTGATTTATACCTTCTAATATTTCATTTTGATAAGAAAGATCTGTGCTAAACCACCATAAATATCAAACAGAGTAATTCTGTTTCACCTCACTACAATTTTTAATTTTATGAAATTTCTTGAAAACACTGTTTCTTTTTAGTAGAAATATAGAATATACATGCATTACATAGTATCAGAGGGAGTAAAAATGATTAAAATTAAAGATAAAATATTGGCCGACCTCACTCAACAAATATTTATTGGATATAGCACTCTTTCACGCCGACATCATGAAAATCATATTCCACTCACAACATGACCTTAAGAAATTCTCCGAAATAACCCCTCTCAAAGAACGTCTTTTAAAAAAACCCTCCAAACATATGTAGAACATCGTCAAAAAGGCCATTCATGGTTCTCATCGATAATCATCTTTTATGCCAGCAAAATGAAAAAAACTATATCTATCATACCTATAAAATCAAGTGTTCTTTCGAACAACGATAGAGCACAATTGATTTTTCAATGGTTCCTATACGCATTCTATATTCGTCCACAGAATATGCACAGAGGTTGTATGAAGTATTATTCAAGACCCAGTTATATTCGAAACATACTGTGTGCATTGGTGAAAAGACAATTTTTTATTATTATACTACTCTGTCAAGAAAGTACCGGGAATTTTCCATTAAAACAACATTTTTACATTTAATCGTCAAAATTTATTGGGTCGCCTTCAAAATAGGCTCCATTTGCTCCAATACATCTATGCCAACGGCACTTCCAATTATCGAAACATTTTTTATAGGCGCTTTCCGGGATGGACTTTAGCTCTCGCGCCGAATTTTGTTTTATGGCTTCAATCGACTCAAAACGGGTGCCACGAAGGGGCAATTTTAGTTTTGGGAAGAGGAAAAAGTCGCAGGGAGCCAAATCCGGCGAATACGGTGGTTGCTGAAGCACGTTTGTTGAGTTTTTGGCGGGAAAGACAATCGTAGCTCGGTGAGAAGGCGCGTTATCGTCATGCAAATTCCATGAGTTGTTCGCCCACAAATTTGGCCGCTTCTTACGGATACGCTCACGCAAACGTTTCATAACGCCTAGGTAATACTCCTTGTTTACCGTCTGACCCTCTGGAACGAATTCGTAGTGCACCACGCCACGGACATCGAAGAAAACAATGAGCATCACCTTCATTTTCGAGCAGCTGTGGCGTGGTTTTTTCGGTTTCGGCTCATTTTTTGCCACCCATTCCGATGATTGCTGGCTTGTTTGCATATCGTACTCGTAGACTCAGGTCTCATCACCAGTTATAATGCGTTCCATGAATGTAGAATCGGAATTACAGCGATGCAGCATGTCTGAAGCAACCTGTTCGCGATGACGTTTTTGAAGAAAATTCAGGTCTTTCGGTACGAGTCGTGCGGCCACCTTTCTCATGCCCAAAATATCAATCAAAATCGTACGTGCGGACTCGTGGGATATCTTAAGATCATGTGCTATCTCTCTCAAGCTGGTACGACGGTTTTCCAGCACCCTTTCCTTAATTTTATCGACGTTATCTTCGATCGAAGCCGTCGATGGGCGACCACTTCACGACCGTCCTTGAAGGCTCTGTACCACTGATATGCACGAGTTTTCGATGGAGCATTATCACCAAAGGCCTTTTGCAACATTTTCAATGCATCGGCACACGAAAATTCATTTGCAACACAAAACTTTAAACAAATTCTTTGCTCAACGTAATCACCCATAGTAAAAATCGGCACGCACTCTGACTTCGACTGACTTAATCAGCTGTTGCAAACACACTAGTTGACAGATCCCGCTCAAGCTTGGCATAGTAATTAAGGACAGTGGTACCAACCAGGAAAAAAATTTTTACCTGCCTCATTGCCCCGCCAGATTTAAATCGATAATTCCCGGTACTTTCTTGACAGAATGTATATAGAATGAAATATTAAAAAGGGGGATTTTTTCAACAGATAGAAGGATTTTTCATTATCTTAAATATCAAACAGATAATTATATTATACCTCACTTTATTTTTTAATTTCATAAAGTTTCTCGAAAAATTTTCAAAATTGAATTAAATTGATGTCTCAGAACCACTGTTTCCTTTTAGAGGACATATAGAATTGACACTCATTACACAGCATCAAAAGGAGATAAAAGAATGCAGATTAAATATAGAATATTTTGATAGAACTAACTCTATAAACATTTATCAGAAACAGCACTGTTTCGTGACGACATTATCATGAAAAACAAATTCCATTCTGAAAATGACAAATATGAACTTGAGAAATTCTTCGCAACAACCTTACACGACCACCTGTTATTTCGAACTATGATAAAACACAAATGGTTCCTTAATCATTACCATTGGTATTCTATGTTCGTCCACAGAATATACACAGAAATTATATGAAGTTTTTTTCAAGACCCAGTTATATCCAGAACCACCAAGTGCATGAGTGAAAAAATAATTTTGAATTATTATATATGGAATAAAATAATAGAAAGGGGATTTTTTACTTGATAGAAGATTTATTCAATCTCTTGAATATCAAACAGAGTAATTCTGTTATACCTCACTACGAATTTTAATTTAATAAAATTTCTTAAATATTTTTTGAACTAAATTGACTGACCTAGTAATAATTTCAATTAACACCCATTATACAGCATCAAAAAGAGATAAAAGAATCCAAAAAGAATATAGAATATTCATGGAACTATAAACATTTAGTGGAGACAGAACTATTTCAAACCGGCATTGTGAAAACCAAATTCCACTCTGAAAATGCCCAACATAAACTTAAGAAATTCTTCGAAACAACCTCCCTTCAAAAAGCTCTTTCAAAAGAACCCTTCAAAAGTATGTAGCACATCTTCAGGAAGGCTCATGTTGCTGCTGTGTAATGAGTATTAATTCTATATATATATATATATATATATATATATATATATATATATATATATATAAAAAACCCGTGGTACTAAAGCATTTATTTGATTTAATTTCGAAAAATTTTTCAAAAATTTTATAAAATCGAAATTTGGGTGAAAATAATTTTGTATGGATGTAAACCAAGGTCTTTTCGTAGAATTCACCACAAAGACGTCTGGTCAAATACCTAGTTCTTGTGAATGTCGAGAAATCGATAAATTTTGGTCTTCGAGAACACTTTCACGTACGGCAGCAATATTCTCTTCATTTCTTGCATTTCTTTGTCCCACTAGCACTTTAACATCATAAAGTATCAAATTTGTTTCAAACTTCTTCATTAAACGTTCAACTGTTCTTTTATCGGGAAGATTACAACGACCAAAAATTGGAGTTAAAGCACGTAAAGTAAGAGTAACAGATCGCAGATTTTTCATAATAAATTTGGATTATTTGTAAACGTTATTGAAATGTGTTCCTTTCCATGATTAAATTGTAGACATTGACAAATACAGCTGTCAATATCACAAATAGACAGTGGCTGCAATGCGTGAGTAATGTCAGTTTAAAAACGGGGCGTTTTCATTGAAAGACCCCTCCCTTACCTAGCACATATAAGACGGCGAATTCATCGATATGATTTTTTTTATATGATGGTAAAGACATCGCGCAATCATACTTTTTACAACCTTTGTGTGTCGGATTCTTGAGTACGAGTAACCGGTCTGATGATCAAAGTTTTTGGATAGTGTTCAGCGGCACGCAAAGCTGATGACTTTTCGATCAACAGTATCCTATGAATGGCAAACCTGACAACTACAGCCCACAGTGCGTAGGGATATAATCATGTCCTTTGGTATCCTTAAATTTAATCACGCAAATCTCAGCAATTTTTGTGCTTTAAACTCAAACGAACGTTTACGTGGTCATAAATTTAAATTGATGAAAGAGATTCAAGACAAAGCAGAAACAACACTTTTTAGCGAATCGGATATTTGACCTGTGTAATAGCTTAAACCGTGAGTTCATTGATGCTTGTTCTGGTAGCCTTTTTTAAAACAGATATGATGAATTGTTTAATTCATTTAAGAGTTTGAACTTCTTCGTTTTATTATACCAAACTTGAAAGAAATTTGTTCTCCGCTACTAATTGTATTAAATAAAAATGATGGGAAATGAAATATTTTTAGCCGCTAAATATATTTTATTGGAAGAGTCCCTCAACTATCAAACTGCCTCATAAATAACTGTTTTCTGAATACTATTTGCACACTTAAAATCAATTTCAATACCAAGACTTCTCTAATCCTCCATAAAACCATACATAACTCATAATATTTCTACTCATTCTGATATCAAAAGAACATCGTCACTCATTTCAGGTAATCTAACATTTCAACATAAAAAAACCTACCTGGAGAATGATCTACTTAAGATGATGATTAAGCCAGTTTATTCTAACACAAGAAGTAACCAGTAAAAACGAGTCAGTTACGAAAGTGTCGAGGCAAAAGGTTCATCAAATCGCACTTAGAAACCCCCTCGAGGTAAAGTTGATGTCTTATTTCATTATAACCATAATCAAAGTAATAACTCAACTCCTTTCATTCGCAACCTAACGGCATCATTTCCTGTTTTTCTTGATACGCCTCTGAGTTTCGACTGTTATATGATTCTTTATCCTTGTATTGTTCAAGATAATGAATAACCAAACACAGTTCACTCTGTGTACTCGTACGGTGTGCTTATACCTGCCAGTTCAAGAGCAGTGTACGTTGAGATCAGCTGTTACTCGGTTATACGCTATGGGAAAAATCGTTTGTACCTAGCAGTACCAGATTTAATTACTGGAAATTCTATTTTGCAATGTTCAAGATGTGTACGACGTGCTTGAAGGAATATGGATGTGAATAGCTTCGTTCTCGTGAGTTTTACAATATTTTTTTAATAGTTCATGGATTAATTCATGAGTGAATTTGCTGTTGAATAAAACCGGTTGGTGAAAGTAACACTTTTCATTAAGTATGTTATTCAACATTTCATACAACTACATACATGAGTTACCCAGGTGACATAGGCATCAAGTTTTCCTAGAAATTTTTATTAGATTGATTCTGCCGAACCACGAGATCTATTTGAACTTCTATAAATCTTCGATGTGTTAATTAAAAACTGGTTTACCTTCCAGGTATTCTTCGCTCATCGAACTTGATTGTACTAGTTGACTTCTTTCAACTCAATATAATATTCAGAAACTAACTTGGAATTAAGTGACAATTGACAATTCAAAGCTAAAAATAATCTCAAATAATTGTTCTGGCACTAGGAAAATTCTTGATCACATTAAATTTATATTTGTATGCACCCTTAAATTGTCCATAGGATATTTTGTTACTCAGTATCTCAAAACAAAATAGATCAATCATAAATGTTTATACAAAATACAGTATCATAGCCTAGAATCAAAAGAAAATCTTTATATTGAATGGTAACCCCCCAATTAAACATCTTATGAAAAATATTATCGTTTGGAATAACTCAATTTTTATTATTTTGTCAATATTTCATTAGATTTGGCAATTTTGTATCTGCATGTAACTCATTAATGAAATGAGTTGTCCAAAAAATCAGCTATATAATTATTTCAGCTAAAAAAATATGAAGTTTTTGGATGAACTCAATATATTAGTATCATCATCCTCTTAAATAATCCAATGCGAATTATTTCCATTATTGATAATATATTTTAGTGGGGTCTAATAACATTTTTTTTAACATTAATTGAAATTTACAATCTACTTTTTACAAGTATTAAGTAATTAAGTGATGTGTTGAATGAAGACATGTAAAAGTTATCAAACATTATTGATACTTATTTATAGTACTTCAATTGAAGAGTTTGCCAAGTCCTCTGTAATCTTATTATGTTGAACGGGTTTTCTGCAAGCTGGTCTATAATTCTGTTTCCATGTCCTTCCAGATTTTGGTGGTATTTTTTTGAACGTTTTCAGATTTCATCACTAATGAAGGGGATCTTCAAATCATTATGAATTGTCAAATTAGAAACATACCAAGGTGCATTTGTTAATGAACGTAGTATTTTTTATTGAGACGCTGTATAATTTGAATATTGTAAGTCTTAGCACATCCCCAGAATTGAAAACCGTATGTCCTTATACCTTATTTTGGAGAGATAGTTTTGATTTTCTGCCCATTAGTCAAAACATTTACCTAATTCTGATGTTTATTTGTGTCTTTTTAGCTTGATTGTGTACTTTCCAAGTGAGGCGTTGGTCACCTCTGTTTTAACTGAAATTTGTTTATCATGTATTTTAACAGGCGGACATATATCTCTGTTGTTGGTGAATGTAACTTGATTTTCCTGATTTTCCTGAAGGTTTTCGGAATCTGTTGCTGCACTTTGTCGTCTGCAAAAGTGGCCAGTGTAGTGTTCTGCTTTTCTAGAATATCGGATGTATAAATCAGATAAAACAGTAGACCTAATATGCTGGAACTCCTGCGTTAACTTCAATCAAGGTAGATATAGCATCGCCGTATTTTGCAGCAAAGTATCGATCGGATAGGACCTCAGAATCAGATAGTAGGGTTTTGAAAGAAAATTCTTCAATTTGAAGAGTAATCCACTATGCCAAACTTTGTCAAAAGCTTGAGCTGAGTCCAAAAATACAGCAGCACAGTATTTTTTTGGAGGCTGGTTGAAATGGTGTTTATTACCTGGTGTATTTGATGTGTTGCTGAATGGCTATCCCTAAATCCTAGAGTATAGCTTAGTAAAAGTTTGTGTAGATCGATATCGCTCTTCAATCTTTTGAACAGAAGCTTCTCAAACAATTTTTCCAAATTTGGTAATAGGCTTATTGACCTAAAGTATCTCACATCGTGTTCAGGTTTGTTTGGTTTCGGTATCATTATTATTTCAGCATATTTCCAGATTGTGGGAAAATAAGAAATACTTATCATTCGGTTGTATATCGTATTGAGTAATATAGCTCTTTGTGGCAATTTTTTCAGAATCTCCCTTGTAATCAGATCGAAACGGGGTGCTTTTCTATTTTTTAACTTCTTGATCTCGTGAAAAACTTCTTTGCGTTTGAAAGGTTTTATGGGAAAGACATCTGACAAGCACTATCCAAAAATGACTCAATATCAGTATCGTTATTACGTGGGTGAGGTTTATCTAAGGTGAATATTTGTGACATGTGTGTTGCAAATAAGTTTGATTTCTCCTCATCAGATTTGGCCCATTCTCGATTTATTTGTTTGACCGGAGGTCTAGAAACATAAATATAATTACTCCGCTGAAGTAACAAAACTGGTATGAAAATTCATTGATTTTTAATAAACTTTCTATAAATACAGAATATAGTATCCGGAATTTATTATTTTTCATAGTTTTAATATACTTATTTTTTGTAACATTCTGAGACAAAAGTAATGTATAAAATAGGTTGTGCTCATAGTTGGCCATGGCCAAAGTTGCATGGCAACACTATTTGTCAAATATTGTTGATTGTCAACAGGTAAACAATTTATGAAATAATGTGGCAACTAGAAAAAATGAAAACAGAATATTTGTATAGAAAAGGTTTCCGGAACGTTAAAAAATTAGTGCAGTTGACTGAACTGGGAAAAAGTGCTGTATATGAGATAATAAAGAAGATAAAAAATGGCATGGATATGAGGCATAGACCAGTTTCAGGAAGACCACGTAAGATTTAAGGAAACAATGTCAACGCTTTATTGGCCCTAGGACGATACAATCTGCGACTGGGGTTTCGCAAATTGGCTAATAGATTTGGAAATCAACGAAATATAAAGGTATGTCCGGAAACAGTCTGTATGATATATATCAAGGAAATCAAAAAAATCCATCTAATGACACCTTTACAAAAGGAACGAAGGACAGAATTTCGTCAAGGTTTAGGAAAATTTAATTTCAATAATGTCTTTATATCTGATGAAAGTTGTTTCCAACTTGGTGGAAATCACTTAAAAATCCTATCAAAACAACCTGATACCGTCCAAAATTCCAAAATTTCCCACCAAAATAATAGTTTGGGGAGCAATATCTCAGCGTGATGCTACGCCTCTCTGTATAGTTGATGGTATCATTTGTAGTGAAAAGTATTGTGCCATTCTCCTTCAAACGACGCATGCTTTAGATCCAGAGGCCTATACTCGAGCTTGGATACAAGAATACCAAGAGACAACCATTTCATGACCAGCAGCTTCACCAGATCTTAGTCCAATTGAAAACTTATGGGCACTAATTAAGATTGAAGTTGAGCGAGCAGCGCCACGAAATAAAGATGATTTAAATCAGTCAATTTTACAGTACTGGATTACCATCATCGAAAATTATGGAGGTGATCTAGTTTCGGATGTACCTTGACGATTAGTCAACTGTTTGCAGTTGAATGGAGGTTGTAAGTCAATAAGATAAATATTTTGTTATAATTTTCTAATTCAAGAATTAAAAATATATACTAAATAATTACAATTGAGCTTTGTTTTTTTCCGGATACTTTCAAGACAGGCTATACATTCAAGTATTTGATTGAGTTATAAATTTCCACAATATTCAGAAAAACTTAGCTAATGCTACTATCAATCACTAAGTGAACTGAGACTAAGTCAGTGCTTGAATGAATATGAAGTTTTGAAATTCACGCCCTTGTTTACTTTTACTACGTGTAATCACTTCTAGCGTTGCTTTGTTTAAGGCATTTATACCAAACAGTGAGAATTTGTCTCCCTGTTCTCCTATTCATCAACTTCAGCCATAATCCGTGTGGGTGTTACCCAACACTAGGGTGCGGTTTGGCGAAGGAAGAGTTTGCTCCTCTTTTTGCAAGGCCGTTTGCTTTTTCATTTTCCACGATGGTCTGGCGAGCTGATAGCCAAACTAGGACTGGTTTATTGCTTTTTCCCAGTGATATGTATCATTTGTTATAGCTCCAGATTGTTCTTGACCTACACTCAACATTTGTTTCAGTGCCATCTATCTATCTAAGGCGATGTAAATTCTAGTTCCTTGTATTATCTGGACACACATACTTAAGCATATCTCTCTATTGTCAGGATTTCAGTTTGAAGCATTATTATAGGCTTTCCTAAAGGCAGTAATTGGGATCATATATGCCTATACCTGCTCCTGACTCTCTTAGGGGCCCATCTCTACACCAGATGAGATGATTTTTCTGAATTTGACTTAATATTTTTATGCCTTCTTGGTAGTAATCGATGATCACTTTATAGTTGGTCATTCTCAAAAGGCATAGAATCTGTCAGGAAAGATACAATTTCAGGCTTAAGTGATTCAAAATTCTTATATGTCCCCTTCTAGGCCCTATTTGCTCCAATTTAAAGCCACTTGATCAGCCCTTCATTCTCCTCATATATTTGCAGTGGGGTAAGAGCCGATAAAACTTCTACTGCTGTTCTAAGAGATGCATACGCAGCTCATGTGATACCTAGACAAGCACGTCTTTAAAGCTTCTACAGCCTCTGCAAGCTTACCTTTCTCAAGTTTTGGTATTCTGCAAACTTCACAGACATATAAAACAAACTGTACTCTCCTAATATTCAAAAGGTGTTATATGTATTCGTTTTAAACTATCTTCCTAGGAAACATTGTGCTATCATTTTGTCCAAATTTCTATAATTTTCGGATTTCTAGCCAGTTAAAGGACTAGGTTGGACTCACTGATGAAGAATCCGAGTAATTCTGTCCACCAACAGTCCGTGGCAACCAAAACAAATGTCCTACTTCCGAAGAAAATATTACTCTATATTTTGAATGGAAAGAGCAAGACAGCAGAAATTTTAGAGAAGGTTGAGCTTGTTATTGGATCGAATAGTTCTTGAGTTATTCTGTTTTTTCGAATACTTTTTATATATCAAATCCAAGAAGTTAAAATTCAGCATTTATATGTCAAATGAAGACAAGAAAGCTAATGCCTGATTTCGTGAACATCATAGGGGATATGAAAAAGGGTACAAATGTCCTTGACTTCATGTCAGTACGTTTCTCGAATTTTGAAGTTGAAGCTTGAGGTGTAATTATTCCGAAATACGGTAATAAATAAGTTTATCAGATAATGAACCTGCAAGGTTAGTTTTCCACATTTGTAGAGAATTGTTAATTTATTTCCCATTATAATATTCCTGTATTTCACAATCTAGCAGTACTTAAATAAGGCTTGTTCTCTTCCACAAAATCAATCAGCATTCATATATTCTGACATTGTGTAAATTTGAGATATACATCTTGAAGAACCTACTTGATATCTCTATAAATATTGCAACAATGCATGGTGACATGAGAAATACTATTGTAGAAATAAACAATGAATTTGTTATAAGAAAATGAAATTCCGTTAATGCTCCGTTATGATTCGAAAGCCGAGACAATTCAACAGAATTCGCACGAGTTGAATGAACCAGCCAGTGAAATGTCTCAATAATTAGTTTGCATGTCTGATAATTAAAGATGTGGATGAAATCCTTTCTGATTAAGCATATTATAAGCTCTGAAGAAAGTTATCATTACTCCGATCCACAAAAAAGGAGATAAAAGTGACCCCAAGAATTGCAGGCCAATATGCGTAACATCAATCATAGCTAAAATATTTGAAAAATATTGAACTACTGAACATGAACTACTTCTAAAAAAAGCTTGAGTGGGTTGGTATACGGGGTGTTGGCATACGAACTATTCAAAGATTACCTGAGAGATCGCATAACACTTGTCAAAATCAATGACCATCTCAGCGAGCCCCAACAGATAAGATATGGTATTCCACAAGGAACAATACTAGGCCCACAATTGTTTCTTATATATATGAATGATATGCTGAAAATTAATATAAAAGGAGAAATTTTTTCGTACTCCGATGATACCGTTCTACACTTTGCTGAAGACTCATGGGAGAATACAAAAAATTCTTCAGAAATAGGCTTAGGCTTGTATAAGATCAAATGCTGGCTGGATATGAACCTCTTTAGCTCAAATTTTCAAAAAACAAAGTTCATAACTTTTTCTAACTCTGTCGCCACCCAACCAAATTTTTCCAACATAATTTCAAATGTATCATCAATAAATGATTCGCCGTAAAAAGATGAATAAAACAGATTATATAAAATACCTGAGAATAATTATAAACAACGTCTTAAAATGGGACAACCACTCGCAATACTTGATCAACCGATTAAGAAAACTTGTTTAAACTTTTTATGAGCTATGTAAATTTCTTCCAATAAGAATATTCAAAATTGCCTATAAAGCTTTAGTCGAGTCTATACTTTCCTATGGAATAATTGTATAGGTTGGTACTCAAGAAAGTCAGATAAAAACTCAAAAGTGGATTCTGAAAGTGATAATCTCAAAACCAAGAAGATTCCTAACAGCTCAACTATTTTTCAATAACTGCGTGATGAATATGAAAATGAAAATTCATTTATTGAAAGCAAATAATACAAAATATAAGCTCACATGATCACTACACAAGTCAAAGAGAAAATTTGCAAATACCACAGGCCCACACAACACTCTTTCAGAACTATATATGCACAACTGGTCCTAAAATACAACAATATACCTCAGGAAATTAAGAATATACGGAATTTCAAGTTCTTCTCCAGGAAATTGAAACATATATAAACCAATTCCAAATAACCTAAAATCAACATCATACCCCATTTCAACGAAAAAAAAAAAGAAGAAATAATAAAAAACGAATATTTTTATATGTAGATATATTGAGATTTAATTATGAGTGTCTGGACTATAACTATTATGTTCACTTTTTATACATGAATTGTCAATAGAAACAAATTTAACAAATCAGGCACAGTACAACTTCTTTGAGAGTTAGGTACAATATTTATCCAATGAAACATTGTAATTACCATGTAAATGTTAAAATCGTTCAATAAAGTATTCTATTATATTCTAATATATTGTTTTCCACAAATATTTTATGTAATTTTTGTGGAATAAATACCAAGTAACAGGATAAGCATTTTATTTCTTCTGAAAAATATTCATAAAATCTACTATACTCATTTTCACGTATGACTGTAATTGAGTATATTAAATGGAGGTTGAGAACAGAATGTAAATTTTCCAGACGCTATTAATATTGAATTCATAGTAATGTCTTAGCAATACTGTTACTATTTGATTATACAAGCTATCCGGATTTAACGTTCATGTATTTCAGGGGGTGATTCTACAGGTCAAAATATGAAGAAAATTTCATATCAACTTAAGTCCTAAAATGCACCCCATGGACGACGCTATAGCTTCAACATCCTCCAAATCCAATAAATTATCGATATCTCTGTCAAAATTTTGTGGGTTCAAATGAAATTCAGTACATGAAGGTTTTTAGATAAACTGAATTGCCTGGTTACATACGTCTAGTTTTCCAGTTATATGATTGGTTAATATTCGTGTAAACCGCTTATACCGATTTAGTAGCAAACTTATAGGTCTATAATTGTCTAGGTTTATATTGTCTCCTCTTTTGTATAGGAGAAAAATTTCAGCATTTTTCCAGAACTCCCCCCTCTCTCAGCCAACTCTTAAGCAGCAACTTGGTAGTATTAATTAAAGTTTCTCTACATATATTTAGCAGTTCCGACTCTTCTCCAGGACTTTTTCCGTTTCTCATCTGCTTGAGCGCATATTCAATTTCCTGTGTGGTTATCCGAGAGAACCTTTGATCCTGCATTCGTGATGTTTTTGGAAGGACCATAAGGTTGATGATATTCACCTCATAGAGATCTTCGTAGAATTGTTTTACCTCTTTGGGTATGTCCTTATGATCTGGTAACTTGCCAACCATTTATTTTTGTGATACTTCGTTTTCCCCTTGCTCGGCTTGATTTTAATATTTTCATGTTTTTATTGTTGTTTCTTTGTAGGAAAAAGTTTTACTCTCTAAAATAAACAGAGTTCTCATCGTGTTCTTGATTAAACTCAAAAAGAATGATTTCAATATCAGAATTCTTTTGCAGTCATATTTCCGACATGGATGATCTGATATGTCTAAATTTATTTTATGTTCATTGACTCGAATTTTTTCGGAATAGCTTCATTCAATTTGTTTTGCGCTCTTATTGTAGGGAACAGTATGCTAGCATGCTATCATTTTGCATAAATGTATGTAATTTTCGAAATTTGAGCTTAAAATAGACTCAACGAAAGTGCTTTTCGCCATTATATCAAATTAAATTATTTTTTGACCTAAGATTCAATAAATTATTATAGTATCCAAAGTCATCTGTAAGAATATTTTCTTATGGTGTCAATATTTTAATATGTATCATTCAAAGTTGGCATTGAGCTTTCACCTTTAATTATCTAGTGCTCATTTTAGTTTTTACACTGTAATAAAATATTGTAATATGAAAACATCACAAAATCTACGAATTTGTAATATGTTAAGAATACAAACAGAGAAATCAATTAAAACTAGTCAGAAATCTGAAGATTAAAAAGATACGCTTGTTTCCTTCACGTATTCTTCTTGTTTTTTCTTTGTCTGAAGTTGAGATGTTTCCTATGGAATTGCGGTATTCTTTTCTTATTTTTTATTTCCTCTGATTATTCCCCAATAAACTACTGAAATATACCGGATATACCTATGTTATTCTTACTTTCATTACCCGCATTCCTATGCATCTATGACATATTCGTTCTGATTCACGAAGGTGCCTATAAAAATATTCGTGTTGATATTCACTTCGCATGTTCACCTCTTCCATAATGAAATTGAAACTAAATTATACTTATTTGTCCAGTATTGATCCAATCGACAAGACCTCTGTTTTCTAATAGAAAGTAGTATGGAAACGTAGCGCAATTTTTAAAGCTTCAAACTTCTTGTAATTCATAATAGGAAGCTATGTCATATTGCCAAATCATTTAAACTGAAGCATATCGTTTTTTCAACTAATTTCAGTTTAACCTGAAAGGTGTACTGTCCTCTCTAAGGAGAATCATATAACTTATTCACTCGTCCAGAGAGTATTCCTGAAAACTTTGCTGCTATAGGCTAGAATGTGGCTAAACATCCATCAACTAGTCTCAAGAACTGAACATTTTCTCGCATTTCCTTGAGAAGATTTTGGCATAAAAACCTCGGTATGAAGGCTTACAAAGCTCAACTAGTGCAAGAAGTGGAGCACCGTGACCATCCGATGCGTTTCCACTTCGCTCAATGGGTAATGATCGCATGGCCGAAGATGAATATTTCCCCAGAAAAATCATCTTCAGCAATGAAGGTCATTTTCACCTGGAATGACCACTTTTTTGTAGAATTCCGTTAGGTTTAAGTGTTACGCTAATCATCCAGCCGATCAGAAATGCAAATTTCAAATGGTGCATCCCTTACAATATCTGTTAAGGCTATTGTAAAAAATTGATTGGTATGTACTCCTTTGTGAATTCTTCCTAGTAATTGATTAAACGTTAACCAATTAGTATGTAAATTTTTGGTTAAGCATACTCCGAATGGAGTTGAGAAAGGAATGTATAATTGGCTTGAATAGTTCATTTATAGCCTAAATACATATATTACAACTTTGCAAGTTTGATTTATTTACCCAAATTGAGGAAGTTGTTGTGGTCTAGTTTAACAATAATTGCGGTGAAAATACTATCTTGTTTGTGGAGTAATAGTTCTTTGAGCTTTTTCATCGATGTTCACTTGTACTGAGTTCAATGGGTTCACTTTTACTTTCATTAGTTTCACTGTTGGCATCACTTTTCACAAACTATTATTAAATAATGTAGATAACTTCCAGGCCTTTTATTGCGTTATGGGTTACTAAGAGAGAGTGTTCCATTGAAGGTTAAAGTGAAATGGGAATATAAAATAATTCAAGAGTGGAGAGAGATGTGTGTTATAACTTGAGAGAATGTTAAACTAGCGAGCGGTTTATCTTGTGCTTTTTGAGCAAGCAACAAAGTGCGACTTTTGGGGAATGTTTCTTCACGGGTGCTTTATGGCTAACTGACCAAAATGCGACTTTCAGAGAATGCATTTTCAACGATGCTTTTTAGGTAACTGACAAAAATGCGACTTGGAATATGTTTTCAACGATACTTTTTGTGTCACTGGCAGAACGAGAGACTCTCTCAGAGTTCGAAATGTAGTAAGGTAAATTCCGAAACGACATTCGACTATTATCATCTTCAAGCGGCGTCGGTTCTAATGGGTTTCAAAGAAAACCGTGAAGGACAAATATTTTCGTTCCTTAACAGACCCAAAGGTTTCTAGGAAAAATGAGACATATTTGAAAGGCCTAGATTCGTGACTCGAGGATCGGAATTGTTATGTACCCGCATAGTAAATTAAAAATTCCTTGTTCGATGTAACTTCGAACAGCTATGTTTCAGAATCTTCACAAATTCAGAGATGTTTAAGTAGATTTGTATGTGAAATTATTTCACGGAACAAATGAATAATTATAATTATTATCAATGTTTAAAAATTGTTAATAATAAATTAATGATAATACTTCATCAATATCGTTCACATTTAAGGATATAATTAAAACTTCAATGATCATGGAAAATTATTCAAGTACCTAGTTATTCATATTCGATAATTAAAGTGTTTACGGACAAATGGGCTATCAGTAACGGTCGGACAGAATAACTTTTGAGCTTGGATTCTTCACCATAATGTCCAAAGGGTATATACATATATCATTTTCGAAACAAAATTCGAAAATAACAGACAATTAAGCACACTGTTGCCTAGATTAAGCGCGCCAGAATGCTGAGTGTTTGAACCAAATCGATGGACTCTAAGAAATTGAAATGAAAAGTTACAATTTAAAAAAATATATTTCTCAAACACTTACTATCGAATAACAGAATCGAAACCTCTTCATGAAATTTGTAGCTTTTGCATTATTTGCGTCGCATCTCATGCAAAATTATAAAACTTTAAAACGCATATAGTTGCATACTGTTGAATACTTGTTGAATGTTATAAATTTTGAATTAAAATAAATTAATTCGGCTGATCTGTACCGAATATCATTATTAAGTATTAAGATCTATGGTAATAGAAAGTTCTACAAATCGAGAGAGTGTAACATACATCTGTATAACATTTCCATACTCAAACAAACTCAATAATGTTTTGTTGATCACAGGGACACGTTTCAAACTTGGTTGGTTTTCATCAGTACAATGTATGCCAGTGACTACAAATCTGTCAAGTATCGATATACAAAGAATAACTAAGATATTAATATGACAATAGCGCCATCTAGAATATGCAAATATATCGGCTGTTTTTTTTTTGAACGATAAAACTTTAAATTGAACTAAAACACATTTAAATTAAGATTGAAGCCAAAGTTTTTTTTATTTGAAAGATAATTTTATGGCATTTATGTTTTAAAAATAATTTCCACCACAACTAGCTCTGAGAATCTGCATTCGACCAGACCAATTTTGGACCACTTTTTCGAGTAATTCAGGCCTTATTTCATCAATAACATGAGTTATGTTGGCTTCCAAAGCGTCTATTGTTTCTGGTTTATCAGCATAAGCCAATGACTTGGCATAACCCCAATGAAAATAATTCAGTGGAGTTATGTCGCATGATCTTGGAGGCCAATTAATTGGACCATTTCTCGAAATAATGATATCACCAAACCTTTATTTCAATAAATAAAATGTTACGGTAGCCGCATGAGGTATAGCACCATTTTGTTGGAACCAGAACACTTCTGGGTCTATACCATTCAAATTTGAAACAAATAATCATTGACCATTGATCTGTAACGAGCACCATTCACTGTAACATTAGCTCCAGCATCATTTTTAAAGAAATATGGACCGATGATGCCTCCAACGTGTAAAGCACACCAACAGTGCATTTTTCAGGATGGAATGGAACCTGCAGAACTTTTTGAGGATTATTTTCACTCCATATACGGCAATTTTGCTTGTTTAAATAGCCGTTCAACCAGAAATGAGCTTCTCACGATGAAAAAGTGGATCAACTTCAAGCTGTTCTAGGGCTCAATCAGCAAACAAACGACACTTATTATGGTCAAGTGGCTTTAGTTCTTGAACCATTTGGATCTTGTATGGGTGCAGATCAAGATCCTTACGCAAAATTTTCCATGGGGTGGATGCACATAGTCCATCTTGTTGTGAACGTTGACGAATAGACAAATCTGGATCATCATGATCACTATGACTTACAGCAGCGATATTTTCCTCTTTACGTACAGTTCTTTGTCTTGTTGTTGTTGCATCGAGTAGAGAAAATGTTGTACGAAATCTATGGATAGTTCGGCGAAAGAGCTGCTCTGATGGGCGATTATGTAAACCATATATTTCACGAAGTGCCTTATAAGTGAGGCGAATAGAACACAGATTTTGAAAGTAAATTCCAACAATTTGTAAACGTTGTTGCGGCGTGAGTCTTTTCCCGATAATTTTTCAATGCTTACTGAACAGAAATGTCAAAACAACATGGCTTCTACCTTCTGTCAAATCACAGGTATCCCTATAGAAAGTTCTATCACTCTAAAAAAACACCCGATACATACAAAACATACCTTTGCGAACTAAATCAAGTAAAGAAATGTATTCTTGATATTTTAACGTCAAAAACGCAGAAAGAACTTTCCTGATGCTCAAATCAAACCATAATATGCCGTTATTCTCATAATTAGCATATTCAATCGATGTTCGTTCATTGTTTATACTTTAGTTCTGTGAAATCGATTCATTGTGCAACTAATCGACCAGATATTTTCGTCAACGATCACCTTTTATTTTATCACGTCCCACTTGATCATATTCGCCTCGTAACTATGCTAGAAGTCAATCGTGACTTCCTGAGTTACAAGGAAGGATCTCATGATGCATTAACAATGATAACTACTATCTAAGATCGCGTAATGCATCGTCGCCCACAGCAGTGAAATAAAACTTAAGAGCCGAATTTTTACCTTGGAACTATTGCATTATCGTTCACTAGGATGACCTTAAAAATTGAGCATTGATATTGCGTTGAAATATTCAGTATGATCGATTCTCATTAATTAAATGCATTGTTGAACTTTTTCAGCCTTAATTTTTTTTGGTTGATAATAACACTGGCCGAAAAAAAATCATCATAAAGATGAATAGCATTTTATGGTAGAATGGACATATCCAAATATAAAAATGAGAAAAAATTATGTAACACTTAACGTTTTCTTGTTACATTCATAGAACTCCATTCAATATCTGATGTGTATTGAAAAATATGATTTCAGAATTTTTTACCCCTATATAAAGGCTTTATTTAGTTTTACACCTACTAAACGTACCTTAAATTTAGGAAAAACATAAGGATTAAAAATATTGAATAAAAATACTAATTAAATTCTATTTTTTTCTTTTATGAGGTGTCATATCTTCTCTCTTCAAAAAGCAGCAGTAATCACCTACCATGACTGGATCCCATCGTCCTTGATAGCGAATTTCCATTGTCCTTATATCTTGGCGGAATCTTTCACCCTGCTCATCACTGACAGCTCCCAAATTTTCAGGAAAAAATGACAGATGTGAATGGAGGAAATAAATTCTGAATGAAATTCGGGCACCAAGTTATTAGTGGTTAACTAAATAGCATTAACTAAATGTTGGTAGTTTGCATCGACATTGTGGCATTAAAATTATCTTACTACACTAACAAATGAGTTCCATGCTCTGAGTTCACAGTCTAGTAAGCTTCTCAGTAGAATAAACGTCGTCCAGCAATTTTCTGATTTGTGGTCCAATAAAAGGGCCTTCCATTAATTTGGCAATTTGGCTTGGAAAAGTCTTGTTTTAAGTATTTGAATCAATACCATCTTTATTCATAGCCTTTACAAAGTTTTTCATCAGCCCAATTTAAAATGAAGAGGAGACAGAAGGATCTTTTTGAGGTCTAAACTTAGAATTTTGAGATCCCGGTTGAAATACACTTCTTTCTGGCCAAATTTTTGTTATAGAATGATGATTTACTGCACAACTGTCCCATAGACAAAGAAAACAGCAATATTTTGTAAATCCTTCCTGAAGTTCCACTAACATTCCTATAATTTTCAACTCCCCACATATCTGCCTTACGTCTTGTAGTTCATTTTATCCAAAAGAGTGCGCATATTTTCATAACTTTCTTTCACCGTCACTGAATGGGCAACTGGTATAGAGGGTTTTAAATTTCCAATATGCAATAACGCATTTTTGAACTGTATTTAGATGAATCTATAAATAAACTCCACTAAGAGAGGGACTGCTCGATATCGAGTTCCTGCATTACCATCAATATCAGTACACGCACACAACGGATTTTCCATACTGTAGAATGCAGGAAACGGAAAATTTCTTTTTCTGAAATTCGTAATTTTTGTTTCGTTGCCTAATAAGTTTTATTTCTTAAGACGGGAACAAAGAAGTTCTGACTGTTGCTTTGATAACCCCAAATCTTGTACTAAATCATTTAACTACAAACAATTAAATGTGGCTCGCCGGAACTGGGTCCTGGACTAAAAGTAAGGTCGATGTACTGTTTTTCGGAGCTGCCCGATGATGCGTTGTCTCCAATATCTTCCAAAACAACATTTTGCAGATCTAAAGGTACGATTGACACTGTTATATCTGCATTATGCGGAACAAATCGCAATGCAGACTGAAAATTTGGATAGTCGATCTTGTGTTTCCCTTTTTGGAATTATCTCCATCTTTGTCAGAAAAAATAGCAATAGTCTAAATTATAACTGGATTCCACCAAAAATTCTCCACAAATGTAACAAAATTTGTCAGGAGAGATTTTGCATCTGCCGCAGGTCTGTCTAGACATTTTCGCCCTTATAACAGTTTCTTGTCTTCACACAGGAAACCACTCACTTCGAAACTTAACAGAAGACTAATTCTCAATATTAATTTTATGTCTAATATTGTAAACAACACAGTTTAGGTACTTTTACTGTTATAAAATGCATCCATTTTAACCGTCACGTCATAAAATTGACTACTTGTTAATGTAAAATGGTCTTATTGAGCTATTGAAAAGTGTTACGTGTTAGGACTTTAGGAATATTTTTTCCATTATTAGAAGGGTATTTCCATAAAAAAAATTAAATCTGCTTTGTGTTGCAAAATCTTGTCGACCAGTGTAATTCAAACAAGTGTTTGGAAGTTCAATTGAAATCAAAATGAAAACAGAATTTCTGTATATATCAACATTATGTTAATTGACTAATCTTTATTTTATTAATTATATTTCAAATACCATAATGTTGAGGGATACAGTATATCTATGTTTCTTTTAATTTTGAATTATTTTGAAAGCCTCTTTCACGTAGACTCGCTCAAATTTCAATTTCATTTGAATTTTCATTAGTCACAAAAGCAGCTGTTTTAAAATCTTCATAAAGTTTTAAGAAGTATTCGGCAAATCCATTCTCAACTTCAAATTAAATATTGTAACTTTTTGTAGGCAATTCTGTTTTATGTGTTCAAATTATGGTTTTTGGTTCGTCTTGTTTTGAAAAACTACCATGTGGTTTGCGATTTAATTATTTGATTGAAGATTTCCAAATGTTTAAAGAATGAAACGTACGTATTATATTGACTTTTTATAATACTATATTTGTTGTTTGTTCCTAATTCTCGTCCGTGCGTGGTGGTTAGCTTGGTGATATAGAGGTACACAAAGGAAAAAGTCCAATGATATCAAATTGCAAGTTCTCCGTGGCCAAGTTTCTCCACTGTTTCTGAAGACAGTAAACTGTTCCTGAAGGAGCGCTTTTGGGATTTGTACTGTACAATCCTTCAAAATTGGCCACAAAATGTTGTTTAATATTAAGCAGTAACGCTCGCAATTCTTTTTGACCGAATAATAATCATTAAAATGTTGCAATGAGTCCTTCACTGTAGAATGTGCACCACCGCACAGTTAATTTTAATGAATGCGTAAATGTAAATAACACTACTGTAGTTATTGGCATGTGGGAATGGCTCTTTCACCAAGTGACCACTTAAGAGACTCCACAACGCCCGAAAGCAGGTTGTGTGATAAGGATATATCATCGCTCAAAGCGAGAATCCCTCCAGTGGAATTGAACCCACCCCGCTTCCAGTTTCGGCTTCATTCCGAAACCCTATACCTAGTGGCAGCGAAGCACCATCTAACTGCTAATGGCTCTGCAAATCAGTACTCAAGTTGTTTAGAACGCAACTCACACGCCGAAGAGGCTTCTTACTTTCACTCATTCCATCGTAAATTCAAGAAGCAAGAAAAATCGATACTTCAGTCGATTCTGCTTCGAGCACTAATAACCGATCATCATCAAGACATGGTATAACCTTCTGACAACTGATCATACCGTCAAAACCCTCGGATCCTTGTGAAGTCTTTCAATCGATCCTGCTTCAAGCATCAATGGTCTAAGACCGTATCCTTAAGACCCAAAAACCCCAGAAATGTACCGCCAACAATTCTGGTTCAAGATGAGATCGATCGTACCGTCAAGTCCCGCTAAACCCCTGAAGCACTTCTCGAACAATCTTGAGTCATGACGCGACCAGATGAATTAAATACCCTTCCGGTTTAACATGCAGGCTTTCAACCACTGCCTCCTCGAGTCCAACACCAATTGGGTGACCAGAAAGTACGAATACTCCCTGTGGGCCTTCACCTTCCCGAGGTAACGCTTTCGCCCATTGCACAGAAAATCTGAAAGATTAAACTGCAGTAGGGTAGAGTAATGTTAGTTTTAAGGATATAAGCGCTGTGCTGCAAGAGACACCCATACCACCGTACTAGGACCTCCATTTCACCTCAATGAAACTAATCCCCCCTAGTCGTGGATAGCTCCCTCAAAGTGGCAAGGTTCGATGACAAGAGGAAGTGCATAGATGTTTCGACATTGGTTGCCAAAATTCATTGAGAATAAAATAGGCTTCGTCGCTTAAGAGAATTTCAGTAGAAAATTCGCCATTCGTTGGTCATGTATCCAATTGCGAATGCAGGGGCCACTAGCTCAACTTTGAAACTACACAACTTCACTTGGTCGTTAGATCGCTGTAGTTTCCTCAGAACTGAGCTACCAGAAAATAAAAGGCCTACGCAGTCTAGCGAACAATGGAGATGAGTTTCTAAATATGTTATAAGTAAAAAGGTAATAGCGAATTCAAAGTTGGAAAATGTAGTAAACACTACGAAACTAAAGTGACTGTATATTCAGTTTATAACAAGTGACAGAAAACTAAGTAATTCCTCATTTCTTTCCATTTCAAAATGAACTATAACAATGTGACAGACTATTCTATCCAACGAAACAACTGTTGTGGATATAAACTGTTGCCATCTGAAATGAAAATATTTCACCTTTAGTGTTGATCAGGATGAATGTCCATCAAGTGAGGACCGAAACAGTCAACTGTGGTATAAAATGATTTTGAACGTTTAGGGTTCACGTAGATTAGTTTAATCATACATTATTTTTAGAAACAAAATTGAAAATTTAAATAACTCCAAATAGTTGATTTTTGTGCCTTTCGATTCTATATGTAAAATTTTTAGATCATCAAACGAAGGAAAGTTGGAAAGATGTAAATTTGCTTAGTTTTGATAAAGCTCAATTGATAGTAGTTGAATCTTGTTTTGAATGGACGTCTGTACCAAATGTGTTGATATTGAACATTTAACATGTTAAGTTGAACGTTAAAAGTACGTTTGGGGTTGGATCTTTTAGTGATAAAAATTAAAGTTTTACGTAGTTCAAAAGCATCGCAATACTGAAGGTATCTACTCTGAAGAAATCAGTGGCGACTCTTCCGCTTATAACATCAGAATATATTAATTATAGAGAACTGGATATTTTACTCTTTTCGGTTTTTCTGAGAGATACATTTGATTTATCGTAATCAAAATTTTTCCTGTTTATCTGAGTTGTCTTTGAATTTTTCATTTTTACAATTATAAGTTCATTTTCTAGGCTATTTTTTCAATAAGCTCAGCGAGACAGCTCTATATATCTTCGATCGATAGAATGAATTGTTTGTGAATATGGCAAGGTTTCATCTTAAGGAATATGTAGGTACATTGAAGAATTGGCTTTCTCAACGTTGAATTAAATTCTATTTCTCGAATTTAATGAAGAACTGTCACCACTTACCTTTGGTAGATTGACCAAATTTGGACCCTTGACATTTTCAAAACCTTTCATGAAAATAATCTGAAACCTGCATAATTACTTTTATCCACTCTACTAACACTTTATAGCTCTGATTATCTATGTAAAACTGACTGAATTATTTCATCTTTATTTCGTGGCGCTGCTCGATCAACTTCAATCTTCATTATTCCTCCTATGTTTTCAATGGGACTAACTAATCTGTTGAAGCTGCTGGCCATGAAATGGTTGTCACTTGGTAGTCTTGTATCCAAGCTTAAGTTTAGGTCGAAGAATGACATCTTTCATTATCCTGCTGAAAATTCCACCCCTCTGGATATAAAGCATGCGCCATTTCAAGGAGAAAATCGTTTAGAATGCCACAATACTTTTCACCATTGATGGTACCATCAACTATACAGAAAGGCGTAGCACCACGCTGAGATATTGCTCCCCAAACCATTATTTTGGTGGGAAATTTGAACAGTAACAAGTTGTTTTGATAGGATTTTTAAGTGATTTCCACCAAGTTGGAAACAACTTTCTTCAGATATAAAGACATCATAAAAATTATCTTCTTGAAAACGTTGACAAAAAACAATCCTTCGTTCCTTTTGTAAAGGTGTCATTATAGGGATTTTTTTGGTTTCCTTGATATATAGCCTTGTCTTTTCCGTGACATACGAACGGTTTCTGGACATATTCTTATATTTCGTTGATTTCCAAATCTGTAAGCCTATTTGCGAAATCCCAGGCGCGGATTGTGTCATCCTAAGACCAATAAAGCATTGTTCTCTTTAATCTTACGCTGTATTCCTGAAACTAGTCCATGCCTCATATCCATGCCATTTCTTATCCTTTTTATTGTCTCATATACAGCATATTTTAACGTTTCGAAAACCTTTTCTATACAAATATTCCACCTGTTTCCTTTTTTCTACTTGTGACATTACTTCATGAATTTATTAATGTATACCTGTTTACAATCAACAATATTTGTCAAATAGTGTTACCATGCAACTTTGGCCGTAGCTTTTGTCTTAGAATGTTAAAAAAAGTTTATTAAAATTATGAAAAATAATGAACTCTGTCTTTCTAGACTTGAATCCTGATATTTTTATAATTTTAGCGCTTCATTCAAACTAAAATGTAAACTGTTCACTTTTGACCATGAAACATAGTTATTTCCATAATTGATTCATTAACAATTTCTACCCACCATCGGCTAAATCAGTCCAATAATTCGCAAAAACTTGTTTTAAATAAATTATACTGATTTGTAAAGTATACATCTAATGAATATTCCTTGAATTATTCAGGAATTCGTCAATTGGCTACTTTCATTTATTCGAAGTGTCACCTCGCAGGAAATCTGTAGATTTTAGATACAATTCTGTAACGTCAGCAAATAAATTATATCCCTACCTTGCGATTTCCAGAAAGGCTTTATATTCTTGTGTAGTGAACGGCTATTTTTAAAATTACCTATTCACTCAACATCATATGTATATTTTCAGCTAAATCAACTGTAGTGTTTCCTAATTTTATTGACACAAATTTTTCTACGAAGTCCTGAAAGAAGCATGTAACTTCTACATTCCAATTTGGTTGGATCTTTATTTTTTGGTGTAACCCAAAAGTGAAATTCCTAATGGAATCGAACATCTCATTTCAAAATTCGTAAAATATTTAGTTGGGTGAAATTATAGATGCTCTGAAGAAGAGCACAAAAATTTTTGCACCACCAAGGTTTTCTGCGCACTAAGGTTACATCCAATGTTTTTTTGCGCACTTATGCCTCAGTGCTTATCATTTCATCTAAATGTATGCATTATTACAAAGATAGATACAGAACCAAGAAATGTATAAACATGCAATGCTTACACAAAATATCGTAAAATCGGCGTATTAAATGTATTAAAAAGTATTAGACTGAGTCAATAACTATTTATTTGACTGAAAGAAAGTAAAGCTTTTGAGGTCTCGTAAATAAGTTGAAGTAATTAAATATTTACTTCTAAATCGTAAGCTCAATTCAGTGTTTGAATTGATACATGCTGTCGATCGAAGCCACATACTGTCCTCATCCTATCAACCTAGAAAACGCATGGAATCGAATTCCAATTAAATTGCTTATATCTTGTCCCGCTGAATATTTTAGAGGACCGATTCTTGTTGAATTGGTTCATTTTGATGAGTTCTACCTTCTGTTGAAAAAACAGTAGCTCTTTTGAAGACTTCCCGTATAGACTGGAACGCAAATAATTTTAGCGACACAAGTTTTGAGAACGGTGTCCTTCTTCATAAGACATTTGCTAAGCATTGCTAAGTACTAATGCATGACACTAATTTTTGTTACAGTGTTCTACTCTTCCAAGAACAAAATAAAATTTTAATTTTCATATTATTTCAAGGTGGGGGTGGAATTGGACCATATATATTAGGAGTACAAATAAGTTTCCGCCGTTTTATTGTAGATGGCGCGGCACGGAGTTTCGGTTAGCTTTCGCAGATGATAACCGGCTAAAAAAATAGTTTGGAAATTCAAGAACAACATAACCTATTAAACTCATTGATTTTATATTGGTGAACTATAATTTTTTCAAGTTGAAAATGTCAAAAATTGAGCCAAGCAAGCGTCATTTGCGGGAAATATTAGTTTACTTCTTTAATTTAAAGAAATCTGCTGCTGAGGTGCATCAATTGCTAGTAGAAGCATATGGTGAGGGTGCTTTGGGTGAGAGAACGTGTCGAGAGTGGTTTCAAAAGTTTAAAAACGGTGATTTCGACGTAGAAGACAAAGATCGCAGTGGAAGGCCAAAAATTTACGAGGATGCAGAATTGGAGGAATTATTGGAGGAAGATTCATCTCAAACACAAAAAGAACTTGCTCTAACATTAGAAGTCACGCAGCAAGCAGTCTCACATCGTTTAAAATCATTAGGAATGATTCATAAACAAGGAAATTGGGTTCCGTACGAATTAAAGCCGAGAGATATTGAACGCCGATTATGCTTAAGTGAAATGCTGCTAGCTAGACATAAAAAAAGGGTTTTTTACATCGTATCGTAACTGGTGATGAGAAGTGGATACATTATGACAATCCAAAAAGAAGAAAATCATAGGGATTACCTGGCCACGCGTCAACATCAACAGCAAAACCGAATATTCACGGAAAAAAACTTATGCTGTGTATTTGGTGGGATCAGCTAGGTGTAGTGTATTATGAGTTGCTTAATCCGAGCGAAACAAATGCTGGAGCCTTCTATCGAACACAATTGATGAGACTGAGCCGAGCTCTGAAGGAAAAACGCCCTCAATACTATTCTAGACACGAAAAAATTATTCTTCTGCATGACAATGCTCGTCCACATGTTGCGGCTCCCGTGAAAAAGTACTTGGAAACACTTGATTGGGAAGTGTTACCCCACCCGCCGTATTCACCAGACATTGCACCGTCCGATTATCACCTGTTCCGGTCCATGGCACATGCTCTGACGGCGCAGCGGTTCACATCTAATGAGGATACCAAAAATTGGGTTGATTCGTGGATAACCTCAAAAGACAAGGAGTTCTTCAGACGTGGGATTCGAATGCTGCCTGAGAGATGGGAAAAAGTGGTTGCAAGTGATGGGCAATATTTTAAATAAATTTATATTACCGTTCTTCTATAATAAATATTTAATTTGTGTTAAAAAACGGCGGAAACTTATTTGTACTCCTAATATAAAAAGTATTTTTTCTTTTTCTGAGAACTATTCCCTGAAATTATGGCAGGCACTTCGGGAACGCCATATATAAATGACATTTTCTAGAAGGTTATATATTTGACATAAAGTGAAATGGTCATCAAACGAATTTTAATTTTGTATACATTCGAATAAATATCAATTAGTGATAAGTGTTATAAATGAAGAAATTTCATTTAACTCAGAATATAAGAACGCGCTAAAGCTCATTATTCAGAACTGGTGACTCTATAAATTTTTTTATTTTACATGCATAACGCTAGTTTTCTAATCTGTCTTGAAGGTTTATTAGCACAATTATTCAAATCATGTTTCCGGAGTGCAAAATGCATTGTTATTAATTATTGTGAAACATAAGTATGATTCAAGCAATTCTTCGAATCAGGTAATTAGTGAAATTTTAATTACACTGCTTGTCAGTCAAGGCGTTATTTCACGATATTGAATTGAAGTTATTATTTTTCAAGCGTAAAATTGAAATGAATAAATTCACAATAAAATTGAATACATATAGATACGTTCAATTTATTCAAACTTAACTTTCTCGAAGATTATTTTAATGTTATACAGCAATGTTTGAGGACTATTTAAATAGAACTTAAATATTTACATTGAAAATAATGTAAATTGCATGGCTGCAATTTGCCTCTGTGATCAACAAAACCCTGTCGAGTTTGTTTGAGTACTGAATTGTTATACCGATGTATGTCACACTGTCTCGATTTCTAGAACTTTCTATTACCATAGCTCATACTCCTTATTAATAATTCTCATATTGTATTCTGGTGAGCGTTTGTACCATTATTTCACATCTAAATACTAAATTCATACTCAGTGTATCGATGAATTACTTGAAGTATACGCTCTGCTGAAATTGTTCAATAAATGCACATGACAAGACTAACATTTTTAGAAATAGACACCAGTAAAAGGTACTTCTGAAAAAGTCAAAAGACTGAAATTTTAAATGAAACCGTCTACTAAAAACCAGTATTTAATGACAATGTCGACTCAAAAATGTAAATAATAGATAATATAATCAGATAATACATTATAGTTTTAGACAAGTTAGCGTTAATCGTAACACAATATTGTCATTTGAACAGAACGTGTTTTCTGAAGAAGAGTCAGATGACTTTGTTGAAAAATATCAAACTTTCATTATGGAATCAAGGTGAAGTTCAAAACAAAAATTTCCTCGGGGCCAAGATAAGTAAGCGTATATTTATCCCAAGTTGTGAGGGCAAACACACATTCTACGAAAATTACTTGCTGCAGATCAAATCAATGTACACAGCATTAAATGCATCTGCTTCATAGATGACGAACGTCCATACCTGTCAACCATGGAATCCACGTACTTGAGATGCTAGAATACCACCCTCGAAGTACTTGACATTCCAAATCTTCCAAGTTGCAACCTTGACCTAATCCCTCATCCACCTGCTTACTTATTACTGAATCTACTGAAAATACTGGATGTCTCCAGGAGCATTTTTCAAACCTGATAGGGTATTTAGGATAACTGGAGTATTATATTCACACAAGAAATACAATATAGCACATGATGGATATTGGCAAGAGTGTTTTCAATTTAAAGTAGAAATGAAGTTATCTAATTCAAAATATTTTGCATTCTCTTCATTTGATCGAATAATTATTAGGCTCGTACATAACTGAAAACTTACATGTTTGCTACTACTGGTATTTATTATAAAGCGATTATGGAAGATGCTGAAAGTATTGAAAAAGAATGAAAATTACACATTCGGAAATAAGAAGACTATAAATCAATATTTCGTATTTTTCATTAGATTGCATACTTCTCAATCTCCATTCGCTTAAGTATAAGAAAAAAAATTCTTTTACATCCGATGTGTCAAAATTCTCAGCTGTCATCCAGAAATTCTGGATGACATAACGTATGTATCATTTGAAATGAACTCTAAACATTCGAGGATATTTGAACAACTTTTCTCTTCTTTTCAGCCTCTTATATTAAGATGAAACATGGAAATGGAGACACGAGCTGCGTGGATATCGACCACATCAAATTCGAGCCCAGCTACAAGAACAAACTTGTTGATGTCTCCATACAAACTTCGCCCCTCATACCCTACAGGTTGAGATTTTGGCCAAGGAGTTCCTGCGATATGCAATATGATCCAAAGAAGGAAAGTTGTACAGTCGTCGGTCTGCAGTGTGGATGTAAAGTTATAACGCAATGGATCCTGAGTCAAATGGGATTGACCATGGTAGTTTTTGGTTGGGCTCTACTTGGAGCTTATGCATTCTACAAGACGGAAGGTAAGTAAGTGTGAATTTGATCAGAATTTTATGGAATATATGTAGATACCAAAAAATTCAAAATCTTCCATAAGTGTCACGAAGGCTAAAAAAGGAATTTGTTGTGAAGGCCATGGATATAAACAAAGTCCATAAAGATCCTGACTTTCTAACACTAAACAACCAATTATAAATGATCTAATGTCCACTACTTAACATCTACCCCCACCGTACCCTTGAATGATAACTTCATAGGTGCATGTTTCAATGCTTTTTGGTATATATTCAGTGCAGTGCTGTAATGCCAACAAATGCAACACAGCCAGGCACTTATATTCGCCCTGCTACACTAATGTTTTACCAAACAATAGCGCCCTATAATGCTGCGCTTATAAGCAGCATACCCCATGAAACTAATTTCAGAATTGAAGTGTGTTTTTGATTACTCCAAGCGTCACACCTGAAGAAATCTTCCTCTTCATCAATTTTCTGAATAAATATCCGCCTTATCAATTAAATCATTTGGAGAGATATGCAATGTGATGGCATGGTAGCTTAATTGGATATTACTTGAGCTTGATGAAGATGTCTTCGTCTATGGCGCTTCAATTAATCGGGAGTACAGTTCAGTTCTTCAATAATCTTGATGGGCTATGCTGCGTATATGTTTTCACGTGCTCTAGATGGTTATTGTTAGGTAAAATATTAGTGTCCCTATAATATATAATATAGGAGTGTGGCTGTGTTGCATTCGTCGGCATTAGAGCATTGCATTGAAGATGTGCCAAAAAGCATTGGACATGCTTGTTTATTGCTTGTGCCCGGCGATCAACAAAATCTTCGGCTGTATCAGAGTTTTGAACTGTAACACAGATCAAGTTGCACTGCCCCGATTCTAAAAACCAGTCGGTGATCTGTGGTATCATTTTGATCTACAAAAGCTTTTTGTATTGCTCCTGCCACATAATTTACTCCACAATATGAAGCTTTCTCAAACCATTCCCATTGATTACCGACCAAATGTGGGATGCTTAACTCTTTTCATTGCAGAGTCTATGTGGTAGTTTTCTTGTAGTCTCTTCCGAACAAATTGAGATTTCAACAATAATTATGAAATTATCCACGTTGAAAGTAAAAGTTCTAGATTAACACTTTTGGAATTTCTTTAAATCAACAGGTAGAATGCCCGTAGAATCCTTTTGAACGTACAAACAGATGTTGATAAGTCTCCATTACTGAATATCTTTCCATAATGGCATTTTTTAGGGGCAAATTCCAATAAACAGCTTGAGTTTTTATGACTTGTGCTTCAATTATTTGGTCACGCACCTAACAATGTATTTAAATTCGGTTACACTGAATACCATCAGCCAGTACAATGTAATACCTGAAGTGGCCACATCGTGGTGAAACAATTGTTGTAGTAGTACAATTAATTTTTATGGAAATAAAATAGTGTCTTCTATATGTTTTTTTAATCAAATGAATAAAGTTTATATGAAAGACCCACCCTATTTTTTGACAAGGAATCACCCCCAAAATTTTTTCGCAACTATTCATATACACCCTGTATATTAATTGGAAGTGATCTCCCAAATTTTAATTCACATTTAGATAATTTACAAAGAATTTCATGCACGTAGAGATACGAGCATCGGAAAACCTTTATTAACTTATGGAAATGAAACGTGAATTTTCACTAATTACTCGCAACGGTGGAATCGATTAAACATCGTATTAATAAATGAATATTAAAAGCGATCAATATTCAAATGTGATACAATGTAATATATTCTATTGCGAGGATAGTAGGAAAGGTATTTCTATGCATTACATGGTAACCTAATGTTTGTTTTCAATTTCAAATTATAGCGAAATTGTTACATCCTAGCAAAATTATAATTTAGGTATGGATTATTTCTATTCTTGGCACCACTCCATGATCGGGAAATTTGAATTGTGTGTTATCATTTCCTGACTCTGTTGAAATTGCAGTTTTCTGCAGCGAGAACTTATGATGATTATGAAATTTGACATTGATGATTTTCTTTCTTGCTTTTATTATAAAACGGAATGTTTCCCGAACTTCTGAAGAATTGTGAATAATAGAAAATATGTTTTCGCATTTATACTTCGCAAAAGACAGTTTGAAAATGCTAGTTATTCCATTGCCCGCGTTTGTTTTTCTTTCAACCGTTCTTCTAATCAATGGCGAAATATGAGGAGACATTAGATTCCCTTCACCATCGTTTATATAGTTTTATAAGCTAGTCTCGAATCAAACTGGTAGTATACACGGTGTCCAACGGTAGGTGTAACAAATGAATAGGGTAGATAGTAATAAAGAAAATAAGAACAAATTTTCTACAAACATGGACCCTAACTCTATTCCAAAGTACAGGATGTAAAATTTCAAAAACTACTCGCTTTTTTGTAGTAATTCCAAATGACTGAAAATATCTCAATGCGACGTAACACAGCCACTTGATGAAAGTTAACTTTTAAAGTTTCCTGCGTTCCTTCACCAAAAAATGTTCAACATATAATTCAAAAAAGGCCTTTTTCATTTTCCTTTTGAAAGAATATTTAGCACATTCTCCAGAGAAAGAACCTGATACATTCGGACCCAAAATCTCATCAGTAAGGAGTTATTTGAATAAACAAAAAAATCATTTAAAATATATAACTATACCTTCTTTAATACAACACGTTTCTGAAACAACTAACCAATTTTGGGGTAGGCATGGCCTATAAATAATTGGAAAATTTCTTTATATCACATCACATGCACGTGGCGATTATCTAAGTCGTATCTTCTTTCATTGTATATTTCTGTGTTATAACCTAATTTTCGTTTAGGCCATGCCTACCCCAAAATTGGTGAGTTGTTGCAGAAACGTGTTGCAAGAATGTATTGTTATATATTTTTAAATAATTTTTTCGTTTATTCAAATAACTCCTTACTGATGAGATTTTGGGTCCGAATGTATCAGTTTCTTTCTCTGGAGAATGTGCTATATGTATTCCTTAAAAAGGAAAATAAAAAAGCCCTTTTTTGAATTATATGTTGAACATTTTTTGGTGAAGAAACTTGTGATTCTTTAATATCCAATAGAAACATATACATGCATAAGTTGATGTCTAAATAATTTTATCATTATTTTATATTTCTTTTGATTCTTCATTAGTTAATTTCCACCACATGTGATGATAATATATATGTCTATAAAGTGATACAGTGTATTTAAGACATGTTTCAAAATTTAATTCTAAATGTTTTCATGAGATTTATTCAGATTTAAATCTGTAAAGGTTCTGGTGAATTAATTCCAGCTATTATTCTATAATATTAACTTTTAATGGTTTCTGCATCTTTCAACCATTTTCAGTGGCTTAGATAAAACGGTTATTTGGTTTTACAACGTTCCTCGCGGTAACGCCAATGATATTTTCCTAAACTTTTTGACGGAATTGAAATTCTTAAGAACTATTCTTCGAAATAGATACTATGGTTGACAGCTTCAAATATCACTGTTTTGAAGAAAATCGGCCTCAATCATTTTAAGGTTTGATTTTTTATAAAAAAGGAAGGAATGTAAATCAGCGTGATTTCATTGAGAAATTGAGAAAGTTGAAACAGAAATAAAATTAAAGTGGATGTTCAATATGACCACTATTCTATTGAATCGCTCCTCACATGGTGGAAATTTATTTGCATTAAATAAAATGATAAAGAATATTTCCATACTTCATTAATTTCCAACAATTGTTTCGTCGACACTGTGGCTTCGTCAAGTTTACATTTCGACCTAAATATTTGATAGATTCGGTCTTTACTTGGTGGAAACTCATTTTAATTAAAAAATTTATATAAGACAATAATTTATTTCCACAAAAATGTTTGTACTAGTACTTGTATTAGTACAAACATTTTTGTGGAAATAAATTACTGTCTTATATACATTTTTTTAATTTTGAACTAACTCTAAAAATAACACCTTCATTTCTCATACAGCTATTAAAAATTTTAAAAAAAGAGAGGTACTAATAACTTACAATTTTCGGAAATACATATAAGAAAACATATATAAAAAGAGGACACAAATAACCATCAACTTTCGGAAATAAAGGTAAGGAGAAATATGCGAAAAAAGGATATAAATTACCATAAAATATATTGGGGTCAATTGTAGGAAATACTTCACTATGTAAAAGTACTCAAGAAAGGACATTTGGCAACATCTTTTTGGTCGTTGAGAAGAATTTTAAGATTCTTGCATCAACTTATTTCTACTGTTTGCAAAATGATGAGTCTGCTACTTTCAATTTTATTATGGATAATTTCATAATTATTTTTATTTAGAAAAAATCACACAGTTTTTATCCTGACACGTGTTTCGGTCTTTCAACCATCTTCAAAGGAGTACGAAAAGTCACTAAACTTAAATTTGAAAAAAGGTTCTTTTATTACACTTGGGACATCTGTGTATTTTTATGGCACTTGGAAATAACAGCATCCAATATAGAGGTGTTCCAAAGAGTATTTGGGAGTTTGTTAAATTCTCCTTTCTTATGAATAGCTTTGTTGATTGAAAGAATTTCCAAAGAGTCCATAAATTTACCGATATTAACATTATATAGTAAAGTGAAATCATTCTCATTAAAAAAAAATGATTATTTTCTATACAATATTCCGCAAAACAGGTTGATTTCTGGTTTTTCAAAATAAACATCCTATGTTCTTTGATTCTGTGTTATAAACATCGGACTGTCTGTCATATATATAGTTCGGGTTCCTTTCTTTATTGTTAACCAACATCTTAGCTCAACTATTTCTATTTACTGCTAAAGAATTAGTTCCCATTTTATGAAGACCATTACAAATCCCACTGCTGAAACCTTTTATATAAGCCATTGAAAACCATTTTTTTTCTTCATAGGGATCATTTATATTGATATAAAATTGAAATAAATGGTTTCAGCAGTAGGATCTCTAATGGTCTTCATAAAATGGGAATTAATTCTTTAGCAGTAAATAGAAATAATCAGCTAAGATGTTGGTAAACAATAAAGAAGGGAACCCCAACTTTACAGATTCGGGAATTTATCAAATTGAATGCGATGATTGTAATGCTACATATATAGGATGTTAACGACATAGAATCAAAGAACATAGGATGTCTATTTTGTAAACCAGAAATTAACCGGTTTTGCAGAACACTGTATAGAAAATAATCATTTTTTTAATGAGAAAGATGTCACTTTACTATATAATGTTAATTTGGGTAAATTGATGGACAATTTGGAGATTCTTTCAATCAAAAAAGCCATTGAGAAAAAGAAGAATTCAACAAATTCCTAAATACTCTTTGGGAACTCCCTTATATTGGATGCTACTATTTGCATGCGCCATAAAAATACACAGATGTCCTTAGTATAATAACAGAACCTTTTTTCAATTTTAAGTTTAGTTACTTTTTGTACTCCTTTGAATATGGTCGAAAGACCGAAACACGTGTCATTCTGAATAAACTGTGAAACATAAAAACTGTGATTTTTTTTAATTGTTATAATGCTTCACCTAGAGCCAACCGCATACTCCATTCATTTAATTCATAGTTATTATCGAAATGATATTCAGATTCTTTCAAATGATTTGCATACCTTGAGTGCAAGATATCTGATGTTAACTACTCTGCTCTTCATGAATTCTTTTCTTAAAGGATCTACCTGTTTAGGCAACCATTGCAAGTGAACCTATAAACTCCACATTTATTGTCTTCATTTGTTTCATCTTTTTAATTTTTTTATATGAATTCCCAAATCATTGACCATTCTAAAAGCTACATTTGAGTCCAATTTCATTTTAAAATACTTGCCAATATTATCCGATATTCTATTTACGTAAGGAATAAAAATGTATTCTTTAGTCGAATCTTTTGTAATAGGGTAAACTGATTCAATGCAATTTTCTTCAATTTTTTCCTTAAAATGATGTATATTATAATTGGACTTTAGCCGTTATTTGATGCAATTTGCCTAAAGATATTCCATTCTATGAAAAAATTATCGGTATTCGTACGTACGTTAAGTAATCTATGTATCATACTGTAATATTCCACCATTTTCTGGTAAATAGAATGGTTCGAACGTGGATTTGCAAATCATCTTTTCTCAAGATTTAAAAATCAAGGAAGTTTATACTACAATTCTTTTCTTTCTCAAAAGTTAATATACTATATATGGAAAGAGAATGGAACATTTCGAATATCTACTGACCGATAAAGAAAGAATGAGGGAGATTATAATTTACACTGCGTTGAATATAACTTAACACTAAGCACTAAATATATCAAGGGTATTCTAAGGGTCATATATACTCATTAGAAAAAAATAATCGTGTCGCAAGTAATAATTCTTCGAAGTTAACATGGATCAGCAATAAGTCGTTTGGAAATCAACATAAAAGATTTAAATGCTTTCACGGCCACCTGCAATAACAACAATAATAAATTATATATAATGCAGGCAGGACCGTCTCGTAATAGACGTTACAGATAGTGTATAATTCACCGTTTGTAATTTCACAATTTCACATGTTCCAATGTAAATGAAGAGTTAATGGAATGAATCATACGTAGTTGAAAAGCTTTATGAATACGTTTTCTACTCTTTTCAATAGTGTACACTGAATTTTGATTAAGGTGATAGTTTTCATCACTTTGTGAAATTTGGCAACAGATTAAGCCCTGCATATTTGAACTAACATAGGAAAAAAAATTTTAAATTTGTTTTGTTTATTTTTCTTCAGGTCCCAGGGAATTCGCACAGCAAGAGCAGATGGAGCAGACGCAGAAAGAATTCTCAATTGAATTGGCAACCTTCCTCAGACAAACAGAAGGTCATAACGAAAATTGGCCAAAAATTATAGAGCGTTATATGCAACAGCACGAAGACGTTCTCCTGAAAGCAGTGGCTGCAGGTTTCGGTGAAGGTGGAGAGGGTAACATCTGGACATATCCAGGGTGTATACTTTTCGCTGTGTCTTTATTGACAACTTTGGGTGAGTGCAATTTTCACTGATTAACTGAATCATAAGAAGAAAATTATAATTTTCTTCAGCTTCATCAGGAAACACTAAATTAAAACAAAATTTTTATTACTATGTTTTACTAGCAACAATTTTTAGATGTTTTACAATATGTAAGGTTTACATTTTTGCAACTAGTTTCGAACTTTCATTCATCTTCAGGCAACTGACCCCTAAGCAAATGGTACAGAGTATTTTATGTAGATTCAGGTACTACGTAGTGATAATAAAAAAGTGAGAGTTACAGGAATTTTGTCTCGACAAGATGTTAGAAAAAATTCAAAAAAATTTGGGTAATTATGAGGGAGGGATGTTATTTGAATGCTTTGAAAATTTGGGAATTACATAGATCAGTTTGATCATTCATTATCTCAAGAATATTTTTCTGCACCAATTTATAAACTTCAATGGACTTGAGATAGTTGAGCTTCGTTCCTTTTGATTCCACATGTAATATTTTTAGGTTGTCGATTGTTGGGAATATGTGGCCATTCTCGATGCAATGTGTTGCGACGGTGGAGATTCTTTTATTTTTTGATGAATCCATTCGATGTTCATTATACCTTTTATAAAATGAACGTCCTGTCTGACCTTTATATTTTTTATTGCAAGTTGAACATGTTAACTCATGAACTCCTGATTTTAGTAAATTTGGGGTTGAATCCCATTGAATAACAGAGACGACAATTTATTTCTTGGTTTGAAAGCTATTTTAATATCAAGTTTTGTTATATTATAGGCTTATTTTTCACTTATGTCACCGACGTACGAAAGAGAAATGAACTTTTTGGTTTTTTCTATTTTAATAGAAAGGTTAATTTGGTTCATGACTATTTGGGACAATTTGAATATCAAAACAGATTTAATCTGTCTGTCTGCTACAATTTTAATTCCAAAAAAAATTTTTATTCAAAAAACTTTTAGAAACTTTTAATGTCTTATAAGCACGGCTTATATTTAATAGACGTATAAAATCAAAACTCAAAATACAATATCAAATGGAATAAATAAACCGAAAAATATAAAGTGCCAATTAAAATTAATAAATAAATATTTGAAAGAGACAAAATTTTTGTTTCTGATCTTACCATTATGGACACCAATTTAATGGTAAGATCAGAAACAAAAATTTTGTTTCCTTCAAATATTTACTTATTAATTTTAATTGACAATTTATATGTGTTGGTTTATTTATTCCATTTAATATTGTATATTGAGTTATGATTTTATACGTCTATTAAATATAAGCCTTGCTTATAAAACATCAATATAATTCTAAAACTTTTTTGAATAAAAATTTTTTTATGAAATAAAAATTGTAGAAGACAGACAGATTAAATTTGTTTTGATATATAATACAAATTTTGTTATATCCCTTCTATCAAGTGAAAAGCCTTTTCCAATTTTATTTTGTGTTCAATTATTTTATCTATTATTTTATGACAAACCGTTGTTTGCGGATATTGTTTTGATAGTATCAATTTCAACCTCACAGTTGTTCTTGGACAGAAAAAAACATCGAAAAATTGTTGGTAGTAAAACACAGTAATAAAAAATTTGTTTTAATTACGATCAACTACCAAATAGTAACGGCTGAAACAGTTCAATAAACACTAACTTATTAATATGCAGTTCTATCACTGAAACTGAGAGAATACTGAATTCACTATTCACCTCATCGCATACAAAATATAATAAGAAGATTTACTCTTAAATATTTGATAGATTCGGTCTTTACTTGGTGGAAACTCATTTTAATTGAAAAAATGTATATGAGACAGTAATTTATTTCCACAAAAATGTTTGTACTACTACAACAATTGTTTCACCACGATGTAGACAGTACAATGTAATACCTGAAGAAGCCACATCGTGGTGAAACAATTGTTCTAGTAGTACAAACATTTTTGTGGAAATAAATTACTGTCTCATATACATTTTTTTTATTTACTCTTAATTTATTTTGCTATTATTGGCAAAAATATAATACAAAACATAAACAGTAGTACCAAAAATATGATAAAAGACTCCCTTGTTATAAATCGACTCCACCTAAATACCTCTCGATCGCGAAGTAAATTACAACTAGCAAAAAATACTTCAATTCATATATGGAGGAGGGAGGAATTAATTTTTCACTATTCATAGAATTTCATCAATCATCTGCTCATTCCCAGTAACTTCAATATGTTCAATGTCACCGACCACAGAATGACACATGATTTCGAAGAACATACAATTTACTATCCAACCACGGCAAAAAACGTCAAATCAAATAGTGAGTTCTCAAACTATGAGGATAAATGTATAGTATACTGATGGAAAGATTTAATCTATCCGACTGAAATTATCTTATTTCAATACATTTGTTAGTTCGAGAAAAAAGCTTGTTTAAACCTTGTAAAAAATATTCTTCCAGCTTCTCCTCGAAATAGGTATTAATTGCTACCTTCAGTTCTTCATCGTCGAAAAATCGCTATTCACGAAGATATTTTTTCACATTTGGGAATAGGTAGTAGTCACTGGGTGCCAAGTCTGGACTGTACGGAGGATGAGTAATTTCTTCGAAGCCACATTCCCGCACAGCACCCTTCACCCCACGGGCTTTGTGAAGCAGCGTGTTGTCGTGAGGCAGCAATACCCCCGCTGTAAGTTTTCTTCGCCCTTTTTCCTTTAATTGCTTCTCTTAAATTACGCAAAGTGGTTGCGTATGATGCTGTTGTGATGCGTTCGCCGTTTTTAGTGTATTCTATCTATTTTAGAATTCCAAAAGACCCTAGCCATTATTTTACCAGTGGTTGGGGGGACTTTAAACTTGTCTGTTGAAAATAGTCGATGGGTCTTCTCCACAGAGCTCTAAAAACTCCTTACAGCACTCGACTCGTACTTGCTTCTGAGGTGCGGTGAGCATTCTCGGTATCCATCTTGCACTGACCTTTGAGAGATTAAGATGGTCATGAAGGATATCATGTATGGTACCCACGGATAGGTTTATCATCTCTGCTAACATCTTGATTTTTATTCTGGCATCCTCAAGTATCAGCTTTTCCAATTTTTTCACATTTTCTTCGGTGGTGCTGCTAACTTGCCCATCCGAGCGAGGGTCATCTTCAATGCTTTTTCTACCTCTTTTGAATTCACTTGATCACTTTTGAACTGTGGATAACTACGGAGCACAGTCTTGGGAAACAGCAACCATCTCTTCATGAATGATTTTTTGACTTTGTCCCAGCTTAGTGACGAACTTTATAACGGCGCGATTCTCGATTTTTCTCAGTCATTCTGGTCATCATTCACAAAGGATACCTAGAAAACTAATGATCGTAAATTGGTGAAATTTTATATTTATATCCTCAGATAGTGTCATTAGTAAATGGGATAATTAGATTACTGACATTATCAGCAAATCACCTCGATACCGAAAAAACATTGAACACCCCTCATACCTCTGCATTGAAGTGAAATTTTACCTTCTAATTCATGAATAATTTCGGGTTCGGTTGTATAAACCATAATTACCTGGTTTTGGATATTAAAATGAATAAGTATCGGCATTGCAACAACTTCAGTACTTCAGAAGACAAGACATTCCTGAAAGACGATTTCATTAGATATAGTGATTATAAGGAATAGGTAGTTAAATCGACACTACAACCAAGTATCTGGGGATACTCATTGCTGAGGAAATGTATTATGCGCCCAGATTGCAATACACTAATTAGATTCCTGAGCAAAGAGTCATTATTTAAACCACCTTGAAGATATTCGTTACATGTTCCTGTAGCCAAGTTATCCGTGTATTCATTTAATTGACTGCTTTATTTATATTTTTTTACATACTAAGTTTCGAGGATCAAGAGATTGTCCATCTCTGTAGCCTCAATTTCATCAATAAATTGAACTACAGAGTTGAACAATGTTTTGAGGCTTCGAGGATTGAGGTTTTTTTCTGACTCTTTTCCCATATAGAGTCAGTTGCATGACCCTTTCTGCCGGGAACAAATACTATGTTTTTATTTAACCTTTCATTCTGAATTTCCTGCCATTATTTCCTTGACCTCGTTCAAATATAATCTGGGTTATCTACAGAAGATAGGTCCTATCCTCCTTCAACTACACTGCTCAAAAATTGAAGTGGATAATTTGCGTACATATAATAATATAACAGGTTTTCCAATAGGAATGATATAATTTAAATAGTTGTAAGGGCAACACTGTATATAATTTTTGACATTTCCCCTGTAATTTGTGTTCAGTAGGTTATGCCATTTAATCATGAAAAGATACACGCTTCAGTACCGTTAGTAATTGTTAAATTATTTAATCAAAATCAGTGCTCATTTATAAAAACTGTGAGAAATTTAAGAAAAATTCATGAAAGGCATTATTTAGTTAATCGACTCACTATTCGTCGTATTGTAGACAAATTTGAAAGTGCATTTTCTTAACACGATACAAGAGTACCAGTACGACAAAGAAATTCAAGCACACAAGGGAATACTGACTTGGTTGCAACAAATGTAAGAGGAAATCCAAACTTTCATTCCACATCTTTCTCGACAATTAAATCTTTCTCAAACAACAACTTGGAGATTTTAATGAATTATTTGGGTTTGAATCCTCACAAAATTTAACTGGTTCAAGAACTGAAGTCATTTGATCACCATAAACGTCGCTTATTTTTGGATTTTACTCGTAAACAGCTTGAAAATTAACAATTTTTCGAAAAATTTTATTCAATGATGAAGCTTATTTGTGGTTGAATGGTTATGTAAACAAACAGAATCGCAAAATGTGGAGTGATGATAATCCACACGAAAGTGTTCAGATACCATTACATAAAGATAAAGTCACTGTGTGCTGTGGAATTCATGCGGAATCATTGGTCCATATTTCTTTGAAGAAAATGGTCAAAGAGTAACAGTTAATGGAAAACGATACAGAACAATCTTAAATGAATTTTTTCCTGCTGTTGTTGATAATCATTTGGAAGATATGTGGTTTCAACAAGATGGTGCTACCTGGCAAACAGCCACCTCAGCAATCGATTTATTGAAAACAAAATTTGGTGAAAAAATTATCTCCAGAATATTTGGTTGATTCGGTCTTTACTTGGTGGAAACTCATTTTAATTAAAAAAAATATATAGGATATAGTATTTTATTTCAACAAAAATGTTTGTACTACAACAATTGTTTCACCACGATGTGGCCTCATCAGGTATCTACATTGTACTGGCTAATGGTGTTCGGTGTAACTGAGTTTAAATACATTATTAGGAACGTCACAAAATAATGAAAGAACAAGTTATAAAAAAGATGATTAGGATATGTCGAATGAACGAAATAAGATATGTTACTCCTTTGGTGTTCTTGGATTCTTTTCTTGAATGATCTACCTGTCTGGCCAATGTATACTAAAAGGCAAAAGTTGCAAGTCAACTTGTAGACTCCAGTTTTATTTTCTTTATTTGTTCGATCCTTATTGTTTTTTATGTAAGTACTAAGATTATTAATTATCCAGTTTTATTTTCCTTATTTGTTCGATCCTTATTGTTTTTTATGTAAGTGTTAAGATTATTAATGGTTTTAAAAGCTGCGTTGTAATTGAAAATATTCAGCAATATTTTCAGATAATCCATTAACATAATATAACGAAAAATATTTCTGTGTATTGTTCTCTTTTATGATTGGGTACACGAGATTTAATGTTATTTTCTTTTGTTTATTGGATACCATTTTGTCTTTAAGAAAGGGGTTGTTTAATAATATTTAATTTTTTCAAAAAGTTATCTGAATTCAAAGGGACCGAGTTTAAATAAATTGTTAGGTACGTGGCCAAATAATTGAAGCACAAGTCATAAAAACTCAAGCTGTTTATTGTAGTTTGCCGCTAAAAATGCCATTAAGGAATGATATTGAGTAACGGAGACTTAGTAACATCCGTTTGTTCGTTCAAAAGGATTTTACGGGCATTGTACCTGTTGATTTCAAGAAATTCTAAAAGTGTTAATGTAGACCTTTTACTTTCAACGTGGATAATTTTATAATTATTATTGAAATTATGCCTGAATTCCTTAAGATGCCTAGGATATATCGAATGTACGGAATGAGATATGTAACTCCTTTGGTGTTCTTGGATTTTTTTCTTGAATGATCTACCTGTCAGGCCAATGTATAATAAAGAGCAATTGTTGCAAGTCAACTTGTAGACTCCAGATTTATTTTCTTTATTGGTTCAATCCTTATTGTTTTTTATGTAAGTACTAAGATTATTAATGGTTTTAAAAGCTGCGTTGTAATTGAAAATATTTTTCAAATATTTAGCAATATTTTTGGATAATCCATTATCATAAGATAACGAAAAATATTTCTATGTATTGTCCTCTTTTATGATTCGGTACACGAGGTTTAATGCCATTTTCTTTTGTTTATTGGATACCATTCTTTCTATAAGAAAGGGGTTGTAACCGTTGTTTGACGCTATTTGTGTGGTATATTTAATTCTTTCAAAAAGTTATCTGAATTCAAAGAGACATTCAATAGTCTATGAATAAACTGCTGACATATTTTGGTTGGTGGGGTGATTTGAAATTTCATGTATTATGATGTCTGTATGTGTGGGTTTATAAAAAATACTAAAATCATGTAAATTATCTAGTCTTGTTATTGCGAATTCAAGAAAATTAATAATTTGTTTCTTTTCTTGTTCGATTGTGAATTTGATTTTTGGTTGGAGTTTACTAATTAATTTCGTAAAGATATGAAGCTGTCGGTCGGTTCCTTTGAAACAACAAAAAATGTCATCTACATTACTATACCAATAAAGGAAATATTTCCTTATCGGATTAAGGTGTATTTTTGATTCTAAATCATCCATAAAATTTCTGCTAAAACTGAACTGATTGGATTTCCCATTTTTAAACCATTGTTAAAAATATAGATTTTATCTGCCTGAAATGGCAACAGTAGGCAATTGTAGGCAAGTTTTTTCTACAATCAGATACAGTGATGTATCAAATTATTTATTATATGAAAAATTGTATTATCTACCTCATACAGGAACAGTTTAATATTCTCAATTTTTGTTAACGAATCCCTTCAATGAAAATTGATTAAAAAAAACATATATTTTGAACCAGTTTCTTCTAAACTAGCCTACTTTACTCAGCCCAGTAGCAGGCAGAAAACAATGTACTTTAATATAATAAGGAATAATTCATTAGAACTGAATCACTTTTTGGATAGGCACATATCTTCTTTTTCTAACTCGCGAACCCATCAAAACGTTTAGACCCTTCTTGGTATGGTTAGATAGCAAATTTGTTTAACTTATATGGTACGTTCATTCTATGGTGGTCCATTTGATATAACGAAGTGGAGTTGACTGGAATTGAATTGATGATTGGTAAAATTATACAGATGTATAATTGAATTTTTCCCTCCACTAGAAATCCTTAAGAAAGGAACATATAAATAAACAAAAGAAGAAGTGTTGAGTATAATATTTGAGCATCCAGAATTTGGCATTAAATAGGCTGTGACATTAGAAGTATTGCACACACATGAATTAATTTCTTCAACTTGAGATTTGACCATGTGGTAGTCTTACATCAATACTGAAACTATAACATTTCCAAGAAAATTTATTGACGTGTAATCCGAATGAAAATTATTGGTGTGACTGGCGACTACCTAGCTAAAATACATTCCTGTATTGGATGGAGTAGACCATTCCTTTGTTATAGTTCATTTTAAAATAGATTCTTTTACATTCCTGTACACGAAATGATTTGATCGATATCTACTTGTGGCATCTCGTTCCAAGCAACTTACATTTCGTGAATTAACCCTGTCAGAGTTTGTAAAGGATGATGCAAAATGGACAATCTCTTCTCCCAAACGATAAACAGGATTTAAATAATGTGAACAGGGTAGCCAGGGAAAAACCTTGGAAAAAGTCCATACGTCATTGGCAGGCTTGCACTCCATTGCCAATCTGAAGAGTTTAGGAGCTGCAAGTTAAAACGAAACGGTTACCTCCCACAATTAATAGGATTGAACGCTATTTCACAACACCGCATCGCTAAGATGCGGAATGCTAATCGTGAATGCTTGAAAAAAGTTCAAAGGCTCGAATGCGGCGATCTAGTTAACGCATAGTAACAAGTCTTATTCAAACTATTGGTGGGTGATCTGAAGCGCGTATATCTAGACGCTCTGTAGTAGGCGTCGATTGGCTTTTTAGTATTACTTGATCTTCTTCTGTTCACGGCTTACCGTCATTGGGAAATAATTAACATAGCGCCGATTTCGTAGCTATTTTGATAGGCACCAATTATATCGACATCAAAGTCCATGATGCTGGTGATAATTCTGACGTCTTTAAATTTGAGATTTGTTTGCCCAACACTTGTAGGCAAGGCGCAATAACTAAATATATATCTACATGTCAGCTTTAACGCTCCAGTTCGTCCAAAAGTCTAAATAATTTTGTTTTCTCAAAGAATTATCAAAAATGAAACTTTGACGTTATTACCATCATAGCATGCTTTAAATGGAGTCATTTGTTGTTGAAAAATCACATTGGAGAAATTATTATTTTTCGATGTAACACTTCAAACCTTATTGAGTATATTTTCTTTGCTGCAATTATGATCAGCATAACATATTTGAATGCTTTATATGCAATACCTATATGAAATAAATATTTTCCAGGTTTCGGTGCACCTGTTCCAAGAACAACCTTAGGAAGAGGGACAGCAGTCATCTTCTCAGCGATTGGAATTCCACTGCACTTCCTCTTAATCTTCAACATAGGGAACCTTGGAGCCATTCGACTACAACAACTAGCATTCCGAATATCTTCTACGGACATACCTTCTGGAACACCTGCACCAAAGTGGCTGAAGTGGTTCCCAATAGGCGCCATACTAGTTTACTACCTCACTGGAGTGATGCTTTTCGGTTTCTTGAGGAAAAGGGAAGCCTTCGATAGCTTCCTTTTTCCCCTCGACTTCACAGCTGCTGGAGGTGTTGCATCGGTATCAGGCTACATCAAGATCTGCTATGCTGTGTACCTAGAAGTAGCTGTTACTTTAGCTGCATTGGTAGTGTCCCTACTGCAAGCTTCAGCGACTAGGAGTTTGGTAGATGTTGGGTTAAAACTTGGCCTTTTGACGAATACATGAGCTTTAAAATTTGACTAGGTGATATTTTACATTTCCAAGAGTTTTCGCTTAGGCACGACATTTCGAAATAGGCTTGTTATTGACCTGTGAGGAGTTTTAGCAAATACTGCTTCAATTCGAATGGATCTATTTCCGGATTAGTCTTAAGATATTTTGTATGTATACATTTAGATGAATATTATTTATATGTACTTACGATTTGATGACATAAATATTATCGAAAATATCATTATTGATGCCTTAGGAATTGTGTTAAAGTACAAACGTTTCGTATTTGAGAATTGATGAAAGTGGCCAGTTTGAAGATAAGTGGAGAAAATCTAGGGTTTATTGAATTTGAAATGTGAAATAAATGGAATATGCTAAAGGACAGAAATATTTTTAGATACCCTAATTATTTATCATGATGACTTGCTTGTTCTAAGGAGTTACCATCCTATTCGAATATCTGTATTTTGCGAAATTTTAACTAAAAATTATCTTAATCGATTAGGTACATTAAAAGATGAAAAATTCGCGAGTAAATTCAGTTACCTATATCTGCGACAAGTTTGTATACGTGACAGCTTGTGAAAGAAAAAAAATACTTGCAGGATAGAAGGCATAATAGGAAGATTAAGTTCGAGACTTAACAAAAACTTCCAAATAGTTCTCCAGAAAAAGTATTGCAATGGCAAGAATATTTTTTCTGGAGAATATGTATTACTGCTACTTATATCTGTTCTATCCAGTTTTGTTCAATCGTAAATCGACCCATTTCGTTAATTTCAAATATCAAACTATATTGATACGCCGGTCAAGCTGCAACAAGGCAAGGCAGATAGGCGTGGGGTGCAAGTATGACGCCAGTGACTTTGTTCCACGTTGTCATCGATTGCTTGTAGTCAGCTCTGCTTGAATCCGACGAGGACGGTGAGTTAGGTATTATCTAAAACCGGCCGCGTCCTCTTTATGCTACGCCGGGAAGCTGCAGCAGAACAGAGTAGAAATCTTTGCGAGGAGCGGGATATGTCGCCACAATTAGTTTATTCTTATCTCCAGAGCAGTTACTGATTAAACGTAGGTATTCACGTTCGAGGCACGAACGAACGGCTTCACGAAAGGAAATTCTTTTACTCTGGCCTATATATTGTAATAATAAGCTACAGATTAAAAAACTTAAAAAGAGCTCCTTGTGAAAAATGTAAGTACATTCCTTCAGAATGAGTTACTGACCGAAAAGTGTATTGGTTTAAGTAGGCGAACGCTGACGTCTGAATCGACTCGTGTGGTCGATAAGGAACCGACGTTTTCGAAAATTGCCAAGTAGGAATTTTGAGCGTGTGAACGAACTTAAAAACTGAGAAGGAGAAAACCGACTCGTTCAAGGTATTAAAAGGGTTAAAAAAGATTTTGTCGGGGAGTTTTGGTGCGCCGGAAAATCTGATAAGATCGTCGAGAAAAGATCGTGGCGCGCGGCTCGAATTGGTCTCAGAAATTAGCATTATTATATGTAATTATATTGAGAGATATTAGTAATTTTTTTTGGAAGTCTAAGAATTGAATAAGAAGAATTAGAGAAATTGTACAGATAGTGCTAATTTCCGGGACCAAGAAATTGAGATTTACCTGTCCGTGTGAATATAGGACCGTTTCTCATAGAAAATCACGTGTGCCCAGTTTTGGTTTAGCTTTATGATCTTAGAGTCTAAGGGTAAGAAGTATCTAAGAATTTAGTATATTATTCAGGTTGAAATTATCTAAACAAATTTAGTCGAAAAAATTAAGGACTAGGTGGTGGGTTGACATATCCTTTCGTAACTATTGTGTTCGAAGAATTCAGAAAGAATTAAGAATTATATAAATGATCTGTAGTGCTTAAGAGATTCGCATCGCCCTCTCCTTAATTATTCAGTATTAGTGTCACCTTTATTTAAATTTAATTGAATTGAAGATTGATAAAACCATATTGTATTTTGGCAACTTCGAAAATCGACGAAAACAACGAAAGTGTGACGCGCTTTGCGAGAAAAACGATAATTCGCGTGAGACCAAACGTTGCAGTCAAATGGATACTTCACCATGATAACACTTTATGTCACATTGCCCTCTCCATAACAAAATTGTTTACCCCTAAAGGATTCCTGTGGTTCCCCAGTCCCCCTATTCACCTGACCTGAGTCCCTATGAAATTTTTTTCCTTTTTCTAAACTGAAAAATGCCCTCAAAGAACGTCATTTTAGGACTTTAGAAAACATTCAAAAGATTGTAATGCATAGATTGAAGACCGTACTGGTTGAAGACTTTCAGCACTGCTACTAGCAGTGGGAACAACATCTACATCGGTGTGTGACTGCCCAAAGGAACTACTTTCAAGAGAAACAATTTCAAACATTGGTGTTTGAAAAAAATTAAAACTTTGGTCTATTGACCAAAGTTTTTATTAATCAATCTCATTACTTTTGTGCCATAGCGTGTATATGTGCATTATTTAAATATGTGCAGAAATATTATGATAATAATAAATAACAACTCTTCTTATGGAATTTTATTCAAAAATTCGGAATATAAATGCAAATATCACTGAGTACTGTACTTTACATTAAATTAATCATATTTAGCTTTTATTTTCCAAGCACCTATGGTATATCTCAACCAAATCAATGCTAAATCAATAGCCATTTCAATCCAGCTTAACACTGGTGTCACTTTAGATCCATCTATTTCTGTCCAGTTTACAGGAACTTCAGCAATGGGTATGTTTAGGGACTGAGCAATTTTCAATAACTCTACATCAAAAGCCCTAGAATGAAACAAAAAACACATTGATTTTTCTACATTTTGTAGGTATGTCATTGCTTCCTATGAAGCATAAAATATATCGACCGTGGACAAATTTTCGATGTTTTCCAATAGATACTGTTGTCGGAACAGTATACGTGTAATTCAGTAATAGTAACACATCAATAAGAAAATTTTATTGAAAAAAAAACTTAGAAATCTTATCAAAACAGATTATTTTGATGTTGAAAAGTATCTTTATGTGTGAACCTCTGCTTCAATGCAGAAAATGATTTTTTTTCGCATTGTATCGGAATAGGGGATGAAAAATGAATACAGTATTTACTTCATTACAAGTTGATCAAAGTTAACAAATCATCCAGGGAAATCTCTTTTGGCCATAATTAATGACTCTGGGTAAAGAATAGAAGAAAAAAGAATTGTTACAAAAGCGGAGACACAACAAGGTGAAGAAAGACTAAAAATCTGAATGCTTAATTAACGTTTTACCCTCTTGCCATATTCACCAAACATTACTATTTTCAATTATTCCTTGTTTCAATAAATAGCATTTAACTATAAGCTATTAAGCAGCCATCTATTTTTATGAAGCTGATTCTTGGATAGTCTTGGTTTTTTGAGAAATGAATTATTGGTGGAAAGATGAAAAATGGTGAAATGGCAGTATTTGCAGATTCATTACTTTAATAAGTTAGTAATAAGTAAATTGTTTGAATAAAAATTCATTTTTATGGAGAAGTGAGAACTTATTTGTTGCAGTAATATTATTTCACTTGAATATAAATTATTTTGTTATTATTACCATCGTTCAACATGGAGACTCTCAAAGCAATCTAATGCTGCCTTTCTCGTAAAGAGTTTGAAACCACACTGTGTATCTTTTATTCCTTTGACCGCAAATAACCAAACCATTGAATGAAATCCATACATTAGGATAGTTCGAAAAATACTTCTTTGTGCTATTGAGTCCTTCTCAAGATGCGCTCTTGAACCAATCACTATGCCCAATTTGATTGCCATATGTCTAACACTACCTGTAACTAAATTTATTTCTCCAAATTATCAATTTCATATTTGTTCTGCTAAAGCTAGGCGAATCCTTAAGACCCCTCTAAAGCACTTGTGAGATGTTCAATTTGCTTACTTTGCAACTGATAAAATAGGATTTTCCTTTATATTACTATTTTTTACCTTTTAAAATATTTTTCATAGCATTCTCTACTTTGGAATAATCTGAAAATTTTGTTGCTCCATCAGCATCAGCAAACAATAGCAGAGCACCTCTAGCACTCAGCATCCCCTGAAATACTGTTCATTGAGTTCTCACCAAAAAAGATGATTCTTTATAAATTTTCAAAAAAAAAATAGATTCAAAATTTCTAAAATACTCATAATTCAGTTCAAATAAGATAACAATGCTAATAACCATCCAAAATTCCAAAAATTTGCTCACCAGTCTAACTGCTCCACCTTTACCCCTATTAGTTTCAAGTTCCAACACTCTCAATTTATTTGTTCCTACTTTATCAGAGAACTTATTTGCTACATTTACAGTACCATCAGTACTCCCATCACTAACTATAATTATCTCATAATTCAGAGAGGTATTTTCTAAATATTCTATACATTCCTCTAACATTGAAGGTACTAAAAAAGAATTATAGAGTACATGATGAATTCTGAAGATCCCTCCTTACATCGTGCTTCTTCGTTATATGCTGGGACTATGACTGATAAATCTAAGGAACATTCATCTTTTAAACTTGGGAATTCCAACACTTCACCTGTGGATGGATTTACAAAACACTTCTCTCTTTTACTTCGTTTGATAATTGGATATTGTTTGGCTGTAGCCAAGAAGAATATACATATCTGAAAGATATGTATCAGTATCAATTCATCTAATGAATTGAGAAAAATTTACCGATAATAAAATAGAAGCTGCAAAGCCTGATGCATAAAAGACCACAATGTTCAGGTTGAACATCATGCTGATGTTATTATCTATTAATATGTCGTTTGATTTGATATTGCATCCAAATCTGGTTATTTCATTTTTATTTCAACTTTCTAGGTTAGTTTGTTTATCTTGATGTGTCAACGTAGCAAAAATTGACCATAGAGGAAAAGACTTAATTTTTGACAGATTATCTCAATTGTCTTCTTCTTGAAGTAAAGAACGAAGGATTAATAAAATGTTTATTGTAAAGAAAAAAAATTTATATAAACAATTACATATAAAATTGAGTGGGCGTTATCTAGGAATATTAGGAAAATAATGATAAAAATATGTCAAATAACATTCTCACATAACAAAATATTACCTACGTTGTTTTTGAAGGAACAATAAAAAATATACTGAACAATTTTTTATATTAGAGGTTCATATATGTACATTGGGTATAATATTATAAATATCTACAGGTTAATCATCTTCTGAATACCATTTCTTCTTCATATTAGGTACATTTGAGATGGTTTTCTTATAACTAGACACGAATTTTGACAAATCATCTTGTTCCCTTTTCTTATTAATTTTTTGCTTTCCCTGTTTTGTAAAGTCTTCCATTTTTTCTTGTAACGATTTTTTCTTATTTTTCATTTTCTTCTTCTCATTTTTAACTGATTCTAAATGTTTGGCTGCTTGCTGTTTCAATTTAAAATTATTCCGCATTCTTTGTACACCTGGTTTTCCCGGTATACCTGCAAATGCTTTCAAATTCCCATCATTTACCGGTTTTTTTACAGCCTTCATCTTTTCTTTTTGTTCAGAATCCTTCTTCTCTTTCTCTACCAATTTAGGGTCAAATTGTTTGGATATGGGATTTTTCAACCTGGATCTTTCTAGTCTCTTCAATTTAGCCTTTATTGCTGTTTTTCTCTCTATAGAGAACGCAACTATTGGCCTTTTTGCAGCAGAGAAAATATTTGGATTATTATTCAAGTTCCTAAGTAACGTCAAAGCGCTCTCATGGCTGTTCAATGTGACAAATCCAAATCCTTTTGATTTTCCAAGACCATCTGCGTCAATATCTCTCATATTTCTCATAACTCTAGCTTCCTTTATTCTTCCACCTTCGCCTACAAATTTTTTACACAACTCTCTCAATTTTGCATCATTCCAATTCAATGGTAAGTTGTGTATAACCACCCTCTCTCTGGATACAAACATGTTGAGATTTCTCAACATCTGACTTTTGTACTTTTCTATTTGTAGTCTTTTCAACATATCTGTTTGAGAAACACCTTCTGCTGCTTTAGAGCCAGCCAAAATAACTGAAAATCAAAGAAAATTATTTACTAAATCATGGTGGAAATAATATATTAATAATATTGGTGGTATATAGTTGGCGCTTGTTTGAAAGAATGGATATGATAGAAGATAATACCCTTGCGAAGTTAGCACACTGTTTTGTGGAAAGATCTAGACACTATTACTAGTGACGTGAGGTGAAATTGTAATTTTTCATTGAAATATTACTCAGAACATATATAGGTTTAGGATATGGATTCCGTTTAAGAAAATTAATATAAAAAATTCATCAAAAATCTGTATTTTCAGACATATTGAATTTCAATGTTTAATGGATGAAAGGTTGAAAAACTACCCCACAGCCCCACCTGAAGTGAATAATTTTTCAGCACATATTCTTATTGCTAAACGAGACCCACATAAAAATGTGTAGGTGCACTGGGGAACATTTTGAGAGATATTGAATTTTAAAATTGAAGCAATGAATAATTGAAAAGCAACCCCTTAGTCCCACCGGTCAATCATTTTTTCAATGGATATTTTTGGTTCTGCATAGTAACTATATGTGATATGTAGCTATATCACATATACAGGTGTGTTTCGCACCACACCCACAGCAGCCATGGAGGTCCTACTAAATCCACCACCCCTGCACCTACTCGTGCAGAGGGAGACGGACCACATACAAACTATATCAACTGGCGATTGACAGGGCCAGAGGCAATAGTGATGGGAGGCTCAGGACTGCTGGACGAGCTTTTAACGAACAGTATCCTATTGATGCCCTCAGATCTAATGTCAAAAATCACGAGCCAGGAACGGAATTTCAATGCAATCGTCCCCAGCCGGGACGAATGGACCCAGCATGCTGAGGTTCTATTGAGAACCGACCTTGGCTTGTTCACAGACGGCTCGCGAACGACGAACGGAACAGGGGCGGGAGTAAACCGAGAATTAACATCTCATTGAGTCTCGGTCAAAACGCAACCATATTCCAGGCAGAAATATTTGCCATTGAGACCGCGGCGGAACTGCTGATAAAACGGGAAATCCACCACAGTAAAATCAAAATATTTACTGATAGTCAGTCAATACTAAAAGCTCTGGAATCCAGCTGTTTTACATCCAAAACAGTCTGGAGTTGCCGCACGGCTTTAAACAGGCTCGGTATGTATAACGGAGTCACTCTGGTTTGGATACCGAGCCACTCAAACTATTTGGGTAACGAGGAGGCGGATCGGCTGCCTCTGTAAGGCCCGGAACCATTCCTGGAAATACCACATGACGTGGCTAACGAGGCGATAACAGGCAGAATGAACTCAAGGCTAGAGTCTTTCTGGCCTGAAACATTCGAAGTTGTTCCTTGGAACAGCTTCGAAGAAAAAGATGACGAACGTAGCGCTAGGTCTGAATAGGGCCAAACTAAAAACACTTGTCGGAATTATGACAGGTCACTGCAGACTGAAAGTGCATTTGCACAAAATCGGTCTGGCTGAAGCCAATGAATGCAGGCTGTGTCTTGAGGACACTGAAACAGCCATGCACATCGTCTCAGAGTGCCCAGCGGCGAGTTGCATCAGATTCGAGGTCTTTGGCCAGGCTTTTATAGCCCACAGCGAACTGAAAAAATTACCCCTGAACAAGATTATCGGTTTTATCCAAAAACTGGATCTCGTCGGGGAGATATAAATTAGGGGTGAACCACAATAGTCCGTGCGGATGCAGTGGTAGGGTGTACAGATGCCCGCTCGCCATAAATAACATAATAACATATATCACATATAGATAAAATCTATGTGCTCCAGGGAATATGTTTGGAGATATTGAATTTCAAAATTTAAGGGATGAAAAATTCAACTGTACATCACTGGTCATAGCATTCCTGTAGTTAGGTCAAGCTATCTGCTAACTTCAATAGATGGAGATAACTTTATAAAATTTTAAATTGAATATAGCCAAGATATTGTATCAAAATAATAGATTGGAAGAGCACTAAGAAGGTGAAGATCTATTTACAGGCAAGATCATGGCATAATCTTTTTAGAATACATGTAAGATAATCTTCATTTATTATCCTCAGAAGAAAAATACAAAACTATCAGTTATTCTATAGCAAGACTCATGAAAATCTTCATTTGAAAATTTAAACAGCAAAACCTATCAGTTCAAAACATACCTCCTTCCTTGACAAGATATAGATTTCTCGAATCTTTCACAGCATTTTTCTTATTAGATTTGTCATCCCGCTGTGATTGAATCTCATTTCTATCCAAAGCTTTGTGACAATCTAAAACATTTCCCAATAGTGTCAGTTCTGTTCCTGCTTGTAAAACTTTTTCTGCATCTTCTTTGAACTGTAATCATTAATCATATATTAATTTTTTATATACAAAAATCAATATGAAAATTATTTCAAAGAGCGATTAATAATGAATGAAATAAAAAATAAAACTTGTGATCAGTGTTTATCAAATTTTCTGGAATCAAGTAAGGTTAAAATTGATATAATTTTTTCCAATATGAATATTTCAGTTAAATATTAGGATGAAGTAATTTTTAGTGAGCTTGGAAAGGAAATTAAAAACAATATTCTGGATAAAATATAAATGGACTCACACAAAATTTCACAAAAGCTGTTCCTTTGGAGTGCTCAGTGTATTTATCTACACAAATGAGAGCATAATATATTGGACCGTATTTCTCCATACAAGTTTTGATATCGTCATTAGTGGCAGAAAAAGGTACATTTTTTACGAAGACTGTCTTTCCTTCAGAAACATCATTGGAAATTACCCTGGGTCTGGATTGATTTGGTTCTTCTTGAATATCTTGGTCTTCATCACTGATCTCATCTTCACCATCAGATTCATTAGAATCTTCATCCATACTTTCATCACTATTTTCTTCCTCACTGTTTTCCTCATCCTCATCTTTTATGGTTTCAATTTTCTTGTCTTCCTTTTTTACAGATTCCTATAGAGAAAATAAAATATTTCATTTAAATAAAAAAATATATAGTAGACAGTATTTTAATTTCCACAAAAATGTTTGTAATACAACAATTTTTTCACCACAGCTATTCATATGACTGTTAAAAACTTGTATTTTAATCACCTACCATTTGTTATAACCAATGATGTTTTTCCAGAAAAACCCTAATAAATTAAATCATAATATGCAAATAAACAGATAAAAAATTTTATATTATTGTATATTTTATTATTATTATGTAATTTATTATAAATTATATTATATTCTATATTCTTTTTGATCTGTAATTATGTTTGTTTTAAGAAATTTGGAGTAAATAAAATTTCTGATGTCCATATTTCCCAAACGCAAGAACAGTTTTTTCCCAGCAAAGAACTTGATCTTCCTATTTAGGCTTTAAATCTATTTTAAATTCAATAGAGCGCATTTTAAAAATAAAGGTTGATTCACGTAAGTTAAGCATAGTGCCTCCTCTTTATTTTAAATGGAACACCCTCTAAATTTTTATATTTTTTAAAGCTTCTTAATAACCTGATTTCAACCAACTATATCATGTGTAGTCTATTATGAATAATACCGGATGAAATTTCGAAAGTATTTATTCAGTTTATTCATCATTATTTCGCAGAAATGCATTCTAGGATCTGGATCATCTTCAGTTAGCTCCTGCACAAGTCATTTTATATGGATGAAGTCTTTCTTTGTGGAGACATCTTATGACAGTTGTATGACTGACCTTATATTAACGGTCAATTTGACGTGTACTTGTCATTGGATCCTCTGAAACACCTAACAAAATATCCAATTTTACAGTATCTTCAACGAATTGCGGTTTTCTTTTTAATGGTGTGACATGTCCAAGTTCTCTGAATTGCGAAATATTAGTCAACTGAGGATACCTCCGCTTAAATAAGTTTGTCACTTCAACTTGACTTCTGCAATGATCCCCTGTATAAACGATCGTCATTAAAATTTCAATTCCGTCAGTCTCAGTTAAATATTTAATTATTACTTCGACAAGAAATATGTTTTTAATTAGGAATTAACTATTTCAATGTAAATCTCAACACCACTACATTTGACTGATCCACATTATTTGCAGATTTTCTTTATTTATCAACATATGTTCACCACGACTAGCTCTGAGGAACCGTATTCGACAAGACCAATTTTAGACCACTTTTTCGAGTAATTCAGGCCTTATTTCATCAATAAAACGAGTTATGTTGGCTTCCAAAGCGTCTATTGTTTCTGGTTTATCAGCATAAACCAATGACTTGACATAACCCCAAAAAAAAAATAATCCAGTGGAGTTATGTCGCATGATCTTGGAGGCCAATTAATTGGATCATTTCTCGAAATAATGTTATCGCCAAATCTTTCTTTCAATAAATCAATTGTTACGGTAGCAGCCTGAGATGTAGCACCATCTTGTTAGAACCAAAACACTTCTGGGTCGATACCATTCAAATTTTGAAACAAATAATCATTGATCATCGATCTGTAACGAGCACCATTCACTCAAACATTAGCTCCAGCATCATTTTTAAAGAAATATGGACCGATGATGCCTCCACCGTCTAATGCACACCATGCAGTGCATTTTTCAGGATGCAATGGAACCTGTAGAACTCTTTGAGGATTATTTTCACTCCATATACAGCAATTATCCTTGTTTACATAACCGTTCACCAAAAATGAGCTTCATCACTAAACACAATATTTTTAAAATTTTTATAAAAAAGTGGATCAACTTCAAGCTGTTCTAAGGCCCAATCAGCGAACAAACGACGCTTATTATGGTTAAGTGGCTTTAGTTCTTGAACCAGTTGGATCTTGTATGGGTGTAGACAAAGATCTTTACGCAAAATTTTCCATGTGGTGGATGCACGGAGTCCAACTTGTTGTGAACGTCAATGAATAGACAAATCTGGATCATCATTAACACTATGACTTACAGCAGCGATATTTTCTTCTGTACGTACAGTTCTTTGTCTTATTGTTGTTGTTGCATCGAGTAGAGAAAATGTTGTCCGAAATGTATCGATAGTTTCACGAATAAGCTGCTCTGATGGACGATTATGTAAACCATAAATTTCACGAAGCGCTCTATAAGTTTGGCGAATAGAACACTGATTTTGAAAATAAATTTCAACAATTTGTAAACGTTGCTGCGGCGTGAGTCTTTCCATGATAATTTGTCAATGCTTACTGAACAGAAATGTCAAAACAACATGGCTTCTACCTTCTGTCAAATCACAGTTATCCCTATTGAAAGTTCTATCACTCTAAAAAAAAAACACCCGATACCTGAAAAGTTTTCTAGAGGTCAAAAAAATTCATCTTCGAAAATTACTTTATATTGATCAGAATATTGAAACATGAATAGTTGCACTGATTATATAAAACCCTTACTTTTTACACTCAATTTCTATTCACAGCTGTAATTTGCTATATTTACTTATTAATGTAGATTATAGATTAATCTCTATGTTTTTGGATTATCTGCACTATTAGACTGGATAATTAGGATTCTACTAAGAAGCAAACAAACTCATTGCTGAACTATACTCACATAATCATCAGGAGGTTCGATCTTGACTTCCGTAGGAAGATCATTCTCCTTCTTGACTTCTTTTTTATATCGTTGTTGAACATAATCCTTTTTTGACATTGCAAAGTCCACCTTAAGGTTTCTACCCAGAAGAGGTTTGCCATTAGTGTGATGTTGTGCTTTTTTTGCCTTCTGTACGAGTTTATATTGAATAAATGCACATCCACTTAGCTTACCATCTTCTTTTTTCAAAATGTGAATATCAGTCACATCACCATATTTATTAAAATGCTCTCGTAAATTTTCTTCCGTAGTGTTGTAATGTAAATTTTTTATGACTAAACGAGCACGCTTTTCTTTCAATTTTTTCTTCTGTTCCTTCTTTCGTTCCCTTAATATATCTTTGACAGACTTTTTGTCCTTGATACGTTTTCCTATAAAACAAGAAAAACTGTTAAAATTTTTCCTTCTGTGTTTTTGCAATACTTACTTATTTCTGACATCTTTTTTATGTATTAGCAGTCCATTCTCAAGAAACACAACTTCCCCTATGATTTTATTTAGAATTGATATTTGTTAGGTTATTCACGTTGTTATGTCCATAGATTAACAATTACATATTAATAGTCTTGTTGATCTGTGGTTATGTCCTACCATAAGGTTTGTCAAAAACATTTTCTTCTTGTTCATTGAATTCCTGCCTTGACAATAAATTATAAGATATTTTCCTTTTTATACCTATTACTGCCGACTGTGAATTACTTTGCACTAGTTTTACTTAAGGTAGTGATTAACTTGCAACCTGCGCCTCCAATTTACCGAAATATATAAAGTTTTTATAAGTGACACAGACGTTGATTCTATGGCCAGGTGTTATTGATCCCGTACATAATTCAAAAGAGTTTAAATCAGAAGATTATTAATAATATGAAATAATTTCTGTTATTATAATAACGATGTTTTGATGTGTACAGTTGTGGTGCTGTTTTAAACTTAATTATATCACTTTTGTCAGGATTTCTTACACTGTAGTAACATGGACGATTTAAGCATAGGTTAGAATAATTTTTAATAACGTGTTTTAATTTACTGATAAGTAATTTGTTATAGATGCCTCTAATTCCTCAACCCTACATTGCGATGAAAATGAGGATTCTGATGAATGGGACGAAATGGAAACAACGGCTGAACAAACATCATGTCTTTTTTGTGATGAAGTTTTCTTGACAATCGCTGTGGCTTTAGATCATTGTAGAACAACACACAATTTTGATCTCTTGGAATTAAAGACCAAATTTCAAATGGATTGTTATTCATATATTAAAATGATAAACTACATTAGAAAGCATAAAAGTACTGCTGATGATATAATGAAAGGGTCTATATCGTTGTGGGATAGTGATGAATATTTGAAACCTGGCGAAATGGAAAATTGGTTGATGTATGGTGAGTGTCAGATGTTAATAAATAATGCCCATTTGAATTGAATATATACATATCCTACTAAATTTCTAATGAAGCCTCTAAGGTTATCGTAAATCATTGCAATTTTATGTTCTAGATTTTGATGATTTAGGAACTGCCCCATCAACTCCTCATTATGCAATAGATGGAAAGACACCAATTAGCAATATAAGCTACTCAGATCTTCAAAGGAAAATAAATCTTCTTGAACACCAAGTAAGAAAATGAGTTTTACTGAATTAAGTCGTGCTTATATTGAAATATAATTAAGTTTTTTAGAAGTCTTTAATATTTTTGTTATATTCTAGCTGCGAGAAAAATGTCTTTTACTAGACAATGCGAATAAAGATATAGCCCAAATGAAGCAAGTAACAAGAACTATTATAGAAGGACCAGATATTGAAGTACCGATGCCAACAACTTGTAATCTTAGAGGAGACAGTGATTATTTTCAGTCATACTCCCATTTTGGAATACATCATGAAATGCTCAATGTGAGTTCATAAATTTCTTTAATTACTTGGCTAGGACTGATCTATCTTCAATTAAATTTCATTTTTCATACTTTCTAATTAAACAATTTTAGGACCGAGTAAGAACAGAGAGCTATAGAGATACGTTTTTCAACAATGTAGATAGTTTTAAGGACAAGATAGTGTTGGATGTAGGTTGTGGAACAGGAATCTTGTCAATGTTTGCTGCCAAAGCTGGAGCCCAAAAAGTATATGGAATTGATCAGTCTGAGGTTCTTTACAAGGCTATGGATGTTATCAGGTGAGAGAATTTGTTTCTTATTATCAGGACTAATCGAAAGGTTGAAGACGGTGGCTTTACTAGGAAAAGTTGACATTAGTTTTTTTCACAGCTTCAGTCTCTACAGATTTGTATTTAGCAGTTCAAATTAATTTAAGACTTTTGATGTCTTGTGTATTTAGAAGCAGCGTTTATCGTAACATGGTAACAATTACCTTCACTTTATGTGTTATAATTTTTTACCATCAACATTATAAATTTTTTTTCAGTGAGAATAACCTTAAGGACAAAATTCACTTAATGAGAGATCAGATAGAAAAAGTTTCTTTACCAGTTGAAAAGGTGGATTTTATTGTGTCTGAATGGATGGGATATTTCCTTCTATTTGAAGGAATGCTTGATAGTTTTATTTATGCCAGGAACAAGTTTTTAGCACCAAATGGTAGACTTTTACCTAACAGATGCAATATAAGTTTGGTCGGAATATCAGATTTAGGTATGTATAAAATTCAGTTTATTGATTTTTGTATTGAATGAACTACTCCTTAATTATGTATTTATATAGTATGTTAGGATTCAAGAATCTGATGAAGAAACATATTTATATTAGAATAAAATTATCATTAATGCTTTTTTCGATGAATAGAAACTATTAAATACAGCCTTAACAAGTTGAAGGCTATTGGATGAAATAGACCGTTTTCTACCACTTTATTAAATAGGTAAATAGTGACCGGAGTTTCATAGTGTTACTACATTTTCAAACTGTGAAATACAAGTTGTATTGTTTTATATGGAGGGAAATTTAGTTTTTTCAAAATTTGCAGAAGTGAGGAACTCCAGAGGTCAGTTTGTTTGTGTATGAGGTTTATTGCAGGTTATTGGGTTACTCAAATATCCCTATTGATTCCAGGATGTCTAACTTTCTGCGTTTCTGTTACCAAGGTAGGGTTTCCAGATTATCTAATTCTGGAAAGGCATAATTGCTTTTGAAGACAATGTCTTCCCAAAATTGGACATCCAGAATAAACTGGATTTCAAGATTATCTATTTCTGGGAAGACATTTTTCGAGACCAATCATGCCTTCCCAGAATAAGATAATGTTGAAATCCTATCCGAAACCAAAAGGAAAACAACTGGGAATCTTGGATCTGAAATAAGCCTCCTAAATGAACAGACTTACCTGTGGAATTCCTCACTCAAAATTAACAATATAAAACCATTAGACACAACTTGTATTAGTTTGAAAATGTAGTAACACTACAACACTTGGGTCAACGTATACCTATTTGTCAGAAAGTGATAGAAAAGAGTCATTTTCTTATTCCATTTGTGTTCAAGGAAACTAGGTAGAATCTGTGCAAACGTTGATTTGTTCAATGAGTTTTATCTGCTTGTATCAAGTATTTTGTGGTTCTCAAAGATCAGTTGCTGAATTTTTGGTTAACAAAATTAAGAAAAGTTTGGTTTGGAACAAGGAGTCTAAAGTAAACAGCTTGAATTCGCCTAGAATTTATTTCGGTGTATGTTATTTCTTACACTCGATACCTTTGTGACACAGAATTTAGCAAGTATATTAATTCTACCCTTAAATATATAACATCAAAAGATCAACTTGTCTTCATATAGCTGAGCTGATAACAAATTTCTAAAAAGAAGGAAGAAACAAAAACCTAAAAACTGTGAGTTAATAAAATTAACACATTACAGTTCAGATAGAAGATTTATCACTTTGGAAATAAGTTTTTAACATTTCCCAGTATTGTTCAAGTGTAAATTGGCCCAGTTCGTTAATGTCAAATATTAAACTTTCCTTCACAACATGAAATGTTACCACTATTTATAAATCTCGATGGAAACGCTTCTATATTTCTTATGATATCTTGAAAAATAAATTGGTTTATTATTGCAGATGCACATAAAAAATATGTTAATTTTTGGGATGATGTCTATGGATTTTCCATGAGATGTATGAAAAATGAAGTTCTGCAGGAAGCATTTGTGGATACAGTTCCAAAAGAAAAAATTATCACTGAACCTCAAGTATTGGTAGAATTTGATTTGGAGAAATGTGACCAATACGCTTGCAATTTTACCTCAAAGTTTGAACTGGAAATATGTGAGGACGGTATTTTGACTGCCTTAGTTGGCTATTTTGATATATTCTTTGATTTACCAAATCCAGTTATGTTCTCTACCAGTCCAACTGCTACTAGAACTCATTGGCAGCAGACGATTTTTTATTTGAAAGATGTGATAAAAGTGAATAAAGGTAAGACTTCAAAATTAAATTATGACAAGATAGAAATTAATTTTTTGTTTGTTTTCAGGTGAAATTATTAAAGGCACTTTATCATGCTCCAAAGCAAGAAGTAACATCAGGGGACTCAAAATTGTTATAACTTTAGGAAAAAACAGACATGAATATCATATGTCTTAAATAAAAATGCTCAAATGTTTAAAATTGTGTATTTCTTGCATCAGCTAAATTTGATGATTCAATTTGAATTTTTGCTTTGAAAATTGATAATGTGGTGTAAACATGAATTTTATTCCTTTATTTAATAATGGTACAGTTCACTGAATGAAAGAAGTAGCCAATTTAACAAAGAAAACCCAATATAAATTTGTACTTTTTCCAAATTTTTGTATAGTCTTAGATCAAAAAAATAGTGCAAAGCACTCATGTGAAGTCGAAAGCTTTTGTGTGCTTTTTCCTTGAAATTTAAAATCACTGTATCTTCACATGATGAATAAAAAAACAGTGCTCTTTGTTCTGTCATCCAAAAGTCAAATAAAAGTAATTTTTTGGAATTTTAGAACTGTTCTCCTGAAGAAACGAAAAAAACTTATGAAAATGAAAAATACATGGTTAAAGGGCTACATCCTTCTCCCTTCAATCTATATTTTACATATTGGCAAGAAAGAAATCTATCATATGTGGAAAAAATATATACTTTTCATTCAGACATTTTTCCTCCAGTCATCCACCTGGATGGCCAATGCTCACAAAATTTGACATGAATCTTTGCTTTGTAATTATAGGCCTAAAAACCAAATTTGAATAAGTGCAGAACCATTGAAGGGGAATTTAACCGAAATATTTAGACCAAATTGTTTGTGAAAGTTACAAATCTCTAGTTCTTTTCTTTGGAAAGTCGGAGTTTTACGGACAGGGTAGCCAAACAGAAATACTTTTGACCTCAGATTCTTTTTTACCGAGTCCAACCTAGTTGTTTGAGACCACTTTCGGCTTAAAATTAGAAAATTATGCACCTGAACACCAAATACAGACAGGCAAAACGATAGCACGCTATTCCTTACAACAAGCGCGCAAATATAGTGGACTGCATACTTTCTGCTTGTTCTAGGAAACAATGTGCTATCGTTTTTGTCTAATGTCTCTAATTTTCTAATTTTGAGCTGAAAGTTATCAAAAACGACTCACTTAGATTTACTGATGAATCCAAGGTCAAAACCATTTCTATCCAGCTGGTTCGTCCATAAACACTAACATTTGAACGGAAACAGTTAGAGACTTATTCATCTGGAAAGTATATGACGTTTTGTCCAATAAATAACGATGCAGATTATAACCATGTGTTTTTCAATTTCATGAGATTTTCCGTTTCTTCAGGAGAATTAGAAAAAATTACGTTTGCATGACTTTCAAATAACAAAACACAGAATTCTGTGTTTTTTATTCATCATATTGATTTTATTTATTATATTTATTAAGAATAAAACTATAAATCAACTATTCAAGTTGCTGCTGTAGATGATATTTTCAACAGGTTATCAAACTTCAGAAGTTATCACCATCTTTTTCTTCTTATTTTTTTTTACTATTATCCTGATACTCCTTTGAAGGTAAGTTCATTAAATTTAACTACACTGTAGAAAAACTGCAGCCTTTTTGCCTAATTCAGTAATAATTTAATTCAAGTAAAAGTTATCCTTATTTATAGAATGGATTTGATGTACGTCACTCACTAATTTTAATAACATTTCACTTTTGATTAAATTATGTTTTATTTTAAGTACTAGTTTGCACTAATTTTAGACTACTAAAGTAAAAAGATAATTTAAAGACTTGTTTTGTAAGCCATTCAAGTTCACTTTCGAAGGTGTCCACTATATTACCAAAAGATGACTCGGTACAGGCTATATATGAGCTGAATAATCAAACTTTTTACAATCATTACTTATGAGTTTACTTATCCGCCTGAAGGCCCCAATTATTCCAGATAGCTTTTTTATTATAGCATTTATGTGTTCATTCATGACATTATCTGAAAGATATATGAAGATCTAAGTACTTAATGGTGTTAGTTAATTCTAATGTATTTTTTATCTACATACAAATTAGGTAGTCCGAATGACCCGTTTTTTAGTTTTAAAATGCTAGAAAGTGTAGCTTCTTCAAGAAATAATTCATAGAATCCACATTTCCAATGGACTGTTGAACAAACATACAAAAGTTTTCTGACTACATCAGTACTTCTCACCATTTTTTACTAAGAAAAATGATATAATTTTGTATGCATAAGTTAACTTTACAGTGAACAACCAAATTGAGTAATTTTTGAATTCATTATCACGTTTCTTCCAATTCAACCATAAGCATACTTTCTACTGTACAAAAATAAGAGTTGGATTTTCATTTCTATATTGGGTATATACAATCCATGAATTACTACATTTAAAAGATTTAGTTGCTTATGTTGAAGGACAACTAGATATGTGTATGTAGTACTAGATTTCTGGACCTTATAATGAAAACAATAAATAAAAATAAAATCACTAGCTCAAAATACTCTAGTATTTTCCACAAAAAAACTAGAGAAAATATGATAAATAAGAAAAGTTCTTCATAAGATTCACTTAAAAGTATGGTATAATCGTATATACACAACTTAAGATGAAATGGACTTCAAATCTAAAATTCATTGTTACTCCTAACCCTAAAGACTTGAGTTAGAGGGTCGAAGATCGTTCTTTGTGTGGTATAAAACGGGATCCGTCTGTTATTGAAGTCTGGCTGGACATCTGCTCTAAGAATTACAACGCCTGAAAATCAATATTTTTAATTATTGAACAAAATCTATTGATTGTATTCTTACCTGAAGGATTAACCTTGACTTTGATCTTGGTCTGTGGCGAAAGAATTCCGTAGTTTACATCCTCGTAGAGATCCTGACAAAATGAAAAAATAAATTGTATAAATGAAGTGAAAATAATTTGAAGGAAACATACTGACTGAATAAAAAAATGTAGGTAGAGACCAAAATAAATATTTTCAGAATTATTGAAATTTGAATTAAATACGAAAAAAATGTTAATGATATTTATTATAATTCAAACCACATCAATAGGGCTTCTTTCACTCAGTTTAATTCTGAAAAGTTGAGACCATTACAAAAAATCTTGGATGTTGAATGAGATACACGATTTCACGAAAGTATCGGAAACTGATCATTAAAAATACTCGCCTAAATTGATAGCCGAAAATTTTTTTGTCGCTAAGTTGGCACACCGTCCATTATACTCGTGCAGAGTTTCATCAGCATTTGTCATTTAGTTTCTTTCGTTTGAAAGTTAGCTTGTTTACGGCCGGCCGGACAGAATTTCTTTTGATCTCGGATTCTTTATTAGTGAGTCCCACCTAGTCATTTAAGACCATTTTAGACACAAAATTCGAAAATTACAGCATTTGGGCGAAACGATAGCACACTGTTCCTTTGGAACTAGCGCGCAAAAAAATCAATTCATACTTGATTGAAAAGTGTCACACGTATTCTAGAAAGTACGACATTCTTATACAATTGATGAATTATATGTTTATATTTTTATTTGAAGTTAAAGAAACGTGTGTTTTGTTCAAAATTTTGCGTCACTGTTAAATATTACCGAGTTCAATCATATATGTTTGTTGGAAATAAAAATATTACACAATAGTTTTATTCTACGGACTATAATTAGAGAGTCGAGTATTTGGTGAAATCACTATCAATAAAAAAAAAAATATCCAAATGACATTTTCTTTGGACAAACAATATCTGCCGCTACTTTAATTCATTTGGATATAAATGCTAATTATATTCGGAAGATATGATACGGGTATATTAAGGTTTTTCTATGTTAGTAACGATAGAAGTAATCAGGAATGGAGATCATTGCTTGAATTAGCTTGGTGCATTAGATCTGTCACCGAAAAGAGTGATGTACTGGGTGTACTTAGCCCCCCTCCAAGTCCACCCAAAATTTAGACAGATTTGCAAATATGAAAAAAACAGAATCTAGATTTAATATTATGAATAAGACAAAAATCAATTGATCGATTTGTTGTGCTTTCTGAAGCAAGTTGTTCTTTGTACCATTAGTTTTTAGGTGAATTATTTTTGTCACAGTGTTTTTTTTTTCGTTTTTATGATTCATATATTTATTATCTTACGTAGGAAGATAATATGTTTATTATGTTATCTTACGTAGGAAGATTTTTTTATTTTTTGTCATTGTCAGAAAGTAGATTCCAATATAGCTGGCAGCTTCGAAGCACTATCCTACCTCTACTGGCTCTGCCGTGTCAGTGCCTAAGTTGTTTGGGGCGCAACGCATGCGCCGAAGAGGCTTCTTATTTCCACCGTCCAGTCGCCGCTCCAGGTCTGAACTCTTCAGTCGATCCGGTTTCAAGCCCGGCATTAGCGGATCGCTCGAGACCCCCAAATCTCTTAGCGCAACTACCCGAAATCAAGAACTACGACCTTGAACGGATCAAATACTCTTCTAGCCTGGCATGCAGCCTTTCAACCACTAGCCCATGAGTCCACCATTTGGGTGGCCAGGAGTATGAATAATCCTGTGGGCATCATTGGTAGCCTTGTTTCCAAAAGGAGTCTACAAGGCTATCGGTCGCCAAGAGGAGTTCTAATCGATGCTAAAAACCACGAACTCGAGCATTCTAACGCGTCACCGTAATCCCTCCCCTTGAAGCAAGCACAAATCTATTACTGACGTATTCGGCCTTATGGACAGAGAACCTGCAATCGGATAGAACTACGTCAGTTATATGGGTGAGCGCCTTGTGTTGTAACACCCATCCCGGTTGGTATCATACGTATTGGTTTCTTTCTTTCGTTCCCGTTTTTATTCTTGGTAATCAAGGGTTCATTTCGAACATATGGAAATAGGGAACCAAACTCTCCATTATCTTCAAGCGATGAGAAACAAAAAAATAATAAACTGTAGAGAGAGGTAGCGAGCCGAAACATATTGAAGATAAGGAAAGAGAACAATTATATTGTGGTGACTTACACGGGGTACGTCCAGAGTTCTACTCCGCTCTGCTGCAGCTTTCCAGCGTAGCATATAGAGGACGCTACCGCTTTCTGAATGCCGAACTCACCGTTCTCACACGGCTTAAGTAGACCAGAGTACAAGCGTTCCGACGTGGAACAAGGTCACTGGCGTCATAGGTAGACTTGCACACCACGCCTGTCTGATGAGTTCAGGTGCCCAAGTTCGGAACGAAACGCCGCCTCCGAATTAAGAGGTAGAAGCTCCCTCATAAGAACATATTCACTTAAGAGCTTCAATATTAGTCTACCCAAATGATCTGTGTTATGAATCCTGAAAAAAATGTAGTCTCGGCAGACTTACATTGTTTGTTGAAAAGATACTTGGGGTTTTTGTCAAATTCATCAAATGTCCGAGAATCCGTTCAGTAACAAAAAATTTCTTAGGTGGCCGTGACAAAAAAAACCCCAAAGTGGCTTTGCTCTGTTGCCCTCTAGTAGTTCCGTCCCTGATGACAATTCCAAATCATTGGGGATCTAGACATTTCCAATCCAACTTTACGAGTTCCATGAGACAATTTAATATATTCCACGTTTTCCACAAAGGCCAAATTTTTTTTTAATAGCTGAAATCTTAGATAACTAATTTTTTCAACAGTTTGCTTTTGTTAATATGATTATCAGGAGATTTCGCATAATGAGTGTAGTCTTTAAACCTAATTTCTGGATTTCAACTCGGTGGAGCTTAATTTTTCAGTTATTACGAGGGACGTTCAATGTATTCTTGGCATATGCATGAAAGAAAACTCAAAATATGTTGGAAAAAATTCAATTTTTCAACGTAGTCCCCTAGAACTTTAATACATTTGTTAGATCGAGAAATAAGCTTTTCTAAACTTTGTAAAAAATATTCTTCCAGTTACTCCTCAAAATAGGTATTAATTGCTACCTTCAGTTCTTCATCGTCGGAAAATCGCTTTCCACGAAGATATTTTTTCACATTTAGGAATAGGCAGTAGTCACTGGTGGCCAAGTCTAGACTGTACGGAGGATGAGTATTTCTTCGAAGCCACATTCACACACAGCAGCCTTCGCCACAAGGGACTTGTGAACCGGTGCGTTATCGTGAACCAGCAACAACCCCGCTGTAAGTTTTCCTCACCTTTTTCCTTTAACTGCTTCTCTTAAATTACACAAAGTGTTTGCGTATGATGCTGCTGTGATGCTTTCACCCTTTTTAGTGTATTCTATCAATAAAATATCCTTAGAACCCTAAAAGGCCGTAGCCATTATTTTAGCAGCGGATGGGGTGACTTTAAGCTTCTTTGGGGGCTGTGCATCCTTTTCAATTCACTGCATGGACTCTTGTTTACTCTCAGGGTCATAGTGATGAACCCACATCTCATTCCCAGTAACCAGCTTGTTGAAAATAGTCGATGAGTCTTCTCCACAGAGCTCTAAAACCTCTTTACAGCACTCGACTCGCATTTGCTTCTGAGTTACGGTGAGCATATTGCACTGTCCTTTGAGAGGTTAAGATAGTCATCAAGAATGACATGTATAGTACCTATGGGTAGGTTTGTATCCCTGCTAACATCTTGATTTTTATTCTGGCATCTTCAAGTACCAACTTTTCCACATTTTCTTCAGTGGTGCCGCTAACGAGCCCGCCCGAGCGAGCATCGTCTTCAATGCTTTTTCTGCCTCTTTTGAATTCACTTGATCATTTTTGAACGGTGGATAACGACGAAGCACAGTCTTGGCAAACAGCAGCCATCTCTTCATGAATGGTTTTTTGACTTTTTTCCTGCTTAGTAAGGAACTTTATAATAGCGCGATGCTTGATTTTCCTCATCATTGTGGCGTTAGTCATTCTGGTCGTCTTTAATTGAGGATACCTAGAAAACTAATGTTCGTAAATTAGTGAAAAATAGGGTCATAGTAAATGAGATAATTAGATTACCCACATTATTAGCGAATAACCCCGATACCTAGAATACATTGAACACCCCTTGTAAGTAAATTTATTTCTGATGGGCATATTCCTGGATCCCTTGTGTGGATTTTAACCATTGACGAACATCTTGCAAATTCCAAGTCTCCAAGATTGAAAGTTATAAGCTCATAAAAGGTCAGGCGGATTCATGAACTTTTTATATGCACGTAGGACTATTCTAATCGTCTAAGAATACTTTCAATCAAGATTCCCAAAATACAGGACATTTAAGCGAAATTAACGCACCCTATTATGTTTAATGGGAAAATGATGAAATGCTATGATTTGGATGTTTTAAGAATTTTACAATTTGATGTATGTGCAGGAAAACTGATATCGAAAAATACTGGAAATGTTGATTTTTGAATATTGCGAAGTGAAGGGATTTTGTAATCGGAAATAGCCAAGAAAATGAAAAGCCATGAATGTGTAAAGAATAAGTGTATTGATATTCCGTTCATGAAACAAAAAAACTTGAAATCGATCATATTAATGACAGCGAACCATTGAACGCTGACATCGAGCTATCTAGTTGAGACGAGTTAAAAAACGTGCTGTTAGAGAGTGTTAGACAAATTGCCGCTTTGTGAAAAGCTCACATGGTTGACATTTTTAAAGACCGTAATCATAACGTTGCTCCAAGACTTTCTCATGCCGTTCATTATATCGTGGAAATATCTTAAATCATCATTTCTCGGCCTGATTTTACTTTTTAAGTAGATATCAAATGTGTAGGAGATATCAAGATTCTAAAAAAATTAACAGTTTTAATAGCAAATGAAATGGATCATGAATGCACTTTTAAGAATCGATATTTGAAACTTTTGAAATTTTCGTACAAATTTTTCTCATATTACTTCGAAGAAGATTTTTTCGAATATTTTAAATATTAAGCAGAATAATTTTGTGAAACCTCTAGAAATTTAGATTTAAAAATTGAATTAAATAAAAATGTCTTAAAAAAACTGTTTGTTTTGAATAGATACATAAAACATTGCACAGCACAAAAAAAATAAAAGAATTTAAAGAAAACATAGAATATTGACCGAAATTACTTAGCAAACTTTAGCTGATATAGCTGTTTCAAATGGACCTTATGAATAACAAATTCTATTCCCAAGGGCCAATTGTATTTTGCTTGCACAATCGATCAAACAATTTCAGATTTATGCTCGTTTTCAAGGGGTTATTTTACAATAAAAAATTCTTTTGCTGTTTTTTTTTTTGGTCCATTCAGTTGTGAGTTACAGGGTGTCAAAATTGGAAGTCAACAAAGAGAAAATTCGGTACATTTAACAGTATTTCTTCGATAAAGACGATAATGCCAGGCTGCAGAAATTGTGAATGGTGTTTGTGACCTGGATACTGTAACAGCTAATTACGTGTAATTTTGATTTCTTCGATTCGATTCAGGTATTTTTGAAGTTAAAGATGAACCTCGCACAGGCAGGCCTGTTGTCGAAAATGTCGATAAAATCATAGAAATAATCTAAAACAAATTGTAGAAATTACTACGTTTTACTACCAAAAAATATATATTACACATTTTCTTGTCACTCGAGTTTGGGGAAATGAACTATCCCATCATCAGACAACTGAAGACCTAACAGTGGTACAGTGGTATTTAAACAAAAGTGATAAATATTTTGAATATTTCAACAGATTCTCGGTAACACCTAATAGTGGTACAGAGGTTTACAATCGGAATGTGATAAAAAACCGGGTTAAAAAAAAGGGGCCTTCTAACAGACATCGGAATGTCGGCAATCGACAAAGAAGGTTGTTAAACAGATGGTACCCATTTAAATATCTCAAATAATTTTTGGGGTTACATAGCTCCGTACAGTCATTTATTATTTTTACATTATTTAGTTGTATATCTCAAATATTTGGATTTACAAAGCTCCATACAGTGATTCATTATTTTTTACATTATTTTTATTGTGAACGAATTTGAAAATTTCAATAATCAAGTTTCTTTTCTTTTGAATCTACATGTAAAATTTTTCTTAAGATTTTCTTTTGTCCAAAGGAATTACTGTTTTCTAAAGAATGAGTGGCAAAAGTTGAATTGTTGTTTACTTTTCATTAAATTCATTTTGTGTTCGTTGAAAAAGGTTTTAAAAAGATGTTACTTTTTAAATATCTCAAATATTTTAGATTTACATAGCTCCGTACAGTCATTCATTATTTTTACATTATTGTTATTGTGAACTAATTTGAAAATTTCAACAGATTCTAGATAATCGAGTTTCTTCCCTTTTGATTCTACATGTAAAACTTTAAGATTATCTATTGTGGGAAAGGAATGACCGTTTTCTAGACAATGAGTGGCAAAAGTAGAATTTTGTTTATTTTTCCTGAAACTCATTTTATGTTCGTTGAACCTCGTCTTGAAGGAACGTCCTGTTTGTCCTATGTATTTATTACTGCACGTAGAACAAGATAACTCATAAACTCCTCATTTGTGTATGTTTGGACGAGGGTCCTTTGCGTTCAATAATACCGATGATAATTTGTTTTGCGTTTTGAAGGCAATATTGACATCTGATTTTGAAAAACTATTGGCCACTTTTTGACTTATGCTACCAAAGTACGACAGAGAAATGAATTTTTTATTTTCTTCGGTTTTTATGATGGTATAAATTTGGCTCATAGCTATTTTAGATAGTTTCTGTCGAATTAGATTATCTATTATATTGGGGTTGAAACCGTTGTTCGCGGCTATTGATTTTATAGTTTGAACTTCAGCTTCGCAGTCATTTTTTTAGAAGGGCAATGTGAAGGCTCTATGGATCATCGATTGATACGCTGACATTTTTTGTGAATATGGGTGATTGGAAACAATAGGAATACATATATCAGTATATTTCAGTATATATATATATATATATATATATATATATATATATATATATATATATATATATATATATATATATATATATGTATAGTATATCAGTGGATGTGGGTTTTCTGAACACGTTGAAGTCTATTTTTATATTTGAGTGTGATATCGAGAGGTCTAAAAATATAATACTGTTCTTCGATTCTTTTTCTAATTTGAATTTAATTTCTGGGTGAATATTATTCAAGAAATTCAAAAATTGACTCAGTTGTCTGGATGTTCCGGAGATACACGTAAGAATATCGTCTACGTATCTGTACCAGAAATGAACATTTACAGGTAGTTTCGAATTGAAGATTTTATTTTCTATTTCTAACATGAATATGTCTACAAGGAGTGGACTCAGAGTTGAGCCCATAGCTAGGCCGTTTAATTGTTCGTATATTTTATTATTAAATTGAAAATAGTTTTTGTGCAGGCATTGTTCTAAAAGGGTAATGAAATCACCGTGTATCACGGGATTTACATGTGATTTTTCAAGAATTTCTGAAGCTAAATGAATGCTATCATTTCTCGGTATATTTGGAAACATATTATCCACATCGAGGCATACTAGGTGGGAATTATTTGGTAAAGAAAATTTTTTTAATTTTGTTGTTAATTCTATGGAATTTTTTATTGTGTATTTCGGAGTGAAATAACTAAGCCTTTTGAACATTTCATTTAATTTTTTCTCTATTTTATATGTAGGGCTGCTAATAAAGGAAACGACTGGGCGAATTGTTGCATCTTCTTTGTGAGTTTTTATTAGACCGTAGAGTTTTGGTGGGCTAGGATTCATATTTATGAGAAGATAATTTGATTTAAATAAGGAGATGTCTGACAAAGTTTTTCTCAATGAGAAGAATTTGTTTTAATTATGATCAACTACCAAATAGTAACGGCTGAAACAATTCAGTATCTGAAATAATCTAAGTTAACCGGCATTTTAGTAGCCGTAGCCTCGCCCAGGAGCTGAAGATCGACCATGAAACAGTTTTAAACCATTTGCGCAAAGCTCAATTCAAAAAGAAACTCGATGTTTGGCCTCACCAAAAATCATGATTATACGAATTTCTATCGGCGAAGCTTTGGCCAAATGGAATGAAATCGACTCATTTCTTGTTCCTGAATTCTCGAAATGAAGACATCAATTGGCCGCCGAAATCGTGCGATTTAACACCATTAGAATTTTTCCTTTGGGGTCACGTGAAAGATGGTATATGCCAATGATCCACAATCGATTTAAGACCTTGAAAATTAAATTCGTAAAGTTATCGATGACATACAGCTGCAAATGTGCGAATTGGTAATTGGATCAGTCAAATGTCCGATATCGTTTTCCATTGTTAATGGAATACATTGTTCTTTACAATGCAATAAACATCAAAAACTCTTAAGATATACTTTTTTTTTATATCAAAATGAAAACTCTTATTGGAGAACCCTTTATGTCACAGAGTTATAGATGTGATAATATACTCCTAAATATAAACAACTATATGTATTATGTTGCTGATCATATTTCTAACATTCAGAATCGAACACAATAACCATAAGGAATAAAATTACGTATATATGTTGTATATACTGTCATACAAAAAAAATAAATGTTTTTCTACACAAATATTAATGTTATATTAATATAGTATACATTTTCAGCATTAATAGTGACAGTTTTTCAGATAGCGGATGTTTTCAATTCTGAATTAGACCTTTCATCAAGTAGACTCAAATTCATGATTTATAACAGAGTGTCCCAGAAGTCGACGTCAAGCCGGAATCAGGTAACGGGTTAATAGTCATCAGAAAAATATAAAAGAAAATCCAAGTCCTGTATTTTTCAAATTATATTGCCCTGTGATGATTTTTGAACTACTGTTGCTACAAAAACGCGATGAAAAAATTCAATGAATGAATGGCTGTGTGTAGAAACAGCCCAGGCAGACATTTGGCAGATATTGTGTTCCATCAATAACCTCAGAGACTGTACTTCGGTTTACAATAAAAATAACTTTGCCTTTTGCAAAATACTGCGTCTTTCTCTTAATTTAAAATGAAACCTCTCAAATCTACTGTTAATCCACTACAAATAAATTTGAGCAGACGAGATAAAACCGTAGTCAGAAGACTCCGAATTGGTCAAACCAGGTTGACCCATAGCTACCTGATCACTTCAGAGAATCAGCCTAGTTGCGGATACTGCCGCATTTCCCACCTAACTGTTAAATACCTGTTATTATGAAGAACATCACCGCCGACATAGATTAAAATAACGACTCCAGTATATCCTCAGCTCAGGAGACCAAATTGGAATTGTACTCAATTTCCTCAAGGAATATCAACTATACAATCGGATACAATCTTTTTTCTAATTGTTGAATAGTTTCTGATAATTATAATCAATACTGTACCTCTTGTCAATGACCAAGAAGTCGAGACACGTTAAAATCCACTTTACACAAAACAGTGTTGCTAATTTTAAGTTTTCAGCCCCCAAAAATGATATCCTTTATAACCTTCAAACACGCTATAGATAAAAATTCACTTACCTCTACTTGGTATCCTGTGGGAGACGTAAGACCCAATTCCTTGAGCGTAACTGCGACATCAGAAGGGGTGCCATCTGTCCTCTTATTTACAAATGCTATGGCATAAGAGAAGTAGTTCTGGTAAAGAGGAGATATCGGTCTGGACCAGATTTCTATGCCTTTGTGCTGCGAAAATGTTTTTTATTATTTAATTTCATTCATACATATTATAGAGTTAATTACACCATTTTAAATCTTTGTAAAAAAGCTGGGAGTGACTGATACGGTACGTAAGCAAACATATTGAATGTGCTCGTAGATTGAAAGAAATTTGCTCAAATATTCCCAAAATTTTTTAGATCTTATTTCGCATAGTTTTTGTACAATTCAACATCTCAAGTTCTTACCTTGTAAATTCTCCTTCCTTGGATGCCGAGAGGGTCTTGATCGACTGCTATAATTTTTTTATTCTGCAAGATAGCCTTGTACTCCGGCCTTATGGTTCTGAGATCAACAGACATAAGTAATGGAGCTGCCAAAATTGCCCATATGGCCATCTGAGTCTTGCTCTGCTCGTAGCTTAATCCAAAGTTGCCAACAATCAACTGAAAAAAAGTGTATTTCAATAATTTTTTCAATATAATACAAATATTTCAAAAAACTTTTACAATGATGATAGTTGCACACAATAGTTAATATCAGAGGTACGAATGACATAATACTATTAACAATGTTAACGTTTTATCTTTGATGATTTTCTGCAAAAACAAAATTTTATTTCTCAATTTTTTGCATAGAAACAAACCGGTTTATTAGAACTGACTAGTAGAGATATTTTTAGATATTCTGCCACCCGTAGTACTAAGCAGTACCAACTGGTTACCCGAGGCGTACCACAGAGCTTCCAAATGGGCAGGTCAGATAACTATTTCTGCAAGCTGGTTTTGCGAAACAAAATTTTGTCTCCTTCAAATATTTATTTATTAATTTCAATTGACAATTTATATTTGTTCGTTCATTTATTCCATTTGACATTGTAGAAGACTGACAGATTAAATCTGTTTTGATATTCAAATTTTGTTATATTCCTTCTATCAGGTAACAGCCTTTTTCTATTTTATTATAATAACTGTAGTGTTTTTGGATTTTCACCCTAAAGAAAAAACTTTACGTGAATATGCAGTATACAATGTCATATAAAGAAAAATTAATGTTTTTATAGACAAATAGTAATGTTATATAAATTTAATATATATTTTCAATATACAGAGTGTATATGAATAGTTGCGAAAAAATTTGAGGCTGATTCCTTGTCAAAAAATAGGGTGAGTCTTTCATATAAACTTTATTTTTTTGAACCCCCCCTACTCAGTTACAGCTCCCTAAAGATGGCGCCCGAAAAACAGTTTTAAATTTTTTCCTTGAAAACCAAAAAACTGAAAAGCATAAATTGAGCGGACATTTCATGCGGGCAAGAAGGCACTCAAAAAAATTTTTGGTGGTGTTCCTCTATGATTGAAATGGGGTAGAAAAAGCCACCCCTAAACCTTCTTTCACAAGAAAATTTTTTTCATATTCCTATTTTACGATAAAAAATTAATTTTGAATAGCTTGATTATTTTTTAACAAATGAGGACTCCTGTAATTTCTTGTTTAAATTCAAGGTTTTTGAGAAAAAACATTATATCCGAATTAGAATTTATCTAGTAAGCGGATGTCATTTTGTTATGACAACTGGCTAGTTTTAATTAACTTTGATTCAGTTACAATTGTTGTCAGTTTTTTGGTTTTTAAGAAGATTATTAAAAACTGTTTTTCGGGCGCCATCTTTAGGGAGCTGTAATTAAGTAGGGGGGGGGCTCAAAAAATAAAGTTTATATGAAAGACTCACCCTATGTTTTGACAAGGAATCACTCCCCAAATTTTGTCGTAACTATTCATATACACTCTGTCTATATATTTAAATTTCTTATTTAGAACTTTCATCTTGTAGACTGAAATTCATAATTCATATAATTATTCAAACATGAGCGTAAACTCATTTCAATAAAAATTAGCAGCAAAATATGCGCTCATAAGTTACCCCAATTTACCAGAAGTTCATTAACGTTGGTATATCATCCATTATGAGACATCTTCACCTGGAGCGAACAATTACTTGTTTTTGACCTGCCTTGTAAGGACAAAAAAGTGTTTTCATCTTATCTCTATTTGTTCAATCGAAATTCTTGAAAGTCAAGTGGCAGTGTTCACTGAATATATTTAGACAATCAAAACAGTCTTCCAGTTGGAAACAGAAAGAGCATGGTCCTCTTTGTATTTGGCCGATCTTCATGTCATCATTATAGCAGTGTATTTCATATTCAGCTGTCAAACCGACACTGTTTATATAAGTAGATTGAATCAATTATCCAATTACAAATCTTCTATTTAAAAGTGCTTTATGACTGAGCCATATACCACGGTGTTTGAATTTGGGCTTGTTTTCAAACAAGAGAGAAAGTGGCAAAAGTTAATTACACTAAACTGGAATTGCCCGAGTGAACGACTGCGTAAAAAACCAATTTGCTGTAGTAAAACTATGAAAGTATGGAATACATAACCATAAAACAAATAATTTTTCGTAACTCTAACAGGGAAAAAATGAAAAACACCTTATTTATCATTTTATTATTCACTGATTTTTATATCATAACATTATTAAATAGAACGTGCTTTAAGAATTATTGTGAAAGGCGATGAAAAGCGGACCCATTACGATAATCCAAAACTTCGGACAACGTATGGATGCTTCATCATCAAGTCGAATATTCATAGCGAGAAGATGTTGTGATTTGGTGGGATCAGCTTCGTGTGGTGTATTATGAGCTGCTACAAACGAAGGAAATAATCACAGAGGAGGTCTACCGACGACAATTGATGCGTTTGAATCGAGAATTGCGAGAAAAATGGTCGCAATACCAGACAGACACTGCAAAGTTATTTTGCAGTTATTTTTGCGACAACAAATTCTCAAATGGGAAGTCCTACCCCACCTGCTGTATATTCGAGACTTCCTTCCGATAACCATCTCTTCTGATCAGGCTAGATTGGCTCATCCAGAAAGACTCTAGTCTTGAGTTCATTCTGCCTGTTATCGTCTGCTTAGCAACGTCATGCGGTACTCCCAGGAATGGTTCCGGGCCTAACAGAGGCAGCGCGGCTAACAGAGCAAACGCCAGCCGATCTCTTCGTTACCCAAATAGTTTGAGTGGCTCGGTATCCAAACAAGAGTGATTCTGTTATACATACCGAGCCTGTTTAAAGCCGTGCGGCAGCTCCAGACTGTTTTCCATGTACAACAGCTGGATTCCAGAGCTTTTATTACTGACTGACTATCATTAAATGTTTTGATTTTTTCATGATGAATTTGCCGTTTTACCAGCAGATCTGCCGCGGTCTCAATGGAAAATAGTTCTGCCTGCTATATGGTTGCGTTTTGACCGAGACTCAATGAGAAGTTGATTCTCGGTTTGCTCCCATAGACTCCCGCTCCTGTTCCGTTCGTCGTTCGTTAGGCGTCTGTGAACAAGCCAAGGTTGGTCCTCAATAGAACCTCAGCATGCTGGATCCATTCATCCCAGCTGGGGAGGATTACATTGAAATGTCGTTCTTAGCTAGTGACTTTTGACACTAGATCCGAGGACATTGGCAGGGTGTTGTTCATTAAAAGCTCATTCAGCAGTCCTGAGCCCCCATCACTATTGCCTCTAGCCTGTCGATCGCCAGTTGATATAGTTTGTATGTGATCCGTTCCGCCTCCCTCTGCACTAGTAAGTGCAGGGGTGAAAGATTTGGTAGGATCTCCATGGCTGCCGTGGGTGGGGTGCAAAAGGCACCTGTAATTGCAGGGCAAGCCTGTCTCTGTAGTTGGGTGAGCTTATGTTGGACAATCGTTTGTTGGCCTTTTTTTCCACCATGCTACAGCGCCATACATTATCTGTGGTCTGATTAACATGTATAGCCAATACATCTGCCTGGGCTTTAAACCCCAGGTTTTACCTCAGATTCGCCTGCAGGTCCAAAATCCCATTCTGACTTTATGACACACTTCGTCTAGGTGTGCATTCCAGTTGAGAATCTTCGGCCTTTTCTCGCGATGGTATCCGTTAATTGCCAGAAAGAAGGGAAAACGTAGTACGATCTTCGCGAAATTTTGTATTTAACTCATCGTCGTAATATTAAATCTACATGCTGAATATAAAATCAATTGTTGGACTGTTGCTATTGTATTCTTAGTGCTCAAAGCAGCTTCGCTAACACAACTTTTGTCTTTTTCCAGGACTATTTTCAGGTATTTTGCCCCATAAGAGAATTGTATTGTTTCACCACGGATAGACGGTGGTTCTAGACCATCCAACTTCCGTTTCTTGGTGATTGGTACTATAACTACCTTTTGTGGGTTAAGAGACATATCTTCCTTTATACACCAGTTGTCAGTGTCCAATATCTCTTGAAGGACGGCCGATATCGTCGCCTCCGATTTACCTTTCACTGTGATTGCTAGGTCATCAACAAATGCTTGAACGGAGACTCTCCAGCGAAATGATCGCTAGCAGGTCATAAACGAGAAGGGTTCACAGTAGAGGTGAGAGAATACCCCCCTACGGACAGCCCTTCGCAGCCCGCCCCCCATGGCATTAGAGCTTGGCGTGCTGGGGGCGCTTGTCATGACTAGGACCCTAGTTTCATCCCGGTGGAATGGAGGATTGAGTCTTGGTGCCTAACGTAATGACCTGTGTGGTGGAAGATCTTCCGAATGGGGCCCTAGTTTTGCCATTATGGTGAAATGAGGGCTGAGCCGGTTGATTAACTCAGTGACAGGGAGTTTGTCGCAGCAAAGGGCTTCTCCCTTAAAACTAGCGTACTCTACCCTATTGCAGTAAATCTCCGGATTTTTTATTCAATGGCCGAGTGCGTTATGTAGCATACTGCGTTACCTCGGGAGGGTGGATGCCCACAGGTGATACTTGTATCACCTGGCCACTCGATTGGTGTTGGACTCAAGGGGTGGTGGTTAAAAGTCCGCATGCTGGACTAGGGAGGTATTTCATTTATCTGTTCGCAGACCCCCATGTTCGGGATATTCTCATGAAATGACTCAGAGTTTAGCGGGACTTGACACCGGCCTTGATCTGAACCCCGATCTATTGCGTAACGTTTCAGGGTTTGTGGATCTCGACGAAAGGGTCAGTCCGTTGGTGCTTGACGCTAGGAGCAATCGAAAGAGCTCACATGGGTTCGTGGGTCACGACGTACAGACCGTGTTGACGGTGCGCGTACCAGGATCAATTGAGTCATCAATCTTGGGATTATCTTATTTTATAGGGCTGCGTTCGGGTACTTGGATAAGAAGCCCTTCTGGCAAGTGAGTTGCGTCCCAAACAACTCGGGTACTGACCCTGCAGAGCCAGTAGAGGCCAGATAGTGCTTCGCTGCTGCCAGTCAGACGGTTGTAGGCTTTCGAGCTGAAGCCCAAACTGGAAGCTGGTAGATTCATCTATTCGGAGGGGTTCTCGCTCCGCGCGATGATATGGCGTAATCCTTATCACACATTCTGCCTCTGGGAGCAGACTGTGGAGACTGCTGAGTAGTCACTTGGTGAAAGAGCCATTCTCATATGCCGATTCGAAAACCTTATAGCCCTTTGCAGCCTTGAACTCGATGCAACATGGTCTGGATAGCCAATAAATCGGCTTTTTATCGCGATTCATTAATTGTCAGAAAGATGGGAAAAAGCAGTACGATCTTCACGAAATTTTGTACTAACCTTATTGTCTTATATCTAAATGTTGAACAGACTGTTAGATTGTTACTATGGAATCTTCATCTTATTATTTGTTGAAGTAAAATCTTTTAATAAAAAAATATTCTTTTATTAATTCCATAGAGTTTTATTTAGTATTTTGGAATAAAAGTTGAATTAGAAGCATTGATAACACCGAAGCGTTTTTATAGGTATTGCTTTTTTCTTCCGAATCTCTTTTTCACATTTCTCTAATTCTTATATTGTCTAAGTTATTTTCCGAAAACAAAACTCTTTGAAATATTTACTGTGAATCATTTTTCCAGAATGCTTTCCAATGCTCTTTTCGAGAATGTTATCAAGCGCGCTACCCTACGTTTTTTATATTACAATAGCCAGATTTAACCCTTCCCCCAACTTATAAATCAGTGTACTAATAAACCTCAAATTAATTCCGAAATCAGACGCGTTACTGCAGTGGTATTCCTGTTACCCCCAATATAGGTATAAAAACGAAATTAACTTATTTTGGTCTCTTCTATCCACACCATATGAGACAACAATCACCTCAAAAGAAATCCTCGAGTTGTTTATAGTTGTGTAATTCTGTCAAGTGTGAAACCCGTTTGTTATGGAAGTGTAAAACGTTTCGATTCAGAGTGGAGTTTGTTTCACTTTCTTCAGATCGTTTAATAGTGGAAGTCGCTCTTAATATCAAATCAACATCCAGTTATGAAACTGCTTGATATTTCATTTCCGTTTGTTACAATTTCCATCAAACGGCTGAAAGATACAAGATGAATGCTTTGTTGTGAGGTACTCGTACATTCGAAAGACCGGTATCGAGTATTTGAATATATTCGATTCCGAATACTCATTACCACTATCTGATATTTGAAATGCAATCACTGAAACGAAGGGTTTACAATTTTTTTTAATAAATTTGTTAATAATGTGTTTGTCCACCACGATTATCTATACGCTCCCCAACACCTCTTAGCATTGATGCGATAAGATGGTCTATTTCTTCTTGAGGGATACTATCCCATGCTACCTGTAGTTCATGTCTCAGAGCCGCCAAAGTCTGTGGGGGCTGGGGTTACTTTCCAAGCCTTCTACTCATGATATCCCAAACATGCTCTATGGGCGAAAGATCGGGGGATCTGGACTGCCATGGCAAAAAATTCACATGGGTCACTTCAAAAAAGTTTAAACTAACTCTGGAAACATGAGGTCGAGCATTATCTTGAAGAAATATTGGATTCTTGAGCCGGTTAAGATAAGGGAGAACATATGGCTCCAATATTTCATGAAGGTAACGCAGCGCTGTAGTGTTACCTCGAATAAAGACTAAAGGTGACCTACTTGCATGTGCAATAGCACCCTATATCATAACGCCTACTGTCCGGTGTACATGACGCTCAATATCAAACTGACGTTCACGTCTTTCTCCCCGACGCCGTATAACCCTTCTTCGGTCATCATGTGCACCCAAAGAGAATCGAGATTCATCAGAAAAGACGACCTGATGTCATTCCACATTCCAATGTTAACGTTCTCTGCACCACTATAATCGTTGCCGGCGATGCTCAACCATCAGAGGTAACACAAGATGGGGCCGATAATGCTGCAGTCCAAAAGACCTTATCCGGCGGTAAACCGTTCGGACAGTTACAGGATGGCCTTGTTCTCCTAACCACTCATCAGCCAAAGATCGAGTTGTCGCAAATCGGTCTTTAATAGCCATAAGTCTTAGACGTCGATCTTGAACTTCATTTGTGCCCCTTCGACGTTCGGTGCCTACCCTTCTTCGATTTTGGGCATTATCAAACCAGGCTTGACAACATCTCAAAACAGTAGTTGGATTTCCGTTCGTCGGTTAGCGATTTTCGAAATGACAACCCCGCCTCCCGTAGACCAATAATTCGACCTCTTTCAAATTCACTTAGCTGGCGATAAATTCCGCGTACACGTGCTCTAGGCATTTTAACAACAACTAAACATCGACTTTGGATCTCTTCGAACAGCTGGTTTGTTGTAAAATTTAAAAAATTTGCAAAAAACGACTACATATTGAAGTACACCTTCATGATTTTTTTTCTCCAAATTTTAATCATTTACTCCTTGCTATAATATCTATGTTTTACCAAAAAAAATTTAAACAGCTCCTTCTTGATGTTGCAGTTTCTTTATCAGTTAGTATATTCATGAGTCTTGCGTTTTCCAGAAAGGCCTAATTTCCTTTTGTTCAATATTAGCTGAATTTTTAGATAACTAAATTTGCTTGTGTTGGTATGATTGCCAGGAGATTTCGGATAATGAGTGTAGACATTATTTTAAATCTAACTTCTCGATTTTAATGCAGTTGGAGCTTTATTTTTCAGTTGTAGAGTAAACAAATTTCTGACGGGCATACTTCTGTATCCCTTGGGTGGATTTTAACCATTAACGAACTTAAAATCCACCCTGCAAATTCCTTATAAAAGAACGGATGGATAGATCCAAATTTGGCCATGAATTTTTTATAGCCGGAATTGGAAGATATTGATGTGGACGACGTTTATTTTCAACAAGATGGCGCTACGTGCAACGAAACAATTGTAATTTTGCAAGAAAAATTTCCTGGCCGTGTTATTTCTCGAAGAGGTGATCACAATTAGTCACCGAGATCTTGTGATTTAACACCTATAGACTTTTTTCTTTGGGGTCACATGAAAGATGGTACATGCCAATGATCTATAATCGATTCAAGACCTTGAAAATTAAATTCGTGAAGTTATCGAGGACATACAGCCCCAAATGTGCGAATTGGTGATTGGATCAGCCAAACGGCCGATATCGTTTTCCATCGTTAATGGAATACCTTCTTCTTTACAATGCAATAAACATCGAAAACTTTTAAAATATCTTTTTTTTAATATTAAAATGAAAACTCTCATTGGAGAACTCTTCTTGTCACAGAATTATAGATGTGATAATATCCTCCTAAATATAAACTACTATATGTATTTCACGTGGTTGTTGCTGATCATATTTCTAACATTCAGAAACGAACACAATAACCATAAGGAACAAAATTACGTATATGTTCTATATATAGTCATACAAAAAAAAATAAATATTTTTCTACACAAATATTAATGTTATATTAATATAGTATACATTTTCAGCATTAATAGTGACAGTTTTTCAGATAGCGGATGTTTTCAATTCTGAATTAGACCTTTCATCAAGTAGACTCAAATTCATGATTTATAACAGAGTGTCCCAGAAGTCGACGTCAAGCCGGAATCAGGTAACGGGTTAATAGTCATCAGAAAAATATAACTTTCTTTTATTCAATAAAATACACACCCTGTGATGATTTTTGAACTCCTGTTGCTACAATTTTTTACTTTTTTCAAATTTTATTTTTCCTATGTTATTCCGAATTGTGCTTCTGTAATCTGTAATAGTCAATTCTAAGCTAATTGCTCCAGCTTGGAAAATAATATCACTTTTTGCCGCACCACGTATTCAAAATTAAAATTTCGCTCAACTTCAATTGACTGTACTGAAAAAAAATTGTACAACATCAGTTTGGCAAGTTACTTAAAAAGTTAGCACATTTAATTAGGATTCTAAAATGCTATAACACTAATTAAATTCTTTTTTATATTGGACAAAAAAAGGTTTTTCTCAAAGACATTCAGTTTCGTTTTATGACAAGATTCAATAAATCCACAAAAGAAGTCCAAACTACCCTCCTTCAGCCGCAATATATGCACGACATCTTCTTAAAAAATATCGGGATATCAAACGGGCGAATTTTCCGTTATTGACGAATTGCATTGCTTCCCTTATTCTCTCCCGAAGCTCAGCAAAATTTCAATTTGTTTTGAATGAATTTTTTCTTCACTGCTCCCCAGTAAAAAAAATTTAAAGGATTCAAATCAAGTGAAAGGGCTGGCCACGAGATTGTGCCAGATCGCAACCATATTGCTCCAACCAAATTTCTCTGAAAATACTGGCACGTCTTCAAGTAAATTTGGCATCTGATTTCGTAAAAAATCTAGATAAATTTCAGCATTTAAAACCTCTGGCAACTCAAAAGGTCCTATGACTCTTCCGTTCAAAATTCCAGTCCACATGTTCACTTTAACGATATTGAGATCTATCTTGTCACATTACATTCGGATTTTCTACGTGCCACTCGTGTAAATTGTGTAGGTTCATGTATCCTTTTTTTTAAATGTTGATTCTCCAACCACAAAACTTTTTCTGAGAATTTTGGGTCTTCCCGGTTCTTTTGTAGCATGGTTTTAATTGAATATCACAGGTTACAGAAGAACTATTCGGGATAACATAGGAAAAATAAAATTTGAAGAAAGCAAAAAAAAATTGTAGCAACAGGAGTTGAAAAATTATCACAAGGTGTGCATTTTCTCGAATAATAAAAAATGCAATAAAATTTGAAAAGTACACGACAATGACCCAGCCTGTTACCCGATTGCGGCTTGACGTCGACTTCTGGGATACCCTATATAATTAGTGAAATAAGAATGAAAACTCTGCATTTCTTTAGGACAATAGTCACAAAGTTGCAGAAAATGACGTTTATTCAACTTTGGTATAAAAACACAGTATTTTGTATTTTTATTCATCTTATTTTGCTCTTTTATGAATTAATCCTCTGAATTCAAATTTTCAGGGAAAATGGATTGTTAGACAAGTGTGCAAAAGCTCCTGACTTCACATCAGTGTTTTACAACATTTTTCCTAAGTAATCGACCAGCTAGATGAGTAAATAATTTTAAATTTGACCACGAATCATTTTTACGTTCAAAATGTAGGTTCAAGGAAATTACAGGCTGTTACAAGGATGTATTTAGAATCGACCAAATTAAAATTCAAACCGAAAAATGAAAGAATATTTTACTGGAGACTTTGGAACCCTTCAGTAATCTTCGCGAAGCCCCATTTATAGTGATATCTTATGAAGAGAAAGCTTTATACCTTTATACTTTTATTGTATATGCTTTTCCAATAGCAGAATCAATAATCGTATGAAATTTCCAAAGCTTAACGACTGGAAGTAGTAAAAAGTTAATTTCAACGAAAACGCATAAACATATTTTCACGATGACTAACCGAATGTTTATTACCAAGGTCTCTGTGAAAAAACGTCAATTTTGGAATCAATAAAAATGTAAACTATTCACTGAAATCCTCGTCAATGGTCATCGACAGAATTTCTCGAATAGCTACTTTTGAACTAACTGATAAATATTTAAATCTAACATTGCTCTTTATTTATTCTAGCATTCTTACACATAAACAACGAGGTTGTTGAGTTTTTATGAATTCGGGTAATATGATCTAATTAAAATGTATCTCCCTCTTTTTCTAGGCGTAATAATTATCCACTTATAAAACCCAATATCTAATAAGAACTTTCAAGGCATCACAGTTTTTCAAATATGCAACGTCATATTTCAGTTTCTTCATCAGGGATTTATGATATAGTGAGCAGTTACAACCTAATAAATATTCCTTTCAATTATTAAGGTCAATGAATATTTTTGGTTTATTATTTCCGAACATGTACGAGTATATAATAAATATTCGGAATGAAACCCCTCTGGAAGCAATAGGTTTTGTCATATAAGAAATTTTGAATATCATACAGATTTATTGTTAATCTTCTAAAAATTTTAATTAAAAAAAAATTGTATACAAAAACCTTTAGAATTAAATAAATGTCTTAGAGCACACTGTCTCAATTTAGTAGACATATAGAATTAAACACTTATCACACAGTACCAAAATGAATAAAAGAATTCAAAGAAATATAAATTATCGATTAGATCTACAATTTTGTTTCTTTTCTTGTTTTATTAAAACCAAATTCCTTTCCAAAAAAGCAAAACATAACCTCAAGACATTCTTCAAAAACAACTTCTCAAATAAAGTTTCTCCAAAAAAATTCCTAAAATTTTTTGAAGGGTGTAAAAATAAAACGTTGGGTCGGTTTTAATCTTTTACAGGCAAGAGCAGTGATGATGAATTAAATTCCAGTTGGTCGTTTGTGACCAACGTGTGCTAAAGAAATTTCTAAACTTTTTAAAAGTTCCATTCTTCTGCTTATATAACCTTCGTATAAGATCTTAGTTCTACTAAAATCTATGGAATGGTTATTCTTCATACAATGTTCAGAAAAACCAGTTGTTATTTTATTATGCAATATACTTTTTGTGTTCTTCTACCCTTATGTTTATAGATCATCCTGTTTGACTTATGTAAAATGCAAGGCATTCATTACAATAAAATTCGTGTATACCGCTTTTTTCACACGTTTCAGGACAGTCTTTGCCATTGACTAACAGCGAACCTCCTTTTTTCTTATTTGTACAAATAGTGTTGATATTATTTTGTTTCAGTCTATTGCTAATTTGTGGTATAAAGTATATGCTATGGAATTATTTTTCTTTGTCCTGAAGGGTAGGGTAAAGAGAAGCTAGAGCTTTTTTATGTCGTTTCTCAATAATTAATTTATCTATTACGTTAGTATTGTAACTAACCATTGTTCGACGCTAATGACTTCAAAACTTTAATTTCTTTGTTAAAGTTTTCTATTAAGAGAGGGATTGATAGTAATCTAAGTATAAAGGCGTTAAAAGGGGACAATTTAATTTTATGAGGTTGGGAATTGTTATTAAGTATCAATGTTTCTATGTAAGTGGATTTTCTAAATATGTGAAACTCAAGGGAATTAACATTTTCTCCAATAAAGAATTTTCTTTATCAAATTATCTTATAAAGAAAAGATTTTATTTTCAAAATGGTCGTAAAAAATTAGCTCAAAAGTGGTGATGAATATCATCCATCAAGGATGTAATATGTATGAGAAAAAAATGTCAACAATAAAAATTGTAAATAAAAGGAACGGTTTTTTACTTGGTAGAAGGATTATTACAAAATTGAAAATCAAAACAGATTTAATCTGTTGTCTTCTACAATTTTAATTTCAAAAAATTCTTTGAAGAAACTTTAAGAATTAAATTAATGTCTTTATAAGCACTGCTCATATTTAATAGACGTATAAAGTCAAAATTTATCATACAATGTCAAACGGAATATAGAAAAACCAACGAATATAAACTGTCAATTGAAATTAAAATATAAATAAGCAAACATTTTTTGTTTCGTTCCAGGCATGCGTAATGAACTCTTCAGACAAACTTACGAAGCCCTGTTTGTTACAAAATGTTGTTTTCCGATCCCATATGAATGAAAAATAACCCTTTCTCAAAAATATAAAACATAATTTCAAGAACTTCTCAAAAACTAATTTATTTGAAATATTCAATATATTTAAATAAATTACTTCAAAAAATCTCAAAACATGTAGCACATTCTCAAGAAATAATTAAAGTTACGATAAGATCAGTTTAATTCTTAAAGTTTCTTCAAAGAATTTTTTGAAATTAAAATTGTAGAAGACAACAGATTAAATCTGTTTTGATTTTCAATTTTTTAATAAAAATTGTTACTGCCTTTGAAATCGCCAATAGTAAGAAATAATGGTTTCGCAGATGTAAACATGATGCCCGTTATCAAACTTTGTCTTGAAGATCACCGCAGATTGCCAAGATTACGAAAAATAACAATTCACATTTATGTCTATATTTATATTGAGTAAGGCAAAAACCAATTTGACTTGATCTTTAAAGGAATATATGTCAATGGGACGCCCAATACGTGACGTCTCAGATACGGAGGTTTGAGATGGGTTCAGGTCGACGAAGCATTCAGAACAGTTAACTAATCTTTCTTAAATGTGAGGTAATCGATGAAGAAGAACGAATCAGTTTGTTCGGTGAAGCATCTGGTAATTGTGAAACGTGCTAACGATTAAAAATTCTTCCTCATTGTCTTCGGAATTTTTACAACGAGATGACCAAGAAACCTAGTTATATTACTTATGTGTTACATGAGCATTTTCAGTATAATGATTCATTTGCTATTTCAGATAGGGATTCTGAAATTTGGTAATAGAAGCATTTATGGTTGAGATCTCCAAGTTAAACTCTGAAGATCTATTTGGAACACTATATTAGACCTAAGGATTACTGATTGGGGTCTTCTTCTGCTTGATTTTTACATTATCTTTATAATTGAGCAGTTCAAGAAATCTTTAGTTCAATATGGAAAACAATGATAAGTGCATCCCTAGATGGATATACAGTTCCTGTTCACTTCATTAGACACTCATTCCAAAGAACGCTGTTTTTCGTTATTTGAGAGTGCATAAATAATAAATTGATATTGAGCCTTAAGGGTATTCAAATATTGATAGATTAGTGATGTTTACAGTTGCATAGCCAAATTTATTTGGTTGTGTTTTTGTAGTAAACTGAAAACAAGTTTTTACATTCAAGTATGGTATTTTACATTAGAGTGATTTCAGATTCAGTGTTCATATTTCTAAGAGTTTGTTATTCTAGTCGTTTTTACCAAAATTACACAAATTCTAATCGCAACTGATGAAGATTGAGAGGAATTCTTCGTTTAAAATATTTTTGAGTGGGGTTCATCTTTCAATTCAACTTTTTTCTCAGTAGTGAGCGTGTAGTCTGGGTGCTTATGTTTATCCCAGTAACTTTTTTTTATTATAGTCATTTTTTGCAACTAATGACCGAATGATGTCCTGGAATTCTTATTGCCCTTCGATCGTTTCATTAGAATGACTCAATTCTAGAAGAGATAGCCTCATAAAATTTCCTGAATTTATACCTGTACATAGGTTTGTGCCCTTAGATCCATTTCTTACTATTTGCGTTTTTCTAAGGATGTTCTCGCGTCAGCAATTATTTTATTAGTCAGTCTTGAAGTATCCGGAAAAAACAAAGCTCAATTGCAATTATTTAGTATATATTTTTAATTCTTGAATTAGAAAATTAGAACCAAATATTCATCTTATTTACTTATCCAACCTCAATTTAAATGTAAACACTTGACTAAACGTCGAGGTACACCCGAAACTAGATCACCTTCATAATTTTCGGTGATGGTAGTCAAGTGCTTTAGAACTGACTGAATTAAATCATCTTTATTTCGTGGCGCTGCTCGTTCAACTTCAATCTTCATTAGTCCCCATATTTATGATAGATTGGGCCGTTGCTTGGTAGAAATCAGTTGTAATTGTCATTATAAAATAAAACACTTGTTTACATTTTCTACTTTATACATATATACATAAAGTAGAAAATGTAAACAAGTGTTTTATTTTATAATGACAATCAGTCCCCATATGTTTTCAATGGGACTAAGATCTGGCGAAGCTGGTGATTCTTGTATCCAAGCTTGAGTATAGGCCGAAGTATGGTATATTGCATTATCCTGCTGAAAACGCCACCCCTCTGGATATAAAGCATGCGCCGTTTCAAGGTGAAAATCGTTTAGAATGGCACAATACTTTTCACTATTAATGGTACCATCAACTATACAGAGAGGCGTAGCACCACGCTGAGATATTGCTCCCCAAACCATTATTTTGGTGGAAAATTTGGAAATTTGAACGATAACAGGTTGTTTTGATAGGATTTTTAAGTGATTTTCATCAAATTGGAAACAACTTTCATCAGATATAAAGACATTATTAAAATTATCTTCTTAAAAACGTTGACAATATTCTATCCTTCGTTCCTTTTGTATAGGTGTCATTATAGGGTTTTTTTCGTTTCCTTGATGCTTTGTCTTTTCATTGACATACGGACGGTTTCTGGACATACTTTTATATTTCGTTAATTTCAAAATCTGCAAGCCAATTTTCGAAACCCCAGGCGCGGATTGTGTCATCCTAAGGTCAATAAAGCGTTTAAATTGTTTCCTTTAATCTTCCACGGTCTTCCTGAAACTGGTCTATGCCTCATATCTATGCCATTTATTATTCTCTTTATTGTCTCATTAGAGCACTTTTTCCAGTTCAGTCAATTGCACTAATTTTTTAATGTTGCGAAAACCTTTTCTATGCAAATATTCTACCTGTTTTCTTTTTCTAGTTGTGACATTATTTCATAAATTGTATGCCTCTTGAAAATCAACAATATTTGACAAATACTGTAGCTATGCAACTTTGGCCATAGCCGACTGTCTGCGCAACCTATTTTATACATTACTTTTGCCTTAGAATGTTAGAAAAAAGGAGTATATTAAATTAATAAATTCCAGATACTTTCTACGTACTCTATATAATGTGGATCTTCTAACACTGCCACTATGATTTCTTCCAATTCCATTATTTCAGGCTTTTCGTCGTTTAATATTACGATAATGTTTTGAGCTTTATCAGTAATCCCAATCCTTTCAAGCGGGTTCTTTAAATGATCAATTTTCTGTACTTTTTTGACTGAATATTCATTCCGAATTTCAAGTAGAGATGTTGATTGTTTCACAAGAAATTATTTTTCAGTGCTTAGGGTGAACAAATACCAACGAAACTTTCGAAGGACCATCCTTGGATTGACTTCGATAATTGTTGATAAAAAAATTGAACAAATTATTATATTTTGGACACACCCTTTCTGAATTAAATAAATTGAAGTACCACGGGATATATTGTCCAAAATTTGTGAAAAATCGAGCTATGCTTACTAGGTAGGTATCGCTAATTGCCAGGATATAAGCCGCAGACGTGCACGTTACGAATCTTGTTGGATTTATTATCAGTGAAGGCCCTGATGCCCAACGTTTGCATCGAATTTATATATGTACCTTTATTTATCCTGCATAGAAACACAACAAGTGTTTTTACCAAACACCATCTATGCTTGAATGAATAGTAGGGCTATCTTGCAAATATCGAATCTCATTTCGACTAGGAATTTTTACTTGTTCGTCCAATGCTTGAGATTTTTCGACAAAAAATTCACAAAATACAGGTGAGTGCAAATAATTACTGCGCTCTGCTAACTTCAAGACAGGAAAGTTCCCGATGCAATCCTGATAAAACAGACCTTTAATTCATGCAGTAATGAATTTTTTCTTTAATGGATAATTCCCACGAAGCGTTTCAAACAATTATTACGAAGTACTCAGTCAATACATCTCATTTTACTTTCATTTTCCAGCGTTGAAGAGAAGTGCAGAGGTAATAGTATTATAATACGACGTTTTGTGATATCAAACCAAGCGTGAAGTAATAAAAGAGAATTAAAAGGACACTTGGTGGCATTCCTTTGAAATGCAATTACGATGAATTTGTTTGGTAGAGATTACGAACCGATTCCCACATTATTCAATTACAGTTAGAAATTAGATATCTGAATGCTGATCAAAAAAAAATAACTTCTTCATTTATTCTGCTGAAATCAGTTTCCTTCTTCATTCAGTTCTAAAAATTATCAATTACACAGAAAAACATAACAAAAATCATTCACCCCAAATAATGTCCCATGACAAGAAAAATAAGCAGGATTTTAAAAATAATAAATAATTAAGGAATATATTGTGGATATTTAGACTCTATATGAATTCATTTCATAATTTAAAAATCAATTTGAATGTGAGTCAGTACGTGATAGAAGTAAAATTTAATTGACTTTTAATTCAGAATTACATATTCTAACTTCTACAATATATGTTGAACTATATACAAAAACTACCAAAATGATATCCTTATATATAATCAATATAAAATATTTTTCAATGTCTCGGAAAAACCTTTTTACATCCTGACATGAAACATATTAATACAAATGTATTAACAAAAACTATATAAGTAACGGGTGTTTTTTTTTAGAGTGATAGAATTTTCGATAGGGATAACTGTGATTTGACAGAAGGTAGAAGGCATGTTATTTTAACATTTCTGTTCAGTAAGCATTGACAAATTATCATGGAAAGATTCACGCCGCAACAACGTTCACAAATTGTTGAAATTTATTTTCAAAATAAGTGTTCTATTCGCCAAACTTATAGAGCACTTCGTGAAATTTATGGTTTACATAATCGTCCATCAGAGCAGCTTATTCGTCGAACTATCGATAGATCTCGGACAACATTTTTCCAACTCGATGCAACAACAATAACAAGACAAAGAATTGTACCTACAGAAGAAAATATGGCTGCTGTAAGTCATAGTGTTAATAATGAACCAGATTTGTCTATTCGTCGACGTTCACAACAAGTTGGACTCTGTGCATCCACCTCATGGAAAATATTTCGTAAAGATCTTGGTCTACACCCATACAAGATCCAACTAGTTTAAGAACTGAAGCCACTTGACCATAATAAGCACCGTTTGTTTGCTGGTTGGGTCCTAGAACAGTTTGAAGTTGATCCATTTTTTATCGTAAAATTGTGTTTAGTGATGAAGCTCATTTCTGGTTGAACGACTATGTAAACAAGTCAAATTGGCGTATATGGAGTGAAAACAAATTTCAAGAAGTTCTGCAGGTTCCATTGCATCCTGAAAAATGCACTGTATGGTGTGCTTTACACGCTGGAGTCCATATTTCTTCAAAAACGATGCTGGAGCTAATGTTTGAGTGAATGGTGCTCGTTACAGATCGATGATCAATGATTATTTGTTTCAAAATTTGAATGGTATCGACTCGAGTTATTGATGAGATAAGGCCTGAATTACTCGAAAAAGTGGTCCAAAATTGGTCTGGTTCTTCAGAGCTAGTCGTGGTGGGCATATGCCGGAAATTATTTTCAAAACATAAATGTCATAAAATTATCTTTCAAGTAAAAAAAATATTGGCTTCAATCTTAATTAAAATGTGTTTTATTTCAATTTAAGTTCTTGCACACTAACAAAACACCCGATATGTATATTAACATCAATATATAATAAGGATATCATTTTTATAATTTTTGTATATAGTTTCAATATATTTTGCCGAAGTTAGAATACATAATTCTGAATTTAAAGATATTTAAATTTTACTTCTATCAAGACTAACATTCAAATTGATTCTTAAATTATGAAATAAATTCGTATATTATAGAATCTATATATCCACAATATAATACCTAATTATTTATTATTTTTGAAATTCTGGTTATTTTTCTCATCATAGGGCATTATTTGGGTTGAATAATTTTTGTTATATTTTTCTGTGTTCCGAGTACAAATGGTTACAGGTTAAACGTAACAACACATTGATCATTTCTGTTTTATTTTGGATACTTTAAAGCTTACTTCGAGTTTATTCCTTCCAGGTTTTATCTTATTTGGTTAGTTAAATTTTGATCTTGTGGATATATTTAAATCTGAATTCAAAAGAAAATTTCTGAAGAGGTCTAGAGACCAAAATAGTTATTAAATGTTGCAATTCTCGTTCAATTATTTTTATTTGATCCTTTATTTTGAGAATTTTAGATCATTTTGGAATAGTGGATACATACTTATATAGTTTTTGTGAATTCATTTGTATTAATACGTTTCATATCGGGATGTAAAAAGGTGTATAAGGAAAACAGGAAAATATATGCCAATTATCGTGAAGATAGACCATCCGGCAGATAACTGCAGTAAAAATTCATGATTCCGAACGGAATAACTCGGAAACTTGGAAATTTGAGGGTAGATTTGGGGACTGAATATATCGACCACGATCAGAAATAGATAGTATTGGCTCAATTATTCCTGAGTTATTTTCATTTGAAATTTAATTTCGGAAAACATATCCGATCGAGTTAAAATGTAGTAATTATATGTAAAAAACCAACACGAAAGCCCGCTCCTAATTTAAATGCAGAAAAAATACCAGAATTATTTTCTAGGTAACGATCTAGATCGAAGGATGGAACCTTTTAACCGTGTATTCTTCATATTTATGAGATTTTCCGTTTCTTTGAAATAGTTCTAATGTTGCAAACAAATGACATTCATTTAACTTGCGGATTACAGAACACAGAAATCTGTGTTTTTATTCACCATATGATGCTTCTTTGAGAAGTAATATGCACATTTCGAATTTTCAGAGGATATGGACTGTTGAAAAAGCACGCAAAAGTTTCCGAACTCAGGACAGTGCTTTTCATCATTTCGTTCCACAACGTTTCCTTGGTAGGCATATTGTAAGAAGGCAATTTACAATTTTTATTTCTTGAATAATCACTTCGTGGTTCTTTCTTGACTTAATGTATATTATTGGGATCCTAAATGCTATATTATTTCCCATCTGAATTTTGCGAAATATCGGCTAAAATTGAATGTGTTCTATTGAAATTTTAAATCCGATGGCTCTAAAAGAGAAGGCTGACAGTTGGAAAATACAAGATGTAAGAACCTCCATACAAGGATGCACCAACTAAAAGAATTCTTAGATAAATGTCCATTCTCCCTTTCAAAACGTCTTCATGGACCGTCCAAAGTGACAGTCCTCGATCGAAATTGATTACTTACAAGTATATTTATGCAATTACGAGATTTAACTAGATCGCATTTCATGGCCATCTTCTGAAACGAAAGGATTATTTATGGTTATCAGATGGAATTAATCTGGCATCGAAAGTAGGATAATTTTCAAGAAATTCCAAATCATGTCGGTCGACGTAGCTAAGTATCACCAATTAGCATTGCCCTGTTAATAATTATTAACGTACTACCTCTGAAACCCAAATCAAATTATGAGATTATTTGACCATCTCGTTGGGTAACTGAATTAAGCATCGTGCTGTATATCTGATATGATTCGTCTGAGTAATTCGGAATAAGTTATAGAATTAATTGTATCTGAAATGAGACATTCTCGTTAATTGACATTTAATTAATGAGCAAGTGGAAAATTTCAAGGCTGGTACTGAAGAAAGCTTTACCGTGAAAATAAACTGAACCAAATTCAGCAACATTTTTTCTACAAAAATATTTTTAATTCGTCTCTCCAATTACAGATTCACAAAATTCATTATGTATTTCTAATATAACATATTATTTCTTGTAATACGCCTTGCGAATCTAGCACGCATGGAAGAATATCATGGCCCTGGAATTTTTATACATAGAAAGATTAAATATAAAAAATACGATTAACAATCTCAATACAATTCCCTTCCACTACAGAGCAAGTTAGTAAATATCGGGTTTTTTTTCAGAATGATAGAACTTTAAATTGAAATAAAACACATTTAAATTAAGATTGAAGCCAATTTTTTTTTATTTGAAAGATAATTAGATGAGATTTATGTTTTAAAATTAATTTCCGGCATATGTCCACCTTGACTAGCTCTGAGGAACCGCATTCGACCAGATCAATTTTGGACCACTTTTTCGAGTAATTCAGGCCTTATTTCATCAATAACACGAAATATGTTGGCTTCCAAAGCGTCTATTATTTCTGGTTTATCAGTATAAACCAATGACTTGACATAACCCCAAAGAAAATAATCCAATGGAGTTATGTCCCATGATCTTGGAGGTCAATTAATTGGACCATTTCTAGAAATAATGTTATCGCTAAATTTTTCTTTCAATAAATCAATTATTACGGTAGCAGCAGGAGGTGTAGCACCATCTCGTTGGAACCAAAACACTTCTGGGTCAATACAATTCAAATTTTGAAATAAATAATCATTGATCATCGATCTGTAACGAGCACCATTCACTGTAACATTAGCTACAGCATCGTTTTTGAAGAAATATGGACCGATGATGCCTCCAGCGTGTAAAGCACACCATACAGTGCATTTTTCAGGATGAAATGGAACCTTCAGAACTTCTTGAGGCTTGTTTTCACTCCACATACGGCAATTTTGCTTGTTTACATAGCCATTCCACCAGAAATGATCTTCATTACTAAACACAATTTTACGATAAAAAGTGGATCAACTTCAAGCTATTCTAGGGCCCCATCAGCAAACAAACGACGCTTATTACAGTCAAGTGACTTTAGTTCTTGAACCAGTTGGATCTTGTATAGATGTAGACCAAGATCTTTACGCAAAATTCTTTATGTGGTGGATGCACAGAGTCCAACTTGTTGTGAACGTCGATGAACAGACAAATCTGGATCATCATTAACACCATGACAGACAGCAGCTATATTTTCTTCTCTACGTACAGTACTTTGCCTTGTTGTTGTTGCATCGAGTAGAGAAAATTTTGTCCGAAATCTATCGATAGTTCGACGAATAAGCTGCTCTGATGGACGATTATGTAAACCATAAATTTTACGAAGTGTTCTATAAGTTTGGCGAATAGAATACTGATTTTGAAAATAAATTTCAACAATTTGTAAACGTTGTTGCGGCGTGAGACTTTCCATGACAATTTGTCGATGCTTACTGAACAGAAATGTCAAAACAACATGGCTTCTACCTTCTATCAAATCACACTTATCCCCCTAACAATACTCCCGATAGGTTGTTCGGAAAGTTATTTCGTTTTTACCCGACAGAGGATTTAATTGTAATTTTTCGAACCCATCTTCACACTTAAGGCGTATAATCATTATACGTTTGGAGAGCTGATATAGTGAGGCTTATGTGTGAAATAGCTCAATTAATTCCAGGCAGTAGTTCTTGGTTGGTGCACTTGGGTTTTCCAAACTTTGGAAAACCCCTAGTATTTCTCATAAAATTATTATTCATTCTGCCTTAATGCTACTTTTGAATATTTGATAACGTAACTCTATTCTCTGAACAATTTTTGCCTTGGATCAAATAAACTGAGTATTGAAATTCAACCAGAACACGAAGAATAGTTTACGACCTCAGTTTTATTCTATGCTAGTTGTTTCCAGCTCGAAGTTACATATTTACAACAAAATTGGCACGGTCGAAAGACTTCTTCATTATGTAAATTCGACATGCCTCAGATGCTCCGACTACAGGAAGTTATGAAGTTGACCGCCATGAAAAAGTGGCACTTTTAACCTTTTCATTAAAGTGAAAAATGTTGCGACATCCGAAGATGTACCAATGGCATAAAGATATATATATTTCAATTGACGTACGATTCCATAAATTTGAATGAAATTAGTGGGGTGATTTGCATAATTTATTAGATAAGATTCACGATATTGTAATAACATTAATAGACAGGGCCTGTAAAAGAGAAATTTTTACGAGAAAAACCTTATTATGTGTCGTTGTATGAATAAATGTTTACTATTCATGTGTGTTGAATGGATATCTGAAGCAAGGAAGTTCAACGCATATTTTGGAGATGTCTATGTTTCAGCAGCAAAATATTCCAAGATTGCCAAAGGAACCTACCCAGTCTTCTGAAAACATGGAATCATCAATTTGAACAAATCTTCTATATGGATAAAAATTGGGATGAAATTAAGTATTCGTGATTAAATCATACACTGCGAAACCATTTAAAAGAAAATTCTAGAAATAATGCGATTTTAGTTCAGAAACGTCCATTCAGAAAACATGAATGTGTGCGAACTGTTAATGCTCGAATGTCATATGACATCGTGGCATTGAAACGTCTGTAACAATTTATTCCCAAAGAAGCTTAAGATGACAAAAAAAATACATAATGGCAAGTGAAAATATCAGTTAATATGAATATTTATCCGAGAAAAAACTTGTACTTATATCCCAATAATGTGTTATAAGCCAAAAAAAAACTATATTAGTGGACTGAATGAGCCTACTGAGATAAGGAAAAAAAGGTTCTTGCTTGTTAAGTATTGTTAAGTAAGAACTTTCGATAGCGATAACTGTGATTTGACAGAAGGTAGAAGCCATGTTGTTCTGACATTTCTGTTCAGTAAGCATTGACAAATTATCTTGAAAAGTCTCACTCCGCAACAACGTTTACAAATTGTTGAAATTTATTTTCAAAATCAGTGTTCTATTCGCCAAACTTATAGAGCACTTTGTGAAATTTATGGTTTACATAATCGTCCATCAGAGCCGCTTATTCGTGGAACTATCGATAGATTTCGGACAACATTTTCTCTACTCGATGCAATAACAACAACAAGACAAAGAACTCTACGTACAGAAGAAAATATTGCTGCTGTAGGTCATAGTGTTAATGATAATCCAGATTTGTCTATTCGTCGACGCTCACAGCAAGTGAAAGCCATGATCCTCATAAAATCATTTTTTTTTGTTCTATTAATTATACGGTCCTCACGAAATTTGGCACCGGTTAGAAAGTTTAGAAATAAACCGATTAAGAAATTCAGGGAATTTATTGAACGTTTCACTTCTGCTGAATCTCTTCGCATAGGAACCCGGTGGTTTTCTAAAAGTAATAAAAATTTTGATTGTACCCTTATCTCGAAACAGAAACCATTAAGAAAAGAAACTGTAAACGAAACGCGTCATGGGAGCAACTCACAATTATAAATAGAAACCAACATATATATGTGTATTATTTAATTAAAATGCACAATGGAATTTCCATCAAGTAAGGGCTAACACGAATCGAAGTTTAATACGAGTATCACTAAAGACTTCTGATCTTGTTTCCCTATTTACCATCTACACTGTTTGAGGTCATATTTGCTACGAAGATCACTGACATCCTGACAAACATCTCAATAAATCACCTTCAACTTCCGATATAACCTTGAATCGGAGTCCCAGTGGAGAATGTCAAGTGTAAAATTTCCGCTATGGTCATCATAGTTCATCAATCTCGTAGATTCAATGACTGCTTCGTCTGGTGAGCCGCAGGTCGGTATCCAATATCGGAACCGTTTGATTCCTTTCGTTTTCTAATAATAGTTCAGACATTTCTCACGAGATCCGATTCAGCCATTCCACTGCGATCGAAGGCAAAACTGGTGATACTTGCCCGTTCCAGCAATCGCCATTCAATTCGGTCTAAGTGTTTTGGAAATCTATTAGCATAGACAAGGTCGTATGAATTTTCGTTAAGTCGTTGATATTTTTCATTTTATCATCCATCGGTATACCGGAGAAAATGTGTGAAGAAGTCTAAGGTATCCTTGGCTAATACCATCCGGTCTGAAATTTTGCCCATTTTCAAATTTGGTGCCATATCCTGGTTTGAGTATCCAGCAATGACTGAAATACATTTCCATGCTGCCCTAGGCACGGTCAATCCAATGGTTTCAATGAAATCTGTATTGCCTACTGAGATATCTTAGTTCGAATAACATACACAACAAACACGAGCTCTTCTTGTGAATCTGACGTATCAGATCCTAAGGTTTTTTCAGTGTAAACGGATACTTAAGGTGAGAAAACGAAACTATATAATTGACACATATTTTGACAGGCTACTTATTTCTTCTATTCGACAGTTTATACGATATACAGTAAAATCATAATCTCTAAAACAAATACCGCCCATCGTGGGCGATATTTCAACCCTATGCAATATTTTCTTTTTGTTGATTTGCATAATTTTCTGGCAATATGGGTACACCATGCAGGGTAATTAGAGCTGACTGGACATCAGAAATGATGGACGACGCTATTCGGCTACTTAAGCAAGGTAGAAGCCAAATATATGTGGAAAGGGCTTGTGGGATTCCGGAAGCACGTTAGGTGATCATTCAGAAAGTGGTAATATTGCGACACGACGTGGAAGAAGGCCCATTTTGACAGAAAAACAAGAAAATGATCTTTCAGACTGAATAATAAAATTTTCCACTATGGGAGTTCCTCTTACGCCAAAATCTGTGAGAAGAAATGTTTTCATTTATTGGAAGTATGCAACAACTTTAACAACGATGATGAAAATCTGGTATAAAGCTTTCATGCAAAGACGCCTTGCACTTTCTAAAAGAAGATCTGAAGCAACGAATTGGCAAGGGCTCAAAAATTAAATCCATTCATTATAAAAGATTGTCAGATCTAATGGATCAACTGAATGTTAAAACTCTGCACATGAAAGTTTCAATTTAGATAAAAAAAAGGTTGTCGCCTTACTCTCCACCATTCGCAGTCTGTTTTAGCCGCCAGAGGTTCGAAACATGTCCATCTGATTTCAAATGAACACGCAGAAAATGTCACAGATGTTGCGAGTGTGAGCGCCTCTGGGCAGACAATTCCTCCAATGATTGTTTACAAGGGACAGAGTAAACAAGACACCTTTAGTGATAATTTACCTCCGGGATCGGTCGTAGAAATGTCAAGTAAAGAAAACATCACAAAGCAGATATTGCTCAAATGGTTGAGACATTTCACTCAATTTGAGCCAACATCAGGGTTACTGATTCTAGATGGTGCATCTTGCCATATGGATGTAGATATTATCAAAGCTTCGATGTTTGTCCTCAAATACAACACACGAGTTACAGCAATTAGATGAAGACAATCTTCCACTGAGTGGAAACCAATCAAACTCAGATGAACTCCGTACCTTCATTAAAATCTCGTTGCTCTCTGGGAAATACTCTCTTACCTAAGATCATGATTCAGTGCCTGGGTCCAAGTGGATTTTCATCATTCTGATGAAATTAATATGGGTGTTGCCACACAGACTGAAGTCGCAGAGTCCCTAGATAATAATGCTGCAGGAAGACTTTATGGGCATCACATGAATTTCCCCATATAATTATGCTATATATCGTGATAGAATTAAATTGTGATGGTATGTGAGTATTAGGGTGGGCCAAAAATAATTTTTAATTTTTTTTTTCTTAGCTACCATGACAATCTCATCCGACATGAAAAAAAAACAAGTTCTGGTAAGACCTGAGCTCTTAATATTAATATTAAGAGTTGCCTCATCGATATTTTCGATTTCCCATTTAAATAACACAGGAAATTTTGATTTTTTTGTTTGGATTTTTAATGTACACAAACAAATAATTGTTAAGCGAGAATCAACACTTATTTTTATAGGAAATTTACCGATCTACAAAAAAGGTCTGAAACATTTTTTGGCTGAGTCAACTCATTCAAAGTTATTCGTAGTTAAAGTCCAACAGAAAATTATAAAAAATGATTTCCACAATTTTTCATCTTATATTACAAATTAATGGTAGATAGACTTCCAATTATTTTGACATCATGTGGTACTGAACAATTGTTGGGAGTGCCGAAGCTGAAGTCAGGAAGTGCCAGTGATCAAGCAGTTGTCATTCTGGAAACTCTCAAGTGTGGGGTGTTAGTTCATATGTCAAAGGGATGTGTTTCGACACAGCAGCGGTCAATACAGGTCAGTTGTCAATGAGATATAAGCTAATTATTTTAATAATAAATATTCTATGTTTGTTTTAATTTTTTGGGAATTCATCATGGGACTTGTGCTGAATTAGAAAAAGCTTTAAATCAAGAGTTGATCCATTTACCTTGTCGCCGTCACATCTTTGAGCTTGTTTTGAAAGGTGTGTTTGAGGTGTATTGGCCAACCACTTCAGGCCCAAACGTTCAGTTCTTTTCTAGGTTTAAGAATAATTGGGATAATCTCAATAAATTCAATTTCAAGGTTGGAATAGACGATAGTATTGTTAATGAAGTATTATCAAATAGCAAACAAACATTAGTAACCTTGATTGAAGAAAATTTACGGGTACGAATTCATAAATTGGACTTTATAAAAATTATAAACGCAATGTTCTTGATGAACATATCAGAGTTTCCTCACTCAACAAGACAATTTAAATTGAAATTTGTGTGTCTACTTTACAGGTTTGTCAACCAAGAGATGACTATAAAGAACTTCTGGAGCTATAGCTGATTTTTTTGGGGGAAAAGCCAAAACCGAACTTTACGTTTAAATATCCAGGTCCAGTTCATCATGCTCGTTGGATGGCGAAAGCCATTTATTCGTTAAAAATTTTTCTCTTTAGAGAAGAATTTAAACTAACAGCGCGAGAATTCAATGGCTTACGTGAAGTTTGTATTTTTCTCGTTAAGATTTATTTAAAAGCTTGGTACACTGCTCCATCTGCGATTCTGGCACCATACAATGATCTGACCTTCATGCATGACTTAGTTGAGTATAAAACTGTGAACAGCTCCGTATCAACTGCAGCTTGTTCAAAAATGAGAAATAACCTGTGGTATTTGAGTGAACAGTTGGCCATTATTTCTCTTTTTGATGATAATGTGCCTCTACCCATAAACAGAAAATGATTCAGGCTTTGAATAAAAAAGAAATAAACACTGATCCAAAAAAAAAAAAATTTGAAATTGAGCCAGGAAATTCAGACCAATTCTTATCAGTAGATCTGAGTGACTTTATTTCGAAAAAGTCAATGACTATATTTCAAATATTCGATTTACCTACTGACTTCATCGACAAAAATGTGGAATCTTGGTCACAGGATGAAAGCTATCAAGAGAATCAGGAATTTTTTAAGCGTCTCAGCGTGGTCAATGATGTAGCAGAAAGAGGTGTTGCTTTAATAGAGGAGTACAACAAATGTCTTACTAAAAATGAAGAACAATTGCAATATTTATTGCAAGTTGTTAAAAATCACCGACAAAAATTTCCCGATTGTAACAAAAAGACTTTAGTTTAATTTTGAAATAATCAATATGTAAGGGATATAAAATAAAAAGTTGTATTGCAATTGAAAAATTACTGAAAAATGGCTCTTATTAATTTACATTTCCCGAGAGTCAAGAGCAAATAGGACACATTATTTTTTCAGGCAACGATTAATGTTTTTAAGTCATCACTCACACAGAGTAGAGTTCAAAGTTTTTGTTTAAATTAAGTATTTAAAAAATTGATTTTATTAAACGATGATCGATATTTTGTGAGAATACTATAGTTACGTCGCTAAACAATCGATGAGTTTTACGAAAAAAATGATTTGTTATATTTATTAGCCATTAATTTGTAATATAAGATGAAAAATTGTGGAAATCCTCTTTTATAATTTTCTGTTGGACTTTAACTACGAATAACTTTGAATGAGTTGACTCAGCCAAAAAATGTTTCAGACCTTTTTTGTAGATCGGTAAATTTCCTATAAAAATAAGTGTTGATTCTCGCTTAACAATTATTTGTTTGTGTACATTAAAAATCCAAACAAAAAAATCAAAATTTTCTGTGTTATTTAAATGGGAAATCGAAAATATCGATGAGGCACCTCTTAATATTAATATTAAGAGCTCAGGTCTTACCAGAACTTGTTTTTTTTCATGTCGGATGAGATTTTCATGGTAGCTAAGAAAAAAAAATTAAAAATTATTTTTGGCTCACCCTAGTGAGTATAGCCTCCTGCTGTCCAACTATCTGGTTTATTCTGTGCACCATAAAAACAGTTGTCGAAAGTCTACCACATAGTGATTCGAAATGTTCTCTCCAGGAAAGCAGACCATTCATTGTGAAACCCATCAACAACAAACGGTCAGAACTAGGGGGTTTCTTGGTGTAGAAAGAAAGTTCCTGTATTTTCTCCGTGTATATTTCCAGGTGGTGTGCGTCAGGACACTTCGCCGCACTTCTCAAAGCATCTCCCGAGATCAGTCCCAAACTGCAATCTCATTTGGCTCAGTTAATGATAGTCGCATCATCTGCATACGTCACAACCTTTCCTCGCTGACTGTTCTGCATGAGGTCACTCATTTAATGAAGAGCACCGCACCTAGTACGGAACCCCGTGATACTCCCTGCGTTATTTTTCCTCTTCTTGATCTTTTACCCTGGCAGTCAACTTCCTGGGACCTGTCTTTCAGGTAAGACCTAAAAATTTTTAGAACCCCACAGCTCTCCAATTTTTTCAGAAGAATTTCATGATCTTTTCTGTCGAAAACCTTTGTTAGATCCAAACATGTAATTCACTTGGGAATATGCCCTCTGTAAAATACCTATCAAAAACCTGACTTAATGAAAAGAATATTTGTTTTATGCAGCTTTTTATGAGACCAGCTAATCATATATCATATCATATATATCGGCAGTTTTTTTATTTTTCATGTTTTCTACAGCTTTTATTATTTCCTTCTCATCTGTGTGGAAATCATAATTTGTTTTACTTTTTTTCAATTCATTTGGACTTGGAGTAACTTTTTGATTCTTTTTCAATTATACTTCTGCAAAGAACTCGTTCAATTTATTTGGTGAAACGCAACATTTCTTCATCACTCAATTTGGTCTTATCTTCTGAATTTATGCTTTCTCTATTTCTAGTCATAATGAACTGTGATTTAACTTGTATTTCTTTTTAATTGCTTCATATAGTTTGATCTTGGTCTCTTTTTACCATGGCAACAGTGTGTGCAGCTTCTAGTTGGCTTCTCAGTTGCAGTAGTTTTTCATTTCGGTGATTGCCTTTTTCCATAGTCCTAACCTCAACCGTTTTTCCAGGAAAGCAAATGTCATAATTCTTACGAAATCGAGAGCAGGCCAAGTCTGCATTAACTGTCTCTATATTCCAGGTGGCATTTTCCAGCATCTGCTTGAAGTGGCAAGGATTTTGTTCGTTTATTATTCTAATTAATTTGGATTTAGCTATTTCAGGTTTCAGGAGGATCTGCACAGAAATAACCTGCTCTCTACTCTGGTCTGAAAGGTGAAGCGGAATATCATGTTTGCCAAATGTTTCAGGGCTCAAGTTGATGAAGCAGGTCTGCGAAAAGATGGTTACCCTGGAAGGTTCGTCAAAAGTAGCACACAAGCTGTAGCACCCAACAGTGTTCATTAGGTCTCATTCATTCTGACTCTGCTTTAGCATGTCTAAATTTGAGTCTCCTAGAAGTATGATTTTTTTGTAGTTTCCATTTCCCAAAACATTCAATATCCTATCAAGTTTCGTGAAAAATCAATCTATATCTCCTCTTGGGGATCTATAAACACAAACATTATACATTATACATATATAATTTCAGTTTTCCTGTCCAGCATCGCACAAAATTCGGCATCCACTTCTTTCGAAATATTTTCAACCAACTCAACAGATTCCACAGCCATATCCTCTCTTACCAGTAGCAAGCAGCCACCATGAATATTTTTATTGCGGCTATAGCTGGTGGCTATTTTATATTTCGGTATGTGATCAGAAGGTATCTAATGTGGGGTAAACCAGTGCTCCGTTATACTGACAATATCGAAGTTATTTAATTCTAAAAATTCTTGAAGTTGTTTTAATCTGTTCGACAAACACTTTATATTTATATTCAAAATGATTTTATAGGTCTCTGTTTGATTTTGGTTAGGAAAACTTGAACCATTCGAAACTAATTGCATGCAAGACTGCCAGTAGTCAATTTGAAAGCAATAAAAGACAATACAGCTACTTATTCAGTTCAAATTGTGACAAACGAGATTTCGCCAAAGAATTTCTCATAAACTGTTTGGATAGTTGTCGCAACAACATCAACAATGGATCGCTTGTGATTTTTTTTCATTCCAACTGGGACTTCATTGTAACAATGACAAATGGTACTGTGAGAACACATGAATGACCACATCGCAACCGAGGTGCGTTCATGATTTGACAGAGTTCGAGGGTCAAATATAACGATCGATTTATGTAATATGTCTCGTTCTATTTTTCTGAAAAAAGTTTCAGCAATCATTATGTTTTGCGTCATGTAATGGCGCACCCGATTTCAAATTGTTTGAACGGAAGCTGTAATATCGATATTTCATTATTCGCCTTTAGGACTTACTGGTAAATGTCAGTTAGATATTGAATGGATGACATTGTTTTATTCCACAACTCCAATGAAATTCTGTGTCAGTTTTCATTGAGCATATTTTCATGATGGTGGCTATTATTTAGTGTTTTATTGGCAAAACAAATTGATTCGGTCAGGTCTTTCAGCTCAAAAAATTCGTTTAATTCATTTTGAAACATAATGAATTAACAAATTGATCAAAATATTGTCCATTACTGCTCATTACTTTTCCCCACGCAATTTCCGAATTTCGCCTCAAGAACAACTCCTTTTCTTTTTGGGCCGATTCAATTTTGAAGCAAATTTTTCATTCGTTCAGCCTTTCTAATGAACTTCGTTTCAACCTTTTTAATGAACTCATAACTTTGAAAAAATATTCATTACTTTTTATTTATAGCCCATCAAAAATGCAAAATTTTAAATGGCCGACCCCTTATTTGATAATCCAAACCCACTCGAAAATTTTCAAGTCTCTAGTTGTCTTTGTTCACAAATTGGCATTTTTACCTCCAGTAGTCCGCCTGTACAGAGTTTTTTCTTTGGCTTTCAGGTGTAATATTTCAAGATTGTCCAATTCTGGGAAGAGATGATTGGTTTCGAAAAAATGTTTTTCCGGTTTCTAAATGTACCTTGATTTTCTTTGAACATTTTTTGGAAAAATCTCCCGGTTTATCCTATATATACGCTACTGCAATGTTGATAACTTATAATTAATAATTATAACTTCAGAATTATTCAATAGGTTTCTTTTGACTTTTGCATTAAGAAAGAGGTTCGAAATTTTATATGTAGAGGTGAAAAGCTGTTGTTATGCTAGTTTTTTAAAATATTTGAGCTTATTTCTGTGATATTGGTCCAAAATATGTAAGTTTTGAAAATTCTTTGTCATTATTTTGTGTAGTGGAAGTGGGGTATATTTGTTACAGAATAAGTTGTTTCTCTTTTTTGTTCATGAGACAATTTATGGTTTTTAATAAAAAAGATGAAACAGGGGTTTTTACTTGATGGAAGGATTATTAAATTATTTTAAATATAATACAGATTTATTCTGTTAACCGTCTACAGATTTTAATTAAAAAAAAAATTTAATCGAAAAGCTTTTAGAATTAAATTAAATGAATGTCTTAGAAATCACAGTTTCAATTTAGTAGACATATAGATTTAAGACTCATTACACAGTACCAATAGGAATAAAAAAATACGACCATAGAATACGCAGGATTTTTAAAAGTTCACTATATTCTGGTTTTTGTTTAAAGGAAGACACGTGGCTGGTATGGTAAGATATTTTTTGTTAATTATTTTTGTTTTTTAATATGAAGTAGGACTGACGAGTTATCGTTTGTAGTAATTCTAAATAGCTTTTTGATAATGTGCTGCATGTTTTAGGAATTTTTTTGAAGGAACTGATTTGAAGTAGGTTATTTTTGAACAAGTTCTTGAGGTTATGTTTTGCATCTTTGGAAAAGGATTTGGTTTTCATAATACAAGATATGAAACAAAATTTTCTATCTTTCAAGTGTTTATTTAGTATTCTTAATTAATAATTAATATTTCTTGGAATTATTTTATTCCTTTTGGTACTATGTAATGAGTGTCAATTCTATGTCTACTAAATTTAAACTGTGCTTTTTAAGATATTTATTTAATTTAATTCTAAAAAGTTCTTGACTAAAAAATTTTTTGGAATAAAAGCTGTAGGAGGTCAACAGAATAAATCGGTATAATATTTAAGATATTATGGTTTTTTTTCAGATTTGATTGTTTGTGGCTATTTGAATACAATTGAACAAATAGCCACAAATAATCAATTAAAAACCATAAATTCTCTCATAAACAAGAATAAAACAACTCCCAAACAAATATACCTCCTAAAACTGACAATAATGACAAAAAAATAGTAAAATTAACTAATTTTGTACCATTCTCGCAAAAAATAGCTCAAATACTTTTAAAACTAACATAAAACAGCTTTCAGATCCTTACTAAAACTTCCCCTCTCTTTTAATGTAAAAAAACAAAACCAACCGGCTGAATAATTTTGTAGTTTAAGAATTGAGTTATCAACAGTGCAGTAGCGTATATATAGGACAAACCGGAATATCTTTCCAAAAAAGGTTCAAAGAACATCAATCTTCATTTAGAAACCGTAAAGATAATTTTTTTAAATATTTTTTCGAACTCATCATATCTTTTCAGAATTGGACAATCTTGAAATATCACACCTAGAAGCGAATGGAGAAAAACTAAACATCCTGGAATCCATAGAAATATTTAAGCACAAGCATGTTTCAGAAATAAAACTATTGAATGAGCAGACGGACCTTTAGCACACCAAACTCCTCGAAGTTTTTCACAATCCGAAGCCTTCAACGAATATACACACATCGTCAAAAGTTTTGGTTCCCCAAGGTTTTTCAAGAAATAAACTGGAAATGAGATGAATATTTTCCTCTATTTCAAGTACATTATATTTGATAGAAAATCTTTGTTTCTTACTCTTTGCTTTATACAGGATGAGACAAAATAGGAAAAATGAGAAAAAATCTAAATTTATCGATTATTTATTTTTGATTAATTATTGTTATACCACAACTGAATCCATAACTGAATAATAAGAGGGGTACGGCGACCAAATATTCTCAATATTACAATTCTCGTTATTCACTGAAAACTGATTAACTTCGAATACACCTGTATTCTCCCGGACAAGAAACATTTTTTGCTGGTTTATTATTGTCATTTAAGTGATAAGATAGTGAAGATTCCACACAAAAAAATTGACATGTTACATTCATTTACAAGACTTTTGAATATGTGTGTATATAATCGTTGAGAAAGAATTTGTTTTATTCAGTTTGAAAATGTAGTAAACTCTAAGAAACTAGAGTCACCTTATATTCAATTAATATTAAGTGATAGAAAACTAAGTAATTTCTCATTTCATTCCAAACTAAATTTGGTTTCCCCATCTGAAAGAGCCGATGTTCTCGCAGAAAATGAAGTCAGCTCAGTGCAAAATGATGTTTTATGTAGATCCTAGTTGTAATACAGTAAACTGTTCAAGGCGTGCATGTTTCCCAATTATAACATGTAAGTATAGGTAAATAAGTATATATTTACGTAAATGTGATTAATTCTGCGAAGCTGATCTTCTAATAAATCAGTATTAGCCAGTAATTGGAGTAATCATTCGTTATTGTATGTTTTTGATCTTTATAGCTGTTTGAATCGTGACTATATAGATGTGGGCAAGAGTGGATAAAAAAAAATCGAAATATAATCGTGAAACATTGTATAATCCTTGAAGAATTATTCTGCATCTTGCGAAATATCGTTTATGAGAATTGAATATACGAAATGTCAGTAAGTTTCATAAATCGTACATTACTCAAGTTCTTAGAAAATATTTGGCAGTATTATAGTCACTATTTATCATTCAAATGCGACCATATTGTTATTATACAAATATGATACGTACAAATTTACATAAAGCTAATTAAGTTCGAGAGATTGAATATTATTATATCAAGTTCTTCTGTAGTTCGAAAAGACAGAAAGCTGTTTGAATGATAGACTACAATCAAGAATGAATATATAGCTATTGAGAATCAACAAAAATAACTAATGGTTAGGCAGAACCGAACTAACGATTTCAGAAATATTGTGCGTAATATTGAAAGAAATAAAATTATGTATTAAAGAGACCAAATGTTCAAGTTCATTTTGTTATTAAAGAAAAGAGTTTTTTTATCTTATTATCCTAGTTTTTTACGTTCCCATAATATTTTTAATTTCAGAAATTTAATCCAGCATAAAAAACTATTACAGTTTCATCGAATAGATGTTATTTTGAACGTATTTTTTCGAATTTCGACCGAGTATAAAAAAATAAATTGAAGTCTTCAACTGAAGATGACATAAATTTAAATTCAGGATTGTTTCTCAAAATTTTTACAAGATATATCGAAACCATATATTGAAAAATCATAATGATATATAATTAATACAAAATATTTTTTAATGTCTTGGAAGAAACTTTTTTCACTTTCTTTCCCAGACATTAAAAACTATTTTATATTAATTAAATATCATTTCTGAAAACTTGTAGAAGTTTTCAGAAATGATTCGGAATTTTAATTCATTCAAATACTTCTATCAAGTATCGCCTCGACTGTTAATTTATTTTGAACATAAAATCGCCAAAGTAAAGTAAATGGTGACTAAAGATCCTCGTTTATGTCTGACATAAAAAACCGCTGAAAATTCTTTGTCTCATTAATACACTCGTACTATTTCAAATGTTTGTTTGTGTATGGAACGTGTTGCTGCTCGACTAGTGTCTAAACTCCAAAGATACAAGGTTATCATCGTAAACGAATTTCTGGCCAAAAACTCAACAAATCTTATCGAAAAATCACTGTATGGTATTTTTCTGATATGGCTCCAGCCGGCTTCGAATATAATACACGGTTTATTTTGAAGGCTATACAATAGAGATGAATCAATAATCTTGGCATTTCTTTCTATAAAATCCTAAGTGACTTCGTGTAATTATTTTTGTACTCAATAACATATGCCCGCAAGTTGATTGCTCTCATTTGCTTTCTTTGGTACATCTCTGGGTCATAGCATATCAGTTGAAACTCGACTCGTTAGCGAATAATTCATTTCGATGTGGGGTTCGCATCTTCGAATGAAAAGAACTTTTCTTGCTGTGATGAAAAATGCACTAATAGGGCAAAAATGTACAGCGCTGTACCTAAGGACTTACCAGAGCAACTTATCTCCTAACTCGCACATGCTACACTAAAGCTAAAGCTTCTGAGCGATTTTCACAGAAAATCTAATATCAGTATATTATCAATCAAGATTACTAGTGGTGCTCATGGCATAAATCCTTAGATAATCGAATAAATGATCGTAAACTAAACAGAAGCCATTTGCGTTTTCCAACTAGCTCATATGGCCAAGATGATATTCAAACATTATTGCCACTAGATTATTATTTCGATGAGACCAACTCCTTCATGATATCTGTACATATAATTGAAGCCGTAAGCATCATGGCAACCGACCATTGAAAAATAACCTCAAAAATGCTCTTTTTGGGGGTCCAAACGCGTCTTTCTTGCAAAGTCGATTCAACCGATGAACACACTTTCATTCTCGTACGATTTTTCGGTCGAACGAAAGAAAATGTGAAATTTCTCAATTTTGTCTGATTTTTGGAGATCACAGATAACAATTAAGCACTCTCTTTCTCCGCAAATATAGTATCGGTTCATTTGACCTACTGACTCATTGAAATATCCAAAAAAATACTCATCAATCGATTATATTGATCAATTGACTAATCCTTTTATATTTTGAATTATTTGCTGATGTCAACTTGTTATGAATTATCCAAATTATTATTAATTTAAAACAAAGGCAATGTGGGCGAATGAACAATTTCCAATCTCTTATAATTAGAACTTTCACATTTCCCCCTACAAATAATCATACAATTAGAACTGTTGGCTCAAATTGGCAATGATAACTGCCGATTATGCTCACAACACTGCTGGTTATCTATAGGGTATGTATGTACATTTGCAATATTCTGCGGAATGCAATAATCGACAGAGGCGTTCCTAGATATGTGAATTATGCACTTTCGTCCATATTGAGATATCAGTTGTCAGTGCATTTCAACGGTGGTATATTAATATTTAGAACAAACCTACATATGTAGGTATTTATATATCAATGACGCTACGTAGGTTAAGTATTATTGATTACAACACCTCGAATGTGTTCTTTCAGCCTATCGAATTATAAAAACACAGAAATCTGAAACTGGAAATGTAGTCTTTTTATTTATCCAGTATACATTTAATTTTGATGAGTATTACTAGATTACTAGAAGATCACATCACTTTTAATAAGCCACCAGCCGATTGATTTAAAATATCTACCCAAAAAATTAACGAATAACCTAGTGAAACTTGAAAGAGTGCCGTCAAAAAAGGATGTAATGTTAACAGGTGGAGAACTTTCAATTCGCAACATTGTTTTCTCTGATAGCCGATTTGACAGTTCCCGCCTGTTTTGGGGTTTTTGCCAATTCGACGCCAGAGCAATCTTTGCAAATTTCTCAGATTTATTCTGAAAAGCATAGATTAATTACGTGCATTTTATGGTAGGGGCATAATCGTCCAATAGACCTAGTAATTCGAGAAACTACCCATCATGCTCACGTGTTCCTCCACTTTATGGAAAAATTTTAAATGAGAATCTTGGTTTACGCGATTCATTTTGTATAAAAGTGAAGCCACACAGTAAAAGTACATAACTGTGTTGTTTACAATATTAGACATAAAATTTATATTGAGAATTAGTTTTCTGTTAAGTTTCGAAGTGAGTGGTTCCCTGTGTGAAGACAAGAAACTGTTACAAGGGCGAAAATGTCTAGACAGACCTACCGCAGATGCAAAATCTCTCCAGACAAATTTTGTTATTAGGAGTACAAATAAGTTTCCGCCGTTTTATTGTAGATGGCGCGGCACGGAGTTTCGGTTAGCTTTCGCAGATGATAACTGGCTTAAAAAATAGTTTGGACATTCAAGAATAACATAACCTATTGATATCATTGATTTTATATTGGTAGAATATAATTTTTATAAGTTGAAAATGTCAAAATTTGAGCCAAGTAAGCGTCATTTGCGGGAAATATTCGTTTACTTCTTTAATTTAAAAAAATCTGCTGCTGAGGCGCATCAATTGCTCGTAGAAGCATATGGTGAGGGTGCTTTGAGTGAGAGAACGTGTCGAGAGTGGTTTCAAAAATTCAAAAACGGTGATTTCGACGTAGAAGACAAAGATCGCAGTGAAAGGCCAAAAATTTACGAGGATGCAGAATTGGAGGAATTATTAGAGGAAGATTAATCTCAAACACAAAAAGAACTTGCTCTAACATTAGAAATCACTCAGCAAGCAGACTCACATCGTTTAAAATCATTAGGAATGATTCATATTTAATTTGTGTTAAAAAACGGCTGAAAATTATTTGTACTCCTAATACATTTGTGGAGAATTTTTGGTGGATCAACTAATCATTTAGACGATTGCTTTTTTTCCTGACAAAGATGGAGATAATTCCAAAAAGGGAAACACAAGATGGACTATCCAAATTTTCAGTCTGTAATGCGATCTGTTTCTCATAATGCAGATATAACAGTGCCGATCGTACCTTTAGATCCGCAAAATGTTGTTTTGGAAGATATTGGAGACAACGCATCAACGGGCAGCTCCAAAGAATAGTGCACCGACCTTACTTTTAGTCCAGGACCCAGTTCCGGCGAGCCACATTTAATTGTTTAAAGTTGAATGATTTAGTACATGATTTGTGGTTATCAAAACAACAGTCAGAACTTTTTTGTTCCCGTCTTAAGAAACGAAACTTATTAGGCAACGAAACGGAACCTACGAATTTCAGAAAAAGAAATAGTCCGTTTTCTGCATTCTACAGTATGAAAAATTCGTTGTATGCGTGTACAGATATTGATGATTTAATACGCGAACTTGATATTGAGCATTCCCCCTCTGAGTGGCGTTTATTTATAGATTCGTCTAAATACAGTTTAAGAGCTATGTTAATGCATAATGGAAATTTAAAACCCTCTATACCAGTTGCTTAATCAATGACGATAAAAGAAAGTTAGGAAAATATGCGCACTCTTTTGGATAAAATAAACTACAACACGTATAAATGGCAGATATGTGGGGACTTAAAATTTATAGGAATTTTAGTGAGACTTCAGGGAAGATTTCCAAATTATTGCTATTTTCTCTTCAGCCATGCAGCAAATCGGCATCATATAACAAAAATTTGGCCAGAAAGAAGTGTATTTACACCGGGATCTTAAACTGTTAAGTTAACACCTCTTGTAGACCCCAAAAATTTCCTTCTGCCTCCTTTTCACATTAAACTTGGACTGATGAAAAACTTTTTGAAGGCTATGAATGAAGATGGTGATAGATTCAAATACTTAAAACAAGTCTTTCTCAAGTTAAGTGATGCCAAATTAAAGGAAGGCATTTTTATTGGTCCACAAATCAGAAAATTGCTGGACGACGTTAATTTCACAAAGAAACTTACCAGGCAGAAACTCAGAGCATGGAACTTGTTTGTTAGTGAAGTAAGAGAATTTTAAGGCATCAATATGGATGCAAACTACCAATAGTTCGTAAATGAACTATTAGAAGCCTACAAATAGCTTGGTATATAATCATAAATTCATTTCCTCCATTCACATCTGTCATTCCTGAAAATTTAGGAGCTGTCAGTGACGAGCAGGGTGAAATATTCGACCGAGATATTAGGACAATGAAAATTCGCAATCAAGGACGATGTGAAGCAGCCATGATGGGTGATTACTTGGTTTTTGAAGAGAGAAGATATGACCCCTCATAAAAGGAAAAACTAGGATTTAATTAGTATTTGAAATCAATATTTTTAATCTTTGTGTTTCTCTTAAATATAAGGTACATTCAATAGGCGTAAAACTAAATAAATTCCATATATGCGGTTAAAAAATTCTGAAATAATATTTTTCAATACACATCAGGTATTGTGACAATAACTGTGGTTCTATCAATGTAACAAGGAAATCTCACGTCTTACAACTTTTTTTTCTCATTTTCGTATTTGGATACGTCCATTTTACCATAATATGCTATTCGGCTTTATGTTACAACCACAAAAATTTTTATTGTCGGCCAGAGTTGGTTTTCTCTTTTTCTTCTGAAACAAAGAGAAAAATACTAAACTGAATTTCTATCAAAACACGAATTACAGAAGTGTTGGCAGACTCTAAATAAGCATTACTTCAAAATGAAAACTCTTGATGGCCTACCCTTTACAACATCTTCTACGACACTGTTCCAGGCGTTTAGAAGAGGGTCAATCATGTTGTCCTTGCGGTGTATTTCAACGGTTCGGATATGGAATATACCAACATAGTAGAACTAGTAAAATACTATAATACTCACAATGTCCAAAATTCTAAATGTGCGGATGAGAAGAATAAAACATCCTGACTGCGTTATGATTTGACCGTTTATATAACAACACTTCCGGTGGATGCAACTTATCATAAACTTTCTCTATTAGATAGAATGACAATCAATTCTATAATTACTGGTAGCTTTCATCTGATTTGATTATTTTTCTGTATATGATGTCTACTAATACTACGATTGTTTGCTAGTCTTCTGTAGAATCTATAAACATAAACTTTTATTTAAATTGAAAGGTTTTCGATTTATGCAACTGCGGCTGTTTTGTAGAAGTAGTAATAAGTTTACTGTAGGTAAAATAAAATACTTTCCAATTATGGAACAATCGAAACTGATATGATGGATTGATGTTTGGGAAGATTTAGAAATATAAAGATTCTCAAGATAAATTCATTTTGAGCAGGGAATTTTGTCTAGATCTGTATTTTGACATTTAACGATATCCTTGGTTCTATCGTTTCGCAAGAAAGTAACTTCTGGAACTAGAAGTTATGTAAGATATTTCTGACATCTTATTTTCAATAGGAATTGAATCCTTTTGTTAGTTCACTACGTTTCTGCTCTCATCGCTCCACTAGTAAATGCAGATATTGCCGATTTAGGTTTTTATTTTTATTTGTTGAAATAAGGATTTTTTCAATTTGTTAAAAAGCAATTGCTTATTTTCAACAGAAAAAAGTGTGGTAGTTGCTTCTCTTTATTTTCGAGAAGGCTATAAGGTCAAACTACGGAACGGGAAACCATTTTGTGAAAAGGGTAATCAAGAAAATATCGGGTATTTTTTTAGAGTGATAGAACTTTAAATTGAAATAAAATACATTTAAATATTTTTTTTTTATTTGAAAGATAATTTTATGCCATTTATGTTTTGAAAATAATTTCCGGCATATGTCCACTACGACTAGTTCCGAGGAACCGCATTCGACCAGACTAATTCTGGACCACTTTTTCGAGTAATTCAGGCCTTTTTTCATCAATAACACTAGTTATGTTGGCTTCAAAAGCGTCTATTGTTTCTGGTTTATCAGCATAACCCCAAAGAAAATAATCCAGTGGAGTTATGTCGCATGATCTTGGAGGCCAATTAATTGGATCATTTCTCGAAATAATGTTATCGCCAATTCTTTCTTTCAATAAGTCAATTGTTACGGTAGCAGCATGAGGTGTAGCACCATCTTGTTGGAACCAAAACACTTCTGGGTCGATACCCTTCAAATTTTGAAACAAATATTCATTGATCATCTGTATCGAGCACCATTCACTGTAACATTAGCTTAAGCATCGTTTTTAAAGAAATATTGACCGATTATGCCTCCAGCGTGTAAAGCACACCATACAGTGCATTTTTCAGGATGCAATGTAACCTGCAGAACTTCTTGAGGATTGTTTTCACTCCATATACGGCAATTTTGCTTGTTTACATAGCCGTTCAACCAGAAATGAGATTCATCACTGAACACAATTTCACGATAAAAAAGTGGATCAACTTCAAGCTGTTCTAGAGCCCAACCAGCAAACAAACGACGCTTATTATGGTCAAATGGCTTTAGTTGTTGAACCAGTTGGATCTTGTATGGGTGTAGACCAAGAGCTTCACGCAAAATTTTCCATGTGGTGGATACACAGAGTCCAACTTGTTGTGAACGTTGACGAACAGACAAATCAGATTCATTATTAACACTATGACTTACAGCAGTGATATTTTCTTCTGTACGTACAGTTCCTTGTTATTGTTGTTGCATCGAGTAGAGAAAATTTTGTTCGAAATCTATCGATAGTTCAAGGAATAAGCTGCTCTGATGGACGATTATGTAAACCATAAATTTCAGGAAGTGCTCTATAAGTTTGGCGAATAGAACACTGATTCTGAAAATAAATTTCAACAATTTGTAAACGTTGTTGCAGCGTGAGTCTTTCCATGATGATTTGTCAATGCTTACTGAACAGAAATGTCAAAACAACATGGCTTCTACCTTCTGTCAAATTACAGTTATCCCTATCGAAAGTTCTATCACTCTAAAAAAACACCTCCCAGAAAACCAGCCACATTTGTAAAGAGAAACTTTCTATTAGTATCTTCATTTTCTAGATTTCCCTTTGATTTTGAATCATCCCCTCCTGTATATTATAAGCTTACTTTTCTCGTTTGAATATAGAATTGGAAATAGAATACCAACATAAATCTGGGTCACTAAGAGCAAATAAAAACGCTGAAGAGACGAAAAGGCGAAGAGGGGTCAAACCAACCTGTTGAGTTATTTTTCACAGCCGGAAAAAAGCTCTTACTCAGAAGAGTCAGCTGATATTGAGAGTGAGCCCTCGACATCACAAGGCACTTCATATTTGCTTGCATCTTCCTGAATTTCGAATGTTGATTATGATCTTCTTTAAAATGCGAAGATTTTTCAACCTTACCACAATTGCGGGAACATGAAGAAGGGGTTCAAACATCATCAACATCGACGTATAATGTGTTAGAAGACATGATATAGGTTATTTTAGTATGTTTGAACTCGCTACAAACGATCTAGAAAGTGTTGTGTCGAAAGTGTCTTGCTGAGTCTACATACATAACCTGCAGATGGACTCCAGATCTGCAGGTTATGTATGTAGACTCAGCAGGACGACGGTTTCCCTCATCTCTACTGAAATTCAAATTGCCTGGGGTTGTTGTGCCAAGGCATTGGCTTGTTTGGAGTAATATAAAGCAGTAAGGAACCTTGAGTTATTTTTTGACATTTGGGTATCTACCAAAATCCTAAATTATTTCATCCTCGAATGGCCTTCTCAGACTGCTTTAATCTTGGTAATATTATATTCAACGCAACACAAAAAGCATTAGAAGGTACGAGAATGTACAAAATCAATTGTTATGGCAAACAAGGTGCAAACTTTGAAACGAGATGGAAAGCACATCTGACTACAGACAAAAGTTCAAAAGTGTTTGAACATATTTCAAGTTGAATAATCGCAATGATTAATTTCGATGGGTTTAGTGGACTGTATTTGACGTAGTGAAGCGAATTATTTAACTTCAAGAGTATATGTAGTTATCTCGATGATGAACTAGCTTTGTTTATCTAATAAGATAAACCAACGAAAATGATAAGGAATCGAACACTTATAAAACACCAATTATAATTCATGGTTTACTGTACATCAACTTAGTCAAAAGGTATGATTATTACACTGAAAACAATTGTTATGAATTTGCCAATACTTTGGCAATCGACTGGATTACTATATTAACAATAATAATCGCGACAACTTGGACCGAAATGTCACAAGCGACGAGTTTGATTATCCGATTGATAATTCATAACATGGCAGAAACTACATACGACAAGATTGACTACCCGAATGATAATGCATAATGTAGCAAAAGGTACATACGACAAGTTTGACTACCTGAATGATAATGATTTCAGAGTCGGTTCAAAGACTGAATGTTAGAGGTGCTCGATGCATTGCTTCTAACAAAAAGAGGGAAATTAAAAAAAAAAGATTGGAAGGTCCACTTGTAGGTGGATTGAATGAATGAAATAAACCTTATTTGTTATCGAAAATAATAAGATCAATGCTGGTAGACAAGGATAGAGGCAGTTTACAATTCTGAATGCCACGACGTTGAAATTTACAAAGCAGTTAATATATCAAATGCTCTAAAAGACTTCCATGTTTTCTAAGTCTATATATAATCATTAGAAAACAAATAAGTGTCGAATAACACTAATCAGTGCGTCTGGCTAGATCGAAGTATCAACATGAAAAACCGAAGTATCGATAACAAAATAATGAATATGTCGAACATAGACAGGGCTGTCTCTAATGAGACGGAACAAAGAGAATGAATTGTATCGAAGGTAGACAGGGGCGTCTCTAATGAGACGAAACAGCCATCAGTCACCATATAGATATTAACAACTACGAGATCCTCCATAAACATTACCAAGGCTATGAAATGAATTTGTTGGAATGTTTGGAAATAAATAAGATCCAAAAAACACCAATCTACAAATAAAAAAGATTAGTTGGACATGAACCGATCCCCACTTATTAACACGTAAAATCTTTCCCTCGTCATGAAATATATCTCAATTAATTCTGTATTTCTTTACATTTGACAATGATGTAACAACTGAAACTAGTCTTGTGTCAGGTTTTCATTGAATTAATTGTAAAAATTTTATAAAATATGGTGTTTTTGTTTCTCTTCTAGCTTACGATACCTGCTTCAATAGTTTGCTATAATTATTGGGATGATGCGTTAAATAAAATATATATTAATTTTATGAGATAGAGTATATTGCTTCATTCAACTAATCCGGCTACGAAATGTCAAATAATTCTCAGCCTATATCTCCGATTCAAATGATTCGAACTTGGCGGAGGTTGCAACACGAGCATCATAAAGATCAAGAGTGCCTTGAACATAACACTGATGTATCGTATCGCAACTTTATTGTATCACATTTGGGAGGGAATGAGACAACTTTGAACAAAAAAAGCGGCGTAGGAATACAATAAAACCGACGGAGTCACCGTAATTGTCTTCGATGTATACCGAACGTGACCCTGACACATACACACCTAGTTGAGTGTCTCTGTTTGGTCACCTTTAGCTAGAAATCGATTTATGATGTTTACTGTTGGATGAAATGAGCGAAATCATTTCAGCTAAAAATAAACAGGGCAACGAAGATGAGAAATTGACCTCTAATATTTCTATTCAAATTTACATTTCTTTACACTGATAATCCTATCAGGGAAATTTTACAAACATTCTTTGATACTTTGTGGAAACCATATTTTTTATTTGTTCATATTTCTTAAAATCACGCGAAGAACTTTCTTTTAAATGTTGCACGTAAAGGATTTCCTTATAGGAACGATATGTTTTTGGAACGTTATGTTATCCATATTCAAAATTTTATAAATATCTGTAGTTCTTAGGTGTGTTTAGCGTATATAAAGAACTTCTTGGTATGTAGAGATAGATACCTTTTTGAATTCTTCCTTGTATTTGATTAAACGTTAACCAATTAGTATGCAAATTCTTGGCTAAGCATACTTCACATGGGAATGATAGTGGGATGCATATTACACTTTAATGGTTTATTTAAAGCCTGAATACATATATTACAAATTTACAAGTTTGATTGGTTACCCAAATTGAGGTAGTTGTTTCGGTGTAGTTTTAACTCTGATTACGGTGAAAACACTATCTTGTTCGTGGAGTAGTTCTTCTTTGAGCTTTTTCACCGTTGATTTGCACCAAATTCACTTTTGGGTTCACTTTTCACCAATTACTATCTAATTAAAAATAAATAGTGTAAATAATACATTCACTTCCAAACCTTTAGGGTGTTACTTTGTTATTGAGAGAGTGTCTGCCTTGGAGGGTTGAAGTTAAATGCGAATATAAAATAAATCACAGTAGAGAGAAATGTGTGATTATAACTTGAGAGAACATAAAACTGGCGAGCGGTTTGTTTTGTGCTTTTTGGGCAAGCGACAAAATGCGACTTTTTTGGCAATGTTTCTTTAAGGGTGCCTTGCGGCTAACTGGTTTATTTTGTGCTTTTTGGACAAGGGACAAAATGCGACTTCTTTGGGGATGTTTCTTCAAGAGTGCTTTGTGGATAACTGTCCAAAAAATGGGAGAACTGAGTTGGGGCTTGAAATGTGGCCCAGGTAGCGAGAAATCTGTCTCTTCCTCTCGGAACGGTGTCGGTTTTTAATGGGTTCCTACGAAAAATGTGAAGGACGAATATTTTCGTTTCTTAACTGGTGTTTAGGCCCGTTTAGGTTTCTAGGAAAAATGAGACATATTTGAATTGTTGAACACTGGGGACGTAATTGTTATATCTACCTGCATAGTAAATGAAAAATTCCTTGTTCGATGTAAAATTCGAACAGCGTAGTTTCAAAAAATATAATGGCAAAGCTACAAAAATATTTTATTATTATTCAAAACATTCATAAGTATACGACGATGTATTGGAAAATTCTTAGTCTTCTATAGAAGCAAACAAAATTTGAAACATAAAATATTCTATTCTTCACCACACTCTTGATTGGGAAAAATTAATAGAACGAACCTGTAATGCCTTGAGACTAATCAATCATAAATTTTTACTGTGCTCTGCAAACCAGATCTCCCCAGCTTCTATCACCTCTTCAATGATCAAAAATTTACAACCTTTGAAACTTTTTCCAATGTAGGAAAGAATGATGATAGTTCGACGGAGTCAGATTAGTTGAAAAAAAGAGATTCGAGTATTTCGAACAGTTTTGGACGACTTCCCTAACTTTGTAGGATAAAATATTTTATCAAATGATCACAGTTTGTTCACTGATACTATGATACACGACTCGTTTCGACTGTAACATCATTGTTAATGGATATTCCAATGTTTTGTTCATCTATGGAACTAGTCTAGGTCAAATAGATATTAATGCATCCACCTTATGGTTCCGTTTTTCGCACTCAACGTGATCTTCTTATATTATGGTCGAACAGTAGTCTTTTTTACTCACCTTTTGAAACAAATTACACTCAACACTATCATTAATAAGGAGTGTGAGTTATGTTAATAGAAAGTTCTACAAATCGAGACACTGTATAACAATTCTATACTCAAACAAATCCGATAAGGTTTTGTTGATTACTGGTCAGTGCAATCCAAAGCCTGCGATTATAAATCTGTCAAGTTAATTAATTAATTCAGTTGAATACACTCTACACGTTACGAAAATGCCAATGAGTCAACAAAGTACATCAATCATTATTGGAGAAGATCCAAACTGGTTGATTAATTGATGTTTTCAAGAACTTGCACCTTTAGGAATAAGAAGTTATTTTAAGGAAATGTTTAAGAGTGTATCGGTATAAGATTATAGTGACTCAAGAACTGAACTGAAACCATATTATTATAACAAACATCATGTATAAGGTGATGAACAACTTGAAATCAGTCCTGATTTTTTATTACAATCATCTTCTCATTGAAGAATATTCTTTGTTGAACAGTCTCTATAAAAAACGAAATTATTGTTTTGATTTGAAAATGATTTGGAGCAAGTTCGTAAGGACTTTTGCAATCAGAAAAATTACTGCTTTTGTGGTTTATAGAACGATGGCATCATAGAACCTTATTTCTTTGAACATGCAAATAGAAACCAAAATTAGATGGTATGGCATGCCAAAGTAAAGCACAGCACCACAAGTAGAATAACTAGACGAGTAAGCACAGAGAATCAAATATCAGAGGTGTTGATCATTTCGAGAATACAAATGATCAGTTAATCTACTGAATGATGAAACTATAAAAATATTCAGTTGTGAGAGTTACTTTAACACAATACTAAGGGAGAAAAAATACTGTAAGAGAGAATCCACCACCCATTAGTTCGAAGAATATAGCATCAAATTATTATAGTTTGCTCTGAACCATCAAAACTACCATAGCAGCTGGAGTATTCGGAACCAAAACGACCTACTCATAACCGAATAAGTTATCTAAAGTTGAAATCCAGGCAAAGATCGTTTCAAAGATGATATGGAAATACTTAGAAAAACTCAATGAGCTAGGCAGTAGTACCATAAAAGGGTCCCCTTGGTATGGATTTCCAGTTACTCGGTAATCAGGGGTAAAAATGCGCCAACTTGTTAGCCAGAGAAGAGGTGGGTCCAGAACCTTTTTGTGGTTTAGGGAACATATCTATAAAGACAAGTTCAGGAAGGAAAAACTGACAGAAACAATCTCTGGGAAAATCATTCAAGTTTGGAGCGCTCAAAAACAACAGAAACATACTACATCTTCTCACGGGCATTTTCACAGGACTTTACCGTCTCAGAAAGCTTCTCTCATGTTAACTTTAGCTGAAAATAATAAAGAGAGATTCTATGGGGTGGGCCGAAGAAACCCCTAAGGATCTTGTGACATAATATGACAACCAACGCAAGAAGTGTGTCAATAAAATCTTTGAATATGAAAAAATACATTCCTTGGAACCGTCTCAGCTATAACTCTGGACCTGCATGAGGAGCTATAGCTCAAGATATACCTCAATTAGCTTCAGAAAGAGGAGCATAATCTCACACTGCATCAATACCTCTTACTCTAAGTAATAATAACAACATTAAAGCAGTCCTTCATTTTGACAAGGAAGTTCCATTCGTGAAAAAATTTGAATATGGATGATAAAATTGGATATAACAAACTTCTCTCGAGGCTATCGACAATGACTACATTTTTTATTGTCGAGATTTTCGACACCCTCGTTTTTATTGTTATGACATTGCAACGGCCCTGTTAAAAAGGTTTCTACAATTTCATTGCTGGATCTCATACTGTTCGAAGGAATGTGAGATAGAAAGTTTCGAAATATCGATTATTCCAAACAGTTCAACTGCAACTTGAAAGATCGACATCGTTAGTTCATACCATTTATCCGATTATTTCAGTTTTGTAACAAGTTATCCTCGATTTTACGCAACAAACACGACCGCTTCAGAAATTCGCGACTAATTTATGCATCAGAACCGAACTGACCTAATATTAATGAGAATGCAAGATATGTTATTGCTGGAGGTCCCAATCCAAATTTCGTTGGAACAAGTTCTGCTGAAGATCAATTTGAAAGCTGTCACAGTAGCGGAGAAAGGAAAAGTTATTAGTGAATACCGATAGATTCGCAAAAAGCTGAAGGAAACTGAACAATTTTTGAATTTTTCTTGATGGCGATCCATAAATTTTGAATACCATCTTGACTAATGGTCCAATTCGATAATCTTTATTTTAGTTGAGTACTTTTGAAAAAATGACGTCAACTGAAAATGTCTACAGAATGTCTCCAAAAAGTGCTGGAAAATGTTAAAGACAAAACTAAGAAGACTGCAATATAACGTCTAAAAGAAGAAGATTTCGGAGATACAGAGTGTCAAAAGTTCAATTTTGGTTCAGTTATTTATGAATATTCATTTCAATAATGTGAGTATTCTTACAAAATTTGGCTAGAAGGATATTTTTGTGACATTTAGTGCAACCTGTGATACTTCGCATACATTTCGAATGAAATATTTCTTTTAAGTGAATTGCATTTGTTTGTCGAACAAAAATTTTTATTCTTCAACCAATTTGGCAAAAATTGATATAAGTAACCGTTTTTGGGTTATCTGAATATAAAAAATTTCGTGTATGACTTCAACTGAACACAATTTGTAAATGAAGGTCATTCTGAAAATTCGTTATACCTTTTTTCAGCAATTTTCTGTTATTGATGAAACTCATTGACTACTTTCACTGGAGAATAAAATTAATAGTATATTTACTCGTTTTCGTAATCATGATGTTATGCTTGTGGCAATGCGATGATTAGTTAATGGAAAAGTTCGAAAATGTATATCCTGAGATCTAAAAAACGGCTGTTCAAATCAACTCTTACAGGTATGGCTTTTTCAGGTAAAAGATGTTGGAGAATAAGAATTTTCATTTATAGGTTAAGTACGGTGTGGATCAAGAATATGATTAAGCTTTGAATTTAAACAAATCGCCGCAGGTGTTTTATGCAATGGAAATAAGGGTAGATTTAAATTTTTCGGTTCAAAAAGGTTTTGGGATTAACAAAAAATATTTAAAAGCGGTGTTCAACCGTTATGGACAAACCAATCCTACGTTTGAAGTGCGAATGATTCTGATTGCTGAACTGAAAGTAGTGCAGAGCCTCGTTTCGATATTTATCATCGCATCGCGCTGAGGTTTCGATTCTTCCACTGCTCCATTGCACATTCGTGCTCCTCTAGATAAACACTGAATTTCCTTTGTTTCTGACTGTCTTTTCCATACCTGTTTATTGTAGATCAATTGATCATGGGCCTGCTTTATACTTCAGGTACGTCAATTCTGTTATGGTTGTTGAAATTCCTTTTCCTTGAATCAATACTGGCTACGGCACTGATTCAAAATAACTACTATATTTAATGTTATTTGTAACGGTTCAATATAATTGATTCGTTATTTGTTAAGTGGAATTTTTATATATCAATGATCTAAATAGACCAATTGGAAGTCCTTGCTGGTTGAATAACACGGACAACGTGGATAGGACGGTACGGTTTACAGAACCAACCAATATTGCATAAATGCCTCACAAAACAAAACTTAATTATTTTTTTTTTAAATAATGTAACGTCAAAAAATCCAGGCACCCTTATATGATTTAACTTTATTAATGTGTTGCACTTTTTTTTGATTACTCAAAAATGGATCTCTAGCCAGATCCGTAAATCTAGATGTTTATGTATTATATCACTGCAAACGAATTTATGATCAAAAACTTGATAAATCTTATATTTTATGGAACCGCGTGCTATTGTTCTGCCTAAGTGGCTGTAAATGATGGAAGTTCGTTTTGAAGAAAAATGGGAAGGGAGACTCGGACAGATTCATACTCTTCACGAGATTATCGAAAGAATACATAACTATTGCAATATGCTCAGGCAGCGTGGATTCTATCCTAAAACGATGTAGGCTTTGCATTAGAAAAGGTGGCAGGTATTTTCAGAATTTTTCGTAATAAGTTTTAAACTTGAACGAATAATAAAGAATGTCGTAGATAATAATTTTTCTTCAAATCGTGTATATATCAATGTTTGTACTTTCACAGTTTCACATCAATTGTCCAATGAAAATGACGATTTGATAAAATATATTACATGTCGTTGGAAAGCTTCATAAATGGGGCAGTTTTTGGACGTAATTTCTACAGGTCTTACGAAGCGGAATTTAGAGTAAACTTTGACCAACTATTATGGCTGAAAAAAATTTTATAATCATTTTTTCATTAAAATCTGCATGAAACTATTCTTATCCAAGTAGAATTTTCCGCCCTTTCCAATGGTGTATACTGAATTCTGAATAGGAAAGTTTTCAAGAATGAGTTTTCACCAAGTAATGACCGAATCAATCAAACATTCATTAAAAGCTGAAACCAGCTTCTTATGGTATTTCAAGCTTATGTTAAGAAGCGAGAAGCATACCCAAAACATTTGTTTCTTTACCAAATTCATACATTTGAACGTATTCCTAAATACATCAACTTCAAAACGAGGAACAAGAGCCCTGTAGCGGAGTATAGACGAATACATGGAATGACATGAAAGTACCATACTACCAAAGAGATGTTACCAATGTATACTTGAAGGTAATTTATACAGAATTAACTAGTAGACTTCATTCTATTCAATTCGATATTATTGACAGAAGTACTAGAGAACGTGTAGGAAATATTATTCACTCCAAATTCTTAACTCAAACTAAAAAATTTAACTCATAAAAATAAAAAGAAAATTTCGAAAATTAAAAGAACTAAAACAAAATTTCTCTGAACACCAATCTAACTCAAATTGTCAAAATTGTCAAATTATCTGAAGTCAAATTCAACAATAGAGAATCCAACCTTTTAGAAAAGATATTCAAATTCAACCTAAAAAATAATAATTCACAAAAATCCTTAGATTATTCAGCAATAGATTCAGAACTGGCCATTAAGTCTATTCAATCACTTTAAAATCAGTCATATTCAAATTACAATAAATATATTATGGCTGACATGATTAAAGACAAAAATACAACTGAAATTCACTCTTCCTCGATAAAACAGAATTTGGTTAAATCAATCATTGAAAACAGAAACACAAATGATTTAATCTTCACTCGAGCCGATATAGGAAACAGTATCGTAACCATTCCAGAAGATGAATATATTAACAAAACTATTGCTTTTTTAACCCCAGATAAATATAAAACTGTTACAAAATTCGCAGTGAATACTTCCAAAAACAAATAAAAAATATAATAGACCAATCTGTTAGCCTTTCCAATAATTTTCCAAAAAAATATTCGCTTCAATGAACCCACAAATCCCAAAATTATATTCATTAATAAAACTTCCTATAGAAAATAATCCAATTAGACCTGTAGTTTCATTTATCACATCACCAATCATAAAATTATCCAGAGTTTTAATTTCTATAATTCAAATTGGAACAAACTTTTTGGCTAAAATTCTTTTGGTTCAATTACCTAAAGATTGTAGATTAATTTCATTTGATGTACAAAATTTGTTCCCTAGTATACCTCCGATAGAAATAATACAAATTGTAAAAAACTATAGATTAAAAATAACACCAACCCCATCAAAACGAATGAATTAAGAATTGCCTCGAAATATGTATTGAATAAAACTATTTTCAATTTAAAGGAACAATCTGGAAATCCAATCGGTTCAGTTTTAGCTGAAATTTCCATGGATGATTTAGAATCAAAATACACCTAAATCCGATAAGCAAATACTTCTTTTATTGGTATAGATATGAAGATGATAGTTTTTGTTATTTTAAAGGCACCAACCGACAACCAGATATCTTCAGGAATTTCATTAATAAACTCCATTTAAAAATCAAATTCACAATCGAAGAAGAAAAGAACCTTAGTATTAATTTTCTTGGCCTCATAATAACAGGACTAGATAATACACACAATATTCTTTACAAATCCACACATACAGATATTAAAATACATAAAACTTCAAATCACCCCACCAACCGAAAGATGTCAGCATATAATATTTTTCTTCATAGACTATTGTCCCTCTGAATTCAAATAACTTTTCCAAAGAATTAGATATTATTAAACAGATAGCTTCAAACAGCGGTTACAACCCCTTTCTCATAGACAACATGGTATCCAATAAACAAAAGATCATGATATTAAATCTCATGTAATGTATGTACCTGAAGAAGCCACATCCTGGTGAAATAATTGTTGTATTTCAAACATTTTTGTGGATATTAAAATTCGATCTGTTATAAATTATTTTATTGAAATGAGTTTCCACCAAGTAAAGACCGAATCAATCCAACTTTCTTCAAGAAAGCTATGTTTTTAGTGAAAAAAGTGTGAAACTGTACAAAATAGTAAAATCGTGAATAACTTCACAACGAATTAATATATTAACATAATTGGACCATATTCTATAGAAACTTTTTTGTTGTAAATTGCACGTAGAAACAGAATTTAGTTCACTCCTCTACTTTCTAAAATTACCAAAAATATAAGGAGTATGAGCTGTGGTGAATAGGAAGATTTTCGAATAGGGACAAGGCACCATGCATCTGTGTTTATAGTTCAAAACTAAAATACAGTCGAATAGGATTTGTTAATCGTTAAGCATTAAGCAGCAGACATGCATATTTCATAAATGTTTGGCTAATCTTCAATTCAATGCTGTAATGCCGACGAATGCAACACAGCCATATGCATAAGGACACTTATGATTTATTAAACAACAGCGGTATCTACTCCGCCGATTAAATTAATTCAATACCAAATATAAGTAGTTGCTTTTTTCTAGTGGATACTTGGTTATATTTTAAACTTGAAATTAATGAATAAAATGAAATGCGGTCATACATTCATGAAGAAACTCGAAAATATAAAAAACTAGACCTCTGTTTTAAGTTTTAAAACGTCTGAACTTTGTTTTAATGTCTCAGATTAGCAATTCCTGAACTCTCGACTCGTTAATTAGCGAGGTAATCATGGAAATGAGTGATGCAATTTTCACCGGCTCATTCGACACCCAGGCACATTTCACGCCAGAATTCTTATCGTGGAACTGATCAAACAATACGTGAACCAATTAAACGTTTCCCCGCGCCAATTTCCATTCGAAATAGCCCAATTTAACACACGTTTGTTGAAACAAACGCTCAATTAACCGAGGCAAGTCTGAAAGGAACCCTTCCTTTTAATGCTCATAATTCTGTTGTGGTATTTTCAGAGCGTTTTAGACAGATCCGGGTCGTCAATCATATTTTTTCCTTTTTTTTTTCGTGGAATATTTGATCCGCATCGCGTGTCCAGATGATTATGATGACATTGTGGACCTTGTCGCTTCTCGAATGGATGATTCTTCGAAAGGAGAATTGAACCAGGCGGTATACTTCGAAAATGTGATGAGTGTGTTGCATTTGTTAGCTCTGTCACGACAATTGTGAAAGTTGATCTTGAACTTGAAAATGTTGATTTTGTGCTGGGAAACACACGCAGATAGGATATGATTAATTATGATATACTCTACATCTTTAAGACTTTCAAATATACGTGACATCCATTATTGTGGATGTGATCCACAACGTCGAACAGAGATGAATATATCTGTTCACGACGATGATTTGGTCCATATAAGACCGTTTTCGTATTTTGTGAAGAAATTTCAGTTTACTTTATAGGTGCTCAAAATTCGGGGATATTATGAATAACTAACAAAACTGAGCAAATATACAGGTGACCCTGAGTAACAAACTTATAAGGTATATAGGACTAATGAAACTTGGAACAAATTTCCTGCAATCATGGGTTCACTTCCGTGACAAAGGCTGTTAAAGTTGGGAAGATATTATATTTTTATTTTAATGCATTTATTAACAATCAGAATACACACATTCTATAAGCCAATTCGCTGACTAGAGTGTGAGGCACTCACATGATATAATAAAGACTTCTCCATGAAAATAACCTTCAACTATAATTCAAGTCAGCTGGCCATTTCCCTCTTTATCTTCTATATTGAGGCATTACCCATGGACGCAATAGATGGTTCGTATGTGTTCCGTCTCATTAGAGAAGGCCCTGTCTACATTTGATATAATTCATTCTCTTTGTTATGAGTACATAGGTCTTTCCATGTTGACAATTTCAGTCTAGTAGTTTTGAATTTTGTCATTCGAACTTGAAGTATTATTCGACACTTCAGCTTAATTGTTTTCTAATGATTAATATGGTCTTAGAAAACATGGAAAGTCTTTTAGAGCATTTGATATATGTATTGCTATATGAATTTTGTCGTCAAGCATTCAGAATTGATTCTATCCTTATTCTACTAGGACTGATCTCATTATTTTTCTGTAAACAATAAGAAGGTTTATTCAGTCAACCTACAAATGGACCTTCCAATCAAATTTTTCTCTTTTTGTTAGAAAGGAAGCATCGAGCACCTCTAACGTTCAGTCTTTGAACATACTGTAAAATCATTATTTTTCTCGTAATAGTCAAACTTGTCGTATCTATCTTTTGCTACATTAAGCATTATCATTCGGACAGTCAAACATTTCGCATGTAGTCTTTGCTACATTAAGCACTGTCTCCTGATAGTCAAACTAGTTGCTTGTGACATTTCGGTCAAAGCTATCGCAGTTATTATTGTCAACATAGTAATCCAGTCGATTGCCAAAGTATTGGCAATATTTTATTTTTAGTGTAATAATCATAGCTTTTGAATTGGGGTACATACAGTAAACAAAGAATTATAGTTCGCAGTTATTCTAGTTTATTACGTGTGTTTTACTTTAATTCCTCATCATTTTCGTTGGTTCATCTTATCAGATAAACAGAGCTAGTTCATCATCGAGATAACTACATACAAGTGACCTTGAAGTAAAATTCTTCGCTAAACTACGTCAAAATACAGTCCACTAATCCCATCGAAATCAATCATTGAAATTAATTAATTTGCAATTGCCTATTGATTCAAAATACTGAAATAATAGGCAAAATACTGCGGTAAACTAACCGTGGTACGAAACAGTATGGCTTTCCAGTTCAGCATGATGTTTCTCCTTCTTCTCTTTGATGACATCCTGACATAAGGAATTCGTATATCTTCGAGTAGTGTTTGATTAGTAACGTACAATGGAACATTTGCTATCATTTGAAGTATTTTTGATTGGCTTCTCTGAATTATTAATATTTTTCATTTGCCTGTACATCCCCAGAGTTCGATGCACCGAAGCTTTATCACTGTTTTATAAGTATGTTATAACAATTTATCAGTATCTTGTTCTCCAGTGCCAATTTAGATCCTACGTATAAGCTAATTTAGTTCTCGTGTTTTTCAGTCTATTTGCTTGCTTTTCTTAAATATGTGTTCCTTTCATGTATGTTTAAATGCATTCCCAAGTAGTTTGTACTTAAGATCTCTGGTATTTGTACTTTATTTATCTCTCTGTAATGTAAAATTCACTTGCACAAATTTGGAATAATTTATTTGGATTTTCTTCATATGCAGCCATTTTTGGATTTCGTTCAAATGTTCCTGTAATTTATTGGTGGCATTTTAGGGATCTTCATCAGCAGCTAGAATGTCCGAATCTTCTGCGAAAATTTCCAATATGGTATGGAGATTTGTAGGTAGGTTAACAGTGTACAGCACGTACAGCAGTGGTCCAATGACACTTCTTTGAGGAACTCCTCATCATATTTGGAAGTAGTTCAATTCCTCACCACCAACTCGCACTCTGATTCGTTTTTCACTAAGATAGGATTTCAATAATTATAACAACATCCAGATTTTGATTTTTTATAGCTAGCCAGGATAGTAGAATTTAAGGAAATCGTGCCTCACGGCAAAGAATGATAATGCACATTACTGTCTTTTTTCAAGCGCTTTACTGATTTTGTGATTAATTCCATGAATTTGCTGTATTGTGAAGTGATTCGACCGGAATCCAAACCGATGATCTGGTATCCACACTCTGTATTTGGGTCGGAATTTATTCTCTGAAGCTCTAGTCTTTCTAGGATTTTTGATAAACTGGGAGCAAACTGATTGGATGATAGGATGTGCTCTGGTCAGTAGCTCAGTTTAAGGTTGGCATCGAATATGTGAGTGATTACCAGCAGTCCTTTAATTGATTCTTTGATCATTTTTATTGTTATTTCATCATTTCCTGCAGTTTTTATGATATTCAGGTATTTTATTTCATTTTGAACTTGCTTCATAGTGATTTTCGGTATAGGTGTGGTACTTGCAGGAATTTAAAGCAGCTCTCTTTCCAGATCGTCATCAATTATGTCATCATTTGGAGTGAATACTCCAATGTTCAGCAAATATGTGTGCTTTTTCTTGGTTGATCCTTGTCTAATTCATCGTTGATTCCGTTATGTGGCGTAACGGTGGAATATATGTTTCATTGGTCTTTTTAAGTTCTTTATGGGTCCCCACAATGGATAGTCATATCTATTCAGATTAGTGATATACTCTTTGAATGATTTTTCTCTCGTTTCTTTAATTTTGAATTTCAATTCGTTTGTTATCCTATATCTTCAAGACTTCAAAATGTACGTGATCTCCATATTGTGAATGTGTTCCACAACGTCGAACAGAGATGAACATATCTGATCACGACGATAATGTGGCCAATATGAAACAGTTTCAAAATTATGTGTTGGCATTTCCTTATATACACGTGCTCGAAATTTGAGCATATAATACATAACTAACCTATCGCTCATCCCTCAAAATATATGAGAAACAATCATTCCACTTGAAGTATGCCTCAAACAAAGCTATTTTAAATTTTATGATGAAATTCGTCAACAATTGGTCGATCACTCCATGGATTCTTCCCTTTCATCACTTTTGAGCAAAATTTTCATGAGTTATCTTGAAGATAAGGTGTTTTATTCCCGGAATATTTCAATCAAATGTGTTCTGTATTAGAAAAAATATGTTGACGATGTATTTCATATCTAAATAGGTTTCATTAGATAAGTGGAAATGTATTGAAAGGATTTATTAGTTCTAGAAGAGTTTATTTCAATATCTTAAATATCAAGCACAATAATTCTGTCACACCTCTTCAAATTTCAATTGAAAAAAGCCAAATGACAACTTCTCAGTTAAAACTGTTCATTTCTTCATACCAAATGAAAACGAAATGACTTTTTTCATTGGGCAATATTTTCCTCAATACCGAACGAAAAATTTCCCACGTCATTTATGCAACTAATTGGCAAATAACGGAAACGCCACTAGCTGTTCATTTCGTACGAAAACAATCTTCGACATATTACACTCTTGCACAACCCGAACTCTGCGAGATCCTTCGGCGGTTCGAAAAACAGCTGTACGGATCCTAACGAAAAACGCGGGAATTGTTGCAAAAATGTAACGGACTGAATAATTCATAGGGCTACTACGTCATTACGTATGTATTATCGAACACGGACAAGTTTTTTCGTATCCGTTTGCCGTGCATAATGTACTCTGGACGAGAACCGCTTACCAAGCGAACGAAGAAGGATTCGATTTGCAACTCCGATGTTAATCGTAGGTGAAAATTAATATCTAAGACTCGCATGTTTTTATGGAAATCGAAAGCCAGTTCCGTTTCCCAAATATGTGCGAATTTATGCGCACTTGTTAATTTGCTGTAATTGTTAGGATGGAGGTGGTAAATTTGGTGCGATGGATCGACCCAGTTGCTCACGAGAAATTTCGTTGTTCTCAGGATTTCCCGTACTTGAAGTGTGACGTTTTTGGGAAATTTTGATACTTTGACTAGAAATACTAATTATTTGCCAGGATAATAAGAGAATGTAGTTTTTTGCTTGCAATATGAACTTTTTTCTGCAAATTTAAAATCAAAGAAATCAAGACAATATTTATCATTAAACAATTTACAAATATGTGCCCCGAACGTGGGCTTATGTAATGAAACAAAGTTGACGTGTTTTGAATGCGAGGTTCTCGTCGAATGGATTAATACAGCAAAAATGTAACAACTACAGGTTGTTGAAGTTCTAAGAGCAGAATCTAGCTACAAACGGACATTTGGTACCCATATGCGTTTTGGAGTAAATACCATTATTTCTTGATTTCATAGCAAGACAGAATTCTTGGGAACAGTAGTGTAGACAGAGATATTCGAGAAAGAACTTGAGTTATACCAGCCTATAGAGCAAACCTACATTTGCTCGAGATATGATACAAATCACCATCACCAATGCCTAAAAACATTAATAGAAAAGACCCTTCAGTCCTCAGATTCGTAAATTTTGATGAACTTTTTGATAGGATTAAACATGATGCCATCCAGAATGCACTTGAGAAATGTCGGATCTATTATAGGTTTTCCAGATGAGTCATTCATATCTATCAGAACGCAACACAAGTATCAAACCGAACACCAATAGCAAGAAAATATACTTAAGAAGAGAAGTCTCTCAGAAAAAGCTTTCAAAGAGCTGGTGTGAGATAATAATGAAGCAACGCAGTTGAGGGTTTAAGTGAGCTTCCTACCTGCTGTGTCTATGGTCACTTCTCCCGTAGGCGCGGAAATGGGATACTCCCAATTAGCACGCAAACGAAGTTACCCCTTGTAATCTCACACGTCATCGTATATCTTTTCTTAAAATTAGCACAGAATAATTTCTGACATATTCGCCCTTATGGACAGTACCTTCAATCGGGTAGAATCATGTAAAATCACTCAGAATATCTGAGTCATTTGCGCTTCGCAGACGAAATGGTGTTGATTACAGAAGACTTAGGTAAAGCTATGCTGAGAGATCTACCTGGACGAAATTGGTGTAAAAATTACTATGTCTAAAACAAAGTTGGTGGCAAGGTATGTAAATCTGCATGTAAGACCTAGTACATACCTGGTGGCCTACGTAAAACAGCCGGATATTTCCGTAAGTATGAGTTTTTCAGGAAAACGCAGAGACAGGTCAATTTTTATTTTGAGGGGGACATCTTTTGATTCGTGGATGTATGATCATCCTACTAAGCGAGGTAACAACCCCTCCAGAATATTAAATAGGGGTCGAGTGACACATAAGTTACAAGGTTTCACAATTCTTTTTTTGAATATGCCAATTTTTTGTTTGGCATTCGTTTAGGTGTTAAACAATCGTTGGAAGTGTTTAATGAAGTGCATAACGTGACGGAGTTTCGATATGTAAGATGTTCAAATTGAGTACCGTGCATTGCTGAAGAGTAATCGTGTCTTTGTTCAAAATTTTCTCTTATAATCTGTAACTTTCTTCTCTAGAAGATCTTCGCCAGAGAATAGTGTTAGCATTTAATGAAATAACACCTTAAATTGAAACTTAAGCTAGATTTAGACGTTACACATCAGGAAATTTCAGTTAATTATTAATATAAAACCGCCCTTAAGCTCAAAACTTCATAGCAGTGATGCCATGAATTTATATTTCGATGAAATTCATAAACGTACAAAATAGGAACACAGAAGGAATTATAATATCTTGAGATGAAGTGCGATAAAAACACCGAATTAATGAGCCGTCGAGGTTTTCAGCAATATTAAAGAATCGACATGAAGGTGTTAATTAATGATGGGAATATCAAGAAGGAAATTATATCATCAAGGCACTCATTCATTTAAATCGACGGACGTAAGTATCCTACCAGGCGAATGATTATAGTTAGCAGGTAATAATTAAAAGCTTTTCCAATCTAGCCGAACTAATTGCGGATAATCAACTGAATTGTTTTCGGTCAAATTATGTTAGGACCATGACATGTGGAAAATTAGGCAACCACCATGATCAATTACAAATCAGGTACCTGTATCCATCTATAATATATTTACTACGATGGCCGAAAAAATGGAGAAAAATATAAAATTATGAAATATCCTTAAATTATCTATCATCTCATGATGGACGAACAAAAACAACTTAATTTTCAATTATTGAATCAAGAATAATTTGGATTGTAATAATGTTTTCCCTGCGGTTTTAAGAGGTCGAAAAGTGGAATTTTAAATATAATACATAAATTAATATTGCCAACAAGTTATTTATCATTCAGGAAAATCATAAAAACCGAACCTTGAACCGTACAGTGTTTTAAAAAATGTAACTAATGAATGTATACATGAATTGAATGAGAAGGTTTCAATTAGTAATATCAGAAAAACAAGCCCTTCGAAAAATTATAGTAAATACCTTATACGTGGTGTTAGATATAAAAGAATGTGTGTTTATTGAGTAATCAAAAACCCGGTCAAGAATTATGAGAGAAGAGTTGTAGAATACATAAAAAACGATTTTTAAAATTTTTATTTGTCTCTTCCTTAATTTTAATCACCAAAACTTTTCGACGCATTTTTATGCAGTTTTTTCAGGTATACTATGAAAAACCTGGAGCAACATTCAAGCTTTGTTTCGTCGAAATAGGATAAAGGAAAATAATGGTGAAATGCACTGGCTTTTACGCGATTGTTCATGTCATTGGAGATACTTGGAAATTGGAAATTTTGCATTAGCCGTCATTTAACAACTAAATGCTAAATTTAAACTCGATCGTAGGAGTGTTGTTATTGTTTCGGTTTTCGGTTTGTTCTCACACAAAATATTTTTTTGAATCTTTTGATTGAACAATCCACAGGAAATTCTGCACGGATATTATTATACATTTGAGTACAAAATATAACTGAACTAAGCAATAACCTTCTATATGAAGCTCAATGATTAAATGGGTTTATAAAACAGAAGGACAAAAACTGCAATCTTCCAAGCCATGTGTTTTTTCTTTGAAGTGAATCTCAACTCACTCACCTTGTGTACCAAGGTTTCCGAAAACATGTACAGGAAATTTCGACATTCCGATGTGTCGAACTCTCAAATTAACTAAACAATAAAACTGTGCCATATTTGTCAAAACCTATCGCTTTTGGTATAATTGTGGGCGGTTTCTATTCGCTTTCATCATAGACATTTTTATTATTAGCTCGTCTTTGTTTAGGCGTAGAAAATATATCGAAACACAAATACGAATAATATTTATTAGAAATAGATATGCGATGGAAAGCTGATGATTCAAGTCGAAAACATATGCAAATTTCGCGCCCGACAGGCAGAAACGGTTACGAGCAAAACAAATCCTGAATTACATTATACGCATTCTCGTATTCTGCCCTGTAAAATAACAGGTAGAATTGTTAATTTGTTAAATTTAAAATGCCTTCTTACCAAGAAAAACAAACACTATTTACATATTTCGGGAATTATTCATAACCTTACAAGTGTTTCTGTAATTTACGAAACGTTATCTAAGGGATACGGATACTGCCTTAGTTTGAAATCATAGAAGTTCCTATTTATCTATTATAAGACAAAAATAATTGCAGTTTTTCAATTTAAAATTTATATTTGTTGGGTTTTTTTATTCCACTTAATATTATATAATTAGTTTTGATTTTATATGTCTATTAAATATAAGCAGTGCTTATAAGACATTTATTTAATTCTAAAAAATCTTGAAAAAACTTTTTTGGAATTAAAATTTATGGAAGGCTAAGAGATTAAATCTGTTTTGATATTAAAATTTTGTAATAATTCTTCTATCAAGTAAAAAAAACCTCTTCTGATTATTTCATTTTATATATAATATATAATTATATTCAGGTTTTAAATTTCATTATATAAATATCATGTGGTTTAACTAAGGCCATAAAATACCTTACAAGCTTTGAGTGATTTTAGTGATGAACATAAAACATAGAATACCTATGATTTTTAAAGGTCTCTAATTTTAGTGTTGATTCAAACAAGGATACCACGAGGTCTTAGGGGTAAATTATTTATCGTTAATTGATTTTATTTTTAAATATGAAGTTGGACTGACGAAAACCTTATTTGGATTTCTAATTGTTTTTTGAGGGTTTGCTACATGTTTCGAGAGATTTTTGAAGTAACCCTTCAAATATATTATATTAAATATTTCAAATAAATTAGTTTTGGAGAAGTTCTTAAAATTATGTTTTGTATTTTTGAAAACGTTTCAGTTTTCAATAACTTTGTAGTGTCTGTCCTTTTATTCCGGCCGTTTTCCTCGTAATGCACGCTTCAAACGAAGTAATTGCAGTCTATACCGATCACCTGTTATGAAATCACCAGGTTTTAGCAGCTCGTAGTACACAACGCCCCCTTAGTCCCGCCAGGGACACAGCATAACATTCGAACCATGAATGTTCGGATTTGGTGTCAACGATTGACCAAAGCGTAGTATTTTTTCTTGGGGTTGTCATAGGAGATCCACGTTTCGTCAGCAGTCACTACCTGGTGTGTGAAGCTGCTGCTTACAAGGAAAAAATGGCCTTTCCAGATCTCTCGGTTTCAATTCTTAAGGAACCCAATTGCCTCGCTTCTGAATCAGGCCCATGGATTTCAAACGTATAGACTTGGGTCACCCCCAACGTAAGTGCAAACTCGGCTTTAATTCCTATTTGGTCTTAAAATCAAGCCAGCAAACATAATCTATCCATGTTGTTTCTCCAGAAAATTTTTGTACTTTAAAGCTACCTCACAGTCATTGAATTTGACCACGACCTATATCTGTAGGTCAACCATACTATTATAATTTAATGGAATTTTTTATCGAAATTCTTAAAAGGTGAAAAATACCTTCGTTTTAAACATGTCCATGACATGAGTGACATTTCAGTTAGAGTGCCTTTGTCAAGGTCATATCGTCATAAAGTCTATGTAACGAAAGCTATCATTAAAATTTGACTGACGCCAAATATGGAATTCCCACGTCTCTGTTCATGAATGCAAATTACACCACCAGTCTCGCACATTTGAGGAATTTATTTCAGATGAACACGTGGAGGAGTTTCAATAGGTCATTTTACCTTCTACACTTCAATTGTGTTTGTCTTGGATCGAGAAATTTACATTCATATGCAAAGCGTACCTCGACAAGGCGGAAGAAGCGACAATATTTAAGCTCCTTTCAATGACAATATTTGCATGATAATTCCGTCATTTCGATTCAAATGTCATACAAAATATATTTCTGTTTTAAGATCTATATCCACATAAGATCTTTGTACTAGTATGTATATTGAAATTGAATGATCAAGAAAATACTGAACGATATTTTGATAGTTTTGTTGAAACATTTTGGGGATCTACGGATTCGATATTTGAGATTTTTTCGATTTTTTATTTTATGGAAGAAAAACGCTATACATATTTAAACAATGAAAATTTTACGTCGAAGCAATCGTGTTTTGCACACACAATCTCAATGTTTAAAGAGTTAAGATTGGTGAAGAGGAAATACAACTGGTAGACAAATGAATTTACCTTGGACATGAAATTACGGTATCAAAAGACAACCCAGATAAGCGGAATAATTAGAAGAATTACCGTAGCATGGGCCGTCTATGGAAATCTTGGAGGCACGTTCAGGGGCGATCTCCCTATTTGTTTGAAGAGAAAGGTGTACGACCAGTATATTTTGCCCGTGATAACATATGGCGCAAAAATATTGACTTTGACTGAAGCATATGCGAGAAAACTTGAAGTCCCTCAGAGAGATATGGTAATCGATGCTGAAAGTGTCGCTTAAAGATCACATTAGAAATGAGAACTTACGAAAATAAACAGGTGTTGTTGACGTTATTCAAAAGATCGCAGCGTTGAAGTGGAACTGGGCCGGGCATGTGGCACGTATCATGGACGAAAAATGGACCAAAAGACTTCTCTAATAAAGACAAGCGGAGCAGAGGAAGACCGCCTAAAAGATGGGCAGACGATACAAAAAGGTTAGTTGGTAATTGGATAAAAGAGGCCCAAGATCTTGAGAATTGGAAAATCATGGAGGAGGCCTATGTCCAGCAGTGGACGCTGAAGGCTGGGTAAAGCAGAAGAAGAGATGTTTATTGTGAACATTACGGCGTAATAAGATCTGACTTCAACATGAAGAGAGTTTTCTGCGTTTGTAACGTTAAAAAACATCGGGAATACATTTCTTCACTTGAATTGCCTCGCTAAGTTATGTCGTGTATGTACGTGGCGCTGGTGTATGATCAATACCTTAGTGTTTCTGTGCAGAGCGAATAAATGTACTGGACAGATTTGTAGACGTTGGACTTTACAGTGCTCTGAAGAGAACCAACAAGTTACTACTTATCTTTCAGAGATCAACGAAACCAAATCAGGCTTGTTTCAGTTTAGAATTGTTATACAGATGTGTGTTGCACTGTTTCGATTTGTAGAATGACGGTAAGTTATATTATCTCATGTAGAGGACTAGGTAGCTGAAAAATTTGAAACTTAGCTATCCATTTGTATATACAGGGTGACAAGAAAAACTTCGGACAAATTTTTTCTGTGTTCTGGAACAAAAGTATTTTAGTACAGATAAATAAGCTTTATTGTATTAGATTCTCTAGACTTTCTTGTACTAATATGTGAGTCTGTTGCAGCACAGGGCTTCTCCCTTAAAACTGGCGTACTCTACCCTATCGCAGTAAATCTCCGGATTTTTCTGTGTAATGGCCGAGTGCATTATGTAGCATACTGCGTTACCTCGGGGGGTGGTTTGCCCTCAGGTGTTACTTGTACCACCTGGCCACCCTATTGGTGTTGGACTCGAGGGGGCAGTGGTTGAAAGTCCGTATGCTGGACTAGGGAGATATTTCATTTATATGATCGCAGACCCCCATGTTCGGGATATTTTCATCAAATGGCCCTGGGTTTAACGGGACTTGACGCTTCGACCGGGTTGTCCTGGCCCCGGATCAATGCGTAACTTTTGAGGGTTTGTGGATCTCGACGAAATGGCTTAGCCGTTAGTGCTTGACGCCAGGATCAATCAAATGACTTCACATGGGTTCGGTGGGTCAGGACGTACAGGATCAATAGAAGTCATCAATCTTGAGATTATCTAGTTCATGGCACTGCGTTCGGATGCTTGAATAAGAATTCCTTCCAGCGGGTGAGTTGCGTCACAAACCAACTCGGGTACTGACCTGCAGAGCCAGTAGAGGTTGAATAGTGCTTCGCTGCTACCAGCCAGACGGTTCTGAATTTCGAGTCGAGGCCCAAACTGGAAGCTGGTGGGTTCATCTCTTCGAAGGGGTTCTCGCTTCGCGCGATGATATGGGTTAATCCTTATCACACTTTCTACCTCTTGTGTTGGACTGTGGAGACTGCTGAGTAGTCACTTGGTGAAAGAGCTATGCTCGTATGCCAATACGAAAACCTGGTAGAATTCACATCTGCAGAATGGCCGCCCTACTCGCCGGATCTCAACCCAATGGACTACAACGTGTGGTCGATTTTGTAGCTCAGGGCGTGTGCTAAACACCACAAAAGTTTGGAGTCGCTCCGGAAATGGGACCGATTAACGCCCGAAGAGCTGCGGCTCATTGTCATAAATTTCAAGAAGCGTCTGAAGATATGTATCGCCGCCAAAGGAAGCCACTTCGAAACAGCTTAAATTTATTATAACCAAATATTTATGTTATTATTATTCATTGTTGTTTTGTTTTTTTCTTTTGTTTAATAAAGTTAAATGAAAAAAGTTTGTCCGAGGTTTTTCTCGTCACCCTGTAAATGAAAAAATCTAGTACAGTATGCACTATATTATTATCATGTTTCCCGAAATTTATCTTTTCGAAAACTTGATCATACAGCCTGTAAAAAATTGATTTGAAGACACCAAATGCCCTATCGAAAATTGTGATTAAACAAATTTTTTACTTCAAAGACAAAAAATATCAATGTTTTATTCCATGGATCATTGAAAATATCGAATCATCACTATGCCGAATAATACAGAACAAAAAATTTCAAAAACATTTATAATACCCATATATCGAAATAAAATATAGTTAAGTTTAACTTTGAACTCCATCTGGATACAAATCCCGTTTTTGGGCGCATATAGATTAAGACCTACACATAAAATCTTTAATTCAGGTTATCAAATATTATTTTGGTCTGTGATTTTCGCTTTCGAAGTCTTAGTCTTACTTTTTCCACTTGGGAAAATGTTGAAGTGGAATTATGAATGATAAATACTAAAAGTCAAAAAATTTCACTCACCATATCTGGGTCATTCCAGTGACCAGGCCCGGCATTTGGCACGATAACATCTTGATTATTTCCATAATAATCAATTATACTTTCCACACTGGACCAGGAGTCTTGAATATCATCATAATTCCTCCACAAATTGCAGTGTTGAATAATGGATGTGAAATTAGGCTGCATACCTGAGAAAACAAATACATATTACCGTTTGAAAGTTACCAAAAGCATTAAGCAAACTACCAATGAAATCAAAATGAACTGAGGAGTGAACCAAATGAACCACAAAAAACTATTAGGAGTACAAATAAGTTTTCGCCGTTTTATTGCAGATGGCGCGGCACGGAGTTTCGGTTAGCTTTCGCAGATGATAACTGGCTTAAAAAATAGTTTGGATATTCAAGAACAACATAACCTATTAATATCATTGATTTTTTATTGGTAAAATATAATTTATATAAGTTGAAAATGTCAAAATTTGAGCCAAGTAAGCGTCTTCTTCTGTTGGTGCCTATCCATTCTGGATGTTGGCTAACATGATGGCGACACGGACCTTATCAATTGCTGCCCGAAATAGACCTGTGGTTGTTGAGTTGAACCAAACTCTCAAATTCTTCAACCACGATATTCTTCGTCGTCCAATGCTTCTCCTTCCCTGAATTTTTCCCTGTATTATCAGTTGTAGAAGTCGATACCTCTCCGTATTTCTCATAACGTGACCCAGGTATTCAAGTTTTCGTTTTTTCACTTGGTACAAGATCTCCTTCTCCTTGTTGAACCTGCGGAGAACTTCTGCATTCGCGATGTGGTCAACCCATGAGATCTTCAGAATACGACCACATCTCAAACACCTCTAATTTTTTGCAGGACGCTTCCGTTAATGTCCATGCTTCGACACCATACAAAAGCACTGGAAAGATATAGCTCCTCAGAAGTCTTATTTTGGTCTTCATAGCTAAGGTATTCGTAAAAAGCTTTTTCATTTTGAGGAAGGCACTTCGAGCTTTCTCGATTCTACAGTTCACCTCAATGGAGTGATCCCAATCTTCGTTAACGTTCGTTCCTAAGTAAGTATAGCTGGTGACTCTCTGTACAAACATGTTGTTGATCTTCAATTGAGCGGTTAGTTCTTTATTCTTTGAAATGAAGTAAGCGTCATTTGCGGGAAATATTAGTTTACTTCTTTAATTTCAAGAAATCTGCTGCTGAGGCGCATCAATTGCTCGTAGAAGCATATGGTGAGGGTGCTTCGAGTGAGAGAACGTGTCGAGAGTGGTTTCAAAAGTTTAAAAACGGTGATTTCGACGTAGAAGACAAAGATCGCAGTGGAAGGCCAAAAATTTACGAGGATGCAGAATTGGAGGAATCATTGGAGGAAGATTCATCTCAAACACAAAAAGAACTTGCTCTAACATTAGAAGTCACTCAGCAAGCAGTCTCACATCGTTTAAAAGCAATTTGTGTTAAAAAACGGCAGAAACTTATTTGTACTCCTAATATTACACAAAACGGCAAGAATTTCAAATTGAATCAGAATTTTTTGGAAGAATTATGTACTCGTATATAAAAAAATTATAGGTTAAACAAAAATACACTTGATTTAAGTTTCACAAAATTTTAATTTATGTTATTGACATATATATTTCGGGTTTCAACCCATTTTCAAAACCGAAAACATATATGTCAACAACATGAATTAAATTTTTACCTTATTAATATCCAAAATGTTTCATAAAGTGGTTTGCGAGAAGTCGATATGTATATAGATTTAGATAAATTAGACTCAATGAATTTGTACCTGCATAAATCTGATATACAGGCCAACTGCAGGAGTAGATCATGGGTCTACCAGTCCTGTTCAGATGAAACCCGAACTCTGGATATCCTCTATCCATTTCAGATGGATGTGCGTAACATCCATCAAGCTTAACATAGTCTACATCCCATGAAGCGAAAGTTTCTGCATCAGTCTGGAGGAAACCCAAGACTCCCGGATAACCAGCGCAAGTATAGTTGCCAAAATCCTCATATATGCCAAATTTCAAACCTTTCGAATGAACCTAAAAAATACTTATTGTAAATTCTGACAGGTATGAAAATGAATTTGAGTAATAAGATGCCTTACATAGTCTGCTAATGATTTCATTCCTCTAGGAAATCTTTGTCTATCAGGAACAAGTTGGCCATATCTATTTCTTTCTTTTTCAAGCCAACAGTCATCAACATTTATGTAGTTGTAACCCAGAGCAGCATAGCCTTCATTGACTAGGATGTCTGCCATTGTCCGAAAGAGATTTTCGCTAAAACAAGAATGATTTCTGTAAGACCAGTAGATTAAAACATTTTTTTATATTCATTTGGAAACCAGTACCTAACTTTGGGAGGTTATTGTTGATGAAGAAATGAAATTCTGTAATAACTCGAAAATGTGAATGCACTAGACAACTAAAATAAATAAATAAAAATTCATAGACTTTTCATTAAGGTACTAAAATTTTTTTTTTATTATATTATTCTGATACCCCTAGATCTTTTGTGAAGATCCCTCAGAAGCTTTTTCAGCTTGTGTGAGTTAGGAGTTCAGTTGTGTTTTGGGTAGCCTTTGTTGTTGCGATCTTACGCTAATTTAGGACACAGCCCTGTTAATTTTCGACCCAAGAGTGAAATAGTGGGCGAAACCCGACCAACTGGAAATTTTTTTTCCACCTACAGGACTTGAACCCGCGACCTCTCGGTTAAGAGCCGTATACTCTTATTATACATTCTGTCAAGAAAGTACCGGGAATTATCGATTTAAATCTGGCGGGGCAATGAGGCAGGTAAAATTTTTTTCCTAGGTTGGTACCACTGTCCTTAATTACTATGCCAAGCTTGAGCGGGATCTGTCAACTAGTGTGTTTGCAACAGCTGATTAAGTCAGTCGATGTCAGAGTGCGTGCCGATTTTTACTATGGGTGATTACGTTGAGCAAAGAATTTGTTTAAAGTTTTGTGTTGCAAATGAATTTTCGTGTGCCGATGCATTGAAAATGTTGCAAAAGGCCTTTGGTGATAATGCTCTATCGAAAACTCGTGCATATCAGTGGTACAGAGCCTTCAAGGACGGTCGTGAAGTGGTCGCCCATCGACGGCTTCGATCGAAGATAACGTCGATAAAATTAAGGAAAGGTTGCTGGAAAACCGTCGTACCAGCTTGAGAGAGAGATGGCACATGATCTTAAGATATCCCACGAGTCCGCACGTACGATTTTGAATGATATTTTGGGCATGAGAAAGGTGGCCGCACGACTCGTACCGAAAGACCTGAATTTTCTTCAAAAACGTCATCGCTAACAGGTTGCTTCAGACATGCTGGATCGCTGTAATTCCGATTCTACATTCATGGAACGCATTATAACTGGTGATGAGACCTGGGTCTACGAGTACGATATGCAAACAAGCCAGCAATCATCGGATTGGGTGGCAAAAAATGAGCCGAAACCGAAAAAACCACGCCAAAGCCGCTCAAAAATGAAGGTGATGCTCATTGTTTTCTTCGATATCCGTGGCGTGGTGCACTACGAATTCGTTCCAGAGGGTCAGACGTTAAACAAGGAGTATTACCTAGGCGTTATGAAACGTTTGCGTGAGCGTATCCGTAAGAAGCGGCCAAATTTGTTGGCGAACAACTCATGGATTTTGCATAACGATAACGCGCCTTCTCACGGAGCTACGATTGTGACTGACTTTCTCGCCAAAAACTCAACAAACGTGCTTCAGCAACCACCGTATTCGCCGGATTTGGCTCCCTGCGACTTTTTCCTCTTCCCAAAACTAAAATTGCCCCTTCGTGGCACCCGTTTTGAGTCGATTGAAGCCATAAAACAAAATTCGGCGCGAGAGCTAAAGTCCATCCCGGAAAGCGCCTATAAAAAATGTTTCGATAATTGGAAGTGCCGTTGGCATAGATGTATTGGAGCAAATGGAGCCTATTTTGAAGGCGATCCAATAAATTTTGACGATTAAATGTAAAAATGTTGTTTTAATTGAAAATTCCCGGTACTTTCTTGACAGAGTAGTATTACCACATCGGCCCTGATATTCAATGCAGAATATAAAGCAATTCTGTACAAAAAAAAATTATTCCTATGTATTATTAACTTTCAGGTGAAAGAGAAAAACTGATAAGAAACAATTAAAATACCAGAGTCCATTTAATGAAGATGAAGAATCCTCATGTTAACAATATTTGAAATTCATTCACCGAATTCACTTTTGTCGCAGTTCTGCAAGATTTTTAGGTGGAGTTGCATAGACTTTGGACTTCAAATGTCCCCACAAAAAATCTAATGGCGATAGATCCGGGGATCTTGCTGACCACTCTATAGGACCCCTCCTGCCAACCTAACGTTATGGATACCGTTCGTTAAAAAATTGTCGAACACGAAATGGCGGTGCACCAATCTTCTGAAATGTGAATTCAATTTCAAATAGGTTCTCGTCGTTTTCCGGAATGTCAATAATCATTGGATCAATAATGTGGTCTAATAAATTCAAATAAGATGTTCCGTCAAGATTCTCATCGATTAAAATTGGTCAAACAATATGGTTTCCTAATATTCCTACACAATAATTTAATTTATGGGGAATTTGTGTATGTGTCTTCATGAATAAATGAGGATTATTATCAAGATTCAAAAAATGCTGGGGGTTGTTGCCATCATCAGGTGGTTTTATCGAAATAATGTCGTCATAGGAATTAGTTCTCCCTAATACAGAACTAGAAAATTATTTTTGGATTCTTCAAAACTCTTAAGGTTCTTAAGTTTGGGCTGTTCAACATCACCTTTTGACGGAAAGTTCAATATTACATTATTTCGTGAATAATGAACCGATTTTGAAAATTTTAAATGGGTTGTGTACAGAACATAACTTTCAGACTAACAAACACTCAACATCTCTTCCCTATTCAAAAAATATTGGAGGTGTTTTTTCGGAACAAACTCATGATGAAAATTCTTCCCCCCCCCCAAAACAGAAGTTGACCTGTTTTTTTTTAAATCTTCGAAAATTCTTCGTTTCTGAGTTCTAGATAGGTTAAATTTTCGTTGGGACACCCTGTATAGGAGTTTTCATCTGAATTCTTGAAATTCAATATTATTATTTTAGTGTCTTAAAAGGTGATTTAAATTTTAATACAAACTAACATCAAAAACGTAAATAATGAAGTGAATGATTATTGAATGGATTTTTATGTACATTAAATATCAAGAAGGGTAATTCTGTTATACCTCGCTACAAATTTTAATTTAATTTAATTACATAAAAAGTTTTTTAAATTAAATGAAATTAATGTCTTAGAAAACACTGTTTCATTTTTAGTAGACATATAGAATTAACAGTCATTACGCAGTATCAAACGGAGATAAAAGACTTCAGAGAAAATATAAAATATTGATCAAACTTACTCAACTTGTTTATCAGAAACTCAGACTCAACATGAGAATATGCATTCCTAAGAAAAAGGCTGGATATAACGAAGATGAAAAATCAACGATTTGGTTGTCGTCGCCATTTATAAGTATGATCTGGAGATAATTGTTCATAACTAAGATGATAAACTGATATCATTCCTTCGAAAATCAAAATCATTATCTTTCGAAATCAAAAAATATTATCACAACAACAAAAATTCACTTTAGAGGAAGAAGTTAAAACTTCCCAAAATATTTCGGGTGTTTTCTTCAGAGTGATAGAACTTTCGATAGGAATAACTGTGATTTGACAAAGGTGGTAACCATGTTGTTTTTACATTTCTGTTTAGTAAGCATTGACAAATTATCATGGAAAGACTCACGCCGCAATAACGTTTTCAAATTATTGAAATTTATTTTCAAATTCAATGTTATATTCGCCAAACTTATAGAGCACTTCGTGAAATTTACGGTTTACATAATCGTCCATCAGAACAGCTTATTCATCGAACTATCGATAGATTTCGGACATTTTCTTTACTCGATGCAACAACAACAAGACAAATAATTGTACGTACAGAAAAAAATATCGCTGCTATAAGTCATAGTGTTAATGATGATCCAGATTTGTCTATTCGTCGACGTTCACATCAAGGTGGACTCTGTACATCCACCAAATAGAAAATTTTGCCTAAAGATCTAACTACAAGATCCAACTGGTTCAAGAACTAAAGCCACTTGACCATAATGAGCGTCGTTTGTTTGCTGATTGGGCCCTAGAACAGCTTGAAGCTGATCCACTTTTTTATAGTAAAATTTTGTTTAGTGATGAAGCTCATTTCTGGTTGAACGGCTATGTTAACAAGCAAAATTGCCGTATATGGAGTGAAAACAATTCTCAAGAACTTCTGTAGGTTCTATTGCATCCTGAAAAAAGCTCTGTATGGTGTGCTTTACACGCTGGAGGCATCATCGGTCCATATTTCTTTAAAAACGATGCTGGATCTAATGTTACAGTGAATGGGTGTTCGTTACAGATCGATGATCAATGATTATTTGTTTCAAAATTTGAAAAGTATAGACCCAGCAGTGTTTTGGTTCCAACAAGATGGTGCTACACCTCATGCTGCTACCGTAACAATTGATTTGTTGAAAGAAAGATTTGGCGATAAATGGTCCAATTTATTGGCCTCCAAGATCATGCGACATAACTCCACTAGATCATGTTTTTTTGGGTTTATGTCAAGTCATTGGTTTATGCTGATAAACCAGAAACAATAGACGCTTTCGAAGCCAACATAACTGGTGTTATTGAGTGGTCCAAAATTGGTCTGGTCGAATGCGGTTCCTCAGAGCTAGTCATGGTGGACATATACCGGAAATTCTTTTTAAAACATAAATGTCATTGAATTATCTTTCAAATAAAAAAAATGGCTTCAATCTTAATTCAAATATGTCTTATTTCAATTTAAAGTTCTGTCACTTAAAAAAAACACCCGCTACATGAAAGTTTTTCAATCAGATAATTCAGCTAATTAAAATTCTTCATTCAATGGGAACAGAGTGAAAACTGATACGAAATAGAGATGCACATCCTCTTCGAGAATTATGTATTGAAATATTTTTGAATTTCAAGGCTCCGTTTATGCGTTACTAAGACCTTCGTTATTATTATTTCACGGGAAATTAATAACTACAAAATAATGAAGTTCGGAATTGATTAACCTGGAAGTTTCAAAAATATATTTTGTCTGGTTAAAGTATACTGACTGTTCCTAGATCATAACAAATTCACATCCCTATAGCATGTGGTATACCAAAACATTTTCTACTCAATAACAATTAGGTACTGGTTCTGATTGTAGTACTTTACTTTATATTGTAAAACCTAAGAATGGTCTTCTGAGCCGGATTCATTCCTTTAACAAGTAATGGACGCGATAACGTGAAGAAGAGGATTATAATTCAAATTGAGATGATCTGTGATATGTGAATAGCATAGTTGAAATTAGAAAAACAGTATTCTTATTGAAATAGAAGTTCTTCAACAAATTATAATGCTCCTTAAATAATTATGCCCAATTAAGGTAAAATAGGTATGCAAAAACCACCTACCTGATGCAGTTGTCAGGGTCATTCTTGCAATCGGTATTACATCTGAACCTTTCCCAAGCTAACCAGCCCATCGGCGGTGTCCTAGCCAATCCATTCTCCAAACATTCGACACAATTTGAAGAAAATACGGCGATCAAAATCGTTGAAATAATACAGGAAAACATTGCACTTTTTTTAATATAACCTATAAATAACCGACACATTAATACCTCGAATTTAGATCCTCTCGAAGGATTGAATGAAACTTGATTTATTGAATTCACTATATCAAACCATTCCTTTATTCGTTCGTGAAATTAGTGGGGTCACAATAAATGCATTCAAACTTGAGATTAATTCGGACACCGGGAGCTGCTGTCAGACAGATGTAAACAAAACATTAGGGTTATCGCGCATCGATTATTTGGGATTCTATGGTCGACTCTACGATACGAAGGTTGGCGCGAAACTGAATTCACGTTGAAGCGACTGGGTCGGTTGCCTTGTATGAAGATTGGGTAACAAGTTGTATACGTTGAGTAACTGTGCCTGTTGAAGGCAATTCAGTACTGAGCGATTCACGAACCATAATCTTTGAATTTGTGATACAATAATCTACTCCCGCTTCGTTAGTTTTGCCACTTCCTTTACGAGGAGTTACTTTCACCCATTGCCCTATTTTTTTCAAATCTTGGGTCATTTGGACCAGTTCTGTCCAACATCTAGTTTGTTGTTGGAGTGGACGTTGAAAAATATCGTAAGATATTTAAATTATTCAGAAATCTCTCGTGTGAAATTTTATCTCCTCATGTAACATTTTATTCATCAACAATTGATGTCTTTCCACAGGGAAACTTATCTAAACCTAGGAAAGAGTTGTCTGATATACATATAAATCAATTTCAAACGAATTTATGACAATCTTGTTATTGGATCTTATGTTGTCAATAATCTAGGGAACTAAAATTGAATCTCTTATAACTTTTCAGATTCTTGTATCATATCGTTCAAATGAAGAAAACAATTTTTGTTTTCAAATTTGACTGTATTCATCAACCTAGTTTCCTTTAAGAGTATTTCTTCAACTTTCAATACCTTTCTTGAAGAAATATTTGACCTCAAATAGGCGTTTGGTCCCAAGATCACCGAATCAAATCTTTTTCCGCTGAGCATAGTTTATGTCTATGAATAAGTAGAAAATATTAGAAGCCAAATCCACAAAACAGATTGGGTTTAGAAACAAGAGTGTTTTTCGTGAAATTCGTCCATCGTAGCCAATGCCTTATGACACACTGCATTGATTTGGTGAAAGATCACTTTTTTCAGATGGGGCCGTTTCTTCGAAATTTCAACTTTCAATCGGTCCAGCTAGGCCCTGAAGTGATGGCTATTAACTGTCCTGCCTTTTTTAAGTTAGCCGAAGATCAAAACAGCATACGCATCGTAAAATACTTCTTCTTCTTCTTCATTCTTCCATGTAGGCTTAAAGCCTGTCTTATGGTACCCTTATATATTCTTGCCTTCGTTTTTATGTTCAGATGTTTATTCCTCCATATAGTATCGTTAAGGCAGCCTGCGATTTTATTGGCCCCTAGTGACTTGTTGGGTTACCTTATCTTCAATACAACCAAAACTGGATAATTCAACCCCCAAGTACTTGAACGACATTACTTGTTCTATTATTTGCTGGTTTACTTCCAGTTTACAACGGAGAGGTTCTTTTTCTGTTGTCATGCACTTAGTTTTTTCAGTGGCTATATCCATACTGAACTGCTTAGCGACATTGAAGAAGAGTTGGAGACTTCTCTGTAGGTCGTCCTCACTTTCCGCGAAGAGTACTGCATCATCCGCATAACAGAGGATCGTAAACTCACGATCGCCCATTTTGTAACCCCTTCCAGTTTTCATTTTTTTTTATGATTTTATCCATTATGATGTTAAAAAGGAGTGGACTTAAAGAATCACCTTGTCGGATTCCACTGGTAACAGGTATGTTGCTAGACAGCTTGCCATTTATTCGGGCCTGTACGCTATTTTCTGTATATATGTCCTTAATGGTCTCGATCAGATTTGTCGGTATACCACGGTTTTTCAGTAGGTGTAAGACGTCCCTTAGTCGTACTCTATCAAAGGCCTCATGCAGATCAACGAAGCATGGGAAAGCGGGCTTATTATAATCCGTTGATTTCTCCACTATCTGTCGCATCACGAACACAGCATCTGTACAGTATCTTCCTGTTCTAAAGCCTTGTTGTTCATCCGCCAGTGTTACAATGGAGTTGATCTTTGTTGTAATTATCTTGGTCACAAGTTTGAACATGGAGTCCAGTAGGTTTATTCCTCTGTAATTTTTCGGTTCTTTCTCATCTCCTTTCTTGAACATCAGAATCATTATACTTGTTTTCCAGGCTTCCGGAATCTTACGTTCTGATAGGATTTTATTAACTAGTGCAGTTATTTCGGATACCAAACTTTCACCCCCATATTTTAGCAATTCATTCTGGATGTTATCTTGCCCCGGTGATTTTCAGTTCTTCAACTTCCCTAGTGCCTCCCTGATATCTTACTCTACAACCACCATATTGTCATTTACTGTAACATACTCTGGTTCACTGTCCTGTATGTTGTCATCTCGGAACAATTCTGTCAGATACTCCACCCATTGATCTTCTTCTATTGGATTTTTTTCTTCGAGTTCGCTAACCTCTTTTCTCTGACGCCTTATGGATCTCCACATTTGTTTTTGTAGACCGTAAAAATCTGACTCCATCCTTTTTGAGAAACCTTCCCAGTGATCATTCTTCGCCTTCCTCACTAGCTCCTTCGTCTCATTCCTTACTTTTCTGTACTTTTCAAGAGATTCCTGTGTTCTGAGAGCCGTATATTCAAGGTGTGCCCTCCTTTTCTCCTTGCATTTGATATTGATTATTTCTCGGAACCATGGCTTTTTATTTGGTCTGCTGTGTGGTCTTATCTTTCTCATTCCCAGCGCCTCATTCGCAGCCTCCTCAACCTTACCTTTGAGCTTTCTCCAACATTCGTCCACGCTAAGACCGTCCCATATTATTGGGTTTGTGCGGATTTTATCTGTCATCCTCCGTTGATACAATTATTTTGTTGGTTCGTTCCACAGGGATTCAACGTTGAAATTTTCCTTCTCCGGTAGTAGGTCTTCGACTCGAATTTTTGTTGTTCTCAATCTTATTTTTTCCAATAGTAGCTTATGGTCACTTCCCACATTCCGAGTTCAGTGTTCTGACGTCTAGGATTTGGGATGGAAAAATATTGCGGTTGGTCAGTATATAATCAATCACGGACGTCTGTTCTCGAATGTGTACTTGTATTTATCCTTGTGATTATAGAAGGTGTTATTAATCCTTAGGTTATTTAGCAAACATAGGTTCACCATCAGCTCACCGTTATTGTTTTTCTGGTATTCGTTGAATCTCTGTTTGATTCCAGGTATAACAGTTCTCCCAATTCTTGCGTTGAAATCCCCCATAAAAGTTCAGCAAAAAGAGCAGAAAATGACTCTACAATGTTACCGAAAATATTAGCCAAGTTTGTATTCTGTTAATGAAGGGTCTTTCAATATGGGTGATACTTTTTCCAATAGAGATTTCTCGGTTTCTAATACATTTTTTTTTATTTACAGGTGTAACTTTACTCATACAATGTGCAGTTTTACAGTGGGCCGTTTGACTCCTCTCGATCGGTTGGAAGTAATAAACAAATGTTACCAAAATGGTGAATCAATTGTGGGTCCTCATTATTCACACGAGAAATAGGTCGCCGTGCGCAGGTTATACGCCGCACCGTAAACAAGTTTGAACGTGCCTTTACTTTAGAAGACAATAAGCCACCAAAAGACCACGAAACGTCGAAGAAATCATTGCAACTATATCGGACAGTGTTGTCGATGGGATAAATTTGTGAATTTCACGATGATAACAACAACTGGGGCTTCTTCAGACGTCATTACGTAATGATCTGGTGTTGCATTTTCATTAAATCGTTCTCACTCAGGAACTCAAGCCATATGATCACAGATTGGGTCGAAAGTTCTCTCACTGGGCCCTTGAGCACTTGGAACACAATCTGATTTTAGCCAAAAAATAATATTTTCAGACGAAGCACAATTTTGGTTGAATGGCTTTGTTAATCAGCCAAAGTGTCGTTATTGGTGTGAGGACAATCCAGAAGTGTTAGGTGATATTCCGTTGCATTCCGACGACAAGAGGGCGCTATATGCCATACAACTGATTCTACGCTCTCTTTGATAAGGGACGATAGGATCATCTCACGACCAGTATTTGTGAATTGCCCTTCAAGATCATGTGATTTGACACTTTTCTCTGGGACTTTGTGAAACTACAAATTTATGCCAACAAGCCGCAGACATTGCATCATAATATTGAACGAAATACAGCTGAAATTGTTGCGCAGAGTGATCGAAAATTTGAGTCATTCGGTCCGCCAGTCTCAACGAAACTGTGAACGATATTTAATACCGAACACAATTACATTGTTCAAGCTTCAAAATGAAGTAAAAATTAAGTTGACGTGTCAAACATTTCTTGTTTTATTAATAATTAAAATCCAATCATTCTTAATGAGAAACCCTGTAGATTGAATGGCCAATCGCACTAGGATAAAGAAATACCAGGAAGTTGTTTTCTTTCATTATCGTGGATCACCTCAAGTACTTGCCGCCGGGTCAAACCGCAAAAAGGAATATGGCCTATGAGTTTTGAAACGTTTGACAGATGTTGTACGTAAGAGACCCCGGATTTTTACTCACGACAATTGAATTAACCCGCCATACCAGAAAGCATGAATAGTACTGAAATATTTGATGAGCCATGACGTCCTTATCCTCGAACTCGAACAATACCATACTCGCAAGATTTAGTCATGTGATTTCATTCGTTTTACTACCTTAAGCTGGGGTCATTGGAAGCCATAAACAAAATGCAACAAAGGAACTAAAGACCATTCCTTCGAACGCCTATGAGAAGTGCAGGGAAGATTGGATCAACCATTGGCATAAGTGTGTCGGTTCTGATGGATGTTATTTTGAGAAAGATAAAATAAAATTGGAAGAAGATTAACACAATTTTTTTAATTCACGATTTTCCGGTAATTTTTTATCAAAGTATGTATTAATCCCAGGCTTGTTGGGTATGCTTAAAAACGAGGTTGTTGATTTCTAGTGGATCTGTAGTATTTAATACTTTAGAGACACAATGGAATAGTTGTTGGAATTACACTTGTAATGAAAAAGCCGTCTTCTTATTGAATACCAAGGATGTTGTATTTGACTTATGGTAGTTCTAGGGACCTTGGCAAAATAGCGAACTGCTAAGTTTTAAGAAATTCACGTACCAGTTATGGTATTATCATGCCTGAGCTAAAATTAGAATACGATTTCTGTAGCTTATGGAAGCACGACATTAAATATACTGTCACTGTAAAGGATAACATTCGAACACCCGTCCAAAAAAACGAGATCATTTCTTCATCCAACATGAATGCCACTCCATATCAAATGAATACCTTCTGAGCTATATCAAGATTGCGCCTCCACATACGAAGTCGACCTATATCAGGAATTAAACCAAATACTACTATGTCAAGAAAGTACCAGGAATTTTCAATTTAAACAACATTTTTACATTTAATCGTCAAAATTTATTGGATCGCCTTCAAAATAGGCTCCATTTGCTCCAATACATCTATGCCAACGGCACTTCCAATTATCGAAACATTTTTTATAGGCGCTTTGTTTTATGGCTTCAATCGACTCAAAACGGGTACCACGAAGGGGCAATTTTAGTTTTGGGAAGAGGGAAAAGTCGCAGGGAGCCAAATCCGGCGAATACGGTGGTTGCTGAAGCACGTTTGTTGAGTTTTTGGCGAGAAAGTCAGTCACAATCGTTGCTCGGTCAGAAGGCGCGTTATCATCATGCAAAATCCATGAGTTGTTCGCCCACAAATTTGGCCGCTTTTTACGGATACGCTCACGCAAACGTTTCATAACGCCTAGGTAATACTCCTTGTTTACCGTCTGACCCTCTGGAACGAATTCGTAGTGCACCACGCCACGGATATCGAAGAAAACAATGAGCATCACCTTCATTTTCGAGCGGCTTTGGCGTGGTTTTTTCGGTTTCGGCTCATTTTTTGCCACCCATTCCGATGATTGCTGGCTTGTTTGCATATCGTACTCGTAGACCCAGGTCTCATCACCAGTTATAATGCGTTCCATGAATGTAGAATCGGAATTACAGTGATCCAGCATGTCTGAAGCAACCTGTTCGCGATGACGTTTTTGAAGAAAATTCAGGTCTTTCGGTACGAGTCGTGCGGCCACCTTTCTTATGCCCAAAATATCAATCAAAATCGTACGTGCGGACTCGTGGGATATCTTAAGATCATTTGCTATCTCTCTCAAGCTGGTACGACGGTTTTCCAGCACCCTTTCCTTAATTCCGAGAACGAGAACCAGGCAAGTCTTCGACCACTTCACGACCGTCCTTGAAGGCTCTGTACCACTGATATGCACGAGTTTTCGATAGAGCATTATCACCAAAGGCCTTTTGCAACATTTTCAATGCATCGGCACACGAAAATTCATTTGCAACACAAAACTTTGGACAAATTCTTTTCTCAACGCAATCACCCATAGTAAAAATTGGCACGCACTCTGACATCGACTGACTTAATCAGCTGTTGCAAACACATTAGTTGACAGATCCCGCTCAAGCTTGGTATAGTAATTAAGGACAGTGGTACCAACCTAGGAAAAAATTTTTACCTGCCTCATTGCCCCGCCAGATTTAAATCGATAATTTCCGGTACTTTCTTGACAGAATGTAGTGTTCGTGTACTATACTGCATTTGCACCTAGTTAATGGAGGTTCACCAGGCAACCATTGGCGTGAATATTACTTTTGATAAACGTCTGATAGAGCGAAATACGTGTCAGGATTCTGAATAAACTGTGAAACATAAAAACTGTGTGAATTTTTTAAACAAAATTGTTATAATATTTCAGCTAGAGCCAACCGCATACTCCATTAATTTAATTGAGGGAATATTATCCTAATGTGCAAAGATTTGTTTATATAATGTAAAAAATCTCCATTTTATTGCTTTCTTTGTTCAATTTTATTCCGGAATATACTTTTTTCTCTCTTTTCTGATATGCTCATACAACATGTATCTCTTGCATATTGCTGCTTGTTTTCTTTATTTTGTTCGTATCGTACAGAACTCAGTCCTCGATCCGAAACCTAATGTAATAAAAATAATAATAGTCGGGACACAAAAAAATATGCAGAAATATCAAAACTCGAATGATATTAGGAGCAATTCACAAATTATGTTTGCGGAAAAATTGTTTGGAGTTGTCAAGTTACGAAATCTACAGTTTTCACTGAACTTTAACTTCAAATAAATTTTACATATACGTGCAATCTATTCAGCTATAAATGTACAAACGGACTGATGTTACTGACATTAAGTAATAAGTGCTTTTATAACCTTTCATTTTCTGAAACGTTCATGTAGATTCCACTTCCTGATACATTGAGAATTTCTGCAAGGTATTATACGAACTTTTGCATATCTAGTCATAAAATTGTCGTATTTGCTTTTTCAAGCCATCACAATTCAATTAAGGTAAACATAAATTTCATCAAAAAGAAGTGATGATTTTTAGCTTTTGTTGTTTACCTTCAAGATTTTGTAGAACTTGGGTGGTATCAATCAAAGACGGATTATTCGGGAATAAAAAGAAAAAGTATGAAAGGCAGTTGTGAAGATTAGAAAAGATAACAGTGGGCGACAAAAAAAAATTTGGTTGTAATATATAGCTGAATAGCATATTACGGTATAATGGAAGTATCCAAATACGAAAATGAGGAAAAAAGTTGTAACACGTAAGGTTTTCTTGTTATAGATCCCCACATTTAACGTTACAATATCTGATGTGTATTGAAAAAAATTATTTCAAAATTTTTTAACCGCATATATCGACTCAATTTAGATTAACACTTACTAAACGTACCTTAAATTTAAGAAAAACACAAAGATTAAAAATATTGACTTAAAATACTAATAAAATTCAATTTTTTCCTTTTATGAGAGATCATATTTTTCTCTTCGAAAACTAGTAGTAATCATCCATCATGGCTGGATCCCATCATCCTTGATAGCGAATTTATATTGTCCTAATATCTTAGTGGAACCTTTCACTCTGCTCGTCATTGACAGCTCCCAAATTTTCAGGAAAAAATGACATATGAATGGAGGAAATGAATTTTTAATGACATTCGGGTACCAAGCGATTTGTAGGCATCTAATAGTTCATTACCTAACTGTTGTTAGTTTGCAGCCATATTGTTACCAGAAGTCCTCTTACCACAGTAACAAATAAGTTCCATGCTCTGAGTTCCTGCCCGGTAAGATTCTTTGTAAAATTAAAGTCGTCCAGCAATTTTCTGATTTGTTGGCCAATAAAAATGCCTTCCTTCAATTTGGCATCACAGAACTTGGGAAAGAATTGATTTAAGTGTAGCGAACAACTTCTTCGCTTCTCGTCCAGAAACCTGCCCTGCTCTGTCGCTGCTTGACCGACGTATCAATAGAGCACACAACCAGTCTAAAGATTCATGACTAACATGACTAACCGTCCCCGCCGAGTTCAAATAGGGCAAGGCATACAGCGTTTGACGACCACCGTTCCAAGCGGAACACATGGTCACTGGCGTCACAGGCAGAGATGCGCATCACACCCGTCTGTTGAGTTTCATATGCGCAGACTCCGAACGAAACGCCGTCTTCCGAATTAAGAGGTGGAAGCTCCCTTACAAGTCCGCATTTTTCTTCGATAACTTCATAAGTATTTGAATCCATTACTCATCAGCTCAAGTTTGATGTGAAGAAGAGGACATTTTTTGGTCTACAAGAGGTCTAAACTTAACATTTTCAAATTTAAGTTGAAATACACGTATTTCTGGCCAAATTTTTTTTATATAATGTAGATTTACTGGACGACAAAGAAAGCAGCGATATTTTGTAAATCCTTCTCACTAAAATTCCTATAACTTTTTTTAAGTCCCCAGATATCTGCCATTTAAACGTGTTGTAGTTTATTCTATCCAAAAGAGAGCGCATCTTTTTATAATTGTCTTTCATCGCCACTGAATGGGCAACTGTATAAAGGGTTTTAAATCTGTATTATGCAACGCCACTCAGAGGGGGAATGCTCAATATCAAGTTCCTGCGTTAAACCATCAATATCAGTACACGCACACAACAAATTTTCGATACTCTAGAATGCAGAAAACGGAGCAATTTTGTTTCTGAAATTCGTAATTTTCGTTTCGTTGCCTAATAAGTTCCATTCCTTAAGACGGGAACCAAGAAGTTCTGATTGTTGCTTTGATTACCCGAAATCACGTACTAAATCATTTAACTCACTGTGAACAACTAAATCTGGCTCGCCGGAACTGAGACCTGGAGTAAAAGTAGGGTCGGTGCACTGTTCTTCGTAGCTGCCTGCTGATGCGTTATCTTACAATCAAACGAAAGGATCACTTCATATTTGAATGAATTAATTCGGCTGATCTGTACCAAATATCATTGATAAAGAGTGTTAGTTATGGTAATAGTAAGTTCTACAATTCGAGAATAGTGTAGCATACATCTGTATAACAATTCTATACTCAAACAAACCCGATATGGTTTTGTTGATCACTGGAGCATAACTATAGACATGCACACATTTCGAACTTGTTGGTTCTCGTCGGTGCAATCCAAAGCCAGCGACTACAAATCTGTCAAGTACCTGTATCAGCCATAAACAGAAACACTTAGGTATTAATCATAAACTAGCGCCATCTTGAGTATGGAAATATACATACAAGACATACCTTCGCCAACTAATTCAAGTATTGTTGATTATATTTGGTACGGATCAGCCGAATTGAATAATTTAAATATGAATATGCTAATTATGAGCATTACGGCATATTAGGGTCTGACTTGAGCTTAAAGAAAGTTTTTCTGCGTTTGTAACGTGAAAATATAGAGAATACATTTCTGTACTTAAATTAGTTTGCAAAGGTATGTCTTGTATGTATATTTGCATGCTGTAGGTGGCGCTAGTGTATAATTAATACCTCAGTGTTTCTGTGTATGGCGAATATAGATACTTAACAGATTTGTAGTCGCTGGCTTTGGATTGCACTGACGAGAACCAACAAATTCGAGTTATGTTTGAGTATAGAATTGTTAGACAGATGTATGTTATACTCTTCTCGATTTGTAGAACATTCTATTACCATAGCTTACACTCCTTATTAATGATATCTGGTACAGATCAGCCGAATTAATTCATTTAAACTATAGCTATTGTTTTCGTAGTTCTGAAAGCTGCTCTGATAACATTGTATTTACTTCTGATCATATGATCCTCAAGAAATTTTACATTAGCCTTTGTGTCGTTATTTTACATTTACACGCTAAATTCAAACTCGATCGTGGGACTGTTTCAATGGTTTCTTTAGCGTTCCACGCTGCTCTGCAGACAAAATTTTTGTTTTTGTTCTGAATCTTTTATTCATATCCACGAAATTTGCAGGATCATTCTTCTTCTAAAACCCTAATGTCAGATCAATCGGATTTATAGTTTGGAAAATATTAATAAAAACAAGAGAAAATTCAAGAGAAGGCTTTCTGGGTCTATGGTACACAAGAATTTCTGAAAAAGTATGTAACAATGGATTTTATACGTTTCTGACAGATGAAATGATAAACTGCTGTGAATGCATGAAAAAAATTAATTCCATAAGTTATAATTCATCAAAAGAAAAAACTTAAATCTCATATTTTTAGGAAAGATAAGTATGCAGTTAAAATCGCTTTTCTTGAAAATAATGAGGTTACTTTCAAATGAAACAAAACTCAGTAGTGGAGCTCTTAGGGATGCGGTGTTATGAGGGAACTTTTAAGCCTCTTAATTTCGGGAGGTGAGCATTTCGTTCCAGCTTGGAAGCCCCTTTACTCATCAGATTGGCAATAGTGTACAAGCTTGACAAGGATTCCTGTGATCTGGTTCCACTTGGAACGTCAGTTGTCGCTTGTAGTCTGCTCTACTTGAAGCCGGCGAGGACGGTGAACTAAGTATCGGAAAGCACTCTCGTCCTCTGTGTGATACGCCGGTGAGCTGCAGCAGAGCAGAGCGACATTCTACGCAAGAAGCGGACCTCTTACCACAGTAGGTTCATCAAAAATAATAAGATCAAGATGGATTAATTCTATTTATCAGGACTTCATAAACTAATTCGTTTTAACCGTTCAAAGATCCATATTGATGGAACAGATAAACATTTGGAATCCATTTATAGAAACACAAAATGGTTTTGATAAAAATAAAGACATTATGCAAATCACTTTTTGGAAAATAATTATTCATTCTTCAATGATGTCAATATATAACATGTTGAAAAGAGAGGTCTAAGACTAAAATAATCAATATTTTTAAGGAAATTATGTAAATGTGATTCGGAACGGAATAATTAATAGTGAGTCATAAAACAATAAATGTAACATCTGTATATTTTTTTGAAAACTATATATTTAAGTACCAAAGAACTTTATACCTCAAACTGTCATGGAGTCCATCCAAGTATGAACGAAACGTAAGTAAATAACATTAAAAATAAAGTAGAAATAGAAACATGAGTTGCTCTAATATGTCAATTATAAAAAATTTCTACCTGGCATCGACTAAATCACTTCAATAGAAATATCTCTATTTTATCTAGAAAGGACGTTATTATCATTAAAAATAATGTAGGACCACAAACAAGTGTTTTAGTATAAAATGAATGGAGGATGGAAGGTATATAAAATTTATTAAATATTTCAATATTACCAGATATATTCTGTTAGCCTTCTACATATTTAATTTCAAAAAATCATATTTAATTTATTAACTTCGGAAATTAAATTAATGTTATATAAGCACCACTTATATCAACCGACATATAAAATAAATATTCATTATCAGACATCCAAATGAGATAACAAAATACAATAAATATCCTATAATCCTATAAATTTATAGGATTTTTGTTAACAATTTATATTTATTGGATTTTGTTATCTCATTTGGATGTCTTATAATGAATGTTTATTTTATATGTCGTTTGATATAAGTGGTGCTTATATGACATTAATTTAATTCCTGAAGTTATAATATTAAATATAATTTTTTTAATTAAATATATAGAAGGCTAACAGAATATATCTGTTTATATTAAATTATTTAATAAGTGTTTTATTGGTAGTCAGTTTTTTATTTTCTCAACCTCATTCTCAATAGATGTTCAACTTTTTTGGGTGCCCCCAAATCATTGTAAAACGCCTAATTTTTCTAGTTATCCTTCAGAGATCATAAATTATCCAATTTCATTCCTTCGTTTCATTGAGATATTAACTGGATCAACCTAATTTCTAGTGAATCAATATATCACAGAACATTGAAATGTCTAGATATGTCGCTCATATTATTATTGTTTTGAATAGTTTCCATCACTTGTTTGATCCTTTATTAGTCTATTCAGTTATGATTAGTAAATCTTAAGGAAGAAATTTCAGTATTACTGTGTCCTACTTATTCAAATGTACTAACATGTGCGCATCCACCATATTTTTACTTTCACAAACAAAGCAAAATATATTGAACACCCATATATTCTCTTATAATTTTATTATACATATGGTCAGTGGCAGTCGTGAAGTGTCTCATTTCACGTTATCCCAGTTCGTTGAAAAAGGGCCACTGAAATCTGTGAGCTGCAAAATCAACAGCCTGCCATCAATTGGATCTCAGGTACGAGTATATTCAGAGTGGTCTTGGGGACGTGCTCAGATGTTGATTCATAAACGTTATTGTTTCTCTGGTAACATTAAGTCTGGCATTATCTTATTGTTTTGCTGAAACATGGTCTTCCGGATGGTGTGAAAGTATGGAATCACATATATGGTTTTTTGATGACTTACTGAAGCAGTACCAGGCTGTCAAATCCTACGTGAGAGACTGTTGGTATAGGGAGCGACACATTAAAGATTTCCATGTGTCCGGTAGGCGTTGGCTCTCATCGCATCTCTATATACAGTGTGGGTAAAAGATGTGCTTGATTTGGTGATAAGTACGTCTAGAAAAGGAATCGAATTGTTAGTCTCAAGTAACATCATGAAATTGATGTTCGGATGGTAATTGTTGGGATAATCGAGAAATTGATGCAGACTTTCGATGCCATGTGGTCATATGATGAACACATTTTTTTAATGGCCTTGATCTCAAAATCTTCCATGAATTTTTCAGGGAGAACTGTGAAAATAGCGGACCCCCTATTCAGGCGTACATTATTTTTTTGAGAAATAACTTTAAATTTGTGAAGTGTGGTTGTTTCTAGTTTGAATTCGAAGATCTAGTTCAGGAATGGGTCAAATTTAGTAATTGAGTCTGGAAACACGATCTTTCGAAATTTTGTGCTTTTAAATGTAAAAAAGAGAGGTAGGTATGATTATTTATCACTGTTTTGAAATTTTTATGTCTATTATTGCATTTTGTTGGAAAAAATGATTGCATCTCAGTTGTGTCAGTTAAGACATAGCTTAAAGCTTGGCTTTATAACTATAAACATTGATTATTATACAATTGAAGTCTTCTTCATGCTATAGTTCCAATTTGAATTACTTTTTCAACATTCCTGGCATAGTTCGTTCATTTAAACAACTACTTTGCAAATCAGGAAGCCGCTGTTGCTGGGTTAAAATTTAGTACTTAGAAATTGATTAAATTGCGGCTTTATTATTCTGAGTGAAACAATTGTATCAGATAACGATATTCAATTTCTTTATGTTAGGGAAAAAATTTTTGAAAGCGTTCAATATTTATCGCTGGTAATCATCAAATTAAATCACGTCGTAGTCTTCCTTTTTGAAACATTAAAGCTCACTCATTAATAACCTCAATATATCGGGTGTTTTTTTTTAGAGTGATAGAACTTTCCTGTGATTTAACAGAAGGTAGAAAGAAGCCATGTTGTTTTGACATTTCTGTTCAGTAAGCATTGACAAATTATCATGAAAAGACTCACGCCGCAACAGCGTTTACAAATTGTTGAAATTTATTTTCAAAGTCAGTGTTCTATTCGCCAAATTTATAGAGCACTTCGTGAAATTTATGGTTTACATAATCGTCCATCAGAGCAGCTTATTCGTCGAACTATCGATAGATCTCGGACAATATTTTCTCTACTCGATGCAACAACAATAACAAGACAAAAAATTGTACGTACAGAAGAAAATATCGCTGCTGTAAGTCATAGTGTTAATAATGAACCAGATTTGTCCATTCGTCGACGTTTACAACAAGTTGGACTCTGTGCATCCACCACAAAATTTTTCGTAAGGATCTTTCTTGGTCTACACCCATACAAGATCCAACTGGTTCAAGAACTAATGCCACTTGACCATAATAAGCGTCGTTGGTTTGTTGATTGGGCCCTGGAACAGCTTGAAGTTCATCCACTTTTTTGTCGTAAAATTGTGTTTAGTGATGAAGCTCATTTCTGGTTGAACGGCTATGTGAACAAGCAAAATTGCCATATATGGAGTGAAAACAATCCTGAAGAAGTTGTGCAGGTTCCATCGCATCCTGAAAAATGCACTGTATGGTGTGCTTTATACTCTGGAGGCATCATGGTCCATATTTCATTAAAAACGATGCTGGAGCTAATGTTACAGTGAATGGTGCTCGTTACAGATCGATGATCAATGATTATTTGTTTCAAATTTTGAATGTTATCGACCCAGAAGTGTTTTGGTTCCAACAAGATGGTGCTACATCTCATGCTGGTATCGTAACAATTGATTTATTGAAAGAAAGATTTGGCGATAACATTATTTCGAGAAATGGTGCAATTAATTGGCCTCCAAGATGATGCAACATAACTCCACTGGATTATTTTCTTTGTGGTTATGTCTAGTCATTGGTTTATGCTGATAAACCAGAAACAATAGACGCTTTGGAAGCCCACATAACTCGTGTTTTTGTTTAAATAAGGCCTGAATTACTCTAAAAAGTGGTCCAAAATTGGTCTGGTAGAATGCGGTTCCTCAGAGCTAGTCGTGGTGGACATATGCCGGAAATTTTTTTAAAACATAAATGTCATAAAATATCGATTTTCAGAATTTAATCTCAATTTAATTGTGTTTTATTTTAATTTGAAGTTCTATCGCTTTAAAAAAACATCCGATATTATCATCACTCAACGATTCTATAATCTTTTATAGTCACATGATGTGGTGATATTACTGGAATTTACGTAAATTGTAGCTTTCACAATGGCTACCCATAGAATGAATGCTACCCATAGATTTTTTCTGAAATTGCTGAAAAAAAATCCATGAACCTTATGACAAAATTTTTTTTCCGTGGGTGGTAACAGAAGAGATAATTTTTTTTGTCAAATTAAATTTTTTCGCATCAATCTTTTGGAGTTAGCAATAATAGAACGAAAAATTGGGAAAGCTAAACAGAGAATGAAAAAAATTTCAATCTTACGATCCTTACGAGGCACCAGAAAAATTCCACAGTAATACAGTGTTGAAACTTTTTAAAGGAATTGTAATATGCATATAAGATGCATAACACTATTGTTCAGGTAGAGGACAAATTAATTAAAGAAAAATTCTAAACAAAAATAATCTATTGTTCTTCTATCGACATAAATAATGATATGATGGAACTAAATGAAAACATGATAAGATTAAATATTATCGAACATGGATTCCAGCGAATCGGTACATCCGCCATTTTGATCGAGAATCCTTGGTTGTTCAACACCATTCTCCTTGAAATAACTATTCAAATTCCATTACATTCTTTTAATGTTTATGGAGATATTACACAATTTTGTACATTTCTAAAATATTATTCGAGTTACTGTACAAAAGAAGAAACATGAAATAAATAAGTATACTTAACGTACTGGCTCTAAAATATATATTATAAACATTCAACAGGGTCAGAACAGAAAAACCATCTATATAATAATCATAGGTACATTGCACTTGAATTAAAAAACTTCAAAATGTTCTTGAAGTTCCCATCCAAAAAAGACAGATTAAAGTAGTATTTTCAATTTTTATGATCTCAAAACATAAACACAGTGACATGTGAATTTACAAAATTAACACACAAGTATTGAAACCAAAAATAAGAAATGAAAATAATTAATGGATGAGAATTCTTTTATGGTACAAAGTAAAACTTTGCGACTCTACAATAAACTGAAAATGATCAAAAACTTCTCAGAAAAAAGTATAACGCTTATGTTTGTTTGATGAGTGATGCAATGTGACTTGACATCATACAAAATTTACAGAATATACAAAAAGAGGTCGGAAACTATTCCTTAATGGGTAATTCATAATAAATAATTTGAAGATCTCAGAAATATCTACAATAACAATACATCTACAACACCGAATAATGATAGGTAATTGTTTTACTTGAATGTCCTCCATGGATTATATTTTCACATTCAAAAATGGCACAAAGAGTATAAACTAATTGCCAGTATTAACATATTATGATATTTTGGAAAGTTTTCACGACAATTATTATCAATTAATATCGAATTCACAAGTGGTCTGACTCCCACTATATTCGAGTATAATTCATAAAAAATATTCATCCAGGGGCACAATTCTTGAATAATTTTTGAGTTTAATTAATTCATCTATTCTTTACAGTCTCATCAACATAACAAAAGACTAAGCTTTCAGTCAACTGCATTCAATAAGGCTTTGACGCCTGACAATTTTTTCGAATACTCAAAGAGATTATTAAGTTTATTGGTAGAAAACATTTGGATCTTGTCTTCTTTCTTTACAATACGCTTTAAGTAGTCTAAGACTTTATTTTTCCAAATTCACTAGACTTATTTCTCGTGATTTTCGTATGCCTTTTGGAGGCATAGGGACAAAATCAGTACCAAGGGAAGAGTTTTTCCCTGTTCGCCAACCCTCAGTCCTCGTCCCTCCTTGGACTAGATGTTTCGTAGCTCATTGAGGTCGAATGATCCTTGGAGAAGTTCATGACATCAGGCGAATGACTTTCTTTAGGATAATAGTAGTTTTCAGAACTTGGACCTGGGCCTCCATTCATGAAATTCATTGGAGGTGACACTGATGGCCTTCCTGAGGCACTAGAAGCAGCTCCCATATCACTACCACCCATTGGGAAGCTCATTTCACTTCCTATAATGAAAAATCTTCTTTACTGATATATTCCTTTCTACCCATTATTTAAATATAGTTTATAATTAATATCAAAGCGTACTCACCATCTCTACACCATAGTTGTCTCATTTCTTGTCTTCTTTGTCTCATAAGCATCTTGTACTCAGATATTCGCATTTTCTTTCCATCTACTATACAAGTTCTCTTAGGCCTAGGTCTGTACCTATAGTCAGGATGTTTTTCCATGTGAAGCTTAGACAGTCTACTCTGCTCTTCATAATAAGGTTGTTTCTCAGAGTTAGACATACCTTTCCAACGAGCACCAAGGATCTTGGAGATGTTGGAGTTGTGCATGTCAGGGCAAGCCTTAAGAATTTTTCTTCTTTCGTCCTTCGCCCAAACCATGAAAGCATTCATTGGACGTTTTATATGAGGTTTATTCTCGGCGTCCCTTTTGGCTTGCTGTCTTATTATTTTGGCTTTTTCTGAATTTTCCTCCATTTTGAAATTCTGATCAGGTCCCCACACTGCAAAAGAAATCTTTGCTATAATAACATATTTCTGTTCGTTCTCAGGAAAGTTTTATTTGAATTTATGATCTACTATGCTTATCAATAACTTCGTCAGATATGTTGCTAACTAAACTGATGATAGTTGTATCAAAAGTTAAGAGTTACAACAAGAAAAAAACAATACGTGGTGGAGTTTGTAAAGAAAAACCTTTTGCATGGAAAATGTTGTAGGATCAAATATTTCTATCTTGAAATCAAAAGAGAGTTGGTTGAAATCATCCATCGATTCTCATCGATGAGTATTAGAACTAGAGATTTGTCGAATAGAGGGTTATCACTCTTAACTATGCACGGTTGATTTTATAATGATGTAATAATAAAGTTGTATATAAAAACTTACTGTGACATGCTGCCATGAAGTCCGATTCTTCCTTGAATCCACCATCTTCCTTCATAGGTCTACCACCCATGTTTGGCGGAGTGGGCAAACCGTACATATGCAAAGGAAAGTGATGCTGTTGTTTGTCATTTGGCATTGCTTCTTTGTTCATTTTTCTGTCATTAGTCGGCGGCAAGGGACTAAACTGAGGTGGCAGACCGGCATATGGCAAGAAAGGCCTTGGCATGACCAGTCCAGGAGGTAGTAACTTAGGAGCTGTTGCAGCCACTGGTTGTTCATTGACATGCGGGTAGCCCATAGGCGTAGAGCTGGAATGGGGACTGGAGCCTGCGGACTCTGAACCGGACTTGGGTTTGGTGAGATTGAGGGGAGCGTCTGGATCTGTAGGTGCTACTTGTGGAGAGGGTGTGCGTTGAAGAGGTGGGGTTTTCTTCTCCAGATTGTTCGGGTTTTGTTGCATATGGGTGAGGTGAGCGGTCCAATTTGGTATTTGCTGAGGGGGAAGCATCTGTAAAAATAGACGAAATCAAATAATGCTTCAAATTTAATATTATACATATTAGGCAGATTCAAGGTCAAAACAGGTTTTCTACAGAAGAAAGAAGAATTTCAGCCAAGTATTCACAAGAATCGCATACCAAATAAAATCAGTAGATGTACCACGGTTTATAAAAACTAAAATAGTCCAGAACATCCACAAACGTTACATATTCAGACCATTTGATATTAATTCTATCAAGAGCATCTGAAATATATGCATATGATTTTTCAGCAAATGAAGATGATCGGAAATTATGTTAAGAATGTGAAGAAATTTTTTTAACTACGTCACTGATTAAAAAGTTCTCAAGTTTTTTAAAGACACATAGGAACACTGGCTTAGAGAAACCCTGTTTTAGTACAAAAATCAAAATATGATGTATCACCATTACAAGATTTACATATTATATATATTTTAAAGTGCCATGAAAACGTTTCAGCATTTATTAAATAACTTTCGAAATGAATAAATTGATAAGTTGAGATTGAGATGCCTAAATTCAATTAAAATGTACGATTGCGAGATAGTTGCTCCAAATTATCGCAATTTAATACCACGTTCGTCCCAACGATATCAAGCTAATAACTTCTTTAACTCTCTCTACCTACCTGATTTGTCAGAGCGTTTTTCGATACACTGGGAGGTAAAGCAGCGGGCAGAGCTCGCAGGTGCTCCAAGAACGGCAGAAACATGAGTCCTTGTGGCCCTCCCACAGCCCCAGCACTGGCGGCATACTGCGCCTGTATCTGACCGTGAAGCTCCTGCAACTTCTGCTGTTGCTGCAACATTGTTTCTTGCTGCCTGCGTTGGAGCTCCAGCTGTTTTTGTGTCTCATTGCTGTACTGCTGCGCTGCGTTCTGGAAAGAATGATGATGTCAGTTAAATGGAAGCAGAAATTCATGAAGTACGGTAGTGGTACGAATACATAATTTGAATGTAGAGTTTTCTAGCGAGATGGATCGTAACTAAATGAATTTATTGGCAACGTAATTGGAGAAATGAGACTTCTGTGCTCCTGTGGATTTTCGATATGGCAGCTGGTAGTAAAGTAGGGAAGGCATTGTCGATAGCATAGTTTATTATGGGAGGAATAAATATTTCATGACTTAAGGCATAAATGAAGGAAGAAATGATGTGGGTATATCAATAAATTATATCGTTTAATTGAGTGGCTCTGCATATGAAGTTGTGTGTAACGATCAATGTGACATGAGAATCAAGTGTGCCACTTTACCTATAGTATGTTACATCATTTACTTCAGTAACGAAATCTTCGAAATATTGATTATTCAAATAACTTATGGCAAAAATTGAACAATAATTCATGTTACTATCTTTGCCAGATATACTAATTTTTCCTTTCTTCATACAGAATCGTCAAAAATATTCCTGTTTTTTTTTCATAAATTGTTGATCCAAAACATATGGTACAAAACTTAAATTATTTTCATTGAAAAAAAATTCACAGTTTCTATGTTTCACAATTCATTCAGAATCCTGACACGAGTTTCTGTCTTTCGAACTTCTTTAAAGGAAAACAAAAAGGAACCAAACTTAAAATTGAAAAGGTTCTTATATTACCCTTAGGAAATCTGTGTATTTTTATGGCGCATAGAAATAATAGCATCTAATATAGGAGGGGTGTTGCCGAATAGTATTTGGGAATTTCATCTTTTCTCAGTGGCTTTTTTGATTGAAAGAATCTCCAAATAATCCACCAATTCACCCTTATTAACATTATATAGTAAAGTGACATCTTTATCATTAAAGAAATGATTATTTTCTATACAATGTAATGCAAAAACGGTTGATTTGTGGTTTTTCAAAAATTTCATCCTATCTTCTTTGATTCTATGTTGTAAACATCGGCCTGTCTGTCCTATATACTACTCTGTCAAGAAAGTACCGGGAATTTTCTATTAAAACAATATTTTTACATTTAATCGTCAAAATTTATTGGGTCGCCTTCAAAATAGGCTCCATTTGCTCCAATACATCTATGCCAACGGCACTTCCAATTATCGAAACATTTTTTAAAGGCGCTTTCCGGGATGGACTTTAGCTCTCGCGCCGAATTTTGTTTTATGGCTTCAATCGACTCAAAACGGGTGCCGCGAAAGGGCAATTTTAGTTTTGGGAAGAGGAAAAAGTCGCAGGGAGCCAAATCAGGCGAATACGGTGGTTGCTGCAGCACGTTTGTTGAGTTTTTGGCGAGAAAGTTAGTCACAATCGTAGCTCGGTGAGAAGGCGCGTTATCGTCATGCAAAATCCATGAGTTGTTCGCCCACAAATTTGGCCGCTTCTTACGGATACGCTCACGCAAACGTTTCATAACGCCTAGGTAATACTCCTTGTTTACCGTCTGACCCTCTGGAACGAATTCGTAGTGCACCACGCCACGGATATCGAAGAAAACAATGAGCATCACCTTCATTTTCGAGCGGCTTTGGCGTGGTTTTTTCGGTTTCGGCTCATTTTTTGCCACCCATTCCGATGATTGCTGGCTTGTTTGCATATCGTACTCGTAGACACAGGTCTCATCAGCAGTTATAATGCATGAATGTAGAAAAGGAATTACAGCGATCCAGCATGTCTGAAGTAACCTGTTCGCGATGACGTTTTTGAAGAAAATTCAGGTCTTTCGGTACGAGTCGTGCGGCCACCTTTCTCATGCCCAAAATATCAATCAAAATCGTACGTGCGGACTCGTCGGATATCTTAAGATCATGTGCTATCTCTCTCAAGCTGGTACGACGGTTTTCCAGCACCCTTTCCTTAATTTTATCGACGTTACCTTCGATCGAAGCCGTCGATGGGCGACCACTTCACGACCGTCCTTGAAGGCTCTGTACCACTGATATGCACGAGTTTTCGATAGAGCATTATCACCAAAGGCCTTTTGCAACATTTTCAATGCATCGGCACACGAAAATTCATTTGCAACACAAAACTTTAAACAAATTCTTTGCTCAACGTAATCACCCATAGTAAAAATCGGCACGCACTCTGACATCGACTGACTTAATCAGCTGTTGCAAACACACTAGTTGACAGATCCCGCTCAAGCTTGGCATAGTAATTAAGGACAGTGGTACCAACCTAGGAAAAAAAATTTTACCTGCCTCATTGCCCCGACAGATTTAAATCGATAATTCCCGGTACTTTCTTGACAGAATGTATGTAGCAATACAATAATCACCATTAACTCGATGAATCGCCGATTCGGAAAAGATGCAGTTCCTTTCTTTATTGCACACCAAAATCTTAGGTGAATTTTTTCCATTTATTGCTAAAGAATTATTTCCCATTTTATGAAGACCTTTAGAGATCCTTCTGTTGAAGCCTTTATGAGGCCAACCATATATTCTTTTCTTCATAAGGATCACTTATATTGGTATAATTTTTTTTTTATATTGTGGTAAGTTTTTTTATTAATCATTTTGTCAATGATTTCAGTTCTATAGCCAATCTATAGGATGCTCAAAAGTCTAGGAATGAAACTGGAATGCTATACTGTTAAAAATTCTTAAGAATGAATTAAGAAACTAGAACATACTACCTTACCAAATAAATGTAAATTCATCTCATTCTTATTTTTGAATTATCTGAATATTAAATTCACAATAGAAATGGAAAAATATTCTTCAATCAACTTCTTAGATCTTAGTGTAAGTCATAGTAATAATAAGTTCGAATTCGACATTTTTAGAAAACCTACCACTACTGATACCATAATTCCTTCAAAATCCAATTAGTCACGGCAAATTAAAATGTCAACATTCCATAGTTTCATTCATAGACTTTTGAGCATCCCGTTGAACAAAGTAATCTTCCGAAAAGAAGTCAATATAATTAAAACTACAGCGGTGAACAATGGCTTTAGAACTGACATCATTGACGGAATGAAGAAGAATAAAAAAACTCACATCAATATTTAAAAAAAAATTTATATCAATGTAAATGATCCTTAGTTTTCAATGGCTTATATAAAAGGTTTCAGCAGAACGATCTCTAATGGTCTTTATAAAATGGGAATTAATTATTTAGTAGTAAATAGAAATAATTAAACCAAGATTTTGGTGAACAATAAAGGAAGGAACTCTAACTTTTCCGAATCGGGGACTTATCAAATTAATTGTGATGATTGCGATGCTACATATGTAGGACAGACAGACTGATATTTACAACATGGAATCAAAGAATACAGGATGTCTATTTTGAAAAACCGGAAATCAACCGGTTTTGCAGAACAGTGTATAGAAAATAATCATTTTTTCAATGAGAAAGATGTCACTTTACTATATAATGCTAATAAGGGTAAATTGATGGACTATTTAGAGATTCTTTCAATCAAAAAAGCCATTGAGAAAAAGGAGAATTTAACAAATTCCCAAATACTATTCGGCAACACCCCTATATTGGATGTTGTTTTTCCATGCGCCATAAAAATACACAGATGTCCTAAGTGTAATAAAAGAACTTTTTCAATTTTAAGTTAAGGTCCTTTTTGTACTCCTTTGAAGATGGCCGAAAGACCGAAACACGTGTCAGGATTCTGAATAAATTGTGAAACATAAAAACTGTGTGAATTATTTTTTTAAATAAAATTGTTATACTGTTTCACTTAGAGCCATTCATGTACTTAGATTATTTAATATTACATACAAATTATGGAATATTAATATTTGTGTCTTCATAACTTCTTCGGATATATTTATTAAATTTTTCATCCATATTTTTCATCTTTTGAAATCAATTAATATAGAGTGAGACCAAAAGTTTACCAGGTAAATTAATAATAGTGATTTTTTTTTCATGATTAGTTTTTCTTCACTTTTTTAGGAGAAAAACAGGTTAATGGTACGCGAAGATAGATTTTTTATTTTATTTTCGAAAAGAGCGTTACAAATTATACGTTTCCTTCTGAAATTTGTTACTAATCACTATTCCGGTTTATCATTTCGAAATGGAAAAGTTATTGAAGTCACCTAAATTTCCATAATGAATATTATGGAGTAGATAGATAGTAGAAATTCGTATTTTATGAATATAACTCAAATGAAATAGGGGATAATCGTCTATTATATAAATATTGAATCTTTGTTCACAACTAGAGTATATTTTAGTTTCGCGGTTATTTTTCTATAGAGGTAATGACAAAGCTGTTTTGTGATTGTGTACGTGAGCGATTTAATTCTTGTGATAATAAAAGCTCTTTGAATTTGTCATTTGATTTCAGCAATCTACACATTACAAAACATATTGTGAAAATTAATTGAGGGTTCGAAATTTTGGGATGATAATTTTGTCATATCGTCAGATCTTTTTAAGGGACTGAATATTTTGAGAATGTGAACTAGATGCAGTTCAAGCAAAAGGAATTAGTTAGTAAGTTATTATCAGATGCTCAGAAAAAACTGAAAGGAATGAAAGAATTCTGGGAAATGTCTAATAATACTAATGACGTTTAACGATTATATCAAAATTTTGTTTGATCAAGATTATAGTTCAAAGAAATTTCATACATAGAAATCCAAATATTAACAACTCTCGTTTGAAGACGAATTATTTTTCGGAAAGAGTGTATAGCTAGAAAGATCTCTTTCATCTATTTCGACACAGAGATCACCAGATCAACACCAATTTCCTCTAATCTCCGGATTTATTTTCCTAAAACTATTAATCTCAAAGCAGGCTCATTACAGATAGAATAGTTGGCGAGATTTAATTAATAATAAGAGAAGTCAGTCAAAAGAGTGGCTAACAGATCTCCGTGAGAAAAAGAGCCATTACGGATTGTTTTGTTTATAGGTATAAAGTTATAAACTGAGTCGAGTAGCTCTCGAGTCAACTGTGGAAAGATATAGTCCAGTAAATAAAACCCACAATACATTTTGAAACAGTTTGGAGTGTCGACAATAAAGACCTGAAGTGATTGAGATCAAAGTAGTCGAAAACAAAACACTGACTGCGGAGCTTTTGTTTGTGTACGTTCGGGAATGACTTCTCGAAAACAAATAGCGGCTTTTGTACGCGTCCGATAAACGACGGGGTTCCTTTGAAGTATTTATTTCGGTGGAGAGGATGTTTTTGCTTGGATTTTCGGATTTGTGGAAATGATTGATTGATCATATCTTTGGATATGGCTAGGTGGCTATATTTTGTTCCGAAACGTGTTCGAAAATTCACTGAGAAATGTTCTGAAGGGAATAATGCAGCTTCATATAAGTGATGACACTGTTTATTATGAGAGAAACTATAAAAATAGTGTAAAGAGTAATCCATATTACCAAAGTAGTATCGGGTGTTTTTTTAGAGTGATAGAACTTTCGATAGGGATAACTGTGATTTGACAGAAGGTAGAAGCCATGTTTTTTTTGACATTTCCGTTCAGTAAGCACTGACAAATTATCATGCTGCAACAACGTTTACAAATTGTTGAAATTTATTTTCAAAATCAGTGTTCTATTCGCCAAACTTATAGAGCACTTCGTGAAATTTATGGTTTACATAATCATCCATCTGAGCAGCTTATTCGTCGAACTTTCGATAGATCTCGGACAACATTTTCTCTACTCGATGCAACAACAATAACAAGACAAAAATTGTACGTACAAAAGAGAATATCGCTGCTGTAAGTCATAGTGTTAATAATGAACCAGATTTGTCTATTCGTTGACGTTCACAACAAGTTGGACTTCACCACATGGAAAACTTTTCGTGAGGATCTTGGTCTACACCCATACAAGATCCAACTGGTTCAAGAATTAAAGCCACTTGACCATAATAAGCGTCGTCTGTTTGCTGGGTGGGCCCTAGAACAGCTTGAAGTTGATCCACTTTTTTATCGCAAAATTGTGTATAGTGATGAAGCTCATTTCTGGTTGAACGGCTATGTAAACGAGCAAAATTGCCGTATATGGAGTGAAAACAATCCTCAAGAAGTTTTGCAGGTTCCATTGCATCCTGAAAAATGCACAGTATGATGTGCTTTACACGCTGGAGGGATCATCGGTCCATATTTCTTTAAAAATATGCTGGAGCTAATCTTACAGTGAATGGTGCTCGTTATAGATCGATGGCCAATGATTATTTGTTTCAAAATTTGAATGGTATCGACCCAGAAGTGTTTTGGTTCCAACATGCTACACCTCATGCTGCTACTAATTGATTTATTAAGAAAGATTTGGCGATAACATTATTTACAGAAATAATCCAATTAATTGGCCTCCAAGATCATGCGACATAGCTCCACTGGATTATTTTCTTTGGGCTTATGTCAAGTCAATGATTTATGCTGATAAACCAGAAACAATAGACGCCCTGGAAGCGAACATAATTGGTGTTATTGAGTGGTCCAAAATTGGTCTGGTCGAATGAGGTTCCTCAGAGCTAGGCATGGTAGACATATGCCCGAAATTATTTTCAAAACATAAATGTCATAAAATTATCTTTCAAATAAAAAAAAAATTTGCTTCAATCTTATTTTAAATGTGTTTTATTTCAGTTTAAAATCCTTCACTCTAAAAAATCACACGATACATACAGGTATGGAAAGGACAGTCAGAAACATAGGAAATTCATTGTTGATCTAGAAATAACGTCAGTCCAGTGGATCAGTGGAAGAATCAAAACCTCAGCGCGATGCGATGACGAATAAACAACTCTTCTTTCTCAATGGTAGTGGCTGTTGGGGGATGCTTCGATCGACAGAATCTGCAGTCTGTGAATCATTCGCACTTCAAACGTGAGATTCGTTTGTTCATCTCGATTGAAAATAAAGTAAATCGAAATGTTCAGTGTAGAAGAAAAAATTGAGACCATAAAATTGTACTTTGGTGGTTAATCAATTCAAGAGACAATACATTCATTTACTGTTGCCTTTGAAGACAGGCCGATTCCTTCAAGTTAAGCTATTTCTAAAATAATTAGAGAAATGTGGGTGTTTACTAACATGCAGTCATTCCAAGATTGATAAAACACCAAAAACCATTAGCGAAAATCGTCTGAAAAAAGAAGTAGATGTGTGTGCTGCTCTTGAAACCAGTGCACCTTGTTCGAGTAAACAAAATGCTGAACGAATCGATTTGAGCGAAGTGTTCGGAATATTTTGAAAAGGAATGGTTACCGATGTTTTAAGGTTCAAACAGACCAAGAAACCCTACAACATTCTCTTAGTGGCAAAAATTATATCCAAAATGCCATCTCGAGATATTTTAGTCAAAAGCCAATTGATTTTTACCGGTCTGGCTTTGAAAATTTGCACACCAGATGGCAAAAAGTTGTTGATAACGAGGTGATTACATTACTGATAAAAAATAGAAACTTGTTAATAATTTATTCGTTTGAATTTAATTTTTAAAAGCGCCATCTATTATTTCAGCAGCGTTGGTATTTGGATCTCAAAATATTCCAAATTTAATTCAATCTCAAAAGTTGTAAATGACAAATCAGCGAGGGTTTCAAGAAACAGTGTGAGTTTCATCTGTGGTTCCAGTCTTGATTTAATATTGATTCTTTTTGACCCGAATTTTTACAGCTCCAAGTGCACACGCTCAATCGCCGAAATATTTCCAGAAAAAATGAATCAGTTTTTTAAATATACTAATTTTAATTAAGTATCAAAACAACAACGTACTGGAGTGTTGAAAAACAACTGCATAACCTCTTATTCAAAAGAATTTCCCATCTGCCTCAATTAAAACTATAATATAAGCATAGAACACTAATAGAGACCGTTCTAGTACGCGTCGCCTTCCTCGTCTGCAAACAGCCTTTTAGACTTCGAGACAGAATGCGTTCAATTACAAACGCTTGAAGGACTGCCGGAGAAAAACAAATCCACATATGATAACCGACCTGTTCTCTGTGATCTCATTCTTCTTCTCAACCGATGGACCGGCCTGGCCGGTAATTAACGCACACCGGAAGTGATCCATCATGGAATAATGATGACCGGCATGAAGAATATCTGCTCTACCTTCTTCAAGTTGCATTGGCGCATCGCGCAAAGACGAGTTCTTTACAACTGAGGAATGAACGATTTTCATTTATTTATAAATAAATGAAGAGAAATTTAAATTAAACTTTTTTGATAAAGAAGAAGAAATGAAAAACTAATACTCGCAACAAGATCGACTGTTTCTGAAAATGTTCTTGCTAATTTTTCAGAACAAAATATTATCGTGACACAATTCTACAGAAAACCTCTGTAACAGAATTGTAAATGAATATATATGAAACGTACCTGAAATCAATCAGTGCGATAAAAATTATATATTATTCATCCAAATGCAGGTCCCTTACGACAACGAATACTTCGATCATTAAAACAGCAGTTTCGGGAATCGATTCCAGTTCTTATCGCAAATTTTTTCATGTACATTCTATAAACTGAAAACTGGTGAAAAATCGGATCGAACCATTTCAGGGAATAGGGTGGTTGTACGATGATATTTGATGAGATTAAGGCCAGAAATTAGTTCAGAAGCGCCTTGTAAGGTAATGCTTTAACCTGGTTCGAATTTCACAAGTTTTCTTTTCACAAAATCTGGCCTTCCACAAAGATGATCCAGCTTCTCCAGATACCGCCTTACGCTCACACAATTTTCCTTATTTATTTTGGCAAGAATTCCGAAGGCACTACTTCATAACTATGGAAGAAAACTGCCAACATCACCTTCATATTTGATCGACATTGACGTGCTTTTTTCGCACTAATACTGACGTAAGTTTGACCAAACCGATTCATTGTTTTGTAGTAATATAATATACTTATGAATTATTCATGTTTTTTTCAAGATGATTTTGAATTTGATTAATTCCTCCTTAACAATATTCCATAAGGTTTTATTTTTATTCCGAGATGCAACTAAACGATTTTCCATACACAGGGTGTCCCAACGAACCCCCATAACTCAGAACTTCTGTTTTAAATTGGACGAATTTCTATCATGAGTTTAATCTGAAAAAACCACCCCAATGAAGGTGGCATCATCCCCCAACATTTTTTGTTGATGTTGAGTGTTGGTTAGTTTGACAGTTATGTAAATAAGTTCAATATTACATTATTTCGTGAATAATGAAATGATTTTGAAAATTTTAACTGTGTTGGGCACAAAATATAAATAACTTTCAAACTATGTAACGTTGAAAAACCCTCCACTGTTGTTCAATCGCTCAAAAATGCCCCAGTAATGTGATAAAACTAAGACCATTTAGAAGTTTGGAGTTTACGCAATGAAAGTAGACGCTGTTATCGCAAGTGCTGTAAAGTTGCATTGTTCTCAAAAAGCGTAGAATTTCCGAGATTTCTTTCTTTCATATTGTGAAGTTGCACGAAGACACACATAGTGGTATTTTTATTGAATTAACGTACCCAATCCATGAAAATCGTGGAATATTGTCTTATAAGACGTCTAATCAGAAGGCGTCTTAATACCGGATGATCTTAGTACCGGAGATCTTAGTACCGGAGATCTTAGTACCGGGGGTTCTTAGAACTGAACAATCTTGCTGGAGTGCCTTTTTGCTTGGATTATCTAAATACCAATCTTCCTTGTGCCGGATTTAGAATATCTTATTACCGCACCATCTTGGTTCCGGACGTTCTACTGGTCATTTGGATCAATTTCAAACTGAATACGTGCTGATTATATGCAGAATAGGAACTATCCTTAGAGAAGCACTATCATTCCGACACTTAGGAGAACAATATTCCAGGAGAACCTCAAAGATAAGTCCTTACGTAAATCTCGGACCCCAAACTAAGCGTTAAATTGTATTTTATTGTAAATAAGTCACTATTTTAATTGTAAAGTTGAAATAAATAGATAGGGAGTAAGAGTTTGAATTTTCACTATCAGGTTGACAACTTGAGATTCATTCAGGAAAGACAAGTTTAATTTATCTTTTCATTGGCGCACTATGAGGCATTTTGCGAAGTAGGATGTTTCATGTGCGAATTGACAAAATCGCTAGCGCAAATTTGTTGATGCCCCACCTTCATGGGTGTGGTTTTTTTGGAACAAACTCATGATGGAACTTTGTCCCCTCAAAACAGAAGTTGACCTGTTTTTTTAAAATCTTCGAATATTCTTCGTTTCTGAGTTCTGGGGGGGGGGTTAAATTTTCGTTGGGACACCCTGTAAATACAGGGAATGAGACTATAAATATACTTAATTAGGAACACTTTACAATTTGTAATATGTTTTCAAAAAGTCTAAATCAAATAATCGAATAATTCTTTGAATGTTTTGTGAAAGATTTGTCTTCCAATTAATGATAGAAGAAAACAGTCAGGAATTTATATTTCAGGTCATCTACTGCAAATAAACTTAACAATGCACGCACAGAATGTCTTGTTGATACATGCACATCGTCCAGATCTTCCTTCATATAAAGTACCTCTGGAACTTCTATTTTCTCGCAGTTGAAAATAGATTTATTCACAATTTTCTTGTTCTTTTTCCAGAGAGTATTCTCGTCTTCACACTCTCTGCCAATTTGGTGTTCCGTTGATCTCAGCACGACACCTACACGCTACATGAAAGTATAATAGTCTTCATTGTCATAAATAGTTCATTCTGGAGTCTTGCGTTTAAAAATACCCCCCGGGCAAATTTATGCCATCCGGATAGCCGCCGATGAGGGATCTAATGGGGACATTCATAATTGGACAATGTTAAAAAGAGACACTAATTAGATTGTTGGATTAAAGAAAATAATAGACGTAGTCATTGAATATTGATGTAAAAGTAATATGATGATGACTGCGAGTCCCTTCATGATTAGTCCAATTTCTGGAGTGTCATTCTCAGCATACGAATATAATATAACTTTTCGTATAACATTGTTTGGAAAAGCTCTTAAGAATATCCAGTATTTTTGAATAGTCTTGTCTTTACGGAATACGCCTGGTGTCATTTCTCGAATAAGTGTGGACATCTGGGTTTCATTCATTCATTCAACTTTAATATTTTTAACAGGGTTTCGGTCCACTAGGTTAGTTTCTTCAATTAAATTTTACTTTGTCTTCCGAGATCACTATCTCTCGGGATAATTTCATGCAAAGGGTCTTTCATTAACAGCGCCCCATTTCGTTTTGTGAATAAAACACATTATTTATTTTAAATTTAATGAAATTTTTTTTCATTATAGAGCACAATGAATATCATCAGTTATAAAACAAAACATCATTTAAATGTCTACCACGGAAACGCTGGCAGAAATGAAGTTTTTGAACCCAATTTTCCATGACTCTCTCACACAAATCAGGTAGTATGTTAGCAATTACTCTTTAAATATTGATCCAAAAATCGTCTAAATTTGCTGGATGGTTGCTGTAAACCAATAACTTAATGTAACCCCAAAGAAAGAAGTCCAATGGAGTTAAATCGTTGAGAATGATTTTCTTATGAAAATCTGCACCATTTCCTATTTTTCTAAGCACCAATTACTGAATACACGACGTTTTAAATGATCTTCTTGAGTTAAAACAACTATGGATGTACACCAAGGTGTTTTCTTGAAATTCGACACAATGACGTCTGCGAGATGCCTAGTTCTTGTGAACGTCGAGAAATCAATAAATTTTGATCTTCAGGAACACTTTCACATACGGCAGCAATATTCTCTTCATTTCTTGCATTTATTTGTCTCACTGGCACTGTACAATCATGAAGTTTCAAACTTCTTCACTAAACGTTCAACTGTTCTTTCATGCGGACGATTAAAACGACCAAAAATTCGAGTTAAACCACGTAAAGTTGGAGTGACAGATCGCGATTTGTCATAATAAATTTGAATTATTTGTGAACGTGTTTGGAGTGTGTACTTTTCCATGATTAAATGGTAGACATTGGCAAATACAACTGTTAATGTCACAAATGAACAGTGGCTGTCATGCGTGAGTAAAGTCAATTTAAAAATGGGGCGTTTCCATTGAAAGATCCTTTAGTTACTAGTTAGCGTTCCTTCTTATCCAGCACATTTTGTATTGGTATGATCAGAATCAATGTTGAACATTTTTTAATTTTTTTATTGGGTTGAATTACTCGTTTCTACTTATAACTAGTAAGAGCTTAAAACTATTCATATTCGATAATATGCATCAACAATTACCAGCACGAAATGTATTTACGCCTGCTCATCTGCCACAATCTATGCTGACAATGATTTGCAAATGTACTCTCCTTTTTGATTGGCTCGCCTATTTTCATTGTTATAATCACTTTTCTTAATGATCTGAAAAGGTACAATGAGCCATAGTTAAACAAACTACGCTTTTAAATTCTCCTAAAAGTAGATTTCTGTAATAATTAGTTTCACTATTCTCCCAACGACACTCACGCCATGATGTCTTGACGAACCTTAATAACAGGAAGAAGAGATCCCAAATTGGGAGATAAGATCAGAGAATGTCGTAAGTGCAGTAAAAGACATCAGGGACCTCTTGGAATAGATCCAGTCAAGGAAGTAGGGTCATTGTTGGACGTTGGGATGATTTCCAGATTTTGCCTCCAGTGAATCGGTGTTGCCAATGCGCCCACTCTGGGCCGAAATATAACCGAGCCCGAGATTGGAACTTCGCCAAAATTATTCTTCATTCACCGTTTGCTGATTCGATGCAAGCAGCGTTCTTCTAATTTCCCAAATGAATTAAATGACCGGTCATAAATCCATGCACGGTCGAGTGAACGTTTCATCAAAAAAGATTACTCATCGGTCGCAAACGACATTCCACCAGATTCCCCTTCTGCAGACCAAAACGATTATCTCAATGTCCGAGATTCATAATTGTAACGAATTTAATAAAAACCTCGGTTTAACATGTCATAATTACCAGCATAAACACCTGATGGGTTCTTTCGATTATGTCCTTGTTGTTGGAAGATTTCAACAATTCATTTTTAACATTATTATATCTTAAATATCATACAGATAATCTCACTACAAATTTTAATTCTATGAAAAAATTTTCCCAAGAACTTTTTAAAATTAAAAATAAATGTCTTAGAAAACACAGTTTCAACTTAGTAGATATATAATTATAAACACCAACAGGAAAAAAATAATCAAAAGAAAATATAAAATATCAATTGAAAATATTAAATAAATACTTTGTTTTGTCGAAAACATGTGGCTTGGTCGGGTGAGATATATTTGTATCAATAATTTTAATTTTTTGTATACGAAGTAGGGCTAAGGAGTAATCGACGTGAGAATTCCAAATTTGAAGATGTGCTGCATATTTAAGGAGTTTTTCTGAAAAACCTTTTTCCAAGTCGTTTTCGAGGACATTCTTGAGGTTATGTTATGCTCTTTTGGAGAGGAATTTGGTTCTCATATTACATCGTTACGAAACTAACGTTTGTATCCTTTAAGTATTTATTTGATACTTTTAATTGATATTTTATATTTTCCCTGAATTATTTTATTGCTTTTGGTGCTGTGTAATGAGGGTTAATTCCAAATGTTTTTTTATTTAATTTTAAAAAGTTCTCTTATGTACCTGATGGGATTGTGTACTAGGAGCTGTTAAAACTTAATCATTTCATTACAGGTGATCGACTGCAATTACTTCGTTTTAACCGTGCATTACGAGAAAAACAGCCGGAATATAAAGATAGATATGATAAAGTTATTTTTTTGGATGACAACGCTTAACCTCACGTCGCAAAAGTTGTCAAAAAGTATTCTCAAGTGAGATATCATACGGCACCCGGTCGTATTCTTCGGACATTTCCCTTCTGACTACCGGCTGTTTATACGGATGCAACACAACTTGGTATATCACAGCTTCATTTCTTTCGAAGAAAATTGGCCTTAAAATTGGATTACCTTAAAAGACAAGAAGTTTTTTCGAGACGAGTTTCGGAAATTGCCTCAGAGCTTGAGATAAACAGTAAGCACTGATGGACAATATTTTGATTAATTCGTAAATTCATTATCTTTTGAAATAAATGCATTTTTTGAGCCCAATTAATTTGTATTCCCAACAAAACAGAGAAAACATATATCTGTCATTGATTAGAGAAAGTTTTCCCCGGAGTGAACATTTTTTGAAAATTTATCATTTAGTGCAGGTATTTAGGTATTTTTCAATTGAATTCGGAATATTTCAATTTTCAGTTTAATGAAAAATGATTCACTAGATCCAATTTTCCACCATAAAATTATGCATTAAATTTTCATTTCTTCAGAAACCCTTTTTGAAGTAGTGGTGTCATATTCTCTTCGAAATGTTCAAAAATTGATTTCAGCAGTTTCAAGTACCAATACCGAAATAATTATTTTAATGAATGCCAGGCGAGTCGAAAATGAGAGACGACATTCGCCTATAAAAATAGTACATTATTTGTTTTGCATGCGAAATTCAGTCAACAATAAAAATTCTCTCTCTGAATATTCAGAATTTATAACAGTATTGTTCATATTAAATTCCACACCTGACACTGTAAAGTATGAACTGTCGTGAACATTAACGTGACATTCAACATTTTCTGTCTGTTATGTTCGAACGTAATGAGTCAATTTCCGAAAAATATATTGCTGAAAATTTCAGATTCTCGAAATAACAATTGGCTTCAAAGACCGTTTTTCATTCTATCCGAATAACAAATGAACACTTAGTTTCGAGACCAAATTCCAATGAAATATAACACAGAATTATCGAAAATTTCCTTCAGATAATATTAAAAAGGGTATTCTAATTTTCACATTGATCGTTTCGCTAACAACGAAGCATCTTCAGGTAGGTGCTATCTCACATTTTTAAATAACTAAATTTGTTTTCGAAATCAGCTTCTATTTATATTAGAGTAGGTACAATTTATACGATTTATCATTTTTGTGTAATGCCTTTATTAGTTTTAATGAACTTACTGAGGTTTCAATAAGTTTTGAATGAAGTTCTAAGTTATATTTATTTTTGAGATATGTAGCAATTTTGTCAGGAATACTTTAGTATATTTCAAGGAAATGCACTGAAAATTTTCTTTTTGTATTCGTATATACCATATTTGAAGCTATTTTGTTATTGTTATTCATCAACAATTTATCTATCAGTGTAGTATCGTAGTCATTATTAATAGCTATTTGTTTAATGATTTTAAGTTCTAAAATATAATTTTCTGGATTTATTGGTAACTATTCTGTGGATCCTAAATTTAAATGCTGATAATTTTTGGTTCATAGGATGATTAAATTTAATAGAAATAATAGCATTTGTATATGTTGGTTCATGAAATATTGAGAATTCATGTGAATCATTGATTTTGGTAACTGTTAAATAAAGAGAATTAATAGAGTTATTATATTCTGTTTCTATGGTGCATGTAATATGGAAATATGTAGTTCGTTGATGAGGAAAAGGAATTTTTTAATAGTAATAAGGCAACAGAAAATATCGTCTGCATAGTTACACCAATATAAAAAATATTTCATAAAGGGATTTTTGTGAATTTTAGATTCAATACTGTTCATGAATATTTCGGCTTATAAAGGACTTCCCATAATCAACCTTTTTTAGGATTTATATATTTTATTTTGAAATTGAAAATAATATTTTTCAGTGGAAATTTTAAGGCATTCTGAAATATTCTCTTAAGATGATATTTTGATTATGAGAAATCCTTTATAAAGTCCTTTTTAGTCGAAATAATCATGAACATATTGAATCTAAAATTCACCAAAATCCCTTTATGAAATATTTTTTATATTATCCATGAGTCTTTCATATCAAATGAGAATAACTCAGAAACCACTGAGATGATACTGTCTATTTTGGAATGTAATAATAATTTAAAATCTCTAGATCTTCTCGTTTGAGAATTAGCATTTATTCCAGTCGTGCGTCCGAACCATCAATCTTCACGAATTTTGGCATAAATCTGTTAGGAGTTATTATACACCTAACTACCATATCTGATCTTGATGGAATCAGTAGCTTCGGAACTATCGGGAAAATAAGAAAATTCAAATGTGAATAACTGTGGAGCCATTGGAATAACGGCGCCTCATAAACAAAGGCAACTGAGATGTTGAGGCTCCAAAGCTACCCTGGAAGTTTAAATTCTTTAGCACTTTCCGAGTAATACAAAACTTCGGATATATCCAAATGGGAAGGTTTTAAAATTGGTTTTTACCAATGATGAAATCATGGTGATTCATTCACCCGAAGAATTAATCCTAATAACGAATCAATCTGATCAAATCATTTCACACTCGAATATGGCTCTTTTCTCAACCATCATAAATACCAATGGACGTGTGCAAAAACAGACGGAGTGATTGAAAGAGATTAAATATTGGAAACAATGGACTCAAGGTACCTCCTCACAATGCAAAGGAGAAGCAAACGCCTCATATGCATAAGGAATCAGATCTCAGAGATACAATGGATCATTGTTCGGACCGTTTGAGCCGTTCTGTTTTAAATCAAGGAGGCCGAGCAATGCGTGGATATTTGACTTTTATGAAGTGGCCGCACAGGCATCTGTTCAACAGATGTCTGGAATCCGGGATCTCGTTCCCGATGAGCCTGTGTGCGAAACAATATCGCCGATTTAATGGAAACTGCTTTGTTTCGCTCGGCTATAATAAGAGCGCGAATAATGTGCGAATGAAAACGTTTTAAGATAAAACCGAAATAGATTATTGTTTGGCATTTTTTGGCGAAAATTATTAACTGGTGTTGAAAAATCGGGCGGTATGCCCGCGTCGAATGTTTATGAAAAATATGATTGAAGATTTTGTGGCTTCGTGTTTTAAAATAATCGTTGTTTGCGAGATGCGCTTTGATGATGAGATTTTGTTTGAAGTGTGCATTTGTGGGGGAATCCGTTGGAAATACTGAAGTTTTTTCATTTTTATCTCGACTTATATCGTAAGTTCTGAGAAAGCCAGGCAAAAATCGTATATTGATCAGAGTTTGTCATGTTTCAACTTGTCAAGATAAATATTGCCAATTTTAAAAGGTTGACTCAGCTAAAATAAGCTGCTCCTAATTGTGTGCACTTCTGCAGGTGTTCTCCTTTTTAACTTGAGAATTTTTTTTAAACTTCAACCACCTATTTGCTAAGTTATTAATATTTTTATTTCCTATTTGAGATGTACCGATTCCTTCCATCGTAATCGATTTTTTACATATTTGTATTTAAATTAAACCACTTCAATTGAAAACCTAGAAAAGCACTAACGTGAAGTCAGAAAAAACCTTTGCACGCTTGTGCTGAAAATTTCATACCTCTGAATAGTGTCTTCAAGAATCTACATATGAAGAAAACAATTTTGCCTTTGTGATGTTATTTTACAGCTAAACGCTAAATTTAAACTCGGTTGTGGGACAGTTATGGTTTCTTTAGCGCTCAACTCTGAGCTGTCGAAAAAATTTTGTTTCTGATCTTTTAATCTGCTGTTATTGGAACTCTGCAGAAATATGTTATTTATTATTCTGCTTCTCAAACCCACAGTTCATATCAATCGGATTTGTTGTTTAGAAAATATTAATAAAAATAAGAGAAAATTTCGAATGAGAATAACTGCGAAACCATTGGACTAATTTCGCGCAATAACAAAGTCAGACGGGATATTCAGGTACCTTTCCAACTCCTAAACTTTCAAGTCTCTATCTATTTCTGTTCGAATGTTATGGTGTTTGAGGTAGGGCTCAACGAAGATCAGTTGACAATTTTTTTTAAAAACTACTAGTTATAGGATTCTCGCAAAATTTCGCATTTCGCATGAACATACGCGCGCAGATTTTTACTTCTAATCTGTAGTTTCGAAAATATTGGAAAAAATATTAGAAATTTTCAAACGTTAATAACTGAAACGAATTTGCCCCCTAAGGATTTCAATCGAGATTTTCTAAAATTTAAATTAATTTCAGAGAGGAAATAATGAACCTTCATTCAATACTTTACACTATTTTTTTCGATAACTTACTCCAACTAAAACCTTTTGTTCAACGTTCTTATTATTTTCTCTTTATAATGCATCCTTTTAGCATCTCCTTTTTTTAAGTGAATGTGTTTATCTAGTCTTGGCGTCATCAATGTAAAGGGTGTTTCATTAACAGCGCCGCATTTTGTTTTGTAAATAGAACACATTATTCATTTGAAAATTAAGAAAATTTTTATTTCGTTATAAAGTACAATGGTTACCATTAATTACGAAATAAAATATCTTTCAAATATCCACCACGGAAATGCTGGTAGGAATGAAGTCGTTGAACCAAATTTTCCATGACTCTCTCACACAAATCAGGTCGTATGTGAGCAATTACTCGTTCAATATTGATTTGTAAATCGTCTAAATTTCCTGGAAGATTGTTGTAAACCAATGACTCAATGTAACGCAAAAGAAAGAAGTCCACTGGAGTTTAATCGTTGAGAATGATTTTCTCATGAAACTCTGCACCATTTCCGATTTTTTTAAGCACCAATTACTGAACACACGACGTTTTAAATGATCTTCTTGGGTTGAAACAATTTTGTATGGATGTGAACCAAGGTCTTTTCGTAAAATTTGCCACAAAGATGTCTGAGAGATGCCTAGTTCTTGTGAACGTCGAGAAATCGATAAATTTTGGTCTTCACGAACACTTTCACGTACGGCAGCAATCACTTCTTGCATTTCTTTGTCTCACTTGCACTGTAACATATGAAGTGTAAAATTTTTTGCTAACTTCTTCACTAAACGTTCAACTGTTCTTTTATCCGGACCATTATAACGACCAAAAATTGGAGTTAAAGCACGCAAAGTTAGAGTAACAGATGGCGATTTTTCATACTAATTTGGATTATTTATGAACGCTGTTTTCATGATTAAATGGTAGACATAGACAAATACAACTGACAATGTGACGAATAAACAATGGCTGCGATGTGTAAGTATTGTCAATTTAAAAAATGGGGCATTTCCATTGAAAGACCCTTTAGTAATTTTATTTCATTTATTTTGATATTATACTGATACTGCTTGATCTTCTGTGAAGATCCCTGTAAAGCTTTATATAGCTTGTGCAAGTTAAATATAACCTAATATGAGAGTTTTGAAACACAAACTATAGAAATGGCAGTGAGGGGTTGAGTATTTTTTTCTTCCAAGATTTTAAAGTTTTTCATCAAAAAATAATGAATTCAATTGAGAAAATACTATGCTATCAATTAGATATGATCTAAAACAGAATCACGAACGCAAAAACAGAGTTGCAATGAACAGGAGCAACCGAGCAATAAACATCTAATAAATATCACGGGCCTCAGCTCAAATTATGATTTATAGATAATAAAATGACAATGTATGTATAAAACAGTGGGGGCGGTTGAATCGTCGAAAACCTTTGATATGGGAATTATTTGTTCAGGCAGAGTTCTGAATAACGTCCACTGTTTACACTGTCTGGTTATATTAACCGACAGGGGCCACAATAACCCGGCTTATGAAACCGTTTATTGCCAGATCATAAAGGAAAACATTAGGTTATACGTCTGCACACACAGTATTATGCTTTGTGGTATGAGCGCAGATGGGCTTGATTTTTTTCTTTATTTCAGCAATATGTATTAATGGAAAAATGATTTTCGTCATACTGGAGCTGAAATAATTGTTACAATGATATGAGGTCTTTTAACATGAGGCCCCTTTCTGAATTTCGCGCTATTTTTGACGTGTCAAAATGAAACAGTGATATTGGTATTGACAAGTTGAAATTGTGAGGTTATGAAAAATGGATACTTATACGCTCATAGAACAAACTGGGATTTGTGCTCGTCAGGTAAAATTTGGAGTTTGAATAATCAAATCGTACATGGAAAATATTGCTAACAGAGATTAAGTTTGCCAGTTAAGGGTTAAATCAGATATTACACAATACCGGAGATAATGGTTTAGGCAACAGAAAACCCATTATTTTTGCGTAAACTGCAAACCTTTATTCAACATGTTTCAGATTGTCCGATTTGGGTCAAATATGTACCGTTTTTTTTATAATTTATTGCCTATTTTGAAGGTAGCTTCATAATACCTCTCTCAAAGGTCATTGTTGGCGAAAAACCCTAGTAATCGATTCTCACAATCTTTTGATGGCAACTTCTTACCACTCAGGAAGTTTTGCAATGCGAGAAATAGATGGTAATCGCTAAATTCCAGGTCTGCACTAGGTTGTAGATGCATGAAAACTTCGCAACCAAGCTCTCCGAGTTTTTGGCGAGTCACTACAGACGTATGTGGCCTGTCGTTGTCCTGATGGACCTCTTCGGTTGCTCAATTCTGGCCGTTTATGGTCAATCGCTAGCTTCAAACGGTCCAGTTGTTGACAGTAGAGACACAATTTAGTGTTTGGCCATATGGATGATTCCTTTCTAGTCCCAACAAATGCACAGAAGAAACTTCCTGGCCGTTAGTCCTGATTTGGCCACCGTTTGAGCTGCTTTGACCACGATCGTATTCGCACAATATTATCGTATGTGATTCATATTCATCCATCCGTTTGAGAAATGGGTCAATTTCATACCGTTTGGCTGAGGCTTCGCATATGGAAATTCGATCCATCATAATTTTTGGTGTAAATTGGTGTGGCACCCAAACATCAAGCCTCTTGTTGAGTCCAGCTTTGCGCAAATGGTTTGAAACTGTTTTATTGCCGATCTTTAGCTTCTGGGCCATGCTGTATTTCACCACTGAATGGACCAAACAAAAAACACAAAAAAGAATTTTTTCACTATGAAATGTCACCTTGACAACGAGCATAAATCTGACATTGTTTGATCAATATAGATATGGATTACTAGAGGCATCTACCGAACAAATAATGGATTTCTTTTCTTCAACCCCTTAGTTGATAGAGACTTGGAACATTTTTATGTCAGATATTATACTAAGACCCTTTATACGAACTGCATGGTTTATGTGAAATTTGTCATATAAGATATGCCCAAACACTGATCTATATTATTGAGTGGCAAATCAGCCCTAAATACAGCACAAGGAATATCCACATGCAACTCACATACACCCCTAAAGCCACTCAGCGACATCATATTTACGAAGGACAAGAAAGGTGACAGAATGGGAAATAGAATTGACAAGTGAGAATGTTGAGATAAGCCCCGTCGAGGCCCAAGGGACGTGCTACGTCATTCTCCTCGCACAATACCCACACGTTATTCTGTGGACGCCGCATCAGCGGATTATAGTTTTCGATGCTTCTCGCTACTTACGGAATATTAGCTCGTGAAAGTTATTAGTACTCTCTGGTCCCCGGCTGTAATCTCCCAGTAATCTCTCATCTTGCTAAGTTCGGCCTGCTTTTATGATATCGGACAGCTATAACCGGACTTGTCGAATCCTCTTTATTGTGTGACTTGCAGAAAATAAGTAGTCACTGACGAAAAGTATCTTCTGAAGACCGTAAAAGTTAAGATTAGATACTTAAATAACCAAAATAATGTACGTTAATCATGAGGGATGTTAACGTTGGATTGTCGATAGTTCTTTTATAGCAACGAAAGAGACGATTAAGAGAACTACTGAAAGAAGTGAACGCACTGCCAACCAAATATAATGTTACTGAAAATGAAACAGTGTTATTAAGGCATTTATTTAATTAAATTTCAAAAAGGGTTAAGAAATTTATTTCAATTCTTTTATTCCCTTCGGTACTGTGTAATAAGTGTTTAATTTTATATGTTTACTTAATTGACACAGTGTATTCTAAGACAATCATTTAATTTAATTCCAAAAAGTTTTGAATAAGGTTTTTTTTAATTTAAAATTTGTAGGAAGTCAACAGAATAAATCTGTATGATATTTAAAATTTTTATATAATCCTTCTATCGAGTAAAAAACTTCTTATTATTTTATTGTATTATAATAATTTAATATTTTGGTTTACACTTATAACATATTATTATTTGGTCTTAAAAAAGTTAAATACCTTGCAAATTCTTTGTAATTTCTGTGAAGAACATAGAATACGTAGGATTTTTAAAAGTTCACTTCATTCTAGTATTTGTTCAGATAAATACATTCAGTTTGTACGGTAAGATATTTTTTGTCAATTATTTTTATTTTTCAAATATGAAGTAGGGCTGATGATTTTTCGTTGTGATAATTCTAAATTGCTATTTGAAGATGTTCTGCGTGCTTCAGGAATTTTTTTGAAGGAACTTATTTTGAGCAATTTGTTTTTGAAGAAGTTCTGAAGGTTATGTTTAGAACTTTTGGACAGGAATTTGGTTTCAATAAAACTAGGAACGAAACTAAATTTCGTAGCCTTCAAGTATTTATTCAGTAGATTCAATTGACACTTCATATTTCTTTGAATTCTTTCGTTCTCTTTGTAACTGTGTTTAATTTTATGTCTACTAAATTGACAGGGCGTGTTCTAAGACATTTATTTAATTTAATTCTAAAAGTTTTCGGCTAAATTTTTTTCGAAATTATTATAAAATTTGTAGAAGGTCATGAGAATAAATCTGTATAATATTTAAAAATTTTAAATAATCCCTCTATCAAGTAAAAAACCTTTTTTTATTATTTTAATTATGTCTGTCTACTAAAAATGAAACAGTGCTTTCTGAGGTCTTAATTTAATTCAAATTTTAAGTTTTTAAGCAATTTTAAAAAATTCTTAAAAAATCTTTGATATTTAAGATCTTGAAATAGCGGTCTCTCAAGTGAAAATACACTTTTTTTTAATTTTGTATCGTATATAATAATTACAATTTATTTTTTCACTCATACACAAGGTCTTTTTTATATAGTAGGGTCTTGGAAATTACTTTATACATTCTCTGTGTTTTTTCTGTAGACGAACATGGAATGCGAATGGTAACTCTTAAGAACCATTTGAGTCCTCTCAAGTAAAAAATCTCTCTTTTTATTATTTTGTTTCATATATAATAAATACAATTTATGATATGAAAGTGGACTGAAGATTATCGGTGATACTTTCAAATCACCTTTTTGAAGATAGTTTTTTGAAGAGTTTTTTGTAGAGCTTTTCAAAGAGTAGTTGTTTCGAAGAATTTATTGAGTTTGTGTTGGGCATTTTTAAAGTGGAATTTGTTTTTCATAATACCGTAATGGAACAGTGCTGTTTAAACTAACTGTTTGTTGAGTAAGTTCGATCAATATTCCAATTTTTTTTAAGATTCTTTTATCTCCTTTTCATAATGTGTAATGAGAGGTCATTCTTTATGACAACTGAAAATGAAACAGTGATTTCTAAGACATTTTTAATTCACATTTTGAAAGTTTTCCAGAAATTCCATAAAATTAAATTTTGTAGCGAGGTATAAGAGAATTAATCTGTTTGACATTTCAGATATCTAAGCTTTCTATCAGGTAAAAAATTCGCCTTTTCAATACCTAATGATTACGAGAATATTATTACTTTTTTCTTTAAATAAAAGATATTTATAATATTTAAATAAGGTTATTCTGATTTTCACAATTTTTTATTGATATGTTCACAACAATTGTTTCGCTATCACAGTAGCATCATCAGGCAAGATCACATTTTGAATAACTTATTATTCAAAATGTGATCTTGCCTGATGATGCTACTGTGATAGCGAAACAATTGTTGTGAACATATCAATAAAAATTTGTGAAAATCAGAATAACCTTATTCGAATATTATTTAATATGGATTTTCACCAAGTAAGGACTGATACAATTCAAGATATTTATAAGTATAACAGAATCACTCTGTTTGATATTTAAGATCTTGAAATAGCCGTCTCCCAAGTAAAAATACACTTTTTTATTATTTCGTTTCTTATATAATAAATACAATTTATTATTTCACTCATACACAAGGTTTTTTTTTTTTTGATATAGTAGGGTCTTGGAAAATACTTTATACATTCTCTGTATTTTTTCTGTAGACGAACATGGAATGCGAATAGTAACCCTTAAGAACCATTTGAGTCCTCTCAAGTAAAAAATCTCCCTTATTATCATTTTATTTCATATAATAAAGTAAGAAGGAACGGTTTTTTACTTGATAGAAGGATTATTACAAAATTTGAATATCAAAACAGATTTAATCTGTTGTCTTCTACAATTTTAATTTCAAAAAATTCTTTGGAGAAACTTTAAGAATTAAATTAATATCTTTATAAGCACTGCTCATATTTAATAGACGTATAAAGTCAAAATTCATCATACAATATCAAATGGAATTAAGAAAAACCAACGAATATAAATTGTCAACTGAAATTAAAATATAAATAAGCAAACATTTTTTGTTTCGTTCCAGGTATGCGTAACGAACTCTTCAGACAAACTTACGAAGCCCTGCTTGTTACAAAATGTATTGTTTTCTGATCCTACATTAATGAAAAATAACTCTTTCTCAAAAATATAAAACATAATTTCAAGAACCTCTCAAAAACTAATTTATTTTAAATATTCAATACATTTAAATAAATTACTTCAAAAAATCTCAAAACATGTAGCACATCCTCAAGAAATAATTAAAGTTACGATAAGATCAGTTCAACTTTACATATAAAAAATATAATAAAATCAATTAAACAATGTATAGACTTACCAAGCGCCATTTTAGAAATGCATGATTCTCAACAAAGTAGGTACCTTTTTATCCAAGGTGCTCTATGTTCCATGTTCACAGATATTTTTATTTCATATATAATAAATACAATTAATGATATGAAATTGGACTGAAGATTATCGGTGTCACCTTTTTGAAGAGTTTTTTGGATGAGCTTCTCAAAGAGTGGCTGTTTCGAAGAATTTTTTGAGTTCATGTTGGACATTTTTAAAGTGGAATTTGTTTTTCATAATACCGTAATGGAACCGTGCTGTTTAACCTGCCTGTCTGTTGAGTAAGTTCGTCTAATATTCCATTTTTTTTTAAGATTCTTTTATCTCCTTTTCATAATATGTAATGAGAGGTCATTCTTTATGACAACTGAAAATGAAACAGTGATTTCTAAGACATTTTTAATTCACTTTTTGAAAGTTTTCCAGAAATTCCATAAAATTAAATTTTATAGCGAGGTATAAGAGAATTAATCTGTTCGACATTTCAGATATCTAAGCTTTCTATCAAGTAAAAAATTCGCCTTTTCAATACCTAATGATTACGAGAAAATTATTACTTTTTTATTTAAATAAAAGATATTTATAACATAAATAATGATAATAAAATAATATAATAATAAATAATATATAATTATTTGGTTTCCTCAACATTCTTTATACAGATAGTCCTTGTGCTATAGCAGAGGCCGTTAAATTTGTCTTTCAATCTTCTAGATCAGGTTAAACCACAGAGATATTTCTGTATGTAGTGAATACCTATTTAAAGGTCTCATTTAAGTAGAACTTTTTCTGGAGAGTGAAAGGTGAGTTGAATATATATTATTAATTGATGTTATATTTATTGAATATGAATATTTGAATACTGATGAGCAAAGTCGATTTTAAAACTTGTTTTTCGGTAATGTTTTACATATCTTGAGTTTTTATATAAAGTACCTTGGTTAGATATCCAATAATATTGAATAGTCTAAGTAAGATAGTTTTGTGATGAAATTCTTAAGATTATGTTGGATATTCTTGAAAGATATTGGTTTTCATAAGATTGATCAGCAGAAACAAAATTTTGTCTATTCAAAATGTTTAATTTATAGGATTTTGGTTAATAATTTTTATTTATTGGATTTTGTTATACCATTCGGATGTCTTATAATGAATGTTTATTTTATGTCATGATATAAGTGGTACTTATACGACATCATTTTAATTTATTTTCAGAAGTTATAATCATTGAATATAATCTTTTGGAATTAAATATGTAGAAGGCTAATTTTTTAAAATTTTTTAAAAATTTTTAAAAATATTTATATTATTTAATAGATATTTATAATATTTGAATAAGTTTATTCTAATTTTCACAATTTTTTATTGATATGTTCATAACAATTGTTTCGCTATCACAGTAGCATCATCAAGCAAGATCACATTTTGAATAATAAGTTATTCAAAATGTGATCTTGCCTGATGATGCTACTGTGATAGCGAAACAATTGTTGTGAACATATCAATAAAAATTTGTGAAAATCAGAATAACCTTATTCAAATATTATTTAATATGGATTTTCACCAAGTAAGGACTGATACAATTCAAGATATTTATAAGTATAACAGAATCACTCTGTTTGATATTTAAGATCTTGAAATAGCCGTCTCCCAAGTAAAAATACACTTTTTTATTATTTCGTTTCTTATATAATAAATACAATTTATTATTTCACTCATACACAAGGTTTTTTTTTTTTGATATAGTAGGGTCTTGGAAAATACTTTATACATTCTCTGTGTTTTTTCTGTAGACGAACATGGAATGCGAATAGTAACCCTTAAGAACCATTTGAGTCCTCTCAAGTAAAAAATCTCCCTTATTATAATTTTATTTCATATAATAAAGTAAGAAGGAACGGTTTTTTACTTGATAGAAGGATTATTACAAAATTTGAATATCAAAACAGATTTAATCTGTTGTCTTCTACAATTTTAATTTCAAAAAATTCTTTGGAGAAACTTTAAGAATTAAATTAATATCTTTATAAGCACTGCTCATATTTAATAGACGTATAAAGTCAAAATTCATCATACAATATCAAATGGAATTAAGAAAAACCAACGAATATAAATTGTCAACTGAAATTAAAATATAAATAAGCAAACATTTTTTGTTTCGTTCCAGGTATGCGTAATGAACTCTTCAGACAAACTTACGAAGCCCTGCTTGTTACAAAATGTATTGTTTTCTGATCCTACATTAATGAAAAATAACTCTTTCTCAAAAATATAAAACATAATTTCAAGAACCTCTCAAAAACTAATTTATTTGAAATATTCAATATATTTAAATAAATTACTTCAAAAAATCTCAAAACATGTAGCACATCCTCAAGAAATAATTAAAGTTACGATAAGAGCAGTTCAACTTTACATATAAAAAATATAATAAAATCAATTAAACAATGTATAGACTTACCAAGCGCCATTTTAGAAATGCATGATTCTCAACAAAGTAGGTACCTTTTTATCCAAGGTGCTCTATGTTCCATGTTCACAGATATTTTTATTTCATATATAATAAATACAATTAATGATATGAAATTGGACTGAAGATTATCGGTGTCACCTTTTTGAAGAGTTTTTTGGATGAGCTTCTCAAAAAGTGGCTGTTTCGAAGAATTTTTTGAGTTCATGTTGGACATTTTTAAAGTGGAATTTGTTTTTCATAATACCGTAATGGAACAGTGCTGTTTAACCTGCCTGTCTATTGAGTAAGTTCGACTAATATTACATTTTTTTTCAAGATTCTTTTATCTCCTTTTTATAATGTGCAATGATAGGTGATTCTTTATGACAACTGAAAATGAAACAGTGATTTCTAAGACATTTCTAATTGACTTTTGGAAAGTTTTCCAGAAATTCCATAAAATTAAATTTTGTAGCGAGGTATAAGAGAATTAATCTGTTTGGCATTTCAGATATTGAAAAAGTTTTCCATCAAGTAAAATATCCGCCCTTGCAATACCTCATGATTGCTAGAATATTATCACTTTTTTTTTTAAATAAAAGATAATTTTTTTCTCGAAGAAAATTTAATCACCAGGCCGGTTGAGTCAAATCATAGTAACCCCTGGTACGAACCGTTTTTCCAGGGAATCAGTCATGTTGACACAGACGGAATAATTAAGTGTCTAATTTTAAATAGAAATTAGAAACAGTGAAGGAGTTTATAGTTTCTCGAGCAGTAAATGCCGACTTGGAAATTGAGAGAAGCTGAGATGTAAATTGCGAGTAAATCACAATGTGAGTATCGCGTAACGCAACGAGTCTCAAACTGCGTCATTTGGCTATTATGTGTCTACTTTTCACATGATTTACTAAGATGCGTCAAAGCTCTCGATCTGAACATAAAACCCAATGGTTCACATTTATACGAATTACGTCGTTTTTTGTTCGTTGATAAAATATATAAGTACGGTGATCATAATACTGGCAATAAAATTGGGACATAATATGAAAAACGGGGGGTTGGAGTTGGGCAGTGAGTAGGTGTCAGAATTTCACGCAGAATAATAAAATGAAAGTTTCTTTCTCCTAATATAATCAAACAATAATGACCCAACATATTTGAAAAGATTTCAAATTTGTTATTCATTGGTATCCATTGAAGACCTTGAAATAGTTTTCTTCTTGCACCAATCATATTTTTCAGAGGATGCTAAAGCTTTCAAGAGTGTCTTGTTTTTCTTAATTTTTTCGTACATCTCAAGGCAGGAAACAGAAGAGTTTATTTGTATTATTAATATTGCCTTCACACACTAAATCGACAGTTGGGTTTTGTCTGAACTCCAAAAGTTATTAACTTATAAAAATGCTCGTTCCACAGAAGCATTAGTTCCAGGCAAAGAACTTCACAAATATCCTCAGGTTGGGAATATTTATTTCATCCTCTCGAATGTTCTTGAAAATGGTTAGCCGTCTTTGTTCAGTTGTCTTTTTTTAATGTTCCATTCCGAAAAAAGACACCTTCGGAAAGTTGGGTGTTGAGCAAGTCATCTGAAACTCGTGGAACAAGTCATCTGAAAGGAGGGGCAAACTATCTTGAAAAAAAAGTCCAACTTTCCTCCATCTTATCCTTTTCTTCAAATCAATCCAAAACAGCAGGCTTAAGTGCTCTACATTTGATATCTTAAATTCCAGATATGCATATGCAGCATCAACAGGAAGTGAATCTGCAGCATTATTGATACAGTTATTTATTACATGATCTATGCAGCCGATGCAACCAAGGTCTTATTGGTGCTTAATGAAATTGTATTTAATTTTCTCTAAAGAACATTTAAATATGTGTCCTTGAAGCATAATGAAATCTGCAAAACAAGAATTTTCTCGCCAGTCGTATATGCGAGATATTTTTCAAAGCTTCACCTTTCACTCCACAGCACGATCAACTTCATTTACTGGAAGTATGGAGAGAATTTTAGGAGGTACTCCCGCTACCGCAAGACTCGAGATCTAATTTAAAACACATTTATAAAGACTCTCAGTCATCAGTAAGCCAAGGATACTGAAAAGTGAGCAGAATCCCCTTCTTGCAATTACAAAAAAGATTTCAGTATCCCAGCAGTATTAAAAAAACTGTAAAGCCGGAATTGTCCCGCCAGTTAGACATGCGTGATTTCTTCTGAGCTGAATCTTCCGCTTCACTGTCATTTTTCTGTCACCGGCAACGACGTCGAATCGAAATGATCGCGCAACCTCCTCCCCAGAGAGAACAGATAACCGAAAAGACACAAAGCGCAGTAGAGACCGAATTACATCGGAAGTTCCATCCAGGAAGAATCAAAGAGACACGCTTCTTGTCGCAGGAAATTTCACGCCTGAAGTGTGACACGCCCATAGCGACGCTGTTTCAGGCCGCAGAACTAATATCGTTGTAGTCCTTGGTTTATGCTCGTTTCTGCTTATTCCTTGCATCCTTGGTTTTCAGTTTCAACACATTCTTAAGTTCAACTAGTAATAAATAAAATTCAATTTCCACAAACTTTTTATTGTTGAACGACAATTGTTTCGCCAATGGCTCAATAATGTTCTACATTTGAACTGATACTGTGTGAAAACTTAGATAGGTTCTCATATATTTATTGACAGGTATTACAGCAAATGGGACTAAAAGTAAGAAGACAGTTATTAGTTATTAATAAAGCCTTCTTCAGACAATAGAGTAAATTTTGAGCAATTGGTTATCTGGGTTCTCATAGAATCGTTCTATTTTCGGATAAAGATCAAATTATGAGTCTTTGATCAAAACGAATCCATTTTTGTTCCACCATCGAGTAAATTTCCCGCAATTTAATACCTGGTTTTGTAGTAAATCTGTGTTTATACAGGGTGTATATGAATAGTTGCGAAAAAATTTAGGGGGTGATTCCTTGTTGAAAAATAGGGTGAGTCTTTCATATAAACTTTATTTTTTTGTGTCTCTACTGCTTAGTTACAGCCCCCTGAAGTTGGCGCCCGAAAAAAAGTTTTAAATTTTAGTTAAAACCCAAAACACAGACAATAATTGTAACTGAATTAAAGTTAATCAATTCTAGTCAGTTGTCATAACAAAATGACATCCGCTTACTAGATAAATTCTAGTTCGGAAATAATTCCAGCCTCTACGACTCACTGTATCCTGTTGATAAATTATTTTAAATTATTTTTTTCTCTAAAACTTTGAATTTCAGCAAGATTTTACAAGAGACCTTATTTGCTAAGAATAATTGAATTAATTTTTTCATTGTGAAATAGGAATATGGAAAAAAGTTTCTTGCGAAAGAAGGTTTAGAGGTGGGTTTTTTTACTCCTGGCAATCATAGAGAAACACCACAAAAATTTTTTTGGGTGACATTTCTCGGCCGCATAAATTGGTTAATTTTATTCTTGTCAGTTTTTTGGATTTTAAGAAAAAAATTAGAAACTGTTTTTTGAGCGCCATCTTTAGGGGGATGGAACTAAGCAGGAGGGGGGCTCAAAAAATAATATTTATATGAAAGTCCCACCCTAATTTGTTGACAAGGAATCACCCTAAATCCCCCTAAATTTTTTGCAACTATTCATATACACTACCGAGTAAGTTTTTAATAAATCCATTATCTAGTGTCATTATGAACAAATTATTTCTCAAAAATTGAGTAGAGCAAGAGTAAATTCTCCATCTGGACTGGTGATCGTTAAGCAGTTTGTTACCTGAGCTCATTATTAATCCATTTTTCGACAAACAGGTTAATTTTGGCTAATTCATTAACGCTGGCTAATATTTTGGGATAATTAACTCTGGGCTCTTGACAAACCATTATTTTCGGACTACCTATCTCTTAGTGATTACTATCGAATACATTTTGGGCGATTCTTTTTATCAGGGAACAACTGCCTACCACTTACAAATTATTATCCAATTACCACGTAATACACATCATTTCTCTACAAAATGTCTTGAATCGAAGTAAAATCCGAATGAATACGATTATAGTTTGACCAAATGGTTTTGGAACGATAGAACCCGTTCGAAGTCCTGAACACACAGCCTTCTCGAAACTGTTGACGGTGATTTGTTCCGACACGACCGAATCAGGGGAACACTCGAACATAAGTTATACACACTGGGCTATTATTTATTGCCAAACAATTGAAACGCATTAGAGCGACTCGAATACTCCATTCCAACAAATAAACCTGCTCCGAGTTTATAGACTGGGAACTGCTGGAGCTGGGGCATGAAGGAGAAAGGGAGCCAGGGACGGCATCCTGGAAGATTATAATCTGAACATAGCCGCACTTGAATTCTACTTTTTCCAAGAATATTTCAAGAAGGTCCATTTGAAAAGTACTCTGAACGCAATACTGAATTTGTTTTGTCACTAAGTTGGCACATTTGTTCTCTACACTTATGAGGAGTTTGAGCTCCATCAGCTATCCATTTTATTCACAGTACTCCATTCATATTAGTTCATCTCAATTGTGCTTTGTGATTTTCACATTAGGTAGAACACCGAACATAGAATCTGTTTCAAATTTTGAATTGCAAATGGAACTTGGCGTACAGAAGTGGTAAAATGTCACCTAAGGCGAATCGACTCCATCGACAAGATGCGCTTATGAAGTTATACAGTGCTTTGAAAAGCATTCGAGATGTAATGGAAGATTTAGCCAGTCATCAAAGTGTGCAACTGAATTCAATGCCTTGAAACAGGAAGTTGCCATTCTTAAGATTGAGCCCCAAATAATCGACAATCCGGTTTTGACCGGAGGGGGTACTGTAGCCAGTGGTGGCGGACATTAGAATGAAAATGTTCTCCAGTCGTAAATTTCAAGGTTCTAGCTTTCTACTGAATTCATAACTTTCAGAAAATAAACACAATTTTTTCGTTTATAAACGAACAAAAATGCAAATCTTAAATGGCCAACTCCTTATATACATATTAAGTAAAATAGAAAGGCCTTTTACTTGATAGAAGAAATATAACTAAGTTTGAATATTGAAACAAATTAATATATGTTTATCTTCTACAATTTTAATTTAAAAAATTTTTATTCAAAAAAACTTTTAGAATTAAATTAATGTCTAAAACAAGCACCGCTTATATTTAATAGACGTATATAATCTAAACTCAATATACAATGTCAAATGGAATAAATAAACCAAAAGATACACGAAAGTCCCTAAAATTAATAAATAAATATTTAAAGGAGACATGGCGTTTTGAGAACAAGACCAGAAACAAAATTTGTCTCCTTTAAATATTTATTTATTAATTTTAGAGACTTTCGTGTATCTTTTGGTTTATTTATTCCATTTGACATTGTATATTGAGTTTAGATTATATACGTCTATTAAATATAAGCGGTGCTTGTTTTAGACATTAATTTAATTCTAAAAGTTTTTTTGAATAAAAATTTTTTAAATTAAAATTGTAGAAGATAAACATATATTAATTTGTTTCAATATTCAAACTTACATATTAAGTCTATAGCTATGACTTCGATTCACCCTATACCTTACCGATGAGTCCAGACGTTTATGTGAAGGACAAAACGGAATCCTCCACTTCTTGAACTACCTATATACTCATGCTTACGTCATTAAAACTGTCACCAACAGCTACAACCCTGTATAAACTGCCATAGATATTCCATGGTGAAATTCTTGCTGTCCAGGTTCGGTCCTGCACGAATTTACGGACTGAGAACCTGCGGACCGAAAGTCTGTCGCTGATTTACTAGCGTAGCTCGAGTGACTGATGGAGCTCTAAGAACAACAGCCTTCACGTGTTGCATAAATCCGAAGTGATCTGACGACTGGAAGACACCACGACTCTCAGAGTTTACACTTTACGACCCGCGGGATTTTGAGAGACCGTGAGCAAAGACAACGTGAAGATGAAAATGTGGCACATCTCGCTTTCTCGCCGTCTCTGTTTCAATAGCCACTTTTGTTCCTTCGATGGCCATTGGCTCGTCCATAGGTTGTTGACGGTTCACTTATTTCAGATACTGTTAGAAAAAGATTAAACTTCCGTACGGAAAACATATGACGGAATAATTTATAGAAAAATTTCCACCTCCAATTAAAAATGTATCGAATAATCAAGTTAAAAGTTTTATTTTTTTCTAGGATTACACACATTAATTGAATGAATTAAATACAATACCATTTTATTTTAAAACAAATTCGCACAATTTTTATGTTTCACAGTTTATTCAGAATCCTGACACGTGTTTCCTTCTTTCGACCATCTTCAAAGAAGTACAAAAAGTAACTAACACTTGAAATTGAAAAGGTTCTTTTATTACAATTAGGACATCAGTGTATTTTTATGGCGCATGGAAATAACAGTATCCAATATAGGGGTGTTCCCAATGAGTGTTTGAGAAGTTGTTAAGTTCTCCTTTTTCTCAATGGCTCTTTTGAGTGACAGAATCTCCAAATAGTCGATCAATTTACCCTTTTTAACATTATATAGTAAAGTGACATCTTTCTCATTAAAAAAATGATTATTTTCTGCAAAACCGGTTGATTTCTGGTTTTTCAAAGTAGACATCCTATGTTCTTTGATTCTATGTTGTAAACATCAACAGGCATCGAACAGACAGGCCGATGTTTTCAACATTGAATTGAGAAGAATTGAAAGAATAGTATGTCTATTTTGAAAAACCAGAAATCAACCGGTTTTGCAGAATATTGTATAGGAAATAATCATTTTTTTGTCATTATAAAATAAAACACTTGTTTACATTTTCTACTTTATTTTTGGTATTGACGTACGTTTCGTCTTTGCTAGAAAGACTTCATCAGAATACATAATGACAATTACAACTGATTTCTACCAAGCAACGGCCCAATCTATCATAAATCATTTTTTTGATGATTAAGATGTCACTTTACTATATGAAGTTAATATGGGTGAATTGATGGACTAAATGGAGATTTTTTCAATCAAAAACACCATTGAGACAAAAGGAGAATTTAACAAATTCCCCAATATTCTTTGGGAACACCCCTATATTGGATGCTGTTATTTCAATGCGCCATAAAAATACACAATGTCCTTAGTGTAATAAAAAACTTTTTCAATTTTAAGTTCAGTTACATTTTGTACTCCTTGGAAGATGGTCGAAAGACCGAAACACGTGTCAGGATTCTGAGTAAACCGTGAAACATAAAAACTGTGTGAATTAAAAAAAAAATTACACACATTAAGTTGATATTCCTAGGTATCATAACCATATACATTTTTTCCATACGGCAGATCAAAAAAATCTTTTGAAAAAGAAACAGATGTCAGGACTTTTAGCGAAATCGTAAAATGTTGAACATATTTTACTCTTGGTGGGTCATCAAGAAATTGAATTTTGAAGTAGTACATCTGGCAACCCGTCTGTCAGTCGTTATTTGACAGAAAGTTAAGTTAATATCTGACATCAACGAAATGGGTCGATTTAAGCTTGAACAAATCTGAAAAATATCAAAAACTTATTTCCAATGTGGTGAATTTTCTATCCTAACTATTGAAAATTTTCGTGGACAATTCAATAAAAACGAAATGATCTCACGGCAATTTATGGACCAATTTGGTCGTGAAAACTGGATCCTCATTTGATGTTCAGTTTTTGAAGAAGAATTGAAAAATCGAAACTGCAGTATTACAAAATATGAACCCTCAATTCTTACAATAATGTGTACTCCTCAAATGAAGGAGAAAAATAGGAGAATTTCCAAAAACTGTTTCATCTGAGATATAAGTTCAATATAAGTTTTCTTTGCTTGTGAGAAAATGAAATATTATTGTGGTATTAATCAAAAATGTAGTCAATAGTTCACAGTTTAAATTGTGAAAATTTTCATTTGAATTTCTTAACGTTTCAACATCACCGAGAAACGAACAAACTCCAACATACATGTCCTCGTAACACGCGTCATTTCACAACGCCCAGACGAGACAAAACTCAATTTCGTCAATTATGTCCCTCACCCCGTTCACCCTAAGTCACGGGTCGGCCCCCCTGTGCGCGCCTCGACAATGACGGGAAATGAATTATGAAAAGATTTCCGGAATTCCCGTGAACAACGAAAAAGGACGCGTGGAACGTATGTAGCGAGAAACTGAAAATTGCTTCACTTAATTTCCCACCCCCGGCGCGCTAACCCTCCCCAGATCCGGGAGGAGAAAAGCAATTGAACGTTGTATAATTGGTAATCAGCGGTGGCTGTGTGGGATCTCCGCACGTGGCCGACGCACGTGACGACATAAGCCTCTGCGATTTTTGTTTTTGCGGTTTTAGAAGCTGCGGTCACCCCTTGAGGAGATTGCGGACGTTTGTTTGTTTTGGAGGGTGATTAGTGCGTCTTTGTGGTAGTTGGACACGGGATTTCGGAACTTTTGTTCGAAATAGGAATGAAGGTTACGTAGCACAAGTAGAAAAGTAGTTATGACGGGCGCATTCGAAAAACCCGCGCATTCGCCATTTTGTTGCACATATCTGAATATGCTATTTTCGAGAGCTTAATTATGTGTAACGCAGTCTAGTTAGCTGCTTTAGGATTTGTCACTTCACTGACAGTTTTGTTGTTTTGTAAACAGTAATTGTTCATGTAAGAATTAACTTTTTATTCTCGATTTTTTTGAGAAGTATGTTGTAGTGATTTGTATTTACTGAATAAAATTTGTTATAGTAACTTACATCGAGACAAGTTAATGAAGAATAAGGAAACAATTTCGGAATTATAAATCCAGAATTTTTCCTTATTCTTCATTAACTCCTGTCGTTGTAAGTTTCTATAACAAATTTTATTCAGTATATACAAATCAATTATAACTACAACATACCTCTAACAAAAATCGAGAATAAAAGTCGATTCTTCTAGAAACAATTAATCTTTATATAACAACAAAACTGTCAATGACACAAATCCTATTGCAGCTGTATCTTCGTTTGAACACACTAACTTTAAAATCCAAGGTATTCTATGTTTATCACAAAAATCACACAAAGCGTCTATTGTTTCTGGTTTATCAGCATAAGCCAATGACTTGACATAACCCCAAAGAAAATAATCCAGTGGAGTTATGTCGTATGATCTTGGAGGCCAATTAATTGGGCCATTTTCGAAAAAATGTTATCGCTAAATCTTTCTTTCAATAAATCAATTGTTATGGTAGCAGCATAAGGTGTAGCACCATCTTGTTGGAATCAAAACATTTCTGGGTCAATACCTTTCAAATTTTGAAACAAATAATCATTGATCATCGATCTGTAACGAACACCATTCACTGTAACATTAGCTCCAGCATCGTTTTTAAAGAAATATGGACCGATGATGCCTCCAGCGTGTACAGCATACCATACAGTGCATTTTTCAAGATGCAATGGAACCTGCAGAACTTCTTGAGGATTGTTTTCACTCCATATACAGCAATTTTGCTTGTTCACATAGCCATTCAACCAGAAATGAGCTTCATCACTAAATACAATTTTACGATAAAAAAGTGGAACAACTTCAAGGTGTTCTAGTGCCCAATCAGCAAACAAATGACGCTTATTATGGTTAAGTGGCTTTAGTTCTTGAACCAGTTGGATCTTGTATGGGTGTAGACAAAGATCTTTACGCAAACTTTTCCATGTGGTGGATGCACAGAGTCCAAATTGTTGTGAACGTCGACGAATAGTCAAATCTGGATCAACATTAATACTTTGACTTACAGCAGCAATATTTTCTTCTGTACGTACAGTTCTTTATCTTGTTGTTGTTGTTGCATCGAGTAGAGAAAAAGTTGTCTGAAATCTATCGATAGTTCGACGAATAAGCTGCTCTGATGGACGATTATGTAAATTTCACGAAGTGCTCTATGAGTTTGGCGAATAGAACACTGATTTTGAAAATTAATTTCAACAATTTGTAAACGTTGTTGCGACGTGAGTCTTTCTATGATAATTTGTCAATGCCCACTGCACAGAAATGTCAAAACAACATGGCTTCTTTCTACCTTCTGTCAAATCACAGTTATATCTATCGAAAGTTCTATCACTCTAAAAAGAACCGATATTTTGTGGTCTTAATTAAACCACATAATATTTATGTAATGAAATTTTTTTTAATTAGGTTTTAAAAAATTTCATTATATAAATATCACGCGGTTTAACTACGACCATAAAATACCTTACAAGCTTTGTGTGATTTTTGTGATGAACATAGAATATCTTGGAGTTTAAAGTTCGTGTTAAAAAAATGTATATGAGACAGTAATTTATTTCCACAAAAATGTTTGTACTACTACAACGATTGTTTCACCACGATGTGGCTTCTTCGGGTATTACATTGTACTGTCTGATGGTATTCAGTGTAACCGAGTTTAAATACATTTTTAGGTACGTGACCAAATAATGGAAGCACAACTCATCAAAACTCTAGGTGTTTATTGGAGTTTGCCGCTAAAAATGCCATTAAGGAAAAATATTCAGTAATGGAGAATGATCGACATCTCTTTGTTCGTTCAAAAGGATTTTACGGGCATTATACCTGTTCATTTCAAGAAATTCTAAAAGTGTTAATCTAGAACTTTTGCTTTCAACGTGGATAATTTCATAATTATTGTTGAAATTATGCCGGAATTCCTTAAGATGATTAGCATATGTCGAATGTACAGAATTGGATATATAACCCCTTTGGTGTTCTTGGACACGATTCTTGAATGATCTACCAGTTTGGCCAATGTATACTAAAGGGCAATCTTTGCAAGTCAATTTGTAGACTCCGGATTTATTTTCTTTATTTGTACGATCTTTATTGTTTTTTATGTAGGTACTAAGGTTATTAATTGTCTTAAAAGCCACGTTATAATTGAAACAACTTTTGAAATATTTAGCAATATTCTCAGATAATCCATTGACATAAGATAACGAAAAATATTTCTGTGTATTGTCCTCTTTTATGATTGGGTACACGAGATTTAATGCCATTTTCTTTTGTTTATTGGATACCATTATGTCTAACGGTTACAATCCCTTTCTTATAGACAAAATGGTATCCAATAAATAAAAGAAAATGGCATTAAATCTCGAGTACCCTATCATAAAGGAGTACAATACACAGAAATATTTTTCGTTATCTTATTTCAATGGATTATCTGAAACTATTGCTAAATATTTCAAGAGTTGTTTCAATTATAACGCGGCTTTTAAGACAATTAATAACCTTAGTACCTACATAAAAAACAATAAAGATCGTAGAAATAAAAAAAATAAATCCGGAGTCTACAAGTTGACTTGCAAAGATTGCCCTTTAGTATACATTGGCCAAACTGGTAGATCATTCAAGAATCGTGTCCAAGAACACCAAAGGGGTTATATATCCAATTCTGTACATTCGACATATGCTAACCATCTTAAGGAATTCCGGCATAATTTCAACAATAATTATGAAATTATCCACGTTGAAAGCAAAAGTTCTAGATTAACACTTTTAGAATTTCTTGAAATCAACAGGTATAATGCCCGTAAAATCCTTTTGAAAGAACAAACAGATGTCGATCATTCTCCATTACTGAATTTTTCCTTAATGGCATTTTTAGCGGCAAACTCCAATGAACACTTAGAGTTTTTATGACTTGTGCTTCTATTATTTGGTCACGTACCTAAAAATGTATTTAAACTCGGTTACACTGAATACCATCAGACAGTACAATGTAATACCTGAAGAAGCCACATCGAGGTGAAACAATTGTTGTAGTAGTACAAACATTTTTGTCGAAATAAATTACTGTCTCATATAAATTTTTTTTTAATTAAAATGAGTTTCCACCAAGTAAAGATCGAATCTATCAAATATTTAAAGTAAGTGTGTTCAAACGAGGATACCGGGAGGTCTTAGAGTTAAGTTATTTATTGTTGATTGATTTTTTTGGAGGATGTGATACATGGTTTGAGAGATTTTTGAAGTAACTTATTTAAATATTCAAATATATTAAATATTTCAAATAAATGATTTTTCTTTGAGTAATTCTTAAAATTATGTTTTGTATTTTTGAAAAGGATTTAGTTTTTATAATTATAAGAACAAAAACAAAATTTTGTCTCCTGCAAATACTTATTTATCAATTTTAATGTACAATTTATATTTGTTGGGTTTCTTATTCCATTTGGTATTATATATAGAGTTTTGATTTTATATGTCTATTAAATATAAGCTGTGCTTAAAAGACATTATTTTAATTCTAAAAGTATTTGAATAAAATTTCTTTAAATTAAAATTATAGGAGATTAACAGATTAAATCTGTTTTGATATTCAAATTTTTAAACCTATTATAATTGTAATACAGATGTAAGTAGCACTGTCCTGATTCGAAAAACTTTCTATTTACTATATTCGTATTAACATTTTTCGTTTCAATATACCACTTTGTAAGTAATACTTCGAGAATCAACTTTATTGATGACTGTTTAGGCCGAGTATATCTTTCTGAATGATTCATCTAAAACAATACGGGGACGAAGTAATAAAAAGATAACTATCGACGACGCCATCATTGAAATATCGCCCCACAAAAACCTCACCCTTCTCGGACCATTTTCTTCCTTTATCCAAATTCGGGCGCACAAAGAACATTACGTAGTCCAACGTGCTGTTCCCGATGTTGTTTCAATCAACAGGATTCATCGGCTCTCTTACCACTTGACATCAAAGAAAGGGCTGCCGGATCTGAACAAATACTACATTGTAAATATCGTCCCCGCGCTTTTGCGTTTATCGAAAACATCCTCTTTGTGCCTGTGTACTTTGTATTCCCTCTAATATCGGGGATTTCGCGTCTCTTTATACATTGTTCTGCTTTCAATTAGCCATTCATTTGGTTCTGGGTAATGTAAATAGGGATGTTCATGCGGCCAGAGGAAACACTCGTGGAAAATGAGGAGTTAGAGGAAATGTATTTTCAGTTTACGTAATGTAAGGATAGCTTTCATTTTTTGCGTTGTTATTTCAATAAAAAGTCCGTATTTTGAGTATATAGAAGCCGAAAATGATCCCCAGCGATTAGATTGAATAGATAAAAATCTTTCTAATAAATTTAATTCTGTCTATGGTAATTTAACTTGAAACAAATACTTTAAACATAATAGTTTGGGGAAAAAGAAATCCGTTTTTTTTTGGTACATGGGTGTAGTAATCTAGTATCGATCGAACAAATTCAGATTTATGCTTATTGTCAAGGCGAAATTTCACACTGAAAAATTCTTTTGCTGTTTTTTGTTTGATCCATTCAATTGTATATTACAGGGTGTTGAAAATGGACGTCAATAAAAAGAAAATTCGATGCATTTTACAGTTTTTCTTAGATGAAGGCAACAATGGATGTTAGGCGGCTGAAAATGTGAATGGTGTTTATGCATCGCGCACAGGCAGGCTCGTTGTCGAAAATGTCAGTAAATTCACAGAAATAATCGAAGTTAAGCGGTATGTTAGTAGCCCAGGAGCTGAAGATCGACCATGAAACAGTATTAAACCATTTACGCAAAGCTGCGTTCAAAACGAAGTACAATATTAGGGTGCTACAACAACTAATACCAAAAAACATGATGGATCGAATTTCCATCTGCGTAGCCTTGGCCAAACGGAATTAAATCGGCTCATTTCTTAAACAATTGGCGACAGGGGTTGGGAAATGAGTCCCATACGATAAAATTGTGCGAAAACAATCGTGGCCAGAGCACGGTGCTCAGCTCAAACGATGGCCATATCAGAACTTACAGCCAGGAATGTTCAACTGTGCATTTGGAACTGAAAAGGTACAATTTATTATAAGTCGCTTCCATATGGCCAAATACTAAATTTGTATCTCTACTGTTAACAACTGGACCGTTTGAAACTAGCAAAATCAGCCAGAATTGACCAACAGAAGAAGTGTTGTGTTCCACCAGGATAACGCCAGCTCACACAAGTCTGTAGTGACTCGTTAGAAACTACGGGAGCATGGTTGGGAAGTTTAAATGCCATCATATAGTCTGGATCTGGCATCAAGCGATTACCCTCGTTTTCTGGCATTGCAAAACTTCCTGAGTGATAATAAATTGCCATTCAGTGTGAAAATCGATGACAAGAATTTTTCGCCAATAAGACCGAAGACATCTATGAGAGAGGCATTATATAGTTACTCTTAAAATGTCTACAAATCGGACAATCCGAAACATGTTGGATAAAGTTCACGAACAAAAAAAAAGGATTATTTTCTCCAACCTATTATAAAATAACTGGTTTTGAGTACTTCGTGAAATTTGAAAATAAAAAAGAACAAAATCAGATTTCTAAAAACTTGCATTGTATATTCATAAAAAATTGATACTTTTATCGAAAAATTTTGATTTCTCATTTATGATATGATGACATATGCTGTATATGAATAGAAATTCCGATTCATGTCATTTACCGAATCTATTTAAATTTCCTCATCGAGAAATGGGACAAATTTCCATTGCATGTTTCGAAAACACGGAATAAAAAACGATATAAACATCAACATAACGTATCCGCCGAATAAGAAAGTTGTTTAATCTTTCTAAATCGAGACAATCAATTTAATTTCTTCATTCCTCCGTTATTTTGATTCTTAATTCTTTCTAAAATACTCCGCATCGTTGCGATCAAGAACTAGACATTCTTCGGAGCCTGAAATTTAATCTTTAATGACAGGGATTAGCGTTGAAATCTAGTGGGCCTAATTTATTCACTAATGACAGATTAGAGCCTGTTTGAGATGACGAAAATAAAACACGATTAATAATAGATCGGATAGGAAAGGGATAATGGGATCTACAACAATATCGAGCACGATCTCTTGGAATTGTTAATGAAATAAGCTCACAGTTTTTCCACGTATGGAAGTTTCATGACCTCAGCCCAATATTTCTACGAGTTTATCACAAAGATAAAAAGATGATGTGGACTGACAATATATTTCCAGAAGATCTTTGAAGGTTACTGTCTTATTAAGGGAGTGATTTTTCGAATAAATAATAGTATGCATTTTGTATTTGACTATAAATCATACACATAGTCCACGCCTGGAAAATTTCTAGCGTTTATACTCGAGCGACATATCCTAGTGGAACAAATTCCATTAGTAAATATAGAAGTGTTTGTCCCGGTATCACTATGGCAAGATAAGACTAGAAATTCCTCATCACCAAGCCATTTGTTTGCAGTGGGCGCTAGAGCCCCTAAACTGTTACACAATGAAGAAATGTGCAGTTATTAGACTATAAAATACTATTCATTTCAATGAAGGGTGAATACTTCCCCCAAAAATGATTGATTTCATAATTGACCGCGTCTCTGAGAAAGCAGGAGAACGATTATCTTTATGGAATAAAATTACAGACCACATCGCATTCAAATTTTCCAGCAAGCTCAGGAACATGGGAATTTCACTAGAATAAACTAGCCGCCAATTTTCCCGGTCATGAATCGTATAGAAAATACATGAGATTATAGCTCATCAATGAATAATAATAATCTTTTCACAGATTCATCGATAACATGCAAAATTGGAGAGCCTAAGCTTAGCTTGTATGTCGTTGTTAATCATATTCTTAAATAGATAATGTGTATTTGAGGTGATATGCACCATTATGATGAATGAATATGACATGGATTAAACACAATGCGGGTGGACATGATATGAACCAAAAACATAATAAGATCGATCGAACATTAAGGGTAAATACAGATGTTGAATTTTGATCTCTAAATTTGAATTGGGTTAGGTGTCCAAGAATACTTCTGGATGCTCCCAAATGTACTGTTCAACTCAAAACTTCAATCTGATAGATGTCACTATTTTTTCAATTCTTGAAAAATGTAAAGTAACGAAGAGATCTTTATGTGACTGGATCTGAAAAAAATTAACTTTTTAGTTCCTCTTCTAGTAAAATATCCTGTTTTCCCTGAACTATGTGCGGGTATATCCGACTCGATTATCTATATCTGAATGACGTTCTGGTAGACAAGGAGGAATCTCAAATCCTGCAGAGCAGTTAATTCGTAGTTTCATCTTGTGACGATCAATCTTTTTCAGGAAAAAAATTTTTATTAAGGTATTCTGTAAAGTGCCCCATAGAGCACATAATTTTACCGAAACTCTAAATCTTTTTGATACATGATTTATGCGATCCTTCTAACGTAAGCTTTGATCCATAATAACTCCCAAATATTTTAATGACGGGGTTCTGTCTGACCTACGGAAGCCGCACTTATCGCCACAACATTCCTCTGAATTGTGACTAAACCATAGTTGAAGTCTTTTCATACTCAATTCAGCCGTAAGCCTAACATCCTCTCAAGTTTTCCTTTGCATACCAAGGCATTATCACGTGTGCATAACAAACAGATCTCTTTCCAGATTTGTTATTCTGGACACATCATATAATGGGGACAGAATGGGACCCAGTACAGATCCCTGTTGGACACCTATTCTCACAGTCGACTTAGAACTTCTTTCCTTCCCAGTCTTCAGAGACAGCGCTCTATCGGAGAAATAATTCTCCATAAGCTCCAATGGCAAAACATGTATTTCCATAAGTAACAACTTTTGAATCAGTCCTATATGTGAAATAGAAAACATAAAGGAGATTTTGAATAATCGTAGAAAGAGAGAGTAAATATGACTTAGCTAGCATATGTATTCTAATGTCAACTGAAAAATGTAAAATACATGTCAACTAAAGATAGCCATAGACTTCCGGGACCGAATAAATAAATAACTACCCTGACTGAGTTCAGAAGGCTTATTAATGACGGCTCAGTAGTTGAGGCACCGACAGTAATAAACACAATAATTTCGATTTGGAAAATAGATGGAGCCACGCACCCTGGGAACACGGAGGCAATTTCGACGTCAAATCCCCTTTATTCCGTTTGGGGCAACATCAAACCGCTCTGTTTGCGGGGACAAATAGGGAATTAGAGAATTAGAGACTTGCGTTTGTGTCTATATCTGATGATGAATTCCCCCGTGTGAGAGACCGACGTGAAAAAGCGATAATCAGATATTCCAATCATAATGCGGAGCCATCGAAATAATGCGCATCAGAATCACAGACGGATCACGGGGTCGCGTCGCTTTGATGCTTTCACGCGCCAAGGGTTTTGGGGTGTGTTCCACCGCTTGTACGATCAAGATTCTGTGGTTTTGTTTTTTTTTTCGGTTCTTAAGCTTGATGACGGTATTATAAGCAATTAGGGGGTTTATGAATGGGAATAGAATGTATCAGAGTTTCGTGCCAAAGAGACAAGGAGGGATTGTGCAACTTCAATGGAATAATTATAATATTTTAGACTTCATGATATAGAAATTTAAGAGCGCAAACTAAATGTGGTTCACAACAAAAAATAAACAAATGTACGTACAGAAAATAAAAAGAGTAACTGGATATTTGCACGGTTTACACAAAATTCAAATAGGAATATCCAGTTTCTGAATATACAAATTCGGATCATTGTTCCTAGAATAATGATTTGGAATTTACTAGATTCACAAAAATCCAGATTCGAAAGTTCAAATCGGACATTTAGATATAAAATAACAATTTGAATGTTTATGCGAAGATTCTAAAGGGTCACTTATGGTCCTACACTTCCTTAGGACAATTTACTGTGTCACCCAGAAATAATACGACTCGAAAATTTAGAAGAAATATTCAAATAAACAATCTACAATTGATCGGTTAGTATTTGCTGGTTTATCTTATAAAGAATTACCTTAGTTTCAATGCTTATGCTCTGATCAACGAATCAGATCAAATGTCATGAGTTCAGTATGTGATATACGTAAAAACCAGAGGCAAGAAGTGAAACATGACGAGATTAATACTGATTTACGATAACCTGAACTTCCTGACGTCACGTCAACATTTTTTCTTCATACATCTGCTCAAACCTGAAAGCATTTGTGATCAAAATAAAACTACTGGATTTACCGCAGAAGAAACAAGATTACGAAGAGTACAAAAGACCAAAGGAAAATTTTGAGACCTAATTATTTCTATATTATTTTTGAATTATTTATACGACTAGATAACCATCACGCTAATAACTATAATTTCAAGAAGATATGTTCAACAGCTATTCTATTCACAGCGAATGTAACATATCTCTTCCACGATAGTTAGAATAATCTCCTTTATTAGCATATTTTGTGGTCCAGTTTTTTCCCTTTTTTTTGTACAAGAACTCCCCTTCTGTTCGATTCGTTTTGCTCTCCACTTATGCCGGATTTTCGTGGTCATCCGCCAAGCACAATCCGCATTGATTCGACGGTCTCATTGAGCAACTTTCTCCCTAATTTTTTCACCATAGAGTTTCAAGAAACTCAGGAGCCGTCAGTAATGAACAATCGGCACATTTCTCTCATTAAATCTCTGTGGGCAGTGGTCGCTACTTGAAAATTTTAATTGCGATAAAAACGAGGCAGTCAAGTGGCCTCGGGTTTGAAATTAAGAGGACCATTGTTTGCCGGAACACAGAACATGATTAACAACAACCGGCTGCCCCTGTAAAGAACGAATAATGCGCACTTGGCTTTTTAATCAGACCCGTTGACTGTGTGATTCGATTCGAGGATCACAGAGGACGCCATGTTGATTTAATTGTCCTTTTTCGTTGTAATGGACTTCGTTATGGGCTTTGAATAATTTTAAAGCTCCACCGTGAGATTTGTCGTGTAGCTGTGATGATTTTGATATAATATTTTCATGATCGTATCTTATTATTTTTGATTTTGAGAGATGACATAATTTTACATACTATAGTTCCATTAGTCCCTGTTATGATTGAAGGTTGTGCTGAGTAGACACTGCTCGTCAAATGTTAAAGATATTGATGTTTCCGGAAGATGGATATTTTCCGTATATTCTTTCAATTACATTAACTCACGGCGATTATACAATTGTCTTCTGGTGAAACATGTTTTATGAAGTTTAATAAACTTTGGTTCACGCCTGTCAACAATGCACGTTTTAATAATTTCCTCCTCCTTTTGCATAGCTTTACGCAATTAAAAATCGAGATATCATCATACCAAGACAAGTTTCATACAAGAACGATACCAACAGAGGCTTTGGGAAGTTTCAAACTGGTCGAACACAAGTGCAAGTGGCCAATTTTTCCAATGTTAGCTAAAGTGTGATATTACGTTTGCTGGTACGGTATTTTGCCATTGGAACTGCTCGTCAAGGACCTAGAAATCCTAGAATGCGTTTTTAACCTTTTGACAAGACAGACCCTCAGTACTTGCAGAATGGCAAGTCAAAATCTTCGAGATGCCACAGGTACTTCAGTTTCCCATAACAAAAAGTGATTCACTCACTCGGGAACAAAAGCGTCAAGGAGTGGCAATAGAGGGGATACACTGGCGAAATGAGGGATACGTACTCCTTACTGGAGGTTTTTCTGATAGTCAACCTGTGCGGATATGGACACGTCTACTCATACGAAGGAAACTGCCATTCTGCTCAAAGAGTCCATCCTTTTCGAGGAGGCGCAATTATGGTTTAGGATGGAGTATGTTTCGATAGCAGAAATTACTGATTAATACTTGTAGAAACCATGATGTCTCAAACATAAGTTGATGAAGTTCCCCATAAAGTAGTTTCATAATTTCAGGCAGCTTTTGGCGAACATTTCGCTTCTCTGTATGATAGTGCGTTGCCACACAGATCCCACCAGGTGATAAGAGAAAACCAGGTTATTCCAAATCTAGCATTAGCTTCGAGATCCCCTGACCTAAATCCTATCCAGTGCTTTTGGGTCCAATTACAAAGAACCCTGTGCCCACGGACAACAGCCGGAAACCCTTCACAAGCTCCGAGAGCTTCTGCCACAATTTTGGTAACAAATTAAGCAGGATATTATAAATAACTTGGTGGAATGTATGCAGAGAAGTTGTCAAGTAGTTATGGTCATACTTTGTATTGAGGTTGAATACCAGTATGAATTTCGGAAATTTTCAGAATTTCGGATTTTGTATAATTTTATACTTTTTCTGAAGTCAGAACACACTCTTGAGTTCTTTTATTCTTCTGTGGTTGGAAAAAAGGTGTTCCATTTTTGAATATTCCTACCTTTTGAGCACGAGTATATAAGGTGCACTTTTTAAGGAGCAATGAAGAATAACAACAAAATTTCGAAGCTGACACTTTTCCGGTTCGAGATCAGCCAATCTTCCTGGAAGGGTGACAACAGCGGGAACGTTCGGGAAACAACAAACTGTTGCCGACGCCTCGTCCTCCCTGACAGGCCATCAAACGCATTAGCCCTGTTTGAAGAGTTAATAACACGTGAACCCGGCTAATCAATGGGCCTTCAGCGTCGAACCTCTCTCGCGTGAAGATATCGAAGTGGGCGGACGGATGGAGGCTGATTCGGCGCTACCGCGAACCGCATTGTTCTCGCCGCCGCCGGCATCCCTTTTCTGCGGTTATGAATTATGATTTATTGGGGGCGAGGCGGCCACTGTTAGGGGTAATTAACCACGAATTTCGCCGTTACGAGGTGTGCGAAAGAGGCGTCGGTAGACGCTTCGGCCTATGTTCCTCGGCGCTAATTGTGCTGGATGGGTCTTTATTTCGGGCAAATCAATCATTCCGGGTTATTGTTTGCTGTTGAAAGGAAAACTGCGGAGAAACTCTACGTAGGGTTTGGGCGGATAAAGTTCAATACGTACTTGATTATGGTTAGGTGGAGCGAATTAGATTATGCCAGGTTATTGTATGGGAAATAGCTATTTGGTTAAGTTGAAAATAATATTGTATGTAAAAGTAAAGGAATTACAGGCTTGATGTCATCAAGCTTTTAGGGCTATTCGCATAGTAATTTAGGAAGAGAAATAATTTCGTGCGATTTTGATAACAGATAATAAAAATATTTAATAATAGCATAAAAAACAAAAAACATGCCAAGTCAAGAAAAAAGAGAAAATTTTGTTTTAGTTTTTAAAGAATTCATCTAAGGAATAAATTTTTTTTATTGAGAAGAACCTTTTTCACGCTGCTCTTGGACCTCCTTCCAGACAGTTGCCTCGCGAAATCTGGGAGCTTATTGTAGACTTTGGGACCCAAATAGTGCTCACCCTGCTGAGAGGAATTTCGGCTGCGATGCGAAATGCAGAGATCGTCTCTTCTCCTAGTGTCGAAATGGTGAAACAAACCATTGGATGAAAAAGTGCCCAAGTTCCTATAGACGTAAGTGGTACACTCCAAGACATGTATAGCTGGTATGGTAACTATTTTAAACTCACGAAAAGCATCTCTTTGTTTGTTTCAGATTCAAGATTGTTCGAACTCCTCTCTTCTAAAAAACCAAGAGGTCCTTCGCGTACGCCGACGTACCCCAGAGAAAAATTCCATACGTCGCAACCAAATGGAAATAGGCAAAGTGAGTTATGAGGCCTGCGTGTCCGGAGGACACTCTTTTGACTGGTGATATCGAATAGATAGCCACTGCTAGTTTTTTACACCTCTTCTATCTGTGGTCCTCACGACAGAGCTCCATCCACTGATAATCCAAACAGTTTAATGGTCTTATCTTATAACTTCGAAGTCATTGTGTCTTGGACTCATTGAATGAAAGGGCGTTGCAAATGAACCATCTTTCACATGTCTGGTACATATATCTCTCCATAAGTTTTAGATATCTACAAGCCTTCAAGAAGATGGAGGTGTTATCTGCCAAAAAAAGAGTCCTCCAGTAATATTCAAATTCTTTGCATCTCAAGTCAATGTCATTTATATAGATGATGAAGAGTAGAGGTCCCAGTTTTGATCCTTGAGGAACTCAAGATTTTATGTTATGTTTATCCAATATTTTATTGTTCCACTGAACTAGCCTGTCCAGAAGAAACAAGCAGACCAAGTTCAAGGCTGCAGATACGCTACTAGTTCATTATTCCATTGTTCCTTGTGGTAATACCTTCGGTTTGAAGTGTCATCATTTTCCGTATCTGTCATTTCGTTGAAGTGTAAACAACATAATTTCTGTGTGCTCTGAAAATGTCAACTTCTATACCGAATACGATGTTGTTACATTTTCATTTCATTACTCCAATATAAAGAAAAAGTAGCCAAAAGACATCGTATTTTCGTGGATGTTCATGGTCACCATGATCTAGCTAAACGAACCAAAAGTGGTTTGCGCGATTTAAAATAAGCTATTTTGCCTCGAAAGATGAAGAAGGACCTCAGCACCATCAAAGTTTAAGGATGAAGAATTAGAGGCAAGGCTCGATAAGGATCCATCAGCAAGAGAAACTCTCAAAAACACTTGGAGTCACTCAGCCAGCCATTTACTAACGTTTAAAAGCAATAGGTATGATCCGAAAGGAGAAAAATTGGATGGCGTATGAACTGAAGCCAAGAGACGTCGTTTCACTTGTGAACAACTTCTCCAAAGGCAAAGAAAGGGGTTCTCGCATTGAATTGTGATTGGCGATAAATAGGACCATTACGATAATCCAAAACGTCGAGCAACTCACGAATGCTTCATCATCAACTGTCAAGCTCAATATTCATGACGAAAAGACCATGCCGTGTATATGGTGGGACCAGCTGGGCGTGATTTTTTTGGTTTCCCTGATATGTAGCCTTGTCTTTTTAGTGACATACAGACTGTTTCTAGATATACTTTTATATTTCATTGATTTCCAAATCTGCGAAACCCCAGGCGCGGATTGTGTCGTCCTAAGGCCAATAAAGCGTTTAAACTGTTTCCTTTAATCTTACGCGGTTTTCCTGAAACTGGTCAATGGCTCATAACCATGCCATTTTTTATCCTCTTTATTGTGTCCATATACAGCACTTTTTCCCAGTTCAGTCAATTGTACTAATTTTAAACGTTTCGAAAACCTTTTCCATACAAATATTCTACCAGTTTTCTTTTTTCTAGTTGCGACATTATTTCATATATGTAATTGTATACCTGTTGAAAATCAACAATATTTGACAAATAGTGTTACCATGCAACGTTGGCCATAGATCTGCACAATGTATTTTATACATTACTTTTGTCTTAGAAGGTTAAAAAAGAAATATATTAAAGTTATGAAAAATAATAGATTCCGGATACTTTCTAGACGGAGTATATGTAGAACTTCTCTCAGAAATTCCTGTAGTATATTTCAAGGAAATGTACTTTGATCCACATATACCTAAGAATCGAGAAAATTAAATTAGGCTCAATTTCCTTGAACAAATAGTTATTAATATTGACTATGACCCAACTTTGATAGATAAGTTGTTGATGAATAAAAATAATAATATAGCCCTAAATATGGTATATCCGAATAAAAAAGAAAATTTTAAATATATTAAAACACACCAATATTTCTGAAAGGAATGCTATATACCTCAAAACTAAATGTGTTGGTAAGCTGCAGGAATAATAATCAATTTCAAATGTTGAATGAACGTTTTTGAGGGGGACGACATTCTGATCAAGTCTCGCCAATTTCCCATCAATAATTCATGAGAGAAGCCCAAAGATTCATTGTTAAGATAGAAGACAAAATCTCTCCAAATATCATTTCATTCTTTCAATGATGACGGAGCATCCAAAATATCATACCGACAGAGAGATGTAATTCTAGAACTCAATACGAACCGAACATTTTTGCATAGAGTCACGAATGGAATCTTTGTTTGAAGCTGACCTACCAAATTGTATATCTAATTATTTTCTGTTTAGGGACGGCAAATAACGGATGTAATTGTAACCGAGAAATATTTACAGTCCGCAATGTAAACACAAAATGTGGGAAGGCTGAAGAATAATGAAGTGGCGTTTTTGTTCTGTCGTGGATTTATGTCTATTTTGCAACATTTGATGTAACGTGTTTGTATTGGGAGGCGGAAAATGGGATTATGAATTGGTTTCGTTTGTCCTTCTTTATCTTCCGAAGAAAACTTTTTATGTTGAGTTTGGCACTCTGGCGTTTACGTTTTGAAGTAAAGTTTTGACGGAAAGTTAATTTAATATTTGACATTAACGAAATGGGTCGATTAACGCTTGAGAAAAACTGCAAAATATTAAAAACATATTTTCAAAGTGGTAAAACTTCTATCCAAACTGTCAGACATCTATGTGGAAAATTCATTAGAAATATAATGCCCTTACGGCAATTCGCGGATCAATTTGTGAAGCGAAACTTGATCGTGACTGGACGAAACAACCCGTTCACGTTCTCGTCCTGTGAGCACACCTAAAAGCATTACTGCTGTAGCCCAGAATGTGGCTGAACATTCATCAACATCAACTCGTCATCGTGCTTAAGAACTGAACATTTCTCGAACTTCTCTGAGGACAATTTTGCATAAAGAACTCAGTATGAAGGCTTACAAAGTTCAGTTAGTGTAAGAAGTGAAGCCTCGTGATCATCCGATGCACTTCGCTCGATTGGCTACTGATGGCATGGCCGAAGTTGAGCAGTTTCCCAGAAAAATCATCTTTGGCGATGATTCACCTCATTTTCACCTCGAAGGATATGTGAATAAGCTAAACTCTCACATATTGAGATCAGAGAATCCCCACGTTATTGTGAGAAAGCCGATGCACCAACAAGGAGTAACTGTTTGGTGTGCTTTTTAATCCGGTGGCATCATTGGGGACCAGTTTTCTCATGAATGAGCTGAAACAAAAATCGCTACCACCACAGCGAAGATGAAAGGAATTAAACTAAAACACCCTAATTTGTGCTAGAGATTTTGTCCGTCCACACATGAAACATCCCTACTTCGTAAAATGCCTCATAATGCGCCAATGAAAAGATAAATGCAAACTCTAAATCCCTAACTGTTTATTTCAACTTTACAATTAAAATGTGAGATTGTACCTAAAACAATTGACAATGTACTGAAAACTCGGATAATCGGATAGGGTACTGTAGCCATTTAATTGATATTGTTTTTCATTTGTGAATGTCTAGGTTCAGTTTTTCCAATAAACTCATTATTTTGAAAAAATATCCATTTATTTTTATTTATAGCCGATCAAAAATGGAAATTTTAAATGGCTCACCTGCTACATAATGTAACAGTGAAATTTCAACATACATAAGTTTCAAAATTATGTGAAGGCTCATTTTCATTCACAATTTCAAAGAATCATGTAATATAAAAACTCGGTTACTATAAGTGATGTTTAATGAAAAGAAAAATCAGGTATTCTGGATAACGATATACTAGGTTGGAGAGAAAAAATCCTTTATTTTATACTTCAAGACTTTATTTAACATGTTTCAGATAGTGCGATTCGAGTCAAATATGTGACGTTTTGTTCTGTATTTTGTTTCCATTTAAAAGGTAGCTTCTCTTATTGGCGACAAACTGTAGTAGTCGATTTTCACAATCATCATCTCTTGATGCCAATTTCGCAACATTCAGGAAGTTTTGCAATGCGAGGAAAGAAGGTAATCCTTGGTGCCAGGTTCGGACTATATGGTAGATGCATTAAAACTTTCCAACCAAGTTCCCGGAGTTTCACAAACGTATGTAGCCTGACGTTGTCCTGATGAATCGCAACACCTATTATGTTGGTTAATTATGGCTGTTTCTGGTGAATTGCTAGCTTCAAACGGTCTAGTTGTTGACACTGGAGTTACGATTTGAATGTTAGGTCATATGGAAGAAACTCATAATGAATCATACCTTTCCAGTCTCACCATATGCACAGTAGAACCTTCCTGGCCGTTTGTCCTGGTTTGACCACCGTTTGAGCTGCTTTATCTTTAACCACGATCGTTTTCGCACAATATTGTCGTATCTGACGCATTTCTCATCCACAGTCACCATCCGTTTAAGAAATGAATCAATTTAATTCCATTTGGCCAAGGCTTCGCTGATGGAAATTCGATCCATCCTGGTTTTTGGCATTAAACGGTGAAGCATCCAAACATCGAGCTTCTCTTTGAATCCAGCTTTGCGCAAATGGATTAAAACTGTTTCATAGTCGATGCTCAGCTCCTAGGAGATGCAACGACTACCAACATGTGATTTTATCGGCAATTCCGACGATGGAAGTAATTAGCTGTTATAGTATCGTGATCATAAACACCATTCAATATTTTATCCACCTGGCTTTCATTTTTTTATCGAAGAAAAACTGTAAAATACACCGAATTTTCTCTTGGTTGGCTTCTTTTTTCAACACCCTACTGAATAGACCAAACAAAAAACAGCAAAAGAACTTTTTTAGTGTGAAATGCCCTATTGACAGGGGTATAAATCTGAAATTGTTTGATCCATACTTACATATCAACATATTGTTCACTACAGACATCTACCGAAAACGTAACGGATTTATTTTTCCCCAAACTATCGTAACATATTATAATTCGCAAAAGTTTCAAAGTACTGAATTAACCTTTCAACTGGTGGTATAAGTGTATATGTGTATAGATATTTTAATTAACTTCCAGCTTCTCTTTTCTTCTTGTTGAACTAGTCCCATCAAATGCTGCAGCCATTCATGTGAAATGCTGTAATTGAACAGAGCGATCTTTGTATCCTCAACGAGATACACACTAATTCGAATTTTCAACATTTCAGAACGATGTCGTCGACATCAGATTGGTATGTTGCAAGAATGACATCGCCTCTCAACAGCTGTGAGCTTCATTCATACTCCCGCTGTTTAAAATTAGACCTAACCTCGGGATATATCCCCGAAATATATCAAATTTAGTAATCCATATCAAGCTGAAAGGTATTCGGATGTACTGTTCAAACGTTAAGTCCATTTATTTTTATGATTTATCTAGCGTGCCTGGCTTGCTTCGCAGGCCCGCTGCTAAGTAGACAACTACAATAGAATAGCGCTGTTGACTGAGTTATAATGTAGAGTGTGTTCGTAAAATCGCTAGCAGTAAATTCCAGGAATTCCAGAGCAATGTTGCATTGAGACTTTGTGCCAACGAATCATCTTTATTTGACAGGAGGCGCGCTTCAATGGCATTGGATTCAAGTACAGGATGGTCAGAAATTCTAGGATATATTGTTTCTACGTAATGAGTCTAAAAGAACTAGGAAAGATATGATTTAATTACAAAAATTATTTCTCTATAAGAGTATTAAAATAAATTAATTCAGCTGATCTGTACCAAACATCATTAATAAGGAGTATGAGCTATGGTAATAGAAAGTTCAAGAAATCGAGACAGTGTAATATACATCTGTATAACAATTCTATACTCAAACAAACTTAACAAGGTTTTGTAGATCACAGAGACAACTTGCAGACATGCGCACGTTTCAAACTGATTGGTTATCATCAGTGCAATGTATGCTAGTGACTCCAAATATGTCAAGTATCGATATTCGCTATACACAGAGACTCTAAGATATTAATAATACACTAGCGCCATCTAGAGTATGCAAAATACATACAAGACATACCTTTGCGATTTAATTCAAGTAAAGAAATTTATTCCCGATATTTTCACGTTACAAACGCAGAATAAACTTTCCTCATGCTCAAATCAGACCATAATTTGCCGTAATGCTCATAATTAACATATTCATATTAAAATAAATAAATTCGGCTGATCTGTACCAAAAATCATTAATAAGGAGTATGAGTTATGGTAATAGGAAGTTCTAGAAATCGAGCAGTGGCGGCGCATGGTGTTAATAAGGAATGGGCCATTTAAAATTTGTATAATCGATCCACTATAAATAAAAAACTAATGAAAATTTTTCAAGGATATGAGTTTATTAGAAAGGTTGAACCTTGGCATTTACGATGAAACCAAAATCTGTAACCCACCACAGCCAAGATTAAGATAAAAGAAAGTGAAACTAAAACGCTCTAGCTTGCGTTAGCGATTTTGTTCATCCGCACATGAAACACCCTACTTCGTAAAATGCCTAATAGTGCATCAATGAAAAGATAAATTAAACTTGTCTTTCTTGAATGAATCCCAAATTGTAGACCTGATAGTGAATATTCAAACTCTTACTCCATATCTATTTATTTCAACTTTACAATTGAAATAGTGACTCTTATTTACAATATAATACAGTTTTACAGTAAGATTGGGGTCCGAAATTTTCATAAGGACTTATATTTGAGGTTCTCCTGGAATATTGTTCTCCAAGCTGTCGGAGTGATAGCGATTTCTCCAAGGATAGTTACTATCCTTCATATAATCAGTAGGTCTTTAGTTTCAGTTTGTTCGAAATGACCAGTAGAGCATTCAGAACTAAGATAGTTCGATAATAATAAGCTGTAAATCCGGCACAAGGAAGATTGTTTGGTATTAAGATAATCCAAGCAGAAAGACACTCCAGCAAGATTGTTCAGTTCTAAGATCATCCGGTACTAAGATCTCCCGGTACTAAAATCTTCAGTACTAAAAACTCCGGTACTAAGATCTCTGGTACTAAGATCTATGGTACTAAGATCTCCGGTACTAAGATCTCCGGTACCAAGACGCCTTCTGACGTCTTATAAGAAACAATAAAAATTCAATATTCTACGATTTCCATGGAATAGGTACGTTAATTGGATAAAAATACCACAATGTGCGTCTTCGTGTAACCCCACAATACGAAAGAAAGAAATCTGAGAAATTATATGCTTCTTGAAAACAATGCAACTCTACAGCGCATGCGATAACAGCGTCGACTTTCATTGCGGAAACTCCAAACTTCTTAATGCTCTTAGTTGAATCACATTATTGGAGCATTTTATAGCGATTGAAATTCAAATCAACAGTGGAGAGTTTTTTAACGTTACAACGAATGGAAATCATTCAAATGACCGCCAGACTGACCATGCAGCATCCCATCCGATCAATCCCATTTTTCGGTACATTGTTTGGAGCTTAATCTCATGAATAGCAACTTCGATTTCTAGGTTTCAAGGCATCAGGTGAATTCTACCAGAATAGTTATTGGCTATTTGAGGAAGGCCTCTTTTCCAAGTGACTACCAAGCAGTCTCCACAGTCCACCCAGAGGTAGAAAGTGGATAAGGATTACGCCATATCATCGCGCGTGGCGAGAACCCCTCCGAAGAGATGAACCCACCAGCTTCCAGTTTGGGCCCCGACTCGAAAGCCAGAACCGTCTGACTGGTAGCAGCGAAGCACTATCCAACCTCTACTGGCTCAGCAGGTCAGTACCCGAGTTGGTTTGAGACGCAACTCACCCGCCGGAGGGAATTCTTATCCATCCACCCGAACGCAGTCCCAAGAACTAAGATAAACTCAAGATTGACGACTACAATTGATCCTGGTACGAGTACCGTCTAGCGGACTATACGTCCTGACCCACCGAACCCATGTGAAGTCATTTGATTGATCCTGGCGTCAAGCACTAATGGCGGAGCCATTTCGTCGAGATCCACAAACCCTAAATAGTTACGCACAGATCCAGGGGCCAGGACAGGCCGGTCGAACCGTCAAGTCCCGTTAAACCCCGAGTCGTTTCATGAGAATATCCCGAAAATGGGGGTCTGCGAACAGATAAATGAAATACCCCCCTAGTCCAGCATGCGGACTTTCAACCACTGCCCCCTCGAGTCCAACACCAAGTGGGGTGGCCAGGTGGTACAAGTAACACCTGAGGGCAAGTCCACCCCCCCGAGGTAACGCAGTATGCTACATAACGCACTCGGCCATTACACAGAATCCGGAGATTTATACTGCGATAGGGTAGAGTACGCCAGTTTTAAGGGAGAAGCCCTGTGCTGCGACAGACTCCCTTGTCACTGAGTTAATCAACCGGCTCAGCCCTCCATTTCACCTGAGTAAAACTAGGGCCCCATTCGGAGATCTTCCACCATACAGGTCCAGTGACTGGCGCGAAATGGCATTACGTTAGACACCAAGACTTAACCCTCCAATTCGCCGGGACGAATTTAGGGTCCTAGTCAAGAGAGCGCCCCCATCACGTCAAGATCTAATGCCTGGGGGGCATCAGTCATTTCTGGATTGTTAGCGTAACACTTATCTCTAACGGATTCCCACAAAAAATAGTCCTCCGGGGTGAAAATAGCTTCATCGCCAAAGGTGATTGAAATATTTTTTAATATTTGAAGTTGAGTCTCAATTTTATGAAGTTGAGTCTCAATGTTGTAAAGCTTAACCAGAACTATTGAATCATACGAATTTCGAGAAAGATCTAGTAGTTTCAGAAAAATCATGTACTGTTATTAATAAAATCATTAGTCCTCCTGTTGACAAAAGTCAACTATGGTCTCCATAAGCCACTTTCATGAAAACGCAAGAACTAGAGTAGCAAATTATGTAAATAGGTAGTAACCAACCTCAAGAATCTCGAATGGTATCAAAATTAGTCGATGTCAACTTGTGTAAATATCGCCTCGCGATGCAGCTTGTGCACTTATGCAAATAATACTGAAATTGTCTTATGGCAGTGAGAAACAACCATCTCCCGGTACTCGCAGCAATTAAGATTGTTTCATTTTTCTTTGAGCTTCGATTTATTAATCCACGTTTTTTCGAGCAAGGTGCACTGAAGAAGTAGAGGACAGGTTTCGATATCTCTTACAGGCCAGTCAATGTCCTGAATTACTGTCGAGCCTAGAGTTCAGTATTTAAATTCTCCGACAAGAGTAGTTTGTTTCTTTCATTGCTAGATATTCGTATTATTTTCACGCATTTGATATACATAACATCTGCCGATTGTTTTCCATGGGCGTAGACTTGAACGAAACTATTAGTATCGGTTTTATTTTTGGAGTGATAGAACTTTCGATAGGGATAACTGTAATTTGACAGAAGAAAGAAGCCATGTTGTTTTGACATTTCTGTGCAATAAGCATTGACACATTATCATGGAAAGACTCACGCCGCAACAACGTTTACAAATTTCTGAAATTTATTTTCAAAATCAGTGTTCTATTCGCCAAACTTATAGAGCACTTCGTGAAATTTATGGTTCACATAATCATCCATTAGAGCAGCTTATTCGTCGAACTATCGATAGATTTCGGACAACATTTTCTCTACTCGATGCCACAACAATAAGACAGAGAACTGTATGACCAGAAGAAGAAATGCAAGAAGAAAAGAGGATAATGCTGCCGTAAGTGAAAGTGTTCGCGTAGACAAAAATTTATCGATTTCTCGACGTTCACAAGAACTAGACATCTCCCAGACGTCTTTGTGGCGAATTTTACGAAAAGACCTTGGTTAACATCCATACAAAATTATTTGAACCCAAGAATTCAAACCAACAGATCATTTAAAGCGCCGTGTATTCGGTGATTCTATTATTTCAAGAAATGAACCGATAAATTATCCGCCTCGTTCCTGCGATTCAACGCCATTGGACTTCTTTCTTTGGGGATATATTAAGTCATTGGTTTACAGCAATCATACAGCAAATTCAGATGATTTACAGATCAATATTGAATGATTTTCAACTGAATAATGTATCTAATTTACAATTGAATAATACATAATGAAAGACCCTTTATTAGAAAAATAATGTTTGAATAAGTAAAACCAAATTGAACTTTTGATAGCCTGCATCTCCGAAATCATCCATTATTTGACTGAGGCAAGTTGAGTTAGGTCGTCAGTTCTAGTCATTTTGATCGTCAGTTCTAGTCATGTTTGATCGTCATTTTTAATCATGTTTGAACATTTTTTCCACAATTTTTGAAAGGCATCGGTATAATAGATGATTAATCTCAATTTATTGTGAACTCTATCATACCGATTTTAAGTATACTTGATTGTCTTAGTCTTTACTTGAATATAAATACAAATAACATTGCCCAAAAGCCGTTGAAATATGTTTGAGTATAGTTAGATTTAAAGATTTTTTTAAAATGAAGATTAATTTAAAACCAACCTAAAATTAGCCGTGCATCTTGAAATAACAGCTTTCAACTCATTTATTCAGCTGTCAACGGATACCTGGATGGTAGTCATCAATGAATACTTATTGCCTCCAATACATCTGGAAATCAACACCCTTTTTCCCACATCCTGGGTTAATCGCCATCAAAATAAAGAGTCACTTTACTCATTTATCCCAAATTCCACCCTTTACCAGACTCAACATCCTCCTCTCGTCTTCAAACGTTAAAAAATCAAAACAATCCTCAATTCCGTTGAGAAAAAAAACGTAAAGCAGACATGCCAAAAGGCAACCCCTTTATTTCCCACAGCGTTTCTTAAAAATATAATGTGCGTATTCCTGCGGATGTTTTATAATCTTTTCAGAAGAGGATATGTCACGTATGGTGGTGAAGGGGTGCTATGCAGTTCCCTTTTTTGCCGACGCAATACGTCAAACAACCCTTCTGCTGCTTTCCATGTTTCATGCGATGTTAAGATGAAACTGAACACGTGGAACCGTTTACTGCTTGAGGTTGCTCTAATTTATTATTTATTATTGTCTAGATGCCTTTGATTTACACCCGCTACTCAAGTGTTTTCTGTTACCTGTGTTGGGTTTCAAGATGTGTACGCGTAGCCAGATATATCGGAACACAGGATGTTTAATTTTTATGACTTGAGTGTGGTCGAACAGCTTTGGCTTTGATGAAGAGAATTGGTATTATTTATACACAAGTATTCTGTAACTTAAAAAAAAAATTATTGTCAAAATTTCAACTAACGCAAGAACACAATTGAAAAAAAAATTCATTGGTTTGATAATTCTTCAGCAAAAACATAAATGCACATCAATAGTTGGAACTCTCCTTAGTGCGTTTAATATGTTTTTTGGGACTAATAAAATTGCTTAATGTTTGAAAATTTGTTGAAATGAAAAATTAATTAAAAATGTCGCAAATTTCAGACATGGTGTTTAAACGAAAAAACATCTGCAATTAATTTTTTCACTAATAATTTGTTTCAATTTTTAAACTTTAGAGTTGTGAATAGATTTAGTGGAAAAGTTGGAAGGATCATTGTCAAGATTTTCATGAATTTCTGTTCAATTATTAGGCAGAAAAGGCTCGGTGACTTTTCACGCAAGGTTTAATGTTTGTGCTCCTCTACTGATATTTAATATTATCCTGATACCCTTAGATACTCTATGGAGATCCTTTAGAATCTTTATATAACTTGGACGAGTTACGAGTTTAGGCACAGCACTGTCTATTTTTGATCGAATAGTAAAAAGGTGGTACAACGTTGTCTGAATAACTTAACACGATTTGCTATTTCGAATAATCCATATTCACATAAATTAGCCCCGCATGCTAATATTCTTTAGAGATTAGTTAAAATACCTATGAGACAAGCAGACATGCATGCTTCATAGGTGTTTGGCTAATCTTCGGTGCAATGCTGTAATGCCGACGAATGCCTCACATACAGGCCTAATATAGATGCGTGGCTGTGTTGCATTCAACAGCTTACAGCATTACACTGAAGATTAGCCAAATAGCTATGAACCCTGCATGTCTGCCTATGCCCGACGATCAACGAATCCTACTCTATTTGAATTTTGAACTCTAAACACAGATACAAGTTGCACTACCCCGAGTCGAAAAACTTCCTATTCGCCATAGCTTATACTCATCATCATATTTCCAAATATTATATCTAAAAAGAATATTCTTTTCGAAGTAATTTTATTTTATATACAGTATAAGCTTTATCTTTTGAGTTTTTTGTTTCTTCGCGTGCATCAACAGGTCTTTGATTGTAGTTTGGACTTTTGCGGGATTCTGTGGTTCGAAGTAAACATAGACTTGCAATTTGTTTTGAGTTGACTCATTTCACATTCTAACTGCCAGAACTTGTATATTATAAGTGAAGGTATGCAATAAAGTTCTTTGATAGTTTCTATTCATCATGCAAAAGATGAATGAAGACTATGGATGAGATAGAGTTTCGAACGCTGTTCTGAAGATAATTTGGTTTAGATTCCTTTATATTTTGGAGTGTTTTACCATTGATAATTACGTACGACTGCTTAAATAGAAACATAGTTTTTCTAAAACACTTTGATTTACAAAATTGAATTATGTAAAGGTTTCAAAGAATAATTAATTTCATATTCAAAAATGAATTTATCACGTCCCTCCCTTTAATATTTTAGGGCATTTTCAAGGAAATTTGAAATATCACACATATTTTTTTCTGTTAACCTCCTACAAATTTTAATTTCAAAAATTTTTTTATTTAATAACTTTTAGAATAAAAATAAATAAATATCTTCACCGTGTGAATTTAGTAGATATAAAGAATTAACACTAATTTCACAGTACCAAAAGAAATTCAAAGAAATATAAATTGTCAACTAAAAATTATTAAATAAATACTTACAAAAATTTGCTTCGTTCCTGGTTTTATGAAAACTAATTTCCTTTCCAAGAATGCAAAACATAACCTGCAGAACTTCCTCAAAAACAACTTGCACAAAATAAGTTTTTTTTCAAAAACAATTTAGAATTATTACAACGGTAACTTATCAGCTCAAATTCATATTTAAAAAATAAAAATAATTAACAAAAGATATTGCCTTGCAAACTTTATGTAATTTCTGTGATGAACATAGAATACGTAGGATGTTTATAAGTTCACTTCATTCTAATGTTTGTGTAGTAAACAGTTGGTTTGGTAAGATATCTTTTGCTAATTGTTTTTAATTTTTAATTGAGAAGTTGAGTTGATGAGTTACCGTGGTAATCATTCTAAATTGTATGAAAGAACTTATTTTGGGCAAGTTGTTTTTGAAGAAGTTCTTGAGGTCATGTTATGCATTTTTGGAAAGGAATTTAGTTTTCATAAAACAAGGAACGTAACAAAATTTTGTACACTTTAAGTATTTATTTAGTAATTTTTAATAGATTTATATTTCTTTGAATTTCTTTCATTCCCTTTGGTACAGTGTAATAGGTATTAATTCTATATGTCCATTTAATTGACATAGTGTGTTCTAAAGACATTTATTTTATTTAATTCTAAAATTTTTGAACACGAATTTTTTTGAAATTAAAATTTTTAGGAGGTTAACCGTATAAATCTGTATGATATTTGAAAATTTGTAATAATCCTTCTATCAAGAAAAAACCTCTTCCCATGATTTTCCAGGAAATACTCAAGACTCGTAAAATATTAAGTGGAATATCTGTGAATTTCTTTCTTGTCTTCAATCATCTAAACTGAGTATCTTGTACCCTCATGTGAGTGTACGTCTCCATTGTGGACGAAACGTACGTCAGTACGAATAGAATATGTAAGATATAGAAACATATGTTTCATTTTATAATCTCAATCATAAGGTAATAACTTTATTTCATTTGAGCACAAAGAATTCATCGAAACGTCTAAGGAAATGGGTCAAGAAATACGCTATTATTTATGGAGATAATAATGTTCGAAACCACTCAAAGTTCTAATTGTTGCATTTTAACAGTCCCATTCTCATGCCAGCGTTTTTTGTGCTACGAACGCAACATGAAATCAAGATGAAAGCACGTAATGGGTTTCGGCCCATTTCAGCATCCTTGAGAACGAGATAAATAAAAGCAACAATTGTAAGTATTATAAACAGCGTCAATGATTGGCACAAAATGCGAATTTCGAACTAGCAGCACTAGTAAGTTTTTATAGATACAATTTTAAATATAGAGGATAAATATCAAAAATAAACCTGGGTGACGTACTTCGGCTAAAATTAGTGGTAGGTAGATGTGAATTTGAGAGATGGCCCAAACAGATGTTCGCAGTTATGAAATATATCGGAGTTTATGTAGTTACGAATTTTTTTGGATAATTTAAATTTTTTTGTTCTTTCGTTGGCGTTATGAAATCTCTGAAGTGTTGAATGTGTTGATGAAGTTGAATTTGTAATGAAGTGGCCGTTAAAAAAATTCAAATGAGGGAAAAACATTTCATATTCGTATTTGCTACCAGTTTCCACTAGTAATTGAATTATAACTGGTGAATGATGAATGTTGAAAGATCCCTACATATAAACTGTCCCCAAAATTTTCATCTGAATTGTAAATTAAATCATATGAACACAGTGTTAGAAGGTGTGTTCTGCTTCAATAAAATGATGTACAATCAGAACATGGACGATTTTCTCAAATTTTGTTTGACTGTATAAAAGAACTTTAGAGTATTTTGAAACCCTAGCAATTTTTATATATTTTTTCATGAGAACACTATTATATAATCGTAAATCGATTTAATACTTACATGAACAATGTTCTTGAAATATGTTATTACCTGAAAACAAAACATACAATTATTCTCTGAATTTGAATGAAATTAAATATAATAATTTCTACAACTGAAAGATCAAGTTAATTTTTAGGTTTTGCGCTCCAAAATTTGTCTCAGAATTTTTCGAGATATGAGGGGAGAATGAAGCTTAAAACAGGCATATTTTTAATATCGTTTTGTCGCACATTTCTGAGATTTTTACTACTGCAGGGCTTGATTAAAAAAGGCACGAATATAAGGTTGTTCGGAAAGTAATTTCGTTTTTTCCCGACAGAGGATTTAATTGTATTTCTTCGAACGCAACTTCACACTTAAACCGCATAATTATTATATGTTTTGAGAGCTGATATAGCAAGGCTTGTGTGTGAAAAATTTCAATTAATTCTACTCAGTAGTTTTTGAATGGTGCCCCTTTAAATATGGAGAACAATAGGCAGCTTTTTTACTATAGAAAACGTGAAAATGTCGCTCAAGCCAAAAATAAATTAACTGATGTGTATGAAGAAGATGTGTTCACAGCACTTCACTGCCAGAACTGGTTTGAGAAATTTCGATCCGGCAATTCTGATGTCGATGATGCACCACGCTCCGGAAGGCCGGTTGAAGCTGATAAAGACACGATAAAGGCATCAGTTGATGCAAATCAGCGAATAGCAACATGTGAGATCGGTGAGAGGTTAAATATATCGAATTCAACTGTTTATGACTACTGGAAAGGCCTGGGTTTAACCTCGAAGCTCGTTAAATGGGTTCCCCATGTTCTCACGGAAAGAAATTTGTATCGTCGCGTTGACGTCGCTTCTCAAACGTCACGAAAATGATACATTTTTGAAGCGCATTATTACTGGGGACGAAAAATGGGTTGTATATAACAATGTCAAACACGAGAGATCACGGTGCAAAAAAGATGAACCGGCTCAAAGCATTTCGAAAGGCAATATCCATCAAAAAAAGGTGATGCTGTCTGTTTGTAGTGTAGCTGTAGTGTTCCACCAAGATAATGCGAGACCTCATAGAAATTTGGTCACTCGCCAAAAGCTTTGAATGGGATACACTGCCACACTCCCATATTCTCCAGATCTGGCGCCTTCGGATAATTATTTGTTCCGGTCATTGCAAAAATTTTTTGACGGTTAAACCTTTACTTTAAATTTACCTGAAATGTCGTACATCACCTGGATTAGTTTTTTGCCAGCAAAGACCAACAATTTTATGATCGTGAAATCATGCTACTACCAGAAATATGGCAAATGGTTTCGGGTCAGAACGGCCAATATATAATTTAATGAAATATTTATTCATTATACGAAAATTGTCTTCCATTTTCCAAAAAAAGAACGAAATTACTTTCCGATTAACCCAATAATTAAATCTCATTTACATCAATTTGATTTTAATTCAGTAAACCGCTTCTCTCTCCAAGCCAATGAGTGAGTTGGTAGTTTCGTCGGGTTCTTGCTACACGTATTTATTACTATTGAACTCAAAAACAGTGGGAGTTATACTAATGCTTTCAAAAAAAAAAACAAGGAATAAAAAGCAATCTATAAGTTTCCAAACTTTTGGAATATAATTACTTCGATATTCATATTTTCTAGACTTTCACAAGCCGTTTCCCATAAAAAATATTTAGGCGTTTGTACATAGTAGAGGAAACTTTCCACTGCTAGATTCAACATTAATTCTTTCGAAAATTAATTTACTAATATTTATTGAATTGAAAAAATACAGCTTTCAGTCAACCCTCCGACTATATTTTCTGTGTAATTAACCAAAAAAAAAACCGTAAACTCAGGGATCCAAAAATAATCAGTATTTACGCCTCATTTACTAATAATCTCGCGAAAAGACCATCGTTGATGGTACATCCATCAACGTGAAGAATTAAAGCAGGGCGATAAAAGCCCTTTCAATCCAGAAGCGTCGCTCATGGGAGGTGTGCTTCCACCTGCGCCACTTAATGAAGCCTTATCTATTAACATGCGCTCAATTTAACACAATTAAATATGCAAGTCACTGATGCAACATTATTCTAACATATATCAGAGTGTTATCCTTTGAAGTTGACAACACACAACGAGTACGCGAGAGGAGAATTGTAATATGGTAGAAAACATACTTGGATGTGTGTAAAAGGGGCATAATAATTTGCCGTAAACTATGAATTCGACAAACGTGTAAATTCGGCAATACATCAAGGGAATAAAGAGGCAAGTTACTGAGCACTGATATTAAATTATAAGTATGCCAAATGGAATAAATGCTCCAGTTGAGTTTCAGTTCTTTATAAAAGAAATATCGGTAGTTTTTTTAGAGTGATAGAACTTTAAATTGAAATTAAACACATTTAAATTAAGATTGAGGCCAAATTTTTTTTATTCGAAAGATAATTTTATAACATTTATGTTTTAAAAATAATTTCCAGCATATGTCCACCACGACTAGCTCTGAGGAACCGCATTCGACCAGAGCCATTTTGGACCACTTTTGCGAGTAATTCAGGCCTTATTTTAACAATAACACGAGTTATGTTGGCTTCCAAAGCGTCTATTGTTTCTGGTTTATCAGCAAAATTAATAACCAATGGCTTGACATAATCCCAAAGAAAATAATTCAGTGGAGTTATGTCGCATGATCTTAGAGGCCAATAAATTGTACCATTTCTCGAAATAATGTTATCGCCAAATCTTTCTTTCAATAAATCAATTGTTACGGTAGCAGCATGAGGTGTAGCAAAATCTTGTTGGAACAAAAACACTTCTTGGTCGATACCATTCAGATTTTGAAACAAATAATCATTGATCATCGATCTATAACAAGCACCATTCAATGTAACATTAGCTCTAGTTTTAAAGAAATATTCAACCGATGATGCCTCCAGCGTGTAAAGCACACCATACAGTGCATTTTTCAGAATGCAATGCAAACTTCTTCAGTATTGTTCTCACTCCATATACGGCAATTTTGCTTGTTTATATAGCCGTTCAACCAGAAAAGAGCTTCATCACTAAACACAGTTTTACGATAAAAAAGTGGATCACCTTCAAGCTGTTCTAGGGCCCAAACAGCAAACCAACGACGCTTATTATGGTCAAGTGGCTTTAGTTCTTGAACCAGTTGGATCTTGTATGGGTGGAAACCAAGATATTTACGCAAAATTTTCCAACTTGTTGTGATCTTTGACAAATAGATTAATCTGGATCATCATTAACACTATGACTCACAGCAGCGATATTTTCTTCTGTACGTACAGTTCTTTGTCTTGTTGTTGTTGTTGCATCGAGTAAAGAAAATGTTGTCCGAAATCTATCGATAGTTCGACGAATAAGCTGCTCTGATGGACGATTATGTAGACCTATAGAATAGAACTCTGTTTTTCAAAATAAATTTCAACAATTTGTGAACGTTGTTCGGCGTGTGTCTTTCCATGATAATTTGTCAATGCTCACTGAACAGAAATGTCAAAAAAACATGGCTTCTACCTTCTGTTAAATCACAGTTATCCCTATCGAAAGTTCTATCACTCTAAAAAAACACCCGATATATTGTTAATGTACCTATGAATCGCGATAACTTTTAATAGAATGGAACATGATTAGGCAAATTGTATTCAATAACGACTATAGGCCAAATCTAAAAGACAAAATCTCAAACAGAAAACAAAAGAATTGCATTGAATTTAGTCAAGCCTGTTAAAAAAGATTTGACTAAAAGATATATTTCCATGCCTTACGTGAATGAAATTTGACTTGAATGTAGCTTTCAGAACTGCTGATAATTCAGAAATTCATATAAAAAATAACAAAGATAATAATATATTTCATGGTTATTTATATCTTGTTTTCCGCAAATTTTTCTTTATCGGTATTTCTGTGAATTGATTGTTGTTTGTATCCCCTCTTTGCAATTTTGTTCTTATCTTTATCTCCGAAAATTATTAGTTAGTTGTACCGCCACTTTTTTTCAAGTGTTTAGCAATATAAGAAGTGTTGTATAATGTTTAGAGTCAGTCAAAATATAAACTTGACAAAGCCACAGCGTTGTCGCAACAATTGTCCTTAATAATAAATTGTGGAAATAATATATTTAATTTAATTTCATATGATATCTTAATATGTATTCAAATTCTATTATTTCCGTACGTCGTATCGACGCTAGTGGAAAATATATTGTTTTCAGTGAAATTCTGACAAAAGATGAAATAATCTGTTAATTCTTTTCCTGGAAATTTGAAGTCTTTATTTTAGTTATCCTCTCAGAAATTTGTTGTAGTTACGGACGGCAAAACAGATATGGTTGAATATGATTACGAATAATTTTTGCGACTGGTATGAGCGCAAAAAAATATTTGAGTATAATGAGTATTCAAATCAGACAAATAAAATAAAAATCCACCTCGAAACTATTTCAGTTATGCGATAATAATCGAGAAAGTTTTTTAAGCAAAGGAATACCTTGGCACATGCAATAATTTTTCGATAATAAATATTGGGAGCAAGAGACCATCTTGGATTTGTGAGTGTTCAAAGATTTTTCATGAAATACTCTTTCATTATCAACATTCATTTTTGAGAGAAAGTCCCATGAAAGGTAGAACAAAAAGACAGATGTTATAAAAATGGAATTTAGTTTCGGTGACATTCAGCATCTCTGGTAGATTCATCAGAATGCCAGTAGGGAAAGGCGTCCGTAAGAAAGGTAAATAACTCAAATGTCAAAGAAGTATTTCCGAATTCCTGCCTCATTTGTGGAGAATTAGGAAACAATACAAGGAGTCGAGCATCAAGTGAACTCGAAGCGCAGAATTTCACCTAGTGATTTACTGAATGGGAGGAAGCGTACCCATGTACTTTTCAACTTTAAAATTTATCTCTTCTAGTCGATCCTCCCATTAACATCCAGGAACTTGATATACGACCATAACTTGGTCGAAATAGCATCTAATTGGCCCACACATTTCGTGCCAAACAAAAAAACCAATTATAAAATATCAAATGAAACTAGCTACAAGTTATATTTTAAACAAACATCTTGTGGCCTACCATTAAGAGAGAACTTATTCAAGGGTATGTATCTACAGAAACAATTGAATTATGAGTATATGTAATAGTAGAAGAAGTTATGCTTCAAAGATAATTATAACATGAAAACACGTACTTAGAGTTATGAGGGTTATCAACTTACTTTATTTTGTTTATTCCACTCACAACATTTCAGAAGAATCGACTGAAATTAAAAGTATATTATGGTGTTAACTAAGATATTTCAAAATTATCCAATATTTTTCATGAGAGTTTATATCAATTTAAGAGCAGAAATGTGCATTCTAGGAACTCCCTGGGAGTAGAAATATTCGAATTCGAAACTACACGCTAAACCACATTAAGGATCTTATTTCAACTCGTTGCATGCTATCCCCAAAGGAATAAATCAGTAACTGAATACAGGCATCATGATTGCAGAGAATATATTCTGGATAGAATGATCAGTAGCATATATATACAGGTTGTTTTGAATATGTGACCTAGGAGGTTAACCTAAGGAGTAATTTCATCTGAGGACATATTATGCAGATACTTTCAGTGAAATCTAAAATGGAATACATATATCGCCAGATATAATAATGAAAAAAACTTAGATCTTGTAATGGCTATATTTTTTAACACCCCAAGAACATTTACAGATTGAGTTTCAAGTTATGCAGAAATACAGAACAAAACGTTTGTACTCTTTTCTGCCTTTCTCCAGAGATATTGTAACTCATTACGGAGATTTATTGTATCTAATTTTAAGAAGTATTCATTGATTTAAATCTTAGATGCAAAATTAATGGTTAATATGAGGAAGTAATCTAGTGAATTTGATTTAAACTCTGAAAAATCTTCTGAAAGAATACGACTGAAACTCGGAATGTATATCTAGTTTCTTATGATTAATCCAATTTATTGAATTCTGTGGCTGAATGAGAGTTTAAACGAGAACAAATTAGATGATTTAAGTAAAAATACAAGGTGTCCAAATGTATCAGCTGAGTTCCTTGATGGTCAAAATCGGTTCAATACGTCCGCAGTAATTTAGGTATGAAAATTTTTCATATTTTTCTCAATGTTCTCGAAACTAGAGACTCAATCGATTTGAAATTTTGCATTTTTGAATTGACATAACTCACGCATTGCAGCCATTTTTTATTTGTGACATTGACAGTTGTATTTGTCAATGTATTTCATTCAATCATGGAAAGGTACACACTCCAACAACGTTTAGAATAGAAATAGTCCAAATTTATTATAAAAAATTGCGATCTGTTAGTAACTCTAACTTTACGTGCTTCAACTACAATTTTTCGCCGTTATAATCATCCGGATAAAAGAACAGTTGAACGTTAAGTGAAGAAGTTTGAAAGAAAATTTACACTTCATGATGTTACAGTGCTAGTGAGACAAAGAAATGCAAGAAGTGAAGAGAATATTGCTGCCGTACGTGAAAGTGTTTTTGAAGACCAAATTTATCGATTTCTCGACATTCACAATAACTAGCCATCTCTCAGACGTCTTTGTGGCCAATTTCACGAAAAGACATCCATAGAAAATTGTTTTAACCCAAGAACTCAAACGAACATATCATTTAAAGCGTCGTGTATTTGATTATGGCCTGAATTGGTTCGTCTTGATCTGCAGAACATTTGGTTTCAACAGGACGGTGCCACTTGTCATACTTTCAATGATACAATGACTTTATTGAAAACAAAATTCGGTGATTCGTTAATATAAAGAAATGGACTGATAAATTATCCAGCGATTTAACTTCATTGGACTTCTTCCTTTGGGGTTACATTAAGTCATTGGCTTACAGCAATTATCCAGCAAATTGAGACGATGTACAGATCATTATTGAACGAGTAATTACTAACATATGACCTGATTTGTGTGAGTCATGGAAAATTTGGACATTAAAAGGATGTTTTGTTTCATAACTAATGGTATCCATTGTATTTTATAATGAGATAAAAATTTCAATAATTTTCGAATAAATAATGTATTTTATTCACAGAACAATGAAAGACCCTTTAGATTCAGAACAATAACGCTCATTTTCTAACAAAAATTGTCATTCAAAATGTAAATCTGCCTGATAATGCTACTGTGATAGCGAAACAATTTTTTTATAACAATAAAAATTGTGAAAATCAGAATAACCTTATTCAAATATTACTAACAAAAATTCGTATAATTCGTATAATTAGAAGTTTTTTGGTGCTGTGTAATGAGTGTTAATTCTATATGTCTACGAAATTGAAACTGTATTTTCTGAGACATTCATTTAATTTAATTTTAAAAAAGTTTCTGAGAAAAAAATGTTTTAAATTAAAATTGGTAATGAGGTTAGCAGAATTTCACTGTGTGATATTTAAGATATTGTTTACTGTTTTATGTGGGCAACCCCGTATAAAAGATTACATATTATATGTTAAATACATAGTTCAGAAAGTTCAAAAGTTAACACCTATTTATTTTTAACAGCATCGTACATTGTTTCAGTAGGTCATTTGAACGCCACTGTTCGAATCTCTGATATCCTTCTGGACTCTCCACCAGATCCCATTTTCTAGATATTCCTTCAAGAGGTCGATAATTACCACAAGAGATTGATACCATGGGCTTCTTTAGTTGCGCAGTCGGTGCATGCATGTATCGCCTGTTTATGGTCGCCATTTGTTATATTAATGGCGCAGTTTACTACTCCCGATCGCAGACTATGATAGATGTCGCCCGGTTAACTTTATATTAATCTGTGTTTATCTCCGTTCCTCTATGTTCAAATGGGAAATACACGTTCGGAGGTGTGTTCCATGAACTTTTCATAGTATGTATAATTGTGAGGTGAAAAATTTTCGGACCTCAAAGATTATTTCGTAATATTTTTTGCGCGCTAGTTCCAAGGAACAGTGTCTATGTTTCGCCCAAATTTTCAAATTTTGAGCCGCAAACTGCTGGCTCGTTCTAGCCCTCAAGGATCCGAGGAGTGATCTAGAAAAATATCCATTTTACTACCACTTATGAAGAAAGCATGTTATTTTGAGGTCGAGAAATCTTGTATATGATGAGGAATGAATCAAAAACAGTAGCAAGACTGATGAAGTGAAAAGTTTAAGACATATCCAAATTTAAAACCAATATAAAAACATTCGTCAAAACGAACAAGAACTTAATTCGTTTCACGTTAAAGGGAAGGGTAATTTGGATCGTCACAAGAAGTTTTCCTCTTATTCGCTGTTTTGGTGAAGAAGACAAAGCTGTATGTATAATAAACTATTAATAACAGCCATTGTTTGCAATGTTCTAACTCTTGCTACTGTAGAACATAGACTTCAGGCAACGGTGAAAGTCTTTCAATGAGAACGCCCCATTATTAAATTGACATTACTCATCCAAGGCAGCCATTGTTCATTTGTGACATTGACAGTCGTATTTGTCAATGTCTACCATTTAATCGTGGAAAGGTATACACTCCAACAACGTTTACAAATAATCCAAATTTATTATGAAAAATCGCGATCTGTTACTCTAACTTTATGTGCTTGAACTCCAATTTTTGGTCGTCCGGATAAAAGAACAGTTGAACGTTTAATCAAGAAGTTTGAAACAAATTTTACACTTCATGATATTACCGTGCCAGTGAGACAAAGAAATGCAAGAAGTGAAGAGAATATTGCTGCGTACGTGAAAGTGTTCGTGAATAGCAAACTTTATCGACTTTATTATTTATTTAAATATTTTAATATTAGTCTTCTACATATTTCATTTCAAAAAATTATATTTTTTTTTTAATTATAACTTCAGGAATTAAATTAAATTGATGTCATATAAGTACCACTTACATCAAACGACATATAAAATAAACATTCAATATAAGACATCCAAATGATATAACGAAATCCAATAAATAAAAATTGTTAACCAAATATCCTATAAATTAAATATTTTGAGACAAAATTTTGTTTCTGCTCATAAATCTTATGAAAACAGATATTTTTCAAAAATGTTTAACATAATCTTAAGAATTTCATAAAATAGAAAAAGGCTTTTTACTTGATAGAAGAAATATAACAAAATTTGAATATCAAAACAGATTTAATCTGTTAGTCTTCTACCATTTTGATTTCAAAAAAATTTTTATGCAAAAAAACCTTTTAGAATTAAATTAATGTCTACAATAAGCACCGCTTATATTTAATAGACCTATATAATCAAATATTTATTTATTTATTTTAATTGCCTTTTTTATATTGGTTTGTTTATTTATTCCATTAGACATTGTATATTGAGTTTTGATTATATACGTCTATTAAATATAAGCGGTGCTTATTGTAGATATTAATTTAATTAAATTAACATTAATTTAATAAAATTAATAAATAATAATAAAATATTTAATAAAATTAACATTAATTTAATTAAATTAAAGTTTTTTGAATAAACATTTTTTTGAAATTAAAATTGTAGAAGACTAACAGATTGAATCTGTTTTGATATTCAAATTTTTAATTACTTAAGAATTTCATCATAAAACTATCTCACTTAGAATATTCAGTATTATTGGATATCTAAGTAAGTTGATTTTTATAAAATCTCAAGATATGTAAAAACATTACTAAAAAACAAATTTTAAGAGAAACTTTGCTTGGTCAGTACTCAATTATATTCATATTCAATAAAATATAACATCAATCAACAAAAATATTTTCACATCTTTTAACAAAATATTTAATTTATAGGATTTTGGTTAACAATTTTTATTTATTGGATTTTGTAATATCATTTAGATGTCTTATAATGAATGTTTATTTTATATGTCGTTTGACATAAGTGGTACTTATATGACATTAATTTAATTTAATTCCTGAAGTTATAATTATTGAATATAATTTTTGAAATGAAATATGTTGAGGGCTAATATTAAAATATTTAAATAATTTTATAAACCTTCTATCAAGTAGAAACCTCTATTTATTTTATTTTATCGACTTAATCAACGTTAACAAGATCTAAGCATCTCCCAGACGTAGTTGTGGCGAATTTTACGGAAGGACTTTGATTTACATCCATACAAAATTGTTTTAACCCAAGCACTCAACCCAACAGACCACAACAAACCACAGATCATGTATTCAGTAATTGGGAATTAGAAAAAATCGGAAATGATGTAGATTTTCATAAGAAAATCATTCTCAGCTCATTTCTGGTTAAATAGTTAGTTAACAAGCAGAATTGCCATATCTGGAGTGGTGATAAACCAGAAGAATATCAAGAACTGCCTTTACATTCTGACAAACTTACTCTTTAGTGCAGATTTTATGCTGGAGGAGTCATAGGACCTTATTTTTTTCAACGAAGCTCATGAGACGGTAACTGTCAATGGAAATCGTTATTGTTCAATGTTGACTCATTTTTTATAGCCTGTATTGGTTCGTCTTGATTTGCAGAACATTTGATTTCAACAGGACGGTGTCACTTGTCATACTTCAAATGACACAATGACTTTGTTAAAAACAAAATTCGGTGATTCGACTATGTCAAGATGTGGACCGATAAATTATCCGCCCCGTTCCTGCGATTTAATTCCATTAGCCTTACTTCTTCCTTTGGGCTTACATTAAGCCATTGGTTTGCAGCAATCATCCAGCAAATTGAGACGATTCACAGATCCATATTGAAAGAGTAATTGCTAACATACGACCTGATTTGTGTGAAAGAGTCATGGAAAATTGGATTCAAAGACTTCATTCCTGGCAGCGTTTCCGTGGTGGACATTTAATTGATGTTTTGTTTCATAACTGAGGGTTTCCATTGAACTTTATAATGAAACCAAAATTTCAATAAATTTCAAATAAGTTATATGTTTTATCCACAAAACAAAATGGAACCCTGTTAATAAAACACGCTTTAAAAAAGTATAACAAAGGGAAGAACCCAGAAGGTTCAAAAACGGACCAAGAGATGTACGAAGAAATCGCTATTAAATTCAGAATTGTGACTCAGTGTATCATATTATCGTGTTTCTGGAGATTTCTGATGAACTACTACGAAACCATTGGGAAATGTCATTTGGTACTGGCCAGGAATGTATGCTGAAACTTCATATGCAGAATCGATACCTACACGGCAAAAAATACAAAGTTTTCAGTGCAAACGTATAACTATTAGCAGAACTACCTTTACATTAATGAAAAATATCCAACAGAACCGGAAAAGAAACTCATCCTTGTAGGATGCGACAACAACCCCTTTTGTGAGAGAATAAGAGAACGGGAACCTCGGCATTGTCTCGCTCTTCAAGCTGGAATTTTTGTTTTTTGTTCGCGGATAATTGAAGAACTATCTTCATTCATCTGGTGTGTTTGAAAAACAAAACTAAACAGTAACGGGGTATTGTGGAGCTTTGTAGAGAATACAGAGAACCTATTATACTTGCAAAAGCCCTCGAAACTCCATTACGGAATAGAGAGAAAACGAGGAGGAAACGCAGGGAAGGACTCAGCCTCATGTACTTGAGGAGCACTGTGAAAGATTCAAAGAGTTTTTTCATTTTGTTAGATAGCACTTCTGGGGAATTCATAAGAAATTTTGAGTTTTAATACATTCTGATGTATCCAGTATTTTATATTCGGATCTACTACATTTTCTAATCCACAATTTTCAGAAATCCAGTTTTAGAAAGGCGTTATATCAAAGAAACGTATATGAAGAGTTTGCATTTCTTCAGACAACTTTGTCTGAAGATTATTATTATCCTGATACTCCTAGATTTTCTGTGAAGATCCCTCAGAAGCTTTTTTCTCTTGTGCGAGTTAGGAGTTCAGTTGTGTTCTGGGTAGGCATTTTTACTGCGATCTTGCATCACGTTAGTTAGTACTGTTAATTTTTGACCCAAGAGTGAAATGGTAGCCGACACCCGTCCAATTAGAAGCCCAACGCTCTACCACTGAACTGTCCGCACTCATAGAGATGGGATAGTTAATTCCCGAAACTCGAGTCACAATTAAAATGTGTAAAATATCAATTTATTGGTAGAAAAACATAGTAATTTCTATAATTTGTTTTAATTATGATCAACTACCGAATAGTTAGAACTGAAACTGTTCAGTATCTAGAAATATACAATAATGTGGCGATATATTTCAACGAGAGAGCTCTATATTGTTCTTGATTCAGAAACATGATCAAAAAAAGTGCCATTTAAAATGAGTTTACACTTACTAAATGCCAAACTCATTGAATATATTCACAATTATTCAAATTCCAGAATTCATTCAAAAAGAATAATTATTGGACATAAACACAATAAAAATAAAATAATAATTTATTCAGACAATATTGTGAAAATTTGAAGAAACATACCTGCATTGCCGTATTTAATATGAAATTAATTGAAGAATTTCTTCATAAAGAAAAGGATGTGAACGAATTAACTATCCTATCACTGAATTTCTCCATGTTTCGAAATGAATCAAGTTATTCCAAAAGTGAAATAAGTAATTGCTGTATTGAAATTGCAGAAATTCTCTGAATTTGAAAATCCAGATTTCTGAAGAAACTTACATAATTCATATTAAAAAGAAAAAAAAAATATATATATATATATATATATATATATGTATAAGATTGATATAAAATTGATATCGTGTATTTTTTTTAGAGTGATAGAACTTCAAATTGAAATAAAACACATTTAGAGTGATAGAACTTTAAATTGAAATAAAACACATTTAAATTAAGATGGAAGCCAAATTTTTTTTTATTTGAAAGATAATCTTATGACATTTATGTTTTGGAAATCATTTCCGGCATATGTCGACCACGACTAGCTCTGAGGAACCGCATTCGACCAGCCCAATTTTGGACCACTTTTTCAAGTAATTCAGGCCTTATTTCATCAATAACACGAGTTTTGTTGGCTTCCAAAGCGTCTATTGTTTCTGGTTTATCAGCATTAACCAATGACTTGACATAACCCCAAAGAAAATTATCCAGTGGAGTTATGTCGCATGATATTAGAGGCCAATTAATTGGACCATTTCTCGAAATAATGTTATCGCCAAATCTTTCTTTCAATAATCAATTATTGTCGTAGCAGCATGAGGTGTAGTACCATCTTGTTGGAACCAAAACACTTCTGGATCGATACCATTCAAATTTTGAAACAAATAATCATTGATCAACGATCTGTAACGAGCACCATTCACTGAAACATTAGCTCCAGCATCGATTTTAAAGAAATATGGACCGATGATGCCTCCAGCGTGTAAAGTACACCATACAGTGCATTTTTAAGGATGCAATGGAACCTGCAGAACTTCTTGAGTATTGTTTTCACTGCATATACGGCAAGTTTATTTGTTTACATAGCCGTTCAACCAGAAATGAGCTTCATCACTAAACACAATTTTACGATAAAAAAGTGGATCAACTTCAAGCTGTTCCAGGACCCAATCCGCGTACAAACGACGCTTATTATGTTCAAGTGGCTTTAGTTCTTGAACCAGTTGGATCTTGTATGGGTGTAGACCAAGATCTTTACGCAAAATTTTCCATGTGGTGGATGCACAGAGTCCAACTTGATGTGAACGTCGACGAATAGACAAATCTGGATCATCATTAACACTATGACTTACAGCAGCGATATTTTCTTCTCTACGTGCAGATCTTTGTCTTGTTGTTGTTGTTGCATCGAGTAGAGAAAATGTTGTCCGAAATCTATCGATAGTTCGACGAATAAGCTGCTCTGATGGACGATTATGTAAACCATAAATTTCACGAAGTGCTCTATAAGTTTGGCGAATAGAACACTGATTTTGAAAATAAATTTCAACAATTTGTAAACGTTGCGGCGTGAGTCTTTCCATGATAATTTGTCAAAGTTTACTGAACAGAAATGTCAAAACAACAAGCTTCTATAATATCTTCTGTCAAATCATAGTTATCCCTATCGAACGTTCTATTACTCTTAAAGAACCTGATACTTATCAGAAAAAAATTGTTTCTCATTCAGAAAAGTACTTGAACTAATTCTATATAATATTAATCTCATATATATTTTAAGTATATAGAGTGAAAAGTTCTTCAGAATTTGAAAAAGAATTTTAATTTTAACTTAGAAGTTGAGTAATACCAACTGATCACACTTTCTATCAAATAACAGTTAACCCTATCGAAAGTTCTTTCACTCTAAAGAAACACCCGATACTTATCAGGAAAAATTTGTTTTTTATTCAGAAAGTACTTAAAGTAATTTTATTTTAATCTCATATATATTTTTAATATATAGAGTGAAAGGTTCTTCAGAATTCTAATTAGAATTTTAATTTTAACTTAAAAGTTAAGTAACACCAACTGATCAAGCTTTCTTTCATGATTGTAAAATAATATCTTTAGGCACATATTCAATGGGATGATTTGGATCCACAAACAACGTTTTCTACAATCAGTCCGAATACACACCTGCAGGGGTTTGAAGGAAGGGATTCCAAAGGATATACAACCAGAGTTATGTTATTTTGTTTACATATGTTCTATTTGTATTGCGATACGAATTACTGTATCTGATTTCAAGATACCTAACTAAAGCGGTTTGACGTGAGGCAAGCAGACATCTTGGAACAAGCCAATACCTGCGAATGGATTTCATCAATATTGGAACATTGATATTCTCGTCAAACTAGTAGGATGAAATACTTCGAAAGAGGCATCTATAGGATAGAAGAATGTACAAAAGAAAAATGGATGAAAGGTTACTTTCAAAGAGTACTTCACCCAAACCTGATGTTTCCGTTTTATTTTTTAGCAGTGACGCAGAAAATTAGTTCCAGGTATATTTTAATGGAGAAATATTACTTCTTTTTGGGAAGGTTTTTTTCGAAACTACTGTAGGTAAATTCGCGACAGTAAAAGTTTCGAAACTACAGAGTCAATCTATTTAAAATATGGCAATTGGAAGTATATGTGTGAGCACTATCTTAAACACAATAATTTTTGAAGGGAGAAATAGAGACTTGAAAATTTGGGCATACATATGTTTGGGGTCTGAATAACTCGATTTATTTCTTTATTGGTCAAAATTAGTTCAATAGTTTTGCAGTTATTCAGATTTTAAATTTTCTCTTATTTTTGTTGATATTTTCCAAACTACACATCCATTAATCTGAAATTTGGGTTTTAGAAGGGGTAGATAGTATGATTGGATGATTAGAAAAAACAAAAATTTTGTGAAGAAGCCTAATGCAAAATTTCGTGACGATCGTGGGCGATATGAACAAGCACTCAAAATCTGCTTACCTCACGTTTATGCTCATTACTATTTTTATAATGATTATTATATTTTGGAAAGTGAAAATTAGTATAAAATCGAAAGTATTGGAATTAACTGAAGAATATTTGAACTATTGGAGTCATGTGAAGGGTCATGGGTTCGCCAAAATCATTATCATTTTATCACAACGACGGGTCCTTGTGGAAATTCAACACCATGCGTTAGATAACCGCAAATTTTGCAACTAACGTAACATAAGTCAAAACAGATTGTAACACTCCACAATCACTAATTATTTTTTTGTCAGTTCAGATAATGTACAATAAGGAATTATAAACAATATTCGAGTAGCTCACAATAAAGATTATGTGTAATGGCAGAAATCAGAAGAGACACAGTGACCTCGTTCGATAATGATATATTGTCAAAATTTCGTCTTTTAAATGGATAATTTTGCGTAACGGCTTTGATAAGAGAAAAACGCATAGTTGTTTTTTTCCTGTTGATTAAATTTATTCGCAAGTTTGACCTAGAATGATTAAAGAATATTTGCGTCTTATTGGTTATTTTTATTTGCTTCAGAATAAACGGTGTGAAACGAAATGAGTGCAATGATAATAATTTTATAGAGTTAATGTTCCAATTAATGGACATTCAAAGTAGGGAGACAAAAATTCAACCTTCTTCACATTTAAATACATATGCTAATTTTGGATCAAAATGACCCTTTTTTGCTTATTACTTTTTCACGTTTTCTTCTTTTAAACATCCATGACATTTTAAAGTTCATCAACCACTGAACGTAGAACATAAAAAAACACAAAAAATTTCCAGGAAGGATACCCAAGTAGCTAACTTTACCCCACGCTATTCAAGAAGTTTAATTATCAATACTAATTATTCAACTTTTTATAACTTTATGAGGTGGTCATCTTAAGGCATTGGATAAAAAACATTATTATTCGAGTTTCATTAATAATAATCGGAACTTCACCTTTTAAATTTGATTGTATTTAGTATTTCGACTGTTTTCCCAAATAATCATGGCATTTTTGTTCATTGCTCATAACATTGATTTTACAGAACTATATTTGTGATTAAAAGTTTTTCAACTTCATTTCCATACGGCAAAAATCAACAAAATGAATAAACAATCTGATCGATATCTGTAGGATACTGAAATTCAAATATTCGCCAAAACAAATTCCATTGAACGACCAAACAGCTAAACAAATTCCCTGCTCAACAATTTTTAATAACATTTTGAAATTCTGTGACGATTTTAAGCCATTTTTCTTGACTCCTCAATTTATTACTAGGCCTTTTGTACTCTTCGTTCAGTACTGAAGAATATTTTTGTACTGTATACTTAGTTTAAAGAATCACCTGATGAAGTCATTGTAAAACAAAACAATTGATGTGAGGACAATAAAAATTAGTGGAAATTAAAATTGTTCTTATTTTATGAATTTCAAGTTGAATTTTCGTCTAGTAAAAACAGAGATAAATTATAGAACTGTTTCAAAGTCATTTCGTTAGTATTCGGTAATAATTGAAACTTAATTTTTAAATTTCAGAATATTCTATTATCAAAAAATTTAAAATGATGAATTTTTCGTGAGTCTGTTACTGTAATATAAATTACTTTTAAATAATTAACTGAAAAGCAAAATTCCCTTTTCTTAGCGCCCTTCAAACAAAAATGTCATATTCCCCTTGTGCAGATTTTATTAATAATATCTTCATACCTATCCATGAAAAAGCAAATAAACCTTGAAAAAATAAAGAATACTCGAAATATGTTAAACTTAATGGTGCGAATTCTTTCTTATTATATGTCCTTATAATTACTTATATATATATATATATATATATATATATATATATATATATATTTGTACAAAGAAGAATCTAGATTAGATGCTATTATAATGGTATTTTTCTTTGGAAATTAACTCGTACCACAAAATACAACGAACGATACAGTAAACATTATATAAATTAACTATAATTGGTTTTTATTTGAGTTTGAATTTTTTCATGGAGGCGTTTTACTATAGTAATTGTTTATCATTATCTTGACAATTATTGTTGGTTAACATTTGAGTGACGTCCAATTTCACCTTGTCGTCTGTTCTCCAGAAAACAATGTAAGCTAAATGGATCTTCTTTCATAGAGAAAATTGACTTCATGATGAATTATACTGTAATACAAATAACTTATTTTTAGAAAAACAGATATTTCAAAAAATCGAGAAAATCTTTACTTACATCTTCTGAAGTTATTTGCCAAGAGAGCGTAGTATTTTTTTCCAGTATAGACAGTCAAAATTCGGTGAAGTATTAATTTTGAATACTCAGTTGAGGGAAAAGTGATATTTTCTTTCAAGCTGGGATGGTTGGCATAATACATAAACAATTTTCAGAAGGATTATATAATAAAAAAAGAAAAAGAATATTTTAGTAACGGGAGTTGGAACATCACCAGAGTGTGATTTTCTAAATTATTTGGCATGCCTTTATAATTTTATAAAGAAGTTCCTTGGATTTTCGAAAATTTTTCTCATAACTATTATAACTTGGCCCACCACTTGCTTAGGCTTGATATCTAAGACAGAAAAACTATAGAAAATATAGAGTGCTAATTTAAAAAACTGAGGTTTTAATAGTTTTATAAGATGGACAAAATCAATCATATTTATTCAGTGGTTTTATGGATGGAAAATTATTGATTATGGACATGTTTTCTTTTCAGTAAAAAAATACCTCATTTAGTGTGTTTTCGAAAGACATATCAACTTTTTTGCTAGATGCTTGTCCTCTGCCATAATATCGTGGATAAGAAGATTATAACAAAAAGTTTAAATATTCCAAACCTTAATTTGCTTCTTGAAGTTCTTTATGATTGAATATCAAGGTAATTCTCATCGAAATCATGAATTTATCTGTCGAATCAAAATAATTCAAACGATTAAACTATATTTTTATGACACAAATTTCATGAAAAAATGTGTTCAGACTACTACTACCTATAACAATTGTTGAAATGTCCACCGTCTTGTTCAATATATTTAACACATCGTTTTCGCACTGAATCTACAACACTGCGAAGTTCACAACGTTTCTGACGCATTTCTGCATAACACAATTTTATTCTTTCGGTCAGATCTTCTCGAGTCCTAACGCGAATTTTATATACTTTTTCTTTCAAGGTGACATAAATATCCAAATGCGTAACGTCGGGGCTCTTTGGTGGCCATCTTACCGGATCCTACTTTCCAATCCATTACAGATCAAAGTATTCATTCATTAAGTCCCGTAAAATTCGGCTATTATCAGCTGGGGAGCCATCCATTTGAAACCGGACATTTCGTCTGTTAGCCAGGGGCATTTCATCCAATATGTCTGTTAAATTGCATTGAATTAACGCAATGAATTCTGGTTCACCTCTCATGACTACCAAAAAGTTCACCTCTCATGACTACCAACCACACATTGACCCTTAACTCATGTTGAAAATGAGAAACAATTGTCGCAAGCGGGTTTTCTCTTTTCCATACATGGCTATTTCGCAAATTTATCATATCTGATTTAGTGGTGTCATCAGTCCATAATATCCTTTCGCCCCCCCACTCTCATGTCTTCAGGTACCATCTACAAAATGTTAGTCTCGTCTCAGCATCTACAGGTAACAGATCCTGCACCTTTTTCAAATGATGTGGATGTAACTTATTATTCTTTAGTTCTAGTTGTACTGTAGAATGATGAATCCTCAAAGTACAACCAATTCGACAAGTACTTGTTGTGGGGTCCTCTCAGGCAGTTTGAAGTATTATAGGTGCATGCTGGCCTTGCCGACTATTTCGACCGTCTTCTCTGATTCGGAAACCACCAAATGAGCCTGTTTCATCTAATCGCCTGAACACTTCTACAAATGTCTTTCTATTTGGTTGTCTTCTTTTGGGAAAACGCAACCCTCGAACCGCTGCGCGAGTGTTTCCATTCGCAAATCCATAATGAATAACATATCGCGATATTCGATGTTTGAAAAACAGGCAAGATTTTCTCGATCTTTTAGAATACTTATTATAAATTGAGTTCATTCATTGGATTCAAGGAAACGCACTAATAACCAAAATTATTAAGCGACAGAAACTGTCAGATTTTAAAATCAATGTTTTCTTTGATATTCAATCACAAGGAGCTTCAAGATAGAGCAAATTAAGGTTTGGAATATTTCTACCTTTCGTTGTTATCTTCTCAGCCATGATATTATGGCAGAGGAGAAGCAGCTAGCACAAAAGTTGATATGTCATTCGACAGCACACTAAATAAGTTATTTTCTGCTGAAAAGAAATGTCCATAATTAATAATTTTTCACCGATAAAACCATTGGAAAAATATTACTGATTTTGTTCACTTCAGAATCGTGATCTTCATCTCCTTACCACGCACGCAATAAAAAAAAAATTGGCACACAGAACTTCTTATCTTGTAGCAAATTTAATGCCGCTTCCAGATATGTGGTCATATTTGATCAGGCTACAAGTAAAATTGATTTTATGAAAAAACCTTGAAATATTTCGAAAAATCGAGTAATGCTAAATTGAAGAATAACCATCAACATTTCGACCATGTGACATTTTTTATTGCAAATACCTTGTATGACCTCCCCGTGAAGTTTGGCCCTGTATACGGTTAAATTCTTATATTGATCCATTTCTGCAATACTATAGAAAAAAAAAGATTTTTGGAGACGGTTAGAAGTTATTTCAGAAAAGAAATTCAGCAGTCATGTTAAACTCCAACAGTAGACAGAGAGAGAATGCCCATCCCTGAAGGAAGATTGGAGCAACATCCCCAAACTTAGACGTCGTATTTGAGCAAGATGTAGTTGTACATAAACTTGTTATCATTAGCAGGGTGCATCTGATTTACTACAAACTCCAGTCCCTTCCATTCTCAAAGAGATGCCCCTTTGCCGAATCGCGATGATTCCCCCTCCCACCTCTATGTAATTAAGTAATGGAAATCAAAGTTCTGTTACCTTCTATCATGCCGAATTCTCTTTATTTGCTCGAGGGGCGAGGTAGCCAATCAATTTGCCCGATTTAAATGGATAAGCTCAAGTTTGCGATTCGGTTGTTACGGATTTTTCCGGTTTTAGTACCGATCGATTTTTATTTGATGTATGCTAGATTTCCTGTTTGTCGCATGTTAATTTAAGGCCTACACGGATTTTATTCAATCAGAACAAGTTCGCAAAAACGGCGTGAACATAATCTGGAATTATTCCTTTTTCTCTATTTTTTGGATCAGGTGAACGTTTTTTAAAATACACTTGTAAGTAAAAGAAAATTATAATTTAGAACTCAATATCATAAAACATATAACTATTAAAATATTTTGAATGCCATACAGATATATTTTGTTAACCTCGCTGCAAATTTTAATTCTAATTTTATAAAAATTAATTCTTCTTAACAAGAAGGGAGAAAAAATGTGGTTTTAGTCGGGTAAGATATATTTTTAATAATTACTTTTATTTTTTAGATACGAAGTTGGACTCACTAGATTTCGATGTTGTAATTCCAATTGGCTTCTTTGAAAATGTGCTCTACATGTCTTTGGAGTTTTTTTGGAAGGACTTTTGTAAAGAAAGTTTTTTTTTGGTTTTCATAAAACATTACGAAACAAAATGTTGTATCCTTCAACATCATTTTTAATCAATAATTTGAATTCTTTTATTCCTTTCAATGCTGTGTAATCATTTAATTGATTTAATTCTAGAAATTTTTTGGAACAATTTTTTTTTAATTAAAATTTGTAGCGAGGTTAACAGAATAAATCTGTATTATATTTAAGTAAATGAAAAAACCCTGTTTTCTTATTTTATGTAAGTATTAATAATGATAAATCTGAAATTGATTTCGATGAATAAAAATCACAAATTAACTTTAATTTTTCTATATAGCATTTAAAATAAATTGAAATATACTCCCATGTATTCGTGATGAAATTGGTATATATCTTGAGAAGAAACATACAAGTAATTAGTTCATCTCTGGAAATAAAAATAAAATTTCCCTCCCAGTTAAAGTTGATTCTGAAATTTTTCCCACTATTATTCTTAGATTGTAATAAGCTAGAAGATATGCAAACTTGCTGCGTATTTTCTCATCCAAAAATTTAACAACTAGAAAAAAATTAATTCTGGATTTTTACTCCAAATTTCTAACAGATATTATGCAACTTTGAATAGTTTGAAACTAGACAAACCTGCTAGATTTACCCTTTGTTGAGTTTTTACAACTAATGAATATATTAGTCCTCAGTTGTTTTTTGAAGTTTCTTCCCTAAACGCTTCAAGCTGTTGCTTATTTTACACATATCAAATGTTACTCAATTCGTAATGAGGGTATCAAAATATTCTTATTCTTAATATAAACAAATTTAAAATCAAAGGGTATCATCACTCAGAAATACACACCGGTTCATTTAATCTTGAAGTCACACTTATCAAATTATTCAAAATGGTATCATATTTTAGATAAATTCCAAAGATTAAATTCCCATATTAATAAAAAAAAGTAGAAAGTAATTTCAGATACATTATATCATATATGTATAAATTAATGATAATTGCTGAATTTTTGTAAATTCTCAGAAAACTAGAGACAAATCTTTCTCATAAAACGGTGTGCTCAGAAACAACCATGGTAGTTCTTGGTGCTCGGAATTAATTGGGACATCATTAAAGTACGAACGGTTTTTTGTCTGTTTGTTGAAACATTTTCCATGAGTTATGTAGGAGATTCTTCTGTTGACTGGTCGAACTGGTTTGTTATCATTATTTTTCAGCCGTAATTAATAACAATGATGTAATTAATGAATTAATTTTAATCGGAGAGTGGAGGAATTTTGTTTTTGCACTCTCCAACAGAAGTTTGATATCATTTGGTCCAAATATCTGTTTTTCACGAGTTTTTCAGAAAAGATAATATGAACGCATGCTAATAAAACCACTGATTGAGTTTTCGTCATCGAATTCGCGTGGTTAGTGATGAATTCTTTACATTTCAAGTCTCTCAGGGGCTTGATATCTGGGAGTTGAGTCAAAATATTATAAGGTTGAATTCAAATATAGTTATTTAATTTCTCAATTTGAAATTTTCATTTCAATAAAGTAAATAAAAACAACTTGGCTAAGTTTCACTGCTTAATGTATGTTATATTAGAGATAATAGCTGGTTTAATTCCTCGGAACCTCTGCAGATTCAAATCTAAATATATCTGTTGAAAATATTTAGAATCGAATAAAAAATAAAATAAAATGGAAAACACTGCATTACTTTATATATATATATATATATATATATATATATATATAAATATATAATATCGGGTGTTTTTTTAGAGTGATAAAATATTAAATTGAAATAAAACACATTTAAATTAAGATTGAATTTTTATTTCAAAGATGATTTTATGAAATTTATGTTTTGAAAATAATTTTCGGCATATATCCACCACAACTATCTCTGAGGAACGGCATTTGACCGGACCAATTTTGGACCATTTTTTCGAGTAATTCAGGCCTTATTTCATCAATAACACGAGTAATGTTAGCTTCCAAAGCGTCTTTTGTTTCTGGTTTATTAGCATAAACCAATGACTTGACATAAACCCAAAGAAAATAATCCAGTGGAGTTATGTCTCATGATCTTAGAGGCCAATTAATTGAACCATTTCTCGAAATAATGTTATCGCCAAATATTTCTTTCAATAACTCAATTGTTACGGTAGCAGCATGAGGAGTAGCACCATCTTGATGGAACTGAAACACTTCTGCTTCGATACCATTCAAATTTTGAAACAAATAATCATTGATCATCGATCTGTAACGAGCACCATTCAATGTAACATTAGCTCCAGCATCGTTTTTAAAGAAATATAGACCGATGATGCCTCCAGCGTGTAAAGCACACCATACAGTGCATTTTTCAGGATGCAATGGAACCTGCAGAACTTCTTGAGGATTGTTTTCACTCCATATACGGCAATTTTGCTTGTTTACATAGCCGATCAACCAGAAATGAGCTTCATCACTAAACACAATTTTACGATAAAAAAGTAGATCAACTTCAAGCTGTTCTAGGGCCCAATCAGCAAACAAACGACGCTCATTATGGTAAAGTGGCTTCAGTTCTTGAACCAGTTGGATCTTGTATGGGTGTAGACCAAGATCTTCACTTAAAATTTTCCATGTGGTGGATGCACAGAGTCCAACTTGTGAACGTCGACAAATAGACAAATCTGAATCATCATTAACAATATGACTTACAGCAGCAATAATTTCTTATGCGCACACAGTTCTTTGTCTTGTTGTTGTTGCATCGAGTAGAGAAAATGTTGTACGAAATCTATCGATAGTTCGACGAATAAGCTGCTCTGATGGACGATTATGTAAACCATAAATTTCACGAAGTGCTCTATAAGTTTGGCGAATAGAACACTGATTTTGAAAATAAATTTCAACAGTTTGTAAACGTTGTTGCGGCGTGAATCTTTTCATGATAATTTGTCAATGCTTACTGAACAGAAATGTCAAAACAACATGGCTTCTACCTTCTGTCAAATCAGAGTTATCGAAAGTTCTATCACTCTAAAGAAAAACACCCGATATAATAAAAGAAGATATGACATAGACTCAGCATTAGAAAACCGCCACTCGCATGTGTGATTATATAAAGAACAATATATATTTTATTCAATTTCTTATGTTTTGATCATTGTAAACGACGGACATCACTCAAAATTCACGCAACCTGCACACAATATCTCATTCTCTCCTCAAGCGTGTAACTCCTCCATCACCTAAAAGGACGAAGTTTTAAATAGAGAAGATAAATGGAGTCCCAAAAAACGGCTGGGTCTCTATAAAAAGCGAAAGATCCGTCTTGCTCGTTGGCGATAATTAAATAGTGACATTTTTCAATTTCTAACCACGCCGTTGATGAATTGTTGGAGCGCGGGGATCCCCCTCGTCCTGTTGGGTTTATCTAGATTTTCCATTAGTTATTCCTTGCTCGGCCGGATCTGTCTCACCTTGGCAACTTTGATTTTTTTTTTACATATAACGGAATGAAGAAAAATAGAACAGCAGTCGTGTTGTGGCAACAGGCAATTAGGAGTATGGCATAATGGGTTCTACCCACTTGTGTGAAATTTTGTAAGGGGATGTCTGTACAAAGAAACGGTTCATTTCGAATAAAAAATTAACTAAAAGAGGGGTTTTCTACTTAATGGAAGATTTTTGATTATCTTAAATATCAAACAGACAAACTCTGTTATACCTCGCTACAAATATTAATTTTATAAAATTTCTCAAAAGCCTTTAAAAATCAAATTAAATTAATGCATTAGAAAAACTATTTCTTTTTTAGTAGCTATATAAAATTAACATTCATTACAAGGAGATGAAAGAATCTAATGAAAATATAGAATATTCATTACTCAACAAAGATAAAGACTGTTTCATTCCGGCATTCTGAAAAACAAACTCCACTATAAAAATGCCCAAAAATAATCTTAAGACACACTTCGAAACAACGTCTCTTTAAAAGGCTCTTTCAAGAAACTTTTCAGTCCCCTATAATGCAAGCAAAATAAAAAAAAATCAATAAAAAATATCTATCATACTAACATAACCTAGTGTTATATTCAAAGTAATATAGAAGAAAAATGGTTTCTTAACGGTTACCATTCGTATTCTATGTTCGTCAACAGAAAATATCAAGAGATTACATAAAGTATTCTTCAATTTTTTACCAAAAAAGTGTGTATGAGTGAAAAAAGAAATTGTACATTACAAAATAATGAAGAATATTTTTTTTTATTTGATATAGGGTTTTTCATCATCTCAAATATCAGAGTAATACTGTTATACCTCGTAACAAATTTAATGATAATCAAAATGAAAAAATTAAAATGCAATATTTTATTACAGAAATGAAGGTCGAAGCAATAAACGAAGGAAGTTTATATCTAAGGATAATACAAATAAGTAATCTCAAATATTCAGTCCTATTTCAGATGTTCCTAGGATATCTAATACATTCTCATTATCGAATTCAAAATCATAAAATATATTCAAAAGAGCTAGCCCAATCAATCTTCCAAATTCCATTGTACTTCTTAAATTCGTTTTCAATCTTTTGAGGGTAGTTCTTCCGGCGTGGCTGTCGATACTGGTAACGTACAAAATATTTTGAGTATTATAAATATGTTAGGAAATAAATGAACATCACATTTAGAAAGCACTGATATTGCACTAAGATTTGAATAGGGAATTCTCAAAAATTTCTTCTTCCTCATCTTGAATTCACATTCAAGGATTATTTCGTTGGCGGTTTCTAAATCAATTTCATATAACTTTATTAATTTTTCTAAATCAGTCCAAGGTTCATTACTTCCATCAATCAAACACATGAATGATGATAGAGAAGATTGATGTTTCAGAAATCTGTTACTGATTTGTGTAATATATAAGTCCAAAAATGGCAAGAAAATATTAATTTTATAATATTGTTGTACTTATCTGTTTTTATATATATTCTATGTGTTTGTCTATTTGTTATTCTGGGCATAAGAGGTGGAATGTTATACTTTTCGAATATAAAGGGTGATTCATTTAGAGGTACTTTTTGTAGTGGGGATTTAATTTCAGATTACGCATGCCTCGTATTAACTGAAGTGCCATTTCTGTTCAGTAGTGTTTGACAATGGAAAGACTAAGCCCGGCACAGCGTTTACAAATTGTTCAACTTTATTACGAAAATGGGCGTTCAACGAGGAATGTGTATGGGGCAAGCTTGTCAAAAGCCCAACGACTAAAACGGAAACGATTTGGAAGGTCGGTCGGCTTCAGTTCTTGCACTACTACAGCCCCAAAGACCCTCGAATAATGTGCTTTTGAAGGTTTGAAGGTAGTTTTACTTCATTACTTCAATTTGAAGAAAAGGGCTGTCGGAAGTCATCGTATTCTAGTGGATGTTTGTGCTGACCATGCTCTAGCTGAACGAACGTGTCAGAAGTGGTTTGTCTGATTCAATAGTGGAATTTTTGATTTGGAAGACGAAGAACGAACCAGACCGCCACCAACGTTTAAGGCTGAAGAAGTAAGGGCAACGCTCGATGAAAGTCTATCACAAAGCAAAAGAAACTCGCAAAAACAATAGGAGTCACTCAACCAACCATTTTCCATGGTTTAAAAACAAAGGGACTGATCCAAAAGGTAGGAAATTTGGTGCCGCATAAACTAGAGCCAAGAGACGTTGAACACCTGCTCCGAAGGTAAAAAAGAAAGGTTTTTGCATCGAATTGTGACTGGCGATAAAAAGTTGGTCTATTACGATAATCCAAAATGTCGGGCAATGTATGGATACATCGATAAGCCGAATATTCTTGGCGAGAAGACCATGCTGTGTGTTTCATTATGAGCTGCTACAATCGATCTGAAAAATCCCAAGTGAGGTCTACCGACGACAATTGATGCGTTGAAGCCGAGCAATGCGGGAAAATGGCCTCTAAATGCCGACAAAGTTATTTTGCAGCATGATACATGTTGCGTCGCCCGTTAAAACGTACTTAGAAACCCTACCCGCCGTACAGCCCAGACATTGCTCCTTTTGTTTATCATCTCTTCCAATCCATGCAACAACGCTTGGTTGATCAGCACGTCTCCAATTACGATGAAGTCAAAAATTGGATCGATGCATGGATAGCGGCCGAAGAGCCGGTCATTTTTCGCGATGCGATCCGACAATTGCCAGAAAGATAGGAAAAAGTAGTGGCTAGCTGCGGAAAATACTTTTAGCTTTAAATGTATAACCAATTTTTCAGAATCAGGTTTTAACTTTCGAAAAAAACCGCACGAAGTCATTTATGCTCCTGATGTTTGGGATATGGAACAGAACCATTTTCTTGGGACTTACGCGTAGTACTTTTGGCATGAGTATCAAATAAAAGGTCTTGCCGCAAAGGACGAGCAAAGGAAAATAAAAAATTTATCGTTTTGCTTCACTGTTCACCGACAAGTCCCTGGTTAACAAAAACATCCCTCCCACTTAAACCAAAACACTGGGAACCCATACACAAACTACGTACGTCACAATTAAAGTCCTCGACTATAATTCAACCCGTTTCTTCTTCCTCTTCTGCCGGGCTCCATTCCTAGCGTATCTCGCATGATTCCGAGATGGGCGCGATAACTCCGTTATTAATGTTCGTCATAAGCGCCTGCCACTAATTAATAAAAAGAGAGATTTACGAGAGATAAAAACTCAGGCCGCGCTCTTGCAAGGCTGGCTAACAATACATGGAATGTCTCCGAGAGGCGAATTATTGGGATTCTTGGTTTTCTCACGGAGTGGACCCCAGGTCCTCTTGTACTCTGCCTCTGGCAGGGCTCAGGTGATATTAATTTGGCTGTCGTCGGAAAGAGAATACGCGGATTGGTATGAACGACGCTTGACCATATAAACCTATCAAGATCCTCTCAAAACTTCGGAGTATGCTGCTGGTTAGACGGATAAATGTTTCGGGACAATGAAAGAATGGGAATAGTGGCCGTAAATGGCTTTGTTTCAACGGAATTAATGATTTATTTCTCGAAACGGGCATATCTTTTTCGGTCAAGTATGCTGTGAATTATGAGCAGAAATATACAACGGATAGTTATGTCGGAGTTTTCCGTAATCTGAGTTGCTGAATTTCCGCTGAGCTGGTAAAGAATGTACCGTTTACCGTTATGCTACGCTTTGCTAGCTAGTTCCAGTGAAATAGCATGCTATAGTTTCGCCCAAATGTTTGTAATTATGGAATTTTGAGCCGAAAATAGTCTTGAACGACTAGGTTGGACTCACTGATGAAGAATTCGAGGTTGTAAGTAATTCTATACTTCAGGTCCGGCCAGCTTTTCCTCCGTAAACACGCTAACTTTCGAACGAGAGCTAGAGTTTTTAAACTTTCAGGGAATGTTCAGGGTCAAATACCGCGAAAGAGTCAAGGATATTCAAAGTTTTATCTTCTGAAAAACCCAGTTTTCCTTTGAAATAAGTACATGTCAGTGTTTTAAGTTAGAATTATCTTCTTCTTAAAATGCCATCTTATAGAAGGTTGGCTACAACTTCGGCAAATCGTTCTCGTACTTGTGTTGCCCTCACCAATGCTTCTGAACATAGACCAGTTCAATCAGTGTATCCTACCAGGTCCTCTTTTCGCTCCAGTACCAAACATAGGAACTAATATTTACTCCCTCTACATACATGTCCCAAATAGCTCGCCTTTCGTGTTTTGACAATCACCAGTATTTCTCTTTCAACATTCATCATTCTTCTCAAGACAGTTTCATCAGATTTGTATTCTGTCCAAGAAATTTTAAGCATTATGCATTATTGCCATATCTCGAAAGCTTCCGAGCGTCTTATGGAGCGGACTCCCAACGTCCAGGACTCAACTTCAAATAGAAAAACCGATTATACATAAGTTTTCACAAACCTGTATCTGATGTATAAATAGAAGGTTGTGTTCGTCAACTATTTCTTCATTTTTAGAAATGAGCTTCTTACTTCTTCATTGCAATGACGTATTTGCACTTCCAGATTAAGATCCTTTATTATCCAGCAGCCCAGGTATCTGAACTATTATACTTCTTCTATTTTTTTGTTATATATGGTTATACTGGTGTTCATCTTGTTCACTTTTCTGGATATAACCATGGTTTTTGTTTTTTCTGTGTTAATTTTCAGACCGGATGCATTTCCTTCTTTTGTTACTCCATTGATCAGCTTCTGAAGACCTTCTTAGAATAATGAGATTTCCAAAATTCTTATTTGCATTCACCCTCAGTACAGAGTACATGCATCAGTATCTGCTTGGCATCTTCTGTGTATGTTTTTCACCAAGTTATTGAGAATATCTTGCATAATTTATTGTGGCAAAAAAACTCGGAGCTGTTAAGACGTTTTCGGATGTGATCTGTGGACATTAAAGGTTCTTTGTAATTGGTCTTAAGATTCTCGATTGGATTTAGGTCAGTTGATTTTTGAGGCTATTGTAGATAGTGGAATACTCTGGTTTTCTCTATTAGTAATCACTTGGAGGGATGTGTATGGTAGTGCGTTATTATCCAGAAAAATTAAATTTTCGCCAATAGCTGAGTTAATTTGTGGGACTAAATTACAGTGCCATCACACTTTAGCTAACATTAAAGAAATTGGTCCTTAACATTTGTGTTCGAGCAGCCTTAAGCATCCCAATGACTCTAATAGCATCTTCCGCATATAAAACTGGTCTAAGCATAATGAAAATTCGATTTTTAATTGTATAGAACCATTTAATCTTAGTGAAAACGATAAGGGTACAAACCTAAGAGAAAATCATTAAAATGTGAATTGACAAAAAAAAGATTAAATTTGATAATAACTAGCTTCTTCGAGACACATCAATATCAATAACTTTGGATCAGCAATTTATATAAAAAAACTACTTTCATTAGATAATATTTGTATCCATTCAGTATCCTGAAGTTTGAGGAAAAACAAATCTAATATTAATTCGTTAGATGGCTGTAATGATCGATATCTCGTGAAGTATCGATTAAATAAGTATTATGCTTGTTATTAAGGTGATATTTCACGATAAAAAATTCTTTTGCTGTTTTTTATTTGGTCCATTCAGTTGTAAGTTACAGAGTGTTTAAAAAGGGAGGTAAAAAAAAATCGGTACATTTTACAATTTTTAATTGATGAAGGCGAAAATGCGAGCCAGGAATCTGTGAATGGTGTTTTTAGTCCCGATACTCTAACAGCTAATAACGTGCAATTTTGGTTACATCGATTCTGTTCAGGTATTTTTTATGTTAAAGCTGCACCTCGCACAGGCAGGCAATATGTCGATGAAATCACAGAAATAATCGAAGTTGACCGATATGTTAGCAGTCATACCATTGCTCAGAGGCTGAAGATCGACCATAAAATAGTTTTAAACCATTTGCTTAGAGCTGGATTCAAAAAAGAGATCAATGTTTGGGTGCCACACCAAAAACATGATGGATGGAATTTCCATCTGCAAAGCTTTGGCCAGAAGAAATGAAATTGACCCACTTCTTAAACGGATGGTGACTGTATGAGAAATGGGACGCGAAAGGCGATATTTAACGAAAACGATCGTGGTCAAAGGGCGATGTTGTGTTCTTTCAGGAGAACATAAGGCCATATACGTCTGTAGTGGCTCGCCATAAACTCCCGGAGCTTGGTTGGGAAGTTTTAATGCATTTATCCTATGGTCCGGATCTGAAACCAAGCGATTATTATCGCTATGAGAGAGGTATTAGGAAGCCACCTTTAAAATGACAACAAATTATAGAACAGAACGGTGCACGTTTATTCCAAACTGGACAACCCGAAACATGTTAAATAAAGTCTTGTAGTTCACGCAAAAATAATAGATTTTTTTCCCAACCTATTATATAGCAATCCTTGTTGTACAAGGTACAATACTGATCAATTGACTTGAAAAATTGCAAATCGCAAACATCTGACAGATCAAATAGTAATAGGAAGACTTAAGTACCTTCTAGTAATTGGAGAACAGGGGATCCGGATATTCTGAACGGAGTGTAGGGGCAAACACTATTGATCAATTCGGCTTTTTGTGGTATTTACAGTGGGAATTTGAATGATTTCGAATTTCATCAGAAGTCTCTTCTGTATTGACGTAGAAACAGAAAAATAATTAATTCATCTCATTCAATTAGAAACTTGCCTATGTCCATAAAATTAACAATAGTTTTATACTGATTATCTTTTACATTCAAACCCAACTATATCATACAACTCACGTATATAAATTTTCACGATACTCGAATAAAATCAGCCGCAACTTTTACAACTTTTATCAAACGATTTTATTACCGCTCATTAAAACCAGGCGGCGCTGCTTTCGCAGATTCACCTATCGAGGTTAAACGCTCGTAAATTGGCGTTTTTTCGCTCGAAAAATGAGATGGCCATAAAAGCTAAATTTAGAAAACAACGAGATGTATATTGGTTGTCTTTATGGTAAGGCCTCTTGGAATTTTTGCGGGACGATCTTATGGTCGGTCTTTTCATGGTGGGGTTTTACGGTTTTATAATTGATTGCGGCAGCCACTGAATTGAACGATAAAAGATGTCTGTGAGAGTGCTGGGGTACTTTTCTGGAGATACCAATACAATTTAACTGCTACGAGCGTAAAGAAACATTGTTGGGAAAAATTTGATGCTCTTTCGGACCTGAACTGAATGGCTTTCATTGCTACACCGCCATGTATATAACTAATTTCGTCGGGTTGCATTTTTATTTGGGATTTGAATATTTTTTGAATCGAACATGTCGAATAGTGTATACCACTTGCAAATAATTGAGCATAGGAGTATCAAAGTTAATAAGGGGTGGACCATTCAAAATTTCCATTTTTGACAGGCTATAAATAACATAACATAAAATAAACTTTATTCTCATGAACACTCCAATCATACAAATGAAAAGAGGAAACCGTCAAAAAATATCACATCTTCAACAAGATCTGAAAGAATATTCCATAAATTTCCTAATCGCATATGGTTCTATGTCTACATTAATCTTAGTTCTTTCGATTTGGAATTTTCTTATACTAAATACATTGATGAACTCCTCAGGTAGTACATTGAACAATCTTATACACACATATTTTGTTTTATTTCAGCCTCGGAAAGTGGTATGAAACAGTACGTCTTGTGTTGTTTTTATTATACAGATTATTAAAATATTGGGGATGTTTTCTCACAAATAGAAGACATTCTAAAACATATAGTCCCAGAAGTGTGAGCATGGAATTATTTCTAAAATGACCTCCGCATGATTCATTATACTTCAATCCTATTATTACCGTCAAGGCGTATTTCTGCAGAATTAATTATCTATTTATATCACTGCTTCCACCCCATATGACAAGCTCGTACCTCAGAAGTGAAACAAAATTTTCATGATAAATTGTTTCTAAAACTTCCATGTCCACTCTCCGTGACTATACCCTAAACATGTACAAAACTTTATTTTTGCTGATCTGACTCACATGATCATTCCATTTCAGGTGACAAATGAAATTCCAAGAAATTCCGTCGACGACAAATATCTAACCTGGGTGTTATCCAGAGTTATTGACTTAGGATACATATTTTTAGACTGAATCTTACTGACATTGAGAAGTAATTCATTTTGCGTGCACCAATGGTGTAGTGAATCGAAGGCTCATCAAGTTTGTTCAATACTTGAATTAAGATTCCTGCTACGTAGCAAAGCACTCGCATCGAAGGTAAACAACAAGAGGTCGAGATCATTGATGTATATCAGAAATGAAAAGGGCCCTAGATTACTTCCTTAGGGAACTCCTACGTTGACATATTTATCCTCTGACATGAAAACTAATCCCTACTATCAATACAAACCCTCTGAACTTGATCAGACAAGTAGCTCCTGAGCAACTCTAGTTGACAATCGCGAATACCACATAAAGAGAGTTTTCTTCAGAAGGCATTCATGATTCACGCTATCGAATGCCTTAGATAAATCTAGAAAAAGCCCAACAGGCACTTCATCACTTTTCAAAGCATCAACAACATCACATTATCAATTCACACATCGCTGTAGTAGTACTTCTGTATTTTAGGTAGCCATGTTGTTTCTCAGAGAAAATTTTGAACTTATACATGAATGAGTAAAGCCTACCGACCTAAAGTTTTTCGAATATTTTCGCAAAAGAACTGGACGGAAATTATTGACATCATGTACATTTCCTTTCTTATGAAGGGCTTGATTGAAGCTATTCTGAGGGCAGATCTCTTCAGTGAATGAGCAGTACATAATATAAACCAACGGCCCTGCTACCACCTGTATAGTACTTTTGATATCAGTTATCGGTATACCATCGTATCCACAAGAATTTGTATTTCTCATCTTTTTCACTATGTTGATGAGCTCTCTCTTAGTAATAGGGAAAACACAAAATGAACAATTTATTATTTGATTCTGATTTCTTTGTTTTCCATCTCGTTTGCATTTCCAGAAAAATATCACTGAAAGTATTTGCAAAGTTTTCAAGATCTTCTCAGAGCTGAACTGTTTCCTGTTTTTAAAAACACAGATGCCTCAATACTTCGAAATTTAGACAACCAGTTCCGATATGCAATAAAGATTTAGGTTATAGATTCCACAATTACTTTCTCAAAAAAATTCTCCGAAAACCACCCCTCAGCCCTCATCCACGTAATATTTAATTCATATTCTTCCCGCCACAAAAGAAACAAGGATCCCTTTGACGTCATTGTGTGCGGTCCACGGCACACTCCGTTGCTGGTCCTCCGACTCGGATATGCAAATTCGATTCGGAAGAGACACATCGTCGGAATCAAAACCGGCGTTAAGAAAGAGCAAACAACGGTGGTGCCGCCAGCGCAGAGAGACGTATGCCAAGTGCGACGACAAAAGGCACAATCGGCCCTCGGTGCTGCATATTTCAGGCGGTCCGTCGATCTGTATTCAGGCCGACGCTGACTGGATGCTCTTTTGAAGTCTTTGTGGCTCGGTCGTATGGGGCCTATTCAATATTTCAGTTATTCTGCATACGTTACATCTACTTGTATCCTCTCACAATCGGGTTTCTGAAAGGGTGGTTCTCTGACGTGGCAAAAGATAGTCCGATGACTCCGTTAGTTTTTGAAGAGTCAAGCTATTAGACAGATGAATGGTAGTGATGAAATCTATAGTACTCAGAGTAAGATGGAAGTTCTCTCAATTCTGGTTATATAAAAGTTGTAATGTGGATACCAGATTATCGAAGCAAAATTTAAACGACTGTAAACAAACGAAAAATATAAAGCCAGGTAAGTTTTACTATGTTGGAAGGATCTGTAATGGCAAAGGACCCATCCAAGCAATTTATTGACAACTCCAATGATCTTATCGATATGCTGATCAAAGATGAGTTTTTTATACAAACTCCCAGGTCGGAAATGCTGTCCTCTTGAAGAAGGGGGCGTCCATTCACAATATATTAATGTTCAACGAAGTGGAAATTCCTACTGAAAGCAAGTTTTTGGTATTTATCAAAATTGAGATGTGGTCTGTTTCCATGCAATAATTTTTTGATCTGTCGAATCAGATGGCAATCCTTCAAGCTATCAACTGATCTGAAAAACCTGAGATCGTCAGCATAAAGTAAAAAAAACAATATCTAAAACATGTTTCAATATCATTCAAATAAATGGTAAAGACAAGCGGACCCAGATGCGAACCTTGGGGAATGCCTGAAGTGTTAAAAAATGTGAAAGATCGACCACGATTGACTGAGACAAATTGTGATCTTCTATATATGTAAGAGGATATCCATCTCAACAGTGTAAATTACATCTACTTGAGTTTGTTGTTCCATATACGTGTGAAGATATTCGGTAAAGGTAATGAGATTTATTTCAAGAGTTTTTCCTCTATGAAATCCGTGCTGTTGTGCGACTATGATGTTTTAAACATGATTGAAAATAAAGTTGTAAACCAAAGATTCAAAAATTTTCGGAATGGCGGACATTATGCTTATTGGCCTGTAATTTTCAATATTGTTGGTCGGACCACTTTTATGTATTGAAGTATTCGAATATATTTTCCACCTTTTTGGGAACGTTTAGCTGGTCAGTAAAAAATTGAAAATGTGAAAGAGAGTTTGGATCAAGTCAGGTTCACAATTCTTCAGGAATACCGGAGGAATATCATCCGGTATTCCTTCGAGCAATTAATTGAACTAAAGGCAGCCAATACTAAATATTCAATTCTTGAGCACAATGAGAAGATGTTTTTGAAGGATGTTCGTCAACACTCTGGGTTTCACGAACTTTCTTCACAAATTGATCTACAATTTGTTTCATTTCTATTGAATTTTTCACGTAAGTTTCTAACAGTTTGGATAGCAGATTCACCAATTTGGAAATTAGTTTCTAATATTTCGCAGTTTTGTGCAGCCCATTTTTGACATTTTAATGTCAAATACTAAACTTACTTTCTGTCAAAACTCGAATTACAAGTGTTGCCAGACTCGAACCAACCAAATTACCAAAGAATAACAACCCCGAAATCACTACAAAATACGAACACTAGATGCCCATCCTTTGGTTTAGATTCGGTGCAATTTCTATGAAGTTTGAGGCAACTAACACAATTGTTTTTCCATATAAACTAAAACGACAATTCTATCTATATGGCTCAGTAGTTTCTCAGACATTTCTGAGAACTTTTCAATGAATAAATCAAATAATTAGAAAAAATTGGAGCTCTGAAGCACATATTTCATAGGAATAATGTAGGCAAACACAATTGAAAACAAAATTAGTTGAGAAGTTAGTTAACAAGCAGACAAATTGAAGCCATCAGAAACTACCTCAAGCGTATTGTTTTTCAAGCTTGTGTCAAAAAGATTGGATTCATCTCTACTATTAAGAAGTTTATGGAGGTCGTCCCAAACATTTTTTACACATTTTTTTCGCTCCAACGATAATAACCATTCTATCTATAATCCCCGACATTTTTGAGATCCTTCCAAATTGCACAACGCAATTAACTCAAAAATCCACTATGGACGCCATGGTCTTCTCAGCTCCAAGTTTCGACACCTCTGTAATAATTCAATCCGCGTTGCCAAACACTTTTCGATATTGTCATTGGCGCCATTCTCCGCACCTCGTGGCTAACCTGCCTATTATCCCACCTGTCATAGCCCGCGGACAAAGGCACTCATCCGTCAAGTCGTGACCAATGGCATGCAATTCTAGAAGCGGCGCCGGCCAATCACGAGCGGCTTGCGCGTGGGAGCCTTCACTTGCCCGTGTGCGATAATCATTCTCTGTCTGAAACAATGCCCGCTTACCTCGATCCCCTTAGCGGTGGAAGTCTATAAAGCACGCTCTGACAATGCGCCTCGCGAATCTGACGCGAGAACGCCTATTGCGGCTTGGACGCGCGCCGCTGCTAGCCAGATCCGGCACGGAGGACCATATGACAGAATCCGGAAATCTGCTATTGTAGCGGCATATTCTACCGAAAGCGCATAAAATAAGGTATCGATAGGTTTGAGCTAATGTGAGGAATAACGTGTTGAATGATTCATTCAGTATTTTTCGCATACACCCCTCATTTCAATATTTTATACATGTACCTCTTGTTTTAAATAGGTCTGAAATGATTGCTTTGTATTTAAGGACTTTGTATAATGCCCGAATGGCAAACTTGCAAAAAGCAAGTGGTTGCTAATATGATTGGTCAATGGATTCAAACATCGTTTGCCTCCTTTGGGTTAAGGAAAAGAGAATTTGGAATATGAAAAGAAGGATCCTAAAGAGTTTTTGCCAATGAAATTTGCTCATTTAATATATATTTTAACATTGTAATCTTTTGTCATGTAGTTCGTTGAAAACGTTTGCTCTAACGTACCCTTTACCTTCACTTCGTCTTCATTAATCGCTTTTTCTATAACCTATTTATCGATCGTTAGATGTCATTTCACCGTTCAACATTAGTTTCCATCCTAGGTTTATCAGCGTTTTACATCCAGCTCTCACTGAATTAATAATAATTGAAATAATCCTTTACCGTTCATCCTAACATATCGAAAAAACGATACACATAAACCGGACCAATAAACAACATAATACGAAACGAGAAAAGTAGGAAAAAATAAGCTATAGAAGATCGATTCAGCAGCATGAACGGTAATGAAATTCCACAGAATGTATGAATCTAATTTAGCCAATAATTAGATTTCCACTGATTGAAAACAATAAAATTGGTTGTATATAATCCGTTTTACGGACGAGATGATACAAATTCTATCTGATGTGATATGAAGGGAAGGAAACTGTTATTAGCGGAATAGTTAGTTTTTCTTTGAATCGAATGAACGCTATTTCATGCATTGAATGTATACATGTGTTGTACATTCGAGCTAAATGTGTGTTGTGTACTTAGAATGTTGCACAGAACCGAAATGCTTGAATATGAGCGGAGACAGTTTCATATAAAATGACCGATAGAAACATGATATGAAGATTGAATCTCTAAATTAATTTACATAATTTGAATTTCGTGGAAGTCCAACAAGATGTTTGTTATGAATTGACACAAGATTGGTCATTTAATAAATATAATCGATTGGTGAAATATTTTCGGGTAGATCAATGAGGCGGTAGGTCAAATGAAACGGTATGACAATTGCGGCGAAGGGACATATCTATTTGATGTCAGTGATTTCCATAAATCATACAAAATTCTAAATTATCACATTAATTTCGTTCGTAGCAAATACACGGAAATTCGTACGTGAATGAGAATGCTTTTATGAATTAGATCAGTCTTTCGACATTCAACTTCTACCCGCACTTTTCTGCAGGACTTACTGAAAGGAAGTCTTAAAGGTCACAAAGAGAGTATTTTTGAGTTCATTCTTGTGGTCTGTGTTCAAGAATAATTACTGGTTTAATTTTTAGTATAGGATCAAATACTTTGTGGACATGACTGCAAATTTCTACAGCAGATATCAACAACTTCACAAGTTTGTGGTACTTATAGACCACATGTTAAACCAGTTATTGAATGGTTTGAGTAAAACATGGAAATTGATAAAAAACTACAAAACTTACCTTTGGTGCTTCTTGATTTTGCTGGGTGAGTAATTGCTCTCTGACCATTTGTAACTGGAATATCAATTCTGATATTTTTCTGTCTTTTTCCATCACATTATCACCGGCTAATGCTTCTTGTATGGCAGCCGTTGGTTCGACATCCCTGAAAAAAAATTATTTTGAGTCCTTTCGGAAAGCATGAGGCTTACTCTTCTAGAGTAACTTCTGGTTAATATGTATTGAGGCAGATTTCAAAAATTACTATCTAAACAAAAAGGTTCATTGAGTGGCCTAGTTTTCTGTTAATGTAGGTGTACCGCAAGGATCTGTTCTTTTGCAATACAGTTGAATTGAAATTGTTTTAGGATTTTAATCGTCAGGAATTATTAATTCGTTCTTAAGAAATTTTTGAGGATTATTGAGCCTTTGAATTCTGAGATATTGTTAAAAATGCTATTTCTGGAAAGGCTTAAATACTAGTGTTCTCCAATATCAGATTGATTCAAAGTTTTTCTTGACGTCTCACATTGTTCAATGGAAAAAACTCATTCAAATTGTTCTCGATGATGACCTCGACAAAATCACCGCTGTATTTTACAGTCTATTGATAACTCTCATCGCATAACAACGACTTTTTTCGCTTACTGTCATTTATTCAACAATTTTCATTCTAAAGACGACATTATATTATTCAACAAGTCCCATTAGCATAAATTTGCATTCCATATTCGAAATGAGGAAATAATTTCATTCGGTTTTTTGCTCTTCGCCATCTAGAAAGCACGTGGAATTTATCGACGCTATTGGAACAATAATTATTTAACTTGATATAATATTGGCTATAAACAATTGCGCAGAAAACAACTCTTCTCCAGCTACGACCGTGACCTTTAAGGACATGGAAACAATGATGCGATAAGTTTTACATTATATCCAAGTAACCTAAATATGGTCTGTTGTGTAACTTTTGCATTACAGGATAAATTGTGGACTGAATCGGCAGCATTTAGAGATTATTATTACAAAACGTTGTAAAGCGTTTAGATTCATTCATAATGAGTGCGATTTATTGAGTTTATCTCTTCTTGATTAGTTTCATTAACATATTTATCATACCAGACAATGGAGAAATGAGATCTAACTAAAAATTAAGATAATATTTGAACTATTGATAGAGGAAATTATTATATATCTAAATATGGAGTTCCTCAATCGTATAGTCGACAATTTTTTTCCATAACTTCTACAGTTTGAACTTGAATAAAGTTATTTTCGAATCATAAAATATCTTACTAAAATGCCTTAGTACGCCACGAAGTTATCTGAAGAAATTATCTATCAGTGATGTACAAAAATGTAGAAAATATTGCGAAGAAAAATTAGATATTAAGTTTATGTTCAAGGATATATAATAGAAAATATAAAGTTAACACTATAATAACTGCGATAATAAACAAAATTCAATAATAATTAAAACAGAGTTTAAACAATGCAATCAGGTAGTGCAAACAAAATGTATATGGAGTCTTCAAATCAATTAGCGGTAAATCTATCAAAATTTATAAGACTGTGAATGCACACCTTCCAGAAGAAAATTTTCTGCATCTCTTGAAAATCTTTGAAAAATTTGCTTTTTCTGAGTTAACAAACTTGGAAAAATTGTTTTTAGCAGAGGCAATTTATTGATAAGTGAACCTCTGCAGAGATCACCCTTACTGCTTATTCATTATTAACAATAAGTGACTAAATTGTTAATTTATGGCGAAGTCTAGAGATTTGAATCTTAATAAATCTCATGAAAAAATTCAGAATTCGATTTTTTAAAAACATGTGCTAGTCAACACTATCATTTTATAGACATTTATATTATCATCACCTTAAGGTGATGTTTAAATAATATGGTCATTATTTTATATTTCTTTTGATTCTTTAGAAGTTAATTTATACCACATGTGATGTAATAAATATGTCTATTAAGTGATAAAGTATTATATAGGACATGTTTTTTTTCTAAATTTAATTCTAAATGTTTTCATGTTATTTATTTATATTTGAATCTGTAGAGGTTCCGGTTAATTAATTCCAGCTATTATCTGTAATATTCAAATACTTCTTCATAGTAAATTTTCAATATATAACTCTGATATTATTATCTTGTGAATATATCATTTGAGTAAACATTTTAGATCTTATAATGTCACTTGTTCATTTCGAGTTTTCAACACCTTAAGACTCACTGTGCTAATTTTACGTAGAATTGTGGAAAAAATGAATCTGAGTGAAAGTAGATTCAAACTATTTAACGTCCTATTCATTTCATAAAACAATTACTGTAGTAGAAAATAAAAGTCGACCTTTAAAGCATAGCCATTATTTCACAATATATAAGGATTTTTCTGAGTGTATTTGATATTCAATTAATTCTTTAAGTTATTGCAACTATTTGGTCCATGTGTTAACATTAAATATCCAGTTTTGAATTTTGTTCCTTATCGTCTCAATTGAAACAAATTTGCACGATTTCTTATTAAATTTGTAATTCTTTATTTTCTTACATTTATATTGGTAGATTTAGGTGGGGTTATAGGAAAGGTGAAACTGAGTGAAAGTTGATTAAAACTATGTAGCGTGTCAATCATTTTATATAGCGAGTAGTATTGTAGAAAATGAAAAATCCACCCCTCTTCTATTAGAGAATAACCGCAAGTTTTCTCCTTTAATTTATGTGACCATGTAGAAAATTTCACAAAATAATTTATTCCTTGAAAAATTGACGTTCGTTGTAATAAAAATATCGAATTGAGAACATAGTAAGCTGAATAAGGAAATATTTTTACTTTAAATTTTGCTTTTCTCGATCTTCAGGCTCAGAATTTTTTAATAAATGTTCATTTACTCGTCTTTCGTATTATACATTGGGAATTTTGTTGGACGTCGGCTTTACAATATTAAGTAAATGATCATCTCAGTATTTCTTCTGAAGAGTCCATGTAAATATTTTCTACTTTAGCGGCACTACGGTATTGAGTATTTTAATGTCATCTTATACATATTTATATCACCTTTATGAAGATATAGACACGAACATACAAGATGGATATTCACTAACAAATTATTTAAAGAAAACATGAAGGGATTCCATTCAGTTTGAAAAAATAATATGGACACTACTCTAAGGAAAGATTTTGAACCTGAAACTTTTTAATATTCCTCCAAACTATTTTTATGACTATGCTTTTCAATCTGTTTATGTTCAATCCTATGGTCCGTGATTTTATTACCGAATTCTGTATCATAACTTTCATGAGGACAAGGTCCCATCCTTTTTGTTCTCAGTCATTGCCACCTCGAAATATGATGTGTGTAGAAATTTGAAATGTTAGATTAGAACCACCATTGATTTATGAAGATATGTCAGTCACTTTACTCATTTGAGAATCAAGCATCCATATTTGGAAGTTATTTGAAATGGTAATGTGTAAAATAATAATCAAGGAGATAAAGTGGGATCTATGTTAGGTTGAAATAGGGTTTTCATTAAAGCTTCTGTACATTCGCGACTCGTACCGATTATTTCAGCAGAATCCGAATCAAGGATAATAATACTCAATAACTCAGCGTCTTTGCATATAATCAAACAGTCCTTTTATTCCATTTTCTGCTCATTATTCTCTATCTGTTGTCTTCATTATAGCTCTCCTCCCGAAGAAAAGATTCTTTAATAACATTATCAGCTGCATAATAGGTTGAAAAATGCCGATAACAATGATTCGAATTTCGAATCAACGGACTCATTTGTATCGGAAGGAGAAGGAGCACTTTTTGATAAATGGCGGGAATAAATACACGTCTGCAGGAACAATGAGTCCTTAGAAATCGGCCTAGCGGTGTTTTCTCATTAGAGGAGAAACAAAGGGTTTATTCGTGGCCGACAATAGGCGGATCATGAAAAAAATTATCGCTATCCGAGTCTGGAAACGATTATTGTTGGCTTTGTGCGGTAGCGGTGCACCAGAGATTAATCTCGCGATCAAAAGTAATTTATCGATGTGTCAACGATTTCTTTGCGTTGTTTATTCGAATGCTAATCGGCTCTGAGCAGTTTATGTTCGACATAAATGCTTTGTATATATCTATTTGAATTTAATAATTTAATAGAAGAAACTAACGTATCAAATACAGGATTGGTTTTCAAATTGCACATGTGTGGATAGCTCAGCGGGAGAGCATCGGACTCGTGACCGGGAGGTCCAGGGTTCGAATCCTATTCAGGTAGAAAAGAAATTTTCTAGTTGGACGGGTATCTGCCACCATTTCACTGTTGGGTCAAAAATTAACAGTGCTGTGACCTAAAGTGGCGCAAGATCGCAGTAACAAAGCCTACACAGAACACAACTGAACTCCTAACTCGTACAAGCTGAAAAAGCTTCTGAGGGATCTTCACAGAAGATCTAGGAGTATCAGGATAATAATAATAATAATAAAAAAAATAATAATAAATAAAAAGATTATCCAATAAGGTTCCATATAACATATAAAACTAATATGTCAAATTGTAGACCTATATGTTCAACATCCAATGTAACTAAGGTCGTAGAAAAACTATTGAAGGTTCGCATTGTAAAGTTCCTGGAAAAGAACAAAATTTTATCTGAGAATCAGTGCGGCTTCATGGAGGGAAAGTATACAGAGGATGCAGTTGGAAGACTGGTGGAAAAGGTTTACAATTGGTTGCATGGGAGCGGAGTGGGTCTGTGTGTGTTTGTGTATCTTGCTAAGGCTTTCGACATATTCCGTAAAACACTCCTTCGCAAGGTTTACATGAATGGCTTCCGTGGTAGAACATATTAATTAATTGAAAGTTATTCATTAAACAGAACGCAAATTGTAAAAATAGAAGATCATATGAGCGACCAAGATATATTGAATATGGAATACCCCAAGGGACGCTACAGGGACCTGTTTTATTCATCATATATATGAACAGCTTACAAATGATTGAGAAAAAAGGCGATATTATCAGTTTCGCCGACGATACTGCTATACTTCATGAGGATGTTACTTGGGAGAAATTGAAATTAAAAACAGATTAATATCTTTTAAATATAATAGAGTTGTTTAAAGTGAATAAATCAACAATAAATTCAGGAAGAACAAAATATCTACCATTTGCTCCTCATGAATCATGACTTTTACGTATGAGCAACTTGGGGAATTCACAGCAGTACATCGATCCCTGAAGCTGAACATATATAATATTTAGGCATAACGACAGACGTGGACAATTTAGTAAGAAAGCTGAGAAGTCTACTTTCAAAATTCAAGTACGTCAGGCAATTCTAAGATATAACAAAATTGAGGATGTTATATATTGCATTATGTTACATTAAAAGAGATACAGAAATGGATCCTATCTATTATATACAAAAAACTTAAATTGTTTCTTCAGATAGTTTGTATGCTCTTTCCAATATTATGAGTTCTTGTCAACTATTCGTGTTTCAGATAAAGATTGCCATATGCTCGAATAAAATTCAAATACAGATAGTTGACTACAACTACGAAACAAGAAACAGAGAGAAACAATTCCTTACACCTAGAGCAGAAAAAAGCATAGACCAGAGATACTAAGTATACTTTTCTCCTTCCTCTATTTGACCATGTACTCAATGATATGAACGGAATATCTCATTGTATATATATCGGGTGTTTTTTTTAAAGTGATAGAACTTTAAATTGAAATTTAAATTGATATTGAAGCCAATTTTTTTTTTATTTGAAAGATAATTTTATGACATTTATGTTTTAAAAATAATTTCCGGCATATGTCCACCACCATTAGCTCTGAGGAACCGCATTCGACCAGACCCATTTTGGACCACTTTCTCGAGTAATTAAGGCCTTATTTCATCAATTACACGAGTTATGTTGGCTTCCAAAGCGTCCATAGTTTCTGGTTTATCAGCATAAACCAATGACTTGACATAACCCCAAAGAAAATAATCCAGCGGAGTTATGTCGCATGATCTTGAAGGCCAATTAATTGGACCATTTCTCGAAATAATGTTATCGCTCTCTTCAATAAATCAATTGTTACGGTAGCAGCATGAGGTGTAGCACCATCTTGTTGGAACCAAAACACTTCTGGGTCGATACAATTCAAATTTTGAGAAAACTAATCATTGATCACCGATCTGTAACGAGCGCCATTCACTGTAACATTAACTCCAGCGTCGTTTTCCAAAAAATATGGACCGATGATGCCTCCAGCGTGTGAAGCACACCACAGTGCATTGTTCAGGATGCAATGGAACCTGCAGAACTTCTTGAGGATTGTTTTCGCTTCATATACGGCAATTTGGCTTCTTTACATAGCTGTTCAACCAGAAATGAGCTTCATCACTAAACACAATTTTACGATAAAACAGTGGATCAATTTCCAGCTGTTCTAGGGCCCAATCAGCAAACAAACGACGCTTATTATGGTTAAGTGGCTTTAGTTCTTGAACCAGTTGAATCTTGTATGGGTGTAGATCAAGACCTTAACGCCAAATTTTCCATGTGATGGATGCACAGAGTCCAACTTGTTGTGATCGTCGACGAATAGACAAATGTGGATCATCATTAACACTATGAAAGCAGCAATAATTTCTTCTGTACCTACTGTTCTCTGTGTTGTTATTGTTGTTGTTGTTGTTGCATCGAGTAGAGAAAATGGTTTCCGAAATCTATCGATAGTTCGAAGAATAAGCTGCTCTAGTGGACGATTATGCAAACCATAAATTTCACGAAGTGCTCTGTAAGTTTGGCGAATAGAACCCTGATTTTGAAAATAAATTTCAACAATTTGTAAACGTTGTTGCGGCGCGAGTCTTTCCATGATAATTTGTCAATGCTTACTGAACAGAAATGTCAAAACAACATGGCTTCTACCTTCTGCCAAATCACAGTTATCCGTATCGAAATTTCTATCACTCTAAAAAAAAACAACCGATATATGTTTATTTTTTCTATTGATAAAATAACTGTGTTATAATACCTATGGTTTATTTTCATGGTTTAAATATTGGCTACAGTAATATTCAATGTTAGTTACAGATCGCGCACAGGCTCTTGCCTCTGCGAATTGTGTTTATATTAAATAAATTATTATTATTTCTATAATTGTTTCGGTCTAAACTTGACGGAAAATCATCTTGAAATTATGAATAAAAAACAACATTTGCATTTCCGCTCATATTTCACTTCACTACAATCGTTTCGTTATACCATGACTGCTTCAGGTGAGTACTACTGTAATACTAAATAAAATATTAGCTGAAATAGAATATTGTTCTTTATTCATTAGATTCAATATCTTGCTATCTATGCAGCTGCCACTCCTGAAGCTGTTATCTTTTGATATTTGACAAGTAAAAACACTCCAATACTAAAAATGGAACGATACACGCTTCAACAACGCGGCTATAGGTATGATATCGTTTTCCATTGTTGGTGATATACCTTTCTCTCTACAATGAAATATACATCCCTTGATTTTTCTCGAAATATACTCGTTTCTTAAATATCAAAATGAAACCTCTCACCCTTTACTATTTACCTTATCAGTTTGCAAACATACTCTGGGCACCCATTACTGGCACGTATACAGATAGTTTATTTGTTTATTTTTCTTACAAGAATAATACTCCTTAGTTCTTTCACAAAATGTTGAAAATCGTATGCATATTCGTCAAGTTATGGTGTAGCATTAAGGATAATTTTGTCATTTAGCGATCTCAACGGACTATTTGGTGAATAAACAATTAGACAATGTCGTTCGGTCAAATGCTTCTTCAATTGTCTGTATTCCGCGCTTCCGTGTAATGTGATTGTCCTAATAAGACCACATATATGCAAAAATAACCTCATAATAATTGAGATAGGAAAATTATGACTCTGTAACGCCCACCATTGACTGTAACGTTCTAAACATCGTAAAATTTGAAGACTTCTGGACCAATATTTTTACCGGCCCATAAGCATCAAACGGTGACTCTTCTGGATGATTTTTTAATCACCACCGCTTCAAACGCAGCAAAATTTGTTAATTTGCACAGCCATTTATCCAAAAGTGAGCTTCACCAGTGAACAAGATGGAATCCATATTTTTCAACATGAACTTGAACAGTGCACAAAAATAACTTCAAAACAACCAATAACTGTTAAATCTTTTGTCACAGAAAAATGTGTTGCCAATTAAAAGTTTCTCCGCAGACTAAGAGTGACTTCATTTCATCAACATCGCTACGTGATGAACATTCAATATGCCGATATGCTGCGATACTGCTTTGATATCATCAGCTTATACTCTTTTCTAATGTTTTAATTCATCAAACTACAACCAAAAAGAAAACATTTTTGAAATGAGCACTCAAATGAGCTTTTTGGAGCTCTTATGAGCGCAAAAAATACTTACGAGCAAGGGGACATAGTCGGCGTCGGTCGCCGATCGTCCTTGCAACTCGTACTGTTTATCTTCGACGTGAGTCGTTTCAGGACGTCGTCCATGGATCTCTTCATCGGATGTAAGGAACTATTGTTATTGTGCAGGCTAATATTGTTATTATTATAAATGTTCGTTTTCTCGGAACTCGGCGAACTACATTCGGAACTGTTTCTACGTCTTTCACTGTCGTTGTGCAGCGACAACGAGGAGATACTGGTGATACCCGGCGGGATAAGGAGGCTGCTCGCCTCAGAAAACATCAGTCTTGGATTTTTGGCCGATTTCTCGTCGTCTAAGTCGACATCACTGCCCGAATGACTAGCGGAACTGCTCTCGCTCAGTTTGTAAAACGCGGACGAGTTGTGCACCATAGAGTTCGGTTCTTCTTCGCCGATGTCGCTCAAGTTGTTGCTGGACGTTTCGTCCAAGTCTGTGAGACCTCCTCCGTCACTGCCGCAGTTGGTCAAGGCGGGGATCTGGCTGGAAGGTTCTGTTGGGACGAGTGAACTGCTGTTGCCTTCTTGGAGTTTCGTTGGAGGCGACTTCCTCTTAGAAGACATATTTCTGAAAAGATTTGCACATAATTAGACCGAAAAATCTAATATTATGTAAGTAAGTTACTATGAGGAACTGATAAAAATAGATTGAATCAGGTTCTCTCGGCGTTAACAACCTCAGCTATTCAACGACTGGAAATTGTTACAATACATGATCATGACCTCTTGAGTAGGTACTTCAGTACTCTGAGCAGTAATACGAGTACTTTCGAATTGGGTTAATGTTATAGATTAAAATATATATTATTCAAATATTTACATATTACAATGTCAAAAAAGTAATAGCAATTGTTAGGAGCATTCTCTGTTAAACAGTTTCTTGTGAGCATTATCTTTTTACTGCACGCTGAATTTTACAATGAACGAATTTGTCAAAGAAAGTATTCATCATAAATTTTGTCTTAAAATTGATTCTCTTTCACTAACACGTTGTGTATTTTCCAAAAGATGTATGGTTATCATAATTGCCTCAGATAGTCAGATAATCCAGAAGCAATAGATCGCCGTTTACTGTTTGTAGAGGATCATCTGGAGCTGAAAATTAACTCTCATATCATTGGCGAAAAGCAACAAACTAGTTCTAGTTGAGGTACCAACTCGTCAGAAGAAAAAAGAAAGCAGATGGCCTTGCAAAAAGAGGAGCAAACACCCCTTTCCACAGACCGGCACTCTCGTGTTGTGTATTGATTATGACCGAAGTCGATGAATGAGGAAAGAGAGAGAATAATTTTCACTAGATTAACACCCCAGACAAGCCAAGGCACTCATCACGTTCTCTAAGGGTTAGCCCTATCATTGCAAAAGAACGAGCTAAGGCTGCTTACTTGGTTTTTTTTTTCAATAGCTACTGCGTCGTGACATACCACTCGCAAGATCAGTATAGAAAACTCTGATATCTATAGGTCATGTGAATCGGAAACAAAAACCACCAAAAACATATTCTGCCAATGCAAAACCAATGCTGACCCAATACAGAGATACTCTGCCAGATATCATTACTCCTACGTCAACCGATGAAAGGGCCATGTCTTCCAGGTAATTAATCGACTTTGAGAAAGAGATAACCTTTCTGGGAACAATTTATTGCTACCAGTGAGCCAAACAACCCCAACTAATCTAATTTGAATTCTAAATTGTTATCAGAAATCAGGGCTCATTATAGTTACAAAGTGATAAAACTAAACCTCAAAATAGTCAAAATCAAGCTACGATATAGAAGACTTCCGACCTCTATAACCGAGATGAACTTCGGCAATGAAGGAAAAAGTGGTTGTGAATTATCATACCTAAATAAGAGACAGATGATTCCTCAGTGTCACTAATGAGTCAGTTGAGCAAACACTGAAAAAACCACGCTAAAATAGCTGGCAAGTCAGGTGATTCTCATTATTTCCTTCTATAGTTTGGGTTTATTTTAAGGGGACGTACAGCTGTTATTGCAGCAGACGTTTTCGTGAAATGAACAGGAATAAAGCACTGACGTGAAGTCAGGAGCTTCCCCCACCATTCTGAATGGAATACCTAATTAAGAAAGTAATGAAGTGAAACTTATTTTTGAAATGCGAAAAAGTTGGTTTGGAGAAATAATTTTAGATTTACGTGAATCTGATATTTATTGGTAGTAAGGTATTATTATTTATTATATAATATTTTACTTTATACATACAACTGAATTCTCTTATTAAAGTTGTTGATTTTGGTCATTATCAATCTTCAATAAATTGTTTTCGACATATTATTTTCAAGACTCTCTTAAGTTTCCAATTTAATTGTCTCTCAATTGTAAAACGTCTCTTATGACAGCTGAAGCTGGGAGAAATCTTCAAAACTCTAATAAAACAGTATTTTCATTTTATGGAATACATTTACCACCTTTTAGAATGAAAGTAATCTGTTTTGCGTGTGACTTTTGTTAGATTTTTCCTCAACGATCGATAACCTAGTGTTAAATTTAATCATCGATTCACTAATTTGGCAGGTCATTCTTCTGTTTGTTCGACTAATCTCGAACAAAATAAAATTTTAGCAGACTAGCGGATCTGGTTACTGTCTGAAGCGTTTTTGTTACCACTTAACCTGTCACCCGCATATCGACTTCGGGTATTTTTTGCACCTCCTGGAACCCATCAAATCCGTCATCTTTTGTTTCCCGTCTAAATTAAGCAGTTACAAGAGGCACATTGTACCAGCAACAAATAGACTTGCGTAAGTCAGGAGCGCGCTCCTCTATTTTGAAAGGGGGGCATTACTCGGGCTGGCAGATGAACCGAAAGTCTTTATCCAAGGCCCTAAAATAATGCAAACGGACGTAAGCGTCAGGCGAGGCGACTAGAAATAATCTGTATGATCATCGCCTGGAGATACAGTCGCCAATTGTTTCGGAACAATGAAACGTAAGAAGCGGGTAAGCAGGCCAACTTTGACGTAGGTCACGACATTTATAATACTGTTTATTATTGAATTTTCAGCCGATTTAAAAGCGTTATACGGTGACACTGACGTAAAACACGTTACACATAAATGTGACCAGCAGGAAAATCTGAAGTCTTGAGAGTTTCTAGTAGTTAACACTTCACTAGAATTATCTCAAATTCTTCAACTCAAATAAAGAGAAAATTTATTAATCTCCGTATAGAGAAGTTCACGCAATTCATTAACTTTGTACAATTACATCCTGCGTTTCCAATAAGTGTGATTTTAATGCACTTTTATTTTCTCTATAGAACAAATATATCTGAGCACCTTCCAGTCAAACAAACTCCACGCCAAACTATAATTGTGTTTCCTTGAAATGACGGACGTTTCTTCATATGAGTCGACATGTCCACACCACTACTCGTCGACTATCAGAAGAACGTCCATATTTGAACTCGTCAGTGAAAACTACGTATCGCCAATCATCTCGTTCCAGGTTTGACGCTTCTGTTCGCCAGTGAGTTGAATTCTTCTTAATAAGCGTCTCGATATTAGATCGACTTTATGGAGGCGTCTTCTGTTTGTGCTTAGGCAAACTGAAGTACTTGTGGCAACTCGAAGACCATGACTTGCCAGGGTGCCGAGATACTGTCTTTTCAACGAAAGAGTTAAAGAACGAAATTCTGCTGACATTGTAGCACGTGGTCTATCACTTTTGGGTCTTTGACGAAGAGTTTCAATGGCAAAGTACTTTAAGAGCAGACGTGATATCACACTTTGGTCAAAACGCAACCATATTCCAGGCAGAACTATTTGCCATTGAGACCGCGGCAGAACTGCTGATAAAACGGCAAATCCACCACGGTAAAATCAAAATATATACTGATAGTCAGTCAGTACAAAAAACTTTGGAATCCAGCTCTTGTACCTCAAGAACAGTCTGGAGTTGCCGCACGGCTTTAAACAGGCTCGGTATGTATAACGGAGTCACTCTGGTTTGGATACCGAGCCACTCAAACTATTTGGGTAACGAGGAGGCAGATCGGCTGCCGTTTGCTGGAGCTGCGCTGCCTCTGGCATGACGTGGCTACAGAGGCGATAACAGGCAGAATGAACTCAAGGCTAGAGTCTTTCTGGCAGAGCCATTCTGGCCTGAAACATTCGAAGTTGTTCCGTGGAACAGCTTCGAACAAAAAGATGGCGAACCTAGCGCTAGGTTGACAGGTCACTGCAGACTGAAAGCGCATTTGCACAAAATCGGTCTGGCTGAAGACGATGAATGCAGGCTGTGTCTTGAGGACACTGAAACAGTCATGTACATCGTCTCAGAGTGCCCAGCGGTGAGTCGCATCAGATTCGAGGTCTTTGGCCAGGCTTTTATAGCCCACTGCGAACTCAAAAAATTACCCCTGAACAAGATTATCGGTTTTATCCAAAAACTGGATCTCGTCGGGGAGATATAAATTAGGGGTGAACCACAATAGTCCGTGCGGACGCAGTGGTAGGGTGGACAAACGCCCGCTCGCCATAAATAATATAACATAATAACATAACCTTACTAGTAGACTTTATATCACACTTTGGCTAACATTGTAGAAATTAACCACTCGCAGTTGCATTCGACTAGCCTGAAGTATACCAAGGGCTCTTTTGGCGTCGTCCTCGAATGAAACTTGCCTTGGCATAATGCAAATTCTTATTTTAATTGCTTAAAACCGTTGGATCTAATTGAAAACGAAATACAGACTGCAGAGAAAATCAGCAAAATGTGTATTTTTGATACACATCGACGAAAAATGATTGAACTTGATTAAAACTTGCTTCACGATGAACCAGAAGACGTTTCTATAATTGTTATAAGTTTATTGAGTATATTACATAATATTTATCATATTTTTTCGAAATATGGTTAATGATAAAACAAGAAATAATGAACTGAATTCGTTTAGTTGATTACTGACAATATGCTTGATAATTTTGGCACGTAGTCACTATTTCTTTTCTCAACTAGTCGTCACAATTTCAGGAAAACCATATTTTGTCTATATCCATTCTCATTTTTTCCTCTGAAATCCCATTTAATTATATCATTGTCTAATAATACCATTTCTACTTATCTATTATCATTCAATGCAGCCTAATTAAGCATCTAACCTCTGCAGATAACCCGAATAACCGAAATTTTATTTCATTGTTTTCGAGATAGGCATTGTAATTCATCTCCTTGTTTACCGAAAACTCGAAAACAAAGCATTATTCTTCTTTCATTCGAATCGCTCCTATGATTATTATAACTGCTGACCGTTTGAACCTTGCACAGCTCGCCGTTTTCGGGGATATCTTGCGCGATCCTAAGGGTCAAAGTTAAGACCGGTCCAATTTCGCGCTAATTTGTTATGCGGAAATTACCAAGTATTTGGTCTTCTCCGAGCTGGATGCAGACGTGCGTTTCTTTGGCGGTAATTGCCAAGGTGGAGTGCAGCGATTGGTAATTTGCTGGACGGTTAGAAGGGGTGGGTGGTTATCAGGAATGCGGTCGTACTTTGGTTTGTATGAAGATTGTCGATATCGAATTAGGTTCTGTCTAGGAGCCGAATTTACAATTTAATTATACGCAGCGTCAAAAACCTATCACGAAACGACGAGTAAAATGCTCGGAAATCACACTTGAGATGAATTAACAAGCTGGAGCTCTGCAAACAACTTAAATGAAAGATAAGGCTCAAAATTTGTATGAGTAAAGAGGACAAATGTGCCAATTTAGCGATAAAAAATTCGCAGTCCCTTAAAGAGGGCTCACTGAATAATCAATGCAACATACGTCCTGGACTGAATGTCTATAATTATTGAGTTAAGGGTCTAAAACAAAAGTGTTAGTCGAAATCAATACTATCAGGCAAGCACATAAAATTTGGAAAAAAATTAGTGATCTGAGAATTAGTTTTGTGTGTGAATGAGAAGCAGTTCTAAAAGTAACAGCTGCCCAGATAGTAGGCTACTCAAAATGAAACCTCCTATTGGAGAACTCTTCATTTCCTTGTCCACAGTTAAAACTTATGATTATTATTTCCAACAGACTGTTTATGCGCTGCATAAATGTTGAGAGAAATAACCTGGAAACTTAAACTTGGAAGGGTAACTTAAGAACTCAAAGAAGAAGATTATGTTACTAAATGAGACAAGTCTACCGTAGACGTTCGAAATACTCTCAATTAAAATTTTTGTTGTCCCTTTTTCTCCAGCGCAACAATGAATAGAAGAAAATTAAGAATATCCGTGAGAAAAGGCATATCTAGAAGTCTTCCAGGATAGTGAAGAAAACTCCTCCAATTTTTCAGCTCGAAAATTGAATAGGACGGGAATAATAATTGGCTTATCTTTCCCGGAGCATATTTTTGCATGTCGCTTCGTTCGGGCAATTTCGCTCGGCAAAGTGCTTCTTTCTGTGCTTCGGATGCATTCATTCAAATCAGCAATATTTTACAGACAATTAGAGGCGCGTCCTCGGAGTTCTTTCCTTCTTATTCCAGCTCATTTTATTATTACGGCGGCTGGCAAATCGCGTTCGACGACGACTCCATAATAAGGGCATGCCCTGGAAGCTGCACGGGCGCTCTGTCTCTACGCTGCCGAACACAGAAGCAAAAATAATATAATGAAGCAAAGAAAATATTTATTTGAGAAATTAGATTTGTTTTCCCGCTGTGTCCCGGTAGGACGATTGCCCGTCTCTCTTTTCCTCCGGTCGCAGGGCCGTATTCAGTAGGAAACTTCAGTCCTACTACATCACGCTCGGTGTAGGAAACCATAGATTTTATAGAGTTCTTAATGTATTCAAATTTCTATAACTTATAAATTACTAATCGTTGAATACCACGGTAAGGTATTCAAGATGCAACATAACAAAAAAGTTTTGTGTCTGTTAATCAAAGTAAATATTTAGCATTTGTATATGTTATTCAGATAGCGATACAGCTGTCACTAACTTGACATCACTAATTTCCAATAAGAGGTTTTATTTTGAATAGCTCGCTATCTGGGTAACTGTCACTTTTGAAGCTGTCACATTTTGACATTTGACAAGTGAAAACTACGCCATTACCAAAAATGGAAATGAAATAGTTGAAATTCAATTCAAAAACGAAGGAAATTTTGCTGTCACAGTTCGCAAAACTAAAGCACTTTTAGGTCGTCATCTTCTCGGCTGGCAAAAGTGAAACTGGTTAAAAAATTTGAGCTGTTGGGAAGTTCGTGATGTTTTTAAGTTCAGTTAACATAAGAACTCAAGCCGGTTGGTCACCAGTAACGTCGTACGAGGGGTGTTCAATGTATTCTCGGTATAAGGGTGATTTGCTAATAATGTGAGTAAGTGATTATCTCATTTACTAATGACACTATTTAAGGGTATACATATTAAATTTTACTAATTTACAATCAACGAATGAATGCCCCCACAAGGATGAAGATAATCTAGCATCGCGCCGTTGTAAAGTTCCTCACTAAGCAGGGCAAAAGTCGAAAAATCATTCAGGAAGAGATAGCTGCTGTTTACCAAGACTGTGCCCCGTCGTTATCCACCGTTCAAAAAAAAATTTCTGAATTTTCTTTCATGCCTATACCGCGAATACATTGAACGCTCCTTGTATCTTCGCTAATTGGGTCCTTGAAATGCATCAAAATGATCAGGATTTTCATCGAAAAATCATATTCAGTGATGAGGCTCATTTTTACTTGGGGCTGCGAAAATCCAAAAATGATTGTTGAAAAGCCTCCCTATCTTCAACTTGTTACTCTTCAGTGCGTTTTTCGGGCTGGCGGTGTGATTGGACGTTACTTATTCGAAAAGAAGGCTGGTGAAACTGTAACGGTGAATGGATTGCATCGCCGAGCTATGATTAATGATTTTTATGGCTGGAATTGGAAAATATTGATGTTTCCTGGCCGTGTTATTTCTCGCGGTGATCACAATTGGCCACCGATATCTTGTGATTTAACACCTTTAGACTTTTTTCTTTGGGGCCTTTGATGAGGTATATGCCAACGCTCCATAATTCACTCAAGACCTCAAAGATGGAATTCGTGAAAATATCGAGGACATACAATCGCAAATCTGTGAATTGGTCATGGAAAATTTCATGGAAGAGATATAGTGCTGTAATTGTAGCCGTGACGACCATTTGGCTGATATCGTTACCATTGTTAACGGCATACATTCTTCTTCACAATGACATAAACATCCAATGATTTTTCTTGAAATACATTTGTTTTTTTCAATATCAAAATGAAATCTCTAATTGGAAAACCCTTTATTTCTTTACATGGCACATAGCCTCTTGTTCTTACTTCAGTAAATGTCGAGGTCAATCGTTTCTTTCTTTACTTCTAGTAATTTTTATAGTTTGGAAGCTATCAAACAGATAATTGAACAGAAAAGGGGGACTGGATCAGGTGAAATTCAATTGAAAGAGAAGGAAGACAATTACATGGGATGAAGTGTTTTTCCTGAGAAATAGTAAAGTTAACCTTATAAAAACATGGTACGGTATCCTACAAGAATTGGAGATGCTGTGGGGATTTATGAATTTACAATTCAGACGTCATATAGAGAGAGAAGGACAGCTAACAGCAATACCTCGAAAAATAACTACTTGCATTAACAAAGATGCAGAACAGGCTTAGTTTGGCTAAAAGATATATTCATCGGATTGAAGAGAACTGAAGGAACTCTTTGTTTTCTGATAAGCAACACATATTAGTATAGAAGCACTAAGGAAAGGGTGTGCAGAAATCTACAGATGAAAACTTCACTGAAGTTAACATGGTACAAACTATGAATTGTCTAATAAAAACATATTTACTCAAAGGAAGCACTTTAAACATCGAAATATATAATGTAGAAAACATATTTGACCAGGTAATATTCCTAAGAGAATGTGGAAGAAATATTTCAAGGGGTACAAGAAATCTCTTCGAAATCGGACTGAACATTCAATGGGCCTTAATCTTATTGAGGACTTGTAGTCTGTATGCAAGGAAATATTGTTTGAACTGCATTGTAAGACAAAGAGGAAAGGATTTCATTGTGATACTACTGAGAAGGTATAATTTTGTATTACTCAAGTTTTTGGGAAGCAAGTCACTGAAAAATTCACGTATATTGAAACACAAGAATATGGTTTATTGTATGCTAAGATAGCAAGAAATCATTCAAGTAAATGCTCCATTTAAACATCCTTTTTAAACACCATTAGACAAACGTAAACCGTAGTTTCCAAAGGTCATGAATATCTATTAATATAATCACGAACAATGATGATGAAACGAACGTTTTCAGCATACAGTTGTATTTCAAACATTTTGTAATTGTTTTCTTCCTAGAAACATAATATTTTATGGATATCTTGGCGAATGACCATTAGCATGCCAAAATAATAGAGTCATAAATTCAGGGAAATTATGAAATAATAAATTTTGACAAATTTCTGCTCATTGTATTTCAGAAGGTAACGTTGTTAGCCACTTTGGAAATGAGTTCAATATATTCCGGTTTTTATTCAAGCATAAAGCGACAAATTTTGTTGGTGGCAAATATTAAACTAATTTTCTATCAAAATACGAATGACAGAAGTGTTACAGACTCAAAATAACCTCTACTTCAAAATGCAAACGCTGGATGGCCATCCTTCATGAAAGTTATATGTATGATTTCTTAAGGTTTTAGTAAAAAGTGATTTGAAACTTCACCCTTAAATAAAGAAAATGAGTCATGATGATATGATTTACTGAATAATAAAGAAAGAAAACTTCACAGTTGCAAATTGGGGATGTACCAATCAAACATTAAAATGCAGTTATATGTATGGCAGGCAAGCTTTTTTTTATTGTCAACATATATATTGGCTTAAGATCGCATTCTTAGTTTAGGTAATTCATGATTATTGTCGTGAGACCATCCAGGTCTATTGCTCTCTACATTAGAAGAAAAACAGAGAAAGTATTTGAAAAAGCGAGTCAACATTCAAATTATGATTTCCGAACATTTGTAGACTACAACTCTACAGAAAACGCAAAGATGAAGAAAACATATTATAGGAATCCCAAAGATCAACTCCTACCAGGGGGAAAAAAGTTAATAAATCAAGATCAACTAAAATCAACAACACGAAGAAGTTGCGGATAAAAACCATAAAAACAAAGAGAAAAAAATACCATTCGACGGCCATTGGTAAACCGAGTCTTGACTGAAAATGTTGAGCTCCTATATTCGTCGTCAGTCCATTCCTGCCCCCAATCGATACTAAGCAACTTCCATTTCCATAGACGGTGTTTTTCATAAAAATGTATCATTAAGATTAAATAGGTTATCGTTCTTTATGGAACGAATTTATTTCGCGAGTTTTTCTTTTGACGTGTCTCGATTCAGCTCCGCTGGAAATAAATGAAAAATGCTTTTGAAATTCACAATGAGACGGTTGTGGGGGTGTGTCTACCCACTTCGTTCTCGTCCCCTGTTTTTCAATTTTGTCATCGCAGCAAATTAATTTTTTTATACCTTGTCGATGACATTGATGGAGGATTAATCTAGTATTACATGGTGCCTTTTTCTGCGGAGGCCGGTGATTGAATACAATAGTGGGTCTTCTTCATTATTAGAGTGATGTAGCGCCGAAAAATATAAGAAATTAACACCAGAAAATTGTTCGTTTTGAACGAATATATCAATTGGTAATTTTATTTGTTTTTGTTCTTTCACCGAGGCTCAACATCATCTGAATTTTGTCTATTTTGAAAAGTTTGAGGAATGTTTTGCCAAATGTCCGTCAAAGCATTGGTGAGCTGTTATAATGTCTGCGGTGGGTCAGGTAAGCGGTCTAATTCATGTGACATTGCAGACCAGACATGTTTAACACAATTTTGGTTTGGAGAGATAGCGGGCCAATCCATTCCGTTAATTCAATGCATTTATAATCCAGCAGGACGGCTATCCGGCCAGCTATGCCCGTTCAGTTAGAGAAGAACTCAATGAGAAAAACACGGTCAGATGTACAGGCCGCCCTGGTACTATCTCGTGGCCAGCCGTTCGCTTGGGTTGAACCTGCTCAATTTTTTGTTGGGTGAACAAAAGGACAGAAAAGGTCTACTTTAAGCTCATCAAAAATGTAGCTGCGCTACGGCAAAAAGTAGTGGAAGCAGTTGACTTGGCAAATAACGGACGATTCGCCCATTTGATACAACGATTTTTCTTTGAGAAGATTTAAAGTGTGTATTGCGACTGATGGGAACATTTGTTAAGGGGTAATAAATATTCAGAATCCAAAAAGAAAGATTTCTCCAAAGTTACTTGCTAAGAGCGTAGTTCATTTCTTTTTCAGTCATATAGTTAACATTAGGTGAAGTTTTAATTTTGAATACTTCATCATCATCATGAGTCCTATTTGGAGCGATTTGTGTCCATAATACTGCTTTCTTTTTCTTAATATAATCCTGCCATCTTGTTGCAGGATGACCACGGCTTCTTTCACCATCTCTTGGATACCATTCCTGCACCAACTTGATCCATTTTTCATCCTTGTTAAATGTTCAGCCCAAGTCCACTTTTTCTTGAACAATTCTTTGCCTTCAACTTTTACTTGTGTTTTTTCTGATATCTACATTTCTTATATGGTCTTTCATTTTGATTCCTAATAAGCTTCTTTCCATTCTTCTTTGTTATTTGAATACTTATATGACATTGATTTAATCTGAAGTTATAATATTAAATATGTAAAAGGCTAACAGAATATATCTGTAAATATTAAAATATTTAAATACTTTTATATACTTTCTATCAAGCATATACCTCCATTTATTTTATTTTATTCATGATATATAATTATTTAGTTTCCTTAACTTTCTTTATACAGATGGTCCTTGTGCTATAACAGAGGCCGTTAAATTGCCTTTCAATCTTTTAGATCAATGGTAAACCACAGAACTATTTATTTCGAAGTAACATTACATTCCATTTAAATTTTTAGTATTCATTCACCAAGAAGCTTTCTGAATTGTTAAAAGGTGAGAAAATATTTTTGTTGATTGATGTTATATTTTATTGAATATGAATATAATTGAGTACTGACGAAGCAAAGTCTCTCTAAAAACTTCTTTTTTAGTAATTTATTTACATATCTTGAGATTTTCTAAAAAGTAACTTAGATATCCAACAATATTGAATATTCTAAGTAAGATAGTTTTATGATGAAATTCTTAAGATTATGTTTAATATTTTTGAAAGATATCTGTTTTCATAAGAGGGATGGGCAGAAACAAAATTTTGTCTACTCAAAATATTTAATTTATAGGATTTTTGTTAACAATTTATATTTATTGGATTTTGTTATATCATTTGGATGTACTATAATGAATTTTTATTTTATATGTCGTTTGATATAAGTAGTACTTATATGACATTAATTTCATTCCTGAAGTTATAATATTGAATATAATTTTTTGAAATTAAATATATACAAGGCTTAGCAGAATATATCTGTAAATATTAAAATATTTGAATAATTTTATATACCTTCTATCAAGTATAAACCTCCATTTATTTAATTTAATTCTTCTTTGACATACTTTTAATTTTTGTGTTTGTTTTTCACTGGGGGACCAAGTTTCAGTGCCAAATGATAGAATAGGCAGTACACACATATTCATCACTTTCCTCTTGATATTCATAGGAAAGTCACCCTTCAGGATAATCTCAAGTGACCAGTACTGACTCCAGCTTTTTCTATTCTTCTCTTTGTTCTGGCGATTTGAAAAAGAAATGACCTGGCCCTGATAAAAATATTCCTGGGCATAGTAAATGGTTTTATAATTCATTTCTATTTCGTTTTCTTCACTGATTGTCATCACTTTAGTTTTGGTTTCATTTATCGTTAGTCTTCTCTACTATGAGTATTCAGAGGTCATTCAGCATTTGTTGAAGTTCTTCATGGCTTTCTGGAAAGAAGACTCTAAGATAGGATAAATACTTCCCATTGTTTTCGATGCCTTGTTCATCTTGGCTCTGAATATTTGCTCTAACAATGCTTTGAGGAAATGGGGTCTCCTTGAGGTATACCTTTTTCGATTTTAAAGAGCTTTCCTAGATTCTCAAATTTGATTTTTGCTGAGCAATTGTGATAAATATGTTGTAGGATATGGTATTCTGGTATACCTTGATTGATTAGAGCATTTATAAGATAGGTTTGATGCACCATATCAAAGGTCTTGTTGTAATCTACAAATTTTGAATACTTAGTTTGATGAAAAGTGACATTTTCTCGTCGACGCTTGACCTGTTCTTTTGGGACAGACAAAAAATTGTGATAGATATTCTGCGCTATGTCTGCATTCTTTATTTTTTTTCTTGTAGTATCAAATCAATCTGTAAATCGGCAAAGCATCTTGAATATAGCGCAGAATCCGCCATACATGGAGAAATGGTATGTGTACCTACATCTTTTGTCCTCCAGCAGCCTGTCGGGATCAATTCTGTTCGGAAAAATTCGAAATATCTCTAGCGGAAAAGATATAATGATGCGTAATATAATCCGATCAATAAATTGATATCTCTCGACTGGGAGAGAGCCTAGCGAGGAATTCCGAACAAAAAGTTGTTTTGCGCCGTGTTTTCCACCTAATCAACACAAATAATCCCATTTCTTTGTTATTGAGTATCGTTTCGAAACTAGTTTGCGAACTTGTATGAAGACAATCATCGCCTGTTAGGCAGGTCGGCTAGAAAACGCGAAAGTAGCGGTATCGAGTGGAATTTGCTCACTTGTTCGCCTGTAGTACATCTATAGGATTTATTTTCGCTGTCCATCTCTGAATCGGATCTCGGAGATTTAGGTCTATATTGTCGATTTTGCCGGTTCGAGATACGTAAATCGGAGTGATGAACGCGGTCCGGCCAGATGCTCAAAGAGATATTGCCGGAAATGGGATGCCTGGGTCATAATTTCAAGATGGAAGTGACGCGGAAAGAACACTTGTGCCCTCAGAGGTAGACGCTTCACTTCTGTTACTTAAAGTACGAGGGATGTTCAATGGATGCTTGGCATCGAGATGATTTGCTCATTTACTAATGACACTATCTGAGGGGATGAATAATAATAAAATAAATAAATTTCACTAATTTACGATTATTAGTTTCCTCAGTGAAAGACGACTAATTGATGAAAAAATCGAGCATCGTGCCGTTATAAAGTTCCTCAGTAAGCAGGGAAAGAGCCAAAAAATCACTCATGAAGAGATGGCTGTTGTTCACCAAGACTGTGTCCCGTCGTTATCCATCGTTCAAAAGTGGTCAAATGAATTCAAAAGAGCAAGAGAAAGCATTGAAGACGATCCTCGCTCGGGTGTGAAAAAATGCAAAGGCTAGTACTTGAAGATGGCAGAATAAAAATCAAGATGTTAGCAGACATGATAAACCTACCCGTGGGTACCATACATGCTATATTTCATGACAATCTTGACCTTTCAAAGGTCAGTGCAAGATGGATACCGAGAATGCTCACCGCATCTCAGAAGCAAGTGCGAGTCAAGTGCTGTAACGAGTTTTTAGGGCTCTGTGGAGAAGACCCATCGACTATTTTCAACCTGCTGTTTACTGGGGATGAGACGTGGGTTCATCACTATGACCTTGAGAGTAAACAAGAGTCTATGCAGTGGATTGCAGTGGGTGCACAGCCTCCAAAGAAGTTAAAAGTCACCTAATCCGCTGGAAAAATAATGACCACGATCTTCTGGGATTCTATAGGTATTCTATTGATAGAATAGAATAAAGAGGGTGAAAACATTACAGCAGCATCATACGCAACCACTTTGCGTAATTTAAGAGAATAAATATTAACTAAATTGTCTAATTTTCACTATATAAGTTTATTTTCCATTATGCAACAGATATATTCACAAAGTTGAATTTTTCACACAGAATTTATTTCTATTGCAGTGTTTGATACGACGCTGCTCGGTGACTCATCTACTACTACTCCATCGTGTTTCTCCGTCCGCTTATATACCTGGACATAGTTTCTCGAATTTCCAGTAGCATCCAGATCGAACGAAGGTCGAGAAAAGAAGTGGCGTAGAGGGCTTGATCGTTACAATATTAAAATAATGAATATTGAAGAGTAACTCTAAATCAAAGAGAAATTGAATATAATAGGTCTTTCAATAGAGGCTTCCGAACTTCGAGGGTTGATAGCGGCAATATTATTGAGGCTACATCTGTCGAGTTGGCTGTCATTTATTCAGTCTGTTCTGTCAAACCATAATGGACAGATAGAGCATCCAATAACACTTGCAAATAATGAAATTGTTTAATCAAAATAGGTGTTCTCTTCGTGCAAGGTTTCATGCGCTGCAACCATTTTAAGGTTGGCATGATCGTCCTACAGAGATGAACAGAGAGAAGTTGAATAAAATAGGTCTTTCAATAGGGACTTCCAAACTTCGAGAGTTGATAGCTTCTTTTCAAGTGTCATAAAAATTCAAAATGATTGTTGCTATTTCAAACCCACCATCGTAGAATAGTTCGCCAATTCAAACTGTGTCATGAAGCCAACAACTGGTAACAGACCTAGATTTCGAAGAATCGGTAAGAATAAACAAATATCAGAAATACCGCGAAATCTGCTACGTTTTCATCACAACCATCGCCTCCTTCATCGATGAAGCCATAAATCAGAAGCAGCATCTCACGAGAATAATTACATCTTGTCCTCAGCATTCGCGCGTCTAATAACAGTAATCGCCATAAACACAACGACATCGATGAATCTGACGTAGTAATCACAGAAAATAATAGAGGGCTTAGAGGGCCGCGTTTCATTGTGTCCGAGGCATTGCTAGGATTTCTCTCCCGCGCTCTCGCCTCATTGATCGCCGCCGAGTATGGGGCACATCCACCCTCCTCCACACACCCTCTGCAGAAACGAACGTTTACATAATGACAGTTACAATGCCCGTCATCAAGTCGCTTGTTCTGAGAGGAAGTCATTTTCCTCTGTGATTGGGAACCCACTTGACCCTGCACGGATTTATTGTCTTCTATGACGCGACAAGCATCCGATTCATGAATTATTGAAACGTCATTTTCTCTTGTTTCGAGTCGGCAATTTCTTTTCTTTTGTAGATCGTACGAGGAGAGTTGTTGGTGACATGATACATTGTTTTAGTTCCGTATGATGTTTTTCTATGAGGGTGTGTTGCTGAGGGTTCGGCAGTGAAAATCATATTTCTGTGAAAATAAAATGTATGGTTCAGCATTTGCCAGTTTTGTAGTGCTGGATGAAACTTATTAATTGAAGTGTTCTCTGGCAAAAGAAAATGGTCAAGTAAAGAGTGAGCTATTTTAGAGTTTGCATTTTGTAGTTTTATTTCGATTCTGACAACTCTGTCATTCGTGTTTTGACAGAAAGTGAGTTTAATATTTTACATTAACGAAATGTGTCCATGAACAAAAATGAGAAATATTGGAAACTTATTTTCAAATTGGTGAATCTTCTATCCAATCTGCTAGAAATTTACTTGGAATATTCATTATGAATGAAATGCCCTCACGGCAATTTGTCGATCAATTTGTTCGTGGAAACTGCATGATTATTCGATAAAACACCGTGCACGTTCTCGTTCAGTGAGTACATCTGAAAACATGGCTGAACATCCATCAACATCAAGTCCTCATCTTGCTCAAGTCAACAGGTATACAATTTATGAAATAATGTAATAATTAGAAAAAAGAAAATAGGTAGAATATTTGTATAGAAAAAGTTTTCGAAAAGTTAAAAAATTAGTGCAGTTGACTGAACTGGAAAAAAGTGCTGTATATGAGACAACAAGGAGGATGAAAAATGGCATGGATATGAGGCGTAAACCAGTTTCAGGAAAACCGCATAAGATTAAAGGAAACAATTCAAACACTTTATTAGCCTTAGGATGACAATCCGCGCCTAGGGTTTCGCAAATTGGCTAACAGATTTGGAAATCAACGAAATATAAAATTATGTCCAGAAAGATAAGACTGTATATCAAGGAAACCAAAAAATCCCTATAATGACACCTTTACAAAAGGAACGAAGAGTAGAATTTTGTCAATGTTTAAAGAAGATAACTTTAATAATGTCTTTATATCTGATAAAGCTTTTTCCAACTTTCCCACCAAAGTAATGGTTTGGGGAGCAATATCTCAGCGTGGTGCTACTACGCCTCTCTTTATAGTTGATAGTATCATTAATAGTGAAAAGTATAGTGGCACTTTAAACGATTTTCTCCTTGAAACGGCGCATGCTTCATATACAGAGGGGTGGCGTTTTCAGTAGGATAATGCAAGATGCCATACTTCGGTCTATACTCAAGCTCGGATGCAAGAACACCAAGTGACAACCATTTCATGGCCAGCAGCTTCACCAGATCTGAATCCCATTGAAAACATATGGGGACTCATGAAGATTGAATTTGAACGAGCAGCGCCACGAAATTAAGATGATTTAATTCAGTCAGTTTGACAGTCCTGAATTATCATCAACGAAAATTTTGGAAGTGATTTAGTTTCGTCAAATGTTTACATTTAAATGGAGGTTGAATAAGTAAATAAGATGAATATTTCGTTATAATTTTCTGATTCAAGAATTAAAAATATATACTTAATAACTACAATTGAGCTTCGCTTTTTCCGGATACTTTCTAGACGGATTATATTATAAATTATCTCTTTACAAGTAATAATCGGAATTACAACAAAAACCTTCGTATTATCTTCGTAAAGCATAATCTGATTTTTTTACATGGAATTTAATATAATGAGTTTGTGAGTTATGCAAAAAAAATCCCTCAGTATACATGTGAATAAAAAGAATATATATTTTAAATAGATGACAGATATTTATTGAATTCAAATAGCGAGTTAAGTTCAGAACACTAATTAGCTGAAAAGGTATGTAGCTGTACAAAAAAAACCAATCAAAAAACCACAGATTACGGTTTCTGAAATGTTTTTGGTTCAATTCAAAGTAGTGGTCAGCATAGAAATGTTTCGAATACCCGAAAAAGATTCATGAAGTGATGAGTGATATAAATCAGTGTTTTTTATTCAACTTATCATTCACGTAAGCTCTAGAATTCCTTACACCGAGTGTTAATTAATTTCATATACATTGTTTTGACCCAATTGAAGAATTACTCCATGGCTGAAAGAAAACTTAAAACTCTTACCAAGGAAAACAATAATCGGATTTGACCAATAAGAACGAGATCGAGCGGAAGCTCTTTGTCCTCCCCGTAGAGCTTATCACGAAGAAGAATCGGGAGGAAATTGACCAACTACACCCATAACTCCGAAACAACCGTGCCTATTTATCTCTCCGCCTTTTCTAATTACTCACATGTCGAAGCTTTAATTGTGCGGCTTATCTCAATATTGTTCGACTGCGAGCGCATAAAATATCCAGTAACACAATGGAATCGTTGTGTTTTCGAACCGGAAATTGAAATAGAGAATGGAGAACGATCATCTGGATTTAGGAGAGAACAGCCTCGTTTAGACAGAACCATTTGGTAATTCCGTCAAGAAATTATATAAGCTAACAGCTTTAACGAGCACGCAAATAAAGAGTTAATAAAATGAACTAATATTTAACACCCATTAGTCAGTTTAAATTGCACCTACCCGATGCGATTGTTATTCATTTACTTAGTTACAGTATCGGGTGTTTGTTTTAGAGTGATAGAACTTTCGCATAACTGTTATTTGACAGAAGGTATTATAGAAGCCATGTTGTTTTGACATTTCTGTTCAGTAAGCATTGACAAATAATCATGGAAAGACTCACGCCGCAACAACGTTTACAAATTGTTGAAATTTATTTTCAAAATCAGTGTTCTATTCGCCAAATTTATACAACACTTCGTGAAATTATGTTTACATAATCGTCCATAGGAGCAGCTTATTCGTCGAACTATCGATAGATTTCGGACAACATTTTCTCTACTCGATGAAACAGCAACAACAAAACAAACTATACGTACAGAAGAAAATACCGCTGTTGTAAGTCATATTCTATTCGTCTACGTTCACAACAAGTTGGACTCTGAGCATCCACCACATGGAAAATTTTTGCATGAACACCTTGGTTTACACCCATACAAGATCCAACTGGTTCAAGAACTAAAACCACTTGACTATAATAAGCGTCGTTTGTTTGCTGATTGGGCCCTAGAACAGCTTGAAGTTGATTCACTTTTTTATAGTAAAATTGTGTTTAGTGATGAAGCTCATTTCTGGTTGAACGGCTATGTAAACAATCCAAATTGCCGTATAGGAGTGAAAACAATCCTCGAGAAGTTCTGCAGGTTCCACTGTATTCTGAAAAATGCACTGTATGGTGTGCTTTACACGCTAGAGGCATCATCGGTCCATATTTCTTTAAAAACGATGCTGGAGCTAATGTTACAGTGAATGGTGTTCGTTACAGATCGATGATCAATGATTATTTGTTTCAAAATTTGAATGGTAGCGACCCAAAAGTGATTTGGTTGCAAGAAGATCGTGCTACACCTCATGCTGCTACCGTAACAATTAATCTATTGAAAAATAATTTGGCCTCCAAGATCATGCAACATAACTCCACTGGATTATTTTCTTTGGGTTTATGTCAAGTCATTGGTTTATGCTGATAAACCAGAAACAATAGACGCTCTGGAAGCCGACATATTTCGTGTTATTGATGAAATAAGGACTAATTTACTCGAAAAAGTGGTCCAAAATTGGTCTGGTCGAATGCGGTTCTTCAGAGCTAGTCGTGGTGGACATATGCCGGAAATTATTTTTAAAACATAAATGTCATATAATTATCTTTCAAATAAAAAAAATTGGCTTCGGTCTTAATTTAAATGTGTTTTATTTCAATTTAAAGTTTCATCACTCTAAGAAACACCCGATATAACCAAAGTGGTGGCTCAGTTGTGGTTACTTTCATTCACTCGAGCATTGGGACGCCGCTAGCGGTACTCTGCGCACGTTATACACCTCACTGTGGTTTTTTTTTAACGTAAGTTAACTTTACAAGATAATGAGTCACCAAAACGAAGACGAAACGTGCGAAGTGAGGAGAACATTGCAGCTACAGATGCCAGTGTTGTCGATGAGCCTAATTTCACGAGGATCACAAAAACTTACGTTTTCGCAGACGTCAACTTGTAGAGTATCGTGTAAGGATTTGGTGATGCATCCTTACAAAGTAGTGCTCACTCAAGAACTAAAGCTAAATGCATCGACAGTTTGCTGACAGGGGCTTTTAGCACTTGAAATACCATCCTGATTTTGGCCAAAATATCATCTTTTTAGACGAGGTACATTTTTCGTTGAATGTCTTTCTTAATAAGCAAAATTGCCATTACTAGTGCGGGAAAAACGGATAACGGGATAACGGATAACGAAGGAATTTTTTCCTTCGTTATCCGAAAAACTCACTATTTGGTATGATTTATGGCATAGTGGCATCATCGGACCTTATATCTTCTGAAATGAGGATGTAGCAGTTGTAACCGTGACTGGCGACTGCTATAGGACCATGTTACGCGACTTTCTATGACCAGAACTTGAGAATATTCATATTGAAGAGATGTGTATCCAAAAAGATATCTACCATACAGCTGATGCTACACGCTCGCTCTGATGAGGAAAAGGTTTGACAATAGGACCATCTCAAGAAGAGGATTTATGAATTGGCCACCAAGGTCATATGATTTAACATGTCTGGGTTATTTCCTTTGAGACTATGTAAAAGCACAAGTCTATACCAACAAGTAGAAGACTTTGAATTACTTGGAAGAAAACATTCGTCATGTTATTGACAATATACAGCCTAAATTATTGTACAGAGTGATCAAAGACTGGTTGAGTGTGTAATCATGTATCGCGATAAAACAAAATTTCAAATGATCATTTTTCTTGACTCGATAGGCAGTTAATCTACCAATATCATCCAAGTTATCGTGTTTACACACTGCTTCATAAATATAATTAACTATAAATTAGAAGAATAGGTTTTGATTCAAAGAAATTTATTATGAATGGTAAATATATATTATGGAACATTTTGAAAATAATTGAAGAATTTTCCGAAAAGTTCGTATGCTGGGGACTCTATCAACTTTATATTGATCTCAAGGTGAAGAGAACAGAATGAAAAGGTATCTATTGTCCATTGTTCTACAAAATCTGTACAGTCGAATTCTTTGCCTATCCATTTTAATGCACAATAAATCGAATTCTTACCGATAATTATAAAGACTTCATCTATTTAATTTTTTGTGTAATTTTCGTCAACAATCGAAAAAAATCTTAAATTCTGCGCAGTTTTAGGATATTACTCCTCTGAAGTGAGAAACGACGCCGATGAATATAAATCTCAAACGTTCACTCGTGAACGTAGGCCATTCTGCAGACATCTAGTATTCGCCGCTCTGATTTCACTCTGGAGATTAGGTTACTTGATGCTGAATGGATCTCTGGTTTTCTTGCGTCTGTTAATTCACTCAATAGTTTGTTTGGAATTATATTGTGATCTTGGGCTATTTCAACATATGTCCTTTGTTGTAATTTTTTTCGAACAGCTAGGAATTTACGGGTAAACATATCACAGATCATCATTTTGTCAATAGGTATGACAATATTTTTGCGCGCTTATTCCAAGGATTATTGTTCCTCCTAAATGTGTATTATTTTCTAATTTTGGGCCAAAAATGGACTCAAATGTTGGAGTGATGAAGAATCCGAGGACAAAAGTAATTCTTTCCGGCTGACTGTCCGTAAACTATCTAACTTTCGAACGGAAAAAGCTAGAGACTCGAAACTCTCAGAGTGGATTTGGAGTGCTAGTATCCCAACCAATTCAGTAAATGGGAAAAATCGGTGGAATAGTTCTGCAGTTATTCACATTTCGAACTTTCTCTCATTTTCTCAATAGCTCCCAAACTACTGATTCGATCGGAATGAAACTTGGTGTTCAGGTGTATGATAATGACACGCATATTCGAGCGGAATTTCGTTAGGATAGCAGGACTAGAAACTTCGAAAAAACTGTGAGCGGAGCAATGTTGAGCGGTAACTTAGACACCCATAACTTTCGAATGGAAGGAGTTAAAAACTTCAACTTTCAGGGTGGGTTTGGGGCATCAATCTCATCATCATACCATCAATCATACCACAAAAAGAGTCTCACAATTGAGCATTTATATAGATGTAAAATAACGATAATAAGGTTGATGCAATATTTCGTGAGGATCAGGAATGTAATGAACAAGCATGCAAAAGTTGCTGACTTGGCGTCAGTGGTTTTCACCATATTTTCCTTCAATTACGGGGGAAATTTCAGAGCCATATGATACTGAGAAGTAAAAAGTCAAGATACGCGAAGTATCATTATTTCAAGTGCATTGGACTGACCACTGGGGACTTTCTAAATCAATAAATCAATAAAGGACAAACTTTTGGCAAATCAATAAAAAAGTAGTTCCAACTGGTATAAAATCACTAATAATAATTTCCTAATTAAAAACTTGTTTTCAATAAAGATTAACTTGTAAACGGTAACAGCTGAAACAGTTCAATTATTTCCCTGTCAATACGATAAATAATTTGAAACTGATAAAGTACGAGATATTTTGAAGGAAACTACATTGAAATTACTTCAAGTTCGATCGTAAAACAATATGTATGTATTAATGGTGAGGCATCTGAGATTTCTCGGAAATGTCCTATTTATCCGAAAGCTCGAGAATGAAAAAAAATGAACTCTCTGCTAAATAATCGGATGAAATATAGAGCGTCTTTTAATGCAAACGCCCCATTCTTAAATTGACATTACTCACGCATGGCAGCCACTGTTTATTTGTGGCATTGACAGTTGTATTTGACCATGTCCACCATTTAATCACGAAAAAGGACACACTCCAACAACATTTTCAAATAATCCAAATTTATTATGAAAAATCGCGATCTGTTACTCTAACTTTACGTGCATCAAGTCCAATTTTTGGTCGTTATAATCACGCAGATGAAAGAACATTTGAACGTTTAGTAAAGAAGTTTGAAACAAATTTTATATTTAATGATGTTACAGTGCCAGTGAGAAGAATAAATGCAAGAAGTGAAGAGAATATTGCTGCCGCACGTGAAAGTGTTCGTGGAGACCAAAATTTATCGATTTCTCGACGTTCCCAAGAACTAGGCATCTCCCAGACGTCTTTGTCGCGAATTTTACGAAAAGACCTTGGTTTATATCCATAAAAATTGTTTTAACCCAAGAACTCACACCAACAGATTATTTGAAGCGTCGTGTATTCAGTATCTGATGCTTAGAAAATATCGGAAATTATGCAGGTTTTCATAAGAAAATTATTCTCAGCGATTTAATTCCATCGTACTTCTTTCTTTGGGGTTACATTAAGTCATTAGTTTACAGCAATCATCCAGTAGATTCAGAAGATTTACGGATTAACATTGAACGAGTAATTGCTAACATTTTGTGTGAGATAGTCATGGAAAGTTGGTTTCAACGACTTCATTCCTGCCAGCGTTTCTGTGCTGGACATTTAAATGATGTATTGCTTTATGACTAATGGTATACATTTTATTTAATAATGAATTAACAATTTCAATAATTTTCGAATAAATAATGTGTTTTATTCATAAAACAAAATGGGGCGTTGTTAGTGAAACACCCTTTACTATATCCTGTAAAAAACTCATATATTCCTTCGTTATTGCTGTTTCGTACCAGGGTTAGTACCGCAGTATTTTGCCTATTAATTCGGTATTTTGAAGTAACAGGCAAATGCTAATTAATTAATCTTGATGATTAATTTCGAAAGGTTTAGAGGACTGTATTTTTGATGTAGTTGGCGAATAGTTTTACTTCAAGGGCACTTGTATGTAGTTATCTCGATGATGAACTAGCTTTGTTTATCCAATAAGATAAACCAACGAAAATGATAAGGAATTAAAGTAAAACGCTCGTAATACACTATAATAACAACGAACTATAATTTTTGGTTTACTGTTTATAAATCAAGCCAAAGGTATGATTATTACACTAACAACAAATGTAATGAATTTGTCAATACTTTGGCAATCGACTGGATTCGATGCAAAGTTGTTGTCGATGTCAAAAGCGATTTCAAAAATGAAACATAATCGACTGAGATGAAGTTTAAACAAGACGATTTGGGAGTAAACTCTTCACGCAGAAGATCTTATCATTGGAAACAGGATATTGTACGTTAATATACTGATTTAATGAACTCCAGATTTGAAACAATCAATTGTAGGAGCTTTTCATGGATGACTCGACATAAATGCAAAAGACATAAACTCGACGATTCCCGGTAAATCGAAGCTGAAGGCGCGTTTCTAAAAATATTGAAAATCGAAAGCCAATTCTTTCTTTCTCAACTGGGTCGAAGACCAAACTTTGGAGTCACCAACGCACATGTGGTTCTAACAATAGGTGGCCGCAACATGCAACGTGTTCTGACTTTCATCACAAAGAAGGCACATCTGGAATCCATTACCGCGATACGCGTTTGTTTTTTACCGCCCGATTCCCCATGACTGTGCAGGAGGAACATCCCGTATCCTTCCCGACGCTTTTTCAAGGTATTGGATTTTCGGCAATGCAAAGATGAGTGATGGTGGGCGTCAGTGCGGTTTCAGCACGGTCTCTGGGACAGGACGTAATGAGCCATTATGCGCGGTACGTTGCACAACTGATAGTTTTCGTTGATTGATGGGTAAGCGATACTTTCAGGCTCTGGATGCCAACTTATATAACGCAATATGTACGTCGTCGAGGTGATTCCGTTAGGCTTCTTGTAGATTACGAAATTTATCCAATTCGGGAAAAAATCGTACTGATAAATCTGTGTCAACCGGCGAAAAGCATGAGAATAACAATCAGGGTTAAACATCAAAATAGCTCAACCAACAATCCATCACCATGAGACGTAACAAGAGTAGATCCTGCCACAAACGAAGCAGCAACCTAGTGTCATAAAATTGGCGAGCGTATGTCAGGTCTAGCAAATTGATAATTTTGATCCTTTCGAATCATCGAATCTCCATCCTTGCCTACACAGGATATACCGTTAGTAATACACAGGCATAATTCAAACCTAATCAGTGAATCTCAGGTGTCTTATGATGGTGTGCGATGTAGGAATGTAGATTACAAAACTATGCAAGAGTCATGGGATATACTTGGTCTTAATCCCTAGATACTTGACAATAAGATAAATAATTAATACACAAGCCAGAAAAAAGGTACAAACCTCTTCGTAGGATACTGAACCTCCCTGTGGCTTAGGGAAAAGACAAAGAAAAATTTATGGATATTGGAAATGGAGCAATTCAAAAAATTCCTACTTGCTCTCAACAAGAACATACGACATTTTCTCAAGAACTTCCCTGCATAGCCGAAGAAATATTCAGTGGGATTACATTCAGCAGAAATGACGAATTCGAACAATTCCGAGGAAATTGAACCCGTTAATGATTTTGCAAGCACGTAAAGTAATTTAAAATTGCAATTTTGATCATTTAAGTTACTTTCCCTCTGGAAAATATAATGGGGACCTATATGCTGAAGTAGAGAGGAAACTGCAGATACTGGAGATCAGAAAATAGAGTTATACAAATGTTACCTGACATCCTCCGTTTCGATTGGATCTTGTTGTTTCAACTCATATGATCTCATGTGAAGAAGATTTTACATAGAGCGTGTTGTTGACTTAATGATGACATATACTGTATTTGTGTACTCCCCTCTTCTGATCACAGAAATCCGACCTGCAGGCGCGTCAACTGTCAAGTTAACGTTCGAGTCGCAGCTTGTGGCAGGGAGGGGGAAGGCGAGAAGCTATTAAAAATGTTGTAGTAACTCGGATGCCAGATTCTGACCGACTTGCACATGACACTAACTTGCATTATTCGGTCACGCAGTGCCAGTAGTTGCACTGCAGTGACTACTGACTAGGCCAGTTTGGATCCTAGCTCACATAGTGTAACCAGACAATCAACTTGAACTGACTGACTCACACATGACAGTAACGTTTATGATTCGGTCACTAGTGCACTGCAGTGATTGAACAGACTTACTTGGATAGCATTGCACTGTGGTACCAAGCTATAATCTTCACCTTCTTCCATTTACTCATCGTGAAATTCATTGAAATCATTTCTTCAACATAAAAAGTATGTATATTTTGCCCAGTAGCCTTGTATTGATAGTTTGTCCCATTCTCAAAGATGTTCCGTTTGATTACTTGGATTTTCTTCAAGTTTTTGATCTCTCCCAGTTGTCAATCTGTCCTGTCTCAGGTTTTTGTAATCGTTTCTTTCATTTGCTAAATTATCCACTCTTTAGGACAACGTGATAATAATATCGGGTTTTTTTTTAGAGTGATAGAACTTTCGATAGAGGTAACTGTGATTTGACAGAAGGTAGAAGCCATGTTGTTTTGACATTTCTGTTCTGTAAACATTGACAAATTATCATGTAAGGACTCACGCCGCAACAGCGTTCACAAATTGTTGAAATTCATTTTCACATTCAGTGTTCTATTCGCCAAACTTATAGAGCACTTCGTGAAATTTATGGTTGACATCATCGTCCATTAGAGCAGTTTATTCGTCGAACTATCGATAGATTTCGGACAACATTTTCTCTACTCGATGCAACAACAACAAGACTAAGAACTGTATGTACAGAAGAAAATATCGCTGCTGTGAGTAATAGTGTTGATGATGATCCAGATTTGTCTATTCGTCGATGTTAACAACAAGTTGGACTCTATACATCCACCACATGAAAAGTTTTACCTAAAGATCTTGGTCTACACCCATACAAGATCCAACTGGTTCAAGAACTATAGCCACTTGACCATAATAAGCGTCGTTTGTTTGCTGATTGGGCCCTAGAACAGCTTGAAGTTGATCTTCTTTTTTATCGTAAAATTGTGTTGTGATGAAGCTCATTTCTGGTTGAACGGCTATGTAAAGAAGCAAAATTGCCGTATATGGAGTGAAAAAAATCCTCAAGAAGTTCTGCAGGTTCCATCGTATCCTGAAAAATGCACTCTATGGTGTGCTTTACACGCTGGAGGCATCATCGGTCCATATTTCTTCAAAAACGATGCTGAAGCTAATGTTACAGTGAATGGGGCTCGTTACAGATCGATGATCAATGTTTATTTGTTTCAAAATTTGAATGATATCGACCCAGAAGTGTTTTGGTTCCAAGAAGTTGGTGGTACACCTCATGCTGCTACCGTAACAATTGATTTATTGAAAGAAAGATTTGTCGATAACATTATTTTGAGAAATAGTCCAATTAATTAGCCTCCAAGATCATGCGACATAACTCCACTGGATTATTTTATTTGGGGTTATGTCAAGTCATTGGTTCATGCTGATAAATCAGAAACAATAGACGCTTTGGAAGCCAACATAATTCATGTTATTGATGAAATAAGGCCTGAATTACACGACAAAGTGGTCCAAAATTGGTCTGGTCGAATGCGGTTTCTCAGAGCTAGTCGTGGTGGACATATGCCGAAAATTATTTTTAAAACATAAATGCAGTAATATTACCTTTCAAATAATGAAAAAGTTGGCTTCAAGCTTAATTTGAATGCGTTTTATTTCAATTTCAATTTCTATCACTCTAAAAAAAACACCCGATAGATCTAATACGGGTCTTAGTCGATACAGTGAAGAAAAAATAACAGTTATGTTACGTTATATGTGTGGTTGAACAAGACACTTGAAAGTTGAGTTTTTTTTAAATTTCGCTCATGTTTTATTGCTTGATCGACTGGTCCAATGGGCTAATGAAGCCGAAATTAAACGAGAACATTACCTCTTCAAGTCGATGAAGCTCCGATAAATCTAATGAAGTCATAAATGCCTGATGATTATCGCCATATGAGAAACTTCCACGGAATTTCACCGTAAATTAATGACCACTTTTAATGGCTCATACGGAATACCTCTGGTTACCCTCGCATTACTCAACTTACACTGGTTATCCGAAATTACGAAATCGGATTCCGATTGTGCTTTGGATACAGCCGGGTTGTTAATTACCGACCTGTTGGTGCGCTTTTACCATTTTATACCTCGTTCTTGATGAACATTCTTCGATTAATGAAACCGGTCAGTTTTAGGAGACTGTCGGGAAATTGACATCAATGCGATCTAAGAAGTAATTGAGAATAACAGCGATTGTTTTATTGAATAAGCAAAAGAAAGCGAGAAATAAATATAACAAGTAATGACGCGACTAACCGATTCAACCGCACAATACCTGAATATTGATGCGAAAGTAGGAGAAAATTAAATGAATTTTTGCGGCAAATATTACTCTATGGTACTGCAGATTTATGAACGGTCAGTAAAAAGGACGGCAATCTCAATCTAGCACAACTCGAAAGAGGTGAATATAAGAAATTGATGAAATTATTCAACGAAGAAATAATATTTCTTTATTTTTTTCCTGTGTAAGTATTCCTTCATTCTTCCACGACAAGTCAGTGGTGTTTACTTGATAAACATCCACCGTACATTTTGATTAAATAATACACATATATGTATTATCTCCGCTAGTCAAATATCACACAGATTTATTCCGCTAACCTCTCCAATTATAATTTCATAAAAAAAAATTTACAAAATTTTTTGAAATTAAACCAAATAAATATCTTAGAAGACACAGTTTCAATTTACCAGACATGTAGAATTAACATTACATAGCACAAGGAAGAATAAAAAAATCCAAATAAAATATAGAATATTAATTAAAAATATTGAATAAATACTTGAAGGAAACAAACTTTGTTTCGTAACATAGCCCTAAGAAGTTTTTCGAAAATAACTCTCTTTAAAAAAGTTCCTTCAAAGAAGCTCCAAGGTCTCTTGATAATAGAACAAAATGAACATTGCCGCTGTTTCCCCAATAATAATATTAAACAAGATTTTGATGAGCGTTTTAAAATTTTACATAAAAAATAAGGGTCTGAAGCTAAATTCGAAAGTTTAGCAATAAACCAATTGAGAAATTATGGAATGCCCATACCGAATCATCTAGATCACCTTTATTCCATCTATTTTTCAAGTGACCCGGTAATTTTTCCATCTCATAACGTTTGAATATTGTGCTACCAAATTTAAGTCAGTTGTTTATGAGCATTTGAAGAAGTTGCCTTCTGACGAAACGCATATTGTGAGCAACTCATAAAAATAAATAGAAATCGACAGATATGTGTATTATTTAATTAAGAATGTTTCGTTACATTTTTATCTTGGTTGTTATTCATTCTAGTCGTGTATCTGTCAATTGGACATATTATTTCAATGTGAAGATCACTGAAGCATAAAATTGAAAAATTGATTAGTTCACATAAAATTTCAACTAAAGAAAATGGGGTCATATAATCATACAGAAGTCCCCATTCGTACAGTCCATTAGAACAATACGAGAACGTTGCGAATTCTAGACAAAATTTTGCTATTTTATTATAAAATGAGAAAAATAAAAGGGTTTAATATAATAACTTATATATAACTATAATAAACATTGTCGAATACCAATCTATTCATTCAATATGTTTCACAAATTTTTGTCCAATAATGCAAGAGTGAAACCCAAGTTAAACGGATTTTCATACTATTCTTGAATATACAGGGTGTATATGAAGAGTTGCGAAAACATTTAGGGGGCGATTCCTTATCAAAAAATAGGGTGGGTCTTTCATATAAACTTTATTTTTTTGAGCCCTCCCTACTTAGTTACAGCCTCCTAAAGATGGCGCCCGAAAAACAGTTTTTACTTAGTTTCTTGAAAACTAAAATACTGACAAGAATAGAATCAAGCAGACCTTTTATGCGGACGAGAAGGCACTGGAAAAATTTTTTGGTGGTAAAATAGAAAGGCTTTTTTTATATATAATATATAATTATATTTTGGCTTCAATAAATCTCATTATAGGGTGTCAATGAATTTAGGTAAACCTTAAAATAACTCACTTTGTTCTTTGATTTTGTTAGAACATAGATCAATCTTGAATATATAGTTGATCTGTAGTTCGAAGCTTAAGTCTTTTAACACGTGAGTGATGTAGGTTATGTTTTTGATTTTGATATTTGGATTATTGAAAAACGGCTGATGAAGGGATTATCTAGAATTATATTTGTTTTTTGAAAATATAGTGCACATTTTTTAGAGATTTTTGAAATTATTTGTTCGAATATTTAAATGTATTAAATATTTCAAATAAATTATATTCTTTGGGAAGTCCTTCAAGTGTGTTCATGTTTTTATAAGGCAAGTAGTATTTCTTAAGATAAAACCAGAAACAAAATTTTGTCTCGTTTGAATATTTATTTATTAATTTTAATTACTTTCGTATATCTGTTGGGTTATTTATTTCATTTGACATTGTATATTGAGTTTTGATTATATACGTCTAGTAAATGTAAGCGGTGCTTGTTTTAGACATTAATTTAATTCTAAAAGTTTTTGAATAAAAAAAATTCTTTTGGAAATTAAAATTGTAGAAGATAAACATATTTCAATTTGTTTTGATATTCAAATTTTTTTTTTTGGTGGTGTTCCTTTATGATTGCAAGAGGTAGAAAAAGCCATCCCTAAAATTTCTTTCGCAAGAAACTTTTTTCCACATTCCTATTTTGCAAAAAAAAAATTTTTTTTTAGATAGCCTGATCCATTCTTAACAAATAAGGTCTTCTGTAATTTCTTGCTAAAATTAAAGATTTTTAAGAAAAAATTTATTTATCAACATGATAGCGTGAGTTGTAACAGCTGGAATTATTTCCGAACTAGAATTTGTCTAGCAAGCGGATGTCATTTTGTAATGACAACTGACTAATTTTGATTAACTTTGATTCTGCTGCGAAATTTATTTTCGGGCACCATCCTCAGGGGGCTGTAACTAAGCAGGAGGGGCTCAAAAAAAATTAAGTTTATATGAGAGACCCACCCTATTTTTTGACAAGAGATCACCCCCTAATTTTTTTCGCAACTATTCATATGTATACACTCTGTATATTCAAAATGAACAACGAAGAGTTTTTTTAATATAACAGTGAGATGCTTTCGTAACATTTTTATTTGAATTTTGATATTAGAATTAATTAAAATATTCGAATTGAAAGAAAGGTATCGGATAAAGTAACAGATAGATTATCTCATATCGGAAAAAAATAAAATTAAATTCATAACCTTGTCAGTTTATTCGATTTAAGTCAATTCGTTCAAGATTCATGCCTCATAAACTCAGGGCTTGTTCTCGATCAATTTTCCCGTTCCCGACATAAAGGCAGCTATTTTCCCATGCCGTCGAAGTGTAGGAATAAAAGCTATCGTTCCCACTTCACTCCCTCAGGACTTGTCGTTGAAAAATACATTATCCTTCCACAAACATCATCAATTTCCCAATGCCTCCTATTTCACCTCCACGATAAAAGGCCCAAAATATAAAATTCACCCTCTTTCTGGTCGCGGTCCCACAAGTTAAGGGTGGTTTCTGTCAACCTTGCCAGGGGTGGTGGTTGTGCGTTCCTTCACGTTTCTGCAGGAGACACTTAACCTGATTTATTGGAGCTGGGTCAGTGGTGAAATCCGATACATACGTGGGAACAATGATTGAGACAGGACATTATTAAGGAGCACTTGGAGGCTGAAACGTTCCTTATGAAAATCAGGTCGTTTTGGGCGTTTCACCGGCACATGTGCTAGTTTACGCAGGGTCGGAGGTAGGACAAAGGTTATGGGCCTTCTTTGTTTTTACATATGGAAATGGTTACGAAGTTTGAATCAATTCGAACAATTCCAGAATCTATTGATTCCAGGTTTTCATAACGCAACAGAAAAATTCAATGAGGCATTCAGTAGTATGAAAGGAATTGGAAATGCTTGTAATCAAATAGTAGAGTACTGAAAAGTTGCGGTTAATGCAATTAAATTATTTGTCTACAGTATGAAGGAATAATGAGTCGATTAATTGAATAATGTCGTCCATAGATTCTTCTCAAATTTCTCACAGTTTTTACAAATGACCACTGATTTTGATAAAATAATTCAACAATTTCTAAACGCTGTTGAAGCGTTTATCTTTCCATGAAAAATGTCATAACCTACTGAACACAGATGACATGGGAAATGTCAAAAATGATGTAAAGTTTTGCTACTATAACCATTTTGAATTATATCATTCCTATTGGAGAAACTCTTTATATAGATTATTTTACATATGCCATTTTAAAATGAAATATATGGAATGGAGGGAAAATTTATGTGCAATTTGTATTACGTGAACGTGAATAAGTTAGATTTTTCGAAGTGTTGAAATACTAAGGAACCAAACAATAATTACACATTTCAGATATCAAATCCATCCTACAAATTATTCAACTCATTTTATTGCTACATTGTTTACCATTGACAAGCACATAGATGAAGTCACAGGCAAATACCCAATTAAATTTTCGGTGTAAATGTGAAATTCAAATATGTGTTTTTAAGTATATAGTTATTATACGCAACAAAGTTATTTTGATAACCACAATCAAACATTATGGAGCAGTTTTTCAAAGTTAGTTATCATGCTTCCTAATGATTATAGGTTTTGCACTGCATATGAATCAGTCTAACTAAAAATAATCCAAAATACATAGAAAACCACAATTTTACCTCGTGCCCCATGCTGAAGACTGATTCGGTTTTAGTGAAGCTATAATATCACATTTAAGTAAATATATAGCTCTAAATGACTAACATTCATTATATTAACCTGCGGCGATGATTAGCAAAAAATTTACATAGGACAGACTGGAAGAACTTTCCGACAGAGAATTGGTGAACACCGGAAGAGTTTTCTCACTAACAAAAATCATTCCACATATTCCAACCATTTGTTAGAAACGGGACATACTTTCAACAATAATTTTGAATTTATGATAACAATAAAAACAGTATGGATAAACTTCAATTATCAGGTGTATACAAACTCACTTGCCCAGATTGCCCAAAGATTTATATTGGTAGAACAGGTAGAAATTTCGGTACACGCCTAACCGAACATAAAAGAAGTTTCGATAAAAATAAAAAAGATTCACATTATGCTAAACACCTTCTTGAAAATAACCATTCTTTCACAAAAGAAATAGAAATTCTACATGTTGAAAATAGAGGTCTAAAATTGAACTTATGGGAAATTTACGAAATAAATAGACATAAAAACAGCAATAACCTAGTAAATGAACAAATAGATTTTTATTACACCCCCCTATTCAATATTTACAAGGGATCGAGTGAACACGATTCTGAAGGGAATATTCTTTGAGAAAACCAACCCGACGAACAATTAAAAACACATGTACACCTTCTGTAAAAAATCTTATAAATTCATTGTACAACAACTGTTACTTCGTATTCTGATGAAGTCTTTCTAGCAAAGACGAAACGTACGTCAATACCAAAAATAAAGTAGAAAATGTAAACAAGTGTTTTATTTTATAATGACAAATAATTTTGAAATTTTACATATAGAAAGTGAAAGCGAGTCTTGAACCTGTTAGAGTAACTAGACATAAATAAATACAACTAAATCGAAATAATACTCAACGAACAGTAAGACCTTAATAATTCCCCACTTTTAAATATCATACAGAATTATTCTGTTAACCTACCAATTTTAATTAAAAAAATTTTCATTCAAAAACTTGTAGAATTAAATTCAATAAACACTGTTCCAATTCAGTAGACGTATAGAATTAACACTCATTACACAGTTCCAGGAGGAACTCTTAAAAATTCTACGTATTCTAGATCCGTCACAGAAATTACACAAATTTTGTAAGGTATTTTATGGACTTTGTTAAAACCGAAAGATTATATGTATAAGTGTAAACCAAAATCTATAATTATTTATACAATAAAATAATAAAAAGAGATAGAAGCATTATTACCAAATTTTAAGTATCATTAAAATTTTTGAATAAAAATTTTTTTGCGATAAAAGTTTGTAGGAGGCTAATTGAATAAATCTGTATGATATTTAAAATTTTGTAATAATCCTTCTATCAAAAAAAAAAAACTTCCTTTTTTATTTTAACTCTTCACTTTTAAAAATAAATTAGGTTGAACTAGAATTTAGATCTCAATAAAATTCTTGTACCTACTCTAATATTAATAGAAACGATTTGACGAACAAATTAAGTTATTCCAAAATGTTAGATACCACTGTGTTAGCGAAACGATGGTTGTATTTTAATGACAATAAAATTTGTAAAAATGAAAATAACCATATTTGATATTATCTGAAATTTCTTGTTTGATGTTCCTTATTATTCCTTGGTGTTTGGCACAACTGAATGAGAGATAATGAAGATATGCAAATATATATTATTTGCGTCGTTTTTCATGTATTCTGAAAGTGTAGTATAAAAGATCAAGGGTGGCTTAGTCAATTGTTTTCAAATGTTTTAATGGGTGATTCCTTTTTTTACGAAATTATCACTATTTAAGTGTTACTACAGGTGTAATATCAGGATATATTTGTTTTTTTTTTATATTGAAAGAATAAAATATTTTACCGATTAAATAACCGCTCGAGCAGTCTCAATCCGGTCCTGGAAGAATAGTTATTAAATCCAAAGCTCCTCTAATCTAGACTCAAAACAGATGCGTGGAACAAAGATTGCTTTCTCATTCGACCATCCACTCGAGAATAGACAGAATGGTAATATTTGTTTACCGAAACAAATTTTGCCAATCTTTATAGGAAATCTATAAAACGGAGTCCGTGATGTATTTCATTTTACATTTGGCCGTATATCTCTCAGCGTAATAGTAAATTCTATATTTAAGATGCGGGTTACTTTGCACCATAGGAGAGTTGATTCAGATGGTTTTTAAACGGCGTTTCGGATTTTTACAATCCTCTTTGCTGCTATTTTCGTTTGAGAGAATGATTTCGGGATTTCTGGTTGCATTAGTGTGACTATAAAACAATAATGCTGGTTGATTTACGACCGACAACTATAGCGATTGAGTCTTTATTCTAGGACAATCGGAATTGGAAATGATCTAGATCAGCTTGGGAAATTCTGAGTATCTCTATTACGTCAATTAACCATTTGTTCATTAATGCGGTATGGTATTTTAATGGAGGGATTGTCTCCAGATCACTGACAGGTAGAAACAATGTAGACCTGATTTATGTATATACTAAATTCATACTGATAACAGATGAATTACCTCATTCCTTTCGCAAAGGTTGAACATGAAATTATAGTGCTTGCTCATTTGAATTATTCAATTACTGCACCAGCTACGCTTTATAAAATATGGGGACATTAGTCTTCGATCCCTATCATTCTTATGATATTATCTGATCTTCACGACGTTATACATAGTATAATAATATCAAGCCTTAGAAACACTGGTTTCTTTAGTGACATTGATATTGAAAAAAACGAGTCTATTCATTACTACACTCAAGTATTTTTCAACTTATAGATAACCAATTCGACAAATTCCAAAACAAAATTACTTTCAATCTCTGAGCATGATGCTCTCTTCTTCGCCTAAAATAGAAGAAACCTTACAATCGATTTGTTTATAATTTCGGGTCATAAACGCCATCAATCAAAAGCATTTCTTCATGGTGTCGCTTTCCGTTGGAAAATTAAATCACTCGAATTTCTCAGCGAGATTAGCATACAAATTATCATTTAATTGATAGGTACCGTAATGCATTGGTTAATAATTACTATCGGTGGATATTCAAAAAGGCCCACTGATTAATTGATACCTATCTAACCGTATGCCCTCATGCAAATTTATGGATTTCATTCAGAATATTGTTCTCGCTTCTCGGCTCGGACAACAACACGCCGATCGGACTGACCCAAATTTCGCGTTATTTTTGAAACGGTCACCTGAACTGACGCAACCCATTGTGACATTTCATTCAGTTTGGAAAGCGTTCTTGAATGAATTTTACTTGCCGTCTCGTACAGGAAACGTCTTGATTTTCAATGACAAAGTCGAAGCTTGCGAGATTTGATAAGAATTCAATTTCAGTCATTAACTGGATCAGATGAGTATATACTAACTGACAAAGAAACTGCAACACCCAGAAGAAGCTATTTAAATTTTAAATTAACATAGATAGTATAGCAAGCAGTAAATGATTGAAATTTGAAGAAAAAAACGAAGGGTTTGCAACTTTTTTCAATAAATTTGTTAATAAAGTGTTTGCCCACCGCGACTATCTATACACTTCCTAACACGTCTTGGCATTGATGCAATAAGATGGTCTATTTCTTCTTGAGGGATACTATCCCATGCTACCTATAGTTCATGTCTCAGAGCCGCCAAAGTCCGTAGGGGCTGGAGTTAATTTCCAAACCTTCTAGCCATGATGTCCCAAACATGCTCTATGGGCAAAAGATCGGGGGATCTGGGCGGCCATGGCAAAAAAATTCACATGGGTCACTTCAAAAAAGTTTAAACTAACTCTGGCAACATGAGGTCGAGCATTATCTTGAAGAAATATTGGATTCTTGAGCCGGTTAAGATAAGGGAGAACATATGGCTTCAATATTTCATGAAGGTAACGCAGCGCTGTGGTGTTACATCGAATAAAGACTAAAGGTGACCTACTTGTATGTGCAATAGCACCCCATACCATAACGCTTACTTTCCGATGTACATGACGCTCAATATCAAACTGAGGTTCACGTCTTTCTCACCGACGTCGTCTAACCCTTCTTAGGCCATCATGTACACCCAAGGAGAATCGAGATTCATCAGAAAAGACGACCTGATGCCATTCCACATTCCAATGTTGAAGTTCTCTGCACCACTATAATCGTTGCCGGCGATGCTCAACCGTCAGAGGTAACACAAGATAGGGTCGATAATGCTGCAGTCCAAAAGACCTTATCCGGCGGTAAACCATTTGGACAGTTACAGGATGCCCTTCTTATGCTAACCAGTCATCAGCCAAAGATCGAGTTGTCGCAAATCGGTCTCTAATAGCCATAAGTCATAGACGTCGATCTTGAACTTCATTTGTGCCCCTTCGACGTCCGGTGCCTACCCTTCTTCGATTTTGGGCATTATCAACCACGCTTGACAACATCTCATAACAGTAGTTGGATTTCTATTCGTAGGGTTAGAGATTTCTCGCAATGACAACCCCGCCTCCCGTACACCAATAGTTCGACCTCTTTCAAATTCAATTAGCTGGCGATAAATTCCCGCGTACACGTGCTCTAAGCATTTTAACAACAACTAAACATCGACTTTGGATCTCTTCGAACAGCTGGTTTGTTGTAAAATTTTAAAAATTTGCAAAAAACGACTACATATTTAAGTAACAAAAAATGTTTACATGAAAAGACGTCCACGATTTTTTCCCCAAATTTTAATCATTTACAGGTTGCAGGTGGATCATCAGCAACGTCTTATCTTCGCTGATTGGGTCCTTGAAATGCATCAAAGGTGCTCCGGATTCTTATAGAAAAATCATCTTCAGTGATGAGGCCTATTTACACCTCGGAGGATTCGTTAATAAGAGGAATTGTCACATAAACGTGTTCAGATAACTGAGGAGCATTTATAAAACTAGTTCTTTTCCAGAAAAATCTTGAAAAAAGGATACGATCGCTGCTACACTCAATATCTGAAAATTGTTACGCGTATGTGTAAAAATACAAATTATAATTATTATAAACAAATATGAATCGAAAATAATTTGGAAGAGTTTCTCTAAATATTTGAAATATTAACTAGATCAATTCTCCAAAACCTCTACAAATTTGTTCTCAAAACCTTTTAAAATTAAATTGAATTAAATATCCTGGAAATTTGTAGACATATAGAATTGTCATATAATAATATATACTATAATATAATGTGACTGAATTTCTATATTTGATGATAAATGTTCAGTTTGTCTGAAAAGATATGCATGTTGAAGTGATTTTTCCTGATGAACTTCTAGAAAGAAATTTTGGTGTGGTTTTAATTTTAAATTTCCGGAAAAGGGCAGACTCATATCGATTGATTGGGTATCTAGTTGAAGCATATGCCAAATGACAAAAAAAGATGAACAGAATAATGTTTTTCACGTTGAAACAATTTTTCTTGAAATTATAATGTTTTACTGCCAAAAAAATCTAAATTTATTCATTTTTCGTGAGTACAGTTTCGAAGTATTACCTTCAGATAAAGCAATAAAGGACACTTTTGTTGTTTGTTTTTCATACGTAGATGATATACGAGGTGTGGCAGAAAAGTAATGAGATTGGTAACACTGCAAACCATCTGGCAACGCTGCGATTTTATCCTTGATAAAGCACAGGTATTAATATCCTCCCATAGCTCAATAAGAGGTTTTCAACTTCGAAAACTGATGAAAACATCGATTGTATGAATACTCTTGTGGGATCAGACCATCATTTATCATTATAAATGTTGAATGAAGAACTGAATTTGAATAGACTCAACGTTCAAATTTTGTCAGAACAATTGCACATTCGGAAGGTCTGTGCCAATATCTTGCCGAAAATTGAAGCAACCGGACATTCAAAAAAAACAAGTCACCTGATCTTCTTAAAGAAATCGCTAATGAACAAGCTTTCTTTAGTCATGTAATCTTCTCAAAAAATTTGTTCGTCCAGGACAAAGTGTTAATCAAATTTTTTATAAAAACCTTCTTAAAAGGCTCAGAGAAAGTACCAGATATTGCAAATATCGGGTGTTTTTTCAGGGTGATAGAAATTTAAATTGGCGAATAGAACACTGATTTTGAAAATAAATTTCAACAATTTATAAACGTTGTTGCGGCGTGAGTCTTTTCAAGATAATTTGTCAATGCTTACTGAACAGAAATGTCAAATCAACATGGCTTACACCTTCTGTCAAATCACAGTTATCCCTATCGAAAGTTCTATCACTCTAAAAAGAACACCAGATATATGCTACATCCAGACAACGCCCCATGTCGCACTGTCCTCTCCATAACAGAATCTTTAACCTCAAAAGGCATTCCTGTGGTTTCCTATTCACCTGAGCTCAACCTCTGTGATTTTTTCCCTTTTTCTAAACTGAAAATTGATCACAAAGGACGTTATTTCGGGGCTCTATACAACGTCTTCATCGGTGTATAGCTGCATAAGGGAAGTAGTTTGAAGGGGATAACATTGATGTTATTATTATAATTAACTTTGATGAATAAAAAATTAGTCTCAATGCTTTTCTACCATACCTCATACTTATCTGAATTTTAGGAACATCCAGACAACTAAGTGTCATTTTCCAAAGTACATGAACAGTATTCAACCTTTTGTTATCTTATTTGAAAAATCTTCAACAAATATTGATGATGTTGAAAAATCAACGCCTCAATTAAATTTTAGGGGAACCAAATGTTCAGAAGAGAGTGCAGGATTTTGGACAGCTGTATATTTGAGTAATTCTTTGATCAGCAAAAGACACACTGAAAAATGAACAAAAATGCACATTTATTTTTGGAACTATTTACAACTCCAAAGGTGTCAGTTCTTTACCACCGGCAGAAACAGATCCGACATTGCATCAAGAGCCATTATTTTGCATTCTGGAAAGTATAACAGCTAATGTCTCAATTTTTATCCACCGCTAGAAACCGGTAGCACCTAGTATTGACCATATTAGAAGACCACCGTTGATAAATGGTACCAAATGTTGCGCACCTCCAGGCATTTTGATATACTTAATTGGTAATAGTACTCATGTTTTATATCCTAAGCCTCTGCACTGCACGCCATTTTTTTGCGCTGTATCGTTTCGTTTGATTTTATTGAGGCATGTTGACTAAATTATTATGTAGACGAGTTTTTGTTATGAATTCCCGGGCTTATATAGACGTGGATAAATTGCAATATATTAGTATTATGTATCTCTGTATGCATATTTTAATAAGTCTTCGACGTCCTGTGGTGGTTAAAAATTGTATCACCTGTCGCCACCCAATTAAGACTGGTTCTTGGGGAAGAGTATAAAAATTGTTTATTGCCGTATTCAGGAAAATCGATAGCAATGTTATTTGAGGTTACTTTGTATGAGCCGATTCTGTTGCTTGATGAGCTCTGTAACTGTACACATTGAGCACTTTAGGCAGAGTGTTTTAAATTGTCGGACTGACTGCTAGAGGTAGGACTCAGTTGAAAAATTACTACATTTTTAGAATTTTACCTACATGAATTGGGCACATGCCAACATCGATGATTAAATAATCTCCATCAATTTGTTACATCTTGAAAATTTTTTTTTCAATATAAATTAAAATATATCAGGAGTAAGAATAAGCTCGTGCTGTTTTGATAATATATGTCGCAACTAGTTTATATTTCATTTTATCATCTGGCAATACCTTCATTTTGAAGTGTCATCCTAAGTCATTTTTTTCAGTATCTGTAATTTAGTGTAAACAACCTAATTTGCTCTGAAAATGTGAACTTTTATGTCTTTGCGGGAAGTTTCATTCAATTACTTTAATATGATAGAAGAGGTTGCCGAAAGTCATCGTATTTTAGTAGATGTTTATGTTGACCATAATCTAGCAACGAACGTGTCAGATGTGGTTTTCCTGATTTAAATGTGGCATTTTTGATTTAGAATACGAAGAACGACTTGGAAAGCGACCAAAGTTTAAGAATGACAAATTAGAGGCAAGGGTCGATGAAGATCAATAACAAAAGTACTCGGACTCACTCAACCAGCCATCTGCCATCGTTTAAAAGCAATGGGAATGATCCAAATGGTAGGAAATTGGGTGACATATGAACTGAAGCCAAGAAACTTCGAACGACATTTTTTCACGTATGAACAACTGCTCCAACGGCAAAATAGAAAAAGGTTTTTGCATCGAATTGTAACCCCCATCTTTACTGCACAAGTATCAATGCATTTAAAAAATAATTGAAAGTAAATAGTGTAAATTTCTCTTAAACTTGCAAAATTATTCATTAGTTTCTTTCTTTTTGTGCTATAGCAAAGGATATAGAAGAAGATTTCGTTACATATTTTCACTGGGAGAAAACTTCAAACTGGATGAAATATATTACTAACTTATAAGTCTGGAAATATGCAGAAATAATAATGATACTGAAACCAAACAAACCTGAACATCCTATAGGCCAATAAGCCGATTACCAATTTTGAGAAAATTGTTTGAGAAGCTTCTGTTCAAAAGATTGAACGATCTACACAAACTTCTACTTCTACCAAACCATCAACTAGGATTTTGAGAAAATTATTCAGCAACACATCAAATACACTGGGTAATAAACAACATTTCAACAAGCCTCTAAGAAAAAATACTGCACTGCTGTATTTTTGGACTCAGCTCAAGCTTTTGGCAAAGTTTAGCATAGTGGATTACTCTTCAAATTGAAAAAACTTCTTCCACAACCCTACTATCTGAAATAAAATAGAAAGGCCTTTTACTTGATAGAAGAAATATAATAAAGTTTGAATATTGAAACAAATTAATATATGTTTATCTTCTACAGTTTTAATTTAAAAAAATAAAAATTTTTTAAATTAAAACTGTAGAAGATAAACATATATTAATTTGTTTCAATATTCAAACTTTTCCTACTATCTGATTCTAAGGTCCTACCTATCCGATCGATACTTTGCTGTAAAATATGGCGATGCCATATTTACCTTGTTTAAAGTTAGGGGTTCCACAGGGAAGTATATTAGATCCACTGATTTATACATCCGATATTCCAGAAAAGCAGAACACTACACTGGCCACTTTTTTAGACAACACGGCGACATTGACATTCCATGAAAATGCAGCAACAGCTTCCAAAAACCTGCATGAACATCTGATTGAACTAGGACAATGGTACCGAAAATGGCGCCTTACCATCAACGAAACAAAAATCTGTACAAGTTACATTCACCAAAAAAAGAGATATATGTCCGCCAGTTAAAAAACATGATAAACAAATTCCAGTTAAAAGAGAAGCAAAATACCTGGATATTCACTTGGACCTCACTTGGAAACAACACAATCATGGTAAAAAGAAACAAATAAACATCAAAATTAGGCTAATGTATTGGCTAATGGGCAGAAAATCAAAACTATCTCTCCAAAATAAGGTATTAATCTATGAAGCCATTATGAAACCAATATGGACATACAATACCCAATTCTGTGCTAAGACCTCCAATATTCAAATTACTACTCTGTCAAGAAAGTACCGGGAATTTTCAATTAAAACAACATTTTTACATTTAATCGTCAAAATTTATTGGGTCGCCTTCAAAATAGGCTCCATTTGCTCCAATACATCTATGCCAACGGCACTTCCAATTATCGAAAGAATAAATTAAATTATCGCTTTCCGGGATGGACTTTAGCTCTCGCGCCGAATTTTGTTTTATGGCTTCAATCGACTCAAAACGGGTGCCACGAAGGGGCAATTTTAGTTTTGGGAAGAGGAAAAAGTCGCAGGGAGCCAAATCCGGCGAATACGGTGGTTGCTGAAGCACGTTTGTTGAGTTTTTGGCGAGAAAGTCAGTCACAATCGTAGCTCGGTGAGAAGGCGCGTTATCGTCATGCAAAATCCATGAGTTGTTCGCCCACAAATTTGGCCGCTTCTTACGGATACGCTCACGCAAACGTTTCATAACGCCTAGGTAATACTCCTTGTTTACCGTCTGACCCTCTGGAACGAATTCGTAGTGCACCACGCCACGGATATCGAAGAAAACAATGAGCATCACCTTCATTTTCGAGCGGCTTTGGCGTGGTTTGTTCGGTTTGGGCTCATTTTTTGCCACCCATTCCGATGATTGCTAGCTTGTTTGCATATCGTACTCGTAGACCCAGGTCTCATCACCAGTTATAATGCGTTCCATGAATGTAGAATCGGAATTACAGCGATCCAGCATGTCTGAAGCAACCTGTTCGCGATGACGTTTTTGAAGAAAATTCAGGTCTTTCGGTACGAGTCGTGCGGCCACCTTTCTCATGCCCAAAATATCAATCAAAATCATACGTGCGGACTCGTGGGATATCTTAAGATCATGTGCTATCTCTCCCAAGCTGGTACGACGGTTTTCCAGCACCCTTTCCTTAATATTATCGACGTTATCTTCGATCGAAGCCGTCGATGGGCGACCACTTCACGACCGTCCTTGAAGGCTCTGTACCACTGATATGCACGAGTTTTCGATAGAGCATTATCACCAAAGGCCTTTTGCAACATTTTCAATGCATCGGCACACGAAAATTCATTTACAACACAAAACTTTAAACAAATTCTTTGCTCAACGTAATCACCCATAGTAAAAATCGGCACGCACTCTGTCATCGACTGACTTAATCAGCTGTTGCAAACACACTAGTTGACAGATCCCGCTCGAGCTTGGCATAGTAATTAAGGACAGTGGTACCAACCTAGGAAAAAAAATTTTACCTGCCTCATTGCCCCGCCAGATTTAAATCGATAATTCCCGGTACTTTCTTGACAGAATGTATACAGCGATTTCAATCAGAAATACTACGTTCATTAACGAACGCACCTTGGTACAGTTCTAATTCGACACTTCATAGTGATTTGAAGATCCCCTTCGGTAGTGATGAAATCCAAAAATGCCTCCACTGGAAGGACATGAAAACAGCATTATAGATCAGCTAGCAGAAAACTCGTTCAACATAAGAAGATTAGAGGACTGACTTCAATTGAAGCACTGTAAAGAAGTATCAACAAAGTTTGATAACTTCTACATGTCTTTATTCAACACATCACATTTACTTAGTACCTGTAAAAAGTAGACTGTTAATTTCAATAAATGATACAAAAAAACTTTGAACTCTTAGAAAGATCGATGTCCCCCATTTTCTTGAATTTCATTCTATAAATTTACGATTTTAGAATTTTCAAACATGATTTTTTTTTCGAAGGGGCTCTAGATGAACCAAAGGAAATGATTTCATTTTCCCCAAGGAAACCTTCAGTATCCGACAAGTATCGATAGAGCGGGACAGAAAGAAGTCGTTCCAAGAAACGATGTATTGTAATTTCCTGTTAGCAGTCTTTTCTCGAACATCAAACGGATACGTTCCTATGCACATAATTAATTTTACAAGAGTACTCTCTACCAGTATTAAAAACGAAATAAAAGTCGTTATTCAAATGAAGATGGAAGTTTCATGATAATGGACCTTGTAAGAATTCTGTTATTTAAGAGATTACGTCTCTTCTCCTGGGATTTATTTCGTGTTTTTATACTTTCAGACATATTATACGTTCTGTCCTTCCCGTCTGTCCGATAAAAATTAATGTGAAAGATGACATCTCGACAATTAAGGTAAAAAAGATGCTGGGATGATAACATAATGCCTTGGAAGATAACAGATTCTTGGAAGAGGACATGGGAATCTTTCCAGATATTTTGCCACGTATTGTGTTAATTACGACTGATGCATATAAAGAAATTAACATGATTGATGGATAAAATTTTTGTTGTGAAGTCGACATAATTAACGAAGGAAGGAGATAGTGGTACAAATACGAGTGCTGTTGTTGAAATTGACAATTTTTTTTCTGGTTACAATATCAATTGAAAAAAGATAAGAGGTTTCATTTTGATATACAAAAAATGAGTATATTTTAAGAGAAATCCACGTTCATTTTATTTTAAAGAGGAAGATAACATAAATAGAGGTCAATTCTTGATAGAAGGTATATAAAATAATATAAATATTTTAAAAAAATTTTAAAAAATTTTAAAAAATTAGCCTTCTACATATTTAATTCCAAAAGATTATATTCAATGATTATAACTTCTGAAAATAAAAATTAAAATATTTATATTATTTTATATACCTTCTATCAAGAATTGACCTCTATTTATGTTATTTTATTCATAATATATAATTATTTGGTTTCCTCAACATTCTTTATACAGATAGTCCTTGTGCTATAGCAGAGGCCGTTAAATTTGTCTTTCAATCTTCTAGATCAGGTTAAACCACAGGGATATTTCTGTGTGTAGTGAATACCTATTTAAAGGTCTCATTTTAGTAGAACTTTTTCTGGAGAGTGAAAGGTGAGTTGAATATATATTATTAATTGATGTTATATTTATTGAATATGAATATTTGAATACTGATGAGTAAAGTCGATTTTAAAACTTGTTTTTCGGTAATGTTTTACATATCTTGAGTTTTTATATAAAGTACCTTGGTTAGATATCCAATAATATTGAATAGTCTAAGTAAGATAGTTTTGTGATGAAATTCTTAAGATTATGTTGGATATTCTTGAAAGATATTGGTTTTCATAAGATTGATAAGCAGAAACAAAATTTTGTCTATTCAAAATGTTTAATTTATAGGATTTTGGTTGATAATTTTTATTTATTGGATTTTGTTATACCATTCGGATGTCTTATAATGAATGTTTATTTTATGTCATGATATAAGTGGTACTTATACGACATTATTTTAATTTATTTTCAGAAGTTATAATCATTGAATATAATCTTTTGGAATTAAATATGTAGAAGGCTAATTTTTTAAAATTTTTTAAAATATTTATATTATATTAAAGAGGAAGGTATGCCATTAACGATAGAAAACGATATCAGTTAGGGTTTTTTATGAAACTTTCTTTATTAAATTTCTCAATAAAACTTTTGGAATTAAATTGAAGAGAACACTGTTCACTTTTTAATAGACATGAGAATTAACACTAATCTCACAGTATCAAAAGGAGATCACAGATTCCGATATTAAGCAGCAAATGAAAATTTTAAATGACCCAGCTCTTATTCAAAGACAACTGTTCCTAGAGCCTTCTTTTGAAAACGGACCGAATTGATACAGGGTTATCCATTTCGTACTTAATAAAAACACTCTTTCATTTATAATATCGATCAAACTTTTATTTCAATATAATGATGCTTGGACCTTGCCATTATGTGTGGAATACAACATCATTTAAATGTTCTCCGCGTGATGTCTTACAGGACTCGATCTTTGTGAGGTAATTATATATAATAAGGAGACTTCGCATAACCCCACAAAAAAATCCAAAGGCAATAAATCAAGATCTTGGTGGCCAAGTCACATCACTGAAATGAGACATTACGGAAATTTTTCTTGCAATAACACCAAAACGGGTCGTGTTTTGTGGCTTGTTGCACCATCTTGCTGCATGTATTCCAGTTCCAGATCCTTAATTTCGGGCCAAAAAAAAATCGGTTATCATTTGGCTATAGCGACGATAATTGACGGTTTGAGTGACACCTTCATTTCAAAGAAGTAAGGGACAATCACTCCACCAGACCAAATTGCACACCATACAGTGTCTTGTGGATGTTATGGTCTCTCAGCAATTTCATGAGAATTTTCACTGCCCAGATGCGACAATTTTGCTTGTTTACCTAGCCACCGAGTGGAAAATGTACTTCGTCGCTGAAGAAAAGTCGATGCGAAAATTCGTCATCCAAACGTTGTTGCTCAATCACCCAATCGGCATATGTTCTATGCATTTTATGGTCAGCTGGCTTTAGTTCTTATGTCAAATGATCCTTATAAGGATGAAGATGCAAATCCAGATTCACGGTACGCCATAACTTACCGTACGAGAGACCCAAATGTTGTGCGCGTCGATAAATTGATAAATTTGGATCTTATTCAACACTTTCACTTACAGTAGAAATATTTTCGGTCAAACGTGCATTTCGTTGATATATAAGCCTCAAGACATCAGTAACAGATCCAGCCTCTTCGAATTTTTTCACTGTGTTACCAATTGTATGCTCAAGTTACTACAGAATCATTGTTTTTGTAGTAAGTTTTCACAAGTTCAGCAGTAGATGAACTCCATATTGTTAAATGGTTAACCTTCAATTAAACATATGAGGCTTCGGATCACAGTTCTGTTCGACGTATGTCACTGAAACAGGGCTGTGAAATCCGGACCACGATAACCCGTTTATACTCCCAATAAGTTATTTAATCAATCGTAACCGATTGTTTTTTTCTCGCAGAAACAATATCAATCGGAAATTACACCGAACTAAATATTAAGACTTCCTCCCGTATCAATGCCCCATTTTCCACAAAAGCCCTCCGATCATTGTAGTAGATCATTCGGGCAGATTTGCATCCCGAGTCCCGGAAAATGTAACAGGGATTATCCGGATCCACGCGAACCCGGATCCCGCAGATATGAATCGCAGGAGGCCGCATGACGGGAGAATGGTTTGGAACGTTGCGAATACAAACATAATGGACGTACAGACAGACATAGCGGCGTATCATTTCCAATTATTGTCGTTTGTGTTTGTGCAGCGTTTTACTTTGTGACTGGGTTTTCAATTATACAGAGCTGAATGGACACATAATTATTATGGAGTTGTAACGGTTCCTGTTTGTTCCTCCCCGTGAATATGCCGCTGTCCACAATGGTTGGCTTCGAATTCGACAAATTACAAACGGCAATTTGATGATGATACCGGCAAATACCGACGGCCAAATTGTCGAAGGGAGGGGGGAGACACAGAACAGAATTGCCATTACGATTCTCTATTAGCATATGATCCATATTTCCAAATCTGTTTTAACCTCAAAAAATTCTTTTACGAGAAAAAAACGAATTCTGTAGGATTTAAACTTTTTGGGGATATTCTGAGAAATCTTCAATAGAAAATAAATTTTTAACCAAACGAAATCTAAGGTTTACATTTTCAATTAGTGGTTATTTCGAGTCTGGCAATACTTCTGTCATTGGTATTTCGACAGAATGTCAGTTTAATATTTGACATTAACGAAATGGATTTACGCTTGAACAAAACTGGGAACTATTAAAAAATTGTTGAGTGCTTCTTCTATCGGAACTGTTAGAAATTTACGTGGGAAATTCAACAGAAATTAAATGGCCTCAGGGCAACTTATGGATCAATTTGTTGGTGAAAACTGGTTATTTGATAAAACTACACCTTCACGTTCTTGTCTAGTGAGCACACCTGAAAACGTTTCTGCTGGAGGCCAGAAAGTGGCTGAACATCCATCAACACCAACTCGTCATAGTGCTCAAGAATTGATCATTTCTCGCACTTCTATGGGGAGAATTTTGCATAAAGACCTCGGTATACCGGCTTGAAAAGTTCAACTAATGCAAAAATTGAAGACATTCGATGTCTTTCCATTTGGCTCAATAGGCTAATGACCGCATGGCCGAAGGTCAGCTTTTTCTGAAAAATCATCTTTAGCGATGAAGCTCATTTTCACCCCAGAGGACTATTTTTTGTAGGGATTCGTTGAGGACAAATATTACACTAACCATCCAAAAATTATTGATGCCTTGAAACATGAAATCGAAGTTGCCATTCATGCGAATGAGCTCCTAACAATATACTGACAAATTGGGTTGAACTTTGAAAATATTCATAAGTTTTTCATTTATCGCCGGTCAAAAATGCAAATTCCAAGTGGCCGAACCCTTATGTGCAAAACACTTTAAGAGATTGGACTAAACACAACGTTAAAGAAAATTAAGATTCTTTGTTCGATCTTTTAATTCACTGTAAATATCTCAGAACACACTTGGGATAGACTAAGAAAATGAAAATTAAAAAATTTAGTGACATATGATCCTTAAAGTTTGTTTGAGTATAGAGAACAGTTGTGTCCACTTGGCGACAAGAAGAATTTTAAAATGATCAATTCCTAATAATTTCTTGACTGATTGTATAGTTGGCACGAACAGACACAGGAGCTGAAGTACTGATAATGGAATAAAAAGAATAGAAATTTCATATCCTAGCACATTTCAGGCGAAAATTCACGCAATTGGAATCCTTGTACAATTTAACCAATCAGTCAATCTGCTGTCAAGGCACCTTCTAACGCCATTACTTGAAGAAAGATAATATAATAGAAAACTCAATGAACTAGCTGAGAGTTCCCTTCGATCTGGATTTCTAGACACTCAGAAATTAGGGAAAATGAGGCTGTTATCCATTTTGGGGAAATGCATAGGAAGAAATGTATAATAAGAGAGAAGCAATCTGCAGAAATTAACGATATATCTTGATCGCTAGATGCTACATCACCTCTTTTAGTGACCTTCCTACTCTCTAGGTTTATAGTTACCGCCTCTATGGGTGCGGGGATGAAATGCGCCCAATCAGCACGCAAAACGAAGAAATCCTCATTTTGCTTCCAGTATAGGCTGGTTGCTTCGAAGCACTACTCTACAGTTACAGGCTATGCTGTGTCATCGTAAATTCTACCGGGTGCAGTTATTGGCATATGAGCATGGCTCTCTCTCCACATGACCGCTCAGTAGTTTCCACATTCTTACCAAAAAGCAATTTGTGTGATAAGGATAAGCCTTATCATCGCGTAAAGCGAGAACCCCTCCGAAGAGTTTCAGTTTCGACTTCAACTGAAAAACTTACACCGTGACTGGTAGCAGCGAAGCACTAGCCAACCGCTACTGGCTTTGCAGATCAGTACCCGAGTTGTTTGGGACGTACCTCACACGCCGAAGGGGCTTCTTACTTCCACCCACTCAGACACAAACTCAAGAAATAAGAAAATCACAAGAATTGATACTTCAAATGATCCTGGCATGAGCCCGTCTTCTGGCCCAACCTTCAAAGCCCACGAACCCTTGTGAAGTCTTTCAATCGATCCTGGTTCGAGCACCAACGCTCTAAAACCGTATCGTCAAGACCCAAAAACCCCAGAAATGTCTCGCAAACAATCTAAGCTCAGAACGAGGCTGCTCGAAGTGCCGCTAAAACCTTAAGCACTTCTCGAGAAACCCTGAGTCAAGAGATAGAATACCCTTAGTCTAGCATGCAGACATTCAACCACTGCCTCCTCGAGTCCAACACCAATTGGATGGCCAGAGAGTACGAATACTCCCCGAGGAAACGCAGTTTCATACATAATGCACTGCCATTGCACAGAAAAATCCAGAGACTTACTGCAACAGGGAAGAGTAACGTTAGTTTTAAGGGTGTAAGCCCTGTAATACGACTAACACTCTTGCCACTGTGTTGGACAACTCTCAATCTACAAGCGCAGGGACGGCTTACCCAGAATAAATAGGTAGACCCTGAACGGACGAAATACCCTTCTAGCCTAGTATGCAGGCTTTCAACCAGTAACTCCTATGATTCCAACACCATTTGGGTGGCCAGGAGTACGAATAAGCCTGTGGGCATCAACCCATCCCGTAGTAGCCTTTTTCCAAAGGGAGCCTAGAAGGCTGACGTTCTCCAAGGGGAGTTTTACTCGATGTCAGAAATCACGAACTTGGGGATTATAATACGTCACCGTATCTCTCCCTTGAAGCTAGAACAGATCTATTTATGTTCGTATTCACGCTTATGGACAGAGTACTTGGAATCGGGTAGAACCGCAGTAGTTTCATGGGTGAGCGCCCGGTGTTGCAACACCCACCCCACCTGTCACGGGCATTGTCCAATGAGGAAACATTTAAGAGACTATTGCGCAATGCAGATTCTCTGGAGGTAATGAAATACTTCGCCACAGCAAGTCAAGGCAAAGAGTGTTTGAAATCATGAAAGATGTAGGCATCTTTCTTCGAAAAGTTTATTACAATTCTTGAACTGGATCGAGAGTAGATTTTTTCTTCCTCTTGTATCAAGGAAACTAAAGAAGATAGATTCATAGCCATGTCTTCAAAATAAATAGATTCTCGGTATTTTGAGTTTATCTTCTTAACAATAGTAATCCCGAAGGAAAGCTTGATGCATATAATTGTTCAAGTCATTCTTTTCGAGACTTATTGACTGAACGGGCAGTAATGCATTAGATCATGAAATAAAAATTATTTGGTTGAACTTAATTGTTCGAGGACATATCCAGGTCGATTTTCGCAAAATATAATATATACATTTAGAGGAAATTATAGTGCCTGACAGCAAATTTTTCGGAAAGTTTATCACTAATAAATTGTGATAAGGACATTCTTTCAAATGTTAACTACTTGGGCATGATAAACCAAAATGTATTAGATGTAGCCGCCTTTTCACCACTACTTTTCCGCTTCGGTGTGCGCGAAGCTTAAGATCATCGAACCAGCGGAAAACAAACAGCCTCCGGCCAACTCCCTTTCAGACGTTCTCTTCGCTGGAAAATCGAACTTAAAACACAAACAGGAGACACATCTGAATTATAGTGGTGAGGTCCCCCCATCATATAGGGACACGGTCGATTGGCGTAAGCGATTCTCGGTCTTCGTACCACATAATACTGAACGATTGATCGATCATAATTTCCCTTTATGCGGGGCCGTAGCGAAAACGCTGGTTTTATGGATCCGGAAGATGGAAATGAGTCGGAATTATTTATGGGATTGCCGATGTCTATGTCCGAACGGCGTTGTGACAGTATCGAGTGGTTTTGTGGGGCTGCATCAGGAGAATTGCTCAGAAATATATCTTCAGTTTCATTGTTGCGGAGACTCAGTGGTTCTAAAAAAACTAGACTTGAAGTCAGAAGCTTCATTCCCCCAAAAATTTCAACGAACTAAGCAGAAATATTTAGACCACAAACCTTCCCTGAAAGTTTCAAGGCTTTAGCTCTTTCCATTCGAAATTTAGCGTATTTGTGGAGGACCGTGGATAACTGCGGAACTATCGAACTGATTTGGCCCATTAACGAACTCAGCCGAGATATGGGGACTTTTTTCTGAAAGTTTCAATGCTCTGGTTCTTTCCGTTCGAAAGTTAGCGTGTTTACAGATGGCCGCCCAGAATTACTTTCAACTTCGGATTCTTCATTAGTAAGTTCAACCTAGTCGTTCAAGAGTATTTCAGCGCAAAAATTCAAAAATTATAGACATTTGAGGATGGCTTTTCTATCATAGCAACTTCTGTACAGGCAGTAAACTTTCCCACTGTTTCTTCTTTCGTCCATTAGAGCCGTGCAGTTTATAACAATTAAGATTTTTACAACGGTGGTGTGTATGTTCACTGATTTCACATTGTTCAGAACTTTCTTGGAAATTCTTCTTTCTTCTATAGATGAAAGATAACAGCTGAATTATTTCTCGACCATACATTAAGATAACTTAATATTAAAATATAAGGTCTGTGGTTTTGATTGTTTACAATGTCAACAGATACCCCTTCTAACAATTCTGCATACCGATGATTTTGCAATGTAGTCTGACTAGAAAGTATCCGGAATTTATGATTTTTCATAATTTGAATATACCTCTTTTTTGTAACATTCTAATACAAAATTAATGTATAAAATATGTTGTGCAGATAATCGGCTATGGCCTAAGTTGCATGGCAACACAATTTGTCAAATATTGTTGATTGTCAACAGGTGTATTATTTATGAAATAATATCGCAACTAGAAAAAAGAAATCAAGTAGAATATTTGTATAGAATATAGTTTATAGACCAGTTTCAGGAAGACCGCGTAAGATTAAAACAATTTGAATGCTTTATTGGCATAATGACCACATAATCCGTACCTGAGGTTTCGCAAGTTGGCTAACAGATTTGGAAATATAAAAGGATGTCCAGAAACCGTCCGTATTTCACAGAAAAGACAAGGCTACATATCAAGGAAACCAAAAAAATCGCTATAATGACACCTTTACAAAAGGAACGAAGAATAGAATTTTCCAAACGTTTTCAAGAAGATAATTTCAATAATATATTTATATCTGGTGAACGATGTTTCCAACTAGGTAGAAATCACTTAAAAATCCTACCAAAATAACCTGTTACCGTTCAAATTTCCAAATTCACTAACAAAATAATGGTTGGGGCGCAATATCTAAGCTACGCCTCTCTGTATAGTTGATGGTACCATTAATAGTGAAAAGTATTGTGGCATTCAAACGATTTTTTCCTTGAAACGGCTCATGCTTTATATTTAGAGGTGTGGCGTTTTCAACAGGATAATGCAATATGTCATACTTCGACCTGTACTCAAGCTTAGATACAGAATACCAAGTGACAACCATTTCATGGCCAGCAGCTTCACCAGATCTTGGTCCCATTGAAAACATATGAGAACTAATGAAGAATGAAGTTGAACGAGCAGCGTCACGAAATAATTCAGTCAGTTTTACAGTTCTGGACTACCATCACCGAAAATTATGCAGGTGATCTAGTTTCGGGTATACGCCGACGTTTAGTCAAGAGTTTACAGTTAAATGGATGTTATATAAGTAAATAGGACGAATATTTTGTTATAATTTCCTAATTCCAGAATTAAAAATATATACTGAATAATTACAATTGAGATTTGTTTTTCCTGTTGGAAACCATAAGTTGCACAAAATCGTAGATAAACTAATCATTGTAATCTCGCATCGATCGTTCTATTATTTTTACTGTGTAGTTCAATTCCTGGTCCAATTTTATATAATGATTTTATAAAATTTTTGTTGAAACGAAAACGTATGTTGAAATCAACAGCATCATATTTTGCAAAAGAATCACTCCTGTCTCTAATTATTTACATTTTGAAAACTATTTTACAATGATTTCACTAGAAAAACAATAAACAATACACTTTACTTCAACGAAAAATACGAAGATTATGATTCACCAAAATTAAAAATCAACTTGATCTGTGATTTAGCAGCGATTCTATGTTAGATCAGAGCACAAAATAATTTGTGGAACCTAGTTTGTACTTGATCGATGATCAACAGAGGTTAATCTGTCATGGTTTGACACAGTGACTAAATCTGTGATCAGCACTTTGGAAACATAGAACTAGATAAATTATAAAAGGACCCCGTGGTAAATAGGCAGGATCCGATGACTTAAGTTTTGTGAAACCTACTGTGAGAGCTTTAACATACATTTGATCCTAAAAGCGTGATCACTTTGGACTGACGGTATTATAGAAAAAGCTTATACGTCGCCTCAAATTCTGGATTAAAGTGCCAAAAATTTAAATTATCCTTTCCATATAACACCAAGGAATTTCTTGAAATTTCCAAGAGGGATGAGTGGTGGAGATAAAGAGCTATTGCTCGAATGATGAAGTCACATCGTCAACGAATTCTGACTTGTTGTCTCTCACCATCTAATGGCACCGGTCCCTTTGTGATGCATTCGAACGAACGTTGTTTACAGTATTTCTTTCTTCGCCTTTAGTTCCCCGAACAAAAGTGGGACTCCTTGCAGGGAATCCGAAGAGGAGATGATATATCTTAGGAGCGGCGGATGTGGACTTCCTCGGAAAGGCACACATGACGTTGTTTATAAAGGCGAAACAAGAGGGCACATTCATCATATTCGTCAGTCAGGTCTTGCGAAACAAGAACAGGGCGGTTGAAGATTTACATTGATATTCTAATAGTTTACCAAGAGAGGGGATCAACTTGGCCGTGACAGAAATTCTTAGAATTATATTCAATAGATACAGAATACATTGGAGTTTGATATTTCAGTGGATACAGGACTTAATATCGGAGGGTTATTTATATTATATTTTCTGGCTTATATTTAATTTTTGTGCGGTATCGTTTCGGTAAATTGTCTGTTCTTCATAGTTTTTCATCGTAAAACCAGTTTGAATCAGGAATGATAAATATTTTAATAGGTTTATAAGCAAGTAAAAATTTTGGATAAACACATTCGGCTTGAAATTTGTTGGACTAAAACCCCATACTTCAGTAACCTCATCAAGAATCAAATAACCATACTTCCAGTCAAAAACGAACCAGAAATTGATCATTTGAAAAGCCTGCTTAAAGGGATTGTAGAAAGTATCTTTATTGTCAAGTTGTTTGTTTACAGTTCGTCCGAAGTGTGTTCTACGATTTTTACAATGTCGGAAATCAATTTAATCATTTGTGCCGTATAACTGGACACAGTGCTTCAATAATTTTTCACTGTCTAATTAAGTTTCAAATACAGATATCAGGTGTTTTTTTTTTAGAGTGATAGAACTTTCGATAGGGATAACTGTGAATTGACAGAAGGTAGAGGCCATGTTCTTTTGACATTTCTGTTCAGTAAGCATCGACAAATTATCATGGAAAGACTCACGCCGCAACAACGTTTACAAATTGTTGAATTTAAATTCAAAATCAGTGTTCTATTCGCCAAACTTATAGAGCACCTCGTGAAATTTATGGTTTACATAATCCTTCATCAGAGCAGCTTATTCGTCGAACTATCCATAGATTTCAGACAACATTTTCTCTACTCGATGCAACAACAACAACAAGACAAAGAACTGTACGTACAGAAGAAAATATCGCTGCTGCAAGTCATAGTGTTAATGATGATCCGGATTTGTTTATTCGTCGAAGTTCACAACAAGTTGCACACAATTTTGCCTGAAGATTTTGGTCTACACCCATACAAGATCCAACTGGTTCAAGAACCAAAGCCACTTGATCATAATAAGCGTCGTTTGTTTGCTGATTGGGTCCTAGAACAGCTTGAAGTTGATCCACTTTTTATCGTAAAATTGTGTTTAGTGATAAAGCTCATTTCTGGTTGAACGACTATGTAAACAAGCAAAATTGCCGTAAATGGAGTGAAAACAATCCTCAAGAAGTTCTGCAGGTTCCATTGCATTCTAAAAAATGCACTACTGTATGGTGTGCTTTACACGCTGGAGGCATCATCGGTCCATATTTCTTTAAAAACGAAGCTGGAGCTAATGTTACAGTGAATGGTGCTCGTTACAGATCGATGATCAATGATTATTTGTTTCAAAATTTGAATGGTATCGACCCAGAAGTGTTTTGGTTCCAACAAGATGGTGCTACACCTCATGCTGCTACCGTAACAATTGATTTATTGAAAGAAAGATTTGACGATAACATATTTCGAGAAATGGTCCAATCAATTGTCCTCCAAGATGAAGAAAAGTGGTCCAAAATTGGTCTGATCGAATGCGGTTCCACAGAGCTAGTCGTGGTGGACAAATGCAGGAAATCATTTTTAAAACATAAATGTCATTAAACTATCTTTCAAATAAAAAAATTTGGCTTCAATCTTAATTTAAATGTGTTTTATTTCAATTTAAAGTTCTATCACTCTACAAAAAAATACCCGCTAGGTTCTGAGCATAAAATGAAAATTACCTGGTTTATCAAAGAAGCATTATTGAAAATATATAAATGTCTCCGAAATACAGGTTATAAAATCCGCAAATCTTGATGGCCATCAGAAGATTCCAGCGTGGGCTTGTATTCAGACCACTAAAATCAATAAAACCAATAAAATCTTCAGTTATATTGAAGATTTCCTTAGATCTAAAAACTTCGATAAATCGTATCTGGTTTTTGTGTTGAAGTAAGTTTTTTCGATTTCACATTCTCATTGTTAAGTTTGTGTTCAATGAATTTGTAAGTATTTTATCCACTATGTCATTTCATTTTTCATTTATACTGGATACCAATGTTGAACCAGATAAATAGCTCAAGGGTACAGCTGGTGTCTTCTGATGATCCTCAAGGTTTACGGATATTACAACCTTGTTTTTGAAAGAAATTTTATCGATTTAATGATCGATATAAATCTTTTATTATTATCCCAACAAATCAGCTTCTTACCAACCCATCCCATTGCAGCAATACTCATAACAATTTCTTCGAAATACAGGGTTGTAAAATCCGCAAATCTCGACGGTCATCAGAAGATACCCGCGTGGGCCCGTATTTAGACCACTTCCAATAAAAATGTTAATTTAGATTGCATAATATCTCCAGGGCCGCGCGTATTTGCATATCCCGATAAAAGAGATCTTCGGCGATCTCTGGCGGAGGGTCATTTTCGTAAAAGTGAACAACCTCTGGAGGAACCGGTTCCCCCGAAACTTAGCATAACAATTGTCCACCCAGAACGCGTCCACTTCTACCGAACAAGCTGTTAATTTCGTAATTACGGCCGAGGGAACGGTGGAAGCTGGAATTCGGTATTTTCTCGAAGAGATGACCAATTAAGAGTGAAATTCCTCCGTTATCGGACCACGAGAACGTCCTGGGAAAGTTCACGGGCAAGGATGGATCCGAAAAATTTTGGATTTTATTGGTACGTTTGCGTTGACGGAATGTGGCACTTTCGTTCGACGTTCGAAGATGGGAATGGACGTGTTTTAATTTGAATCGGTGATTTGGATTTTATCGGGGCTTGTTCTTTCGGTTTCTCATTGCTGAACAATAAACCTCTGGAAACGAGGACGAAGTGAATTTTTATCCCAATAAATTTCCAAAAGTTAGTAACTGCTGTGCAAATCGATGATCAAATTTCATGGCAAGATTATTTGATTTGTTAGCACTTGAGTATACATGGCAACATAGTACAGTTGAGGAATATGTGTTGACAAAATTGCGGCATAATGTATAACCTAAAACTGAAAGTTCACGATGGAATATCTACGATAAATATAAGATAAAAATAATTTATAGATACCATGAACCAATCTCCTCATCATATCGGATGTTTTTTTACAGTGATAGAACTTTAATTTCAAATAAAACACATTTAAATTAAAATAAAATGATAATTTTACTTGATAGAAGGATTATTACAAAATTTGAATATCAAAACAGATTTAATATCTGTTAGTCTTCAACACTTTTAATTTCGAAAAATTTATTCAAGAAACTTTAAGAATTAAATAAATGTATTTATAAGCACTGCTCATATTTAATAGACGTATCAAATCGAAACTCATTATACAATATCAAATAGAATAAAGAAAAAACCAACGAATATAAATTGTCAATTGAAATTAATAAATAATTTTTGTTTCGTTGCAGGCACGCGTACTGAACTCTTCAGACAAGCGTACGAGCCCTGCCTGTTACAAAATGTATTGTTTTCTGATCTTATATTTATGAAAACTAAATCTTTCTCGAAAATATACAACATAATTTTAAGAAATTCTCAAAAACCAATTTATTTGAAATATTTAAATAAATGACTTCAAAAACTCTCAAAAAATGTAGCACATCCTCAAAAATTAGTTAGAATTCAGATAAGACCAGTTCAACTTTACATATAAAAAATGAATAAAGTCAACTAACAATAAATAGACTTACCGAATGCGAACTCCAGGAATATGTGATTTGTTGAACATTCAACTAGGTACATCTTATATCCAAGGTACTCTATGTACCTTGGATATTAGATGACCTTGGATATTAGATGACCTTGGATATTAGATGACCTTGGATATTAGATGTACCTAGTTGAATGTTCAACAAATCACATATTCCTAGAGATCGCATTCGGTAAGTCTATTTATTGTAAATTGATATTATTTATTTTTTATATGTAAAGTTGAACTGGTCTTAACTGAATTCTAACTAATTTTTGAGGATGTGCTACATTTTTTGAGAGTTTTTGAAGTCATTTATTTAAATATTTCAAATAAATTGGTTTTTGAGAATTTCTTAAAATTATGTTGTATATTTTTGAGAAAGATTTAGTTTTCATAAACATAAGATCAGAAAACAATACACTTTGTAACAAGCAGGGCTCGTACGCTTGTCTGAAGAGTTCAGTACATACGCTTGGAACGAAACAAAAAATTTTTATTCATTAATTTTAATTGACAATTTTTATTCGTTTGGTTTTTCTTAATTCCATTTGATCTTGTATAATGAGTTTCGATTTTATACGTCTATTAAATATGAGCAGTGCTTATAAAGACATTAGTGTAATTCTTAAAGTTTCTTGAATAAATTTTTTTAAATTAAAATTGTAAAAGACGAACAGATTAAATCTGTTTTTCAAATTCATTTATATTAAGATTGAAGCCCAAATATTTTTTATTTGAAAGATAATTTTATGACATTTATGTTTTAAAAATGATTTCCGGCATATGTCCACCACGACTAGCACTGAGAAACCGCATTCGACCAGACCAATTTGGACCACTTTTTCGAGTAAGTCAGGCCTTATTTCATCAATAACACGAGTTATATTGGCTTCCAAACCGTTTATTATTTCTGGTTTATCAGCATAAACCAATGACTTGACATAACCTCAAAGAAAATAATCCAGTGGAGTTATGTCGCATGATCTTAGATACCAAATAATTGGGCCATTTCTCGAAATACTGTTATCGCCAAATCTTTCTTCCAATAAATCAATTGTTACGGTAGCAGCATAAGATGCAGCACCATCTTGCTGGAACCAAAACACTTCTGGGCCGAAACCATTCAAATCTTGAAACAAATAATCATTTATCATCGATCTGTAACGAGCATTATTCACTGTAACATTAGCTCGCATGATTTTGGAGACCAATTAATTGGACCATTTCTCGAAATAATGTAATTAATCTGTCCTTCAATAAATCAATTGTTACGGTAACAGCATGGAGTGTAGCACCATCTCGTTGGAACCAAAACACTTCTGGGTAGATGCCATTCAAATTTTGAAACAAATAATCATTGATCATTGATTAGTAACGAGCACCAGGAACATTAGCTCCAGCATCGTTTTTAAAGAAATATGGACCGATGATTCATCCAGCGTGTAAAGTACACCATACAGTGCATTTTTCAGGATGCAATGGAACCTGTAGAACCTCCTGAGGATTATTTTCACCGCAATTTTGCTTGTTTACATAGCGGTTCAGCCAGAAATGAGCTGCATCACTAAACACAATTTTACGATAAAAACGTGGATCATCTTCAAGCTGTTCTAGGTAGGGCCCAATCAGCAAACAAATGACGCTTATTATGGTCAAGCGGCTTTAGTTCTTGAACCAGTTGGATCTTGTATGGGTGTAGACCAAGATCTTTACGCAAACTTTTCCATGTGGTGGATGCACAGTCTCCAACTTGTTGTGAACGTCGACGAATAAACAAACCTGGATCATCATTAACACTATGACTTACAGCAGCGATATTTTCATCTTTACGTAGAGTTCTTTGTCTTGTTGCTGTTGCATCGAGTAGAGAAAATTTTATCCGAAATCTATCGATAGTTCAACGAATTAGCTGCTCTGATGGACGATTATGTAAACCAAAAATTTCACAAAGTGCTCTATAAGTTTGGCGAGTAGAACACTGATTTTGAAAATGAATTTCAACAATTTGTAAACGTTATTTCGGTCTTTTATGATAATTTGTCAATGATTACTGAGCAGAAATGTCAAAACAACATGGCTTCTACCTTCTGTCAAATCACAATTATCGCTATCGAAAGTTCTATCACTCTAAAAAAAACACCCGATACATAGGAAAAATTTGAAAATTGAGCCTCTGAAGGTCATATTGAAGTGGCTGAAGTGTATAAGAAAATCCAATGAAAAATTATGATAGGCCTTTAAAGACCACCAAATGGTACATTTGCGAGGTTCTTAATTGATGTTAGAGCCTGCCTAGATGAACTTGATAGTCTGTGGTTGTGGAATGAGTAGCGATCTCTACGAATTAATGGAGGACTATAATCTTTATGCTTCGTTCACAGAACCTTCCAGGGTACCAACTATGCTAATATCGCTGCTAGATTTGCTAGATTTATTCAAACAATAAGAGGAAACATGTTCCGTATTACATTGAACCACATATCTCAGACCATAAAGGTCTGACAATGTCCTGGCAGAGGAATGGAAACCGAAAGAACACAACAAAATTAATCAGAAAACTTGAAAGTTATAACAATAGAAATTTTAGAACCTCTTTACAGAAACAATCATGGTCCTTTTTTGCACTCGTGTGGGTCTGTGGGTTTTGATGAATTTTGGACAACATTTTCTAACATGCTCGTACACAAGAAGTTATAACTGTGTACAGAGGAAAATTTGCTCAAGATCAAGAGTCAAGAGACCAACAAAGAAGTAAAGGAGATTAAAAACGGTTGGATGCACTATCTGTTATACTGTACATTAGAAAGGTTGATGTCAGTACAATAGCTCACAATATCTGCAGAAAAGAATAGAGAGATAAAAAAGTAGTCATCAGAAAAAAACATGAGGAAATCTGATGAAAAGAACTAAGTATTATTGATGGTAATAAAAATAACTCGGAAAGCCGCAAGAAAAAATCATGCATACCAGATACACCCCAAAATTTGCAATGAATATATACTTAAGGGTGCAGCTTGGATTGTGCAGAACTGTCTACAAGTTGATGTAAGTCGTTCAGGACTTCAAAAAAATAAGACAAGAAATGAAGTAGATCCTGCACAGCATTGCAGAATCACTGGCCAATCTCATCATAAGATGGTGCAATGATGGGTATTTTCCCCAACAAATGAAAATGTCGAAAATAACCCCTACATACAGGTAAGGAACATACCTGACAAATTAGACCAATATCAATCCTTCCAAGTCTTTCCAAGATTACGGAAATAGCAAGAAAAAATCAATTATCAAATTTTCTTCAGAAAAAGCAGCGTGCATTCTAGAAGAATAAGACCACACACACAGTCCTATCGCATATATTGATGTGAGTGGCAAATGCATTCGACAGGAAAAAATATAAGCTGATAGTATGTGATCTGAGTAATGATTTTGACTTACTAAAGTATTAATCATTTATACAGAAGTTTTGTCGTAGGGAAAGCATTGAAATTAATGGAAAAGTACCGACAAACTAGAAGTCAGAAGGTATTTGTCCAAGAGGAATGTTCAGTATGGGGATGTGTGAAGTATGGAATTCCTTAGGGATCAATATTTGGACCATTATTTCATATATAAACGACCTATCATCAAATGTAAAGTCAAATGAATTTCGGGTCCTATTTTGAAGGCCATACTATACATTTGGATGAATAATACATAATTCATGTTTCTCTAACAGATTACCAGTACTTTCGACACTGTAGCATGTTAAAATTAATTTGTATTCAATGTTGAGTTTAGAGAGACACATACATCATAAAAAGTGTTGCAAGCTCTCGCATTAATAAGAAAATGCATAATGATCTTTGCACGAGATATTAAGCTCGTTTTTTCACAATTGTCGCGCCACTATCAACCGTTTCCAATTGAATATAACGACTTAACCGTACACGTTTACAGACTAATAACCTTGTTCATTTTCTCTCCGAATTATCAATTAAAACTTACCGTTAAACGTTAGATACACACTCAGGCCATCATTAGAAGCCGAATTAGATTTCGATTGGTAATTTTCATTTCGTCCATCCGTCTGTCTGTCGCTGTGAATCGAACGGGCGAAAGTCGCGTCATTGAAGCGCCCAAGATGGGCGGAAATGTCTAGTTTCAATTTGTTTAATTAGCTGGGGCAATTAGCGAAATGTGGGTTCCGAGGTAGAAAAAAGGCTGATTAGTCGGTCGTAAGAGGTACAAGATATATTTATATAAATATAGGTTGTTGAAGAGGTGAAGACGAGATCAATTATACAATTCTAAATTATGTAATTGGGTGTTTAGAGGAATCGGCATAATTGTTAATGATGTGTTTTTGAATTGGGCACTTCCTGTGTAGTGGAAAGGTATTAGCAATTTAAGACTTTCGTCGATTAAAAGTATGAAAATATCGTAGTATCACTAAATAACGAACTAGGTTCAAAAGTTCAATTGGAGTTAGTTTAGCATTTTTAAAATTTTCTCCAGTTTCAACATAAACGTGCACAGTGATTGTCCAAAAATTACTACAAATTTTCAGCCGAGATTGAAACTCGAGGTCATCAAAGAGGCTACATAATGGAAGTTTTGGATTTATGTTGTTACGAATAATATCCCAAGTTTCATGTATTTGAATTAACTCATTCTTTAGGAATTAATTTCCAACCTTAAAAACACCTCTTTTCGACTGAAAACCTTCAAGAATTACTCTTGGCGGGCAATCGAATTTTCTACGAAGTTTCTCGAATTTTATCCCGAATAGTACAGAATTTTATAAAATTTCTACGACAAGCTTTCGAATTTACACCGCATAATAAAAAAATATCTGTGTTTATATTTAATATTCAGAAAAATACTCGATAAACAATGGTGACTCATTTTTGAATAATTTCATTTTTTTCCGCAGAAACATTAAAATAATTTAATAAACGTGAATTATATTTTAGAAGGTTATGTATTATACAACGTTATATGAAAGAATTACTTCAAATAATATATTTATATTCGAGAATTTTTTGAAAATAGGGATCATTGAACAAATTTATTCTATTTTTGATTGTCTCGGTCTATACTTGACGGAATTTATCTTCACTATATGAAAAACAAATATTAGCGAAGTTAATATTCTTATATTTTATTTATTCTAGGCTCAAAAAATATCGAACTGAATGAAAACAAAGCATTTTTTGCAGCTTATCACGAATATTTTTTTATAATTCTTTGTCAAATTTCAAGAACTATAATCCCGATTTTTAATGAATATTTACCGATAGAAAAAAAATTCTCAAGTACTCATACAAATCTTTAATTGTCAAAATTAGAGTGTGCGTAAACGTTTTCACATCCTGAAAATGCATGCCAAGTGCGAAGCGATCCCGGTAAGAAAACCGCTCACTTCTTCGAGATGTCTCATTCTCGAATGTTTATTTATTGCCAATCTGTCAGTCATAACAAACATACATAGACACAAATCCATTTCTACAAAGTCTCATTGACAAGGAAACACTTCACACAAACTGTGCATAACTTCAGACCCTTATTGAATTGGACTCGGGACACAAACAACTCTTTAATGAAACCCATTTAGAAGACGTTCGTAGATCTAAAAAAATGGGTTTTTGTTTATCTTTGGAACACCCAAAGTGTCCTTATCGTGAGTCAAAGTATGATTGATTTGTTATATCGATTATAACGACAAAGTATATTATATGATACGGTTTTCGATATGAATTACGTTTATTAAACTGCTCTTATATCGAAGCAGCACCTTTTTTGCAAGCATGAAAATCATAAAACAACTCTAATTCTCATTTAAGACTCCACAGTAATATCTCAATAAAAATCGATAAAAATGAGACAACTACACTTTGTTTCTTTGCACGAAGGTCAAAAGCTATCACCAAGATAGTAACATCGTCAACACCTGCAAAGTTAAAATTTGCTTATCTTATGAGCTTCTGTGCTCTGTTGTTATAATTAACTACCATCAGCAAAATCGCCTAAGATCAATTTGACCGGAACGTCACATGAATTGTTTATTTATTATTCGAACTACGTGCAAAGATTTACAAGACAAGATATACTTTAATTTTCTGGTTAGAATAGTCTTGATAAATTTACCCCCTTTAATATAATTCCTATCACTTATATAATAATAACTTATATTTTAATCTCTTTATAAAAAGGCAATAATGTTACCTGAAGGTAAATATATTTAGATGAATAGAGAACAAGAGTTTCAATATATAAAGATGAACAAATTCGAGATGACTCCTAGATTATTTGGGAAAAAATTGTGTTAAGCTAGTATTTTAAGACTAGACACGTTCATGGATGGAAAAAAAAGTATTTCAATAGCTTGGAGATTGATAAGTAGTTATCCCTGCAAAATATATGCTTATAAATTTGATTTTGACCTCATAAGGAAAAAAATGAAATTTTATCTTGAAACACGTGTACTACCTATAATAGAACCATATTCTGATACTCTAATCTATGTACCATGTATTATTATTCGTATATCAATGAGAATTGAATTTTTGTATATGGTGAATTTTATGTCATCAGTGACATTATATACCATATACTCCTATATTTTAATAATTTTCCAAAAAGAGGTACTGGAATGGCATTAAATAATAGATATACGAATTATCTTCTCTAGATAAAAACAGAATTTCTTTGTGGAATTGTAAGCTGTTGAATAGGATTCAAGAATATTCGATTTCAAAGTGAAAAGAATAATAATTCTTTTTATAAAATGTGTATAGGTATATTGTGGTCTAGAATCAGACTGAAAAGTTTTTTTTCACGCCTATGATAGAATACAAGCAATTCTAATCAAATGCAAATAAGGAATAAACTTAATTCATCACTTCGCTGAGATGAGTACTCCTGTATTTCAATTTATAATATAAGTGCGGAAAACCTGAGCCGAAATTCAAAGAGGAGACACGCGATACCTAATTTATTAGCGTATTGTGAGACATACAACGAAACCAAGCATAATGATAATAAAAAATTTTGAATGACGAAACAATTCTTCAATCATATCTATATATGTTTATATACTGCAAGAAACAAGAAGTTCTAACATAGAAACAGAGTTCATTAATTTACTCATTCATTGAATTTAGTTACGGCATTCTTGATTACTTCACATAATTTCACTGTAGTATATAAACGGACAGATATAAATAATTTAGAATATCAACATTCAATTATAAATATAGAAATAATAATTACATATTAGAAAACAATCTTTATTTATTTGTAAGACTTTACGAATTGAGATTTTACATGTCGTATTTATTATATCACTTATATGTTGTACACGTGTCTTTCTAATAAATTGAAATATTCTCAGCTGTGCAGCAAGTAAAAAAGGGGTTGAAATGCTCACCTTGCAATTGATGTAGTTTTACTTTTTCTGCTAGTTTGGGTATTTATTTAACTATAATTGTTATATATTGCATTTTTCTTATTGCTCATCTGTTAAATGGTGACGGAATTATGTACTTTATTGATTGAATAAGGAAAGTTTGCTCCAGCTGTTAGTAAAGAGCTTTAAACTTCACTGCTGCACTTCATCGTATTAAAACTGTACCTAGGGAAAAATGACAATTCGTACCAAATTCGAAATCTCTAGGTTTTCAAGACGAAATATTTTCCACCATATATGCTCACTGGTACAGAGACATGCCTACCAAAAAAAATTTATAAAATCCAACATAAATGAGCTAGTGCAAAAGCAGGCAGAATTACTATCTAATTCAATAAAATTTAAACATCAGGTTGTTTTGTTGAAGCGAAGGACGTCTCAATTCAGAAAATGTCATTGTCAAACTTCAGTGTTGAAAAAATTATTCTTTTACCTTTGACAATTTATGAATCTTTTCTCATCGATCATTTCGAATCCAACTTCGCTAGACAAAAACGATAACAATTCGACTCGACACAAAATTTATAGCTGGCATTTGAATAAATATGTAGTAATAATGTTTTCAAGCGATTTGCATATAACATTATAGTCTCTAAATAACTATGCATATTCAACTTCTTCAGACTCACCTATAACCTTGCACTAGGTCAATCTCAACACATGGCCTCAGATTCGCTCTGCAGCGAACCTCTTGCAGCTGTGCAGTAGCCACTGTAGCGCTTATGCCGACAACAGTCCTTACACAACAAGCTAAACATACGGCGCACACCCTCTCACCCCTTTGCGCAACCCCTTACTCACTACAATGCTTCACTAGGGGAGGTCGAGCCCAGAACTTCGCGAAGAGTCGATTGTTACACCTGTCACTGTACCGATACGCGTCGTTCCAGTGTCCAATGTACACGATAGTCCAAATCACTTGAATACCGCGAGGTGACAGTGTAAGAGCGTTGCTTATCAACTGCGTGCCAAGATGCGTCTAAGCAAACTGTGACTATACACCGTCAATCCCCACCATATCTAGCCACGCCTCGCACATCCGCGGCTCCCCGCCGTCGCCCCACCTACTTTGCCAATTGTTCGATTTCACTGTGGAGATGAACTAGTGCAAGGTATTCGGATTCGCATTGTTGTGGATGGGCGGAGCTACGGCGTAGACTCCTATTCGGAATGACGACAATAGAAGCCAATTACGTCATGTTGGACAAGACAATTAATGTTATTATTGGACTATTTCTAGTTACACCTGTCACAGAATCCCTGGATTTATTTGGAAATGGGTTTGGATAGAAATGGGGGGTATTCATTCGGATGAAGTAAATGTTCCTTATCATCATAGTAGGTAAAATAAGTGGAAGTGCATGCAAAGCTTTGTCTAATTAAATAATTTGCTGACTCCTGCGTTCATAATAGCTTCATTTAAATTTCATGACTATGTAAAAAACGTAACATACATATGCATACTTGTAAAGTGATTTTTTCCAGAATCAGGTGAAGTACCGAGAGATATAGTGGAAATCAATTTTAATATTGATGATCGATAAGCTGAATCCAACTTACAATTATAAGGTTGAGAATCTTACATTGTTTGTCTTTGTTTCTTGTTTGTTGTCTTGTTTGTCTTTGGTTTCTGGGACAAGAATTTTAATTACCTACTACATAATTCTTCTATATGAAATATTTTAACAATTGTGGGCATAGAAAGCAGATGCCCTGTATGCATAAGTTATAAGCAAGATTGGTTAACAAAGATTCTGCTTCTTCCTACAGCACAAATCCTGGGTACGTCATTGGCCTACAAATACTTACTAATTAAAACTTACGATCAAGAGGAGGTGCCGAAATAGAATTCTTCTGGAACTTTCGTGTCTTTTTTGTACATTTTCCTGATGTGTTCCTGGCATACAATTCATCTCAGTTATAAACCTTACTAACGCACATATTACTTAAAAGGCATTCGTCGTTTCAAGTTAATCAAGTTGAAGGGACACTGTAAAACAAAAGAGGGGGAGAAAAGGTTAAGAACAAAAAGTGAAAAAGAGAAAACAGCAATCTATACATTTCAAATTCAAGTTGAAACTAGAAAGGATTTTTCTAGGATGCTTTTTCGACTACAAGTCCCTACAATATCCCACGTGCAATGCTCAATTTGTTCTGAGAATATGAATCTGGTTAAAATGTTTATACCTACGGGTTCTTGAAACAGAGTTTTGTTGGTTCCTTAGTAATTAGGTATGCTTGGTATGAAAAGTAAGCTGTATCTTTCTCGGATCAGATGATTCCAGACTTATTTTACAGATTTCGCTAGATTTCGTCAAATCTAAGAAATTTGACGAAATTCTATATGAAAATTTCGATTAAATCTAGTGAATTTCATTTCAGATAATAATAATTTTATTGAAATTAATGTTCTTAGTTTCTGATGGTGGTTAAGGAATTCTGAAGAATTATTAAATGCTTTTATGAGATTATCTTCTCGATTTCAGCATTTTTTTTTGGGATTTAAAAAGTTTTCTACAAATTATATTTTTCCATGATATTGCATTCAGCGGAACCATAGATTTAATATATATATATATATATATTTGGGCTTGAGATTTTAATCTGCAAATTTCACATTATTTCTTTTTTAAGTTAAAGTGCTCAAAAACTTGGACAGGATGGAAATTAACCACGAAATTTCATTATTTACTATAAAATAATAGTATACGATTATTTCTGGCATAAACAAAAAATCCAACGAGATAATGGGAAAAAAACAGTCAATAATAAATTTTGACCCTACATTACATTGAAGACAACAAAGATTATAAAATTTTATGATACTTATATTGACTAGTTAGGAGAATGAAACTGAATATTTTTTTCATATTATATGTCAACTTGTATACGGCCGATTAAAATTGACGTCAACTAGTGGGGGCTTATTTAAATTAATTAAATAATAATATTATCTATTGATTCTTTAAGACATATACATATATGTGTAGGACAGGTAAAAAAGTAATAATAAACTCGAATTGAAAACAAATCACTTACGATGATTATAGGCAACAGTATGAAAATTAATTGCTTAATTCATTATTTTTTAGAAATTCTTTCAGCTAAAAAGACTCAAAACACTTAAGTAATAACAAGAAAAAAATAATAACAAAAATAAAAATAATAATATTTTATTGATCCTTAAGGACACTTCAAAGTGCATAGGACAGGTCAAGTAAAAGAATAGTTGCAAATTAATTATCATTCTTAGCATTTAAGGAATCAGAAAAAAATCTCTAACTGAATAGAAACATTCAAGCAGTAATAGTCCATGAGTTTCATTTTAATTTGTGTTCCTTCAAAGATTTCATATAAGATGCAGATGGTTAAACAGATTAATGCCTTAATATAAGGGAGCACATTTAGTTTTCCACTTAGTTCAATTCTCATTAGCATATAGGAGACACTTAAATATATTTATATATATATATATATATATATATATATACATATATATATATATATATATATATATATATATATATATATATATATATATATATATATATATATATATAATGTCATTCAGTTGGTAAGAAACTCGGGGGCTCAGACCGAAAATAACACGAATAATTCTTTTCTCAGTCACAACTCCACGCCGAAACAAGCACAACAAACATGTTGAATAAGTGAGCAAGTCATTTCTGAACACCAAAAATAGAACAGGTCCCAACACAGACCCCTGCAGGACCTCCTAGTCCTTGAAATTGCACTTATCAACTCTAAGTGATATCGTTCTATCTTAGAGAAAGCTATGCTTGGAAACCCATACTATTTGCATTTGTCTATAACGGACTGAAAGCAAAAGGTGTCAAATGCACAAGAAAGGTCCAAAAATATTCCCCCTACATGTAAGTCTCTATCCAAGGATAATTAATCACCGGACAAAAATAGTAATTCAACATCAACAGAGACGTCTATCTTCTCAAGCCGTACGTCTACATGGAAAAATCGCCACGTAAAGACCGCGCAAAAAGATATTTATCGCCAATAAGGAATGAGATCTGCCATATTCACCAACAAAAGCTCTCTCAGGCTACAAATTCAATCCCTCGCTGAAAAATTTAAAATGCCGATAAAATAAACCACAATTTGTATGACTTGTTGATCGATGTTCAACCGTTAATTCACGCGAAGAACAGCAATTTAATTAAAGCTCAAATAAGTTTTTTTCATATTTGAATATTACAACAATTTAAATTTTGCACAATCCTAATAATGTTATAAAAAGGAAAGAAGAAAAAAGCTCCATGAATGCTTCTTATGTAACACACTCAGAGCTCCAAGGGTATAGGTATTGTATATTCATCCCTCTTGGTTTTGTATTAAAAAAAATGATTTTTACGAAATGGATGCCCGCTAGATGAAGGTGTAGCATCCAAGTAGTTAATGAATAATAAACAAGTGTGTTTGTTTATAATTGATGTATTGAGGTTAAATGAACCAAGAGAAAGTGAATTATCTCCCTTTATACGAGTTCGCTAGATAGATATGTTATTCTCTTTGTAGACGTGATATCTCTCAGGGAAACACTCGCCCCTCGGGTAATAATGGGGGTGAAAGGGTTAGAACTAGGGGTACGAATTAAGTAGGGGTTCGATCGGGTAGGCAGGCACAAGTGGATACCAACAAGTGGATTTTGAATTCCATAACACTGAATTAGTATGGTAAGTAACAAAAAAGGCGAAGGGGGTGTTGGTACGAATTCATCAATAAATAGTATAGGGTTCCGTTTTAGGTTCAGGTTGATGGATGAAATAGATTTAAATCACTTATTACCGAATCGAAGCTTGAACAGTGAAATGATTGATGTTTTTGCAAAAATATTTTCAAGAACTGATTCGTTTAATTATGAAGTGCGTTTTGGTGTTCATAACTTATAATTGTGTTTGTGTTACAATGATGAATTTTTTCATTTTAATAAGGTAATCACTTGGCTCAAGTTTCATAAAACTTTAATTTTTATTGTAGACATATCGGGTGTTTTTTTTAGAATGATAGAACTTTCGATAGGGATAACTGTGATTTGGCAGAAGGTAGAAGCCATGTTGTTTTGACATTTCTTTTCAGTAAGCATTGACAAATTATTATGAAAAGACTCACGCCGCAACAACGTTTACAAATTGTTGAAATTTAATTTCAGAATCAGTGTTCTATTCGCCAAACTTATAGAGCACTTCGTGAAATTTATGGTTCGCATAATCGTCCATCAGAGCAGCTTATTCGTCGAACTATCGATAGATTTCGGACAACATTTTCTGTACTCCATGCAATAACACCAACAAGACAAAGAACTCTACGTAAAGAAGAAAATATGCTGTAAGTCATAGTGTTAATGATGATCCAGATTTGTCTATTCATCGACGTTGGACTCTGTGAATCCACCACATGGAAAATTTTGCGTAAAGATCTTGCTCTACACCCATACAAGATCCAACTGGTTCAAGAACTAAAGCCACTTGACCATAATAAGTGTCCTTTGTTTGCTGATTGGGCCCTAGAACAGCTTGAAGTTGATCCACTTTTTTATCGTGAAATTGTGTTTAGTGATGGAGCTCATTTCTGGTTGAACGGCCATGTAGACAAGCAAAATTGTCGTATATAGAGTGAAAATAATCCTCAAAGAGTTCTACAGGTTCCATTGCATCCGGAAAAATGCACTTGTATGGTGTGCTTTACACGCTGGAGGCATCGTCGGTCCATATTACTTTAAAAACGATGCTGGAGCTAATGTTAAAGTGAAGGGTGCTCCTTACAGACCGATGATCAATGATTATTTGTTTCAAAATTTTAATGGTATCGACCCAGAAGTGATTTGGTTCCAACAAGATGGTGCTACACCTCATGCTGCTACCATAACAATTGATTTATTGAAAGAGATTTGGCGATAATATTATTTCGAGAAAAGGTCCAATTAATTGGCCTCCAAGATCATGCGACATAACTCCACTGTATTATTTTCTTTGGGGTTATGTAAAGTCATTATGTAAAGTCATTAGTTTATGCTGATAAACCAGAAACAATAGACGCTTTGGAAGCCAACATATTTCGTGTTAAGGCCTTAATTACTGGTCCAAAATTGATCTGGTCGAATGCATTTCCTCAGAGCTAGTCGTGGTGGGCATATGCTGGAAATTGTTTTTAAAACATAAATGTCAAAAAATTTTCTTTCAAATAAAAAAAATTTGGCTTCGATCTTAATCTAAATGTGTTTTATTTCAGTTTAAAGTTTTATTACTCTTAAAAAAAAACACCCGATATATGTTTTGGGTTTCAACCCATCTTCAAAACTATGGAGAATTTACTTAACATTTAAATTTATATATTTTTCGGACAACAGATGCAAGTAAAAGGATTCGTTTATTTGAGGTTGTTAACAGTAAGTTATACCTGTTGTCAAGAAATCAAAAACAGATTGAACATCCTACCAGTTCTGAGTAAAAAGGATGTCATATTTCACATTGAATACAAACAAGTAAAACGGGAACATGACAGATTGCTCATTGACCAAAAAAAGTATTAATTTCAAAAAATTATAAAGTGTTCGGACAATAAGAAAAAAGCAACCTTCTCAATTATAAAATCTTCGAAGTACCAAGTGAATGAACAAAATTTCCCAAAAGAAGGTTTTCTACAACAAGTCTCAAATGAGTTGAATAAATATTTTGTTAATGGTGCTTCTGAACTGACTAAATCTGGATGAACTGAAATTTATAATTGAATATATGAGAACTAAACACATTTCTGGGATTGATGGAATATCGAACAGCATAATTAAACACACTTCAGATGAAATCTTAGTACCACTACAGGCCATTGTGAAGAACTCAATGAAACAGAGACAAATTAAAAATGGCAGTTCTCAGGCCAATTTATGAAAAAGGGAATAAAAATGACTATGGGAATTACAGACCGGTCAGCATATTATCATTGCTCAAAGATATTTGAAATGGCCTTCTGTAGTCGAGTAATGGGGGGTTTCTTATGAAGAACAAAATAATATCAGATAATTAACACGAATATCTTAAGGAAAAATCAATACATACAGCAATTTTCCAGTTTATGAGAAATATAATTTTGTCATTCGAGAATAACCTCTCACTTGGATTTATCCAAGGCATCTGTATCTTTCTGGAGAAATTAATATCAAAGTTGCAGAATTGTGGAATCAGAGGACCCATTTAAGAGGTGAAGTTCTATTTCAAAGATATATCTCAAATAGTGGAGATACTTTCAATAGGATGCAAAATTACATCAAACGTTGAAGAATTAAAACTTGAGATTGCACGGGAAAGTATTTTGGGACCACTATTATTTCTGATATATGTGAATGATTTCAGCTCTAGGTTTCATAGTGAAAAAGTAACAAATGTCAGCTATGATAAATTCAACACTCTGGCCGCCCTCGTTCAGTCCGCGACGAAGAAATTATTCGGGAAGTCGAAGCGTCAGTTCGTCAAAAATCCGTCTTTATCCATCCGAAGGCAAGGCCAATCATTAAATATCAAAAATTCATCCTGCATTTGATTTAAAGAAAGATATGCATTTTAAAGCCTACAAAATTCAACTGGTTCAAGAAGTCTCGATGCCTAAAGTAATGCCATTCGCGCCAGTCACTGGACCTGTGTGGTGGAAGATCTTCCGAATGGGGCCCTAGTTTTGTCGTTATGGTGGAATGGAGGGCTGAGCCGGTTGATTAACTCAGTGACAGGGAGTCCATCGCAGCACAGAGCCTTTCCCTCAAAACTAGCGTACTCTATCCTATTGCAGTAAATCTTCGGATTTTTCTGTCCAATGGCCGAGTGCGTTATGTAGCATACTGCGTTACCTTGGGAGGTTGGATGCCCACAGGTGGTACTTGTTTCCCTTGGCCACCCGATTGGTGTCGAACTCGAGGGGGTGGTGGTTGAAAATCCGCACGCTGGACTAGAGAGGTATTTCATTTATCTGATCGCAGACCCCAATGTTCGGGATATTCTCATGAGATGACTCAGGGTTTATCAAGACTTGACAGTTCGACCAACCTTGTCCTGAACCTGCATCTAACGCGTAACGTTTCAGGGTTTGTGGATCTCGACGAACTGGCCAGTCCGTTGGTGCTTGACGCCAGAATCAATCGAAAGACTTCACATGGGTTCGTGGATCATGACGTACATGACGTGTTGACGGTGCTCGTACCAGAACCAATTGAGTCATCAATCTTGGGATTATCTTAGTTCATGAGACTGCGTTCGGGTGGATGGATAAGAAGCCCTTCCGGCGTGTGAGTACTGACCATGCAGAGTCAGTAGAGGTTGGATAGTGCTTCGCTGCTACCAGTCAGACAGTTGTAGGTTTTCGAACTGAAGCCCAAACTGAAAGCTGGTGGGCTCATCTCATCGGAGGGGTTCTCGCTTCGCGCGATGATATGGCGTAATCCTTATCACTCTTTCTGCCTCTGTGGGCAGACCGTGGAGACTGTTGAGTAGTCACTTGGTGAAATATCTACGCTCATATGCCAATTCAACTAATTGGTAGAATTCACACGAGCAATGGAAGTTGTTAATTATTCCCTAATAAGGTCATTTCGCGTAGGGGTAACATCAACTGGCCTCCCAGAAGCTCTGAACTTGTCCACTTGACTATTTTGCGAGGTCTATAAAAATAATCCGACGCACGAAATTGAAGGAAAACATCAGGTTAGAAATAGCAGCAATATCGAGAGCTATGTGTCGGCCGTGTGATCTTCGTTTCCGATTAGAAGAGTCCCAGCAGCGTAACGGTTACCATTTAGATAACATCATTTTTGCCAAATAATTTTCCACTTTATATTGTAATAATTAACAATAATTTTTTTTTGATTGTAAGTAGTTTTTGTTTTATCAAAGAAACAATTACCCGATACTCTTTTTTGACACCTTGTATAATCCATATTGTTAGATGATCTAATACTAGGATCTAGAATTTAGGGATAATTAGCAGAATTGCCTCCAGTTGTTAACAGTTCTTATAGCACTTTGAACTGGGATCAGTACAATTGATAGTTAGGTTTATGATGGGTTTCATAAAGATTCGGTGATCACCGGATTAACAGATACTCTTGTCAAATTTGACAAACAGATCGATGAATTTGAGTTTAGCAAAACAAGTTCAGGTATGTGGATCAGTTGATCCTACGAAACAATCTGTCACACTTTCTAAAATTTGACCGATACACCATAGACATAGAAGGAAGAATAATAAGAATTTATATATTTCTGTGATAACGCTGTTAGTCAGGGTTAGAATTTAGAAACGGATTGTTATTGTTTATATGCTTGTCATACCATACTACTACGAACTACGTTATCAGTAGTACTTGTGTGTGTACAAAATGGAAATCGATTTCAAACGAGCAATTTCAACTGATACCCTTTTAACAATTCTGCATACCGATGATTTCGCAATGTTGATATTATCTCCTATCGTCATTTGAAAAGCACTATTTGCATAAAATCGTTGACAATATAATAAAAGTAATCTCGCATTGATTATTCCTGTCTTTAATAATTTGGGGTCTTCCAATTTCACTTCTTCACCTTCTTCGGACGATGACGATGAATTGATTTCGAAAAAAATTTTTACAATTATATCACTTGACAAATGTAAACAATAAGCAATACGCTTCACTTCAATTATTTAACGAAGAGTACAAAAATCTCGATTTACCAAAATCGACAAATCAACTTGATCTGTGATTTAGCAGCGATTCTAGGTTAGATCAGAGCACAACATGTTTTATGCAAGCCAATTTGTACTTGATGTTGAGCGATGATCAACAGAGGTTAATCAGTTAGAGTTTGACACAGTGACTAAATCTGTGATCAAAACTTTGGGAACATAGAACAAGATCCATTGTAGAAGCACTCCGTAATCAACAGGCTTGATTCGATGACTAAAGTTTTGTGAAACCCACTGTTACTCTTTACGTGAATTGCGTTCAAACGCTGCTGCCATGTCTCAAACCCAACTTCCCAAAAGAAGAAGACACACGCTCCACAGGTTCCTCATTGATCCATACAGAGTTACGCCCACAGAGTAAAATGTATCGCACCACAAGAACAACCAAGGATAAAGGAACGGTAGGTTCCTTTCGACGCCGGCTGAGGATCCGCGATTTTTCTTTCCGCCTGAACAAACCGACAATCCGTTGCGGTGAAAAGACAGAGGGAAAGGAAAATGGGGACAAAGTTGTTTCCGTCGAGGGATCAGGGGAAGCCTGGATCGTAGAGGAGGAGAACGGGAGCGGACAGTTACGGATTCAGGCGTGGGTGTGCTTGAGAACTCTCAGTTGTCTATGAAAGTGTCCAATTTATTGTGGAGGCATTATGTAAGAAAATGGTTTTATAAGTCCCTATAGTGTTTGTTATTTTATGAGAATGAGCAAGAGTAGAGTACCAAGGTTATATATGTAACCACGATACTGAAGTTAGAGATTAGATTATTATTATTACAATTATTAATGACCAAATGATTTATTGTGCCCCCTTCTTTGAGCTGACTGAAATATATCTCATCCAGTACTATAGGGGAGACCGGAGAGTAATGTTGCTTTCTTAAATTGAATTTAAATGAATAAATCATTAAGAAACTTTTATTTTTAATAAATAAAGTGATCACTTTCGTTATCAACAACTATTTGCCATCTATTGAGTCTCATTGAGAATTATCGCCTCATTAGTAAACTCTGTATTTCTGAGAAATTCTTTGAATCCCTGATCTATACACACCTACTTCATCTTGTGAAAGCTCAAATAGTACCAGAACAGCTTGGCTTCATCAAGTGTAGGTCAGTTGAGACAAACCTCATCAGTTTCATTGAATATGTGCAGTGCAAAGCAACCTAGATCGTGGTATTCAGGTAGAACTGTTTACACAAATTTCAGTAAAGCTTTCGACAGAATCAACACTGATCTCCTTTTGAGGGAGTGGGTGTTTGGGAGGTCGCTATTGTGGTGGTTCGAGTCTTATCTGCGCAATCGTTCTTAATACCTAAAAGTAGGAAACTTTAAATCAAGATTGTTTTGTCAACATCTGGAGTGCCTCAAGGTTCCCACCTAGGCCCTCTTCTGTTTATTCTTTACATAAATAGAATAAGGAGGTGTTTCAGAGTTTGCGGGTTTTTGCTATTTGCAGATAACATCGTTTTTCTTGAGGATAAGGGATGTTCGCGATTGCTTGGACCTTTAACATAATCTGGACAGACTGGTCGAATTTTTTGAGGAGTGTAGCTTACTTCTTAACTCATCCAAGTGTCAAGTAGTATCATTCACAAGAAATAGAAACATCACATATTTCAGATATTCTGTCTCTGGAACCGCCTTGAAGCGCGCTGATAAAGTGAGGGATTTAGGAGCAATTCTTGATTCTAAACTTCTATTCGACGAACAAATAAAAAACTCAGTTGGTGCTTGTAACAGAATACTTGGATTCATTATCAGACAGTGTCGTCAGTTCCGCAATCATGAAGCTATCCTTTCCCTTTATTATGCCTATCTGTTCAGCAGGCTTAACTTTGTTTCCTCAGTTTGGTGTTCTTCGGTTTCTTAGCTGGAGAACTGGATTTCGTTTGAGCCCTGGCGATCCCAATAATTAGTGTTTGCCCTTGAATCACTTTGTAATATTAAGTTTAAAGAACAGAAGTGTAATGGGTGATATCATTTTCATTTACAAAATTTTTTTCCACCAAATTAACTGTCCCAATATTCTTCGGTTTATAAATTTTCATGTCCCGTCGGGGTCCTTCAGAGATTATACAATATATTACTTGCCCACCAGTAGAACCAACAGTGCGAAATATTCACCATTGTTTAGGATGCTGGATCTATGTGATATTTTTAATGACAAAGTTGATTTATTTTCGGTTGGAAACATGAACTCTTTGAAGATGCTTTTGAAAAGTTTTTTATGTAGTTCTAATCTTTATTGATGTATATATTTATGAGTAGAGAATACTTTGTTCTTTTGAATTGAATTCCTAATATTTTATTTTGTAACACTGTCCTATTGTAATATTTAGTGAATGCTGTCTCTGAGTGTTTGTTCACCTGTTTGCATTTTTCTGTGTGAATAAATGAATAAGTAAATAAATACTGTGCAAATTTTCAATGCGAAACTAATAAAAATCAATTGATTTTTGACTAAAATATCTTGAGATGGCATTCTGGGCATTATCCAAATTTTTAATTTTTTTTGCAACTAAGAAAATGTAGCGATAGCAATAAATGTAAATCCGAGGGTGCGATATCGGGCGAGTATGGTGAATGAGGCAGTACCTACCATCCCAATTCATTAATTCACAGTGCATTGGTTCACTCAATCATAATAAAGATCCTCATTAAGAGTTTGTCCAGGTTTCAGCACTTCAAAATGAACAATTCCGCGTATACACCACCAAACACACAGAAGCGCCTTTTTGGGATGTAAACCCGGCTTCGCTGAACTTCGTGGTGATTCATTTGGAGAGAGGTATTCCCTTTTGCGTTTTAGATTATCAAATAGGATTCATTCTTCGCCTCCAGTGATCAAATGATTAAAAAAGGGTTCTGTATGGTGCCGTTGAAGCAATCGTTGCATGTGATGGATCGGTTGGATTTATTTTCTTCGAACAGATTATGAGTGACCTAAAGATCTTTTCTGCTTATCTGCTTCAAATCTTCTTGGATAGTCGACCAAGGTTGGTTAAGAATGTTTTGGAGTTCCTTGATTGTCTCACATGAAAGTGCTTCCACTTAGGTCCTTAGCAGGTCGTTTTCTACTGTTGCTGGTCTTCCTGATCGATAGGGGACAAGAAGATCAAATTAATCTTAGCATACAATTCCGGATATTCTCTTCTGGTATTTGGCTGGCCATTTCACCCCAAATTTCAAAAAAAAGTTTATTATTGAATTATTTAGAAACGAATTAGTTACAATAACATCAAAATGTCTTTGATACGACTTAGAAGTACAATGAGCTGACAAAAGACAATAAAACATTAACATGTGCAGGAACGACATTACTTTTCGGTCTCTCTATTATTATGAACTTCTTTTTATGTCTTCAGGAAGGATGAATCCTATGATTTCATTGATCAAAAACCCTTTGAGTTGGCTAAATGGTGAGGCTTTCTATTGAAAGTTATTCAAGACTTTCTTCTTCCTCTCCCAAAGGTTGCTGCATCTGATCTCACAAAATACTTTCTGATCTGATAATGAATTGCGAGGAAATTAGTGACTAAATCCGCCATGTTTGTGCTATGATTAGGATCAGTTTCACCTGGGTAATTTCGAATCATGAAATATTCTGATTATGCTCAAAGTTTGTCTTCTGACTATTGTGTTCAAATTCAAGCTGCTACTTGAAGAAATAAGTAGCTTTTATGTTATCAATTTATTTGCATACAATATTATTGTCTCGAAACACATATCGATTTTCCAAATTATCTCTAACCTGGAGCTAGGCCAATTTAAATACGTGCCACTAGATTCCCTCTGTAGCAAATCTTTTGCAGCTGTGCCGAAGCCAGTGTAGGTCTAATACCGACAATAATCTTTACACAAGAATTCAAACATAAGCCATAGACTCTTCCATACTTTTGCATAGCCCCTCACTGACTACAGTGTTTCACTAGGGGAGATTGAGCCCAGAACTTCGCTGAAAATCGACTGTTACACCAGAGAGTTTCTGTGTGGGTTTCACTTTCTTCCAGATCATTCCTTCATAGGTCATAGCAGTCACAGAAATGTACTTATAATGGTTAGTCCAGTCACTGTCTAGTATGCTGAATTTATCATTAACCTCAATATTTGGGTCTCTGGGAATCCAGAGCAAGAATACTTTACTATCTTAACCAATTCATTGAGCTTTTCCAGGTACTTCTAAAATTAGATAAAAATAATAGGGTCTTCCTTCCAGACTCTAGACAAATGAGGAAAACGGGGGAAACCAAAATACTATTCAGAAAACAGACTCTAACACCTTTTGTTGAACCAGAAACGTTTGGTGGCTTAATCAAATGCATGACAAATAGTTCCATAAGCTATTGGACAGAACAAAGAACATATGAAATTTGTTGCTATTGGCATATAATAGTTTCATTCATAGACTATTGAATGTCTCTCTGGATTCAGCTAACTTTTTGAAGGAATTGAATATAATGAAACAGATAGCTTCAAACAACGGTTACAACCCCTTTCTCATAGACAAAATGGTATCGAATAAACAAAAGAACATGACATTAAATCTCGTGTACCCAATCATAAAAGAGGACACAGAAATCATTTTCGTTATCTTATGTTGACGGATTATCTGAAAATATTGCTAAGTATTTCAAAAATAGTTTCAATTACAACGCAGCTCTTAAAACCCTTAATAACATTCGTACTTACATAAAAAAACAATAAGGATCGAACAAATGAAGAAAATAAATCTGAAGTCTACAAGTTGACTTGCAACGATTGCCCTTTAGTATATATTAGCCAGACAGTTAGATCATTCAGGAAGAGAATCCAAAAACACCAAAGGAGTTATATATCGGATTACGTACATTCGACATATGCTAATCATCTTAAAGAATTCAGACATAATTTCAACAATAACTATGAAATTATCCTTGTAGAAAGCAAAAAGCTCTATATTAGCATTTTTCGAATTTCTTGAAATCATCAGGTACCATGCCCGTAAAATCCTTTTGAATGATCAAACAGATGTTGACAAATCTCCAGTACTAAATATCTTTCCCCAATGTCTTTTTTTAGCAGCAAACTCCAATAAACACCTTAAGTTTTTATGACTTGTTCTTCCATTATTTTGTCACGTACTCAATTAACACTGTATTTAAACTCGGTTACACCATCAGGCAGTAGAATGTAGATACCTGAAGAAGCCACATCGAGATGAAACAATTACTGTATTAAAACCATTTATGTGGAAAATAAAATATTGTTTGTTATATATTTTTCAATTAAATTTGAGTATTTATTTTCATGTTCGCTCTTTTTCTATCATATATTTTCTATTTTGAGTTATGTATAAGATAACGTTAAGTTGAGTACGCATATGTTATATCAAGGAGTTGGTTTTATTTGTAGTTTTGTTCTTAAAGGACAGTATTTAACATTGATGTGAAATGAATTTTTGAATTGATATTCAAAATTGATGAAGATGGTGATTCTGTTTGCTCATGCAAACTAAAAATTAAGAAATGAAAATAGTAAGTTCATATTGACTTCAAATTATGGATCATCTGCTACCTATTGAAGCTTTACACTTTAAATTTGTTGGATTTGATGAACAACATTTGAATTTGAGGTCGAATTTTTTGGCAGACGAAGATTGTATGAAATTTTTCCAGTTTCATGGTTCACTGGCGATAATTTTATTATTTATATTGACAAGTTTAATAAAATTCCATTGAGTTGTTCAGAAACAAGAGGTAATTTTGGCTTTCTTAAGACCTTAATGTAATTTTCAGGTGAAGTATATTGACAGATAATAACTCAATTCTATCCCAATTTCCGAAAACAATTCATCTAGTCTATGGGAAGATGAATACTTGCTCATTCCAAATAAATATAGCAGAATCGATATAAACTCAGAATGCATCTCTGATGAAGCAATCTATAATTCCGCATCGATGTATCGAAACGCGGGAATTCACCCGGGTTCCGATCCTGCGTGCCATCCACGCGAAAGGACATTTCTGCGCTGCTGCCGCTGTTCTGCTTTGTAACTGTATTAATAAAGGAGAAAAGGGAAGGAAGAGACTTTTATCTCGTTAAAAATTTGCTAGTCCACAATGCCTTCCTTGATATCCCTAACGAGACCGTGCCGTTCTATAGGATTGCTTTTTTCAATAACCTTTGTAATTATGTCCATATTCATTAATTTCTCTACGGCTCTTCCATTTATATTTTTCCGTTTTGCCTTTTTTCCTCCTTGTATTAAATCCCTCGCGAAGGGAATTTTTCCCGCTCTGCTAGTTACTGAGCTGAGCATACACTGGCCCACACTGACGAAGGGCATCGAAGAAATATTGTAAAATTTTCTAGGAAAATAAGATGAAGTTTTCATTTTGAAAGTATAATCAAATCGACAAATTATTTTTCCGCGAATATTTGTTAGGATTATTGGGCAAGGGACCAGGAGAAATATTGAGGAGTTCCGCGATGGGACTCTACCACCAAAAAGTATTTACACATGGCACAAAACTTCTAATACAACTGAATAAACTTCGATGTTAAGTGTTCATCACTGTCAACACCAGCCGATCATGGGACTTACCAAAGGAATTGAAGATTTGGTTCTGAAATTCGTAGATCTTATTGAAACTAAGGTCATTTCATTTGCATGAAACCGGACTCTTTTGAAAGGAAATTTGGGCAGCGAATTCATTGAATCTAGACGGGTTCTGAAGAAACTCATTTTTTAAACAATGAACGTTGTGTTGGCATCTATAAAACTATGATTTCTGAATATCCTGGAGTGCATCATTAGAAGAGAAATTTTTTAGCAGACGGGTTTCGGCCACCTTTTCACTGTCGAAAATTAATAGTGTTATGACCTAAAGTAGTACAACTCCTTACACTCACAAAGCTGAAAAAGCTTCTGAGGGATCTTGACAGAAGATCTGAGAGTATCAGAATAATATATATCATAGTTATATATAAATTATCCAAAAAATGTCTTCCAGGATTTGTTTAACTGGGGCATTAGAGACCATTAACGATAGATAGAGTACCACACTAAGCTTTTCTCAGAATATGGGGCCAAGAAATAGGTAATGACAGATACAAATATCACAAGTGCTGGTTATCACTCCTAGATAAATCTTCTGCACCAAACTTTCTTGCTGTAAAGAATAGCTTGGTATGTATTTGAATTCTTCCTTGTGATTGATTAAACGTTAACCAATTAGTATGCAAATTCTTCGTTAAGTATTCGTCAAATGGGGTTGAAACAGGGATGTATATTAGACTTTAATGGTTTATGTATAGCCTAAACACATATATTACAAGTTTAATTTGTTTACCCAAATTAAGGAAGGTGTTCTGGTACAGTATCGAACTCGAATTGCGGTGAAAACACAATCTTGTACGTGGAATAGTTCTTCTTTAAGCTTTTTCGCCGTTGTTCACTGAATTCACTTTTATTCATTTCACGGTTGGGTTCACTTTTCACAAATTACTATCTAATTACAAAGAAATTAAGTCAATAATATATTCACTTGCAATCCTTTTATTACTGTGTTATTGAGAGAAGGTGTTCCTTAGGAGTTTAAAGTGAAAATGCCAATAAAAAATAATTCAACAGTAGAAAAGGATGTGTGTTACAAGTTAAGAGAACCTGAAACTAGCGAGCGTTTTAGTTTGTGCTTTTTGGCAAGCGACAAAATGCGATTTTTTTGGGGATGTTTCTTCAAGGGTGCTTTTTGGCTAACTCAGATGAGAGAACTGTTTGATTATAACTTGAGAGACAAAGAGAAATGTGATTAGAACTCACTCTTAGAGAATGTGTGTGAGATCAGAACTTAACGTTCGATGAATAGAGAATATTGCGTTACCGTTTGGTCGAAGCACGAAGACAGGGCCAACGAGCGACTTCGAGGGATGTCTTCAAATGAACCTCTTCCTAACTAGCCGAATTAAAGACTCCCATAGGGCTTGAAATGTGGTCAGGTTAATTCCAAAAACGACATTCGACGTTTGAAGTGGCTTCTAATGGTTTCCTAAGAAAACTGGACCATTATTTTCGGTCCTTAAAAGGCCCAAAGATTTCTAGGAAAGAATGGGACATATTTGAAAGGTTTAGATTCCTGACTAGGAGATCATAATTGTTATGTACCTACATAATATATTGAAAATTTCTTGTTCTATATAAATTCGAACACTTGCGATGAAACTGTTAAAAAACTGAGCTTCTCCAAGGTGTTCAGAAAAACAGAAGAGAAGAGAAGAAGAGAAAAACAGAAGAAGAGAGTACATCACATATTCTGTCGAAAAAATTACCATCAACTAGTAAACAGTCGATCCTTAAACCACCATAGAGATATTATAGGAGGTGGAATGCTCCAACCCAGTACGATATCCTCAGAATCGATTTGTTTATAACTTGAATCTTTTCAAGCAAAAATACTCGCAGAAAGGAAATATGTACAATTCAATTTAGAAAGGTGCTATCAAAAATGTGATCTGGCAATCCATTCTGCAAGTGAAATTGCCATGAAGGTATTCAGTTTCAACGTGATCAGCTCAAAGTGTCTATGGGGGTATAAAAGTGCCTGGGTAAACTAAATAAACTACGCATGAATCATAAAGGATTCAAACAGATTGCTGGACATTCGGGAATCCAGGGCAAGAAAGAGGCCATCATACAAGTTAGGAAAGGGGCTTCAACTTCTTTCTTGACTTCTATAAAGAAGAAGGAATCTAACAGTGGCGCACTCTGGTGGAACTTTCAATATTTTAAACATTTCAAGAAGTTCCTTCCGGACAATCTTATTGTGAAATAAAAAATCTCATATAAATTTCAACAAGAACATCCTTGATCTTCTCACATACTTCCGTAGGGTGCAGTGTTTTCTCAGAAGCATTCATAAAGGAAATTATTGGTGCAGATTCTGTTTAGAGGAGTATGAATCTTCAAAATACCTTGAAATCTGTTACAATACAAAAATGGAGACAATATTATCTCTGAAGTAGTTTTGACTTCTGCAGTACATTCAAATTTTGGATTAAGCTGTAATTTTGGAAAGCTATAGCTCGAGATATTCTACTTTGAAAAAAACAAAAGAAAACCATAAAATTACTTGAAATAAATCAATGTAATCTTAATTCAATTAACCCATTATTCCTACTGAGCATCCACTTATACCACTCAAGAAGTGCCTTTTCTAACTGGTGATACCGCATCAGATATATTATCTTGACAATTATATATAAAAACTAATAGAGACTGATTTTCTGACTCAAGATTCCAAAATGCTGCAGGTAAACAACTGAGTCCCAATTGATCAGAAGTCAACTTTAATATACGATCCTGAGGCTCAATACCAGTAGAATTGGGTGAATATAGATACTGTCGTAGGTGGTCTGTCATGAGAGGATAAATTGTGCCAGCCCGCAATCAGTAATGCTCATTACGTCTGATGCATAACTGTATCAGATATCCAAATCGCGATATTACTCGAGCAATCCATCAGATAGCAAAGGAGTGTACAAGCCGACGCAATAATGTATTATGGGAGGAGTAGAAACCAAATTTCAACATTGGACTTGTATTTATAGATGTCCGATCTTCCCTAGAAATCTTATAATTCAACCTTCATCATTTGTTTCATCCGTAGCTTTGTTCAGCCTTTTATTACAACACAGTCGCTTTTTTATTAATTTTTCACCAAAAAAACCATCGACGATATGACGACAAGAATTGAGGTTCTTCTGAAAATGGCACAGAATATTGAATTATCCATATTCTATAATATAAATATTTTAAAAAATTTTTTAAAAATTTAAAAAAATTAGCCTTCTACATATTTAATTCCAAAAGATTATATTCAATGATTATAACTTCTGAAAATAAATTAAAATAATGTCGTATAAGTACCACTTATATCATGACATAAAATAAACATTCATTATAAGACATCCGAATGGTATAACAAAATCCAATAAATGAAAATTATTAACCAAAATCCTATAAATTAAACATTTTGAATAGACAAAATTTTGTTTCTGCTTATCAATCTTATGAAAACCTATATTCTTGATAGAAGGTATATAATTGACCTCTATTTATGTTATTTTATTCATAATATATAATTATTTGGTTTCCTCAACATTCTTTATACTGATAGTCCTTGTGCTATAGCAGAGGCCGTTAAATTTGTCTTTCAATCTTCTAGATCAGGTTAAACCACAGAGATATTTCTGTGTGTAGTGAATACCTATTTAAAGGTCTCATTTAAGTAGAACTTTTTCTGGAGAGTGAAAGGTGAGTCGAATATATGTTATTAATTGATGTTATATTTATTGAATATGAATATTTGAATACTGATGAGCAAAGTCGATTTTAAAACTTGTTTTTCGGTAATGTTTTGCATATCTTGAGTTTTTATATAAAGTACCTTGGTTAGATATCCAATAATATTGAATAGTCGAAGTAAGATAGTTTTGTGATGAAATTCTTAAGATTATGTTGGATATTCTTGAAAAATATTGGTTTTCATAAGATTGATAAGCAGAAACAAAATTTTGTCTATTCAAAATGTTTAATTTATAGGATTTTGGTTAATAATTTTTATTTATTGGATTTTGTTATACCATTCGGATGTCTTATAATGAATGTTTATTTTATGTCATGATATAAGTGGTACTTATTCGACATTATTTTAATTTATTTTCAGAAGTTATAATCATTGAATATAATCTTTTGGAATTAAATATGTAGAAGGCTAATTTTTTAAAATTTTAAAAAAATTTTTTAAAATATTTATATTATTTTATATACCTTCTATCAAGAATTGACCTCTATTTATGTTATTTTATCCATATTCTAATGGTGTACTAAAGAACGATCCAGGGTTTGCTTCAGAATTTCAAAGTGAAATAAAATAAAAGAAATAATAATTGTTTTCCAAAGAACAACATAATTTTTTTCTTACTTAGCATTATCCAGGTAGTTTTCTATAGTGTTGAGAGCCGAAAAGCAATCATTATTTGTTTCCACTCAGAGGGCATAGGAGCGTAGATTGATCAGGTTGATATTTCTCCAGGCCTCAATTTTGTATATTGCGGCCAAAACTGAAATATTTATCTTCTCATCCTTCTCAATGCTATCCAGAACAAGTGAAAAAATTTCTCTGCGGTAAAGACTTCTAAAATTATGAATAATGCCTTGCTATAATGGTGTTGTCTTGATCTGTTGGGAGGAAAAAATCAATTTAATGTGGTCTAATAGTGGTGGATTATTATGTACGGTGGAGTTGTCCAAAAACAATAATATTTTGCGTTTTTCCTTTTTCATATCACTTTTAACCGAAGTCAGCCATTCATTGGACAACTCCGTCGTCATCCATGATTTTTTTGTTTGAACGATAAGTTGTTGGGAGAGATTTTATTCCTTTGAAGCAGCGTGGTTTTTCGCTGATTGTCCAACGATGAGTGGTTTCAAGTTTTCAGATCTGTCGATATTACAGGCTAGAAGGACAGTTATTCTTCTATCACTGCTTAGTTTACCACCATGACACTTCCGTCTATAAAGGTCCAGGAGTGATCAAGAAGTTACAGCTACAACTTCAAATTACCGGGGGGACCAAAACAAATTGATTTTTTTCAAATTATCGAGTGTCAAATTATCGATAGTCGACCGTAGCTTTAAAATTGCAAAAAATTATAGAACAAAACGGTGTATAATTGACCCAAGTCAAATCACCATTTGAGTGTTTCTGAGTACTTTTTTAATATCGGTTGTTTTTCAGAGTGATAGAACTTTTAATTGAAATAAAACACATTCAAATTAAGATTGAAGCCAATTTTTGCTTTTATTTTAAAGATAATTTTATGACATCTATGTTTTAAAAATGATTTCCGGCAAAGGTTCACCACGACTAGCTCTTAGGAACCGCATTCGACCAGACCAATTTTGGACCACTTTTTCGAGTAATTCAGGCCTTATTTCATCAATAACACGAGTTATGTTAGCTTCCAAGCGACTATTGTTCCTGGTTTATCAGCATAAACCAATGACTTGACATAACCCCAAAGAAAATAATCCGGTGGAGTTATGTCGCATGATCTTGGATAATTGGACTATTTCTCGAAATACTGTTGTCGCCAAATCTTTCTTTCAATAAATCAATTGTTACGGTAGCAGCATGAGGTAAAGCACCATCTTGTTGGAACGAAAATATTCAATCACTGTAAAATCAGCTCCAGCATCGGTTTTAAAGAAATATAGACCGATGATGCTTCCAGCGTCTGAATCATACCATACAAGTGCATTTTTCAGGCTGCAATGGAACATGCAGAACTTCTTGAGGATTGTTTTCACTCCATAAACGGCAATTTTACTTGTTTACATAGCCGTTCAACCAGAAATGAGCTTCATCACTAAACACAATTTTACGATAAAAAGTGGATCAACTTCAAGCTGTTCTAGGGCCAATCAGCAAACAAACGACGGTTATTATGGTCAGGTGGCTTGGATATAAATCAAGATCTTTACGTAAAATTTTCCATGTGGTGGACGCACAGAGTCCAACTTGTTCTGAACGTCGACGAATAGAAAAATCTGGATCATCATTAACACTATGTCTTACAGCAGCGATATTTTCTTTTGTACTTACAGTTCTTTGTCTTGTTGTTGTTGCATCGAGTAGAGAAAATGTTGTCCGAAATATATCGATAGTTCGACGAATAAGCTGCTCAGATGGACGATTATGGAAAACATAAATTTCACGAAGTGCTCTAAAAGTTTGGCGAATAGAACACTGATATATTTTGAAAATAAATTTCAACAATTTGTAAACATTGTTGCGGCGTGAGTCTTTCCAAGATAATTTGTCAATGCTTACTGAAGAGAAATATCAAAACAACATGGCTTCTACCTTCTGTCAAATCAGTTATCCCTATCGAAAGTTCTATCATTCTAAAAAAAATAGCCGGTAGTTTGTCGATAGGTAGTGGTCAGGGACGATGCAAATCAATTCGATGAAATAGTGCCGATGTTTCGATTATATTTAAATCATCTTCGGGTCTCTGAAAGAGCAATACAAAGAGTGAAGGATATTGTGGCCAATCTTGAAATAAAATTAGGTATTCCGAAATACCTGGTAAACATTGAAAGCAAAATTTCGGATTTTATTTTTAATGTTTATATTTGTAATTCATCACTTTAAGTCGAATTTTTGCGTTTAATATTCCTCAGTATTTCAAGATAAATGAGATGTAACAACTTCTTAGCTCAAAGAGATCGACCACGTTTGATAATAATGCAAATTATAGCATTATCTGATGAATAATGCTCATTAGAAACTTTACTTTTTCAACCTGGAAAATTAACGATTAAACCGAGAGATCGATATGTAAATATTTCATGATTAATTTTCAAATCTCCAGAACAATTTACTCTAGATTGTGGAGAAAATCTGGGTAAACTTTGAATAAAATATGATGAAATGATTAACATAAAAAATGATCATATTTCTGTTTCATCACATCACTGAAAATAACATCTGGCCTTGCAGCTTCAGTCACTGTGTTGAAGTCGAATAATTCTATTGAAAAATTTATTATTGATTACGTTTTCTGGTATTCTACGTCAAATTTATTGAACACATGAATATTCGAATTTTTTCGATACATATATGAATGACGTTTGTATGCCGATGAGTAATATGATTACATCAATTCATTGAACTACAAATGAAGCTTCAGATGCAACTAATTATAATAATACTTCTCTATTTCAAATAACGTTTACAGATAAGATACTTACCTGAAGTGAAATAATGTCTGAATAAAATTATTTGATTAGCTCTCTAAAGTGACATAAAAAAAATCTCCTAGCTCATAAGGCTGAAGTTTTATAATCAAAGATTATACCCTGCTTTTGAAGATTCTTAAATTATTTATGTTCTTAATGTGATTGGGTAATGTTCAAATATTCTGATACAACTATATGTGGGGTGTTTTTCGCTTAAGGTCAATCTATGAATTGGAAAATTCAAATTTCGTGTTCTTGTGTTGTAACTATTACTGGTATTATGTTGAATGAATTTTTCACTGTTCTTATGTAGGAATACAGTACATTCGTAAATGTACAAACCATAAACTGTCAAGATGTTATTTTGCTCAAAGAATGGCACTTCAGATCTTTTAAGGGATGGGCCATTTAAAATTTACAGTCTTGATCGGCCAAATAAACTAACGAATATTTTCACAGAAGTTTATTAGAAAGGCTGAACCTTGATATTTTCGAATAAAGAACAATATCATTCAAACGACCACCACTACTGGTTATAGTACCCCATCAGATCAACCCAATTTCTCGGTGCACTGTCGATTGTTTAGGGCTCAATATCATGAATGAAAACTTCGATTTCGTGTTTCTAGGCATCAATCGTTTCTGGACGGTTAGCGTTACACTTATCCTTAACGGATCCTCACAAAAAATAGTTCTCTGAGCTGAAAATAAGCTTCATCGCTAAAGATGATTTTTCTAGAAAAATGCTCATCTACGGCCATGCGCGATTGGATACAGATCGACACGAGGCTTCACTTCTTGTACTAGTTAAAATTTGTGAGCCTTCATACCTAGGTCTTTATGCACTTTATATTATACTGGAAATCTGGGTAAACATTGACTAAAATATGATAGAATGAGTAAGTCAAAAAATTACCATATTTCTGTTTCATCGACACTATAAATAACCGCAAGCCGAAGGATTCAGTCATTGTGATGAAGTCGAATCATTTCATTGAATAATCTATTATCTGTTACGTTTTGTGGTATGCTCTACGTCAAATTTATTGAAGTGGTGAATATTCGAACTTTTTCATTACATATATGAATGAAGTTTGTACACCGATGGGAATAATATAATAACATGAATTTATTAAATTAAAAATGCATGCAGTGTTCTCCTCAGAGAAGTGCGAGTAATTATAAATTTTTTGAGCACAATATCGAGTTGATGTTGATGGATGTTCAGCTACATCCAGGACTAGAGCAGCATTATTTCAGCTGAGTTCACTGGACGAAAACGTAAACGAGTCCTTTTTTGACGATCCAGTTTTCACGAACGAAATGATTCACAAATTGCCGTGAGGGCATTCCATTTGTATTCAATTTTTCACGTGAATTTCTTACACTTTGGGTAGAAGATTCACCACTCTGGGAATATCTTGAATATCACACAGATTAATACTGCTAATACCGCTACAAATTTTATTTTAATAACAATTTTTTTGTGGAAATTTTTTTTCCAATTTAAGGTAAATGAATATCTTAGAAAACACAGTTTCAATTTATTGAACATATTGAATTAACAGTTATTACACAGCACCAAAAGGAATGAAAGAATTCAAACAAAATATAGAATATTAATTAAAATTATTAAATAAATACTTGAAGGATACAACCGTTTGGTAACGGTATTATGAAAACCAAATTCCTCTCCAAAAATGGAAACATAACATCACGTATCGGCCGGTTTTTTTAGAGTGATAGAACTTCAAATTGAAATATATATGTCCACCACGACTAGCTCTGACGAACCGCATTCGACTAGACCAATTTTGGATCACTTTTCCGAGTAATTCAAGCCTTATTTCATCAATAACAAGAGTTATGTTGGCTTCCAAAGCGTCTATTGGTTCTGGTTTATCAGCATAAACCAATGTCTTGACTTAACCCCAAAAAAAATGATCCAATGCAGTTACGTCGCATGATCTTGGAGGCCAATTAATTGGACCATTTCTCGAAATAATGTTATCGCCAAATCTTTCTTTCAATAAATCAATGGTTACGGTAGCAGCATGAGTTGTAGCACCATCTTGTTGGAACCAAAACACTTCTGGGTCGATACCATTAAAATTTTGAAACAAAAAATCATTGATCATTCACTGTAATATTAGCTCCAGCATCAGTTTTGAAGAAATGTGGACCGATGATGCCTCCAGCGTGTAAAGCACACCATACAGTACATTTGTCAGGATGCAGTGGTATCTGTAGAACTTCTTGAGGATTGTTTTCACTCCATAAAAAAGTGAATCGACTTCGATCTGTTCTAGGGCCGAATCAGCAAACAAACGACGCTTTTTATGGTCAAGTGGCTTCAGTTATTGAACCAGAGTCCAACTTGTTGTGAACGTCTACGAATAGACAAATCTGGATCATCATTAACACTATGACTTACAGCAGCGATATTTTCTTCTGTACGTACAGTTCTTTGTCTTGTTGTTGTTACATCGAGTAGTGAAAATTTTGACCGAAATCTATCGATAGTACGACGATAAGCTGCTCTGATGGACGATTATGCAAATCATAAATTTCACGAAGTGCTCTATAAGTTTGGCGAATAGAACACTGATTCTGAAAATAAATTTCAACAATTTGTAAACGTTGTTGCGGCAATTTGTAACTTATGTTGGCATCTACCTTCTGTCAAATCACAATTATCCCTATCGAAAGTTCTATCACTCTAAAAAAAGTTCCGTCAAAAAAACTCTCCAAAAACATGCAGCAAAAGGACGATTTGGAATTTCCGCCGATAATCCTCAGTCCTACTTCGTATTCAAAAAATAAAAATAATAAATAAAAAACACATCTCATCTGACAAGACTCATGTCATTTCACAAACTAACATAGAAGAGTAATGATTATCTAAATGGCAAACTATAGGCATTTCATGTTCATCCATAAAACTTTCACAATAAAAAACCCTTTATATTATTTTATTTTGGAAATAATTTTTCAATATTTCCCAGTTTTGTTCAAGGGTAAATCGACCCATTCTGTTAATGTCAAGTATTAATATCACTTTCTGTCAAAACACGAAGCAATGTTGCATTGAAACGTTAATTATTTTAATTAACTTTAACATACACAACGCAACCAAATGTGCAAATTTGTATCATGGGTTGCTGTTTGATTTTATAACATCTGTAATCGATATTGATTATGGAATAGAAAAAAAACAACAGTTGAAAGTGTTTGATGCTGTATTCAGATAATTGACGGAGTGATTTTCAGCGTTTTGAGCTTAATAATTTCTGTTTTATACTCTTAATTGAGAAGTTGAGTATACAATACCTATTAGCAATGAAGTTTTCATAATTGTTTCCCGAAAATCATCATATTTCAAAAATAAGACTACCCAACAAATAAAAACATTACATCTCTCTACTTTTTTGTGAAATGAAACGAAAAAAAGATTTCGGTGAGCAAAGAATTGTGGAAATTGCAACTATGCTCAAACATTCGAAATATAGCCAAAAAAAATCGCCAATATGTGTAAGGTTTCACAATTATCTGTAAAGTGGATTAGCCGAAATTTGCTAACCTGTAAGTCTTCAACAGCCCTAAGAAAAGGCCACTGTGGTAGAAAAAGCTAGTAACTCCAAGAAGTCAGAGAGTGCTAGGAAATATTGTAATAATATGAAATAATAAGAAAATAGAAGTTTGTTCCACATTGACATAAAAAAAATTCGAGGAAGCCGGATACAGTGTTTTCATCAGAACAGTTTGCAGAAATTTGTTTGAGATGGGCTTCAGAGGAAAAATCAAAACTGAACCCCAAAATGATAAAAGATAGAGTTAACTGGACAAAATCATAGATTTATGATAGATTGGGCCGTTGCTTGGTAGAAATCAGTTGTAATTGTCATTATAAAATAAAACACTTGTTTACATTTTCTACTTTATTTTTGGTATTGACGTACGTTTCGTCTTTGCTTGAAAGACTTCATCAGAATACGAAATAACAGTTGTTGTACAATGAATTTATAAGATTTTTTACAGAAGGTGTACATGTGTTTTTAATTGTTCGTCGGGTTGGTTTTCTCAAAGAATATTCCTTCAGAATCGTGTTCACTCGATCCCTTGTAAATATTGAATAGAGGGGTAATAAAAATCTATTTGTTCATTTACTAGGTTATTGCTGTTTTTATGTTTATTTATTTCGTAAATTTCCCATAAGTTCAATTTCAGACCTCTATTTTCAACATGTAGAATTTCTATTTCTTTTGTGAAAGAATGGTTATTTTCAAGAAGGTGTTTAGCATAATATGAATCTTTTTTATTTTTATCGAAAATTCTTTTAAGTTCTGTTAGGCGTGTACCGAAATTTCTACCTGTTCTACCAATATAAATCTTTGGGCAATCTGGGCAAGTGAGTTTGTATACACCTGATAATTGAAGTTTATCCATACTGTTTTTATTGTTTTTGATGTATTTGCTAATAGAATTGTTTGTCTTGAAAGAGTTTCTAATATTTTCTTTTTTGAGTAGGAATACTAATGTTTCCGAGATATGTGAGGCTAACGTATTTGTGTTCAGATAGATCAGATGTTACTGGATAAATTTCTTTTATTGTGTTTTTGTGTATACACAATAAAAGAAATTTATCCAGTAACATCTGATCTATCTGAACACAAATACGTTAGCCTCACATATCTCGGAAACATTAGTATTCAACTAAAAAAACCTACTCAAAAAAAAATATATTAAAGTCTCTTTCAAGACAAACAATCCTATTAGCAAATACATCAAAAACAATAAGAACAGTATGGATAAACTTCAATTATCAGGTGTATACAAACTCACTTGCCCAGATTGCCCAAAGATTTATATTGGTATAACAGGTAGAAATTTCGGTACACGCCTAACAGAACATAAAAGAAGTTTCGATAAAAATAAAAAAGATTCACATTATGCTAAACACCTTCTTGAAAATAACCATTCTTTCACAAAAGAAATAGAAATTCTACATGTTGAAAATAGAGGTCTGAAATTGAACTTATGGGAAATTTACGAAATAAATAAACATAAAAACAGCAGTAACCTAGTAAATGAACAAATAGATTTTTATTACACCCCTCTATTCAATATTTACAAGGGATCGAGTGAACACGATTCTGAAGGGAATATTCTTTGAGAAAACCAACCCGACGAACAATTAAAAACACATGTACACCTTCTGTAAAAAATCTAATAAATTCATTGTACAACAACTGTTACTTCGTATTCTGATGAAGTCTTTCAAGCAAAGACGAAACGTACGTCAATACCAAAAATAAAATAGAAAATGTAAACAAGTGTTTTATTTTATAATGACAAAATCATAGTCATTTTACAGAGAACGATTGGAATACCGTAAACTACTATTACCTGTCATTTAATTTTATTTTTGTCTGAAAATTTATTTTGTTTTTTTTTTCATGTTTGCTTCAGCGATGAATCAGTGATATAAATTCTTGATGACAAGCTACAGTTTGTGAAGGAGAGAGTTGGTGAGAAGTATCATCCATACTATACCATAAAAACAGTAAAGCACACCACCTCAGTAACGATATGATCAGTTATTAGTGCTAAAGGGTTGGGCTGCCTTTATATAGTGGAAGACACCATGCGGCATGACCAATAGATAAAGGTATTGGACAGCAGTTTTTTGCCCCAAGTGAGGGATTGGTTCCCGAATGTTAATGTTATATTTATGCAAGACTTTGCACCATGCCATAAGGCTGATAGAGTGATAAAATTTCTTGAGGACAAGAAAATTTCACTGCCCCTCGGCCTTGAAATTCTCCCTACATGAATTCTATCGACAATGTTTGGGAGTGCTTGAAAAGGGAATTGGGAAAGGAAAAAATCACAACAAGGCTTCAGCTGATAGAAAGAAACATTTACCATTGGAACCTCAATGATAATTTTGAAAAAATAGCAGAAAACTGCATCGAAAGAATTCAACGTAGGATCCTGTCCTAAGCTGCTAAGAAGGAATCAACAAAATACTGATTTTTTTTTCAATATCATAAAAATGTTTCATTTTTTCTTCACAAAACCATGTTGTGTTCAACTCCTACTAAAAACAATTGAATATTCGAAGTGATTACGTCTTTTGTTTACGAAAATGAAGGAAGAACTAGAGAAATCCCAGTGAGTCTAATAAAGTTGACATGGACTGTATTACATTACTTTTTCATTAATCTACCTATGATTTTACTAATTTGAACAATAATCTAATTCGGCTCTAGTACTGATTAACTTCCGAGTTACTATTTCGACCCAGAAGGCCTATAATCGTAACGTTATATCAACATTTTCAGTCTCTAGAAACCGGAGTCTACAAGTTTACGTCAATTTTGTCCTCCCTACCCCTCTTCTTCTTACCAAACCCCGTTTGTTCGCAAGGAAACGGGGGGAGCTCATTATAAGTTGCTTGAGCTTTCGGTTGATCTTCATAAAATATACAGAAGCTGCTCGAAATAATTCCATGTTGTTACACAGTTGTTAGGCCCTGTATATAAACCGAGGATAATGCGGTTAACCCTTTAGCCTTTACCCCTTTGACTGACATCTATCCCATCAATTCCCGACTCGTAGGAGGTGGGGTCTGAGTGGAGAATTATCGTCAAAGTTCGGAAGGATCGCTTTCGGGAATATTTTTGGTGAGATGAATTTGTTGTCCTGTAAATAAAGCGTTTTGGTGGAGATAGAAAAAGAGATTTTTTAGAAGTGTCAGTTTGAGGAATAGTTAGATTTAAGTGAATTGCATCAAAGTTCAAAAATGAAAATATTTCTATTATTATAATAATTATTTCCTCCTATTCAATCTGATTTTTTTTAACTGCGTATCTTGTTGGCTAAATTTGATAGAAATTGTTCACTTTATTTAAATGAAATACACATATATGTAGATTTCTATTTATTATCTTAAGTTGTTCATATGACGCGTTTCGTTAACATAGTTGACTTCTTCAGATGCTTAAAAACAACTAGTCTGAAATTTTGTAACATGCAATATATAAATATTTTCTGTTTAGAGATGGGGGTACAATAAGATATTTTTATTAATTTTGGTAAAACCATCGGGTCCCTAGTTGAATAGATCCAATAAAGGCGATTCAGATGACGCAGTTTGTTCGTTTAATAAAGTATCTGAATTTCTAAAACGGCTTATTTCAATATCTTTTCGACAAGATCAGTTTTCGACCCTTATTTTCTATATGTGAAATCCTAAAACATACGTCGAAATCTTCTCTTTTATTAGATGTTTCGCATAGGTTCAATGCAATTTATTATTGGTGAAGGAACGTCTATGTTCTATTATGTGGTGTCGAAGCGTCTATAGTTTAGCCACTATAAATTTCGGAACAGGTGCCGCATGATCATTGGTTTTTTGAATATCATACAGATTCATTCTGTTAACCTCTAACAAATTTCAATTCAAAAAATTTTTCATTACAAAAATAATATGCGAAACATAACCTTAAGAACTCCTTCAAAGACAACTTGCTCAAAATAAGTAGATTCCAAAAAATTCCTCAAACAGGCAGATAGATCATCTTCAAAGAGCAATTTGAAATTCTCACAACGGAAGACTCACCAGCCCTACTTCATATTCAAAAATAATAATAATAAAAATAATTAACAAAAAATATCTTACCGGACAAACTCAATGTATTTATCTAAATGAAAACTAGAATGAAGTGAACTTTTAAGAATTCTACGTATTCTTTGTCTGGCATCAGTTCCACAGTTAAGATTATAGTGGCCTACTTTCCCACTGGGTTTTGGTCACTCCCCACATGGACGTCGATTGTGGTCAATCGGAACGCTAAACGAAACAAAAGTAAGTCTCCCTTTGCTTCCGGTATAGACTGGTAGCTTCGAAGCACTATCCTGCTTTTACTGGCTATGCACTGTAAGTGCCCGAGTTGTTTGGGATGCAATTCACATGCCAAAGAGGCTTCCTACCTCCAACGTCCATTCGATCGTTCGAGGCCCTGACTCACCGTAGACACCCCAGTCGATCCGGGTTCAAGCCCAGCTAATGCGTGGCCGAGAGCTCTAAACCTTCAGATCAGTCCCGGTTATCCAGATTCAAGGACTACGGCAGATTATCCTTCTAGCCTGGCATGCAAACTTTCAACCAGTACCCACATGAGTCCAACACCAAATTGGGTGGCCAGGGTAAGAATACTCCTGCCAGCCGATCCACCCTTCCGTAGTAGCCTTGTTTACAAAAGGAGCCAATGCAGGCTAACGGTCACCAAGAAGAGTTCAGTTCGAATTTGAGGGACTGACACGTTATAGTATCCCTCCCTTTAAAGCAGAGATCTAAGTCCGACGTATTCGCCTTAATGGACAAAGTACCTACAATCGAGCATAACCACGCCAGTTGTACTGGTGAGCGTACTGTGTTGCCCATCCTGTTTCAAGGCATCATACTCAGGAATGTACATGTAGGCATGTGAGCATAGCTCTCAACCGACATTGATGTACCATTGTCATCATTGCTGTCCTGGGTTTCTGCTCGAGTTTTGACACTCCAGCAGACCCCTAATAAGCTGAAAAAAGAAATATGAACGAAATAATATAAAACCTGCGTCTGTACAGCCAAGGAGGAACCAGCAAGGATCCCTCGCTCCAAAAAGGATCACCGTGCCGATTCCAGCACGCAGCTGCATGGGAAGAGTGTCCCTATTTGGTAGTTTTGAAGTACCGAAGCACAAACACAACACAAATAACAGCTTTCCAGCAGGGATCTCCCTCACCAAGAAAACCGCTGTTGCTGTTCGATTGTTAAAAGCGAGGATCCAAAGCATCGTAGAGGAGTGGCTTTAGGATCCAAAAATGAGACCGAAGTTGGAGGCAAGCAGAGGGAGAGTCTTCCCAGATAGAAAGCGACTCTTGTCCTCCAGCCAGCGCGCACCGTTCCTAGGCCAGGGATGGGAGAGCAACAAAGAGTCCTCTACCACAAAGAGTCAAACGTTCCTTTGTTCCTCGGAGCTGGCATAGAATTGGAGGCGAGCAAAGAGCGAATACACCCAGGTCGAAACGTCATAAGTCTTTTTTTTCCCTCCAGCGGACCATTTCGGACCCCGCAGCGGATAAATGATGAAGGTTGAAAGGCCCCTGCCGAGCTTCAGCAGGGTTTCGTCTTCGCTCGTAAGGTGAGTGTTTTGCTCCTAGTTCGCATAATGAGACAGAAGAAAACGACGGTCGCAACCGCATTTTTGTACCCATATGCATGTTTCAGGAGCGGCAAGTATGGATTAGAAAATTCTAATCGGTCGCAGGATAGCATGACTCCGTCCTTGCCCAGAACCGCAATTACCCTGTACGATTCGAAGCTTTATTGAAGGAAAGGAATGGTTGTGGGACAAAATGATGGCATTGTATCCAAGAAAGAAAGGAAAAAAGGAATAGGAAGTCTCTGATTTAGGCATCACAACTTTACTCTCCATTTCATCGTCAGTCATGACAAGCACCCCCAGTACGTCAAGGTATAGAGACAATTGTGGGGCGCGTTTCAAGGCATCAATCGGTTTTGGATGGTCAGCGTAACATTTATCCTTAACAGATTCCTACAAAGAATAGTCAAACGGAGTAAAATCACAGCTTCATCGCTAAAGATGATTTTTATGAAAAAATGCACATCTTCAGCCATGCGATCATTAGGCTATTGACAGAGGTGGAAACGCATCGGTCACGATGCTTCACTTCTTGTACTAGTTGAATTTTGTAAGTCTTCACATCAAGGTCTTCATGCAAAATTCTCCTCAGAGAAGTGCGATAAATGTTCAGCTTTTGAGCACGATGACGAGTTGATTTTGATGAATGTGTAGTCATATTCTGGACTACAACAGCAATGTTTTCAGGTATGCTTACTCATTGTTTCGAGTATATCATAACAATAAATAAGGTTTTAGTGGAAACTATATGACCTCATGTTTCCAAAGGGTGTAAAATAGAAAAATCTTACTGTTATGAAGATTTGCCAATATTGAATTAATCTTGGATTTCTCAACGATGACCAGAAATGAAATCCCTTGTCAAAAAATGCATTGTACAAGACGTTTTCTGGAAATATTACAAAATCAGTTGATTTCTGTATGTATCAGTATCACTTGAAACTTGACTTTCTTCATCTAAGTGATCTCGCACCAATTACGATACGTAATTCTCTGCGGAGGAAAAATTGAAATAAAAATATACGGATCTAAGAGTACAATACTGGTAGAATGACGTGTCTTGGGAGGATTATGTATAATTCATTAGATTCTCGAATTAATTCACAATTTTCCAAGTATTTTCCTTGTATTCCTATTGATTCAACTCATTGAAATATTTAAATTCTACTCATATCAAGTATATGTGAACGTAACCACTGAACGTGCAAGACGATTCATGTCCGTAACTCTTCATTTTCCGAGAATAAAATGGCATTCCTGATACCGCAACTGTGACGAATTCGAACTACAAAACATCAGTATACCTGTTTCGCGCGTAGATCAAACGCGCTAATATACGAAACCACAAACAACATGATATGATAAATTTTAATCTTGTGTTGAAGTGCCGTGATTTTCCAAGAATGAAAATTATTTTGATTTGATTTTTATTTGATTGACATTCACATAAACAATATCATGTACTTCTTATTTCTTTGTTTTAGCTTGGTCACTGGAGGCGAAAAATGGGAAAATTTGCAAATAATGTGGATTGTTGTCAGTCAGATGTTGGGGTGTTGAGATTTACATTGAAACAGTAAATTCCTAATTGAAAACGTATTTTTTGTAGAAGCAATAACGAAATATTCAACTTAGATATTCCATTAAAATTTTAATGATGATCGGTTACGGAAATAATTGAAGAAGTCAAGTTGAAGTAGGAAGCTTATTTAATCTGAGGTATCCTCAGTTGCCTAATATTAATTTATATTAATTTATTAACAAAACTTTGTCTTCTTCAAGTATTCATTTTGTAATTAGAATCGATACTTTAAATTTCGTTGGATTTTCTTATTCCATTTGATATTATATAATGAGTGTTCATATACTGAAATGTTTCAGCCGTTACTATTTGATAGCTGATCATAATTGAAACAAATTGTAGAAATTACTATGTTTTACTACCGATAAAAATATATTTTACACATTTTCTTGTGACTCGAGTTTCGGGAAATGAACTATCCCATCATCAGACAACTGAAGACCTAACAGTGGTACAGAGGTATTTAAACAAAAGTGATAAATATTTTGAATATTCCAATAGATAACACCTAATAGTGGTACAGAGGTTTACAAGCGGAACGTGATAAAGACGCGGTTAAAAAAGAGGGGCCTTCTAACAGATATTGGAATGTCGGCAATCGACAAAGAAGGTTATTAAACAGATGGTACCCAAATATCTCAAATAATTTTTATGGGTTACATAGCTCCATACAGTTATTCATTATTTTTACGTTATTTTGTTGTACATCTCAAATATTTGGATTTACACAGCTCCATACAGTCATTCATTATTTTTTAAATTATTTTTATTGTGAACGAATTTGAAAATTTCAATAATCAAGTTTCTTTTCATTTGAATCTTGATTCGTAAATGTCGCCTTTCTAACAAATTCATAACTTTGAAAAAATACCAATTGATTTTTTCTTTATAGCCGATCAAAAATGAAAATATTAAATGTACAAGCCGTTATTAATAGGGATGGAGTAGTCCGTTACTTTGTGATAGTTCATTCCCTTATTAATAAACTAACATGTAATGCCTCCTGATTTTTCTACTAATTCTCTGTTGTTTAGTCCCATAAACAAATATTCGGAGAAATGAGCCGAATTTCCTGCTGAGTTCATGATACAAACGTGACTTTTTCGGTCCAATTTCCCGAACACGACGGAAACCTAATTTGCCGAACTTCCTTATCGGAAAAACCACCCAATCCTTATCTCTCTTGAGCCATTAAATACGGCGTTACGTCTGAAACTCATTAACAGAACTTCTTACTTCACGCTTTTTCCCTGCTCATCATCGATCCCGTCCTTCAAGCTGATTGAAGAGAACCGTAGATAACGCCGACGATTATCGCGGCCGCCAGATGGCGTTCCGATCGCCGGGCATCAGCGCCGCTATCTGCCATCTAGAAGGCATCGCGCGACGAACTGTCAACGGGCCGCGGGTTACTTGATTGATGATGTTGTGCATTAGCTATTGACAGGGCGTACATTGTCGCCGCTTTTGGCCTTTTGGTTCGATTTGGTCCGTGCGGGGTTCTTTTCGGCATGTCGCTTTTTTGGGCTTGTTGAGGGGAGCTGTAGGACGTTTGGGCCTGAGCAAAACGAGGAAAAATGGAACTGCGCCGATAATACTCTCAGCATTAGTGATCAGTGATCATCAATATGCCACGGCAATATGCAGATTCAGTGAACAATTTCTCTTACATTTTTGTTAGAGAAATGCAGTTTGACTTTTCTTTGAAGAGTGACTCCCATTATTATTTTGGTATGAAGTCATGGGCTCCACATATGTACTGCAACTCATATTCAGTTTTATCACATACAGAAAGGCTGCAGAAAAGAATGATCCATGGCCTTTGCTATATGTATAATTTGGCTTGAGCCTACTAAGTATTCAGATTACAATTATTGCTAGATGTCGCCTATAAAGAAAGGATTTTCAATGGAAAAAACAGTTCAATATCTTCACATTCAAGCAGTTAACAGTTCTTCATCCACTCTAAAATTATGAGTTGAAAGCAGAAAATAAAAACATTATTGAAGAACTGAAAATCTTATGATTTGACTAAAAAAAAAACAATCGAACAGATTGAGTAAATTGGATAAGAGAGATCATCTTGAGACATCGAGTTGTCTCAAAAAGGCGAAACTTCTAGCATCGAAGTTACACCAATGAAATCTTTTTTTACATGGGCACAGAACATTTGACAGCTTAGACTATCTTTGATTCAGCAGTTGTTCTTCAAGTCAAGGCAAGAGCATAACGAAACACTCTTACCCTAGATGTTAAGATGCTCAACTGGGGAATAAAATGGAATTTAACATTCTATAGCCCAGAATGAACCCTGTCAAGGTCAATATCGTATTTCAACCTGCGCTATGATAAATAGTCTTCTATGCGCTATGATAAATATCAGTCTGGAAAGCAGAGAAAATCGAATATGCATATAAAGCTTGTCATTTTCATTGTTTTTAAGTTACTTCGATAAGAAGCATGATCCAGTCTGAACTTATCAGATGTAAGATGCTATACTTCATCTTAAACTTTCAAATTGTTTCTAAGGTTCCAAGTCGTTTCCTAATGAGTATTTTCGATATTCCAAACAATGAAAACAATAAATTTGGCTTTACGTAAGGAAGTTTCAGAGGAGATAACAGGTGTCTAGAAGCGTTGTTCTGCTGACTATCTAAGAAAATTTTAAATTCGTCCCGATCTTCACTTATCTCAAATTTCGTTGCAAATAGGTCTAAAAAAGTCAGTTTGGACAGAGCATTCGTCTTGCCCAGTTGTCAGGCACCTTCGAATTCTTCGAAGCGTTGCAAAGTGGCCAAAGATACCGATCTAAGTGACTGACACAATGAATTGAGAATCGAATCAATGATTCACAATGGAACTCAATGAAAAAGTAAGTTTGGGAAGTCGAATAGTATACGTTTTCAATCATATCCCACGTCGTTGAATCACCAGGGTTGCATGGAAGGTTCGCATATTCTGTTTCTTAATCCACTCACCTGTTCTCACTGGGATGTAACTTTCCAGTTTTATCAAAAGACTTACCTGGAATAAAAAGAGAAGAAAATTAATATTTCTGTACATCACATGAAATTTTATAAGATCATGTAGTGGTAACTGGCTGAAGTAATTATAATATAAATGATGCAAATTTACCTCAGGGATTTTTATTGTCTGTTCAAAATTCTTGAACATAGGAGCCTGTAAGCGTAGATTCCTCTTTGAGTCCGCATATTGACAAGAGAAGAAATGTTTTCGGTAGTTGTGTCAAAACCTAACAGTACTTCACCTGTGTAAGGATACAAAAACAAAGCTAAACAAGAATACAACTGATGTCTTAATTTGCACAAGCTACAGTTTCTGAGAGATCGTCATAGAATATCTAGGAATATCAGAATAAAATAACAAATATTATAATAACTATATTCCAATAATATCAACCATTTCTACCTTATGCATAGTTCACGAACTATTGCCAGTCTCTTCGATTTTCTCACTGACTGACTCACACACATCATCAAAATTGTAAAATAAAATAAAATAAATGTCTTAGGAATCACAATTCCAATTAGTAGGCATATTAAAACTCATTATACATAAAAAATAATCAACAAAAGGAATAAAAGATTCCAAAGAAAATAGAGAATATTAATTAAAAGTATCAAATAAATACTTGAAGGATAGGTTTGTGTCATAACAGTATTATGAAAACCAAGTTCCTCTCCAAAAACGCACAACATAACCTCAAGAATTTCTTCGAAAATACCTCTCTTTAAGAGGTTTCTTCAAAAAAGCTCTTCAAAAACATGCAGCACATCTTCAAAAGGGCCACTTGGAATTCCCGCCGATAATCCTCATTCTCACTTCGTATCCAAAAAATAAAAATAATCAATCAAAATACATCTCACCTGACAAACCTCATGTCGTTCCATAAACCAACATAGAAGAGTACTGATTTTCTAAAAGGAAACAATACGCATTCCATGTTCGTCCATAGAACTTATACAAAGTTTGTGACCCGAAACGTTACCAAAGCTAAAATATGAAGAATTAGGAGCAAGGCTCGATGAAGATCCATCACGAACGCAAGATGAGTTCGCAAAAATACTTGAAGTCTATTAACCATCCATTTGAAATGGTTAAAAAGCAATGGAAATGATTCAAAAAGTGGGAAATTGATTGCCGTATGAACTGAAGCCAAAAAACATCGAATGCCATCTTTTCACGTGTGAACAACTGATCCAACGGCAAAAAAGAAAGGAGTTTTTGCATCAAATTGTGACTGGCGGTAAAAATGATTCCATTTCGATAATCTAAAACGTCGGGCAACGTATGAATGAATATTCATGGTGAGACGATCATGCTGTGTATTTGGTTGGACCAACTAGGTGTGGTGTATTATGAGCTGCTACAATTGAACGAAAGAAACACAGAGGAGATATACCGACGACAACTGATGCGTTTGAGCTGAGCATTGCGAGAAAAACGGCCGAAATATGCCGACAGACACGAAAAAACATGATAATGCACAGATGAAGACAAATCGGCAAGTCTCTCGTTGGCATTCGGCCTGAAAACAGAAACAGAGTCCCTCTCTTTGTGCTGTGAGCAACCGGTCACGCAATATGTAGACACGCACTATGTCTTAACAAGTAAGTTCTAATCACATTCTCTCTCTCTCTGCTCTTGAATTATTTTATATTCGCATTTAACTTTAACCTTCCAAGGAACTCCCTCTCTTGGTAACCCATAACGCAGTAAAGGCCTGGAAGTAAATGTATTATCTACATTATTGATTTGTAATTAGATATTAATTTGTGAAAACTTAAACCAATTAAAGTGAATTCAGTGAAGTTGAAAACGGTGAAAAAGCTCAAAGAAGAACTATTTCACGAACAAAATAGTGTTTTCACCGCAATTAGAGTTCGATACTACACAGAAACAACTCACTCAGTTTGGATAAACAATTCAATCTTGTAGCTTGTAATATATGTATTTAGCCTATAATTAAACCATTAAAGTCTAATATATACCCCTCTTTTAACCCCATTTGATGTATGCTTAACCAAGAATTTGCATACTAATTGGTTAACGTTTAATCAATTTCTACCGAAGAATTCAAAAGGGTATTTCTACATACCAAGCAATTCTTTACATAAGATGTTCATTGAAATGAAAATGCTTCCATTTCGAATACTTCGAATATTTTTCAATTTTAAAAACTCAGGAATACGCAAAACTCAAGATTAAAATTAAAGAACATCTCATCTTGACAGACATATCTAGGAGGTGAAAGTTCCATTAACATCAAAATCACTCTAGAACGCCATCGGTACCATTCATCCTCAACGAAACGCTGTATTCGTTCCATTTTTCTCCAGCGTATTAATAATGCTCATCATAAGTGGCCGTTCCTTTCTCGCATCATTTCTGTGAATGAATTTTGGCAGGGTTCTCTCTTCCGGGTACGGCGTCGTCCACCAAAAAGATTATGAATGAACGGTCCGCGACGGATTTAGCTGGAGAACGGCCATCTATCCACCCGGATACGACATATCCAGGACGACGCTTTGGCCGCTGCTCTACGGACAGCATTGTCGTGGCGCGGCAACTTTCGACATCTCAGCTGTTGTTTTGAGAGGTCGTGAGTTAATGAGTGTATACTGCTCATAATAAAAGTGGACCCTGTTAATTACATAGAGAATTTCATCATTTCTTTGAATATACTTGATAGATCCATAGTCCTTTAATATTTCATATGGTAATGAAAATAAACATGCAGTGTTAATAAAGAACTGTGTATTGTACCTTGAAGTATACAACTTATGATGGATTCCATAAACATTCTGTCATAACTGGATCAATAGATATACAAATTTCACGATCGATCAACAAATTTAGGTTTCACAAAACAAGTTCAAATAGTTGATCACATGCATCAGTTGATCTGAGAAAACAATCTGACAACATCGCATTTTCTAAAATTTGACCGTTACATTATAGAAATGAAAATAAGGAAAATAAGAATGATTATATTTCTGTGGTGGCGCTGGTTATGTAAGGTTAGTATTTAGAAACGAATTATTTTATTGTTTTTATGCTTGTCATACTACTACGAACTACGTTATAAGTATTGCTTGTGTGTATGCAAAATCGAAGGCGATTTCAAAGGGACAATTTCAACTGATATCCTTCTAACAATGTTCTGCATAACGATGATTTTGCAAAATTGAGATGACCTCGTAACTACATTTAGAAACCACCAGTTGCATAAAATCGTAGACAAACTAAGTAGTTGTAATCTTGCATCGATCGATTTATTTCTTTGAAAGAGTTGGTCCATTTTTATGTAATAATTCGATCACGAAATCTTTGTTGAAACGAAAACGTATTTTGATCACGATCATTAAATTTTGCAAAAGGATCACTGTCTTTAATAATTCAGGGACTTCGAATTTCACTCAAATCTTTCGATGATGACGAAAAGCATTTTACAATTATATCACTTAAAACAAGTGATCAATAAACAATACACGTCACTTCAACTATTTAACGAAGAATAAGGAGATCTGGATTCACCAAAATCGACAAATCAACTCTATCTGCGATTTAGGAGTCATTGTAGGTTAGAGCACAAAATCTTTTGTAGAAACCAATTTGTATTTACAGATGATCAACAGAGGTTGATCTGTCATAGTTTGACACAGTAACTATTAGGAGAACAAATAAGTTTCCGCCGTTTTTCAACACAAATTAAATAGTTATTATAGAATAAAGCTTGCTGAGTGACTTCTAATGTTAGAGCAAGATCTTTTTGTATTTGAGATGAATCTTCCTCCAATAATTCCTCCAATTCTGCATCCTCGTAAATTTTTGGCCTTCCACTGCGATCTTTGTCTTCTACGTCGAAATCACCGGTTTTAAACTTTTGAAACCACTCTCGACACGTTCTCTCACTCAAAGCATCCTCACCATATGCTTCTACGAGCAATTGATGCGCCTAAGCAGCAGATTTCTTTAAATTAAAGAAGTAAACTAATATTTCCCGCAAATGACGCTTACTTGGCTCAAATTTTGACATTGTCAACTTATGAAAATTATATTTTACCAATATAAAATCAATGATATTAATAGGTTATGTTGTTCTTGAATGTCCAAACTATTTTTCAAGCCGGTTATCATCTGCGAAAGCTAACCGAAACTCCGTGCCGCGCCATCTACAATAAAACAGAGGAAACTCATTTGTACTCCTAATAAATCTGTGATTATCACTTTGGAAACATAGAATTAGATAAATTGTAGTGATCAACTACTACGGCTTGATCCGATAACTAAAGTTTTGTGAAAACCACTGTTAGGGTTTCATTTTTTGAATGGAACATCATTTAGTTTGAGCCTTCTTTATTTTTAAACTTCTATAACCTGGATCTCTTGAACCGTAATTTTCCCATAACCGCCTGGTAAATGTTTGACGTAAATCTTTGCATTTCATGGCATGTTTCCTATTGATTCCTCAACTTAACTTTCAAGATATCTCCAAAGGAAGAGTTCAATGGTAACAAACCCGGGCTACGTGGTGGCCATTATTTTGTATATCAGTTTTTGGGTAAACAGTATTATATTTATTCGAGCTATGACATGTTCTCCCGTTTTGTGGAAAGCAGATTTTTTGGTTGAATCATGAAAATTCCTATAACATGAAAATATTTTGCAGCATCGCATATTATCCCTGTGTCTTGACCTTTACGGGGGATTGTTAATAATTTCTTTCGCTGATCATGTCGACCATAAAGTCACTTAGTGTAAGGATTTTTTGCTACTTAAATTCCGCATTGGAAACATTTCATTATATCTTGTCTTTTCAGTTTGTGCTTTGGGAATATTTTAGATACAAATTTACTCTTGAACAAACCTTCCATATTTTTCAGTTCTCTCTATGTCTTGGTGTGGTCAATTTATGGATGAAAAAGTGAATGGAAATATCGACCTCCAAATATACCTACTACATAAATCTCTGCAGAAAACCTTAATTTCGTCATGAAAGATTAAGGAGCTAATTTCATGATAATGCAAATGATACCCAGGAATTATAATAAGAAAATTGTTGCACTGACGTGCAGCCAGCAGCTTTTGCATGCTTTTTTATACCACTCACGATCCTTACAAAATTTTGCATTAGGCTCTTTGTCTTTATTTTACATCCAGATGCTAATTTTAAACTGATTCGTACGACAGTTGCTATGCTTTCGGTAATACTCCACTTTGCTCAAAAATAATATTTTTTCAAATCTTCTAATTGTATCGGGTGTTTTTATAGAGTGATAGAACTTTAAATTGAAATGAAACACATTTAAATTGAGGTTTGAGCCAAATTTCTTTTTATTTGAAAGATAACTTTATGACATTTGTGTTTTAAAAATAATTTCCGGCATATGTCCACCACGACTAGCTCTGAGGAACCGCATTCGACCAGACCAATTTTGGACCACTTTTTCGAGTATTTCAGGCCTTGTATCATCAATAAAACGAGGTATGTTGGCTTCCAAAGCGTCTATTGTTTCCGGTTTATCAGTATAAACCAATGACTTGACATAAAACCAAAGAAAATAATTCAGTGGATTTATGTCGCATGATTTTGGAGGACAATTAATTGGACTATTTCTCGAAATAATGCTATCGCCAAATCTTTCTTTCAATAAATCAATTGTTACGAGCAGCATGAGATAAAGCAGCATTTTGTTGGAACCAAAACACTTTTGGGTCGATACCATTCAAATTTTGAAACGAATAATCATTGAACATCGATCTGTAACGAGCACCATTCACTGTAACATTAGCTCAAGCATCGATTTTTAAAGTAAATGGACCGATGATGCCTCTAGCGTGTAAAGCACACCATACAGTGCATTTTTCAGGACGCAATGGAACCTGCAGAACTTCTTGAGGACTGTTTTCACTCCATATACGGCAATTTTGCTTGTTTATATAGACCTTCAACCAAAAATGAGCATCATCACTAAACACAATTTTACGATAAAAAAGTGTCAACTTCAAGCTGTTGTAGGGCTCAATCAGCAATTCAACGACGCTTATTATAGTCAAGTGGCTTTAGTTCGTGAACCAGTTGGATCTTGTATGGGTAAAGACAAAGATCTTTACGCAAAATTTTCCATGTTGTGGATGCACAGAGTGACTTGCTGTGAACATCGAAGAATAGACAAATCTGGATCATCATTACCAGTATGACTTGAAGCAGCGATATTTTTTTCCATACGTACAGTTCTTTGTCTTGTTGCAGTTGCATCGAGTAGAGAAAATGTTGTCCGAAATCTATCGATAGTTCGACAAATAAGCTGCTCTGATGGACGATTATGTAAACCATAAATTTCACGGTGTGCTCTATAAGTTTGGCGAATAGAACACTGATTTTGAAAATAAATTGCAACAATTTGTAAACGTTGTTGCGACGTGGGTCTTTCCATGATAACAATGCTTACTGAACAGAAATGTCAAAACAATATTGCTTCTACCTTCTGTCAAATCATAGTTATCCCTATCGAAAGTTCTATCACTCTAAAAGAAACACCCGATACGATCCTGACGAAATTTTGTACTTGCTATTGTGTCATTAGTTTACATCTAAATAATAAATTTGAACTCGACCATATGACTTCTGATATGGTTTCGGTAGCGCTCAACCGCTCAGAAAAATGTTTTTTTTGTTTTGAATTTTCTAATGATACGATCCTCATGAAACTTCGCATGAACAAGCCTGTGATTTTTCTTTATTTAAATACCACGGCTAACCGCACAGCTTCTTCATCAGTGGGTCCAACCATTTCGTTCAAGACCATTTTCGATTCAAATTTTGAAATTTTGGCTGAAGCAAAAGCAGGCTGTTCCCTGAAACAAGCGATCAAAATCAAGGGCCAGTTCAGTCTTCCGGACCACGTTGGTACCAAAAAATAGAACACTGTTGCACGAACATGCTGTTTATAGTTTATTCTGTTCGAAATAATCCGCCGCAATGGACATCGGATATTTTTCCCTGTTATTCATTCCTTGGAATTTCGTCTATTATTATATTTGGCAAAGATAAATATAATAGTTACATTTTTATATTTTGTCATTGTAGGATTATTTCTACTTATTATAAATAGATATATAATTGAGATAATAGAGATTCATACCTTCATTTCAGAAAAATCAAAATATACCATATCAGATCAATCAATTTTTCAGTCACTCTCAACATTTATATTTAATAATTGGAGTACAGATGGAAATGTGATCTAAATATTTAAAGAATATAAGCTACGGTATTAGAAAGTTCTTCTGTTCGTAACAGTACAACTTACATCTGTGTAACAATTCACAAATAATATCCACTGAAATAGGTTTCGTTCACCGTCGTGATATAAGCGCTAGACATGCATGTCTCGATGCTTGTTGGCATCTCATCAGTGCGGCTCTCTGATGTCCAACGAATGCAACGTAGTTGTGCATCTTTATTCAGGCCAAATATCGACGACAACTATTCGAGGGGTTTTGAGTTATTAATTGGTACATAGCTATATGTTGCAGTGTCCTTAATCCATAAATTTAAATCACATACCTCATACTCCTGAGTTAAATCTAATAAGTTGTAAAAAACACTGGTTCATACAGACAAGAAAAAGTTTCTTACTAAGTTGAAAACATATACAAAGTCTAAAACATATTCTTTCGGCTAAGGCGAGCAGAGAGCATAAAGGAATGACTTGTGGTTCGTTTTTCGTTTCGGCCAGTTTATTTTGATCCTGTATGCGCGATACAAATCGCGAAATTGAGTGTTACACGGCCTCTTGGATTTTTCAAGCGAAGTTTGACGTTGATTGTCGGATAAATTGCCACGTGTGTGGTACGCGCCTGATGATTTCTTCATTGATGAAAAATTCATTGAACAACTGGCTCCGCACGCGTGTTCTTGACTATCAAGATCGTAAATTATGACAACGCATCATGACCTGTCCCAGATCCCGAAAACTATTTGAAGGAGAGTAAGATGTTATGTATTTTTCACGTAAGAACCAACGAATATATATAGTGCTGTGACAAGAATGCGCGAAAATATTTATAACAAGCATTCACCCACGTCTCTGCTTCCAAGGCAACTATTTCTATCAAAATGCGCAGCATTTCTCCACATTTTATACACATAAGATCTACATACAACACTAAAGAGAATTGTTCTCCATATTTCATCCTTGTTATTCAGTGATGTTGTTTCCAAATGAGGTTCTTATTCACCTATCAAAGTAGTTTGGCAGAAAAATTGAACACAAGCATGTCAGACTTGATATCTTGAGTAGCCATAAATGTGTGTTCAGCCAAAATTCTACTCTAGCTACCAAAAAATGAGCCTTGTTCCACAGGTTGGGAAACAGAAATCCATTATTTTTCGCTAGATGGCTGCTATCAATATATCGAAAAGTATAGATCCAACGATTTCAGATTTATATCAAGGTGACATTTCACAGGAAAAAATGATTTTTTCCATTTTGGTCCATTCACTTGTGACTTAAGAGATGTCAAAAATGGAAGTTAACAAAGATAAAATTCAGTACATTTACGTTTTTTTATGAAGGCGAAAATGCAAGCTAGGCGGTTGAAATTGTGGATGTTGTTTACGGTCTTTATACTGTAGCTGATAATTACGTGCAATTTAGATTTCGACGATTCTGTTCAGGTAGTTTTTCTGTTAAAGGTACACCTCGCACAGCAGGCCTGACGATAAAATCGCAGAAATAAAGTTGACCCATATGTTAGTAGCCGTAGCATCTCTCAGGAGCTGAAGATCGACGATAAAAGGGTTTTAAACCATTTGCGCAAAGCTGGAGCTCGATGTTTGAGTGCTACACCATTAACACCAAAAAACACGATTGATTGAATTTCCATCGGCGAAGTCTTGGCCGAACGGAAAGAAATCGACCTATTTCTTAAACGAATGATGACTGGGGATGAAAAATGGGTCATTATCGACAATATTGTGCTAAAACCATCGTGGCCAAAGCGCAGTGAAGCAGCTCAAACGGTGGCCAAACCAGGACCAACTGCAAGAAAGGTTTTACTATGTAATTGGATAGATTGGAAAGGAATCATTTATAATGCTTCCATATGTTCCATATGTGTTGCTTCCATATGGTGAAACACTAAATTCGTATCTATTGCTCACAACTGGACTGTTTGAAACTGGCGATGGGCTAGAAACGTCCAGAATTGACGAACAGATGAGGTGCTGTGTACCATCAAGGAATATCAAGCCTCACAAGTCTGTACTGACTCGCTAGAAACTTCGGGAGCGTAGTTGGAAAGTTTTAATACATACACCTGGCCTGGCACCAAGCAATTACCATATTTTTTTCGCATTGCAAATTTAAGCAATTATCCGGTTACCACTCTGAGGTAAGATTTACTGATTGTTGGTTGATTTTGATTTTTTAAATATGATTTAGGGCCTATGAAGAGATTATCGGAAGTCTAATTGTTTTTTGAAGATATAGTGCATGTTTTGAGAGATTTTTGAATTAACTTATTTGAATATTTAAATATATTGAATATTCCAAATAAATTTTATCTTTTGAGGAGTCCCTGAGTTGTGTTTTATGTTTTTGAAAGGAATTAGTGTTCATAATGGTAAGATCAAACAAAAGTTTGTCTCCTTGAAATATTTATTCATTAATTTCAATTGAAAATTTATATTTTTTGGTTTATTTATTCCATTTGATATTGTATATTGAGTTTTGGTTGTATGTATGATTGATTTTTCCTATAACCAATAAAAAGGTTTATTCATTTCATTCAGTCTACCTACAAATGGATCCTTCAATCAGTTTCGTCTATTTCCCTCTTTTTGTTAGAAAGGATGGACTGAGCACCTCGCACATTCAGTCTTTGAACAGACTGTAAAATCATTATGATTGGGGTCTTATGTAACTTCTGCTACATTATGGACTATTCTCGTAATAATCAAACTTGTCGGATGTAGTCTTTGCTACATCATACACTATCAATCGGATAGACAAATTCGTCGCCTGTGACATTTCGGTCTAAGCTATCGCGGTTATTATTGTTAATATAATAATCCAATCGATTGCCAAAGTATTGGCAAATTCATTACATTTGTTTTTTGTATAATAAGCATGCCTTTCGACTTGGTTTATATACAGTAAACCAAGAATTATAGTTCGTTGTTATTATAGTGTTTTCGTTTAATGCCTTATCATCTTTTTTGGTTTATCTAATTAAACAAACTACATAACTACATAAGATAACTACATACAAGTGCCCTTGAAGTAAAACTCTTCGGTACACTACGTCAAATACAGTCCAATAAACCCATCGAAATCAATCATTGCGATTAACTCATTTGCAATTGTCTGTTATTTCAAAATACTGGAATAATAGGCAAAATACTGCGGTACACTAACCGTAGTACGAAACAATTATATTATTTTGGAATAAACACTATATCCAGGAAAGTTATAATACTATTTTATTTAATGACATGAAATAGAAACTAATATATTTTTCATGACAAAGAATGAGAGTTTTTCCTTGTAAAATTCATCAATCGTTTTGTGAAGATTATTGGAATTCACATGGTTTTTGCGCATTTGTTTTAGGTCACTGCGTAGTATCATTTTAGCCAAATGCCAGCCCTTCCATTCGTGAACACTTTAACTTTCAAAAGGAGAGAGATACAGACTTGAAACTGTCAGGGTAGGTTTGAGGCCCAAATATTTCAGTTAGGTTCGTTAATGCGCCCAATCGGTTCAATAGTTATTTATATTTGAATGTTTTTCGAATATATTTCAAACAACGGATCCGGTCGATCTGAAATTTGGCATTTAAAATTAGAATAATGAGGCGCATGCCCACGCAAAAAATGGATCATTTTTTCGCGGTGGGATCTGTCAATTGCCAGAAAGATGTGAAAAAGTTGTGGCTAGAGACGGACAATACTTTGAACTTAATAATAATAATAATTTTTTTGATTCAATTTGGACATTTTAAATATAAAATGCAGCTACAGTGTATCCAGCCTATGATCTAGTGATGATGAGCAGCTTCTGCTTCCTTCCGTTTGATTTCAGATCATTTGGCTACGTTACCAGGAGAGTTGACTAATTTCTGGATTTTGTAAGAAACTGGTATGGAGACGAGTAATGAAATGGCGTAGTACTTAAAGAGCCATTGGTTTTGAATATGAAATTTCTATGGAAATTGGGCTACCTTAGCAGCAAATGTATAAGGGTATTTCACTGATATTCTTGATGGTTTATCAGCCATCTTTACTTTGAATGTATAACCAATTTTTCACAATAAAGTTCATTTTCGAAAAAAAAATACGAACTTATTTGTACTCATAATATGATCTTTCGGACGAACTTCAATAAAGCTTGACAGTATAAATGTTACCAAAGTTAAGTAACACTATAGGTACCAATTGGGAATAACGATAGGAATTGTTATTTAACTAATATTCAGAACAATAAGTTATCTTGTCCCAATGAAACATTTCCGTAAGTGTGCACATATAACTAGTGCACCATCACTAATGATCGGCAAGTCAGCGCCAGTCCAAAAACCAATATCCCAATCATCGCCTTTTCGCCGAACAAAACCACCACTTAGTGCACCTGACTGATCCACTGACGAACTAAAAGCGTCCACACCTCATCAATCATACGAACAGAAATTACGGAATAACGTCTACCATTCAGAACGATCCAAAACGAAGAATTAATAATCGAACGGCTCATTGAGGTTTCCAGTTTGTTAGGCGACAAATTGGAAGGACAGGGAACAAAATAGCGAGCCGCGCAGAGGACGCTCAGCGTCTTCCCGAAATAGCCCGCGGCATCTGAAAAAAGAGCGGGAGCCAGCTGGGTAATTTACAACCGGATGTGCGAGGTTGTTCAACACCTATGCGATGTAGATGATAATCGGTGGTGTCGTGTCGAAGTGCGCAGGTAGAGCTTGATTTAGTCGACTTTATGGTTGTAGAAAATAAAAGATTCTGGAATTATAGCATATCGGCTGATAAGCTTCCAATTTAATGGAGAGAACTTACCTATTTCGATCAAATTTGACTTCATTCTGCAACTATTTTTTTTTGAAGAGCAATACAATCATTCATGTAAAATAAAGCCTACACGTCTCTTTGATATCATAAAGTGTCAGTTACCTACTAACTCTTCACTTTACGCAGAACCTTAAGCAGAAAGTGTAATAAGGATTATGCCTTATCATCGCGCATAGCAAAAACCACTTCAAAGAGTTGAACCCACTAAGCTTCCAGTTTCGGCTTCAGTCCGAAAACCTACACCGTGACTGGTAGCAGCCAAGTACTATCCCACCTCTACTGGCTCTACATGGTCAGTACCTGAGTTGTTTGGCAGCCAATTCACACGCCGAAGGGGCTTCTCATCTCCCCACCCTAACTCAGTCCCATGGATCAAGATGTTCTCAAGATTGATGCCTCAATTGATCCTGAAACGAGCACCGTCAATCCGGCCTATACGTCAAGGCCCACGAACCCTTGTGAAGTCTTTCAATTGATCCTGGCTGCAAGCACCAATGGTCAGGCAGTATCGTTGAGATACACAAACCCCAGAAACGTCCCGCAATCGATCCTGGTTCAGGACGAGGTCTCTCGAACCGTCAAATCCCGCTAAACCCTGAAGCATTTCTCGAGACATCCTGAACACGAGTTGCTGCGAACAGATATATGGAATACTCTAGACTAGTATGCGGACCTTCAACCACTGCTCCCTCGAGTCCAACACCAATTGGGTGGCCAGGTCGTACGAATACTTTCCGAGGGCCTCCAACCTCTCGAGGTAACGCAGTATGATGCTACATAACGCACTCGGCTATTAGAAAGGAAAATCTGGAGATTTACTACAGTAGAGTAGAGTACGTCAGTTTTAAAGGTGATGCCCTGTGATGTGATGGATACCCTTGTCACTGAAGTGATCAACGCGACTCAGCCCTCCATTCCACCTTAACCGTGAAACTAGGGCCCCATTCGGCCGATCTTCCACCACACGGGTCCAGTGACTGGCGCAAGTGGCATTGCTTTAGGCATCAGGACTTAATCCTCCATTTAATCGGGGTGAAACTAGGATCCTAGTCAAGACAAGCGACCCCAGCGCGTCCACCTTCAATGCCATGGGGGCGTCTCTTTTGGATCATCAAAACGTGTTCTATTATCGGTGTTCACACGACTAGTGATGGTCGATTTTCTTGGTGCAGAATCCAGCGTAGAACACTTATTGTGTCAAGCCTTCATTTCAACAGGGTATTTTACATCAGAAAGCAAGGTCCTGTGAACACAGAAAACTCTTCTTTTTCCTTTATTTTGAAAATCACAAAAGTTATTTCACTAAATTTGTTGTTACTCTTAAACAAAAAGTCAGATCATCAGGAAATTGTCACAACTACATTAATTAAAAAAAAAAACACGTAAGACATTATGTCTGGAAGATAACATCATTTAAATGACCACCATGACTTCTACGTGGGAACCTCATTCTGTCAACCCAATTTTTTATCATTTTCTCACATAAATTTGGCAGTTTTTCACTAATGATACGTTTAATGTTAAATTTTGATTGCTCAGTTGTTGTTGGATTATTAGCATAAACCTGTCAGTCAACATATCTCCACAGAAATCACAAGGTGTTAAATGACACAGCACGGAAGGATGATTAACTGGACCATTTCTTGAGATACTTTTATCCCTTAATTTTGTTTTCAATAGATCATTTGTTGAGAATTCGTTGACACTTGTATCTACTGAACGTCCTATCTTCCTTCATTTGCAATGAATATACACATAACGTCAAAAGTCTTGACCCTCCTAGGTTTCTCAAGAAAAAAACAATCTATGTTCTGAAAATGAGATGAATATTTTCCTCTATTTCAACTGCAATATATTTGATAGAAAATCTCTATCTGTTACTCTTTGCTTTATACAGGATGAGACAAAATAGGAAAAATAAGAAAAAATTTAAATTCATCGATTATTTATTTTTGATTAATTATAGTTATTCCACAACTGAATCCAAATTCAATAGTCCGTATTACCACCTCTTATTTCAATCAACTTCCCAATACGCCTAGACATCCCATGAATCAAGTCATTAATGAAATTTTCAGGCATACCGTTCCATTCTTCCTGAAGTGCTAAACTCAATTCTTGAAAAGTTGAAGGTGGGTTTTGGCGATTGGAAATTGCTCTCCCTAAATAATCCCATCCGTGCTCAATTGGATTTATGTCTGGTGAGTTTGCTGGCCAGTTTATTATCTGGATATTGTTCTCTTGAAGGATGTTTTGAATCCTTCGTGTGCGGTGTGATGGAGCGTTATCATCCTTATAAATGATATTATACCCAAATTCGTTGCGCAGAGAAACAATGATTGATTCAATGATGTTTTCTTCGTAGATGGCACCAGTCATTGTTCGTTCAATTATAATAAGTGGAGTACGGCGATCGAACATTATACCCCCCCCCCCCCACAATATCCACCTTGAAAGGGCACAACTTCCCGGGTAAAATTGAGACCTATTCAAACCCTTTCTCGTCGACTACTACTTTGTAAACCGAATCGTGACTCGTCCGAAAAAAGTACGTTGCGCCATTGTGGTAAAAGCCAGTCTTGGTGGTGTTCTGTCCATTGCCGACGGGTAGCTCTATGACCAGGTGATAGCCGAGGTACTCTTAAAGGTCTTCTTGCCCCTAAATTTGAGGAATGCAACCGTCTCCTTATGATACAGGTTAAGACTACCCGTCTATAGGTCATCAGAAAATGATTTCGAAGGGCTATTACAGATACCGTTCGATGCCTTCGAGTAAAATTTGCGATTTAATGGTCTTCCCTTGCAGATGTTACTCTGGGTCGACCAGGCACTGGTCTTCAAGCAACGCTGTCGGTTTCCAGGAAAAGGGCCACTATGCGCCTTACTGAAGGCAGTGGAATTTTCAAACGTTGCGCAATCTGGTGGTTCGACAAAGCTTCTTGATGTAGGGCAGCTATTCTTGCCTGGTCAAACTGAGAAATTGGATGCTCCGGCATTTTTCACGGAATATTCTCATTATTATAACTCTCGTTATTCGCTGAAAACTGATAAACTTCCTGTATTCTCCCGAACAAGAAACATTTTTTGGTGGTTTATTGTCTTCATTTAAGTGATAAAATAGTGAAGATTCCACACACAAAAAAATTGTCATGTTACAATCAACAAGTTGAGAGTTGATAGGGGGGCCAAGACTTTTTTTCGATGTGTATATATTAATATTAGAAGAATATAATCTCTCATATGAACGCATCCAACAGGTAGTTCACGTAGATGTGGAAATAAGAAATAAATACGGAAAATGAATTCTCTAATATCTGAATGTTGACAAGAATGCATTCAAGGGTAGAAGAAAGTCGCGTTCGCTAGGGACGAAACTAGCGAACATTTATGAGACCTAGAAACAAACCAGAAATCATTGAAATGGGGATATAGTTCTCCAAGGCCCAAGTTTCGTCACAAAAATCTGTTGAAATAATTCTTGCTTCAGTTTGTTAGGATTGGCATCTAGTATTAGAATTGATTATCTGGATAAAAATTAAACAATAACAGGGAATTACTATTCGACGTTGTTGACCATTCTACGATAAAAATAATGGAGGAAAGACGTGGAAAGTTGTCTAGAGGTGTATTTTTGGACGACAATGCCCTGCATGCAAATTCCATATTATCATGCAAACAATTCGTAATTTAGGGTACGAATTAATCGGAGACCCCCTCATTCTCCTGATCAGGCGCCGTCCGATCATTTTTATGTAAAATAATGGCAAGAAGGGTAATGAAAAATTTGGTTAGGATGGTGGGTATTTGAACAAGCGGGCAAAAGCTCCTAACTGTCCACAATTTCATAAGCCTAGAGGCGTTGTAGGTTTGCTGCAATAAATGTATTTCACTAAAAAGAGAGTATATATAATAATGAAATATTTTGACTCTCACATTTTGCTTCTATATTAAGGCAAGAATTTCTCAATACATCCTCGTAGCAATGTCAACAGAACGAATCCTTCCAATCGATCTTTCGAGGTATTTAACACCTAGCGTGATCCGTTCAAATAAATTCAAACAACACTCAATTAGCTACCTGTTGAGTGAGCCTTATATTTTATTCATGTCGAATCACATCTGCAATTAACAGAAATTCATCCATTGTCTCGATGCTTGTTTAAGATCGGAGACGAGAGTACAATAAGTCTTATCTTATTTTTCCATTTTTATACCATTGTTGTGGCGAATACCTAGAAGTTAACACGGACATTAGAAGAGATAATATGCGTTATTTTTCTGAGAGTCGGGTAATTAGTTTGAATGTTCACAGTTTATGCACGTTCGATGAAGATAGAATAATGGTGATATGAATAAATTACTTCATTATGTAACTTGCGTTGGCTCTTGGTTCTGTTTTTACATACGAATGATTTCTGCAGTTCTACAGGAATGCAAGAAGCTGGGCGGCGATTTATGGCAATTGATTTCTTTACGGACAAGATATTCTTGGGAACTGCAGTTGATACATCACAAAGGTCAAGTATCCTCCATTTCTCGAAGCACACTGGTACAAGATCACGAAAATGGGTTGTTTATTCGAAGTGACCTTTGTATTGTATTACCCATGTCCTCAAATATGTATTCTGCATTAATACCATGATGTTATAGCGAAATCGCTCAGAAAAACTAACTCAGGGTAAAGATAAGGTGAAGTCTGCTCCATAACAAAAATTAGCTGGAATCGAAATGAATATTTTTTCCTTTCCCAATTCCCTTTTCAAGCACTCCCCAACATGTAGGGCGAATTTCCAGGCCATCGGAGCAGTGAAATTTTCTTGTCCTCAAGAAAATTTATCACTCTTTAAGCCTTATGGCAAGGTGCAGTGTTGCATAAATATTGCATTAGCATTTGGGAATCAATCACACAGTTGGGGTAACAACCTGCTTTCCAATACCTTTATGTCTCGGTCTTGCCGCATGGTTCTTTCCACAATATATAGGCGGACGAACCCTTTAGCACTAATAACTGACCATATCATTACTGAGGTGGGGTGTTTTACTGTTTTATAGTACTTAATGGTTCGACCGGCCTCGTCGTGAACCAGGATCGATTGCGAGATGTTTCTGGGGTTTGTGGACCTCGAAGATACAGCTAGACCGTCGGTGTTTGAAGCCAGGATCAATAGCAAGACTTCAAAAGGGTTCGTGGGTCTTGACATACAGGCCAGATTGACGGTGCTCGTACCAGGATCAATTGAGGCATCATGCTTGAGACTATCTTCGTTCATGGGGATGCGTTCGGATGGATGGATAAGAAGCCCCTTCAGCGTGTGAGTTGCGTCCCAAACAACTCGGGTACTGACACTGCAGAGCCAGTAGAGGTTGGATAGTGCTTCGCTGCTACCAGTCACGGTGTAAATTTTCGGACTGAAGCCAAAACTGGATTCAACGCTTCGGGGTGTTATTTCTAATGCGCGATGATAAGGCGTATTCTTATCACACTTTCTACTTCCTGGGCAGATTGTGGAGACTGCTGAGTAGTCATCTGGTGAAAGACCCATGCATTGATACAATGCCGAATAGAGTAAGAACACTACTGAGAGCTAGATAACACCTCATCCTACATTGAACCGTAAATTCAAAGTGTTTCAAACAGATTTAAAAAAAAGATTCTAAGCCTGCAGACGACACCACCAGGTCAAAATCTTCATTTTGTTTATTTCTCATTTTCATGTTGTTACTTTGAAGTAGTCTTGCCTACTGTTGCATATCAGGCCAGTTAACCGAATGTAGACATTTAACTTAATACATCATTACATATACAAAACAGCTTTTTTATTTCTCTTTATATATTATTATATGTCACTTCATGGTGACTTTCATCCAACGGCAGGTGTGGTGATTAGATTCATTGGTCGAATGGTTGGTAATTCTAATAAGCTGCTCCTCACCGTCACCTTTTTCGCTAGACTTAAGACAGCTGTGAGCTATATCGATTGATTAGATCTTCAAGTTTTCTATATGTTGGCACGTTCTTTCTGCTTACTGGTCTGTCCAGGACCCCATTGTATTCCGGTTGGAAGGAATACTCTTATACCACGATCTGCCTGATTTCCAAGAGAGTATTACTGTGATAAAGAGTCGACTTGACTCAATTTCCTTCGCGACGTTGTTTCGTCTTTTGAAGTTTATGTGTTGATTTTCTGTCTCGTTTATGGTGTCATAGCGATGGAAAGTTTTCACAGTGCAATTGCCACTGTAATTTTCCGAAAGTGCATCCCTCTTTTGAGAAATTTTACGCGTGATGGAAAAGTTCACCTGACCGGATTTTAGAAATGAACAAGAACTAACATGTGTAGAGCGCACATCAAAAGTAGAACAAAATTAGAGTTACTGCCAATACGTGAATATAAAAGTTTGAATGACAAGAATGAAGTAAATAAACAGAACATCAGTTGAATTGGCATGTGTAACCTTCTGCCAACCGCATTCCAGACAGATTGATGGTCCAGTGACCTGCAGTTACTCAACGAAAGCATTTTCGGCACTCAATCAAGGTCTACTACTTCTGTTGCCATTGATGAATAGCTATTTCGATCAGGTCTGCTGTACTGATTGATGCGTTGTTTAGATATCCCACGGTTTTTCTATTAATTCCTCGACCATTATTTTATTTTAATTTCGATTATAGTGATAACAAGATATCATCTATCACAAATAGAGACCTGCGGTGATACCGTTGGTTTTGATTCAGCTGATATCTGAGAACAATTATGGTATTTGGGAGATACTGACTTATGAAAGGCCTATTGTTTTTGCGTGTTTCGACCAGAACACTTATAATTTTATCTGCACATAGCCGTATTCAAATCAAAAACTGTTTCAGCTGTTACTACTTGTTGGTTGATCATAATTAAAACAAGTTTTTAGGAACTACTACGTTTTATGACAGAAATGTCTAAAGCGCCCACATTTTAGACACTGCAGTTTTGAAGTATTACTTCATATATAGACATTCAAAAACTTTATTATAGCTAGAAAGTAAGGGGTGGCCATTTAAAATTCACAATTCACAAGTTTTTCAGAATATCATTCAAATTACTGGCTACAGAACCTGATTCGACCAATTCAGTGAATTGTCGATTATTTGGAGCTCAATCTCTTGAATGAAAACATTAATTTCGTGTTTCAAGGCATCAATAGTTTCTGGATGATTAGTGGAATACTTATCCTTAACGGATTCTCACAAAAAGCAGTCCTCTGAGGTAAGAACGAGCTTCATCTCTTGATGTTGCATTGATATCGGTATAACCTATTGTACTATCAAAAGGTACGACTTTGGTATCTTCATATCAAAAGATTTACTTTTGAAGAGTGTTATTTATATTTGATTAAACTGTCGTACTGTCATATTTCGAGCTTTCAAGAAAAGCTTATACCATATATGGCTTAAGGGACGATAATTTATATGGAATCGGCTCCAAATATCCCGACAACAAATTATTTATTGTCCTGTGTAATCATTAATCAAGGAGAAAGTGGGGTTCAGGAAAAATGAAGCCTCACAACATCCAGCCCGTGTTACATTAAGATTAATTTTATCATTGAGTTCTTTCCTTTTGAATGTACAATCCTCAATGAGATGGAATATTGAGTTTCACATCCTGTGAATAATAATAATAAACTTCATTTAACATAAATCAGTACATGAAAGAAAGTGTCAACAGAGAAGAAACAATTTTACAGACAAAAGAGCGTAAGTTCGAACTTGTCTGCGATAATCCCTACAAAAATATTATAATAAAGATGAAGCTGAAAGTAGTACAATGAAGCAGCATATAGTCAGAAAAAAACTCAAGTAGGAGGAAACAGCTATTTCAAAAATTTGTATAGAAAAAGTCTAGTTGTTCTTCAGATCAATAAAAGTATGAACCGTGGATCGGGGTAAGTTTGAATTCAAATTTTGGCATATTTCTTGAACAAATCAATTGAATTTATCTGTTTTATTTCAAGTGGTAATTCATTGTACGTTGAAGGTCCAGATATGTATAACACCTTGTTTTGTAATCATAACTCAAAAGATTCCCACTCTTAACTTTCTTTTGTTCCACAAGAATTGCGAGACAATAAATTTGTCGAATATCCAATATATTTGCTCCTGCATACAGCAAATCAGGTGGGTGAGTTCTTCATTTTTCGTATATAATTTTTAAGATCCACTTTTGAACAGTCATCAATGGTTTTATTCGATTGTTGTAGGCACCTCCCTATGAAATTATACCATATCGCAGTTGAGACTCCACTAGTGCATAACATACGGTCATCAATTATTTTCTATTGATTAATTGTCTAAGGTGTTTAAATTTAGATAGTAAACTTCTGATCTTCTTGATTGAATTCTGTATATGAATGTTTTAATTCTGGAATCAATCATCAACCCAGGGGATTTAATATATTGCACAGGTCTTATAAGAGTGGTCCGTCCAGCGATAATTAAATTGGGTAAAACTTGCAGTGGATGAGAATTGAATATATTTAGATTTTTCTATATTCATTGTTAGGAGACGAGAAACAAACCACATTTTGTTATGTTGTTGATATCAGTTTGAGACTGCTCAAAAAGTAAGTCCCAGGTTTCTGCGGTATACAAGAAAGCAAAAATGATTATCATACCTAGTAGTCTTCTGGTGGAATAAATTGTTCAGATATATCGTGAACTAAACTGATCCCAATACTGTTCCTTGCGGAACTCCAAAATCAACTTCTTTCATTCCACTTTTGATATTGTCTATAGTAACTCATTGATGTCTGCCTGCTATGTTACTTTTTAGTACTTTCAGAATATTTCCTCTTCTTTCGGAAATACTTTGCAATTTTATGGGAGCACCTCCATAATAATGTACACCAAAGCGAGAAAAAATTGAACAATTCAGGTTATATTTCAGACTCCGGAATGAACAAATGCTAATGGCATCACAACTCATTCAACCCCACGTGAATTCACACCTGATTATTCCTTCCACGTCAACATTACTTCTAAGAATAAACATAAGAAAAGTCACGTATAATAATCAAATTAATTTAGAATAATACGAAGTCATCTGATATTTACATTAGATTTACATACTGAAATAATTCTACTTGATCATTCTCGGTGATATTAAGCAAATCACGGACAACTGATATATTGTTGTTGGCGTAAAAATTCCTATTATTGATGATTCAATAGATGGCAGTTTAATCGAACATTTTTCATTAATGTTCACTGTGCAAAATATACAGCTTAAAACTTGTTCCGAGAATACAATCTGCGATTGTCTGGTATAAGTTGATCGTGTTGCGTGTAAAAATAATCTTCGTTCTCCAACACGAATATCAGGAATGAATAACAAAACGTGAATCTCATTATATTTTATAATATTCCCTTCATAAAAACGGCTATAAAGTTGTTCGAGAAAGGCATGTGGTTGATTAAAAAATGAGCAGTATTTGAAGTTTTAGATAACTTAATCTTCGATTTTATGGGTAAAAGCGCCATGATAATTTATCTTTATTCAGGAACACAAAGTTTGGGCAGTGGAATTACCCAATAAATGACAAGTAGTCAATGTTAGGAGATCTGAAAATCAACTTCTTTCGATCTATAGCTTGGTTCAATAGACAATAACTAAAACACTCATTACACAGGACAATACTTGTGAAAGAATTTGATCAATTACAACTCTTCGTTGGAACTGATTAAAAAAGTTAATCAATTAGTATGCACCTTCTAGGATAAGCACACTTCATATGGATTGAGGGAGATATAATATTGGTTGGAGTAGTCTGTTACAGCCTAAATGATTATCTCAGTATACAATTTTGAGTTGTTTAACCCAAAATTGAGGGAATTGTTGCGGTGTAGTTTTGATTTGTAATGCGTTGAAAACACTATCTTGCTCGTAGAGGAGTAGATCGATGGGCTTCATCACTGGTTTTCACTTTCACTGAATTCACCTTTGGGTTCAGTTCACACATGTATTACTTAGTTACAAATAAGTATAAATATTCACATTCAGGTCTTTTATTATGGTTTATCACAAAAGAGTGAGCGAAAATGTTCCTTGAGATTAAATGTGAACGGGAATTGTGTTCTTTTTTGTGACTGCCTAGATCGAAGCGTAACTAGAGACCAATTAGATCTCTACGAAAAAATGAGGGTTTTTCAAAAAGTCTAGATCAGGCCTGGGCAAAAGTTTTTTGCAGAGGGCAAAATAGTTTTTCTAGATCACGGACCGTAAAGAAAATTCAAACAACTGTAATAATAATGCAATTTATTGAAACAGATTAAATAAACCTAACAATTCTTACAATAGGGGAAAATAAAAAGAACTCAAACTGACATAATTCAACTAAAAAAGAACTCAATAACTCATCAGTGACTAGTTTTTAACTAATGGGACACTTGGGGTTGTTTCACGAGAGCATCAATATTAAGTGGCACGGATGTTGTTGCTACAAGTGAGGTATTTTCCAAATTCGAATCCATAATTCTTGATCGAATCTTCGATTTTGTAATATTCACTTTTGAGAAAAATCGCTCAGAACAATGTCCCTACAGAAAAGGGACATGGATCGACATATGAAATTGACTAAATTTTGATATTTGTCTTTAGAAACATATCTCACATAAAAGTCTTGCAAAGGTAACTCACGACACAGATTTTTCATCATCCGCTTGGAACTCAATAAATTCTATTTGAAGCGACATTTCACTTGCTTTACATTCACTTCGAAAGGAGACATGAATAGTTGGAATTGAAGTTCGCTCGAACGGAAATCCTCAAACCTTGATAACAATTTAGTGTTTAATGAAGACAGTTCCTGTGCTAGGGCATTTTTGTCGATATCTTCATGAGCAGCCAGGGTAGGAAAATGATATGTATTTTCCTTAAGAATATTATTTTCCCACAACCGAAATTTGCTTTGGAAAGACTTGACATAAGTGAATAGCTCGAGAGCAAATTGTCATTGCTTCTAAATATTCGAATACAATTCGTTTAAGTACCTGGTAATATCAACTAAAAACGTCAAATTAGATGAACATGTGTCATACCCCAAAGGCTGAACTATATACAGTTGTCCTTTCATTTCCATGAAAGTTTTCATGGATTCCTCGCTCATTTCATAGAATCGCCTCATCATTTTACCCTTACTGAGCCAGCGAACTTCACAATGGAAAATAATATCTCCATATTCTGATTCCATGTCCTGAAAGAATTGCTGGAACTGAAATTTGATTTAATGAAATTTACGCACGAAACTGTCTCAATTACGGGCTTAAATTTTAAAGATTTTGCACAAAGGTTTTCTTGATGAAGAATACAGTGGAATGTGATTAGATTATCAATGCCAATATTTCTACGTGATAATTCTGATTCTAATTTAGCAACTACTCCTACACTTTCCCCTCATCGCAGAAGCCCCATCTGTAGTGACACCACTCAACTTTTACCAGTTCAGTTTTAAAGTCTCAAAAACAGTAATAATTGCTTCGAAAATATCTTCACCCTTCGTAGTATCTTTCATTGGTCTTTACGCAAGCAAGTGTTCTGTTATTTTGAAATTTTGATCGACTGTGCGAATAAAGATTGCTATCTGTGCTGCATCAGTGATTTCAGTGATTTCATCCAATGCGATGGAAAAAGCAACAGATGTTTCCACCACTTCTCCAAGAGCGACTTTCTTATTTTCAGCCATTGCATCTATTCGTCTTGTAACTGTTCTTCTTGATAGACTAACTTCTGAAAACTTTTTTTTTTCTGGACACAAAATATCCGTGAGTTCCATTAAGCACTCTTTCATGAATTCACCTTCTGAGAATGAGATATAATTGGTGCATTTCAAGACGAAGGGTGCCTTCGATTTCCCATAAGAGGGTACATCAAAATTCACTGAGTTATTGCATTCCGACATCTAAAAGAGATAACGTTTGAAATTCCGGGATCAATAAGAGTCATCTGTATATATTTCGTTCTACTCCGTTTAATGTCCACGCGGAGGCATTTTTAATATTCCCATATGCCAAAATTCACCGTTTTGTTCGGGAATATCTTCTTCCCCTTTCATTCTTCATTGACGAGACACCTGAGATCGGTTTATACCGCAATATACGGACTTTATTCCGCATTTTCGTTTTATGACGTTTTATAAAGAGTCCGCCACGGAGTTATATGGACAATAAAAGAAGACAAGAAGTGTGTAACTGTCCGCAGACTCAGCCGCTCGCCGGATATAAAATGTATAGAATTATTTATTTCCTATTCCGTTTCAGGCGGGTGCTGGTCTAACAATTGCCAGCGACCTCGCATCATAACTCAGGAAGGGAAGATATTCGCTTTTTATTCGAATTGAACCGAATAGGAAAAGATCTACTGTGGACGAAATACGGGGATTCGCTGCGATAGTACGTATACATTAAGAATATAAATAAGTTCGTGAAGTTCTGATAACAGTGGTCGCTACCAGTTTATTATTCCATTATTCAATCTGGCAATACCTCCACTTTGAAGTAACATCATTCGGCATTCATTATATGTCATTTCTCTAAATTGTTAATAACATAGTTTCTGCGTGCGCTGAAAAATGTGCACTGACAAAGTTTGTAGCGTGTTCGATTTCTTCGAAATTGAACAAAGTTTGGTATTGCAAATAGAATTTAGGCCTTCATACTGCTAAGGGTCGAACTCTTTCTCTCTCTCTCGCTCTCTCTACTCTTTGAACAAAAAAAATCTTATTACACTTTCTCGTTCCCTCTCTCTCTCTTTCCTCTCTCTCTCCTCTATAACTTCTCTCTCTTTCTGCTCTTGAAAAAGTTTATATTTGCATTCACTTTTAACTTCTCAAAGAACATCCCCTCGCGATAACACAATAACGTATTAAAAGTCCTGGAAGTGAATGTTTTATTTGCATCAATTACTTGTAATTAGGTAATACATGCGTGACGTGAATCCAAAGATTAACTCAGTAAATGTGAACTCACTGAAAGTGAAAAATGGTGAAAAAGCTCATCGATTTACTCCTCTACGAGGAAGATAGTGCTTTAACCTTAACTCAAGTTCAAAATTACACTGAAACAACTCCCTCACTTTTGTGTAAAGAACATAAACTCTTACATTAATGATTCAGGCTGTGAATAAACCAATTAACCAAACATTTTCACGGTTTGATCGTATGATATGGATCTACAGAGACAGTATCAGTTGCCATGAGCTGCTGATACTGCTCACCAAATCAAAATCTCATGTGAACCAGAAATATTTTAACCTTAATATCATTTATCCATAAAATATTTGGCAACTTTCTCATCCTTACTTCTGAAAATTGTCCTCGTGATTTAGAATAAAATTAATTTTGGCGAGAAAACTTTGTTTCAATATCTCAATTTACTATACATCTTATTCTAATTATTGAAAGTTCATCATAACATTCAGTACAGTCTGTCTTTATAGTGAAAAGTTTTAGAGTCTTTGTCAAAAGTAAGAAGCTGAAAATCTTTTAGTTCGAAGTGGATTTTGGGAAAATTTATAACTATGCATACAATGACTGATAAGAACCACTTTTAGACACAAATGCCACATTTTGCAAACGAGAGCATCATCTTTTATATAATGTATCACTGAGCTTTTTCAGAGGTTAGAAAAATTTTTAAAGGGTGTTATTACACATTCCCAACATGATTTTCGGAAGGCCTTTATATTTAGTGAGACCTTTAGTATGTATTTCTAAGATAATACCCGTCTAAGGACTGACTGGAAAGACCGATCTCACTGGCTGCTATTGGAATGCATTTGGTAGAGTTTGGATAATTTGCTATTCTGAAGAAATCACTGCTACACTTCGTTCAACAAGCTATATGTTGAAACATTTGAAGAAAACTAAAAGTAATCGACCCACCCACGGAAAGGGTCACTAAAACATTAACGAAAACGCGGTTGAGAGATCAGGAAATCACCTCAAAGATCCATGGATACTTCCAAATAAAGAGGAAATCAGCCCTCTGATCCACTACCCATTCAGCAAGACGGTTTGACTGAAGAAGGCAGTCAAAGAGATTATCTATCACGTAGAAATGCCATTGGGGACTATAGTTCTTGAAAATAAGTTGAAGTTTTAGCCAAAATCCTTAAATTTCTAACAGTTCATAGCAGATCCTACTTCTGGATCTTCCGAAATAGCCACGATATCTATCCGTCCGGTGTTCTCATAATAATCGGTTGTTATTTCTATCTTCATGTCACATGTGGGGATTTCCATTGTCACTGTTGGCAAGTCGCCTTGCCGGAAGTGAAGAGGTGTGCGCGGCGGGGGTTCCTATATGCCTATTTTCGTGCGATTGTCAACGGTCTTCGGCCTTTGATGTTGGACCCAATTAACTTCCCTACTTTATTGACTCATTTGAAGTCTTCGTTTTTTTACGCATTGTCATACGGTCCACAATTTTCATTAGGACAACTATCAATTACTTAGATGAAACATGAATAAGATTTCGGCTGCCTCTTCGTAATGAATGGAAAGATGCAGGCGATTGTTGTCTTCTTTCTTATTGGCCGGGTTTCGAAATGAGGTTTTTCTTTTGGATTGTCATTGAGAAAAACTTGTTTGGGATTATTTATAGGTTTTATTTTTACGAGTATATATAAATAAACTTCTTGGAAGAATCGAGAGTATGAAATTAACTAAATTTCTGTAAACGGTTGTGACAGTTGCTGTCAAATAGTTTGAAGTTCATGGTTTCACTTCACTGAATTGTAGAGAATAGAAGATGTTATAAGAATGATGTAGCGTAATGGGAGATTTGATTTCACTTCAAAAAACTGATTGATTTTCTACATTAAATTTTGTTCCATCGTATTTGGACAAATACTACGAAACTATCACAAATGGTATCACTCAATTAGTATCACTCATAGTATCCTGGATTAAAACAAAAAATTCAATATCAATGGCAAAGAATAAGATCCTACATTTCTTTAAGCATAATAACTCAGAATGCGACCCTTGAAGAACACCCTATTGGCATCAAAAGGTTTGAAAACAAAACTGTGAGCTACTTCTTGAATAACAATGAAATCGTTTCAACATGTACCCCAGCAAGCTCACACTGAATCCATTATTATCATTAAGGGGAGTATTAGTGCACAGTGATTTAGTGATTGAGTCGTTTCTTTCTTTATCTTGTTAAGACATATCTCAAGTTCAGCTTTCCATCGAATTCTGAAGTTCTAATGAATTTCAAAACAGCTGCGGATCATGTTTCATGATCCAAACACTCTTTGCTGTATCAAATTTTTCCAACGCATTAAAGAGAGGTGCCTAAAAAATTAGAAATGAGGTTATATTGCCACGTAAACGTAGCAGAGAGAACACCTGACCATTTTAGAAGAGACCCCAACAAAACAATTGTACAGCAAGTTGTCTTGTATTACTCTTAGTGTTTATTCTGCCCCAAAATAACAAAAAATGCGTTTGAAATTTTGTTTCTTACTTGTAAAATTGGCAGTGGAAGCTTACCAAAAGCTTCAGCGGGCTTCTCAGAAGAATAATATGATCCAGACGTAAGTATTCGAGTGGTCGTCTTCTCTAAGCATGGTGAAGTGAGTAATAAAGATCATGCTTGTTATGGACGTCCTTTAACATTTCGAAACGAGGAAAATATCGAATAAACTGCTAAAAAATCAACCAGAATTTTGGTTTTATTATCGGCCAAATTTCAAAAGAGTTGAAGCTTGTGCCAGAGGATTAACTAATGACGCAACAACCTCGCATACAAGGCCTTCAAAGTGACAATTATATACCTGAAAAACTATTAGGCCTCTCAAGGTTGATCTGTGATTTTCAATCCGCCGTATTTCCCAGACCTAGCCCCGTACTACTTTCTGTTTATAAGAATGAAGAAAAATATAAAGGTGAAACTTCTTCATGAAGCGGTACAAAATAGCTTCCCTTCTGAAAGAGTTTAGTGAAAAACTTGATAAATAATTTTTTCATGACGAAAAACCAGCTTTTCTAGTTTCTCCCTGGTACAATGTATTGAGCTTGTTCACAAATCACACGAAATCTTATATCTTTTCATGAATGAGTTGTATCATCAAGGGATGATCTGAGTTTCAATAAGATTAATAATTTATTGTCGAGTCAACCAATAACTATAAAATCTTCTGTACATAGTTTATAGTCAGAACTTCTTGTTAATTTCAAAATTTTCTGGTTATATTCAGAAGAAAGCATACGAGTCGCATACCTGGAGGTATTTTCTCTAGGAAAGAAGAGATGAAGTTACCACCATGCAGTCCTAATTCAATTTCTATATACTCTTTCTTATGGGGATATATTGAACCTTCAATATTTGTTAACAAATCTTGCAGTATATTTGAATGAGTGACTTGAATATCGTGCTTCAGATTTTTATGATATGGATCTACAAGAGTAAATTTTTAAGCTGCCTGTTTCGAAACTAAGTGCAAACTTTTTGGACCAAGTTCATTCTTTATTTTGTGATGATATATCAAATAATAACATTCTTCTGAAGTTCCTTGTGTGATATTCACCAATTTAGTTCTGCGGAATCGCATTAACTACTGAAATTAAATTTTTCTGTCCGGACTCTTATTTTCGCCAAGCTTATGAATGGAGGAGTCGAATTTTTTAGCGTTTTCATCTAAACGAAATCCTCTACAAAGAACTATGAAGTTTCCTTCGTCTACATAAAGTTGTGGCATTGGAAGCTACGTCGTTGCGAGAGGAATTGAAAGCGCTTCCAGCCATCGAACAATCGTCGGATTTGAGATTGAAATTCTATAATACCTAGGACCCCATTATTCTCCACGCTTGCTTGATAAGTCGCTTTTCTAAAGACGTGGTAATTGAAACTGAGTTCGCATTTAGGAGGAACAGAACAGGACCTAGTTTAATTTTCAATGTGTTGCGAAATACTATGAGTTTTCAGCCATTCTGATGGCTTTGAATGAACTATGCTCTTCCAGATCATCACTGACACTCTAGCCACATTCTTCAAGGAGTGCAGTTTGAGTATTTCTCCCAAATGTTTTGGTTCTTATAAGAATTCCTGGAAGATTTATTATTTGGAAGAATATTGTTAGGAAAATGTGATACTTCTTTCAACAGTCGAGAACGCAGGAAGATGGAAATGAAAAAGACCTTTTTGAATTCTATGTGGAACATTTTTTTCTCATGGAATATTCAATCGAAATAAATTTGGCTTGAGCGATGGATTAAGATGACTACGGTGAGTACTTTCGATATGTCTATAAAGTGAAACAGTGTTTCTAAGGCATTTCATTCAATTAAATTCTGAAATGTTTACAAGAGGAACTTTTTACATTGAATCTGTATGGATTTCGGAGAATTAATCCAGCTTTTATCAGTAATATAAGAAAACGTAAATTTTCAATCAAATTATGATGCTTAGATTCAACCAAATTCACAAAAAAATCACTTGATTAACTAAATACCTAAAACTAAGTATAAACTTAACCAATTTTTCTTTACAATCGTTTCTTCACTTCACGAACATTCTTAGGAGTACGAGTAGTCGTTATTCTAACCCTTTCACGCCTACTTTTGGTAGAGCTAGTTTCATTTTAACGTTTGATGATGCGATAAAAAAATTCTGTTGAATTCTAAATGTTTCAGCTACTCACTATCTCACCAGTAGATTTCTATGCTTTGTACTCCATAATTTCGGTTTTTGTTGTTCGATTTTCATAAATAGGCACCTTTTCGAAAGGTAATTAAATGACAACCAAACTGTCAGAGTTCTATTGTCATATCTCTTGTCAGTCAAAGGTGACAACGGAGTGAATACATTTTTTGCCTAACCCTGTACAATGGGATTTATGGATGTTAGTTCGGTCAAAATGTTTTCCGCGACGTTTACGCAATTTAGTTTCTGTGCAGCATTTAGTTATTTCGCGACGAAATTCTATTCAAAATGCAAAATTTCAGAATTATTCTTTGTTGGATATTTTAACTATTTGAAATTTGCAAAACGCTTTAGATAAATGAACAAAATGGAACACTGAAATCGAATAAATTAACAGATGATTTCCAGACTCGACTGTGTGTCACTTTGCGACTAAAATAATTCCGATAATTTTTTCTTTTAAATCAAATAATCAATTCCTGGTACTTTCTTGACAGTATGTATAACTGAATAGAATTTAGGTATAAGCAAACAATTATCTTTTTTTTGTTGACAAAAACAATGTTCTTAAGGCCTTTTTGGGACTATGCTAGTATTTCAGTCAAGTAGCAAGTAATTTAGTAAATTAACGTGTGTGGGCACCAAACACTTAGTCCAGTCGACTAAAATTTTTATGTTCATACAAACATACACGTTAACTCACTCAATTACTTGCTACTCGCCTAAAATACTAGCGTAATTTGAAGAGACCTAAGACACACTGTATTTTGTGTGGTCGAATATTCTGTGATTACTTTTAAATCAATTACTCGTAATTCATAAACCTATCTCACCTAATCCATTTCAAGACAGAAGTATTTATGCCACAAATCACAAGGAAGGACATAACGACCTTTTGTAAAAAGTATAGTCCGTCTTGAAAGTATCCGGAATTCTTTATTTCTCATAATTTTGCTATACTTCTTTTTTGTAACATTACAAGACAAAAGTAATGTATAAAGTAGGTTGTGCAGATAGTCAGCTATTGCCAAAGTTGCATGGCAACACTATTTGTCGACTATTGTTGATTGTCAACAGACAATTTATGAAATAACGTCGCAACTAGAAAAAAGAAAACAGGTAGAATATTCGTATAAAAAAGGTTTCTTAAACTTTAAGAAATTAGTGCAATTAACTGAACTGGGAAAGTGCTGTATATGAGACAACAAAGGGGATAAAATTTAGCACGGATATGAGGCATAGACCAGATTCAGGAAGACCGCTTAAGGTTAAAGGAAACAATTTAAACGCTTTATTTTTCTTAGGACGATACAATCCGGGCCTGGGGTTTCGCAAATTGGCTAACAGATTTAGAAATCAACGAAATATCAAAGCATGTCTAGAAATCGTCCGTATGTCGCTGAAAAGACAAGGCTACATATCAAAGAAACCAAAAAAATCCTTATAATGACACCTTTACAAAAGGAACAAAGGATAGAATTTTGTCAACGTTTTCAAGAAGAAAATTTTAATAATGTCATTATATCTGATGAAAGTTGTTTCAACTTGATGGAAATCATTTAAGAATCCTATCAAAACCACCTGTTACCGTTTATATTTCCAAATTTTCCACCAATATAATGGTTTGGAGAGCAATATCTCAGCGTGATGCTAGGCCTCTCTGTAAAGTCGTTGGTACCATTAATAGTGAAAAGTATTGTGGCATTATGAACGTTTTTATAAGGCAAGTAGTATTTTTTAAAGATAAAACCAGAAACAAAATTTTGTCTCCTTTGAATATTTATTTATTAATTTTAATTACTTTCGTATATCTGTTGGGTTATTTATTTCATTTGACATTGTATATTGAGTTTTGATTATAAACGTCTATTAAATGTGAGCGGTGCTTGTTTTAGACATTAATTTAATTCTAAAAGTTTTTTGAATAAAAAAATTCTTTTGGAAATTAAAATTGTAGAAGATAAACATATTTCAATTTGTTTTGATATTCAAATTATGTACGATATTCTCTTGAAACGACGCATGCTTTATATCCAGAGGGATGGCATTTTCAGCAGGATAAGGAAAGATGCAATACTTCGACCTACACTCAAGATTAGATGCAAGACCACCAAGTGACAACCATTTCATGGCCAGCAGCTTCACGGGATCTCAGTTCCATTGAAAACACATGGGGACTAATGAAATTTGAAGCTAAACGTGCAGCGTCACGAAATAAGGACGATTTAATTCAGTCAGTTTCACAGTCCTGGACTAACATCACCGAAAATTATGGAGGTGTTCTAGTTTCGAGTGTACTTCGACGTTTAGTCAAGTATTTACAGTTAAATGTTTAATAATAATAATTTTCTAGTTAAAAAATATATACTAAATAATTACAATTGAGCTTTGTTTTTTCCGGATACTTTCAAAACGGACTATAGATATTTCTGAACGATGTATGTCTATTTTTACTTCACTATTCCAATGTTCGGTTTCGTTCATGAAATTTGGAAATAAACAAACTTTAGAGTTCGGTTCTGTGCACCGATGTTGAAGCTAGGTATTTGTTTGCCATACGCTGTTACAGCAGTTGTTACACAGTGACATACACAGGAGAGGATGCGGGAATAGCAGAGGAGAACACACAGGACCCTGTTTTTAATCTTCCTATTCAAATTATAAAATGTATTATGTTGTAGTAGGCCGGGCATTGTACGATTTGAATGAATAGAAGATTGAAGTTTTAAGGGGCTTCCAACGCTTAATAGCATTTCAAGACAATCGGGTCTTTTTTCAGATTGGAATGAATTTTTTTCTCAATTTTCATTGGATCGACTATGATGAAATGCATTCTGAAAGTGCATAAAGAAAGGTATTGAACTGAAAGTCAACAATTAAAAACGGAATGATACTTTTCGTTTGGAATGAATATTAGAAAAACTTGTTGTATGAAAGAGTTTCTTGTTTCAATTTTTAGCTGAAAAGCGTGAAGTTAGAGTAAATGATTACGAACATTTGCGTGGTGATACTTATTTCTTGTTAGCTTGAAACGAATATACTTGAGAAAAAAAGTTCAGGAAATGTTTCCAACAGTTGAAATAAGAAGAGAGTACCCAGAAAGGGATAGATAATGAGCTCAATCTCATGAAATTCAATTAAAATTTCTATCGTTATTCTTCATTTGATTTCTCTATGTTTTAACGATAAGCATGCTATTGGTTTGTTTGACCATCTGTAATTTTCGAATTTTGGGTCGAACTAGGTTGGGCTCACTGATAAAGAATCATGAGTCAAAAGTAATTCTGTCCGACCGGTTCAATCGCAAACACTCTAACATCCGAACGGAAGGAATAAGAGACTTGAAACTTATAAGGTTGGTTCAAGACCCAAATAGCTCGGTTAAATTTGTTGATGGACATAATCAATCCAAAGATTCCGCAGTGCAGCACTTGAAGCTTTTTCTTAATTTTGCCAATAATTTCGAAACTACTGCATCGATCAGAATTTGATTTGATGTTTCGATATATAATAATGACACCAAGATGCATGCCAAAAATGTTTAGTTTTTTGTTCTTTAGTTTCAGATACAGGATATCAAAATTATTGAATTCTCACTTTGAAAAAATATTTTGCGAAATTATTCTTAGCTTATCGGTGCATCAGTCCTGAGGTTCCTTGAACCATTTTGTGATATTCTTTCGGTTTGGCCTATATACCTATTCGTGAAATTGGTTCAAAATATTATAGCTTGGCGAATTTTTCATTAAGAAAATAAAAATGAGCCTACTAAATGAATAGATCGACCTCTGAAATTCCTCTAAATATAAGACTATTAGATTCAAATTGTTCACCATTTTAAAAATATATTAACAACCCGAAATTTGAATTACTGTGTAAGTGAAATAATGAAAAGAGATTTTTACTTGATAGAAGGATTATTAAAAAATTTTAAATACCATACGGATTCATTCTGTTAACAACCTCCTATAAATTTTAATCCAAAAAATGTTTTTATTCAAAATCCTGTTAGAATAAAATAAAATAAGTGTCTTGAAAAAACACTATTTCAGCTAAATAGACATATATAATTAACACTCATTACACAGTACTAAAAGGAATACAAGGATTCCAGGATATATAAATTATTAATTATAAATACTAAATAAATACGTGAAGGATTCAAAATTTTGTTTCGTATCTTGTATTATGAAAACCAAATGCCTTTCCAAAATGCAAAACATAACCTCAAAAACTTCTTCAAAAACAGCTTACTTCAAATAAGTTCCTTCAAAAAATTCCAAAAACGTACACCACATCTTCTAACTTATTCGAAGTAAGTTGCTATATCTTCAAAAAACAATTATAATAGAATTCCGATAATCTTTTCATCGGCCCTAAATAATATTTAAAATACCAAAATCAACTAACAATCAGTAAATCTAACCTCAATGTGGTACCGGATAAATGCTTAAACAGACTAACTTTAAAAATCAAGATAGTCTAAGTTCGTCACAAAATCACAGAACACTGTAAGGTATAATGAGGTTTTCTTTAAACCATTGACATTCCATAATGAGATTTATTCAAGCCTAAATATAATTATATATTATGTATAAAATAAAATAGAAAAAGGCTTTTTACTTGATAGAAGAAATATAACAAAATTTGAATATCAAAACTGATTTAATCTGTCAGTCTTCAACAATTTCAATTTCAAAAAAATTTTTATTCAAAAAATTATATATATATTATATTTTTTCAGAAGCCCTTAAGTTGTGTTTTATGTTTCTGAAGTAAGTTGTTTTTGAAGAAGTTCTTGAGGTTATGTTTTGCATTTTTGGAAAGGAATTTGGTTTTCTAAATACAAGATACGAAAAAAAATTTTGTATCCTTCAAGTATTCATTTAGTATTTTTAATTAATAATTTATATTTCGTGGAAATCTTTTATTCCTTTTGGTACTGTATAATGAGTGTTAATTTTATGTCTATTAAAATGAGAGTGTGTTTTTCTAAGACATTTATTTAATTTAATTCTGAAAAGTTTCTGAAAAGAATTTCTTTCCGAAATTAAAATTTATAGGAGGTTAGCAGAATACATCTGTATGATATTTAAAATTTTGTAATGATCCTTTTATCAAGTAAAAACCTCTTTTCATTTTTTTATTGTATTCACAATAATTTCATTTTAGTTTATCACTTTCATACATATTATAATATGGATTTAACTGAGTCCATAAAATACCTTACAAGCTTTGTGTAATTTCTGTGAAGAACATATAATACGTAGGATTTTTAAAAGTTCACATTATTCTAGTGTTTGTTAAGAAGATATTCAGCTAGTCTGGTAAGATATTTTCTGTTAATTATTTTAATTTTCTGAACATGGAGTAAGGCTGAGGAATTGTCCATGTGCAAGTAATTAAAAAAGTACTTTTTTCATTTCATTTGGAGTTATTTAGTCATTACTCCCGAAAATATAGGTTGTGAGATTTGTACAGAGATCCACCACGCAAAGTAGCTTGGCTTGAAACGTATAAGCTTGGCTTGAAACATATAAGTTTGGAGTTGGCCTACAAAAAGCTTGCAATATATGGATTTTTCTTGGCTTGGTTTGAAATATAGAAGCTTGGCTTGATATCAAGGTTTTCCAAGCTGATCAAGCTCCAGCTTGAATTACTTTTCGAATTTCTTTGCATCAGTTTATTTGTTCATTTGTCCGATCCTGAGGGTTATAACCTGCACGTAATGCACACCAAATAGCCCTTAAAGAGCCCTGGTTTTGATAGCTGTGATTTTTTCACAAAGTTGTTTTGATATCAAATGTTCCATATCATTTGGATCACCCTCTAGTATTTGAAAACATAAGTGTTATTTATATAAGAAATAATTAAGAATGTTCACCAGCTTTTACTATAATAATAATACAGCATAAAAATGATCAAATAAAAAATATTTAAATGAAAAAAATGTTTTCGAAAATCTAAAAATTTATCAGGGTATAAGAGGTGAAACTGCAGATGAAAGGATAAAAGACATCAAAACAAAATAAAATAATAATTATATTCTCATCTCGTACCTCCTTTCAACATCATAATGAACCAAATCATGTGAAAAGACATCACCCTAGGTGGCATGATCTCCAAAATCACTTCATATTCAAGTGGCAAACGTCCGACGATCCCACGGAATTAATTCATAGCCTCCATGTGTAATCTGATCCGAATTACAAGAAAGAAATATTTATAATTCGTATCTGAAAACTAATTTGAATTCAGCGGGCAACAGGTGACTTTTACTGACTCATTTCCAGTTTTGTGAATGGCATCATTCCGCCGAAATTTGGTAAAACGACAACTGAACGGAATACTCTCACCTAGTTTGAGATTCACTAGGTATTTGAACGTCGAACGAGAAAGTGATGCCTCCAGCTTTCTAGTTCAGGTGTATGGTAATGGATCCTGAATCTATGACATTTTGAATGATACTAAAAATCGTATATTGTCATCATTAGAAATTATTGGTCTTTCAATATGGGTGATAGTATTTCACAGAGATTTCTCGGTTTTTAATTTATTTTTTCTCATTTTCAGGTGTGACTATAATAAGTGCAGTTACCTGATGCAGCATTTATTTCCTGTAGATCGTTTGGAAGTAATTGAAAAGCTTAGTTGTGGATACTCAATGTTTATTCACTTGATAATGGGGTCATCATCAATACTCTGGGCAGATTATACCCAATGAAAAAAAGTTTGAACGTGAGCTAACTTTACAAGATAATAAGCCACCAAAAAGTTGATAAAACGTGCAAAGTAGGGAGAACATTGCAGCGGTCAGTATTGTCGATGAGCCGAATTTATGAATTTTACAACAATCGCATCAATATAGGCTCTCTCAGAGTCAACTTGAAGAATATTGCGTCCCTATGAAGTCCTATTCACTCAAGAACTAAAGCCAAACGATCACAAATTGCGTCAAGAGTTTACTGACGTACCCTCGAGCACTTTGAACACGATCAGATTTCAGCCAAAAAATAATATTCTCGGACGAAGCTAATTTTTGGTTATTTATTCTTATTTTTCGTGTTACCTTGTTTTTCTCTGGAATGATCTTCCTGTTTGACCAATATACACAAATTACACAAATTAATGGAAATTCGAAAAGAAATTGAGTAGAAATAATATTATCCCAAATTCCTCTAAATGTGATTGCGTATCATACTGACCATAATTGGATTAATTTCTTTCGATGAATGGGCGAGAAAATCTTGAATAAAATTCTCTACAGTTATCATTTAAAGGTGAGTTTCGTGATTAATTGATATTAGTTCTACATCCGCATTGGGCAGATCGGTTTAAATTTCTTGAGAATTCTGTGTAGAAATATTTTTTAATTAATATAAGCTTTAATGAGTTACATTTACGGATTGAAGTTTTATGTAAATGGGCAAAATACAAAGTGAGAGCTTTTTAAAATGGCGTTCACTAGTTGTTACTGATTTTGCCGACAATATATTGAAATGAATGGAATTAATAGAGGTTATTTTCAAGTAATTTCCTAAAAAATCCTACTTAAAAGTTGTAAAGGAAAGGAGTTTGAATTATTTAAGGCGAATTTTTTTCAACAAAATATAATAAATGTTCATTCGATTTGAGGTGAAAGAAAGAGTATAAGTGGAAATATAGATAATAATTCCATTAGTTATGAATTTGTCATTAAAAATGACGTTATATAGGGCTGTGCAATTGCTTGCATGTACAGTACGAAATTTTTGAGGGTGGCTTATTCAGGTTTCTCTAGCGGAACGGTTTCTCATACCGTCGAGTTTCTACTCAAGGCTTTCTAATAAGTTTGATGAAACTAGTTTGGTGGAAAATAAGCCAAATGTTGTAAGAGAAGCTTAGAACTACCAGTAAGATGCTCTAAGATAGTTTGCTCAGTAATGAACCCTATAAACCATGTGACTACGTTTAGAAGAGTTTGATTTCACTGTGGCGCGTCCTTTTAGGGAGCCTCTATTAGCTCCTGAACATAAGAAATTAAGTACGTACGACAGCGTGTTAATTGGAACTTATATTTAATGGCTGATAAATCACACCAAACCACCTTTGACTTTATTGCCTATGACTGGAGTATGAATTCCATGTTTAAACTTCATCGCATGATTTAAATTGCATAGATCATGAGTAGGATATGCTTCAAAGAATATGAAATAGTCACTAACCTATTTCTGATTGTAACATGATCTTAAGAATTCATTGACTATGGAGAAATTCGACAGGAATTATTCAATATCCATATATTCGACCACCTTCCTTAGCATTCCTTTCGTTCTGACAATCAGAATGACCTTAGATATGGAAGGTTAGCGCGAACCGCTTGCTGCCGATTTGTTGAATTGTTCTCTTGATCTCCTGTTTAGATGATGGGATGCATATGGTTGGTACATTTTTAAATCATTCATCCCTATGCCTTCCACATTCTTCAAATATCTTTATATTTGATACCTTCATTCTTTTAAGTTTTCCATCCGGTCATAAAATATTTGTACAAATTGAGGAGTAGTGTTCCGATAAATATTCTAATATCTGAGCAGTACCCTGTGATCTGTTTTGTGATCACTCTTGTAGTACTGTTTATGAATGAGTTATCTATTAGTCTGCATAACGATAATTTTTGATGATGACACCTCCATTGGAATAAGGACCAGAGTATCATAAAATGTGTCTATTTTCATGACTGATAAATCCAAAGTCATAAAAAATTTTTGACTATCACCTCATCGACTGTCTTTCAACTTATTCCACGTAAATGATGCATTATCTTTAATCACTATTTATAGGGTTGGTCGGAAAAAAATTTTCCCGACATAGGATTTGAATGTGTTTTTTCGAACCCATCTTCACACCGCATAATCATTTAGAGCTCATATAGCAAGGCTTGTGTTTGAAAAACTTCAACTGATTCTACGCAATAGTTTTTGGTTGGTGTTCTTTTGAATATGGAGAGTACTAAGCAGCATTTTCGTCATATTTTACTTTTTCATTATAAAGAAGGTGAAAATGCTGTCAAGCCAGAAAGAAATTGACCGATGTGTATGGAGAAGATGTGTGGACAGTACACTAGTGCCAGAACGGGTTTGCAAAATTTCGATGCGGCAATTATGATGTCGAAGACCCACCACGTTCCTGAAGGCCGGTTGAAGCTATAAAGACACGATGAAGGCATTTGTTGATGCAAATCGGCGAATAACAACACGTGAGATCGGTGAGAGGTTAAATTTATCGAATTAAACTGTTTATGACTACTTGGAAGACCTGGCTTTAACCTCGAAACTAAATATATGGGTTCCCCATGTTCTCATGGAAAGAAATTTGACGTCACGTTGACGTCTGTGATTCACTTCTCAAACGTCACAAAAATGATCCATTTTTGAAGCGCATCATTACTGGGGATGAAAAATGGGTTGCATATAATAATATCAAACACAGGAGATAATGGAGCAAAAAAGATGAGCCGGCCCAAAGCACTTCGAAAACCAATATCCATAAAAAAATGTGATGTTGTCTGTTTGGTGGGATTTTAAAGGAATCGTTTTTTTCTTGAACTTTTACCGGATAACACAATAATTAATTCGGAAGTCTACTGTCATAAGCTAGACAAACTGCTGCACTTCAACAGAAATTACCAGAATTAAGCAACAGAAAAGATGTAGTGTTCCACCAAAATAATGCGAGACCTCACACAAGTTTGGTCAGTTGCCAAAAGCTTTTACAGCTTGAATGGGATACACCCCGCACACACCAGATCTGGCAATTTCGGATTATTATTTGTTCCGGTCATTGCAAAATTTTTTGGACGATTAAACCTTCAATTCAAATGAAGAGGTCAAAAATCACCCGGATTAGTTTTTTATGATAGATATTCATTTATGGCAGTAGATACGAAATGAATAGCGTTGAAATTGACACTTTTTTCAAACTTCACTATAGAACAGGTGAAATTTGGTAGAAAAATAACAGAAAAATAAAACATGATATGGATATCCGATGAATTCGGTTTTGCAGTCACAGTTCGCAAAACTATAGCACTTTTGGGTCGTTGTGAAGCACCTTCTCGGCGGCAATAGTAAACCTGGTAGAAAAACTTGAGCTGTTTGGACTAGTAAGTGATGGCAAGAATCGAAACCATGTGCGTCAAAATCATCTGAGAATATTGCTGCTGCTGTATCGGGTGTTTTTGTTAGTGTGATATAACTTTCGATAGGGATAACTGTGATTTGACAGAAGGTGGAAGCCATGCTGTTTTGACATTTCTGTTCAGTAAGCATTGACAAATTATCATGGAAAGACTCACGCCGCAACAACATTTACAAATTCTTGAAGTTTATTTCAAAATCAGTGTTCTATTTGCCAAACTTAGAGCACTTCGTGTAATTTATGGTTTATATAATCGTCCATCAGAGCAGCTTATTCGTCGAACTATTGATAGATTTCGGACAACAATTTCTCTACTCGATGCAACAACAACAACAAGACAAAGAACTGTACGTACTGTACAGAAAAAAATATCGCTGATGTAAGTCATCGTGTTGATGTGATCCAGATTTGTCTATTCGTCGACGTTCACAACAAGTTGGACTCTGTGCATCCACCACATTGAAAATTTTGCGTTAAGATCTTGGTCCACACACATACAAAATCCAACTGGTTCGAGAACTAAAGCCACCTGACCATAATAAGCGTCGTTTGTTAGCTGATTTGGCCCTAGAGCAGCTTGAAGTTGATCCACTTTTTTATCGTAAAATTGTGTTTAGTGATGAAGCTCATTTCTGGTTGAACGGCTATGTAAACAAGTAAAATTACCGTATATAGAGTGAAAACAATGTTCAAGAAGTTCTGCAGGTCCTATTGCATCTTGAAAAATGCACTGTATGGTGTGCTTTACACGCTAGAGGCATCATCGATCCATATTTCGTTAAGAACGATGCTGGAGCTAATGTTACAGTGAATGGTGCTCGTTACAGATCGATGATCAATGATTATTTGTTTCAAAATTTGAATGGTATCGACCCAGAAGTGTTTTGGTTCCAACAAGATGGTGCTGCACCTCATGCTGCTACCGTAACAATTGATTTATCGAATGAAAGATTTGGTGATAACATTATTTCGAGAAATTGTACAATTAATTGGCCTGCAAAATTCATGCGACTTAATTCCACTGGATTATTTTCTTGGGGGTTATGTCAAGTCATTGATTTATGCTGATAAACCAGAAACAATAGACGCTTTAGAAGCCAGCATAACTCGTATTATTGATGAAATAAGGCCTGAATTACTCGAAAAAGTGGTCCAAAATTGGTCTGGTCGAATGCGGTTCCTCAGAGCTAGGCGTGGTGGGCATATGCCGGATATTATTTTTAAAACATAAGTGTCATAAAATTATCCTTCAAATAAAAAAATATTTGCTTCAGTCTTAATTTAAATGTGTTTTATTTCAATTTAAAGTTTTATCACTTCAAAATAACACCCGATAGTATGAGGTATTGACGTAAACCCTGGTTTGTCGATTCCTCATCGATCTTTGGAATTAGGCATTTCACACAAGACATTACACCGTTATTTGCATGAAGACTTAGGTTTTAGGGATTTTAAAGTTCAGTTAACACAATAACTCAAGCCGGTCTTTGAAATGCATCAAAATGATCCGGTTTTTCAGCGAAAAATCATCTTCATTGATGAAGCCCATTTTCACTCGGAGGCTACGTTAATAAACAGAATTGTGGCATATTGTGGCAATTGTGGCTATTGAGAAGCCTCTATATCATCAACGTGTCAGTTTTTGATGCTGTTTTTGGGCTATCTGTGTGATTTGACCCTAATTATTCGAAATTGTGGCTGGTGGAACTGTTTCGGTGAGTAGATTGTGCGACCAAGATAGGAGTAATGATTTTTTATGGCCGTAATTGGAAGATATTGATGTAAACGACGTTAATTTTCAACAAGATAGCCAACTCAAACAACGAAGCAATTGAAATGTTGCAAGAAAATTTTCCTGGCCGTGTTTCTCGAAGAGGTGATCACAATTGGACCACCGAGATCTTGTGATTTAACACCTTCAGACTTTTTTCTTTGGGTTCACGAGAAAGATGTGGATTATACCAATTCTCCACAATCGATTCAAGACTTTAAAGATGAAATTCGTAAAGTTATCAAGTCGCAAATGTGCGACTTGGTCGTGGAAAATTTCATAAAAAGGATCTGGTGCTGCAACCGAAGCCATGGTGGCAATTTGGCTGTTATCGTTTTCCATCTTTAATGGCATACCTACTTCTTCACTATGAAATAGTGCATTGATTTCTCTCAAAATATACTCGTTTCTTTTCAATATTAAAATGAAATCTCTTATTTGAATACCCTTTAAATAGGAATACAAATGAGAAGGTTCTCCAGGAGAGACGGACCTGTATCCATCACAACCTTCAGATCTACCACCATTAAGACAATCCACCTGCATTAGGTAAACCCGGGCATTGTTTCGTAATTTGGTAACTTTCTTTCCGCGAACGCCGCAGTCTCGGTGGACGCCATCATCAACCTCTCTGTCGTAATGAATTCCAGAGTCCTCGGGGCGAGATTATAACGTAATTACCCGAGAAGATGTCAGGCCGCTTATAAATAACATTTATCGACATGTCTTTCGTTTTAATGACAGTATTAACGGCAACGCAGGATGGGGAACCGGTCCAAGGAGGCCGATGGCACCTATTTGACCCTTTTGTCTTCTCGCGTAGCTCTTCATTCCATTCTCATTTGTTTAGCGTGAGATTCGGTTCTGTATTCTTCAGGTATTCATTGTTCGAATTCTTGGGAGGTTCGGGAAAGTTTGGGATGTAAGGAAAGGCAATGGTTGAAACGAATGAAAATAAATCCAGCTTTCTTCTTGGAGCAACCTCCATTTGTCAATATTTTTGTGAATAAGCTATGAACGATATATTTCTTACTGAATCTTTGAATCTTTAAATGGATGAACGTTCATATTAATTATGACCATCACGGCATGACAGGATCTGACATGAGCATGAGGAAATTTTTCTGCGTTCGTAACGTTCGAAAAAATCGGAAATACAGTTCTTTGCTTATATAGGCCCGCAAGAGAATGTCGTGTATGTATATTTGCGTGCGCTGTATGGCGCTAGTATACTATGATTAATACATTGGTGTTGCAGTACAGAGCGAATATAGGTGCGTTGCAGATTTGTGATTGTTGAACATCATAGAGACGAGAAATCAACAAGTTTCGAAATATGCGCATGTGTATTGAATTTCTCAAATATATTTGGCATGCTCAGCAAATGTATCACATAATTCTACCATTAATTTCTTGATATAAATGTTTTCCAATAGCTATGATACAAGTTAAAATTATGAATAAAAAACAATATTGTATTTCCGCTAATATATTATTTCACAACAATTGTTTCGTCATACCATGACTTCATCAGGTGAGTACTACTGGATACTTATTATGCAATGCTCGAAAATGTCTATACATAGTACAGATTTCATAACAAAACATAGAGCGGACTAAGGAAATTTTACGTTTCTTTGGGAATTCCGAAATATTTCAAAAAAGATTCAATAGCGGGGATTTGCTTAATTCCGTTTGGTCATTTGAGTGTCGATAGCTTAGTGGTTATAACTTTGGGCTCGGAACCGAAAGGTCCCGGGTTCAAATTCTGTTCATATGGGAAAAAATTTTTTTACTTGGACCGGTTTTGGCTGCCATTTCACTGTGGGGTAGAAAATTAACAGTGCGGTGACCTTAAGTGGCGTAAGATCGCAGTTACAAATCCTACTCAGAACAAAACTAAACTCCTAACTCGCACAAGCTGAAAAAGCTTCTGAGGGATCTTCACAGAAGATCTAGGAGTATGACGATAATATAAAAAATTAAATATTTAATAAATTTTTCTTATAATACCTATTAGTTTCTAACGTTTCTAATAGGTTTTATGTTCCCTTAGTCTTGTCTGGATGGATCTTCCTGCTTGACCAACATATAAGAGTGTTTCACGAATAATTGTACAGGCTTTCAGAGCATATGCAAGACATTTTGGTGAGTCTGAATCAGTGCTCGAAATATGTCCTAACTATTTTAGTTTAAGAGATAAAGGATGTTTTATATATTTTATCAAAAACTATCAATCGGCATAACTACTGAACGCCTGTATGGATCTCCATGAAAATTTGAGGGAATGAGTATAGGCCAATGCCCAATATTTGCACCTAATCACTTGTCGATAGTTCAGGTCCGGACTGAGAAAATTATATTCTTCATTCCACATATTATAAAACGCCATGTACATCGAATTTTCGAAAAGTGAAACTCTCCTCAGAAACTACAATGAATACTCTTTCAAACAAGCTTATCTGAAATAATCTTCGCATCAATATTTTATGAGCTATTGAATATCTGAAATTTTCGATTCATAGACACGCATACAAAACTGAATACTTTTCGACTCTTATTCACACTTTCGCAAATGAATTCTTTTACACCCCTTCCCGCATCAATTTTCGTATGTGATTTGTTATCGAAAATTTCCTTATTTCTTTTCGACACTGCTAGCTCTTGTATTGAATGTTCTGCCGCTTTCATCAGCCTTTCTTTCTGGTCCACTATTTATCGTCTCACATGCTGCTTGAATCGATTTGAAGCTTAAGATATCATCTATTTTCAATGCTATAAGAAATATCACAGAGAAATTCGTTTACTCTGAATTCAACCCATTTCAAAATCTAAGTGGCTTATGCTAAGTTTTGATATTTCAAACCATTGTCGGGTAATTATTGAAATAGAAAAATACGAAAATGGTAGATTGTTGTGTTTTCATAAAATTTCCATTAAGAGAATTATCGAAATGCCGTCATTCACGAATACTGAATATACTGATATGTTGTTAGTTTATGGATTTTGTGAGTGCAATGATCGTGAAGCTAGGGAATATCGAAGGCTATATCCGGATCGTCGAATTCCTAACCCCCAAACATTCGATATTTTATTCGCTCACTTCGTGAAACTGTACACTTTCCGTCAGTAAGTAAACGAGAAAGAGCAAGTTCGATGGTAAACCTGAAGAGATAATAGAAGCTGTCCAAGAAAATCCCTCAACCAGCACTAGGCACCTTGGTTCAGTTTTAGGTTTGCCACATTGTCAGGTTTGGCGAGTTCTGCACCGTGAAAAGTGGCATGCATTTCATTTACAATCCATCCAAACATTGGAGCCAGGCGATAAACTACCGAGGATGCGATTTTACAGATAGGTTTTGCGGAACCACCGAACTATCTTCAGAACGCTTTTTACTGATGAAGCGACCTTCACAAAAGATGGCACTTTGAATGTTTGCAATGCACATATTTGGTCCAGAGTAAATCCGAAAGTGACTAGGAAACGCAATTCACAACATCGTTTTTCAGTCAATATTTGGTGTGGAATTTACAATAATCGCCTAATTGGACCATATATTCTTCCACACAGGCTGAATGAAGTGAATATCTACAACTTTTGATCGAGCATTTGCCAGACCTCTTGAATGATGGAAGAAGTATTCCAAGAGGAATGTACTTCCAACATGATGGAGCTCCGGCACATTTAACCATGAAATTGAAGCGTATTTGAATGAAGTTTGTCCAGATCAGTGGTTTGGTAGAGGGGGACCTCATGACTGGCCTGAAAGATACCCAGATACTACATGCTTGGATTATTTTCTATTATTATTTTATATTTGGCTGTACTTATTTCCTCAAGTTTTCATCAAGATCCATGCAGGCGTTCAAGAGGTATGCCGATGAAAGTTTTTGATAAAATACATAAAACATCCTGCATCTCTTAAACTAATAACTGAGTTGGGACATATTTCGAGCACTGATTCAGACAAACCAAAATGTCCTGCATCTGTCCTGAAAGCCTGTACAATCATTCGTGAAACACCCTGTATAAACTGGCAAGTACCGCATGTTAGCTTATAAACACCCGATTTCTTGTTATTAGATTTTTTATCTTATCATTCTTTATTAAGTTTCCTAAAGAATTATTAGTGTGAGAGATGTTGAAATTATGATTCATCTTTTAATATCAAGATACACTTTCTTTTTTTGATCATATGTATGTTAATGAAGTATATTTATTTTCTACTAAATTATTGCTTGAGGGGAATACTAATGACAAAGTCACTTTCAATTGTATTTTCACAAAAGATTTTCTATAATTGGAACATTGAAACCGTTATTCAACGCAATCTGCAATTCAATAATATTTTACTCTTTGACAAAATTCTCATAAGTCATACGTATGATGGCTAATATATATAACATATTATTATATGGTGCTAACATACAGATTAGCCAACATAACTTTAACACATGAGAATTTCGACAGAGTAAAATATTATTAAGCAGGTTGCATTGGGCAACGGTTTCAATGTTCCAATTATAGAAAATCTTTTTGTAAAAATACAATTAAAACTAGCGCTGTCATTAGTATACCCCAAAAGCAATAATTTAATAGAAAATAAATATACTTCATTAATATACCTAGGATCAAAAACAGAAAAGATAGATTTCGAAAAGAAAAGCAATGTGCTGAAATAAGGAAGCACCTTATTTGTTGAGTTAACAATGAAATGCGTTTGTTTATTCAATGAACTCACCTGTATTGAAAGAATATCCATTAGAAAGAAATGAACTCACCTGAAAGGAAAAAAAAAATTAGAAGCTATTTTGAGAAAGCGGGAAAAAATATGGAATATGAAAAATATTCATGTAAAAATGTTCAAAAGCATTGTCATGAAGTCTGAAGCTTTTTCGTTTTTTCGTTTTTTCGAATTCCGATAAATTCGACTATTGGATCTTTTCTAAATTGTCATTCAATTGTGTCACAGTAGTCAAAAAAAAATTACTCCGATGAACTAACTATGATACGAATAGTTAAAACGTATTTGACATATAATCTTCTAACGAAAATTTCTGTCAAGATTTAAAAAAAAACTTAAAAACACTTGATCTTGTTTTCAGATAGCACTTGGTGAATTTTACATATAGCAAGTGAATGTTATGCCTTAAACCCTTTAGAGTCACTTAAGATAAATAAATACAACAAAATCAGAATAGTACCCAACGAACAATTACACTTAAATAAATCTCCATTGTTGAATACATTCAGATGATTTGAAATTTCCAGAGACCGCCTTTTTGGATTTTAATGCTCAATAAAAATTTTGTACCGATTCTCTAATAAATAGAAGTCGATTTCGAAAACAAATTTAGTTTTTCAAAAATGTAAGATTATACCACCAACCTGAAGATGCAACTGTGTTAGCGAAACGATCGTTGTATTTTAATTAATGACCAACTTCGTGAAAATATGAATAACCCTATTTGACATTATTTAATATATTTTTTCATCAAATAAAGACTTTTTCAATTGAATATTTAAGACGCTGATTGTCTGCGAGAACTATGTGTCCACCTAGTCCAGGAGGAATCGGCGCATGAGTACCGAAAACTATTCCACCTCAATTTTTTTATGCGATGCCCTTCAAATTACCCTACTAATTATATAAATGCATGTTGCCATGGGGCAACCCCGTGCCATATTGTTTAAACCGAAATTGTTTAAACAATTACAAGGAATTGTTATTTTTCAACCGGACAAATTCTTTTTGTATTCTTTGTTGAAATACAATTAAAAGAAGTCCTATGGCTTATTACGATGAAGTTATTATTTTTCGAGATATGAATTTTTAAAGGTCGATGAAATCTCAAATTTGGATACTTTTGACCCATGAAAAATATATTAAAAAAAAAAATAAAATATAAATTATATATTTTTTTTAAATTCTTTATATGATAGTTAACAATATTCTTAATTACGATTTCAAGAAATTTAATTGTTTACAACTGTTTTTTAATCGTTAATTCCGCGCGCTCAAAAGTTTACTCGCTTACCTATAAGTATCGCCGTCTCTCTCTGACTCATACGCTGCGTCGGCCTCTCGGTGTTAAATGAATATACTTCAATACTAGTGATTTTTCGTTGCAATTATCGTGAGTGCCATGTCATTTTTAGTTATTCCCAAGAAAAGAAAATATTCTGAAGATACTCTACCCTGTATTTTTTGTGATGATCCAAACAATACAGTGAAGAATCCGAAGCCTGATACATATATAACTGTACAACGTGCAGCTCATCGACGAAACGATGACACCGCTATCCGTTTTGCAAATTTGTTTAATTCTTCTCTTGACAAACAAACGTTCTCATGGCATAGAACTTGTTATGCCAGTTATACAAGTGAAGAAAAAATCAGACGAAGAGAAATACTACTTCACAAACAAGGCGAAAATCTTCAGGAAATCAATTCAACAGAACCCTCAACTTCAAGTATAATTCATACTCCTCCAAACATACGTTTGGAAACGAGCTTTAAATCCCCAATATGAATTATTAGATTTTACTCAGTTCGGTTACAAAAAAGAAAATGATACTTTGCTACCTCTATTTATGAACAAAAGCTCGTTTCCAACTGATCTTAAGAAACCGTGTAATTGTAAGAAAGCTTGTAAAACCAAAGCATGTTATTGTAAAAAAAATAATATTAGTTGTATTCTTTTATGTGGTTGTGATTCAGTAGAATGTGAAAATATAATATAGAAAATAAATAAATACTTGATTTTAAATCTTCTTACATTATTTTATACTTCTGCATGTATAACCTTTGTTTGAAGAAGTTATAGAAGGTAAGTACTTTCTATTTTAATGACAAAAGGCAATATAAACCCATAAAAAGAAATTTTAATTATCTGTTCCCCTTCATCCTTAAATAACTTTTTAAAATCTGATTTTAGAAAAAAATTTATTAATAGCAAATTGTAGAGCATTTAATTATTGATAATATTGCTCTCTTAAAATATTCTTATAAAATTGATAGTTTAAAAGATAAATGATAAATAATAATTCAGGACACCGAGAGGCCGACGCAGCGTATGAGTCAGAGAGAGACGGCGATACTTATAGGTAAGCGAGTAAACTTTTGAGCGCGCGGAATTAACGATTAAAAAACAGTTGTAAAAAATTAAATTTCTTGAAATCGCAATTGAGAATATTGTTAACTATCATATAAAGAATAAAAAAAAAATATAGTTTATATTTTATTTTTTTTTTTAATATATTTTTCATGGGTCAAAAGTATCCAAATTTGAGATTTCATCGACCTTTAAAAATTCATATCTCGAAAAATAATAACTTTATCGTAATAAGCCATAGGACTTTTTTTAATTGTATTTCAACAAAGAATACAAAAAAAATTTGTCCGGTTGAAAAATAACAATTCCTTGTAATTGTTTAAACAATTTCGGTTTAAACAATATGGCACGGGGTTGCCCCATGGCAACATGCATCTATATAATTAGTAGGGTAATTTGAAGGGCATCGCATAAAAAAATTGAGGTGGAATAGTTTTCGGTACTCATGCGCCGATTCCTCCTGGACTAACCGTATCTCGTACTGTACAATTCATACGCACATGTTCTTGATCAAATCGATTCATCCTTAATTTTACGTGACGTCTTTTTAGCCCTTCCAAATAGCAAATTATATTCGCGATGCGAAAAAAGAACAGCTACTTTCATTTTAACCATCGTATGGATATCGTGAAACTCCCCTGTGATGAATCAACAAATTGGAGCACTGTAAATAAGTTGAATGATAATGATGCTCAAAATCTGACAGTTCTGCCAACTCAGCGACGAAAAGAATTTCGACAATTTCTTTATGGTAAGTGGGTACTGACAGTATGAATGTCATATATCAGAGTTTATAGACTAGTAAAATATTAAACCGAGCCAATTCTCAGAATGGCAGTGAGAAAATATCCATCGAAATCGTAGCTCGATCAAGGGCTCATTAAAAAATCGACTCCTTCCAGTTCCACCCACAACAAGCAATGCAAAAATCACAAAGCCGAGTGAGTTTCATTGTAAACTTCCCTAACCAAATCCAGGCAAGCAAGGCGCTTCCATTATACGGATTGGAGGACCGAACTCCACTTGGAGTGCCCTTTCGATCTCAGTCTCGCGATCCTGAAGCACAGACGCCCTTTTGTGGGTCCACCATGGATCATTGTACCTCTCCGCCTTTATTTATAACGTCATTGTCGGGAAAAAGTGACTGTCGGCCTTCAAAAAGTCAACTGCCTGGAAGCGATGCCACGAAAAATGAATTTAATGATGCCAGAATACATTTCGTGGGCTTAATGAGGCCTGAGGGCTGCTTTATTGGAGTCTTCGGAGGTTTTTATTGGGTCCCAACTAGGATTTAATTGAATTGCGCGTATTAGGGTTTGTCGAATGTCCCATTACCTTCTGGGGCGTCCTTCAGTATCAACTTATGATCGATCGAGTATGTCATTTGTGCTTCTTAACACAGTGCAAGCTCGTCAATATGAACACAACTCTAAATTGTTTCTATTACATTTTTCACATGTTTTCTTTGGTTTAATTTTTTAATTCCCATATGAACATTTTATTGATTCTCTGGAAACTAGTTTGACTCATGCACTATCTTATTGTGAGGTTGTTATCTCTGTTGGCGATGTAAATGTTAATTTTCTGGATAGGAATTCACCTTTAGTAAAATATTACAATTCTATGCTTTAATCTATTGATATGCAACAACTCATTCGGAAGCCTACTCATATTACCCATTATCAATTGTATTACATCTGTTGTTGATTAAAAGATTGTCTACTAGTTCAATTGTTTCGAAACAATTAAACTAATAGACAATGTATTAATCAACAACACATGTAATACAATTATCAAAGAAGATATTTTAGAATGTCTAGATATCTAAACAAAAATATTTTCACATTCAAAATTAAATAAAATAGAAAGGCTTTTTACTTGATAGAAGAAATATAACAAAATTTGAATATCAAAACATATTTCTTCTATCAAGTAAAAAGCCTTTCTATTTTATTTTATATATAATATATAATTATATTTTGGCTTCAATAAATCTCATTATAGAATGTCAATGAATTTAAGTAAACCTTAAAATAACTCACTTTGTTCTTTGATTTTGTTAGAACATAGATCAATCTTGAATATATAGTTGATCTGTAGTTCGAAGCTTAAGTCTTTTAACACGTGAGTGATGTAGGTTATGTTTTTGATTTTAATTTTTGGAATATTGAAAAAGGGCTGAAGACGGGATTATCTAGAATTATATTTGTTTTTTGAAGATATAGTGCACATTTTTTAGAGATTTTTGAAATAATTTGTTCGAATATTTAAATATATTAAATATTTCAAATAAATTATATTCTTTGGGAAGTCCTTTAAGTGTGTTCATGTTTTTATAAGGTAAGTAGTATTTCTTAAAGATAAAACCAGAAACAAAATTTTGTCTCCTTTGAATATTTATTTATTAATTTTAATTACTTTCGTATATCTGTTGGGTTATTTATTTCATTTGACATTGTATATTGAGTTTTGATTATATACGTCTATTAAATGTGAGCGGTGCTTGTTTTAGACATTAATTTAATTCTAAAAGTTTTTTGGAAAAATTCTTTTGGAAATTAAAATTGTAGAAGATAAACATATTTCAATTTTTTTTTTTTTTATCAAGTAAAAAACCGTTCCTTCTTATTTTATTTTTTTATATTTCAATTTGTTTTGATATTCAAATTTCAAAATTAAATTTATAAATCTTTAAGTCCTTTATTATCAGAAAGATTCATGAAAAATATTCAAACTAAAATTCACCAAAATCCCCTTATGAAATATTTTTTTATTGGTATAAATATGTAGACGATATTTTCTATTTCTTCAGGTACAGACAGACTTTTAAAAAAATTTACAATATATCCTCCAATATCATTCACTATGGAAACGAACATAATAATTCTATCAATTTTCTTGATTTAACAGTTATAGTCCGGTCTATTTACACATTCAAGTTTACATAAATTCCCATAAAGCTGAATATTGGCATAGTTGTTCAAAACATCATTATAAAGAAAATCTCAAAAGTCCTCATCGTTTCGAGGTGTGCTAAAAATTTGGCACGGGGTCAAAGGTCAAAAAAATGAGTTTTTTGCGATTTTTAGCGAAACGGTGAGTTTTTTCGCAAAATTACCCCAGTACAAAATTGTAGATCACAAAATTCTCTACAAAAAATATATCAATAATTTTTTTCCTAAAAGCCACCATTTTGGAGATATAACGTTCCGAAAAGTTGGATCAGTCGTAATCCCTCTATTTTGCACACGTTTCCACGCCACCTATGAGGTAGTGTACAAAGCGCGTTTTTTTTAACGTGGTTTCCCCAGTAGGCCTATTCCACGGGTCTGCTGAGATTTTATATGTTTTAAAACTATTGCAAAATAATATTATATATTATAGTGGGCAAAAACAACGGCGGTGTAATTAAATAAAATACTTAAAATAAAAAGTTAGTCGTCTGATTCATAACTGTCCAAGATTTCTGTTTCTTCTTCTTCTTGATCTTCTTCTCCTTCTTCTTCCTGTTCATCCTCTTGTTCTTCTTCTTCTTCTTGTTCTATTTCACACGTAAACTGCCCCAATAGCGATTCCTGATCGGTATCAAACGAATCTTCAAGAGTTGGTGACTCAACATTCGAGCATGATCGGCCTTGACAGTGTGTGCATGCCAGGGAACAAAACAGTCCAACTTTTCTGCAACCACATTTTGCACTACAACGTTTCTTGCAGTTGCAAAATATTGTGTTGAGAAGTTTCTCAGGTGCTGGTGGAAGTAAAGTTTGAACTGGCTCTAGTGTATTGTCGATCAACTTCCAACCCCAGTCTTTAGGGTCCAGCTGATTACCAAGCCACACTTGAACTTGGTAATATACCCGAAACAGATGTTGATGAGCAGCTACTGAGGTTGGAGGAAGAGAAGCTAAGTTGACTTGTTTTTTATTACGCGTATTTTTCACGAAAGATGTGTATCGCAACTTATCTAAGCAAGTGGTTTTTTTGGGGGCTCCGTACATAGCAAGAAGAAATTGAACTCCGTTGGTGATAACATGTTGTTGAGTTGAATTACTATTTTTAAAAACTTCAGCACATTGTAGTAAATCTTTTTTTGGTGGCTTTTAGGAAAAAAATTATTAATATATTTTTTGTAGAGAATTTCGTGATCTACAATTTTGTACTGGGGTAATTTTGCGAAAAAACTCACCGTTTCGCTAAAAATCGCAAAAAACTCATTTTTTTGACCTTTGACCCCGTGCCAAATTTTTAGCACACCTCAGAACGATGAGAACTTTTGAGATTTTCTTTATAATGATGTTTTGAACAACTATGCCAATATTCAGCTTTATGGGAATTTATGTAACCTTCCTCCTGATTTTAGGCTTAAATAGACCGGACTATTACTAGAATCAATAATTCACATGATTTCTCAATATTTCACAAACCAACATATACGAATTCTATTATACATAATAAATCCAAACATCCTTTAAATAAAAAATTATCCTTTAAATAGAAAATAATATTTCAGAACTTAACTAAACAAATAGCTATTAATAATGACTATGATCCTACGTTGATAGACAAATTGTTAATAAATAAAAATAATACAATAGCTTCAAATATGGTGTATCTTAATATAAAAGAAAATTTTGAATACATTTCCTTGAAATACACTGAAGGTATTTCTGAGAAAATTGCTACATACCTTAAAAATAAATATGATTCAAGAACTTCAGTTAAAAACTATTCAAACCTGAGTAAATTCATTAAAACTATAGAGAGAGTACACATAAAAGTGATAAATCGGGGATTTATAAGTTAACCTCTTGTGTTTACATAGGACAGACTGGAAGAACTTTCCGACAGAGAATTTGTGAACATTCGAAGAGTTTCTTCAATAATAAAAATAATTCCACATATTATCACCATTTCTTAGAAACAAGGTATACTTTCAATCATAATTTTGACATTCTATATACAGAAAGTAAAAGTTATGCCTTAAACCTGTTGGAGTCCCTTGAGATAAATGAACACAATGAAATTGGAATATTACTTAACGAACAATTAGATTCAAATAACAACACCTGTCAAATATATTCCGATAGGTTGGAATTTACAGAGACCTTTTTTGAGTTTTAGTGCTCAATAAAAAAATTTTGTACCTACTGTAACATAAATAGCAACGAATTTTGGAAACAAGCTCAGTTATTCCAAATGTAAACCTGCCTGCTGACGTTGCTGTGATAGCGAAACAATTTTTGTAAACATAACAATAAAAATTGTGAAAATCAGATCAACCCTATTTTATATTTTTTAATATGAGTTTTCATAAAATGAAGAAAGATCCAATTCAATATTCAAAACTGAGGCCTAGTTAGAGCTTTCGACCAAACCACTAGTTAGGGAAAATAATTGTCAATAATTGTAATTCCGATAGAAAATCCGTAAAAATGCCAGTTCAAGTCTAGGACATTCTCATGTCAAATAACCAATTTACTAATGAGAAAATTTGAAACTAGCAAGGAATTGTAGAAAGTTGAGCCTCAACAAGCGGTGTGGCTGCTTTGAGTCACATCGAAATATATGCAGCCATTTTGAAATTATTGCAGAAAAATGAGTTAGTTTTTCCAACTTCAACAACCTGTATCGATTACATTTGAAAAATTATATATAGGAGCACTGACAAAGCATCAACTGTATCAAAGCAATGTACAAAAACTAAATAAAATCTAGTGTTTTCAACACGTACAGTTAATTTAATTTTATTCGGGATATCCGACATTCACAAAAACCTCCACAGGACGCTGTCCTGACAAAAGCATTTGCACAGGGTGCCTCCGTGAAAACATGTGTCTTAATTCTTTTTCTCGGTAGTGAAAAAAGTTTTGAAAATTATTGCAATATTTTGAGGGATTTTTCATATTAAATTTGTAAATTTTGAATATCACACAGATTTATTCTTTTAACTTCCTACAAATTTTAATTTAAAAAATTTTTATTCGAAAACTTTTAGAATTAAATTGAATAAATATCTTCAGAACACACCGTGTTCATTTGGTAAACATATAGAATTAATACTTTATACTCAGTACCAAAGAGAATGAAAGAAATTCAAAGAAATATACTAAATATACTGTATATTGTCAACTAAAAATTATTAAATGAATACTTGAAAAGTACAAAATTTTGTTTCGTTACTTGTTTCATGAAAACTAAATTTCTTTCCTAGAATCAAGACATAACCATAATTCAAGGACTTCTTCAAAAACAACTTGCTCAAAATAAGTTCCTTTAGAAAAAATCCTAAAAAATGCAGAACGTCTTTAAAATATTTAAAAATGGGCTAAAAACCCGAAACATATATGTCACAAATGATATCAAATAAACTTTAGCCAAGTTGTTTTTATTTATTTCATTAATTTAAATAACAGTTGTAAATATTTCAGAGAATTTCAGAGAATTAATTCAGGGGTTATCTGAAATATCTGAAGAATTCTTCAAAATAAGTTTCAATTTATATTTTTATAGTAATTGTGAAGTTTATAGATTCATTGTTTCGAGGCAGTAAATTTTATAGAATTTATAAAAATTGAAGATTAAGTGTTTGAAGGAAATGAATTCGATATAATTTATAAAGTGAGTAAACTCAATATATAGTATTTTTCAATCGTTATGATGTTGGGTGCCTTCTACATTAGCATTGTCGAATAAACCATAAATGACATTTCATTTGTAGTGTCGAAGAGGGATATCGTGTTTAAATTCCCCGGAGCGAAATTTTTGAGCAGGAACAATAAAAAGCCTGTTGAATTATTCTCTGTGATAATTTCAGCCTACTACTACTCGAAGGGTGGAATAACGTTGCGACCATTTATCAAATTTCGTCATTGTTCCACGCGTCCAAACTCTGTGTCAGGAAAAATCGGTCAGTTGATTCTATCGTAAAGATTCATTGATCTTAGAGATTTTATGCGATTTTTTTTACAGAACAGAGCTATCGTTCTGTCCAGATGTCGGAACCCTCGGTCAGTTGAAAATCGTAGCTTTACGGCATTAATCAAATAGACTTCGCGCAAGTAAGTTGGAAAAACCCGCATCTCTAGCGCATTAACATTCTTCACTTCTGCCCAATAAGTTGAAGAAATACTTTTCGTGATAACAAAAACAATTTTATTAGGTAGTCAAAGAAACAACTTTACTCGTTCTCATTTGTAACTTCTCAAATTTAATCTCAAAACACATTTTCATTCACCCTTACGCAATATTACAAATGAACAAATTAAAAGTTTGAAAGTGAATATCTCATTGATGATACTTACACTTGTAATTCCGATTAGTGAAATCGTGAAGTGAATTCAGTGAACCCAAGCAAACAACAGTGAAAAAGCCCATAGATATTCCGTTCTATGAGCAATATACTGTTTTCATCAAAACGATCGATCAAAAATTCTCTAGTCTAATAAATCATCTCTATATTTCCCTCGAAGTATGCTTATAAATCAACATCCCAGGTAATTCTTCAATAGGTTTCATTTGTATTTCACAAAGAAGGGGAGTAAAAAGCGACCGAAACATGTATCAGGTTTCTGAATACTATGTGAAATATAACTGTTTTTTCCAATAAGAATGATATAATTCAAAATGGTCATAATGGCAACACTGTATATTATTTTTGACATCTCCCATGTCACTTGTGATGAGTTTGTGATAGAGTTAGGCCATTGAATCATGGATAGATACAGGCTTCAACAACGTTTATAAGTTATTGATTAATTCATCAAAATCAGTGCTTATTTGTGAAAACTATGAAAAATTGAAGAATAATTCATGGACGGCATTATTTAGTTAATCGACTAACTATCCTTCATATTGTAGACAAATTTGCAAATGAGTTTTCTTTACCCGATACAAAAGTACCAGTACGACAAAGAAATGCCTGCACATAAGGCAATATTCACGTTGCAGTCAGTGTAAGATGAAATCCAAATTTATCGGTTCCACTTCCTTCTCAATAATTAAATCCTTATCAAAAAACCACTAAGAAAATATTTGGGTTTAAATCCTTAAAAAATTCAAGTGGTTCAATAAGTTAAGCCATTTGACCACCATAAACTATTATTATTTTATGGTTTTGCTCTTGAACAAACTGAAAATGATGAACAATTTTATCGTAAAATTTCATTCAGTGATAAAGCTCATATTTGGTTGAATGGTTATGCAAACCTAAACAATTGGAGAGATGAAAATACACAAAAACTGTTAAATTTTTCAGTTTTCACAAATGAGCAGTGATTTTGATAAAAAAAATTCAACATTTTTGTAGGGTGTATGAAATGGGAAATGTCAAAAATAATATACTGTGTTGCCATTATAGCCACTTCAATCATTCCTATTAGAAATAGTAATCGAATTCATCAATTTATTTTTGAAACAGAGAAAGGCTAGTGAAAAATACCCTTCTTCAAAATACTCAGTATACATATTTCGATTTGGGAAATTTGGGTCGAATTGGAAAATAACTGATGAAATCCCTTCGAAGCGCGGCTAAGCCGATGAAAGAAATGTCTTTCTTTCATTTTCAATCCCATATTTCACCCGCAAAGAATCGCCATCGTCTATTTCCCAAGATAAACGATATTTCCGAAGCGAAAATCCAGAAAGACGGATTTGGTACTTCCAAAAGACTTTTGTGGGACCGACTTATATCTTCCTGCTTGCCGTAGATTTGCTGCGAGTTGATTAAAAACATAGAAAAGCGGGACGACACATTTCTGGCCTCATTCTTTTCCCAAGGCATTGACACAGCGGAATAAAGCATAGTTCATTAATGAACAAAACTGAACAAATACAGGAAAGTTGCCTGAAAGGAATGAAAGGACGCTGATAAAGGAATAAAGGCCGGGACAGGAGAAGCGAGGAAACCGAGGAAATGCCTAGAGCAGTACCGGACCCAATCACGAAAATTTATTCAATCAAGAAAACAGGCCAAGAACTATGTTGATACAAACGATTTGCCCGGTAAATTTTTGTATGTAAAATCCAAAATAGGCAGTTATTTCCTTCATTCAATTTTATATTATGGATGGATACTTATCCTTGTATTTTTATAATTTTTACTGTTTTACACTTTTCATCTGCTTCGACTGCCAGTAAAAAAACTATAAAATCGAGATTGAAGTATTCAAAAAAGAAAAACTACCAAATATCTATGAGATGTCACGTAAAACCAAGTCAGTTATTTTATTTAGTATCTATGGAAGTCCCTAGTCGGCAACTGTCATAAATTGAGATAATTAGTTACTGTTATGGATTTTTTTTACATAATATAACCCTTCACGTTGAAATATATGACTAATCGATTTCCTTATGAAAAACAATAATTAGTTTGAAACAACCTACGTTTAAAATTTTATGACTCGTTAAAAATTTTATTTCTACATAAAGAAATCCACTATTTTTTGGTAGATGGCCGATATCTTGTAAAGTATCGATCGAACAAACAATTTCAGGTTTATGTTGGTTGTCCTGGTGACAATTCACACTGAAGAATTCTTTTGCTGTTTGTTGTTTGGCCCATACAGTTGTTAGTTAAGGATGTTAGAAATGGAAGTCAACAAAGAGGAAATTAAGTACAATTTACAGTTTTTCTTTGATAAAGACGAAAATGCAAGATGGCTGAAATTGTGAATGGTGTTTATGGTCCCAATACTGTAATAGCTAAGTACGTGTATTTTGGTTTCGTCAATTCCGCTTACGTATTTTGATATTGAAGCTGCACCTCGCACAAGCAGGTCCTGCGTCGAAAATGTCGATAAAATCACAGGAATAATCGAATTTGACCGGTATGTTTGTAGTTATAGCATCGTCTATGAGTTAAACAATTTTAAACCCTTACATAAAAGGTATTATGTTCCATCGGGACAACGCCAGGCCATATATAGTATGTCTGTAGTGACTACCTAGAAACTCCAGGAGCTTGGTTGGGATGTTTAAATGCATTCACCGTATAGTCCAAACGTGGCACCAAGCTATTCTCGTATTACAAGAACTCCTGAGTGATAAGAAAGTGGCATCAAGAGAAGATTGTGAAGAGCGATTACTAGAATTTTTCGCCAATAAGGACCAAGCTTTCTATGAAAGAGGCATTATGAAGTTGCCTTTAAAATGGCACCAAATTATAGAAAAAACGGTGCATACTTTACCCAAATCGGACAATCCAAATTATGTTGAATAAAGTCTTGAAGTTCACGCAAAAATAATGGATTTTTTCCTAACCTGCTTATATCATCTAAATGCAACTAATCTAGAACCATTTAAACTCAAATTGTCATTAATAGAAGTTCTCGACTAGAAGTCATTCATAAAACAAAATTTTTTGAGAGAAGCAGAATCAAAAAAATGTTTGTGAAACTAGATAGATGGGGTAATAAACTTGCATGAATTATTATTCAGAAAAAAAACTTGTCAAATATTCTCAGAATTTATCTGAAAAACAAATAATTCATGTAGTTGAGCATTGAGAATTGATAATTTCATCAGGTTGAATGTTATAGATGACATTGATCTTATTTGAAATTTTTAATTGAAACAAATTACAAAATATTATTTCAAACCAGAAATGTCAACCAACTTTATGCTGTGAAAAGTGTCAGAAATAATTTTTTGTTGTTTCATGAGATACAGATGCACCAAATCTAGAAACTAAAAAAGAAAGGCCTTTTACTTGATAGAAGAAATATAACAAAATTTGAATATCAAAACGAATTAAAATATGTTTATCTTCTACAATTTTAATTTCTAAAAGTTTTTTGAATAAAAAATTTTTTTTAAATTAAAATTGTCGAAGATAAACATATTTTAATTTGTTTTGATATTCAAATCTGGAAATATTCAAGAAAAATAAATTTAATATTTTTTAGGGCTAATCATTAGAATTTGATATGTATAATTTGATTATTTAATATTGTGTTAAATAACGTTTCTTCAAAAAATCCCTGCAAGGTACAATAATTCAAAATAGAATAATATAAAATTGGAATTCCATTTTCGTCAACATTACTTGTATCTCAATTTAAATTCATCGTAGAGTAGCAATAGGTTACTTTATAGTTTACTCAAGCTATAATAGTTTTTGTCAATATAATTTTTCATAAAATTATGCTCAGAATTAGTTTCCAATTTAAAATCAAATTATAGAAAAAAATCAATACAAATTTGAATTTATTTCATCAAATAAGGTCCAAAATTTTTTTCTCGCCAAAAATATCTACCTTTTTCCATTCATGTCCTCAATTTAAACTGAATTCATTTAGAGCTAGAAATAGGTAAACGAAGAAATCTAGAGGACATTTTTAAACTAACATGATGCTGACATCTTTAAACAATTCCATGATTCTCCAAAAACATCAATTTGTTGATCTGTGTTATTTGTACACATAAAATTTCATTCACTTGTAATCGGTTCCGTCTCGAGTGATATTAATAGATAGAAATAAGGAGTATCAGCTATGGTAACAGAAGGCTTTTCAGATCGGTACAGTACAACATACTACTCTGTCAAGAAAGTACCCGGAATTTTCAATTAAAACAACATTTTTACATTTAATCGTCAAAATTTATTGGGTCGCCTTCAAAATAGGCTCCATTTGCTCCAATACATCTATGCCAACGGCACTTCAAATTATCGAAACATTTTTTATAGGCGCTTTCCGGGATGGACTTTAGCTTTCGCGCCGAATTTTGTTTTATGGCTTCAATCGACTCAAAACGGGTGCAACGAAGGGGCAATTTTAGTTTTGGGAAGAGGAAAAAGTCGCAGGGAGCCAAATCCGGCGAATACGGTGGTTGCTGAAGCACGTTTGTTGAGTTTTTGGCGAGAAAGTTAGTCACAATCGTAGCTCGGTGAGAAGGCGCGTTATCGTCCCATAGTAATCACCCATAGTAAAAATCGGCACGCACTCTGACATCGACTGACTTAATCAGCTGATGCAAACACACTAGTTGACAGATCCCGCTCAAGCTTGGCATAGTTATTAAGGACAGTGGTACCAACCTAGGAAAAAAAATGTTTACCTGCCTCATTGCCCCGCCAGATTTAAATCGATAATTCGCGGTACTTTCTTGACAGAATGTACATCTGTATAACAGTTCAAAACTCAAACAAGACGGAATAGGTTTTGTTGGTCTGTGGGACATAATCAGTAGACATGTACATATTTCGAAGTTTATGGGTTTCAATCATCAGTGCGTACCTAAAATGTGCATAATTACAGATGTATGTTGCACTGTCTCGTTTCGAAGAATCATCTGTTAACATAGTTTGTATTATATTATACAGGGCATATTACAAGGATCTGGCGAACTAGAACTAGAAAACGAATCAGTCGGAAAATTTGTTGGTACGCACAGGTACATGTGATTTATTTACCTATAACATTTTTTATAATATGCGTTGCCTCAAAAAGTAACAGCAAATTTTAGTTTTCAAGTGAAAAATTCCGTATAAAAAATCAGTTTATAATTTTTCCTGACCTTCATCAACTTCGTTTCAAATTTCCTATACTTATCCGTTACCGGTCGCTAGATAAAAATTTATTTTATTCAATATTTTTGGATTATGAATGAATCTCAAATATTTGATTGTCATCTGCATTGATGATGGTGGTTTAAAAATACAGATAGCTCGTCTTTCTAACAAAATTATTAGAAGTAAAATATTTCAGATGAATGTGTAAAATGTATATTTTCTGCAGTTTCGATTTTTATGTGAAATTTCAGAGTAACATTCTTCAGATATCCCCAATTGAAGATCGATTCGACCTCGATATAAACCATTCCAAATAAGATCTGATGCATTTGTCAAGAATAAATATGTTATTTTAGAGAATTTCACATAATTTTATTATTTTTTATGTAATAACATTCTCGATATAATTTTTGGAGTGACCGTTTAGTCAATTCGATATCTGAATATTGTTGAGGAAATCATACATTTTCAAGTGCGTTCAATACTCAAACTAAATATTAAATATATTGATTTTGGACCATCAAATAGAATTTTGAAAGGTTTAATTTATGATTTTCCTATTCACCATAATTTAAAATAAATTTTAAGATTTCTTTCCACTATAACATTTTATTGATATTCCTCAGAATAATTGCGCTCAGTTTGAAAAAAAACTAACAATGGAAGTTCAAGGTATAAGAATAGGATTATTGGTATCTCTAAAAAAAATTTGTTGCCTGTAAAGTCGGTATACGGGCGAATGTTTTACGTGACAACGACTTTGAGTGGTAAAATAATTTTAATGTGAATATTCATTCGTATAGTAGGAAGAAGGATGAAATAATAGTAACAATTTAAAACATTTATTTATACAAAGAATTATATTTAAAACATTAATTTATACAAAGAATCTCGCACTGAATTTCATATTAACAAAATTTTATTTATCAATCAGTTGTTATAAGTTATTAATAAATTTAACTTGTTTTACATTGTTATAAATATAAAAACTAAATTTAAAAGTTAGAACATTTATTTAAATCACATTAATTGTTAATATCAATCGATTTTAATTCAAAGTGTATTTTCTAAAAGGAGAAAACTAATTCACATTCGATCTTTGAATTTGTAAATCGCGCGCTTACGACCTTGCGCAGTGATTAGTCGTCTCGGTTTGAATGTTTGAAAGTTTCGATTTGACAGGTTGGAGGTTAAACATTGTTATTTCAATTTTTTACATAGCAAGTCGCGCTCATTTTTTCAAGTTAAACAAATTATTATTGGTTGAGAAACGATTTCTACTACTTTTTTGATTGAAAACTACCACAACATTGTGATTACTACAACATAACCTATTGTCTTAGTCATTTATTTCATCATGTTATATTATCAGTCTGAAATTATTTACCTTTGCTGTTTGAATTGTTGCGATGGACGAAACTACCTTCACATTATCACTACACAATCGTTTTACAATTAACTGGCAACGTGTAAACTTGTATGCAGGCGCCTAAGCGAAATAGAAGCGCAAGACATGAACCGGTGTGTATGCCTATCTCTCTCATTCTCTCTCTCTCTCGCTCTGTCTCTCTTGCTCTTAGGCGGGCTAACTGTGCTCGAGTGGAAGGGACGCGTGCCTTTCACTTTTTATGTCTGTCTCTCTCGCTCTTAGGCGGGCTAACCATGCCCGAGTGGAAGGGACGCGTGCCTCTCACTCGCTCTCATTGTGAGCGCATAACGTGAGCGGAGCGTAACGCAGTTTCTTGAAGTGTCACCCGGCAAACCAATTTATAAGACGTTGTCACGTCAAAACTACCTGTTGATACATGATAAAAATGATGAATTTATGATTCTCCGAGAGCTTTTATAAAATCATTAACATCGTTTTACTACATCTTATCATAAGATATGAAATTGAAATATTCTGTTTTTTAATAAAACTGGGAAATTAAAATTTCAAATGAGAAAATTTCAAAATAAAGTCGGAGTTTATAAAGCTTTTTCAATAATTTTGTCATCCCCTCCGAGTTGAAATTTAAACAGTCATTGGCTTACGAAGAACTTGAATTTGGTTACTAGTATAACCATTCGAGACTATTTTTGGTCCAAAATTAGTAATTTAGGATGGCAAAGTCTAATGCAGCTGTGAAAATATGGATAAAGATCCGCAGCTGGTACCATAACTGAAACTAAAATTTGTTGTTAATTTCACTATATATTCTGATATTTTTAAATAAAGTAGAAAGGGATTGCTTATTCGAGAATGTTTTTATCTCTTCTTAGCTTGAAATTTAATCAATGATTCGCTTACCAAAGAATTGTGTATGATTAGTGGTTGAGACCGTCTTCGATCTGAAATTAGTAATTTTTGGATATTTGGCGGAGGCGGTTTAACGCTGATGTGAAAATATGGTTCCATAAATGGTACTCAAAATCAGATATGAAATTGGCATTTGGAACTTGCTTTTAATTTCATTAAAAAATTCGATGGTTTCAAGTATGGTAGAAATAGTTTCTTTGGTGTATACGTTTTAGAATTTCAATGCTTATGCTACATATATTCATGCCAATGAATATTTTCAACACTTTCTTCATATTTGCATAATGGCAATATTTCATTGTTGGAGGTTATTTTTGTTCCAAACTGAAAACAATGAGTATGTAAAATTTTCATAAGCAATTCATCATTACTTATTCAATTTTTTTCATTCAATAGAAAAGTTATCGGGTGTTTCTTTAGAGTGATAGAACTTCAAATTGAAATAAAACACATTCAAATTAAGATTGAAGCCAAAATTTTTTTATTTGAAAGATAATTTTATGACATTAATGTTTTGAAAATTATTTCTGGCATATGTCCACTACGACTTACTTTGAGGAACCGCATCCGACCAGATCAATTTTGGACCTTTTATTCGAGTAATTCAGGCCTTATTTCATCACTAACACGAGTTCTATTGGCTTCCAAAGCGTCTATTTTTTCTGGTTCATCAGCATAAATCAGTAACTTGACATAACCCCAAAGAAAATAATCCAGTGGAGTTATGTCGCATGATCTCGGAGGCTAATTAATTGGACCATTTCTCGAAATAATGTTATCGCCAAATCTTTCTTTCAATAAATCAATTGTTACGGTAGCAGCATGAGTTGTAGCACCATCATGTTGAAACCAAAACACTTCTGGGTCGATACCATTCAAATTTTGAAATAAATAATCATTTATCATCGATCTGTAATTAGCACCATTCACTGTTACATTAGCTCCAGCATCATTTTCGAAGAAATATGGACCGATGATGCCTCCAGCGTGTAAAGCACACCATACAGTGCATCTTTTAGGATGCAATGGAACCTGCAGAACTTTTTGAGGATTGTTTTCACTCCATATATGGCAATGTTGCTTGTTTACATAGCCGTTCAACCAGAAATGAGCTTCATCACTAAACACAATTTTACGATAAAAAAGTGGATCAACTTCAAACTGTTCTAGGGCCCAATCAGCAAACAAACAACGCTTATTATGGTCAAGTGGCTTTAGTTCTTGAACCAGTTGGATCTTGTATGGGTGTAGATCAAGATCTTTACGCAAAATTTTCTATGTGGTCCATGGTTGCACGTGAGTTCAACTTGTTGTGAACATCGACGAATAGACAAATCTGAATCATCTTTAACACTATGATGTTTTCTTCTGTACGTACAGTTCTTCGTCTTGTTGTTGTTGTTGCATCGAGTAGAGAAAATGTTGTCCAAAATCTATCAACAGTTCGACGAATAAACTGCTCTGATGGACGATTATGTGAATCATAAATTTCACGAAGTGCCCTATAAGTTTGGCGAATAGAACACTGATTTTGAAAATAAATCAATTCAATTTGTGAACGTTGTTGCGGCGTGAGTCTTTTCATGATAATTTGTCAATGCCCAGTGAACAGAAATGTCAAAACAACATGACTTCTACCTTCCGTAAAATTACAGTTATTCCCATCGAAAGTTCCATCACTCTAAACAAAACCGCGATACAAACAGATATTGCTACCGAGAAAAGCACCAAGTAAAACATATTTCATCACTAATTAAAACAAATTTTTTATTACTATGATTTACTTTCAACAATTTTCAGATGTTTTACAATATGTAAGGTTTTCATTTTTGCAACTTGTTTCGAACTTTCGTTCACCTTCAGGCAACTGACCACTAAGCACATGGTGAGGGGTATTTTATGTAGATTCATGTACAACGTAGTGATAATAAAATACCCTGTACCATGTGCTTAGGGGTCAGTTGCCTGAAGATAAACGAAAGTTCGAAACTTGTTGCAAAAATGTAAATCTTACATATTTTAAAACTTCTGAAAATTGTTGGTAGTAAAACATAGTAAAGAAAAATTTGTTTTATTTATGATCAACTACCAAATAGTAACGTCTGAAACATTTCAATAAATTTCATCACATTTGAACCTTATTTCAAATGAACGATTATTTTGAACAATCTTCAGACAGATTGAATCAACGCATTACAATAACGATGGTAAAAATAAATATTATGCTACAAGAAAATTGGATCGTTTAAACCCGTTGAAATCGGTGATAAATTGATAAATTGAAAGTAAACTAAATTCTTTCAAATTTCTTCTGAAAGTTAAATGAGAGACGTGGAACATATTGACGTCAACAATCAGAGCGCTAAAAGACGCCGACATTCCTCAAATACGAGATGTTTGAATTCATTCGCCCGAATGATACGTTGACAATTTCAAAAGATCTCGTTCCTCCTTTCGGTACTTCAACTCCAATAAGCTTGGAAAAGAAAAAGAGCAAGTTAACACCCTATAAATTAGACCTAAGTCATGGTTGAGTATGGGAATACCAATTTTGAAACACAAATGACGCAATCTGTTTTGACCGCTTTCTAATAGATGAATATGAAATTTGGCCGTGGATACCATACTGCTCAAGCCCAGTCTGCTGAACCCGAACGAGTAGACAGTGTTAGTATTCTATTTTACTGGAAAAATATATGAAAATAGTGATGTCCAATTGAATGGCGAAACTCTATGAGATTTTTATTTTCTTGAAATATTCGCCTCAATTCAGAAAGAGCTTACAATTTGGCAATAATTATTGCACTCTTGATATTACTCTTAAACCTGTAAAAATCATTAATATGATTTATTCAGTATAATATCTTCATACTGTCGGTACATAGGAGGAAGAAAGCATACTTGAAGCAAGACGAGATGTTGTTCAAATAGATGATGAAAAACAGAGGGCCTGGATGAGAACCTTGGGGAGACCCAGAAGTAACGAAAATAGTTAAAGAGTTTTCACCATTAGCTACGATGAACCGAGATCTATTTGATATATAAGATTCTATACATTTTAACAGATATCCAGCAAATCTAATTTCGGAAAGTCTTTTCAGAAGCAATGCAATTGTCGAAAGCTTTCCCAAATTTCTCATAAGCTACATCTATCTGAGCCCGTGACTCAATTCACGCCTATAAGTACTCCATAAAATTTGACACATTAGACTCAAATTTCATATAAAACTAGTGAGTGCATTTTTTCGAATAAAAATGAAGAAGCATTTCCACTTTTCACTGTTCCGGTTCTGTCGTGACGAAGAGGTCACATAATGGGTCTGTTTCAGTGTTTTCCGACAGGTTCACGGCTTTCAATTCATACACGCGAAGCCAGCAGGCTCCACGCAGGGCTGGAAATTAGCGAAGTAAGCGAAGAATAAAGACCTGATACTGAATAGGAAGGCGAATTTACGTTTATAAATGCTGGAAATTATGTTTCAAGAAGAAAGCTACTGTTCGGGGCCGGTTGCAAAATATAGCGGATATCTTTGACTGAATGGTTTTAATTTATTATGCATTTGCAAATTGGGACGTTTGAATGTGAATTATTCCTTTAGAGATTGTTCCATGCAATTAAGGGGATTTTCATTCTGGAAAGTGAAATTGGAATAATAGACCTTTGATTCTCTTGTAGCCATTGAATTGGTGTGAATTGCTATGGAAACACTGAAGACTTTTCAGGAAAAAGTATTTATCCTTTGATATTGACTCATTTCCGAATAATAAAAAAATGAGATGAAGATATTTCAAGTATCCTGGACTTAATAACATAATACACATATATATGTTGATGTCTATTTTTTAAAATTGCTTACATAATGCGTTCCGTTACAGTATAACTTCTTCAAATGCATATGAGCAAAAGGTCAAAAATTCAATAACACGTAGGATTGTTCAGAAAGTAATTTTTTTTTAACGACAGAGGATTTAATTGTATTTTTTCGAACCCAACTTCACACTTCAGCCGCATAATTATTATATGTTTTGAGAGCTGATATAGCAGGCTTGTGTGTGAAAAATTTCAATTAATTCTATGTTATAGTTTTTGGTTGGTGCCCTTTTGAATATGGAGAGCAATAAGCAGCATTTTCGTCATATTTTAATTTTTTACTATAGAAAAGGTACAAATGTTGTTCCAGCCAGAAAGAAATTAACTGATGTATATGGAGAAGATTTGTTGACAGTACGCCAGTGCTAGAGCTGGTTTGCAAAATTTCGATTCCGCAATTTTGATGTCAAAGATGCACCACGTTCCGGAAGGCAGATTGAAGCTGATAAAGACACGATAAAGATACTAGTTGATGCAAATCGGCGAATAACAATACGTGAGATCGGTGAAAGGTTAAATTTATCGAATTCAACTGTTTATGACCACTTGAAAGGTCTGGATTTAACCTCGAAGCTCGATATATGGTGTGATATATGTTCTTGCGTTGACGTCTGTGATTCGCTCCTGAAACTTCACGAAAACGATCTATTTTTGAAGCGCATCATTACTAGGGGCGAAATATGTATTGTACATAACAATGTCAAATGCAAGAGGTCGTGGAGCAAAAAAGGTGAACTGGCTCAAAGCATTTCGAATGCATCAAAAAAGGTGAAGCTATCTGTTTGATGGAATTTTGAAGCAGTCGTTTTTTAAGGATATTTTACCGGATAACACAACAATTAATTAATTCTGAAGTCTACTGTCATCAGCTGGACAAACTGAATGATGCACTTCAACAGAAAAGGTGTAACAATATTTGAATATCAAAACAAATTAAAATATGTTTATCTTCTACAATTTTAATTTCAAAAAAATTTTTTATTCAAAAAACTTCTAGAATCAAATTAATGTCTAAAACAAGCACCGCTTACATTTAATAGACGTATATAACCAAAACACTATTAAATGTAAGCGGTGCTTGTTTTAGACATTAATTTAATTCTAAAAGTTTTTTGAATAAAAATTTGTTTTGAAATTAAAATTGTAGAAGATAAACATATTTCAATTTGTTTTGATATTCAAATTTTGTTATATTTCTTCTATCAAGTAAAAGGCCTTTCTATTCTATGAAAAGGTGTAATGTTTCACGAAGATAATGGTAGACCACATACAAGTTTGGTCACTCGTCAAAAGCTTTTACAGTTTGAATGGGATACACCCACCATTTCTCCAGATCTGGCGCCTTCGGATTATTATTATTTGTGCCGGTCATTACGCAATTTTTTGGATGGTAAAATCTGTACTTCAAAGGAAGTGGTCAAAAATTACCTGGATCAGTTTTTTGCCAGCAAAGACCAAAAATTGTATGAGCTTGGAATCGTGCTACCACCAGCAATATGGCGAAACGTGTTTGACCAGAATGGCCGATATATAATTCAATGAAATATTTAGTCATTATAGGGAAATTGTCTTTCATTTTCCAGAAAAAAAAGGAATTACTTTCTGAACAACCCAATACAATATTTGAATGTTTTTTTTTGGAATAAGAGTACAATAAAATTTAAGTTACTTTTGGAAAAACTACCTGGTCCCTATGAAAAAAAACTCGAAATCGGTGAACAAGATAACTCGATCCGGTCATTCGATGAATTCCTAGAACTTCTCAATCGTTTTGTCCCTGAACTTTTATTTTCCTTATGGAAAATTTTAAAACGCTCATCAAAATCATATTTTTTTCTGAATAATTGATGAAAGATCGCCTTTATAACATTATCTAAGTATTAAAGGATCTTCCTGATTGTCCAATATATGTTTTTAGGCTGATACCTCATGGTACTAGGTGAACACCTGATAACTTTGATTTACTTATTTTAGAATAAGGTTTATGTATTTTTCCCAGAGGATTATTGGTTTTGGAGGATTTGTTTATGTCTATGTTATTGAGGAACTTCCTCATTTGTAGAGATGATTTACCATAATCGCTGAGAGAATCGAATAATTTTCGGTTTTTAGCGTAGGATTTATTTCGCCAAAAGCATGTTTATACTATTTTGTATATTATTGATAGCGAATAACCGTCATTAGTTGTATTCGTTCGATGAAATTCAATTTACCATTGAAAATTTTCGGAGATGAACGAATAATGTATTTTATACTATGATGTGCCGATAATTTATGTTGAATTGGATGAAACGATTTTTTGGGGATTATTATATCTATATGGAAAAGTTCATGAAAAATAAGAAAATTATGTTTGTTCGTGGCTCTGGTTATTGTTGAATCCGAATAATTTGAGTGATAAACAGTATCTACTTCCATTGTTAACCAATTACTTTTATGTCATAAATTTTGTTGATGAAGAAAACCATAAAGCATTCTACTGTAACCTTTAAAGCATACGATCCTTTTTTTTACATTTTTTTCAAGCATATTTTACCATTTATTAAGATAATTTATTCCGTTTTGTTAAACAAAATTTTATCCATAATTTCATGGATATGTAAGATGATTGTGTTTATTTATGTTTTCAGTCCAATCAATGAGTTCCATTTCAATACTTAATTTCCAATTTTGACGTCTACAGACATATACCCGGTGATTCACATGTAAAAGTCCAGCTGAATATTTCCATGTGTTTTTTTGGAAAACACCAAGACATGCGTCTTTTGATTGCAAATATGTGATTGTACGATCATCCCTCTAAGTGGGAAGGCATCCCCTTAAGAATCTTAAATGTTAATAGGGGCTAGTACTACATCATTTTGAATTTACAATTCTATTTGTGAAAATTACATTCTGTAACCTGCTTTTCTAGAAGATCTTCGGCAAAAAATAATGTAAGTTTGTAACGAAATAACACCCCAAATAATATGTTGTTACTTCGGTGACAAACAAAGAATACTTAGGATGTTTATAATTTCACTTTATTCTAGTATTTGTACATTAAACCATCATGCAGTCGGTTTGAAAAGATATCTTTGTTAATTATTTTTATTTTTTAAATATGAAGTACAGCTGATGATTTACCATTGTAAATTGTTTTCAGAGATGTTCTACATGTTACAAGGATAAGGGATTTTCTTAATATTAAATTCCTCAATTATTAATTAATTACTAATATGAATGTAGTATGCGGTTGGCTTTAAGTGAAACATGATAACATTTTCATTTAAAATAATTAACACAGTTCTTATATTTAACAATTTATTCAGAATCCAGACACGTGTTTCGGTCTTCGACCGTCTTCAAAGAAGTACAAACAGTAACTAAACTTTAAATTGAAAAATGGTCCTTTATTGGACTTAAGACATTTGTGTATTTTTATGGCGCATGGAAATAACAGCATCCAATATAGGGGTGTTGCTGAATAGTATTGAGGAATTTGTTAAATTCTCCTTTTTCTTAGCGGCTTTTTCGATTGAAAGAAACTTCAAATAATCCACCAATTTACCCTTATTAACATTATATAATAATCTTTCTTTAAAATAAATCATTATTTTCTATACAATGTTCTGCAAAACCGGATGATTTCTGCTTTTTCAAAATAGACATCCTATGTTCTTTGATTCTATGCTGTAAACATTGTACTGTCTGTTCTTTATCTGTAGTATCACAATCCGCACAATTAATTCGATAAATCACCGATTAGGAAAAGTTAATGAAGAAAGGAACCCCAACTTTTCCGAATCAGGGATTTATCAAATTAATTGTGAGGATTGTAATGCTACATATATAGAACAGACAGGTCTATATTTAGTGCATAGAATTAAAGAACATATGATGTCTATTTTGAAAACCATAAATTAGCTGGTTTTGCAGAACACTGTATAGAAAATAATCATTTTTTAAATGAGAAAGATGTCACTTTACTATATAATGTTAATAAGGGTAAATATTCGGAGATTCTTTCAATCAAAAAAGCCGTTGAGAAAAAGGAGAATTCAACAAATTCCCAAATACTCTATTGGACCATCCCTATATTGGATGCTCTTATTTCCATGCGCCATAGAAATACACAGATGTCCTAAGTGTAATAAAAGAACCTTTTTGAATTTTAAGTTTAGTTCCTTTTTGTACTCCTTTGAAGGTGGTCGAAAGACAGGACCACGTGTCAGTATTCTGAATAAATTGTGAAATATAAAAACTGAGTGAATTATTTCAAATGAAATTATTAATTAATTATCATGATACTCCTTCATCGAGAACAAGAAAATATACGAAAAAGGGTAATTTCACATTTAAATTAAGCATTTGGCGCACTTTTCGAGAACAATGTTCTCTTGATGAGGCAATTGCTACTAACTTCAATATAATTGATTATTGATCATTTGAATCTAATTCGTGGTTTTTTGGTGTGACTGGCTTTGTGTTCTTAAGTGACAACTAGGAGTTAAGCGGAAGCGCTTCAAATTTACGGAAGGAATCATAATGCTCTGTTATGAATCCCCAAAAGCATCATATAACGAATATGACCTTCATTGTCCATTATCGTCAAGATTGATGACAACAGTGGTAATTTCCACCACAGCAGCTTAAAACTAAACTGGAAACACTGTTGCACTGTCATCTCATATCCAGTACGTCATGTTTCCCATTGTAGCTTCAATGAATAATTCACCGATTATTTGCGTAAATGAAAGACACTGAGGGCATCGATACCCAGGGGGAGGATTACGCCAGATCGCGCTAAATAAGGAGATAAGGGCGAGGGACGACGGCATCTGTCAAACCCAGTGATTAATGGGGGCCTTAGGTGGAACGAACTGGAGCTATTGGTTTCGGCTGAAGAAAGGAAATGGGAAAGGTTGGAAAAAGTTTGAATGGGGATCGCTAGTCGAAATGGGATGGAAAATATAGGGCTCATTCCACGTGAGGTTAACGACAGTTTGTTAATTACTGAAAAGTATGTGAGGAATAATAGTGGATGGGAGCAGCATCGCTTGTATGGGATAACACGTGCTTTAAAGCTTCGAAGAAGATAAGATGAAAGAAAATAGATTCTCTGAAATCGCGAGACAGTGCAAAGCAAATGTAGACGTAATCAAGAAGTTAGCCAGCTCATTGTCTCGTTCTTTATTTGACTGAAAGTCATCCTGAAATGTATAAAATAAAAAGTTTAATTTCAGCCAATTCTCGATATTCATACAACAATAGTTTCGTCATACAATAACCACATAAGGTGAGTATAAAACCTCTATCATAAACATATTGGATTAAAAATTTGAATGATGAAAATAAAGGTATGACATTAAAATAATGGTTTGGATAAAAGGAAATCCATTATTTTTTCGGTAGATACGAGTAGCTCTAGTGATCGATATCTCGTAAAGTATCGATCAAACAATTTCAGATAGGTAACATTTCGCACTAAAATATTCTTTTCCTTAAAAAAATATATATGAGACAGAAATTCATTTCCACAAAAATGTTTGTACTACTACAACAATTGTTCCACCACGATGTGGCTTCTTCAGGTATTACGTTGTACTGTCTGATGGTATTCAGTGTAACCGAGTTTAAATATATTGTTAGGTACGTGGCAAATAATGGAAGAACAAGTCATAAAAACTCTAGGTGTTTATTGGAGTTTGCCGCAAAAATGCCATTAAGGAAAGATATTCAGTAATGGAGACTTATCAACATCTGTTTGTTCATTTAAAAGGATTTTACGGGCATTATACCGTTGATTTCAAGAAATTCTAAAAGTGTTAATCTAGAACTTTTGCTTTCAACGTGGATAATTTCATAATTATTGTTGAAATTATGCCTGAATTCCTTAAGATGATTAGCATATGTCGAATGTACAGAATCGGATATATAACCCATTTGGTGTTCTTGGATACGTTTCTTGAATGATCTACCAGTCTCGCCAATGTATACTAAAGGGCAATCTTTGCAAGTCAACTGTAGACTCCGGATTTTTTGCTTTCAACGTGGATAATTTCATAATTATTGTTGAAATTATGCCTGAACTCCTCAAGATGATTGGCATATGTCGAATGTACAGAATCGGATATATAACCCCTTTGGTGTTCGTGGATACGTTTCTTGAATGATCTACCAGTCTGGCCAATGTATACTAAAGGGCAATCTTTGCAAGTCAACTTGTAGACTCCGGATTTATTTTCTTCATTTGTTTTTTATGTAGGTACTAAGTTTATTAATTATCTTAAAAGCCGCGTTATAATTGGAACAATGTTTGAAATATTTAGAAATATTTTCAGATAATCCATTGACATAAGATAACGAAAAATTTCTGTGTATTGTCCTCTTTTATGATAGGGTACACGAAATTTAATGCCATTTTCTTTTGTTTATTGGATGTCATTTTGTCTATTCGTTTAATAAAAGCGTCAAGCAACGGTTACAACCTATTCCTAAGCATTTGAAGAAGTTACTATGTGAGTAAAACGCGTCATGTGAGCAACTCAAAATAATGAATTGAAATCAGCATATATATGCGTATTATTTAATTGAAGTGTATTTTATTTTCAATATAACTCTCTCTTAAACTATACACTAAAGTGTAATTGAAAAGTTGAACATTACAAATATTTTCAGTTTGAAAATGTAGTAAACACTACGAAACTCGAGTCACTGTATATTAGTTATAATAAAAAGTGATAGAATACAAAGTAATTTCTTATTTCATTCCATTAAAATGAACTATCACAAAGTAACGGACTACTCCATCCAATATTACAAATAAATGTTGAACGAAATAATAATAACTTGGAATCATGTGATCCTGATGTTTAATATAAGGTGAAATTTGAGCATTAAATCAAAATACATGAAATCTCACTCAAATGATCCTTGAGTACTTAAAGATCTCTATGTATAATAACCATAATATAAAACTACATACTTCAGGGATCGCAATCGCATGATTCTATTTTCAGTTTTATGTCTGAATTTGTGAGTAAGTTAATGAGACCATCGTAAAAACCAGCCACATTGTGAAACAAATATAAAAAAATTCCCAGACTTCATTTATAATAATGATGTGAATGATTTTTTTTGGATGAATCGCGTTTTTTAAACAGGTTGAAAATATCTTCGAATTGAAATTACTCAACAATTTGACATTTATTCAACGTCTGTACATGTTAATTACGTTGAGCTATAAATAATCATTTCTTGTTTTATTCCTTTAACTCCTTGGTTTCACATATCAAATAACGTTAGTACTTTTTTTATTATGCTCTCTTTTATGGATAATTCCAAATTCTAATTCACTCCAACTATAGTTTGCGTGAGCGTGTTTTTCAATTCATACTAATTTCCGTTTCATTAATTTCTGTTGCTTCATTCCACTGATCTGCATCAAGGCGAATTTGCACTGTAAACAACCACCAAACAACCTTAATATTCTGTGTTGAATAAATATAACATACATCTTGGAATTATAAGAATCTGAATTCATTTAAATAAGTTATACAATATTTTATATTCACGTGCGAGTCAATATTGCACCGTCATCTAGTTCTGGTATATAGTAATGGTTGTTTTATGTTATCAACTTACCGGGAAGTTACAGTTACAAAAACATACTGACAATCAGACAAATTTTGACTTGTTAATATTACACCATCTCTTCATATTTGTGAAGATTGAGAATGTCACATATTTTTTTGGGATTTATCTCTTAATATATAAATGAATTTCAATAATATTGATACGCACGTTGCAGGTGATCGATTAGCTTGAGTTAATTGATTTTTAAAAACCTTAAAACCTGGATATTTATGCAAAATACGGTGTAATGTCATTTGTGCAATGCCTAATTCCAAGGATCGACGAGGAACCGACAACCCTGGGTTTTCCCCAATACTACAGGCTACAGCAGCAATATTCTCAGTGGCTCTTGAGCGATGCACGTGGTTTCGATACTTCACATCACTAAGTTGTTCCAGCAGCTGAAATGTTTTCACAAGTTTCACTATTACAGCCGAGAAGTTGCTTCACGACGACACAAAAATGCTTGAGTTTTGAGAACTCTGACTGCAAAATTTTTACAATTTTTGTAGTCAGTTTTAACAATTTCAATGCGTTGTTGAAGTGTGTATTCTTCCATTTTCAGTAATGGTTTTTAGTAATACTTGTCGAATGTCAAAACATGACAGCTTCAACAGTGACCATTGTCCAGTTGTCCCATTCAGAATGAAACCTCTTATTGGATAACCTTTATGAAATTATTGTACTTTCTTGACTGGATGTGAAGCTAGCTCAGCATTCTGTATTGAGAATACAGGGTGACAAGAAATACCTTGGACAACCTTTTTTTCATTTAACTTTATTAAACAAAAGAAATGAGTGTGGATAGCTCAGCGGGAGAGCATCGGACTCCTGACCGGGAGGTCCAGGGTTCGAATCCTATTCAGGTAGAAAAGAAATTTTCTAGTTGGACGGGTATCTGCCACCATTTCACTGTTGGGTCAAAAATTAACAGTGCTGTGACCTAAAGTGGCGCAAGATCGCAGTAACAAAGCCTACACAGAACACAACTGAACTCCTAACTCGTACAAGCTGAAAAAGCTTCTGAGGGATCTTCACAGAAGATCTAGGAGTATCAGGATAATAATAATAATAAAAAAAAAAAAAAAATTAAATAAAGCAACAACGAATTATATTAACATAAACATTTGGTAATAATATATTTGAGCGGTTTAGAAGTGGCTTCTTTTGACGGCAATGGGCCGCAGCTCTTCGGGCGGTAATCGGTCCCATTCCCAGCGCAGGGATTACTGCAACGGCTCCAAATTTTTGTGGTGCTTAGCACACACCCTTAAAATCGACCACACGCTGTAGTCCATTGGGTTGAGATCAGGCGAGTAGGGTGGCGATTCTGCAGATGCGATGAAATCCGGAAAATGGGTCTCACACCATTCTTGCATCATTTTCGCCTTGTGAACCGGAGCGGAGTCCTGTTGAAAGGTCCAATGCCTCTCGCCGGGCCCACGGAAGTACTACGATGTCGAGAATGTCGTAGCGGTAGACTTCTTGATTGATTTTGACCCTTGATTCACGAAAATCTGCTGTTTTGCTGCTGACGCAAATTCCGCTCCAGACCATGGCGGATTGCGGATTTTGACGATGTCGACGATGGTGGACGTACCGGGAGCCTCTGCGGACCAGAATCTGTCGTTTCGGTGTTTGTAGGATTGTTCTACGGTGAAAAGCTTATCGTATGTGAAGAGAATGCGCTCCCATTGCTGACCGGCGACGAGACGAAGGAGTTGGAGGCATCTTTGGAGTTGTACTGGCCTGTTTTTATCCGTGAGGAGTTGAAATTTTTGGAGCTTGTATGGCTTGAGGTGTAACTTCTTTTTGGATGTTTGACGAACGGATTTACGGTTGATACCGGTCTGACGGGCTATTTTCCTCATGAAGACCCTCGGATTTCGATTGACTAACTTCTTAACAATGTTGCGATGGCTAGGCGTATTGACAGCCCGTTTTCTCCCACTTCCTGCATGACGACTATCATGACCAAGCTCTTTGAAATGGCAAATTGCATCGGACACGGTTTATCGAGGCACAATTGCGCATTGACGCTTACCTAGACAAAACAGCTCCAAAACCGCACTACGTTTGTTTGACATTCTAACACTTTGCAAAATAAAGTAATATCAAACTGAAACTTCACATACTACTACAAGAAAGTGCAGAGAATCTAATAAAAAAAAAATTATTTGGCTGCGCTAAAATACTTTTGTTACAGAACACAGTAAAATTTGTCCGAAATTTTTCTTGTCACCCTGTAAATATAGTATATATATATATTATACATGGAATCTTCCAAGGATTGGAATATATTTGAATAATTTAGAACATTTTCTAATTGATCGCGACACGATAATTGCGTTGTTATCCAGATGTGAAATATGTTGATCGGGATATTTCAAGTCAGGAAGTTATTTTGAATTAATTGTATTTGTGCCCTGAAGATAGAAAAACGGACAGGTAAGGTTATCGAGATACCATAACCACGGTTTAAAATTATTCAAAATATATACCCGATTTTCTCCTCAAGCAGTGGCTGTACTGTAGAACAAGGAAAGGAATTAGTGAATATCTTTTATACAATTAATTATTCAGGTTCGACTGAGAATTATTTTCGAATCACTAACATGCAAATTATAATTTGTGACAAAAATCCTTTCATTATACCTAAATTCTGACTTTTTCCCCAAAAAGCAACGTGATATATAAACACCAAAGTCTTCACAGGATTATCTTCGATCTGAATAACATTGTTAGGGTATATACCACGACCAAATGAGAATGAGATAATCACCTCCTCGTTTACTCTGTACTGAAATCGACCACCTAGCTGGAAACGGATGCAAAGAGGAGTCCATTGGCGGGGTAAATTCCGGTGAAATTATGACGTACTTTCAAATAAGGACTACGAAGAACGGCCAGATGTACAGTATTGAATACAAGTACGAAGTTTTACTCGTAGGTGTAATATAATCGTTTGAAACCTTCAGTAACATCCCGATATTTATCTGAATTTATTGGGGAGTTAAATCGAGCGTCTTATGAATATCCTCTTTTTTGTCCTTATCCGCAGAATCCTCTAACAGAAAATAACATAATATAACATAAACTTTATTCTCATAATCAATGCAATCTCAGAAATTAAAAGAGGAAACCGTCAAAAAATATCACAACTTCAACATGCTCTGAAAGACTATTCCATAAATTCCCTAATCAAATACGGTTCTATATCTATAAGAATCTTAGTTATTTCGATTTTAAAGTTTCTTATACTAGATACATTGATGAACTTAGATAGTACATTGAACAATCTTATACACATTACATATAATTTCTGTTTCTTTCAGTAGGTGGTATGGAACAGTAGGTCTTGTTTTGATTTTATTCAACAGATCATTAAAATATTGAAGATTTTTTCACACAAATAGCAGACACTTCAAAACAGGAAGTGTGAGCATGGAATTATTTCTAAAATGACCTCTGCATTATTATTTATATTTCAATCCTATTATTGCCCTCAAGGCGTATTTCTGCAGAATGAATAATATATTTATATCACTGCTTCCACCCCATATAACAAGCCCGTACCTCAGAAGTGAAACAAAATTTGCATAATAAACTATTTTTAAAAGTTTCATATCCACTTTCCGTGACAATACCTGCCCTGATCATGTACAAAACTTTATAGAATTTTTCGCTGACCTTATCATTTCATTTCAGGTGACAATCAAATGAAACTCCAAGAAATTCTCTCGACGACAAAAATCTGACCTGGGTATTATCCAGAGTTATTGACTGAGGATACATATCTTCAGACTGAATCGTTCTGAAAATCACACACTCAGTCTTACTGACATTGTAAATAACTCATTTTGAGTGCATCCATGCTGTACTGAACCGAAAGCTAATCTAGTTTGTTAAATACTCGAATTAAGATTCCTGCTACACAGCAAAGCACTCGTATCGTCAACAAACAACAAGAGGTCGAGTTCATTGATGCATATCAGAAATAAAAAGGGCCCCAGATTACTTCCTTGAGGAACTTCTACGTTGACATATTTATCCTCCCACATATAGACTCGAATAAAAACTAAATTCAGAGAAAAAACTTTACGGAGCAAATATTCACCTCGAAAGTATTAATGTATGGACACAAAGCTTGGAAAATAAATCAGTTTTGTTGAATTCAAACTGCTAATTTTAATGATGATCAAAAATGTTTTAAACTGATAGAATCAGTCCATTTATATTTTTCAAATATTTTCCAAAGGAAATGTCCGATCGAATTAATTTTTAGTATTTAAATATTAAATAACGACTCAAAAGCTAAGGCATAAAAGGCATGAAGCAAAATCAAGAGAACTTTTTTAATTTTCATATCATTAAAAATTAATGTTTGGAACATTTGGAAAAGATATCTATAAAGAAAGAAATCCTAATACTTCAGGTAACCAGATAATTAACTCGTCGTAGTTCGAAATTTCGAACCAGTGTTTGAATCCAGACGCAGCGTGAACTTTTAAACAATTTTTTTCATCTAATGTCAGAAAAAAGTATAAAAAGTGTATGAAGTTTCGTTAAATAAAGAGTTTTCCAATAAGATTGGCAGCCCACTATTTAGGTTGTCACTTTTGAAGCTGTCATCTTTTGACTTTTGACAAGTAAAATTCTAGACTATTACTAAAAACTGAACGATACATGGTTCAACAACGCATTAAAATTGTTAAAAGTCATAACAAATATGGTGTAAATTTGCAGTCACAGTTCGCAAAACTAAATCGCAGTTAACCGAAGAACTCAAGCCAGTCGATCACCAGCATCGTCCTTGAAATGGATCAAAATGATCCGTATTTTCATCGAAAAATCTTCAGTGATGTCCATTTTCACCTAGGAAATTAGTTCTAAAATTACTAAAAATCCATTTGTTTGACTTTCGGATGACAGAACATAAAATTTTGTGTTTTTATTCATCACATATAGCTTCTTTAAGAAGTAGTTTTTAAATTTTCAGAGCTCTGGTTAGGGTTTTATCGGTTTATCCAAATGTCGTATGTCACTAATATTCAACCAAAAGTAGTAGTCCGACATATATCATGAGTACTTTGCAATTTAAGAGTAGTTTTTTTTATTCGAATGGGTAGAATTCATTCGCTGAGTACGAATAAGATACTAATATAAAAAATAAGCTCAGATATATTCGCTATCGGAAGTCACAATATTTTTCATGGCTTTGTGGTTGTTTGATAAAACAGGTTTTTGGCCAAGGTTTAAATATGAATAGATTTGAAATCAGGCAACGAACTTTCTGAGTTGTTCTACAACAAATTTTTGAAGAAAATGCAATGAATTGATGAAATTAATTCAGCTTTTCATGTTTGGTGCTTTCACATTTTTTAACGTCTATTCTTAGAAAGAATTTAGGTCCCCTACTTCCTTCTGTCACAGTTTTTCTTCACAAATTCAGAACTTCAAAAATTTTCTCCAGGGCATTGAAAATTTGAAAAAGTAGCTCAGTGTTTCCGTGAAATTCTGAAATTTCATTGAAGATGTAAGTATTTCTGATCAGAAAGTGTTTTCTCTAATATAAATATACTTATAATTCACAAATCAATTAGTGACCTTTGTGAGTATGTGAATGAACTTATTTTCGTTAAAACTTATGAGGTCTCCAGTACCACAAATGAGTGAAATTCATTTGATTCTTCAAGCTCGGTGCCTTCCAATTTTTTATGACTTTTTTTTTGGAATTTAACCCCATTTAAATAAAGCCAGATCCACTTTTGCAACCTACTTCACAGAAAATTACACTTCCCTCTCTACAATAAACAATATGAAAGTTGTACGTGTAGAACCAATGGGCAGTTTAACTATTTGGAATTCAATATAAGAAGAACAAATGGTGAGTTTAAATACTCACCTGATGAAGTCATGGTATGACGAAACAATTGTCGTGTAAATCAATAAAATAGCGGAAGTTCACATTTGTTTTTCTTATATTGAAAATGAATTTCCGTCAAGTAAAGACCGAGACAATCAAAAATATTTGGAATTCGTTGAAATGTTCGATTAAGTAATAAATTCAACATGAATTTAATGAATAATCTATCTTAATCCGAAATATTCAATATATTCAACACCTTAACCAAACTATCCCTATTGTTGCAGCATTTTCTGACACTTCTTGAAAATCTAGCTATAATTTTTGGGTATTTGACATAAATACTCTCTTTGTTTCGTTAAGATTCCACTTGTCTTAAGATGAAGTAATATTTCGAAGCAGTCACAAGAAGGTGTAAACATTAAAAGTTTTTTGGTAGTAAAACATAGTTCTGAAAACTTGTTTTGATCGTGTCGACAATTTTAGAACTTAAAAAAATCCTTCAAATATTACATACTGAACACGTTGAAGCACGTTGATTATTTTGCCTTCCACCGCCACTGATTCAGGCACAGAGAAAAGAGAATAATTATTCCTTCATCCAATTAGAGCGTTCGGAATGATAGCGGGCCCACAATCAGAGGAGGCACTGGAGTCGCTTCCATATATTCATTGTGTCTCTCTAAATGTAGAAATTAATGTCGGTTTTATCTCATTAGAGAAACCACGAATGAGAGAGGTTCGCACTTTCAACCAAGAAAATTACTTGGCGAATCCACAAGAAAGGCGAGGGCACAGCCTCTAATTAATGACTGTTAATTGGGAAGTGCTGTAAGAAATTTTCCATCCCTATACAATTCGAAATAACGCCATCTATTAAATGTTGTGGAATTGTGAGGATAAGAGGATCCAAGAGGTGGTTCTCCAAGCAAAACATACGTCATTGATGGTGGCTTCGACTGAGGCATCTTTCATCTTGATCTGTACGTTGAATGGGGGTGGAAGTCTCCAGAAAATTTTCAGAAAGTTCGTGACAAGATAGAATTCTTCAAATGAGAAATACATTTCCTAGTTGGGTATAAAAGCAAAATATACTGAACTGTTCATCCAAATAGAACTGCTTTCTTCTAATTTAATGAAGCTAGGTCTTATGAAGAGAGACATTCAGACTAGCACTAGGAAACGAAATCCTCAGAACTTTGAGAAAGATCTCTCTAGAAGTTTTGTACATGAGATTCCCTTTCAGAAACTATATCCAAACAAATTTTGAGTGGGGTTTTCGTCTGGTTATTTATTATCATCGAAGAAGTAGAAACAGAATTTGAAAAATCTAGAAATGAACGTTATATCGAAAATATTATTCGAAATATGTCTATTTTCGGACATAACTGATATAGTAAAACTCCCAAGCTACCCTGAGAATTTCAGTCGTCCCGGATGGCTACTCCGCAAGAAATTTGGCATAAATCTTTGTATCTTGATTATAAACTTAAATAGCAAATTTCATCCTGATCGAATCAGTAGTTTCGAAACTATTGTAAAATGACAAATAGTTTTAAATGTGAGTAACTGCGGAATCATTCGAGCGATTTTGCCCATTAACGAACTCTACCAAAATATTTAGGCCCCAAATCTATTCTAAATAGTTTTAATCTTCAGGTCAGCCCTTCCGGACACCCTGTATTTCACAGTATGAATGAAATTTGCACTCTTCACTTTTTTAACCATGACGATCAATCTGGTTTAACATCAACAAAGTTGCATTGTATTATGTAGAACTATTCGTGTACTCCATTGTAAGATTTCCAGTTTCAAGAATTTAATCGAATTGACCCTTAATTGATGGAAATTCATTTTGATTTAATAAAATAATGAAGAATATTTCCGCACTTAATTAATAACAATTACAATTTTTTCGCCAACTAGATGGGAAAATATATGAAAAAAAGGGGATTCAAATAAACATCGATTTACAGAAATACCGATAAAGAAAAATAATCGAAAAAGAAAAACAAATAATTATAAAATATATTGGGGCCAATTGTCAGAAATACTTCACTAGGTAAAAGTTTTCAACAAAAGAGATCTGGCGATATCTGTTTGGTCGTTGGAATGTAGAAGTTTCTTGTACCAACTAATTTCTACTGTTTCCAAAAATGTGAGTCTGGTACTTTTAATTTCATTATGGCTAATTCCATAATAACTTATTAATGAGGAGTATGAAATATGGTAATAGAAAGTTCTAGAAAACGAGACAGTGTAACTTACTTCTGTATAAAAATTCTATACTCAAACAAAATCGACAAGGTTTTGTCACATAGGCAAATTACAGACATGCGCACGTTTCAAACTGATTGGTTTTTGTCAGTGCAATGTATGCTAGTCACTCCAAATCTGTCAAGTATCGATATTCGCTGTAAGCAGAGGCTCTAAGGTATTAATAATACACTAGCGCCATCTAGAATATGAAATACCTACAAGAAATACCTTTGCGAGTTAATTCAAGTAAAGAAATGTATTCTCGATATCTTCACGTTACTAACGCAGAATAAACATTTCCCATGCCCATCAGACCAAAATTTTCCATAATGCTCATAATTAGCATATTCATATTCAAATACATTAATTCGACTGATCTGTACCAAAAATTATTAATAAGGAGTATGAGCTATGGTAATAGAAAGTTCTAGGAATCAAGATACACTGCACTGACGAAAACCAATCAGTTCGAAACGTGCGCATGTCTGCAATTTGCCTCTATGATCAACAAAACATTGTCGAGTTTGTTTGAGTATAGAATTGTTATACAGGTGTATGTTACACTGTCTCGATTTCTAGAACTTTCTATTACCATAGTTCATACTACTTATTAAAATTTTTGATACAGATCAGAGGAATTAATTTATTCCACAGTTAATGTTGAAACTATGTTCAAATTCCTTCAAATGACTGGCATATGTGGTGTACGAGATTTCTGATGTATAATTTCGCTGGTGTGAATTCTTTCCCCACAGGATCTACCTGTTTGACCAATATACACCATAGGGCAATCATTACAAGTTAACTTATAGACTCCAAATTTAGTGTCTTTATTTTTTTTATCTCTGTTATTTTTATATGCTTGTTCATGAAGTTGCCTTAAAACTGTACCCATGAAATTTGTGCTTGAATGCTGGAGAACAACCATTGGTTTTAGGAAGAAAATCCTGTTTATTCGATACCAAAATTAAGAACTCATTATGTCTTAGTGACTCGTATAATTATAGATAAGTCTTTTTCGTGTTATTCATTTCATTTTTGTATTACTCATTTAAATTCCCCCATTATTTATTTTGTATAATTCTTTGAATATACGAGAACATATAACATGATCATTTGGAACGAATTTTTAACCTAAAATTCAACAAACCTTATTGAATTACATTCTTGATTGTTTCGGTCTCTATTTGACGGAAATTCATCGTAAATGATTTGAAGTAAAACACTTTATTTCCGCTTATTTTTATTTTTCAAAGACAATTGTTTCGTCAATTACATATTGACTTCGTCAGGTGAGTATGGTAACTGTTACCATACTCACCTGACGAAGTCAATATGTAATTGACGAAACAATTGTCGTTGAAAAATAAAAATAAGCGGAAATAAAGTGTTTTACTTCAAATCATTATTGAATTACCACTGTTTTTCCTTGTTTTGGCTCCAGTTCTAATTTTTTTCTTAAAAAAAAAATGAAATTAGCGGTAAAAGGAGAATGAATGCAGGGCGAGAACTGAAGACGATTTCTCAGAATGCGTTTAAATATTTTGATGATTGGATTATTCACTGACTTGTGCAATTTCGAAAGGGGTCTTCTATGAAGACGATACAACAAATTTAGACGAATAATAACACAAGAGGGTGTGAAAAAATTTCATTATTTAGCGTGAACTTCAAGACTTCATTTAACATGTTTCGGATTGTCCGATTTGGGTTGAATATGCACCATTTTTTCTATAATTTGTTACCATTTCAGAGGTAGCTCTAAAATGCCTATCTCTTGGTCGTTACTGGCGAAAATCTCTAGTATTCGATTTTCAAAATCATCTCTTGATGCCAATTTCTTATCAGGAAGTTTTGCAACCGAACTTAATGGCTTAATGTCAGGTCCTGAGTATTTGGTGGATTCATTAAAACTGTCCAACCAAGCTTCGGTAGTTTCTGGCGAGTTATTAAGGACGTGTGTGGCCTGGCGTTGTTTTGATGAACACCTCTTCTGTTGGTCAATTCTGGCTGTTTCAGGTTAATCGCTAGCTTCAAACGGTCCAGTTGTTGGCAGTAGAGATACGAATTTAGTGTTTGGCCATATGGAAGCAACTCATAATAAATTATTCCTCCCATTCCTACCAAATGCACAGAAGAACTTTCCTGGCCATTAGTTTTGGTTTGGCCAACGTTTGACCTGCTTCACCGCGCTTTGACCATGGTCGTTTTCGCACAATATTGTCGTATGTGACTCATTTCTTATCCAAGCCACCATCCGTTTAGGAAATGGGTCAATTTTATTCCATTTGGCCAAAGCTTCCTAGATGGAAATTTCAAAAATCAGCCGAAAATTTTTTAATTGTGAAATATCACTTTACAACGAGATAAATTTGAAATTGATTATCGATGCTTAACGAGATATCGATTTCTACATCCATCTACCGAAAAAACAATGGATTAATTTTTCCTCAAATATTTAGTTAGTGTTTCATTGATCCATCTCCTTCACTTTTTGGACACGTTATATTCGAAGCTCAGCTTCGACATTTACAGCCGGTAAAATCTATTTCCTAAGCTCCCTCTTACTCCTGAAGTAAGAAGTCTCCCTTTCAATTTCAATATTCACCAGATCGATACCCAGACAAATTGTTTGCTCGGCTCCATTGTGAGACCCTCAATACCCGATCATAAGGTGTCATCTCCATCGACAGAAGGATTAGAGAACGGTTATTGCTCTTCAGGACCAGCTCCCGCTACGAAGCAGCAATAATTGTGCCTCCATGAAAGGGGGATTAGCATACAAATCTTGGTTTTGTGGGGATTGTGTAACTTGGCAGATGAGGCGGCATTATATTCTGCCACCTCTGGGAGATTATATTGTGTGTGTAAGCCTCGTTATGTGTTGGGGTTATTTTCATTGGAAAAATCATCATTGTACTTTGATATTGGCGTTGAGAGAACTTGGCTTCAATACAAGTTTACAGTGAAATGATACTGCTCGCATTACGATATATTCATTAATTTTTACCGGTGAAAAATTTTATAAAAGCAAGGCGCACTCCTACATTAACAAATAATTGGAATTCACTACAACCTACAACTAGCTAAAGTTCATCATTAATTCAGTATTCAGGAATTCGTTATCTTAAAATGAATTTCAATATTAATTGAAATTAATGAAAAATATCGACAAAATAATCCTATGATACGTCCATTGAATTTCAGTCCAATTTTGTTCCTTTAGGGAAATAACTGTCTGCAACCGTTGAACTGTTTCAGCCGTTACTATTCATTAATCAATTAAAGATTGAACGAGATTTCAGAACCTTCTATGTTGAAAGAAATGCTTGGTATGTAGATATACCTTTTTGAATTCTTCGTAAGTAATTAACTGAACGTCAATCAATTAGTATGCAAATTCTAGGACTGAAGTATATTTCATGGGGAATTTATGAAACTATAAATAGAATATCATTCGTTTATTCAAAGTCTGAATATTATATAATACAGTGTACAATTTTGAGTTGTTTCGCTCAATTTTAATTATTACGATTGAGTATTGATCTACAGTTGTGATGAAAACACTATCGTGCTCGTAGAGTAGATATCGCTTGGCCGTTTTTTACTACCTTTCACTGATTTCACTACTCACAAACTTTATTAATGAGTATAAATATTATAGATAATACACTCTCTTTCAGGCCTTCCATTATGGTATCCTATTGTGAACGAAAATGTTCCTTGAGATTAGAATTGTGAAGTTACAAGTGATTGCGAATAGCCGTTTATTCGTGTAAACTCTCAAGTGTAGCGAGAGAGATGAGAATATTTTGAGTTTTTTGAAAAGTTTGAACCTTCACATTTAAAAATGAAGAACAATATCATTCAAATGACTACCATACAGTAACCATCCGATCAACCCAATTTTTCAGTACATTGTCAATTGTTTGGGACATATTCTCATGAATAGCAACTTCGATTTCGTGTTTCAGGACATCAGTCGTTTCTAGACGGTAAGCATAACATTTCTTTTTAAGGGATACTCACAAAAAATAGTCCAACGGAGTCAAATTACAGCTCTGACGTGGCCAATTGATATCAGTATTTCAAATGACTATCGATTTACGAAAGCGTTGCGTAAAGGATCGATAATTACGTTGGCTGTGTGGCAAGTCGTCCACGCCTTCTTTTTAAATTTTGGGAAACAGAAATTGGTTGAGCATGACACAGTTATATTTCCTATTAACCGCTACGATGGCTCCTTACTTATTTTAGAAGAAAAATGGCCCAATGATGCCACCGGATCAAAAGCCGCACCAAACAGTTACTCGTTGTCGGCTTTTCCACAATGACGTGTGGATTCTCTGATCCCCAAATGCGAGAGTTTTTAGAAAGATTACCTTTAGAATTAACGGTGAATCTTAAGAATGCGGGAAGGCATTTTCAAACACCATTTTCCATTCTTTGCATTCGTTCAAAATCTTCTGCACTGAAATATTTTCTCCCCAAATAGTTGGGAGCAACAATTATAGTTTCAATAATAACACCAGTCGACAAAATTTTTGTAACACAAAGCTGATCTTTATTTTTTTTATGGAAATACTCTTTTATGAACAGGAAAAATCTTCCCAAAGCCCTAACACGTATCACTTTACAATAGCTCAATAAGATCATTTTACATTAGCAAGTAGTCAATTCTATGAGGGGACGGTTAAAATGGGTGCATTTTATAACAGGAAAAGTGCTTAAACTTTCTTGTTCACGATATAAGACATGAAAAAATCAGTCTTCTGCTGAGTTTCGAAGTGAGTGGTTCCCTGTGTGTAAATAAGAAAGTATTTTAAGGACGAAAATGTCGAGACAGACGCGTCAAAGTTGCAAAATCTCTCCTGACAAATTTTGTTATAATTGTGGAGTATTTATAGTAAAATCACAATCCAGGCCATTTTCTGAAAATGTTAAAAAACCTACCTCCAATATTTTGGTGTTTCAATTGGAAATCAAGACATGCAGTAGGCTACCCATGTGTGCTGTGCTAGTTGTAGCATATCATTGGTGCAGTGGAAGAATGGGAAGGGAAAAAGCATGCCTTTTGCGAACCCTATGGTATCACAAGAACCCATTAATCATTTGGACGATTGCTATGTTTGCCTGACAAAGACTGAAGGTTATTCCAAAAGGAAAGAGCACAAGATAGACTATTCAAATTTGCAGTCTGTAATACGACCTGTTCCTCATAATCCAGATTCACTAGTGCCGATCGTACCTTTAGATCGGCAAAATGTTGTTTTGGAAGATTTTGGAGACAACGCTTTATCAGTCAGCTTCAAAGAATAGTGAACTGACCCTACTTTTTAGCCACATTTAATTGTTCAAAGTGAATTAAATGAATAAGTACGTGATTTGGGGTTATCAAAGCAACAGTCAGAACTTCTTGGTTTTTGGAATGGAATTTATTAGGCAATGGAACGAAAATTATGAATTTCAGAAAAATGAATGTTCCGTTTTCTGCATTCTATATTATGGAAATATCATTGTGTGCGTGTATTAGCGGTTCAATGCAGAAACTTGATATTGAGCATTCCCCCTCTGAGTGGCATTTACTTATAGATTCGTCTAGAAGTAGATTAGAAGCTGTGTTATTGCATAATGAAAATTTAAGATCCTCTATACCAGTTGTTCATGCAGTGACGATGAAAGAAAAATATGAAAGTTTCCGCACTCTTTTGGATGAAATAAATTAAAACACGTATAAATGGCAGATATGTGGGGACTTAAAAGTTATAGGAATTTTAGTGGGACGTAATTTCCTTCTGGTTTCTCTTCACATTAAACGTTGAGCTAACGAAAAACTTTATGAAAGCTATGAATAAAAATGGTGGTGCATTCAAATAGTTAAAACAAGTTTTTCCCAAGTTAAATTACAGGAAGTCATTTTTATTGAACCACAAATCAGAAAATTGCTGGACGACGTTAATTTTACAGGTAAGCTTACAAGGCAGGAACTCAGAGAATGGAACTCATTTGTAAGTGTACTAAGAGGATCTTTGGGCAACAATATGGATGCAAACTACCAACATTTAGTTAATGAACTATTAGATGCCTACAAATCGCTTGGTGTCGGAATGGAATTAAAAATTAATTTCCTCCATTCACATCTGTCATTTTTGCCTAAAAATTTGGGAGCTGTCAGTGACGAGCAGAGTGAAAGATTCCACCAAGATATTAGGACAATGGAAATTCGCTATCAAGGACGATGGGATCCAGCTGATTACTGCTGGTTTTTGAAGAGAGAAGATATGATCCCTCATAAAAGAACAAAATAAAATCTTATTCGTATTTTAAGTCAATATTTTTAATCCTTGTGTTGTTCTTAAATGCAAGTTACGTTTAATAGGTCGATATATACAGTTAAAAAATTTTGGAATCAGTTTTTTCAATACACATTAGATATTGTAACATTAAATTGGTTCTTTGAATGACACAAGTAAACCTTACGTGTTACAACTTTTTTTTCTTAATAGGATACGTCCATTCTACCATAATGTATAATATTCATCTTAATGTTATAACGAATAAAATTTTTTTTTGTGAGCCAGTATAATTCTAACAAATTCGGTGGTCAGTTTGCAAATATTTACGTATAATTTTCGGTCGCTGTACCCCTCCTATTATCATTGAACGAACAATAACTGGTGCCATCTACGTAGAAAACATCATTGAACCACTCATTGTTCCTCTGCGCAACGAATTTTGGGGATAATTCCATTTATCATTCTCCAAGAGAACAATATCCAGAGAATGAACCGACTAGCAAACTCACCAGACATGACTCCAATTGTGCACGTATGGGATTACTTAGGGAAAGCAAAATCCAATCGCCAAAACCCACCTTCAACTTTTCAGGAATTGAGTTTAACCCTTCAGGACGAATGGTACGATATGTCTGAAAACATCATTAATGACTTGATTTGTGGGATGCCTAGGCGTATTAGGCAGTTAATTGAAAGAAGTGGTTGTAATACGGACTATTGAATTTGGATTCAGTTGTGGAATAACTATAATTAATAAAAAATAATCGATAAATTTAGATTTTTTATCATTTTTCCTATTTTGTTTGGTCCTGCGTGAAGCGAAGAGTAACAAAAAAAGATTATCTATTAAATATATTGCAGTTGAAATAGAGGAAAATATTAATCTCATTCCCAGAACATAGATTATTCATTTCTTGAGAAACCTAGGGGGGCCAAGACTTTTGACGATGTGTGTATATAATATCCAAAGGGATAATTATTGCACTGCTGTCTCCAACGATCAATAGATACTTTAGAAAATTCTAGACCTTCTGTTTCTGGATGCTGTACGTATATAAAAGTTAAATAAAACATAGCACCAGTTCCTTTATTTCCGTACCAAACTATCCGCTGCAACTCAATTAGTTGCCTAGCAAGACTTCAAATTGATCGAACTACTTCGTTCAACTCCCTCGCGATAACTGCTTTGGCGGCCTTGATTAGAAATGCATTATTCAAACAATTACAAGATAAAGAGACAAATTGTGCCAACGGACAGGGAGACACTAAGTTATGTCTCTTTGCCGAGACTGCTGCTGGTGGCAACAATGAGAGCAATACGGGAGCAGGTCGTGCGTGCGATACCGGACGATTTAAATTCAGTGGCGCTTGCTAGGCTGTACGGAGATTTTACCATCGATAAGAGGCAGAAACCGCAGTAATTATTCAGTGTGAGTTAGGCTCGAACACGCTTTCGTCGTATTCCCATGGAGTATTTTTTTGCCAGAGAATTGCGTATGTTCTTTGGACGACTTCCATTAGGGGATTTAGTGATATCAACATCAACAGCGCCCCCCTGTCTTTATATATATCATTATTGAATTATGTAAATGAAATTTAATTATTATTACATATTACTTATTAGTCCCACGTTGGGCGCCAATTTGTTATGAAATTATATAAATGAAATTGAATTATTATTGAATATTACTTATTAGCCCCATGTTGGGCGCCAACTCATAGAAAATAAATTAATGAAATGTTTATTATTTTGATTATTACTTATAAGAATTAATTAAACAAGTTTTGTTTGACCACCTTTTTATTAGTTAATTTTATTATGAAATTCATTTTTTAAAGTTTCAATATGAAAACTTGTTGAATCACCCTTGTATCTAATTGAATGTATTGCGTTTTGCCGGCTAACAGTTTATATCATAATTTTGTAATTGAAAATTGAAATAATATTATTTTTGATTAGTTTTAATAGGGAGGGTTCAATTTGAATTGCAATAATTTAATTTTTGAAATATATATTGAAACAAAGTATTCTGAATTATAAATCCATGAAATTTAAACTAATCTCATTACTAAAGTCTATGCTCCTATGCTAAATTAACCCTATCTCTATTCCGTAGTACTAATATAAACAAGAAATGTATTTTCAATGGAAAGTTGTACAAAATCAAAAGTATTTCTACCTTTGGTAAGTTTGTTATTACATTTAATGTTCCATTTAAGTGTCCTTTCTCCGTTTGAGGAATTTGTACTGGATTCTTAGAGGATGTTATTTCTGGAAGGTTCTGAATTCACAGTCAACTTCGTCGATTTTCTTCTTTTGGTTTTAAATTGTTTGATTCTTTATTCATATGATGAATATTTCTAATTAAAACGTCAGGTAACGTATTTCTTGCTATCAATCCACAATACTTAAGTTAACTTTATTTTAGATTATGCAACTGTATACTTTGGAAGAGTAAATTTTTTACTTTGAAACAAAACGACGTGATCTTCGCTTTGGAAAATTTCATACTGATTTTATATTTCGTCTGCTTCGTCCTTTTATAGTTTTTATGATTATAAAAAATTCACACTATTTCTTGGTTTGAAAATATTCTAGAAAATTAGCCTTTTTGATACTAGTTACATGTTAAACAGAACAGTGAAAGTCTTGCTTTTAATCCGTAAAGTATTTCAAATGCCAAAAATTTACAAAGTTTGACTTCTAATGCTCGTTTTATTGTAGTTGGCGCGGCACGGAGTTTCGGTTAGCTTTCGCAGATGATAACCAGCTTAAAAAATAGTTTGGACATTCAAGAACAACATAACCTATTAATATAATTGATTTTATATTGGTAAAATATAATTTTTATAATAGTTACAATTTTTTTTTACCAGCACTAAACCCAAAAAGGGCCTCTGTTAATGCTGCTTATCTGAATATGCTTAAGAGGGGTGAGTTATTCAAGTCTAATTGTTCGTTAAATACTATTCCAAGTTTTTGCATTCATTTAGCTTTAGGGACTCTAACAGTTTGAGGGCATAATTTTTACTTTCTATATGTAAAATTTCAAAATTTATTAGAAATGGGACATACTTTCATCCATCATTTGGAAATTTTACATATAGAAAGGAAAAGTTATGCCCTAAACCTGTAGAGTACCTACAGCTTAATAAATACAAAAAATTGAAATAATAGTAAAGGAAAAATTAGACTTAAATAACACACTCCTGTCAAACTTTTTCAGATAAGCTGTAATTTACAGGGATCTTTTTTTGGATTTTAGTGCTCATTAAAAAAAATTTACCTAGACTGATAAAAATAGCAACCGATTTCGAAAACAAATTCAGTTATTCAAAATGCAAGATACCGCCTACCTGAAGATGCTACTGCGATAGCGAAACAATTGTTATATTAAATAATAATAAGAATTAGTGAAAATCAGAATAACCTTATTTTATTTGGAGTTTCGTCAAGTGAAGACTGATTAAATTAAACGACTATCTTTTGTGTATATTATCAAAAGCTGACTGAAAATATCTAAATATTCATTTGATAGACTTAAATAGAATTCGTATCATACGCAGTGACCAAGTTATCTATGGCCAAATTTCACAAGGTGATTCTAGAGTTAATTTGCTCCACAAAAGTTCCCACAGAGTACGGTCCAATTATTCTTCATTGTAAAGTTATTTATGATTCCTCTATTTTGTAACGTTTCACAATTTGTTCACTAAAAACATAGCATGACTTGAAAACTATAATCGCAATCAAAATTCAGTGTACACGGAGAACGGAAAATTTTCCTCAAACTAGGGTGGTCTCATTAATAAACTACGAAGTTTTATGAATATATTAATTATATCGGGTGTTATTTTAGAGTAATAGAACTTTCGATAGCGATAACTGTGATTTGTCAGAAGGTAGAAGCCATGTTGGTTGACATTTCTGTTCAGTAAGCATTGACAAATTATCATGGAAAGACTCACGCCGCAACAACGTTTAGAAATTGTTGAAATTTATTTTCAAAATCAGTGTTCTATTCGCCAAACTTATAGAGCACTTCGTGAAATTTATGGTTTACATAATCGTCCATCAGAGCAGCTTATTCGTCGAACTATCGATAAATTTCGGACAAAATTTTCTCTACTCGATGAAACAACAACAACAAGACAAAGAAGTGTAGGTACAGAAAAAAATATCGCTGCTGTAAGTCATAGTTATCTATTCGTCGATGTTCACAAAAAGTTGGACTCTGTGCATCCACCACATGGAAAATTTTGCGGAAAGATCTTGGTCTACACCCATACAAGATCCAACTGGTTCAAGAACTAAAGCCACTTGACCATAGTAAGCGTAGTTTGTTTGCTGATTGGGCTTTAGAACAACTTGAACTTGGTCCACTTTTTTATTGTAAAATTGTGTTTAGTGATAAAGCTCATTTCTGGTTGAACGGCAATCCTCAAGAAGTTCTGCTGGTTCCATTGCATTCTGAAAACTGCACTCTATGGTGTGCTTTACACGCTGGAGGCATCATCGGTCCATATTTCTTTAAAAACGATGCTGGAGCTAATGTTACAGTGAATGGTACTCAATTATTTAAATATTTTAATAGTAGCCTTCTACGTATTTAATTTCAAAAAATTAAAAATTTTTTGAAATTAAATTTGTAGAAGGCTAATATTAAATTATTTCAATAATTTTATTTACCTTCTATCAAGTGTTAACCTTTATTTATGTTATTGAATGGTACTCGTTACAGATCGGTGATCAATGATTATTTGTTTCAAAATTTGAATGGTATCGACCCAGAAATGTTTTGGTTCCAACAAGATTGTGCTGCACCTCATGCTGCTACCGTAACAATTGATTCATTGAAAGAAAGATTTGGCGATAACATTATTTCGAGATATGGTCCAATTAATTGGCCTCGGAGATCATGCGATGTAACTCCACGGGATTATTTTCTTTGGGGTCATGTCAAGTTATTGGTTTATGCTGATAAATCAGAAACAATAGACGCTTTGGAAGCCAACATAACTCGTGTTATTGATGAAATAAGGCCTGAATTACTCGAAAAAGTGGTCCAAAACTGGTCTTGTCTAATGCGTTTCCTCAGAGCTAGTCGTGGTGGACATATGCCGGAAATAATTTTCAAAACATAAATGTCACAAAATTATCTTTCAAATAAAAAATATCGCCTTAACTCTCAATTGAAATGTGTTTTATTTCAATTTGAAGTTCTATCACTCTAAAAAAACACCCGATTTTTGGTTTGCTCAAAGTATTATTATTATTTAATAAATTATTTGGTTATTTGGGGAAAAGAGAGTGGGTATTACTTTCATATTTCATAACGATCTGACTTCGAATCAAAGAAATAAACAAATTTTTAATTTCGTGGATATCTCGACCCGATCCGGAGAAATAGTCTTGAATATACGATCTTTTTCAATATTTTCTGGTCTCGAACGTTCCTAGAATATATAAGCATCATAACACATTCGTGTAAACTTGTGTTCATATTTAAATAAGGTTATTCTGATTTTCCCAAATTTTTATTGTTATGTTTACAACAATCGTTTCGCTATCACAGTAGCATCATCAGGCAAGATTACATTTTGAATAACTAAGCTTGTTTCCGAAATTCGTTGGTATTTATATTACATTAAGTACATTAAATTTTTATTGAGCACTAAAACCCAAAAAAGGGTCTCTGCAAATTCCAGCTTATCTGAATATATTTAACAGGGGTGAGTTATTTAAATCTATTTGTTCGTTAAGTAATATTCCAATTTTATTATGGTTATTTATCTCTAGGGATTCTAACAGATTTAAAGCATAACTTTTACTTTCTATATGTAGAATTTCAAAATTATGGTTGAAAGTATGTCCTGTTTCTAACAAATGGTTGGAATATGTAGAATGACTTTCATTATTGAGGAAACTCTTCAAATGTTCACAAATTCTATATCGGAAAGTTCTTCCAGCCTGTCCTATGTAAACTTTAGGGCAATCACCGTAGGTTAACTTATAAACCCCCGATTTATCATCTTCATGTGTACAGTCTTTATTATTTTTAATAAATTTACTCAAGTTTGAATTGGTTTTAAATGAAGTTCTTAAATTATATTTATTTTTGAGGTATGTAGCAATTTTCTCAGAAATACCTTCAGTGTATTTTAAGGAAATGTATTTAAAATTTTCTTTAATATTAGGAAACACCATATTTAAAGCTATTTTATTATTTTTATTCATCAACAATTTGTCTATAAACTTAGGATCATAGTCATTATTGATAGCTATTTGTTTAATTATGTTAAGTTCTGAAATATAATTTTCTCGATTCATGGGAATATTAACTAATCTATGGATCAAACGATTAAATGCTGATAATTTTTGATTTAAAGGATGATTTGATTTATTGTGTATAATGGAATCCGTATAGGTTGGTTTGTGAAATATTGGAAAATCATGTGAATTATTCATCCGAGTAACAGTTAAATCAAGAAAATGAATAGAATTATTATGTTCGGTTTCCATAGTGAATTTAATTGAAGGATGTATTTCATTGATGAATAAAAAGAATTTTTGGTGCTCAATAAAAATTTCTTGTACTTACTGTAATATAAATAGCAACGGATTTCGGAAACAAGCTAAGTTATTCAAAATGTAATCTTGCCTGATGATTTTACTATAATAGCGAAACGATTGTTGTAAACACAACAATAAAAATTTGTGAAAATTAGAATAATATTAATAATATTATTTAATATGGATTTTCACCGAGTAAGGACTGATTCAATTCAATATTTATAAACTTGTGTTTGAATTTCAAGATATTTTGCGTAAATATTTTTAACCATCATTGACTTAAATTGCCGCGAAATACAAATATTCAGAACTCGGGCATGGGCATGATTTTGCAAAATGTATATCCGGATGAATTTCCCGTTATCCATCATTCCAGTAAGGCGACGCAAAGCGGATCCATGACAATTAATTGAGTTGCATCGCATGAATTCTTAAAAATCTTCCTCCCCCATCCGTCTCAGGTCCGACCAGATCAAAATCCGGCATTAAAAGCGTTTTGGGATGGATGGTGCATTGATGCCTCTCTTTCGGAGTGATTATAAAAACATTAAAATCTCGGCTCGTTTGGGAGAGCCTAGTTGATATGCAAGACCTCGCTTCTGCAGCCTCCGAAGGCCTGGACCGACACACAAAAGGAAGAGTTCACAAAAGGGAGTTCGTGTGGGACACGAATTGACATTCATGAGGATAATGTACAAGAAGCGGGGAGCGTGGACGAAAGGAATCTGGTGGCGAGAATAAAATGGGGTGACGGTAGAGTCTCCGAAGAATTCGATGATTTAAATGATTAGCTTCAGCGGGGACGGATTGGAGATATCACATTATGGATCTAAATTCTTAAAAAATGATTCGTGTTAAATCTCAACAAGTTCATTTTGTTGCGTAGTTGAGACTAAAATGAAGAATGATTCTACCGAAACCTTAAGATTCTTAAGAGAAACACTGTTACATGTTATAAAATGATTATTTGTCTCTTTTGTACCTTGGATCAATAAAAAATAACATGGTACATTTCACACAACAAAAACGTTGAGTAATCATAAAAATTCGTTATCAAAACCAAAGATTTTAGAAAAGAAGACAAATAATTCATAATATGTGGAAGAAATTTGAAAATTGAAAAACGTTAATCCGTGAATTCACAAATTATCACAACTTAGTAGTAGGAATCTAGCGTTTGGGTTTCGAAATAGTGGTTATTTCGAATCTGGCAACATTTCGGTCAAACCTGTGTTGACAGAAAGTTTGTTTGACATTTGACATTAACGCAATTGCTCGATTTACGCTTGATCAAAACTGGGAAATAGCAAAAACTTATTTCCGAAGTGGTGAATATTAATAATAATAATTTATTCATTCCCAATACAGTAAATATCACAGAATATGAATAAATTTTAACCGATCAAAAATTTCATGGGGTGTCAGGTACATTTTTGTCTAAAAAGACACACAAGTTGATATAAATAAAAATTGTATAAAACAAAACATTAGTCAAACAAACAATACATAAATGAATTTGGCAAGACAACGAATGTCCTAAAAATATATTTTTTTCAAAAAGAATCATTCAGGTATTCATGTGTTGAGTAGTATGCTTTATTTATTAGGAGACATTTCAGTTCATTCTTGAGCTTTATCCGATTTAATTCCTTCATTCTGGACGGCAGTTTGTTGAAAACTTTTATAGCTAGATGACTTACATTTAACTGTGATAGTTTTATACGATGGTATGGTATGATGTAGTTGTATTTGTTTCTAGTATCGTGGTTGTGATTAAAGTTGTTTTTCAGTAGTATGTCCTTATTATCATGGATTTACATTACATGGGTAAGTATAAGAATGGACGTCACGGTAAGAATTTTTTCTCTGGGGAATAACGCTCTACAGCTATATCTACTATTTACTCCACATAGCATTCTCAGTACCTGCTTCTGTTTTATGAATTCTTTCTTACTTTCAGACAAATGTCTGCTGAAAAGAATGCCGAAATTAAGAACACTATGAAAGTAGCTGAAGTAAGTAATATTGGCTGCTTCAACTCCCGCTATTTGCTTCATTCTCCCCACTGCATAGGTAGCTCTTGACAACTTAGGAATCATTTCTTCAATGTGGACAGAAAACTTAAGATTTGATTGCAAAAATACACCAAGTAGCCTCATGTGATTGTCCGAAGACATCTTTAGTTCAAACAATAGTCTCTGTGTTTTATCACTGTTAATCAGCATTTTGTTGGCGCTGAACCATACCTGGACTTCCTTTAGTGTCTTTTTGTCTTTCTCTTCCAATTCCTGGTTGTCCATCCCTAGATTCAGAAATGAAGTGTCATCAGCGAAGAGGACGGTTTAATCTGATTTCACATTAGATTTCACATTCATGTATGTTACAAACAAAAGGGGAGGTTCAACACAGAATCCTGCGGTACACTATGACTCACAGTCTTCCAAGAAGAAGACCTGCCTTCCAAGCTTGTTTTCTGCATCCTGTTTATCTTAACTTTTCATCAGGTCAAGAGCCTCACTCCTGATTCCATAGTATTCAAGCTTGTTTAAAAGCACAGAGTGTGAAATACTATCTAAAGCCTTGGATAAGTTACATGCCTGTAAACTAGATTTTTGTCCCCCATCAAAAGCTTCTCCTATATTTTCAAGCACCTCCTTCAGTGCCGCCTCCACTGATTTGCCCATCAAGAACCTATGCTGTTTGCAGAAAATTTTGTGATGTTTGAAGAAACTCAGTCATCTATTTTTTATTATTATTTCAAACAATTTTGAGAAGATAGGAAGTATCGATACTGGGCGATAGTTTTTTGGTAATTCTATATCTCCTCTTTTATGGACAGGTACTATTTTAGCCTTCTTCAACTGATCCGGAAAGTGCCCATGTTTAAGACATTTGGTGAGCATGCTACATAATGGTATCTCAATGCAAGGAAAAATTTCCTTCAATATGGTTGATGTCATCCCATAGATATCTCTGATTTGCTTAGATTTTATCTGTCTTAGAGATTTCCTGAGTTCTGTTATTGTGCATTCATGAAGCTAGATAGACTGAACCGTTTTAGTCTTAGTTTTGCGCAATAGATTGATTGGATTTTCTTGTAGTTTACATTTTTCTGAAGAGCTCCGATGTTGGTAAAGTATTTGTTCAATTTATCTGGTCTAAGATTTGTCTCGTCCTTAAGCACTTGATTTTTGTTTTCCCTATTTATCAATTTCCATATGATATTATTTTTGTTTTCTGCATTTTTTATCTTATGTAGATTAGAGTGTCTTTTCAGCTCTGTTAATTTCTCGGCATATTTATTTCTGTGAATGTTATATGCTGATTTTGATAAATCATCTTTCCTAACCTTCATTATACTTCTAATTCATTTTTCATTTTGAGAATGTACCTTATGTCTTGCTTTCCCCTTCTTCTATCTTCTATCCAAACTGTTAGAAATTTACGTGGAAAATTCAAAAGAAACTAAATACCCTCACGGCAATTTGTGGATCAATTTGTGAAGTGAGTTCACAAAACTGGATGGCTATATAATAAAATAACCCGTTCACGTTCTTGTTCAGTAAGCAACCTGAAAACATGGCTGGTGTAGCTGAGAAAGTAGCCGAACATCCATCAATATCAATTAGTCAGCGTGCTCAGGAATTGAACATTTCCTGCACTTCTCTGAAGAGAATTTTTGCATAAATACCTCGGTATGAAGGCTTACAAACTTTCACTAATGCAAAGAGTGAAGCCCCGTGACCATCTGATACGTTTGCACTCCGCTCAATGGTCCAATGATCGCATGGCCGAAGATGAGCATTTTCCCAGAAAAATTATCTTTAGTGATAAAACTCATATTTTTACCTCAGAGGACTATTTTTTTGTGGAGATCCGTCAAAGATACCCACTCAGTAATGATTGGTACCTTAAAATGCAAAATTGAATTTGCCATTCATGAGATTAAGCCCCAAACAATCGACAATGTACTGAAAAATTGGGTTGATCAGATAGGTAGCTAGTCGTGACGGTCAATTGATTTGATATTGTTCTTCATTCGTGAGTGTCGAGGTTCAACTTTTCTAATGAACTCATAACTTTGCAGAAATATTCGTTAGTTTTTTATTTATAGCTGATCAAAATGCAAATTTTTAAAAACCCACCTCTTATATCTGTTCAGTGACCTATAAAATTAGGGTATTTATTTGAATGTAAGCATAGCATTATAATGGCACAAAAATTTGAATTATTTCTTTTTGAATCTACAAATAAATAAAGCAAAAATAATCTATAATTCGTACTATTTTCACTTTTATAATACTTTCATACCACCATCAGATGAGTATTGCTGGTCTAATAGAAATATTATTTCAAACAAGAATAAAACAAGTCAAGTTCATTCAGATGATCTATTCCAAAAATCATTGATGAGGAGTACGAGCTATAGTAATAGAAAGTTCTAGAAATCGAAACAGTGTAACAATTCTATCTTTAAACAAACCCGAGAAGGTCTTGTGGATCCCTGAGGAACGTTTGAAACTAATTGGTTTTCTTCAGTGCAATGTATGCTAGTGACTCCAAATCTGTCAAGTATCTATATTCGCTCTACGCAAAGACACTTAAGTATTCATAATGCTCTATCGCCATCTAGAGCATGAAAAATACATACAAGATATACCTTTGTGAGTTAATTCAAGTAAAGAAATGTATTCTCGATTATTTCACTATACTAACGGAAAAGAAACTTTCATCATGCTCAAATTAGGTTGCCGTAATACTAATAATTAGCATATCCATCTTCAAATAAATTAATTAGGCTGATCTGTACCAAAAATCGTAATAAGAAGTATGAGCTAGAACTTTATATTACCATAGCTCATACATCGAATCAGTGATTTTTGGTACAGATCAGCCGAATCAATTTATTTGAAGATGAATATGCTAATTATTAGTATAACGGCAACTTATGGTCTGATTTGAGCATTGAGTATAGTGAAAATATCGGGAGTACATTTCTTTACTTGAATTAACTCGGAAAGGTATGTCTTGTATGTATTTTGCATACTCTAGATGGCGCTAGTGTATTGTTAATACCTTAGTGTCTCTGTTTATAGCGAATATAGAAACCTGACAGATTTGGAGTCACTAGCATACGATGAAAACCAATCAGTTTGAAACGTGCGCATGCAATTTACCCCTGTGATCAACAAAACCTTTTCGGGTTTGTTTGATTAAAGAATTGTTATATAGATGTATGTTACACTATTTCGATTTCTAGAACTTTCTATTACCGAGCTTTATTAATGACTTACAGATATCATTTATGAAAATTTAATTTTTGTATTTATAATAGGATACGTTACAAGACTCTATTTTTCTACATATGATGACCTAAGAGTAAGGTTTAAAAGCTTAAATAATTACAATTTTGGGTTTCTACCCAAAACAAAATAAACATTTTTGAGCAAACCTCAAATGATCTATTATGGACTGTGTATATTAACTGATAAATTAATGACATTTTGAATTTAAGACATCACATTGATTTACTATTAATTACTATTATGGACTAGGCTAGAATTGAACCCATAATTATAAGTGTGATGAAACATGGAATAATTGAACCTGATGTATGTAACAAATTGATTAAAGGAAAATTATTTGCAATAAAATTTCCTGTAATGAAACCCAATGCAATTTTCGAAATTTCTACATTGCCCATGTCTTCCTGGTCGTATATTCTCTTATAAATACATTTAATTGGATAAGTGCCGTTTTCCGCACGCTCACAATTTTCTTTATGAGCTGTTAGGGAGACCATTCAAGTGACAGTTTTACAATCTGCCTCAACTCTGTTTACGTAATCCTTAATCCTGAATGCTGATGAGTAAACACCAAATTACTCTCAGGATTTGAATGCAATTGCACTTCAAAATATATGGTACACATTCTATACTTTTGAGCAGTTTTATTTATTAGGAAAAAAGTTAGCTGTTCCGTTGCGTATGTCTCAGGTGATGTTGAGTAATGTATCGAAATGTCTTGCCCAGGTTTATCTACAACCACTATTATACTGTGTTGAAACCACTAATGGAATAAAACTTTTTGTGTCCTTATGTTAGAAAATTATAAGAAACACAGGACACGTCAACTTTTAAATTAAATAGTGCGCTTTTTAAACATAAATTTAAATATTATGGAAAACCCTGATTATATTTATATTTTTTAAAGCTCCTTAATAGCACAATTTTAACCAACTATATCATCTATGGTTTCTGAATAATACCGGATGAAATTTCGAAAAAACAAATCAAAGAGTCATTTATTGGAACAAGAACCAAAAGGCCATCGACCGAAGTCCTTCAGCCAATTTTACAACAACAATTATATAGTAGTAACAAATATGTGAAGTTAATTATATATTCATATACATAGTATATAAGCAAGCTTCGAGTATGATGTGGATTAAAAAGCAAAACGTACGTATCAAATTGAGTTTTTATACTATTTATGTTGGTTTCAGCTACTTCTGTAATTTTCTATTTTCTAAAAATATATGATTGGTTATATACTTAAGATATCAATTAGCTGAAATACCTGAAAATTTAGTTCTGTAAAAGCTTGATCCTCAGAAAAAATAAGGATTTTTATATACAATATGAGCCTACAATTTTGAGTTGGCTTTCAAATTAACAATGTTTTGGTTTGTATAAATACATGCATAGAGTTTAATGTTAATAGCTATTAATTGGAATCTTTAATAACATCCACAGATGAATAACTCTGCTTGAATAACAAAAATTTATACTAAAATCATATAAATTTAGTATAGACCCTATAAAGCTTTATGAAAGGATTAAACTTTCACAAATAATAAATTATCAGATTATTTCGCTCGATCATTGGTGGTTAGAGTTAAAAATTCAGTTGAATTTTTGTATCAATTAAAAGGTTCGCTAAAGCTCCTGGTATTTTAAAAATTCCTTGAATTAGTTTTCATTTATTATACTGGCACCTAACTACTGGTATATAGGAATTTTGAAAACTCCTTCTCGCAAAACTATGGCATGAAATAGGCGTCTCCAATGATTTTCATTGGTTGGTTTCAGCTAGTTTGTTGATATAACTGCATGAAAAATTTTAAAATATGTTATATCACAAGATATTTTCGGCCAGTTGACGTCATCATGAATGAGTTCCTAAATGTCTCTCCATAAATTTCTATTCTTATGTATCATTCCACACGTTGTTCGATTTGAATAATTCTTCATCGTTTCTAAAAAATCAAGAAGAGTGCATGAGCAAAAATTTATGTAGAAAAATTAATTGAATCACTCTTTACTTGATGAAAATCCATATTAAATAACATTAAATTAGGTTATTCTGTTTTTTAAAATGTTTATTGTTATTTAATACAACAATTGTTTCGCTATCACAGTAGCATCATCAGGCAGGTTTACATTTTGAATAACTAAGCTTGTTTCCGAAATCCGTTGCTGTTTACATTACAGCAGGTACAAAAAATTTTATTGAGAACTAAGACCCAAAACAGGTCTCTGTAAATTTCAGCTTATCTGAATATATTTAACAGGGGTGAGTTATTTAAATCTAATTTTTCGTTAAGTAATATTCCAATTTTATTGTGCTTATTTATCTCAAAGGACTCTAACAGGTTTAAGGCATAACTTTTACTTTCTTTATCTAGAATTTCAAAATTATGGTTGAAAGTATTTTGAATTACTTTTATTATTGAGGAAACTCTCCAAATGTTCACAAATTCTATGTCGGAAAGTTCTTTCAGTGTGTCCTATGTAAATTTTTGGGCAATCACCACAGGTTAACTTATAATATTATGTGTACTGTCTTTATTATTTTTGATCAATTTACTCAGGTTTGAATGTGTTTCAAATGAAGTTCTTGTATCACATTTATTCTTGAGTTATGTAGCAATTTTTTCAGAAACACATTAAGTGTATTTTAAGGAAATATATTTTAAATTTCCTTTTATATAAGGATCATATTTAAAGCTATTTTATCATTTTTATTTATCAACAATTTGTCTATCAACCTACGATCATAGTCATTATTAATAGCTATTTGTTTAATTATGTTAAGTTCTGAAATATACTTTTCTTGATTCATGGGAACATTAACTAATCTATGGATCATACAATTGAATGCTGATAATTTTTGTTTTAAAGGATGCTTTGATCTATTGCGGATTCTATTATACACAATAAATTAAAGTATCCTTTCAAACAAAAATTATCAGCATTCAATTGTATGATCCATAGATTAGTTAGTATTTCCATGAATCAGGAAAATGATATTATTTTATTAACAAAATTAAACAAATAGCTATTAATATCGACTATGATCCTACGTTGATAGACAAATTCTTGATGAATAAAAATAATAAAATAGCTTCAAATATGGTATATCCTAATATGAAATCAAATTTTAAATACATTTCCTCAAAATACACTAAAGTTATTTCTGAGAAAATTTCTACATACCTCAAAAATAACTATGATTTAAGAACTTCATTTAAAACTAATTAAAATTTGTGAAAATCAGAATAACCATATTTAACATTATTTAGTATGGATTTTCATCAAGCAAAGACTGATTCGATCAAATATTTGGAATATATATAGCAAAATTAAAAATAATATCCACGATGTGAGTTAAGCAGTTGATATTCCTTATGCATTTCCGTGTAACTGCGATCTTGATTTGAAGCTGATGTTATGAAAGTTTCTTTTTTTCTTTTTTTATGTTCTTCTTCTATTAGATCCTTTCGGAACACTAGTTCGACTCAAACTTTAAATTATGATGATGCGTTTCTAGCCTGCACTTAGTCAAAACAGTAAATGAGGCGAAAATAGAATTCATTCCTCAGTGAGAAAAGCACCCTATTTACTCAAAAAATTGAAAACAAAAGTACGTGTTTACAGAAACTCTATAAGTTATGTGCCCGACCTATGAGCTTATTTTTGTCGTACTTTAAGCTCCCTACACGACTATTAAATGGGACATATTCATATTTCGGTATTTATGAATCTTTTTTCGACCTCGTGTAAGATTTTAGAACAGCTGGAGTTGTCACCGCGTATTAAATTTGCTGTTTTATGGTCTATTAGAAAAAATATCGCCGACTGTTTTAGAATATTGTTATAATATAGTGGTTCCTCAGCCGGCGTAATGAAATAAAGCCTTCTGAATTATGTTCGATTGGTGAGCCTTTTAATCTAGATGAGAGAAAATTGGATGGATGTACGATATGATTACAATGGAAATTCAATGAAAATATTAAACATACAGATAGGAACAAACTTGGTTGATATACAATTATGGAATGGATAAGAAATTATTTCGCTTAGATCACTTTTTCATTAAATACACAGGGCTTCCTTCGAGTTTCACAGTTTTTACTACATTTTCAAACTGACCATAGTAATAACTACAGCCTCCTCAGTAATGAAAAAGTGATAAAAAAAGAAGTGATTTCTGATTTGTTCCATTTTAAAATCCTGACTGAAAGAGGGTTGTTTCCCAAAAAACTGAAGAAACAGTTTGAAATTAAAAGCCTTCAGCTAATTTCGAAGCGCGAGTTAAATTCAGTGGAATATTTTTAGATTATCAGAGTCTATAATATATTTGATAAATTTTGAGTATGTATTAAACTAACATTAATCAAAACCCTTGACTATATTATACAACACGACCCAATTATAGCTGTAATTTTTCCGTTTGTTACATCTGCAAAATATGCCTTAGGTAATTATTAATGGGAAATATCTATTAAAAAAATTATTCATTGAGGTTATGAAATATTTATTCTTCTCCGTATATACTCTCGTAAAATCCATTCAAGAATAAATTTACATTAAGCTCTACTTGTAGTATAAGGTAAAAGGTAAAATTTTATTGAATTCTTACGTAGTACGTACCTAAGTACTGAAACACTTTTGAAGATTATTTCCAATAGGTAGTTTTACAAAAGTTGCATTGTATTTTGATAGAAGAAACTTTTCACTTTGAAATATAAATACTGGTAAATCAAATCGAAAGAAAGAACACGGCTTGTAAGTTTTAACGTTTGGTATAATGCTCTCGAGCGATTAGACTGGTGAATGATTTAGGAACAATTTAATTCTGTTATTTGTCTATATCCCCCTAAATCTGATAAAGTATTTAAAAGTGTTCGAAATTTATGAAAATTAATTTATCAATCCTTTTAGCCTAATGGTCCTCACGAAAATCCAAAAAAATCACTCAGATCTTTCCTATTTATAACAGGTTATAAACTTTTTTGAGACAAAAATAAATTAGAATTTTCTGTGTACTTATGTACATATTTTGACCATTTACAAACTTAATCTCTTTACTTGGGCTTGAAAGCTGAGTTATTCCTTCAGGAATTCATTAATTTCACTAAAATATGTGTTTAATACTAATCCGTCCTGTCCAGTTTCAAATATGTTAAATTTTAGAACAATAACTTAAAGATATGGAATTTACTGGATAAATTTAAAGCCCGAGTTAAAATATCAAGTTCCTGGATAAGTTCTGATTTCAGCGTACAAAACATTCAGTTGGGCAGAATTCGTAAATTTATGTGAAATTTTCTGAGGATTACAGGATAGAAAAACTCATTTCAATAAATTTGGGATAATCCGAGAAAAACTTGTTTGTCAGTAATGTTTTCACATATCTTGAGATTTTATAGAAAGTAACTTAGTTAGATATCCAAATATATTGAATATTCTAAGTAAGATAGTTTTATGATGAAATTCTTAAGATTATGTTGAACATTTTTGAAAGATATCTGTTTTCATAAGATTGATCAGCAGAAACTAAATTTTGTCTACTCAAAATATTTAATTTATAGGAATTAGATTAACAATTTTTATTTATTAGATTTTGTTATATCATTTGGATGTCTTATAATGAATGTTTATTTTATATGTCGTCTGATATACTACTCTGTCAAGAAAGTACCGGGAATTTTCAATTAAAACAACATTTTTACATTTAATCGTCAAAATTTATTGGGTCGCCTTCAAAATAGGCTCCATTTGCTCCAATACATCTATGCCAACGGCACTTCCAATTATCGAAACATTTTTTATAGGCGCTTTCCGGGATGGACTTCCAGCTCTCGCGCTGACTCAAAACGGGTGTCACGAAGGGGCAATTTTAGTTTTGGGAAGAGGAAAAAGTCGCTGGGAGCCAAATCCGGCGAATACGGTGGTTGCTGAAGCACGTTTGTTGAGTTTTTGGTGAGAAAGTCAGTCACAATCGTAGCTCGGTGAGAAGGCGCGTTATCGTCATGCAAAATCCATGAGTTGTTCGCCCACAAATTTGGCCGCTTCTTACGGATACGCTCACGCAAACGTTTCATAACGCCTAGGTAATACTCCTTGTTTACCGTCTGACCCTCTGGAACGAATTCGTAGTGCACCACGCCACGGATATCGAAGAAAACAATGAGCATCACCTTCATTTTCGAGCGGCTTTGGCGTGGTTTTTTCGGTTTCGGCTCATTTTTTGCCACCCATTCCGATGACTGCTGGCTTGTTTGTATATCGTACTCGTAGACCCAGGTCTCATCACCAGTTATAATGCGTTCCATGAATGTAGAATCGGAATTACATCGATCCAGCATGTCTGAAGCAACCTGTTCGCGATGACGTTTTTGAAGAAAATTCAGGTCTTTCGGTATGAGTCGTGCGGCCACCTTTCTCATGCCCAAAATATCAATCAAAATCGTACGTGCGGACTCGTGGGATATCTTAAGATCATGTGCTATCTCTCTCAAGCTGGTACGATAGTTTTCCAGCACCCTTTCCTCAATTTTATCGACGTTATCTTCGATCGAAGCCGTCGATGGGCGACCACTTCACGACCGTCCTTGAAGGCTCTGTACCACTGATATGCACGAGTTTTCGATAGAGCATTATCACCAAAGGCCTTTTGCAACATTTTCAATGCATCGGCACACGAAAATTCATTTGCAACACAAAACTTTAAACAAATTCTTTGCTCAACGTAATCACCCATAGTAAAAATCGGCACGCACTCTGACATCGACCGACTTAATTAGCTGTTGCAAACACACTAGTTGACAGATCCCGCTCAAGCTTGGCATAGTAATTAAGGACAGTGGTACCAACCTAGGAAAAAAAATTTTTACCTGCCTCATTGCCCCGCCAGATTTAAATCGATAATTCCCGGTATTTTCTTGACAGAATGTAAGTGCTTCTTATATGACATTAATTTAACTAAATTTCTGAAGTTATAATTATTGAATTTAATTTTTTGAAATTAAATATGTAGAAAGCTTATATTGAAATTTTTAAATAATTGTAGATTCAGCTGCAATTTTATATATAAGTATTCAGCTTTTTATTCACACAAGAAAATGAAAATTTTCTAAAGGCACAATGAGTGCTGAATTTTAGATTATTCTTTCTCTTCATAATTGAATAAATTATTTAATGCCAATTTGTTCTTCGTGGATATTTACGCACTACGGTATTTTACTTTTTACTTCCCTATCTTTTTCGATAAATAATAAACCGAAATATATTTCAAGGAAGTGGACGAACGTTATCCATTAAATAAGTTCTCTCATTTTTATGGTTGTTGGTTGAAGAGTTACGTTATAAGTTTGCCAATCTGTAGCTTGAGCCTTGCTTGAACATATAAAACTGGAAAAGAAAACTTCAGATACCAACATAGGAATAATCACAGATTACAGAACCGTAATGGATTTACCCAACTCATCCACATCATGGATGATAAAAAATCATTGGTTATCAGCTCACTAAAAAATTATTTATTCCGTGTTATTTCAAATTGTATAACATCAAATAATACGTCGTTTGGCCATACGGAAATTGCAGAATTCTACCATAAATATAAGACCTGCCTACTTTCATAAGTATTTGGAGAGTAAAACTATATACTAAGAAACTTTTATCGTCCTTCTAGAGATGAAAGTCGTTCTCAGTATGAAGAATACGACAAAGCAATTTTCTGTCCTGACTACACTCCTGCTTTGGTTTTCATAACTCATTCCCATTTCTTCTAATCCCCAAGTAACTTCCTACAGCCACCATGTCAAGTTGCAAAGAAAATACGTAATCTATCCGTCGCTCCCTGTATAAAGAATATCCTATCAGAATGTCATTTTCAGAACAAAATTGGGTGCCTTATATCTTTTCCGAAGGAATAGAATACATACTCGTACAAACAGTAACACAATGAATTAGACAGAATTTGAAAGTGGAAGAAATTTCGAATTCGGCATATTCTGCACGATTACAGTTTCTTTAACCTAAAGTTTATGGCCTATCTTGATCAAAGAAATCATAATTACAGAAAATTCATTCACTCCTATACCAGTTTCACAATATACGCTGCAGAGTTGAACTGAAAGTTTCATTTGATTCAAAATGAAACGATGATAATAATTTTAAAACGTTTTCTTAACATAAAAATATTCTTTCAGATAATATTTAACTATTAATTTTATTTTGAACTAATTGAAGAACAATAGAAGATGTTATTTGTAACTGCTAAACTGATAGTGGTAGACTTGATGTGGTTTCATTCTTAGAACTGCCTTCAAATTTCCTGCGAAAATGATCCTCTAGACGTCAAGTAGCTGAAATTCCTTGACCAGTTTACAGGGTGACAAGCAAAATTTCGGACAAATTTATTGTGTTCTAGAAAAAATGTATTTTAGCGCAGCCAAATAATTTTCATTCTATTAGATTCTCTACACTTTCTTATACTAATATGTGAATTTTAAGTTTGATATTACTTTATTTTGTGAGTGTTAGAATGTTAAACAAACGTAGTGCAATTTTGTCAATGCCAAATTGTTCGTTTGCCCAATGTGCCTCGACAAACCGTGTCCGATGCAATTTGCTCTTTCAGGGAGCTTGGCCATGATAGTCGCCATTCAATAAGTGGGAGAAAACGCACTATCAATATGCCTAGCAATCGCAACATCTTCAAGAAGCGAGTCATTCGAAATGCGAGGGTCTCCATGAGGAAAATAGCCTGTGAGACCGGTATCAACCGTGAACCCGTTCGTCAAATGTCCAAAAAGGAGATCAACCTCAAGACATACAAGCTTTAAAAAGTTCAAATCCTCACAAGCGCGTACGACTCCAAAGGTACCGCCAACTCCTTAGTCTCGCTTCCGGTCAACAATGGGAGTGCATTCTCTTCACAGATGTAAGCTTTTCACCGTTGAACTATCCCACAACCATCAAAACGACAGAGTTTGGTCCGTAGAGGCTCCCGGTACGTCGACTATCCTTGCACATCGTCAAAATCCGCAATCCGTCATGGTCTGGGGCGGAATTTTGCGCCACCGGTAAAACATCCTTTGTTTTCGTGGATAAAGGCGTTAAAATCAATCAAGAAGTCTAGCGCTGTGACATTATCGAGACCGTAGTGCTGCCGCCCAGCAGCACTTCGGCGACACGTAATGGACCTTTCAACAGGACTCACAAAGCGAAAATGACACCAGAATGGTGTAAGACCCATTTTTCGGGTTTTATCACATCTGCATAATGGCCGCCCTACTCGCTGGATCTCAACCCAATGGAATACAACGTGTGATCGATTTTGGAGCTGAGGGCGTGTGCTTAACGCCACGAAAGTTTGGAGTTGCTGAAGCAATCCTTGGGCCGGGAATGGGTGGCTTATTGTCGAAAATTTCAAGAAGAGTCTGAAGCTATGTACCACCAGCCGAACTATTTATTCTCACCCTGTAAATATAATTGATTCCTCTGAACAAATTCTGAATCCACTGATATAAGTTTTATTCTTACTCTTTGAATTTTTTTAAAAAGTTAACAAACGAGTTATGATCTTCTCTTCTAAAATATCCCAATGTTATATGAAATCACGCCTCAGGAATTTACAAGCTTGAAATCTATATATTTCAGGTATATTCTGATGAAAATGGTATATATCTATTTTACAGTCATAAAGTAATAAAGATTCAGTAAAGGACTTTCATCAGATCAGAAAGAAACTCAACTTTAGTACACTAAATTGATATATGCTTGTTTGTCTTATTCTCTGCCTAAATACCTGTAATATAGGCAAAATAATGATTCCAGTATTCACTGTTGAATCCTAAGTACAAAGTATACGTAATATACTACTCTGTCAAGAAAGTACCGGGAATTTTCAATTCAAACAACATTTTTACATTTAATCGTCAAAATTTATTGGGTTTCCTTCAAAATAGGCTCCATTTGTTCCAATACATCTATGCCAACGGCACTTCCAATTATCGAAACATTTTTTATAGGCGCTTTCCGGGATGGACTTTAGCTCTCGCGCCGAATTTTGTTTTATGGCTTCAATCGACTCAAAACGGGTGCCACGAAGGGGCAATTTTAGTTTTGGGAAGAGGAAAAAGTCGCAGGGAGCCAAATTCGGCGAATACGGTGGTTGCTGAAGCACGTTTGTTGAGTTTTTGGCGAGAAAGTCAGTCACAATCGTAGCTCGGTGAGAAGGCACGTTTCGTCATGCAAAATCCATGAGTTGTTCGCCCACAAATTTGGCCGCTTCTTACGGATACGCTCACGCAAACGTTTCATAACGCCTAGGTAATACTCCTTGTTTACCGTCTGACCCTCTGGAACGAATTCGTTGTGCACCACGCCACGAATATCGAAGAAAACAATGAGCATCACCTTCATTTTCGAGCGGCTTTGGCGTGGTTTTTTCGGTTTCGAAAAAACTGAATATGCACGAGTTTTCGATAGAGCATTATCACCAAAGGCCTTTTGCAACATTTTCAATGCATCGGCACACGAAAATTCATTTGCAACACAAAACTTTAAACAAATTCTTTGCTCAACGTAATCACCCATAGTAAAAATCGGCACGCACTCTGACATCGACTGACTTAATCAGCTGTTGCAAACACACTAGTTGACAGATCCCGCTCAAGCTTGGCATAATAATTAAGGACAGTGGTACCAACCTAGGAAAAAAAAATTTACCTGCCTCATTGCCTCGCCAGATTTAAATCGATAATTCCCGGTACTTTCTTGACAGAATGTACGTAAGTATATGTAACTTGAAGTATTGGGTTGCTAGGAAAGTAATTTTTTTTTTGGAAAATGAAAAACTATTTTCGAATAACAAGTGAATATTTTATTAAATTATTTGTTGGCCATTCTGGTCCAACACCTTTTGCCGTATTTCTTTTAATAGTATGATTCCAGGCTTATAGAATTTTTGGTCTTTGCAGGCAAAAAACCGATCCATTTGATGTTTGACCTCTTCATAAAACGTAAAGGTTTTACGGTTCAAAAAATTTTGCAGTGACCGGAACAAACAATAATCCGAAGGCTCCAGATCTGTAGAATATGGTGGGTGTGGCAGTGTATCCCATTCAAGTTGTAAAGGTTTTTGGCGAGTGACCAAACTTGTATGAGGTCTGTCATTATCTTGGTGGAACATTACACCTTGTCTGACCTTTTTTGTTGAAGTGCATTATTCAATTTGTCTAGCTGATAACAGAAGACTTCCGAATTGATTGTTGTATTATTCGGTAAAATTTAAAAAAAAAACGATTTCTTTGAAATCCCACCAAACAGAGAGCACCCCCTTGTTTTGATGGATATTGGCTGTCGAAATGGTTTGAGCCAGTTCATCTTTTTTTGCTCCATAATCTCTTGCGATTTTTTCATAACATGCTGGCGATAGAAAGAGAATTCTGTTTCTGATATTATTTATTTGCAAAATTAGAGATACCGAGCAGGAATGAAATATTTTTCAAATTAACTTCCCTGAAGATCTATGTCATAGATTATGGTCTGTACTTATGATACCCACAGAAAATGACGGATATAAGCAAGGGAGCCGCTTTGTTCCTCTCCTAAGAGTGGTAAGTTTAGTAAGGCTCATACGCAGTGTCTACCTCTGGTCAGTATTCACACTAACTATTCTATGCATATTAAGTCGGCTCTATATAACCATGCCCTCATGTCGGATATTACCTTTCAGAGAATCTCTATGTTCCGCCTCTGCGAACCATTCTTCAAGATAGAGATACAGCAGAGCTCACTCGGCTACCGAATAAATACTACATTGATACAATCACAGAGCCAGAACATGCCCCGATAGAACGAAACGCGCTCCAGAGCACTGCGTGCAGTTGTGCAAAACGCAGATCTCGATCTTAGGGCTATCGCACGTTCTTTTTCTCATTAACACAGAGCCGAGAGGTCGGCAACGATGTCCAGATCACCTGATTGGTTGGGAGAGAGCTGCTACTTTGATTTTTATCGCGAATGGAATGACTTTGTTAAAGGATACAAGGGAAATTGACCGGCTGTAAGTCAGGTCATTCGGTATGTGTTGAAGTCAGCAACGCCGCTACCGTTCTTTTGTGTTTCGAAAGTACGGAGTAATTGAATATTAAACATTTGGTTTTTATATGAGTCATACATTTTTCTGACATGCTCACAATTAGGAGTATCGCAAATTTAGAAACATTAAATTCCGACGCATTTTCGTTCGTGTGGGATTCAAATTGAAACCTCAAATTGAAATGTAACCTTCTCAAAATAGAAGCCCCGATGCATCAACAGAAAGAGAAGATCGAAAGATAAACAATGACACCTTCCTCGGCACAAAGACATAATAAATTACATGCGCGGTCTTAATACAAGCACATTATACATTATCCAACATAATTAAAAGCACTTTCCTGCCTTGTGGGCGAAGAAATCCAACACATGACGGCTATTTCTGCCGTTGCATTCCTGCCCTCTCTAATCGTCTCTTGTTTTGCTGAAAAACCTCGTTGCCGTTGGCACCGGTTCAGTTTTCAGAAATGAATGAACTCCAGAGAGTTACGTCCGTTCATTCTAAATTTCTGCACTTTTTTGTTGTTCGTCTCGGAGAGCACCATTCATTTGAGGCTTGAATCCGTTCTAGTTGCATCTGCCTTCTGGGTATTTTTGGTTTATTAGATATTTGTAATACGCGGCGACAGGCGGAGACAATATCTGCTCTATTATTGAACGGGAGATCTCTCTGGACCGGATGCCGTTCGATGTAGTTTTGTTGGGACACACTATCGCCTTTGTTTCGGCCGGAATCGGGGACGTTCTGGAAATATCCCGGGTTTTTGGAAAACGGAAACGTCGATGTCGACATCTATTTTATTTTGGAATTAACAGCATAGTTAGGTGTACAGAAAAATCGAACAATAAATCGGTTAAAAATCGGAATATTGTGTTAGCTTTAAGAAACTATTTATATTAGAATTACTTAGCAGCAGATTAGTGCCTCCGCTACGTAAAAGAGACAACAGAACAGTACCATCTTTTCCTTGAAGCGATTTACCGCATTTTCGACCACCTGTAACTTTAAATAAATACCTTATAAAATACTGTTTCAATGTAAGTAGACATATAGAATTAACACTCATTACGCAGTATCGAAATAAGTAAAAGAACCCCAAGAAAGTATAGAATATTGACTGAACTAACTCAACAAATATTTAGTAGAAACAGCGTTGTTTCATATCATGAAAACCAAATTCTGCTCCAAGAATGCTCAACATAACCCCAAGCTCCTTCAAAAATATGTAGCACATGTACATGGTTCTCTTTGTGTTGGGGTAGAATCCTAATGAAGTATTATTCATTGAATTAATTACGTTCAAATAAAGCACCGCGCTAGTACTAAAGCTAAGCGACTGGTACGTCTGCGCTAAGAGTACAAAGTTGGAACTCAAGGAGGATCAAAAATTCATTCAATCCCATCAAATTGAAGAAAAAAGGCCAAGTCTGGTCAAGTTTTCCACAGCAAAAGGTTGTGATATAAGTCAATTATTTTAGTCAGTTTCTATGGGAGCACCCAGAATATAAATAAACTCCTAATGTGAACAAAAAAATAAGACTTTCTGAGGGATCTTCGCAGAAGGTCTAGGTGTATCACGAAAATATATCACAATCACAATATCACCTATTGGACTACTCTATCATTAACTGATTTAATTAGTTACCTACTAACATTTATAGTAACCGTTTAGATATAAGTCATCTTCATATATGAATATAATGAATATTTGATGGATTCGGTCTTTACTCGATGGAAATTGATTTTCATTTATTTATTACTAGTTGAACATAATAATTTGGTAAACGTACACCACGCAATTACTTATAAGAGTAATCAACCATTTTGATTGATAAGTAATTCCGAACACCGCACATAATAAATTATTTGAAATAGTAATGAATGTGGCAGTGAGATTTTCAGGTCATTTAATTTGTGAAGTTATAGTTACAAAGTCTGATATTAATACAGTCACTCTAAATCTACGTAGGTAACAACGTACAGCAAAATGGTATATCATTCAATCAAAAAATCATCAAATATGTTGATATAGATACCAAAAATAATTAGACTGGTTTTATATGAGATATCGCAGATTTCTGGGTTCATATATTTCACATTTTATTTTTGTGGAAAAAGTTTTCAATTTTCATTAATAAGGAGTATGAGCTATGGAAATAGAAAGCTCCGCAAATCGAGGTAATGTAACATACATCTATATAACAATTCTAAACGCAAACAAACCCGATTAGGTTTTGCTCATCACTGGAACATAAATAGTAGACATGCAACGACTGCAAATCTGCCATGCACCTATATTCGTTCCGCACAGGAACACCAATGTATTTATCATACACTAGCGCCATCTAGTGCACAAAAATATACATACACGACATAATCTGCGAGCTTATTCAAACAAAGATTTTTCCCAAAGTTACAAACGCGTGGCAGATTTGTAGTCGTTGGATATTATAGGGCACTGACGACAACCAACAAATTCGAAACGTGCGTATAGTTACTACTTATGTCCCAGTGATGAAATGAACCTAATCGGACTTCTTTGAATTTATGTGAATACCTTTCAATTTAGTGATATAACAATCCAACGTTATAATAATTGTAATTGTTAACGCTGATATTGGCTTTAATACTCTTTCTGCTTTCAACTGGTTAATAGTGGGATATTGTGCAGAGGCCATCATACATAAAGAGTCCATTGCTCTCCAGAATACTATGAATTTGTATGATTTTTTTATGTTATTGAAACTAGGTGGCCTAGCCAGCGAGGCAAGTCTACACAGTCTTATCCTCTTTAAGTCTGTTACGTCTTATCGGCTTTCGTAGTCACCCTGGTTGAGAGGCAATGTGATTTAGAATGTAAGTTTAGATGTTAGTTTCGTTCATATTTTAACAGGCCACTTAAATCTTTATTGTTCTAAATAAAAGTGCAATCAAGTAAATACGTCTGTCTACTCATTATTTGCGTTTTGCAATAATATCATAACGAAAAGTCTTATATTAATATTAAGTGAACGGGGCAATTTTTCTTAATTCCTGGAAATTGTTAGGAAGTTTCACATTCGTTCAATTATGAAACCTGGAACACAGGATCCAGGTTCCCCAATTCAAGGGAACTAACTACAAGCAATTAGATACCAATTATCACGGTTTTTGACGCAACCACATATATGACGTTATTCCAGTGACAATTATTTAATAAAAAAATATATATAAAAACAAATAAACGTACTAAAATTAATTAACTATTAATTCTAATGTCCACCATTAAAAGTCTCCTCTGAAAAAATTGAATTAACAAATTGAATAACAGAATATTCTGAAAACCTTCACAAAACGATTAATATCAAACAGTTTGTTGAAAATTTAAAATGTAGAGTGAAATATATTTATACAAGGTTTCGTTTAGTTGATCTTCGAATTTTGTAATTTTTCCGGATTATGATGCTTATAAAATAGTAGATAAAAGTCATTGAATGGGAAAGCCTGAATTATTTAGTGAAGATTTCAAGAAGATTGTCATTTTAAATTTGCTGAAATCAATTCATATTGTGACACTGTTCAGTAACTTAGAGGGTAAATTTTAATCTTTTTATTCAAATAAATCTTGTGTACAATCCTCAATATTAGGGTTATACGATGATTGGGAAATAACTGAAGTCTGTTTTGGAATATACACTAAGGGAAAAATTAAGTATATATATTGCACACAATGTGATATAAAGAAAAAATGTTTTCTAGACAAATATCAATGTTATAAAAATGAAATATATATTTTTAGTATATATAACCAAATTTTTCATATTTCTGATATATCTGATATTGAATTAATAACATAAATAGAGGTTACATCTTGATAGAAGGTATATAAAATTATTTAAATATTTTAATATTAGCCTTCTACATATTTAATTTCAAAAAATTATATTTAATGATTATAACTTCTGAAAATAAATTAAAATAATGTCCTATAAGTACCACTTATATCTAATGACATATAAAATGAACATTCATTATAAGACATCCAAATGGTATAACAAAATCCAATAAATAAAAATTGTTAACCAAAATCCTATAAATTGAATATTTTGAATAGACAAAATTTTGTTTCTGCTGATCAATTTTATGAAAACAAATATCTTTCAAAAATGTCTAACATAATCTTAAGAATTTCATCATAAAACTATCCTACTTAAAATATTCAATATTATTGGATATCTAACTAAATTACTTCATATAAAGACTCAAGATATGTAAAAACATTACTGAAAAACAAGTTTTAAGAGAGACTTTGCTAGGTCAGTATTCAAATAATTCATATTCAATAAATATAACATCAATCAACAAAAAATATTTACTCACCTTTTAACCATTCAGAAAACTTGTAGTAAACTGAAAAATCTTTGAATGTAGTGTAACGTTTTACTATATATAAATATTTTTGTGGTTTACCCTTGATCTAAAAGATTGAAAGAAAATTTAACGACCTCTGTTATAGCACAAGGATAGATCGGCAGAAACAAAATTTTGTCTATTCAAAATATTAAATTTATAGGATTTTGGTTAACAATTTTTATTAATTGGATTTTGTTATACCATTTGGATATCTTATATGTCTTAATATGTTATATGTCTCAATGAATGTTCATTATATATGTCATTTGATATAAGTGGTACTTATATGACAGTATTTTAATTTATTTTCAGAAATTATAAGCATTAAAAATAATTTTTTGAAATTAAATATGTAGAAGGCTAATATTAAAATATTTAAATAGTTTCATATACCTTCTATCAAGAATTAACCTCTATTTATGTTATTTCATTCATAATATATAATTATTTGGTTTCCTTAACATTCTTTATACAGATAGTCCTTGTGCTATGACAGAGGCCGTTAAATTGTCTTTCAATCTTTTAGATCAAGGGTAAACCACAGAAATATTTATATATAGTGAACCGTTACATTTAAAGATTTTTCAGTTTACTAGAAGTTTTCCAAATGGTTAAAAGGTGAGTAAATGTTTGTTGTTGATTGATGTTATATTTATTGAATATGAATTATTTGAATACTGACCAAGCAAAGTCTCTCTTAAAACTTGTTTTTCAGTAATGTTTTTAGATATCTTGAGTTTATATAAAGTAACTTAGTTAGATATCCGATAATATTGAATATTTTAAGTAAGATAGTTTTATGATGAAATTCTCAAGATTATGTTAGACATTTTTTAAAGATATTTGTTTTCATAAGATTGATCAGCAGATACAAAATTTTGTCTATTCAAAATATTTAATTTATAGGATTTTGGTTAACAATTTTCAATTATTGGATTTTGTTATACCATTTGGATGTCTTATAATGAATGTTTATTTCATATGTCATTTGATATAAGTGGTACTTATATGACATTATTTTAATTTATTTTCAGAAGTTATAAACATTAAATATAATTTTTTGAAATTAAATATATAGAAGGCTAATATTAAAATATTTAAATTAATACTTAAATTTGATAATAATGATAAAGAAAAACTTTCCATTCCGAACCGAGTTTATAACTACGCCGAAATGTTTCACTTTCACGTGAAAACCTCACGTCGGTCCATTAAAACGTTCTTTTCGTCCTGATATAATTTAATATTTTCCATTACGAGTCTCAAAATTATCGTGGAACCAGTCCAAGCAAATGATAACAAGTGGACATCAGTAAAGGGCGGACCACCGTTGAAAAATACGTCATCCGTACGATGAAGCCAACATGTACAAAACTTCGTGAAAATAAACCGGCGATGTGTGTTTTCTTTTTTCTCTGTGGCAAAAGCCGGAAGGAAAGAGGAATAACAACAACGCTTCAGTGCTAACGCGAGCAGGTTCGGATTCAGAAAAGAAAAGATTTGGGTAATCTGTGGAAGTTCTAGTAAAGACCAATATATAATCTTGCCTCCTTTATTGTCAATTATTACAAATAGTTTCAAGCCTTTCCATCAGAACGCGTAATAATTCATATATATCCACTAAATCTTTTTGGAAAGTTCGAGCAGAAAGATTAAATTATGAATTAAGCCAACTTACGGAGATCTTGTTTGACATAGACTTCACTTTCCAACAGTCTTATACTCTTTCTAATACTGTTTTGAAAGCTTTCATGTATTGGGTAAAATAGTTAACGAAAGCTAAAACAAAATTATGTGACAATTAATTTAATCTTAAAAAGTTTTGAAGTGATTTTTCAGATTAAACTGGTACAAGTTGCGGAGAATTGATCAAGTTAATATCTGATATATTCGAACAAACCCGTCAGAGTAATTTTCAGTTCATATTTGTTCATAGTAATTATAAGTCGTATCTTCACAGATGAACGTGGCAGTTTTTAGATATTGAGTCTATGATCGTATCTTTTTTCAAGATTCTTCGGCGGAAGAGCTTAGTTCCATAAATGCTGTATGTGTTTCGGTTGTTTATCTTCGCAGTTTTCTACGGCTTGGAAATTGTCAAGGGTTTTAGCGATACTCAAGGTGAATAATGCTGATCAAATTTGTGATTTGTGGCCTATTTCCATTTTGTCCCCCTGTTCTAAGATTTTGGAGAAGATTTGTACATAGAATTAGAAATATTACTCGTCTATGTACCCAAGTCCTTCAAACGAGCAGACACAAATCGATTTCTTTAGATTAACTGAGCGATAGGTATACCAATTTTATCGGCCCGTTGTAATTCGAGAACGAATACGAATATTCTGTATGTAAACACGTTCATTGGGTTGAGAATAGCAGGCTAACTACAGATAAAGAAATATAATATTATATTATATTATATTATATTATATTATATTATATTATATTATATTATATTATATTATATTATATTATATTATATTATATTATATTATATTATATTATATTATATTATATTATATTATATTATATTATATTATATTATATTATATTATATTATATTATATTATATTATATTATATTACATTACATTACATTACATTACATACCATTACATTACATTAAATACCATTTCATTACATTACATTACATTACATTACATTATATTACATTACATCACATTACATTACATTACATTACATTACAATACATTATATTATATTATGATATTATATTATATTTTATTATGATATTATATTCAGGAATCTCATACAGTATTATTACTAAAACATTCTCATTCTTGATATTCGTTCCGTTTTATATTTCAGAATTTATGTTTTATCAAATTGATTCTCAAACTTTGAATGTTTCCTAAGTGCCTACTTGCATGTCTGTATTCATTAATATCTCATAAAAATCTCTCTAGTCTTCAAAATTATATTACAATTCCTTAAGTGCCTTACATGTAATAATAAGAAAAATTCCAAAGTGATTCTTTATGTTTCCGAACCATTTTTCTGTAGGTTATTCTTAATCACCACCTTTCGAAACTTTCGTCGTCTTTCATTCAATTCAAACACCTATCACAAATATTTCATTGAAAATGTACTACCATAAATTTTTTCACATCGAATGATTTTGAACCAGTTCGCATGAAAATGTCTCTATAACTGGTTCGCTGCAAACGAAGAACTATTTTTTGACTCGGTATTCATAAACTGCCGGAAATATGGTGAAAATGTATAAATAACATTGAAGATTATTTTGTATAAAATGTTCATTATCATTTTCAATCAAGAGACGGGTAATTTTCACGAAAACTTCTACACCTGGTACATGCAAGGCTAGATTTTTCAAACCGAACGTTCATGAATAGTGAACGAGTAGAGGCTGCCATTCAGATGTGATTTCGAGATGAAAAAATTAAGAAAAATTTTCAAAAATTGAGATATTATGTACAGAAATGGATTAAACCGTGAATGAATGCCAAAGAAGGGCATATTCTCTAAAATATCATTTTATTGTCATTTCAGTTAGTACGAGGTGGGTCAGTTAAAATTTGCATTTTTGTTCGACTATAAATATAAAATTAATTAATATTTTTTCAAGGTTATGGGTTTATCAGAAAAGCCGAACCTTCATACTCACGAATAAAAAACAATATCATTCAAATGACTACCACGAGTGGCTACCTTATTCTATCGGATCAACCCAATTTTCAGTACATTGTGCGAAATGGAAACGCACCGAATGGTCATGAGGCTGAACTTCTTGCATTAGTTGAACTTTGTAATCCTTCATACCGAGGTCTTTATGAAAAATTCTCCTCAGAGGAGAGCCAGAAATGTTCAGTTCTTGAGCACGATGACGAGTTGATGTCGATGGATGTTCAGCTACATTATGGACTGCAGCCGCAATGTTTTCAGGCATGCTCAGCGGATGAGAAAGTGCACAAATTGATCAAATAATTATCCAGTTTTTACGAACAAATTGATCCACAGAAAGTCGTGACGGAATTCAATTTCTATCGAATTTTACAGGTATATTTTTATTAGTTTGGCAATGTGTTTCTGATATTTCCCATATTTGTCCAAGCGTAGATCGACCCATTTCATTTATGTCATATATTGAATTAATTTTCTGTCAAAACACGAATGGAAGATGTATAGCCAGACTTGAAATAACCACTACTTCAAAATGCAAACTCAAGATATAATTTTTTTCTTACAATAGTTTTCTTTGTATTGCCTGTGTGGATGGTGTGTTTAACTCAAGGTACTAAAGAGCAAACCACGACGGAATAATTCAGAGAAATGTAAGCTGAAATTTTCGATTGAAAATTTTTCATATTTCATTTTATTATTATCCTGATACTGCTAGGTCTTCTGTGAAGATCCCTTAGAAACCTTTTCAGCTAGTGCGAGTAAGGAGTTAATTGTGTTCTGGGTAGGTTTTGTTACTACGATCTTGCGCCACTTTAGGTCAGAGCACTGTTAATTTTCGACCCAACAGTGAAATGGTAGCCGATACCCGTCCAGCTAGAAAACTTCTTTTCCACCTGAACAGGATTCGAATCCGCGACCTTCCGGTTAAGAGCCCTACGCTCTACCACTAAGCTGCCGGCCTACATCTCAAATAAATATTATATTTGAAAGAAATTTAACCCAACGTACCAGTAGACCTCATTTCACTTTAAGTATAAGAGCAGGTTGGAACTCCTAAAGCTCTAATACATTTAAAGCCTTTTGCACTCAATTTTCGAATTTCTTTTAACGGAATACACATATCGGTTGTTTTTTTTAGAGTGATAGAACTTCAAATTGAAATAAAACATATTTCAATTAAGATTGAAGCCATTTTTTTTATTTGAAAGATAATTCTATGATATTTATGTTTTAAAAATAATTTCCGGCACATGTCCACCACGACTAGCTCTGAGGAACCGCATTCGACCAGACCAATTTTGGACCAATTTTTAGAGTAATCCAGGCCTTATTTCATCAATAATAAGTTATGTTGGCTTCCAAAGCGTCTATTGTTTCTGGTTTATCAGCATGAACAAATGGCTTGACATAACCCTAATGAAAATAATCCAGTGGAGTGGACCATTTTTCGAAATAATATTATCGCTAGATTTTTCATTCAATAAATCAGTTATTACGATAGCAGCATGAGGTGTAGTACCATCTTGTTGGAACTGTAACATTTGCTCCAGCATCGTTTTTAAAGAAATATGGAATGATGATGCCTCCAGCGTGTAAAGCACACCATACAGTGCATTTTTCACAATGCAAAGGAACCTGCAGAACTTCTTGAGGATTGTTTTCACTCCATATACGGCAATTTTGCTTGTTCACATAGCCGTTCAACCAGAAATGAGCTTCATCACTAAACACAATTTTACGATAAAAAAGTGGATCAACTTCAAGCTGTTCTAGGGCCCAATTAGCAAACAAACGACGCTTTTTATGGTCAAGTGGCTTTAGTTCTTGAACCAGTTGGATTTTGTATGGTTGTAGACCAAGATCTCCAAAATTTTCCGTGTGGTGAGTGCACAGAGTCCAACTTGTTGTCGACGAATAGAAAAATCTGGATCATTATTAACAATGACTTACAGCAACGATATTTTCTTCTGTACGTACAGTTCTTTATCTTGTTGTTGTTGTTACATCGAGTAGAGAAAATGTTGTCCGAAGTCTATCGATAATTCGACGAATAAGCTATTCTAATGGACGGTTATGTAAACCATAAATTTCACGAAGTGCTCTTAAGTATGTCTAATAGAACACTGATTTAGAAAATAAATTTCAACAATTTGTAAACGTTGTTGCAGCTTGAGTCTTTCCATGATAATTTGTCAATGTTTACTGAACAGAAATGTCAAAACAACATGGATTCGACCTTCTGTCAAATCACAGTTATCCTTATCGCAAGTTCCATCACTCTAAGAAAAACACACGATACATTTAGTGTCTTTTTCAATCGATTTTTGAATGTATTTTAACGACATACACATATTTCCTTATTAGGTAACAAATCTGAATTGCATGCAGTCACAATCTGACCTCATAAATTCCGCGTACATCTAGATTCGTCCCTGCATCCACATAGGCCATAGTCGAAATGAACATCCGCGTTTGATGTGAAAGGTTCGACATTAATTCATAATGAACGGGCAGCTTCTCGCTCGCCACTTATATTTCCTTAATCCCTGGGAGTACAAACGGCCACAGAGCACGATGAAAACCTAATGGTTATATCTCTTTATGTAGAGATCAAAGGCCACCATGGCCTCTGTCCGTCCTTTTTTCCATCTCCGGGCCCTCCCCTACCGACATCCTCCTCCTCCCGGACCCGCCAAGAATTGGAGGATGCCCTCCAGTCTAATTAATATACCTATACAGGAGGGATTCCGTGCGGTGCAAAAATTAATGCCTGGAGAGCCGTTTTAGCGGTTACTTCATTAATATGCGTTTTGTCCGGCCGAGATTTTTTCGGGTGCTCCTTCAAAGGGATTGCAGAAGGTTGAATTGATCGATGTAAATTACATGACACTTGATAGTGAAAACAAACTCTAACATACATCAATTTTTCTTAATAACCTGGTATTTGTGGTGGCAGCTTTACAATCTCTCACTTCAATCTGCGTACCTTACTCGAAAAATATCGGGTGTTTTTTCAGAGTGATAGAACTTTAACTTGAAATGAAACACATTTAAATTAGGATTTAAATATGTTTCATTTCAATTGAACCAGACCAATTTTGGTTCACTTTTTCGAGTAATTCAGGCCTTATTTCATCAATAACATGAGTTATACTGGCTTCCAAAGCGTCTATTGTTTCTGGTTTATCAGCATAAACCAATGACTTGACATAACCCCAAAGAAAATAATCCAGTCGAGTTATGTCGCATGATCTTGGAGTCCAATTAATTGGACCATTTCTCGAAATAATGTTATCGCCAAATCTTTCTTTCTTTCAATAAAGATAGCAGCATGAGGTTTAGCACCATCTTGTTGGAACCAAAACACTTCTGGGTCGATACCATTCAAATTTTGAAACAAACAATCATTGATCATCTATCTGTAACGAGCACCATTGTAACACTGTAACATTAGCTCCACCATTGTTTTTGAAGAAATATGGACTGATGATAGCTCCAGCGTGTAAAGCACACCATACAGTGCATTTTTCAGACAAATCTGGATCACCATTAACACTATATCTTACAGCAGCGATAATTTCTTCTGTAAGTTCTTTGTCTTGTTGTGGTTTTTGCATCGAGTAGAGAAAATGTTGTCCGAAATCTATCGATAGTTCGACGAATAAGCTGCTCTGATGGACGATCATGTGAATCATTAATTTCATGAAGTGCTCTATAAGTTTGGCGAATAGAAAACTAATTTTGAAAATAAATTTCAACAATTTGTAAACGATGTTGCGGCGTGAGTCTTTCCATGATAACGTTTACTGAACAGAAATGTCAAAACAACATGGTTTCTACCTTCTATCAAATCACAGTAATTCCTATCGAAGGTTCTATCACTCTAAAAAAAACACCCCATATATGTCAACTTTCCCTCAATCAAAATACGTTCCAATAAGTTTTAGGACTCAGAACTTGCCCGGTAAGAGTAAGTTTTATTATGAAAATAGGTATGTAGATCATACAATTATATATAATAATTTTCTAAATACTTTTTTCGTACTACTCACCATTCGTGAGCTCTCGCGCTTTTATAAGGATATTCGGAAAGTAATTTAGTTTTCTTCCGACAGAGGATTTAATTGTATTTGTTTGAACCCAACTTCACACTTAAGCCGCAAAATCATTATATGTTTTAGAGCTGATAAAGAAAAAATTGCGTGTGAAAAGGTTTCATTAATTTTACGTAGTAGTTTTTGGTTGCTGCGCTTTTAAGTATAGATAGCGATAAGCAACATTTTCATCGTGTTTCACTTTTTTTACCATAGAAATGGTAAAAATGCTGTTCAAGCCAGAAAGAAATTAACCGATGTGTATGGAGAATATGTGATTACACTACGCCAGTGTACTGGAACTGGTTTGCAAAATTTAGATCCGGAAATTTTGGTGTCGAAGATATACCATTTTCCGGGAGGCCGGTTGAAGCTGATAAAGACACGAGAAAGGCATAAGTTGATGCAAATTGACGAATAACAACACGCGAGATCGGTGAGAGGTTGAGTTTATCGAATTCAATGTTTATGACCAATTGAAAGGCCTGAGTTCAACCTCGAAGCTCGATATATGCGTTTTACTTATTCTTACGGAGAGAAAATTGTTGTCGCATTGACGTATGTGATTCGCTTCTCAAACGTCACTAAAATGACAGCATTACTGGGGACAAAAAAGGGTCGTATATAATAATATTTAACGCAAGGGATTATGGAGCAACCGGTTCAAAGCATTTCGAAAGCCAATATCTATCTAAAAAGGTGATGCTGTCTGTTTGGTGGGATTTTAAAGAAATCTTTTTTTGAGCTTTTACCGGATAACGCAAGAATTAATTCGGAAGTCTACTGTCATCACCTGGACAAACTGAATGATGCATATCAACATCACATCGATTACAGTTCGTGAAGTCAGAAGTATGAACAAATCAACATCTTCAATAATAAAGACAGTTGCATTTGGCCTTTTGAATTGTTCTACTGCTGCTTCAATTGTAAGGACATCAGATTGTTTTATTGGAGAACCAGCAGTAGTAAGTTCTTCACAGTTCATTGAAATGAAACGAAACTTATTGTGACTATTTGCAAGAAATTGTTATTGGTTTGTTGGAACGTTCATAGGCCGATCAGAAAAGATATTGAAAAATAGGCATACCATCCACACTCCAACAAAGACGTAGCTGGCAGATGTTGCTCAATATTACAGACGAAGGAAATTAGGGACTGACAGTATAGTCTTACACTTAAAAGTACTGATTCAATTTGTACAAGCTCTAGTGTATAAGTAACCCAAACCAAAAGTTTCTTATATTTACTCATATTGAATGTCCGATGACACATATACAGGGTGCAGATAAGTGCATATCATGGAGAATATGAATTTTTTAACTTTCAATACCACGAAATCTCACGAATGGTGATAAGAACGAAAGAAGGTATCTGAACAATTTTTGTAGAGATTTAATTGTATGATCTACAACTTTTGTGTGACCTATTTTCACGACTAAACTTACCGTTTCAGATAAAAATGGAAAAAGAACCTGAATTTTTTAACTTGGAACTTGAATACATTTTTTTTAGAATAAGGATCGAAGGGGATTTTGACATATCATTTGCAATAGTTTATTTAAGGTCTATAACAATTTTCAGCACCATCCGAATTTTGGCTGAATTATAACTTGTTTTTGTCTATTTTGACTAAACGAATAACAGTTAAAACTACTTAAATTGATGATTTAGAATACAAAACTCTATAGTTGGGAAACGATCTTGCGATTGTAATTTGTATTCTATTTGTTACAATTCTTGTATATCATCTTGATTTTTTCAAACTTTTCAAGATGATCCCACTCTATATTCTGCTAATAGGGTTGAAAACATTCTCTCGAGTGATTGTACAAAGTAAAGAAATATTAAGAAGGATGGTTTAACTTTTTAAGATAAATTTCTGCTTGAAAATATCTCTATGATGGCAACGATTTTTTCCAGGAATTCGCCTATCACAAAATCATAAAGATTTCCACAGGGAAATGGGATTATTTATTGTATACAAAGTCTACCCGGAAAAATAGCCGCGTTGGGAGGGCTACGCGGAGCCTACCAAGCAACGAAACAAATTGGTCGCTCGAAAAGAAAGCCAATCTTTATCATTTAGCGTAGAATTATGACCCATCCACGAAAACAGCTCGAATTTCAATTTTCAATAAGTTCTGAGTGCTTTCCAAAGGGAGAAGACGCGAGTGTATGTAAAGTTCTCCGATAGAAGAGTTATGTGAGAAGGGGGACTGCGTTTATGAACAAGCTTTTCTGGCTGAAAAAGGATATTGCTTGATATTTGTGTTTTCGTTGTTCAGTCACATCATAATTACCTGATTTTTGGCACCTTACTATGGTAAAAATCAGAGCAGATCCTATCAAATCCAATGACATATGACCATGATCATTGTTTCGTCATACCATAACTTCATTAGGTGAATATTTAAACTGAGGTATACAATGCAAAACATGACCTTAAATACACTGCATATTTTGCATTGTAGACCTCAGTTTAAATACTCAACTGATGAAGTCATGGTATGACGAAACAATTGTCGTGTAAATCAATAAAATAGCGGAAGTTGACATTTGTTTTTCTTATATTGAAGATGAATTTCCGTCAAGTAAAGACCGAGACAATCAAAAACCATGACCATTAAGTCGATTGATAACACTGGCAGACAAAAATGTTTTTTGATTGTAGCATACAGCTGAATAGCATATTATGGTAGAATTTACGTATCCAAATACAAAAATGAGAAAAAAAAGTTGTAACACGTAAGGTTTTCTTGTTACATTTATAGAACTACATTAAATGTTACAATATGTGATGTGTATTGAAAAAAATGATTCCGGAATTTTGTAACCATATATATCGACTTTATTTACTTTTACACCTACTCAACGTAACTTACATTTGAGAAAAACATATAGATTAAAATTGTTGACGTAACACACTAACTAAATTCTATTTTTTCTTTTTATGAGGGGTCATATCTTCTCTCTTCAAGCATCAGAAATAATCACACATTATGACTGTATCCCATCGTCCTTGATAGCGAATTTCATTGTCCTAATATCTTGGTGGAATCTTTCACCCCCTTCGTGAAAACTCCAAAATTTTCGGACAAAAATGACAGATGTGAATGGAAGAAATTAATTTTTATTGACATTCGACCACCAAGCGATTTGTAGGCATCTAATAGTTCAATAACTAACTGTTGGTAGTATGCATCAATTTGACCAAAAATCCTCTACTACACTAACAAATAAATTCCATGCTCTGAGTTCTTGCCTGGTATGCTTCTCTGTAAAATTAACGTCGTTCAGGAAGTTTCTAATTTGTGGTCCAATAAAAATGCTTCTTTTTATTTGTCATTACTTAACTAGGGAAAGACTTGTTTTGAGTGTTTGAATCCATCAGCATCTTTATTCATAACGTTTTTCATCAGTTCAAGTTTAATGTGAAGAGAAGAAAGAAGGACATTTTTGGGGTCTACAGTAGGTTTAACTGTACATTTTGAGATCTCCGTGCAAATACACTTCTTTCTGGCCAAATTTTTGTTATATGATTCTGATCTGTCCTATAGACAAAGAAAATAGCAATATTTTGTAAATCCTTCCTGATGACCCTCCGAAATTCCTCATTCCTTTCAAGTCCTCACATATCTGCCATTCATACGTGCTGTAGTTTATTTTATCCAAAAACTCCGCCTATTTGCATAATTTTCCTTCATCGTCCCTGAATGAGCAACTGGTATAGAGGGCCTTAAATTTCCATTATGCACTAACAGAGCTTTTAAACTTTTTTTAGATGAATCTATAAATAAACGTCACTCACAGAGGGAATGCTCAATATCAAGTTCTCTCATTTAGCCATCAATATTAGTACACTCACACAACGAATTTTACATACTGTAGAATTTTATGAAATTCATAATTTTCGTTTTGTTCCCTAATTGAGTATGGATAGCTCAGCGGGAGAGCATCGGGCTCGTGACCGGGAGGCCCAGGTTCGAATCCTGTGAAAAAAAAATTTCTAGTTGGACCGGTGTCTGCCACCATTTCACTTTTGGGTCAAAAATTAACAGTGCTGTGACCTAAAGTGACGCAAGATCGCAGTAACAAAGCCTACCCAGAACACAACCGAACTCCTAACTCGCACAAGCTGAAAAAGCTTCTTAGGGATCTTCACAGAAGATCTAGGAGTATCAAGATGATAATAATAATAATAAGTTCCATTCCTTAAGACGGGAACCAAGAAGTTCTGACTGTTGCTTTGATAACCCCAAATCACGTACTGAATCATTTCACTCACTTTGAACAATTAAATGCGGCTCGCCGGAACTGTGACCTGGAGTAAAAGTAGGGTCAGTTCACTGCTCTTCGGAGCTGCCTGATGATGCGTTGTTTCCAATATCTTCCAAAACAACATTTTGGGGATATAAAGGAGCGATCGGCCCTAGTAAATCTGCATTATGAGTAACAGATCGTTATGTAAACTGCAAATTTGGATATTCGATCTTGTGCTTTCCCTTTTTGCAATAATATTCAGTCTTTGTCAGGAAAAAATAGCAACCGTCTAAATGATAAGTGGGTTTTTGCCATACCATGGGGGCTGCAAAGCATGCTTTTTCTCTTCCGATTCATCCACTGCTCTATTGATACGCTACAACTAACAGAGCACACATGTGGAGCGCACTCCTTGTCTTCATCTCCAATTTAAGCACCAAAATAGTGGAAGTAGGTTTTTTCAACATTTTCAATAAATGGCCTGGCTTATGATTTCTCCATAAATTCTCCACAAATATAACAAAATTTGTCAGAAATTTCGCAACTGTGGCGCGTCCATCTCGAAATTTTCGTCTTTCGTCCTTAAAACACTTTTTTATTTACACACAGGGAACCATTCACTTCTAAACACAACAGAAGACTGATTTTTAATCTTAATTTTATGTCTTATATTGTAAACAACACAGTGAAGGTTATATTTTCTGTTATAAAATGCATCTTTATCATGGTTTTCCGACATTTCCTTTCAATTCTGTACTCGTCCAAACTTGAGAAAAGATATTCAACTTTCAACTTCGTGTCACCTACATGCACTAAAAGATTCATCAAAATTATACGTGTGTACCACCAAAAAAATTGAGTTAATTCACGAAATATATTCATTTTGTCTAAGATTCAATTATAAGTACTGTACTCTTTCTTCAACTATTTTGACTGTATTACAGCCGCAACCAAAGCGATGCAAATCTTCCACGACATCTCGACTACATTTGAAAGTATCGTACCACCTATAGCATGTGTTTTTGATGAAGTGGATTAAGACTTATGTAACATTTTTAGGGCTTTCGTAATTCCATTTGAGATGCAAAGTTGAAGACAAATTCTTTATTAGATAGTCTTATCTAATGTTGAAGTCGCAAAGCACACTTGAGATGAACTGACAAAATGGAGCACTGTAAACAATCTGGATGACAGATAACGCACAAAGTACGCTTGAGTATAGATGACAGCTGGGCTTACAACTTACCTATAAAAATAATTTCGGCAATCTCTTTGACGGGCTTTTAGAATGATCATTTCGCGGCATCTTGACTCTTTGATTCAGTGAATACCCCGTTGGCAAAAAAGGTTTCAAGTCTTCATCGATGCAGTTCCACTCGATCAGTAGCGTAGTTCAGACCACGCAAGAATTCGAAATCATCACATCTAAACGACGTACGCCTGATCTATAGCGGATTGTTAGAACAAAAACTGCGGTAAGACAAGCCGGGCGAGTCCCCCAGAGACCGATAGAGGTCTCTGCCTCTGCAAAATACGAGTGTACGGGGAATATCGGGGCCGCGTTCGGAAAAATGATGCACCCAGGGACGGCAATTTTTAAATAATTGACTGGAGTCCGGTTGAAAATGAATTACTGCGAGGAAGGCTCGTATAATCGCGGAGTTAGATTCTAGAGAGGAGCGGCGAGGAATGATCGGAATATACAAGTGTCAAATTGTGTGCGGCGTGGAGAGAGGGCTTTATTTTTTATGGACTTTTGGATGGATAGTTCGCTGGTTGAGCTTCTAAAATGGGAAGCTTGGCGTTATGGCTATCAGTTAAGGGATTTTATAGGTAACTCCTGAAAGTTTCGAGATGATTTATCAGTATAAACTTTGCTAACTTTTCAGGTTTCAAAAGAATTCGAGAGTTGGAAGAGTGTAAATCGATCCAAGTGCTCCAATTTGCTTCTGGAGTGTACAACTTTATTTTCGCAATTTTTCCATAGATGGCTTCAGCTGTAAGTTGTAGACGACATGAATAATAGTGAAAATTAGGCAGTGAACTTGTGCATTATGCGTGTGCACAGTTCAGTGGTAGAGCATCGGGCTCGTGACCGAAAGGTCCGGGTTCGAATCCTGTTCAGGTGGAAAAGAAATTTTCTAGTTGGACAGGTGTCTGCCACCATTTCACTGTTGGGTCGAAAATTAACAGTGGTGTGACCTAAAGTGGCTCAAGATTGCAGTAACAAAGCCTACCCAGAACATAACTGAACTCCTAACTCGCATAAGCTGAAGAAGCTTCTGAGGGATCTTCACAGAAGATCTAGGAGCATCCGGAATAATAATAATAATCTATAAATATAATTGTTGATTTTTGACTGTATCCTGAAGCTATCCTCTATTAAAAGTGTCTAGTAGGCTCACAGTATGCTTTTAAATGCTTTTGGTGAGGCCACTGCGACAGAATGCGTCGTGAGTGGTTCGAAGGCTACAAGAACGAAGACTTTCATTTCGAAATCTGGCATATACGAGAGGAGAGAGTGTTTTTGAAGATGCACCAAGTCTACAAAAACTAGCAAAATCATAAACAACAACGAATTCATAAATTCCTCAAGTTTGTGAATGATACAGAATAAAACAAGTTTGTTACTGCAATATGTGAAATAAGAAGAAGAATTTTAGATATTTGCTTATAAACAGTTGTTTGAAAAGCCGAGATGAAGGATTTATGCTTCAACAAAAGATGATTTCGTTGAGATAACCCCAAGCGCAAACAATAATGAGGCCTTACTACATACGGATCTAATATAATGTCACGTAAAGGGTGTGTCATCTAGCGTTTGCATTTTAAGGTAGCAGTTATTTCGAATCGGGCAAAACTTTTGTCAGTAGGTTTTTGACAGAAAATAAGTTCAATATTTGACATCCAAGAAATGGGTCGATTTACGCTTGTTCAATACTGAGAAATATCAAAAACTCATTTCTAAAGTGTTAGAAATTTGGAAAATTCAATAGAAATGAAATGCCCTCAGGGCAATGCTAAGGGGGAACAATGTAATGGGAGACGATGAAGTAATTTTGAAACATTATTGTACACGACTCCATGTTGCGAAAGGCAATACACGTTTTACGTACCAAATCACAAGAAGTATGGTGAATGGATTTTTTCACATTTGATTTTACATATGTCAAAGAAAAGAAAATACCAAGAATCTCAGAACATTCTTGATAGTTATATCTTGTCTCGTATTGGTACCCGAAACAGCGGATTATGTTTCATCACATCTGAGACTAAAGGATCAAATCCAACGACCACACCTCATTTCCATATGAGAGAGAATTTAGAAGAAATAAAGGGGCAGTTTGAGCTCATATCACCCTGTATATCTCAGAGTTATGCAAGTAACAACGAAGATGCGTCTTCGTCTCGGGTAATTCCTTGTCGGTATCTACCGCTATTTCCTGAGCAAAACAGAACAGATACATCCTACTTATTTATTGTAATGTGTATCAGCAATGCGATACCTTCCAGAGATGTGCAGACACCGGCGAGTACTACTCAGACAGTGCAATTTTATGTACCCATAGGAAGTTGTTCGAGCCCAGTTCAACAAGTGTCCGTTCATTTCAACTTGCACCGCATGCGTTCGTCCTGGCTCATTCTGAGGATGATGTTTAGTTTGTTTTGATTTATATAGGATTTTGTTGAAGGAAGATACGTTTATTTTATTGTCATTGTGATATTTTAAATAGGGTTAGTCTAATTCCCAAATATTTATTATACATATAGGTATACCAAAAGTTAACGTTAGGCTGAAAGCTGATGAAAACCAAGTCATAATAGTTATGAGAAAAATACAGAATGAATCTATGTAACGTATTTTTGAAATTATGGGCATGTCAAAAAAATCGAGAAAATCTTCATCCCGTGATTGGCATGACGTAATCGGCTGACTGCCCAAAATAACGTAGTAATTGGGATCTAACCGCTTGTAGTTATTTTCCTTGTAATGATGAACCTGAATCTTCTGCTCTAGTTTCCTCGGTTAAACGATATGTGAAAACTTCCTAACAATTTTTACGTATTTAGAATATTGCTATTTACCGGTCAGTATCTAATTGTTGAAATGCAGAAATATTGGACCGACGAAAATACTTTAATTTCATTCACAACAATAGTTTAGGTGAGCCTTATGTTAAAGCGCAAACTTCACCTACCCCTTATAATCTCATGCGCAAATTTCTTGCGCATGCACATCCTATAATATTTAGGTATTATTGTATATCGCATAGTTTTTCTATGAAAGAATAACCGCAAAAACCATAGACTAAATTCTATGTTACTTTTGATATGCCAAAAACTCCACGAGTGTATTCATTCTATTTCAAAAACACACTGTTCCATCACAACAGTCTAGCAGAGACAACAACACACTCAACAGACGAGTCTCCTTGAGACAGTCAGGTACACATCACCACACAGAAGAAGTTCAGTAAGTTAATTTTGTATACTTTAATTATTTTATGACATATTTTTATACTTCAAATATATCTTCTATAGTTATTCAAGTGTAGTATTCATTTATACAGTCCACTTATTCTAACACCAAGTCTACACACAGACTTCTTATATTGGTTATTTCTTAAGGAATGCAATGCAATCCGAAATACATAGGTTATTTTAATATATTGGCAATATTTCTAACCAGCTTCCTAATCTCTAAGCACTTCGGACCTCATTGAAATTGCAAATAAACTAATTGCAAATTTATTCCTAATATATAAACGAAACTTATATTGGGAAAACGTCACCTTACAGCCAGGTAAGCCAGGTATGACTACCAAAGCCGCTGACAGAAAGACCTTAATCCTAGATCATGACCTCAACAAAATATTCTGCCATCGGCCAGCTGAAAGCGGGAAGCATATTAACGCCAATATCGGCGTTAACAGTGAGGATGTATCAATTGCCGTTACTAAAAATCTCAATTTTTTTTTCATTTTCATTATGTTATCTTGAACAAAATTCTGTGAATAGTTGCCTATTTGTAGCCAGTTGCCCCATCTTGGAAGAACATGTCACTTTCCGCCCAGCTAAGTATTCAAAATTGATACTTTGCCCAATTTTAACTATCTCTACTGCAGAAAAATGTACTAGTTCAGCAAGTAATTTGAAAAGTTGGCGTATTTAATAAGGATTTAAAAATGGTATAACACTCGCTAGAATTTAGCTAGTTTCTTGAAATTATTTTTTTCAAAGAAACTCAGCTTTGAATAACATTTTCTTACTCACTATTTTGAAAAAGTATTGAATTGTACATCAGTTTTTTAATTCTGAGATTTATGATAATACAACAAATGTTCAAGCTGTCTTCCTTCAGTAGCAAAATTGTGCACAGTTGTTATCTACTTAAATAGAATCGGAGTAGCAGAAGGAAAGGAGGGACAGTTGTCTTAAAATACGAGAGAGCAATTTTCAAAAATTATTATTAAGATTACACAAAAAAATTGAATTGAAACACCATCACAAGGTGAAGATTTTCTCGATTTTTTTTAAACGTCTATAATTTTGAAAATACCTAACTAAGATTCTTCTTCATAATTATCTTATAACTATCGGGTAATTTTTTTAAAGTGATAGAACTTTCGATAGGGATAACTGTGATTTGACAGAAGGTAGAAGCCATGTTGTTTTGATATTTCTGTTCAGTAAGCATTGACAAATTATCATGGAAAGACTCACGCAGCAACAACGTTTATAAATTGTTGAAATTTATTTTCAAAATCAGTGTTCTATTCGCCAAACTTATTTTGGCGAATAGAACAAACTTATTCCACTTCGTGGAATTTATGGTTAACACAATCGTCCATCAGAGTAGCTTATTCGTCGAACTATCGATAGATTTCGGACAACATTTTCTCTACTCGATTCAACAATAACAACTAGACAAAGAACTGTACGTACAGAAGAAAATATCGCTGCTTTAAGTCATAGTATTAATGATGATCCAGATTTGTCTATTCGTCGACGTTCACAACAAGTTGGACTCTGTGCATCCACCACATGGAAAATTTTGCGTAAAGATCTTGGTCTACACCCATGAAAATGATCCACTTTTTTATCGTAAAATTGTGTTTAGTGATGGAGCTCATTTCTGGTTTAACAGCTATGTAAACAAGCAAAATTGCCGTATATGGAGTGAAAACCATCCTCAAGAAGTTCTGCAGGTTCCATTGCATGAGGTGTTTTGGTTCCAACAAGATGGTGCTATGCCTCATGCTGCTACCGTAACAATTGATTTATTGAAAGAAAGATTTGGCGATAACATTATTTCGAGAAATGGTCCAATTAATTGGCCTCCAAAATCATGCGACCTAACTCCACTCGTTTATTTTCTTTGGGGTTATGTCAAGTCATTGGTTTATGCTGATAAACTAGAAACAATAGACGCTTTGAAAGCCAACATAACTCGTGTTATTGATGAAATAAGGCCTGAATTACTCGAAAAAGTAGTCCAAAAATGATCTGGTCGAATGCGGTTCCTCAGAGATAGTCGTGATGGACATATGCCGGAAATTATTTTTAAAACATAAATGCCATAAAATTATCTTTCAAAAAAATATTTTGGCTTCAATCTTAATTTAAATGTGTTTTATTTCAATTTAAAGTTCTATCACTCTAAAAAAACACCCGATATTATTAAACAGACTGTATACCAATTGTTTCGCAATCACACCAGTATCGTTAGATTTTTCACATTTTGTGTGACTGAACTTATTTTGGAAAAATATTCATTTTGTACTTTAACAGGTTCAAAATTCTAACAAGCTCCATGGTAATTATAAAACCAGGGTTTTCTATAAATTTGCGTCAACAAGAAATATTTTAAAAGCGGCGAATTGTTCGGACCTCATTCATTAAGTACAATAACAATTTTATGGTGTATATTTTCAGTTCTTTCAACAATGTGATGTTTTATTTTCAACGTGTAAAAATATCAAAACTATCATTTAAGTCATGTTCTACTTTCTAAAAGTGGTTTGAATAAGACGAATAAGTCATTTCGTTGAGGAAACTCTTTTAATATTCTTGAATCCCGTCTGTTCTCTTTCAGCAATCTGCACAAATCAACCTATAAAATTCTTTTATCGTCATCATTGAATGCTATATTATTAATTTGTTTTGAATAAGGTCCTCGAATTATATTTATTCTTTACATATGAAAAGTACAATAAAGAACACGAAATAAACATTTTAGATTTCTTTCGCGACGTCCCTTCAACTAGAAATTTTTGTTTTGAATATAACATGGTTAGAAAATTCAGGAATATCAAGAATGGTCATGGTTTCGTGGTTTAACCTGAACGCTGGAGTACCCCAAGGACTACTTTTGTCGTCCACCCTTTTCCTGATCCCCATAAACTTCCTAGTACGACCGAGTACCACATTCTGAGCTTCGCGGATGATAGCACGCTGATGTCCTCTTTCACCAATGTCGGACAAATCACTTCTGACATGTTTGTTTAGCTGGTGCATGGCATCCACTCAAGTACGATGACGTTCGACAGCCTTTCTCTTCATATTGAAGTTCTGAAGTAAAGCTTCCCGCAAAAACACATTAGTTAACAATTGCAGAGCATACTTTGAAAAATGAAAGATATTGAAAAGAAAGCCTAATGAAAGAACAGGCCTAGGGCCTAATATAAGTAGAAGAAGAAGAAGAAGAAAGTCTAATGATGACGCTTCAAACTGATGGGGGTATCAAAACTGCACGAAATTATTTCTATTCCTTCTAATCCAGAAATGATCGAATCGACATCGAACTACAAAACTACAATCACTGAATCATGCGGCGACCTTTCCCATCTCCTACCTCCGTCTGAGATGGGCTTAATTAAGACGATTGCGTTTCGCATTTTTTCCCAGTCCCATTTTCTCGTTTCTTCTCATCTGGCGGTGACGATTAAGCGGCAGCGTCAACGGCCGAAAACTCGTTCGTCTCGAGCTGAAAAAATCACCATGAATAAGAGCCTGGCCGAGAGGAGGCCGCGACAATGATATCTGGAGTCGATCGGCCTAACTTATGCAGATGTATTCGACGATCTCGTGCAATTGTGCTGTAATTTAAGAGTTACACGTCTGGATGCCGCGTTTTTAAGGGATTCAAATCGGTGTTCGTATTGAATTATCTCGGAAACCTGTTCGGTTGATCGGATTGTCCATTGCGACTAAGCGTACAATGAAACGGAATACAATAACTGGCTCAGACTGTTCCTAACTGTAGACGGACGTATCTGTTGTTTGGCATGATGTATTGCGACGACAAGTTGATGTGATTTACACCTTGATTTGAGTTATAGAATGTTGGTGCCTTGGCAGAAACATGTCTCTAATATCAAGTTCTATCAACTGGAAACAATAATTTTGAAGAACATTTATATTACAGTCGATGTGGCCTCTGAGAAAAGGTTGAATCATGAAGTGATAATAATAAATTATAATACCTCAAATATCATACAGATTCATTATGAAATAAAATAGAAAGGTCTTTTACTTGATAGAAGAAATATAACAAAATTTGAATATCAAAACAAATTGAAATATGTTTATCTTCTACAATTTTAATTTCAAAAAATTTTTTTCAAAAAACTTTTAGAATTAAATTAATGTCTAAAACAAGCACCGCTTACATTTAATAGACGTATATAATAAAAACTCAATATATAATGTCAAATGGAATAAATAAACCAAAAGATATACGAAAGTCATTAAAATTAATAAATAAATATTTAAAGGAGACAAAATTTTGTTTCTGGTCTTACCTTTAAGAACGCCAATTGCCTTTTAAAAACATGAACACACTTAAAGGACTTCTCAAAGAATATAATTTATTTGAAATATTTAATATATTTAAATATTCGAATAAGTTAATTCAGAAATCTCTCAAAGCATGCACTATATCTTCAAAAAACAAATATAATTCTAAGCAATTCCTTCTTCAGTCCTGAAATATATTATATTATTATATTTATTATGTTATATAACAAATGACTTTCGTATATCTTTTGGTTTATTTATTCCATTTGACATAATATATTGAGTTTTGATTATATACGTCTATTAAATGTAAGCGGTGCTTGTTTTAGACATTAATTTAATTCTAAAAGTTTTTTGAATAAAAATTTTTTGAAATTAAAATTGTAGAAGATAAACATATTTTAATTTGTTTTGATATTCAAATTTTGTTATATTTCTTCTATCAAGTAAAAGGCCTTTTTATTTTATTTTATATATAATATATAATTATATTTTGGCTTCAATAAATCTCATTATGGAATATCAATGAATTTAAATAAGCCTTAAAAATAACTCACACTGTTCTTTGATTCTGTTAGAACATAGATCAATCTTGAATTATAAAGTTGATCTGTGTCTCGAAACATTATTCATTTCCACGTGGTACGTTGTTTTATATAGGTTAGTTTTTTGATTTTGATATTTTGAATATATTTCAGGACTGAAGAAGGAATTGCTTAGAATTATATTTGTTTTTTGAAGATATTGTGCATGCTTCGAGAGATTTCTGAATTAACTTATTCGAATATTTAAATATATTAAATATTTCGAATAAATTATATTTTTTGAGAAGTCCTTTAAGTGTGTTCATGTTTTTAAAAGGCAATTGGTGTTCTTAAAGGTAAGACCAGAAACAAAATTTGGTCTCCTTTAAATATTTATTTATTAATTTTAATGACTTTCGTATATCTTTTGGTTTATTTATTCCATTTGACATTATATATTGAGTTTTGATTATATACGTCTATTAAATGTAAGCAGTGCTTGTTTTAGACATTAATTCAATTCTAAAAGTTTTTTGAATAGAAATTTTTTGAAATTAAAATTGAAGAAGATAAACATATTTTAATTTGTTTCGATATTCAAAGATTCATTATGCTATCCAAACAACAAATTTAAATTTCAATTTTATAAAATAAAAATTTCTCAGAGACTCCTGAAAATCAAATCAAATAAAAGAAATAGAAAACACAGTTTCAATTTAGTAGACATATTGAATTAACACTCATCACACAGCAACAAAATAAGTAGAAGAATACAAAGAAAATATAAATTATTAACTGAAAATATTAAATAAATACTTGAAGATTACAAAATTTTGTTTCGTTCCAATATATTAATTATGAGACCAAATTCCTTTTCAAAAATTAACAATATAACTTCAAGAGTTAACTCTCTTGAAAAAAGTTCCCTCACAACAATTCCAAAAAACATGCAGCAAGTTTTCAGAAAGGACCATATGGAATTACTACATCAGTAGCTCGCTAGTCCAACTTCTTATCCAAAAAATAAAAGTACTTAAGAAAAATATATCTTACCCGACTAAAACCACATGTCTTCCCAACACAAAATAGTGAATTTTTGAATTTTATTTGAAAAAAATTCACACAGTTTTATTTCACAGCTCATTAATTCTGATACGTGTTTCGGTCTTTCTACCATCTTCAAAGGAGTACAAAAAGTAAATAAATTTAAAACTGAAAAAAGATTTTTTATTACACTTTGGACATTTGTGCATTTTTATGGCGCATGGAAATAATAGCATCCAATTTAGGGGTGGTCGCAAAGAGTATTTGGGAATTTGTTAAAGTCTCCTTTTTCTCAATGGATTTTTTGATTGACAGAATCTCCAAATAGTCCATCAATTTACCCTTTTCAACATTATATAGTAAAGTGATATCCGGTTGATTTCAAATTTTTCAAAATAGACCTCCAATGTTCTTTGATTCTATGTTATAAGCATATGTAGCCGTGCAAATCTTAATATTTGACTTGATAAATCCCCGATTCGGAAAAGTTGGGGTTCCTTTCTTTATTGTTCACCAACATCTTGGCTGAATCATTTCTATTTATTGCTAAAGAATTAATTCCCATTTCATGAAGGCCATTCGAGATCCTATTGCTGAAACCTTTTATATAGGGTGTTTTTTTAAAGTCATAGAACTTTCGATAGGGATAACTGTGTTTTGACAGATGGAAGAAGCCATTTTGTTTTGACATTTCTGTTCAGTAAGCATTGACAAATTATCATGGAAAGATTCACGCCGCAACAACGTTCACAAATTGTTGAAATTTATTTTCAAGATCAGTGTTTCATTCGCCAAACTTATATTTATATTGTATTTACTACTACTTTATTTATATTATATTATATTCACTTCGTGAAATTTATGGTTTACATAATCGTCCATCCGAGTAGCTTATTCATCGAACTATCGATAGATTTCGGACAAAATTTTCTCTACTCGATGCAACAATAAGACAAAGAACTGTACGTTCAGAAAAAATATTGCTGCTGTAAGTCATAGTGTTAATGATGATCCAGATTTTTCTATTCGTCGACGTTCACAACGAGTTCGACTCTGTGCATCCACCACATGGAAAATTTTGCGTATAGATCTTGGTCTACACCCACACAAGATCCAACTGGTTCAAGAACTAAAACCACCTGAGCATACTAAGCGTCGTTTGTTTGGTGATTGGGCCCTAGAACAGCTTGAAGTTGATCCACTTTTTTATCGTAAAATTGTGTTTAGTGATGAAGCTCATTTCTATTTGAACGGCTATGTAAACAAGCAAAATTGCCGTATATGGAGCGAAAACAATCCTCAAGAAGTTCTGCAGGGTTCCATTGCATCCTGAAAAATGCACTCTATGGTGTGCTTTACACGCTGGAGGCATCATCGGTCCATATTTCTTTAAAAACGATGCTGGAGCTAATGTAACAGTGAATGGTGCTCGTTAGAGATCGATCATCAATGATTATTTGTTTCAAAATTTGAATGGCATCGACCCAGAACTGATTTGTTTCCAACAAGATGGTGCTACACCTCATGCTGCTACCGTAACAATTGATTTATTTAAAGAAAGATTTGGCGATAACATTATTTCGAGAACGGCCCAATTAATTGGTCTCCAAGATCATGCGACATAACTCCACTGGATCATATTTTTTGGAGTTATGTCAAGTCATTAGTTTATGCTGATAAACCAGAAACAACAGACGTTTGGAAGCCAACATAACTCGTGTTATTGGTGAAATAAGGCCTGATTTACTCACAAAAGTGGTCCAAAATTAATCTTGTGGAATGCGGTTCCTCAGAACTATTCATGGTGGACATATGCCGGAAATTATTTTCAAAACATAAATGTCAGAAAATTATCTTTCAAATAAAAAAAATTTGGCTTCAATCTTAATTTAAATGTGTTTTATTACAAAGTTCTATCACTCTGAAAAAAACACCCGATTTAAACCATTGAAAACCATATTTTCTTTTCTTCATAGGGATCATGTATATTTCTTTAAAATTGTTTTAAAATATTGTGGTAAGTTTTCTTTTTAATCATGTTATCAATGATTTCAATTCTATAGCCATTGGTCACAGCTATAGTTTTAATTATGTTGACTTCTAATCGGAAATTGACTTCGTTGAACGGGATGCTCCAAGGTCTATGAATGAAATTATGGAATGTTGACATTTAAATTTGTCATGACTGATTGGATTTTGAATTGATTATGCTATCAGTAGTGGTAGGTTTTCTAAAAATGGCGAATTATAACTTATTGCTACTCTGACTTATTTATTTTAAGATATAAGAAGTTGATTGAAGAATTTTGTTCTATTGTGAATTTAATATTCAGATAATTCAAAAATTGTGTGCACTAATTTTGATTCTTAGTCAAACACTCAATCACCAATCAATACTCTAAACGAAACAAATGGCGAGATAAAAGGACTTATATTTTTCTCCAGTATTAGGAAGTATTAGATTCTAGATGTGTGTATTTTATATATAATAATATTCTTCATCAAATTCAGTGAAAAAACTTACAAGAACGGACAAGTACGTTGATTATTCACCTTAAAATCTTAATCTCGATTCAGTATTTGATTTGCTACTTGCCGGCCTCGATCTACGTGCAGTCTCGAACTAACAGAACCGGATTTGAAAGTTCACAGTATCAGATTCGACTTAAAGGGCTTATATCTTTCTTCCCTTGAATATTTTTCATGGAGAATTTGTGTTGAAATGTTTCATTTCGATGGGTTTTACCTTCTGATGAAAATAATCTCACGTTTCGGTGAGACACTCGAACGCATTTTTCGAAGATATACTGAATGTTGTTAAAGAGTTTTTTGAAAGCGCTTTTCAAGGATTTCGAAGGATTTTTGAGGATTATATTGGAAATTTTTGGGACGGAATTTTTTTTCACAATGCAGGTATGAAATAGTACTGTATCCATTAACATTGGTTAAGCAGGTTCGATGACTATTCTATATTTTCTTCAAATTCTTTTTATCTCTTTTTAATGCTGTACGATGCATTTGACTTCGTAACCTTCGTTCTGTCTATTTCCGAGGAACAGATTCCTCCTGAATACCGAACCGGAGCAACAGTTTATTGCTATGATAAATCAAGCAATTAAACGTACAAGACCTCAGAGCACCCCAACAAGACACATGGCGCAACGATGTCGCGGGGTTAATGAGAGGCAGGCCGTGAGGGGTGACCCCCTCATTACCGGGCGTTTGCCGTGACAGATACACGGACAGATTTAGAGGTCGCCCGAACCCGTTGTTGCGCTACGAAGACGTCGTTGCCCATTATGTTAACTAAACGCATTCTCGAGGCGTTCGACAATTATTTACCAATTAGGGATACATTTGGTCTTGTTCGTGAACCAAGGCAGGAGACCGTCGATGATAGCCGAATTTTTTTTCTCCTACAAGCAAGGATTCTCGAAAGTATAAAGTATGATGAATTAATTTTCGTCCATAATGTATAAATCTCCTTACGCCAAGCAAACAGAAAGCTATATATGTAAGTCATTGGTTTCTTCCAAATTTCCTATATTTATCCTTAAATAGAGTAAATTTTAACACGTCAAATGATTGTTTAGGAATAACAAGTTTGCAATGTAAAAAACTTACAAAAAATCGAAACTGATTTTTAAAAATAAAAGCGGCAAAAACGAGAAGAACACAGCACCTGGTTACAAAGTGAGAAAGAAAACACTACGCCAATTAAGTTCAAACATGGCACGGAATATAACCAAATGTCTAGCTATTGGCCCATCATCCTTTTACCAATTTTAGGAAAAAGATTTGAAAAAATCGTGAAAATTCATCTCGAAAATTAAATCGGCCAAAACATTACTCGTCCACAGTTTAAATTCGAGAAAAATCATTCAACCATCCCACACTAGTTACTCTAATATCGAACGTACAGACCACAATGAAAGAAGGTCACAAGTCAGAAACATCAAGTCAACAACAAGAAAGTAGTTGAAAGTGAGTTAAGGTCTTCTACGTAAACTCCAGCAACTGGACACACCAGTTTACCTACAAAATATAATAGGAAACTTATTAAGGATCAGAAACGTGAATGTCAATCTCAAAAAGTATTTCTCAGCATCGTTTTCTCCTCAACAAGGAGTACTACAAGTTTCTTCATTGTCCCCACTTCTGTTAATTATTTGCGTACACGATATCTACAAAATAAAAAAAGAACTGAAAAGTTACATCCTTCACTATGCTGATGACATAGCGATCATGACGCATGGCAATAATCTGAAAGACACACGTAGAAACAACAAAACTTATGTAACAGATGAAACATACAGAATTCTACCAAAGCCTGACAAATCTAAATTAATAATATTTGGTGACAAATTATCAAAAAATTCACAAACCATCAGAACTGTCGTTAATTAATGAATTGTAGAAATATTCTTTATTATTTTATTTAATTAAAATGAATTTTCATTATGTAAGAACCGATTTAGTTCAATTGAAAAAAGACTCCAAATAGTTAAACTCCCCGCCTCTTGATTCAAGATGTAAATTTTTCAATAATACAAAGAGGTTTTTTTCTTGATGAAAGAATTATTACAATATTTTAAGTATCATACAGATTAATTCTGTTAATCTCCTTCAAATTTTAATTCCAAAAAATTTTTGATATTAAACATTTAGAATTAAATAAATAAATGTCTTATAAAAACACTGTTTCAATTCAGTAGACATATAGAATTAACACTTATTACACAGTACCAAAAGAGAATAAAAGAATTCGGAGAAATAAAAATTATCAATTAAAACTACTGAATAAATACTTGAAGGGTACAAAATTTTGTTTCGTACATTGTTTTATGAAAAACAAACCCCTTTCCAAATATGCAGAACATTACCTCAAGAACTTCTTCAAAATCAACTTGCTCAAAATAAGTTCCCTCAATGATTTTTCTGAGAACTTTAATTCTTGAAATTTTTGAATAAAATTTTTTTTTTAATTAAAATTTGTAGGAGATTAACAGAATAAACATATATGATATTTGAAATTTTGTAATAAACCTTCTATTAAGAAAAAAATTCTTTTTATTATTTTATTTTATATATAATAATTATATGTTTTGATTAAGACTTATAAATATTATCATTTGGTTTTAAAGGAGAGCATAAAATACCTTACGAAATTTGTGTAATTTATATGATGGACATAGAGTACGTGGAAAATTTAATAGTTCGCTTCATTCAAGTGTTTTGTTCAAATAAATACATTCAGTTTGTCTGGTAATATATTTTGTGTTCATTATTTTTATTTTTTGGTAATTCATTTTTAAATATGAAGGGCTGATGAATAGTCCTTTGTGGGAATTCTAAATTGCTTTTTGAAGATGTTCTGCATGTTTTAGGAATTTTTTTGAAGGAACTTATTTTGAGTTGGTTTTGAAGAAGTTATGTATTGCATTTTTGGAAAGGGATTTGGTTTTCATGAAACAAGGTACGAAACAAAATTTTGTACCTTTCAAGCATTTATTAAGTAATTTCAATCAATAATTTATAGTTCTTTGAATTCTTTTATTACCATTTGGTACTCTGTAATAAGTGTTAATTCTATATATCTACTAAATTGAAACAGTGATTTTCTAAGACATTTATCTAATTTAATTCTAACAGATTTTGTATGAAAAATTTTTTCAAATTAAAATTTGTAGGAGATTGACAGGTTAAATCTGTATGATATTTGAAATTATGGAAATTTTTGTCTATTGCAGGAAAAGAGTGACTATGGAAGTTTGCTGAATTTTTTTAAAATTCATTTCGTTTGTATGATTCTAATTTTGAATGAATGTCCAGTTGACCTACAACGTGGTTCATTTTTTTATAGAGAAACTTGAAGGATAGATAGAACCTTCAATTTCAATATAAAAATACCCTTCCAACATCGGAAATATTCGAATTAAATTTGGAGGACAAGGTACTTTTTGAGTATCAAATAGATTGGTGATCAGAATTATTGTGAAAATCTACAGGGTGATGCTTTTTTCAAGGTTTCTCTTCCTTTTCAACCCCGAAACGTTTTGCCGTGGATAACATAGATGTTTGAAATGTATATAGAGAGAAAACTTTGTTGAATTGATAGAACATTTCCATAAGATGGATATAGAAATATAAATGACTAAAACAAGTGTGAATAAATTGTGGCAGTGTTAATTAGATTCTCGATTCTCACCTTCTTTAGTATTTCATTTGGGTTCCTTATTCAGTTCATTATGAATCGATAAAGTTCAATAAAGAATTCATGCGAAAAAAATGTATTTGTTATGCTCATAATAATTTGATTAATGAAACTAAAGTGACTATTGTAGTTCTATGAAAAGTTCTAACTCGATTATTTGAATTATCATGAAGGCATCTTCAAGTTACAATGATTTCGAGAAAACATGGAAATACGGAAAATATCTAATAAAACGTTATACGTACATGTTTAATAAAGATTGAATTGGATTTAAATAGAAAATTTTCGAAGAATTCCTTATTTCATCGAACCGGAACGTGTAAATTTTAATGAGTTTCAGCGTTATCATTTTTCCCCGATCTTTACACAATAAATAATAATAGGACACTTATAAACAAACATGAACATCATTGCATGCAGAATTATAAATGATAATTATGTATATATGCAAACTAAACGTGATATCTCTGTGATTGATGTTGATGAAACTGTTATTCAAGGACAACGTTCCTGAGGTATCAGAAAGAAAATAACCCACAATCTGCTTTAATGCAGGAAGGAGAATCTAGGTGATGAATGAAGTTTATCAAGAATTTGTAATAGGAGGCAAGGTTTGATGAAATCAGATGAGAAAACTTTACAAAATTAAGACATGGTCACTATCCTGGAAACATAAAGTAATAATTTTTCAAAACTATTGCATTATTTATACTTTTACGTATTATCTTATATTTGAAATGTCTTACTCGAAATCAATCTAAAAGAGTTTAATTCAAGTAGTATTCTTGCAAAATTCTGTGATACCTCATATTCCAAAAAAGATACAAACGTTCTGCTATCTACATTTCAACATTTATATCCTATAACCATTTTCGGAAGTTTAAAGAATTTATGCAAATTCTCAGTTATCATGTTCTATAAATATCTAAACTTTAATGTTATCATGAAAGAAGATAGATAAAAATAAAGCTAGTGGAACTTACCCTGTATTCATGGCATCAGCACACCCCCTCGACAACACGCTGTATTTCTGGAACAACAAAACCTGGTATGAGCTCGACTGAAATTCTAAATTGCACTGATATATTACCATTGTGAAAATCAAATAATGTACACACAAATATATCTAGTCACACACATAACCACCTTGGGACGTTCGATCGAACAGAATCAAATAAACTTTTTTCGAAGAAACAAACATCAAATATCCACGGTATCTTATTTGTATAATATATGGAATATTGACAATTCCTTCACTAAAATACGTATAATATTGAGAACGATAAGATTAGCTGACAATTGCAGAAAATGGGCTGGTTTTCGAGCAAACATACTTAAAATTCCCGAATATTCTGAATGATCAGGCAAAAATGATTTCCTTATTCAGGATAACTGACCAGAACACTATTTAATTCTATAAAATTTGAATAAAGTGTATTATATATTCAGTTTCAATTCTTTGCTTTGTTTATGATGTTTGATCGAATCGGTTCTTGATAAGAACTCATTTTAATCATACAAAATTTGAATAATTTCATACGATTTTGATAATAGATGTCGCTACTAGTTTATCATTACATTGTTTCATTTGGCAACACTTTCATTTGGAAGTGTCATCATTAGACTTCCTCTTCAGTATACACATATCATTTTGCTGAAGTGTAAACAATATAGTTTCTGTGTTTTTGCAGGGAGGTTTACTTTATTACTTTATCGATGCAACGATAAAGTGCCTGGCTGACCAGCACTTTTCTAGTAACGATGAAGTCAAACAATGGATCGACGCATGGATAGCGGCCAAAGAGTCGATTTATTCGCGATGGTATCCGTCAATTGCTAAAAAGATGGGAAAAATGGTGTCTTGGGATGGACAATACTATGAACTTTAAATGTATAATCAATTTTTTACCATAAAGCTTCAATTTTCGACAAAAAACCTCACGAACTCATTCACACTTCTAATACATCTACAATTAGTTCTTGTTCTTATATCGCACTCGTTAAGATGAAATAAGAAGAGGCATTTTACTTGATAAAAGGAATAATACAAAATTTGAATGTCAACTGATTTAATCTGTTAGTCTCCTATAATTTTAATTTCAAAAAAATTTTTGGAATTAAATTAATGTCTTATAAGCACAGCTTATATTTAATAGGCCTATAAAATCAAAACTCAACATACAATATCAAATGGAATAAATAAACCAACAAATACAAATTGTCAATTAAAATTAATCAAATAAATATTTGAATGAGACAAAATTTTGTTTATGATCATACAATTATGAAAACTGATTCCTTTTCAAAAATACAAAACATAATTTAAGGACTTCTCAGAAAATATAATTCATTTAAAACATTCAATTTATTCAAATAAGTAACTTCAAAACTCTCTCAAAACATGTATTAATTATATCTATAAAAAACCATTAGAATTCCGGTTCATTGGTCAAACATGACATTAAAACAAATTGAATCAATCAACAACAAAAACAACTGACCTACAGATTTCTTGTTATCCTCGATTGAACACCAACTTTAAAATCAAAGATATTCTATGTTCGTCACAAAAATCACAGAAAGCTGCAAGGTATTATATGGTATTCTTCAAACCACCAGACATTCCATAATGAGTTTTATTTAAACCTAGTATAATTATATATTATATATGAAATAAAATAAGAAGAAGTTTTTCACTTGATAGAAGGAATATTACAAAATTTGAATATCAAAATAGTCTCCTATAATTTTAATTTCAGAAAACTTTTTATTCAAAAATTTTTAGAATTCGATTAATGTCTTATAAGCGCAGCTTATATTTGATAGACGTATAAAATCAAAACTCAACATACAATATAGTGTATCGAAGTTGTTCTTAATGAAACATAGATTAGATGAGTATGTTTAGCATTTACATATTTGAAATCTTAGGAAATATTAGAAAATATGGCTCATTTACAGATTAAACGACAATAAAAAAATATTCATAAAATAAGAAGAGAAAAAAATCTTCTTCTGATTTCCACAATATGTATCAGTCTCTTGAAATTCCCCTGAATGTAAACACATTCTCTGATAACAATTCATTACACAAGGTGTATCTGAACTGATGCGAATGATTTTAAGAGGCAGTTCTTCAGCAAAAATTAATGGAGATCATTCATGCAAGGTTTTTTTCCACGCACTTCCTCTCAAATTTACTGCCTTTTGAAATATCGAGAATTTTTTTATTTTTATTGCATATCTCCTCTATGGCACAATCTAGAAGAACAAAATTCAGAAGCTGCGCTATCCTTAATTCGATGTCCCTTTTCAATGGTTTTTATAATTCCGAAATGTTATCACAAAGTGTTGAAAAAATCAACTCCTACAATATTCTGCATTAGAACTGTTTGAAACTTCAAAATATTCCAAAGTAAATATCTTTATTTTTAGTCCAAAACATGCAAAATATAGACATTTGGACATTTCCTCTCTGACAAAAATTATGAGAGCATTAAAATCAATTAACCAGTCGAATTGACTGAAAAGATTAATGAAACATGACCTCGAATTAAAATCTATAAAGACTATTTTGAACAAAACAAATCTTAAAAGACAAAAATTTGGAACAAAAACACAGGTGTGCGCATGAAAAAAATCGATATTCACCTGCGGTATATACAGTGCTACGTAATTTCACATCGAAGATTCATGACTTGGATATTGACAGGTTGCTGAACATGCCATAAAGGCAACCAATCATTTCGTCTTAAAATATTCATCAACATGACATCACGTATACTACTATATATTATATATTTTCATGAGAAAGAAGTATTGGGTAAATAGTAGTATTTCATGTGTGTATAAATTCTACTGAGAATATAAATTATGTGCGTATAGAAGTGCGATGCGATACCTTTTATACAACTACTACATATGTATTTTGAGGACAGCCAACTGAGTGATTGATTAAATATTTATAGAAGATATCTAGTACAAATTCCAATTTTGTTTGTGAAAATACATAATACCATTCCAACGATAAATTGACTCATGTTTACAATGAGGAAAATTCTGAATGAAACAATATTAAATCGATTTTCCTTGTATAACAAGATCTGGGTAACCTTCATTTATAGCTTCGAATCTATCTGAATTTCTTGAGAATATTAGAGTAATCATGATATGTCATCACATATTCGAATACATTGAAATTTTCATCGTGTCAATTTATAAAGAAAATATATCCATGAAATTTACATCCATATATAGCTCATTGATTCATTTAAATGCACAGCAAACAATAGTTGAACACATTAATTTCTAGCAAATCACTACAGTCTGAAACAACGAGTCATACATTACGGTTAAAAATTACCATATTTTCTTTTATGGAGAAACCCATTTATTTCAAAAATTTATTTCAAATATACATTCATTTTGGAGATACGAAAATTGTTTGGAATTTGGTAATTTATGCCTCTAGTCATATAATTCCCAAGAAATTTCGCATAAAAATTTGACTTTTAGAAGCCATCTTATTGGAAACTTATTCGAGTATTTATCGAGATAATGTGAAAATAGTTCAATCGATTTTATTCTAAACTTGATCACCTTCGAAAAGAATGAATGTTAACATGATTGCTTCAATAGGCATACCTAATGTACAGTTAAGATAATTACATGAATTAAGAAGTTGATTCTACTTGATGGAAGCTCTAATTTATAATTAAAAATACCAGAAATATGAAAAAATTTCACAATATATACTGAAAATATATATGATATTAATATAATTTTAATATTTGTCTAGAAAAACATTTATTTTTCTTTATTCGACATTGTATACAATTTGAGTGTGTTAATTTTTTCCTAAGTGTGAAACCCTAAAAAGACTACAGATATGAGCTACTAATACGTATTTCATGTTCGTCCCCAATATTCAGATAGCTCTAACATTAACATTGAGAATTGATCACCACAACAATATCAAAATTTACCTTTCAAAACAAATTCTGAACAAAAATCCACATAGCAGTTACAGGTGTCTATGCCTGGTAATAAGTTTGAAATTGAAAGAATTTCATTTTGAGGTGATCAAAAGATATGTAACATTCTCCCTCCTAACAATTTAATCAAGAATTATATAAATTATTAATTTGAATCAACTTGTTGGAAGCTCTAATTCAGATTTAAAAATATCGGAAATCTGAAGAACTTTACAAGTACCAAAAAGAATTTAACAAATTGCAGAGGGGGTTGGTGTATTACAAGTTGAGTATATTAAAGTGGTTCAAAATGCCTTTTTTGAGCTTTTGTTCATTTTCAAACATTCCAGCTAGATTATTTTCAAACTTTTGCTATATTGATGGAGAAATTCAAATTTTTTCAGTATTTTTTTTCGTATTTTAATTATTATAAAATATATCTTCTTTATTGAAATAATCCATTTGTTATTATTTAGAAGTTCACCCTACATGAAGTTAGTTAAAAGTTAATTAATTCGGCTGATCTTATTAATGATTTTCAGGAATTACTTTGTGTTGTTACAAAAAAATGAAATAATAGAGGTTCATATAATACTTGATAGAAGTTATATAAAATTATTTAAATATTTTAATATTTAAAGATATATTCTGTTAGCCTTCCATATATTCAATTTCAAAAAATTATATTTAATATTTTAACTTCCCGAATTAAATTAATGTCATATAAATACTACTTATATCAAACGACATATCAAATAAACATTCATTATGAGACATCCAAACGATATAACAAAATCCAATAAATATAAATTGTGAAGAAAAATCCTATAAATTAAATATTTCGAGTAGACAAAATTTTGTTTCTGCTTATCTCTCTTATGAAAACAGATCTTTCAAAAATGTTTAACATAATCTTAAGAATTTCATCATAAAGCTATCTTACTTAAAATATTCAATATTATTGGATATCTAACTAAATTACTTTTTAGAATGAATATAATTGAGTACTAACGAAGCAAAGTCTCTCTTAAAGCTTGTTTTTTAGTAATGTTTTTACATATCTTGAGATTTTCTAAAAAGTAACTTAGTTAGATATCTAATAATATGGAATATTCTAAGTAAGATAGCTTTATGATGAAATTCTTAAGATTATGTTGAACATTTTTGAAAGATCTGTTTTCATAAGAGGGATAAGCAGAAACAAAATTTTGTCTACTCAAAATATTTAATTTATAGGATTTTTGTTAACAATTTATATTTATTGGATTTTGTTATATCATTGGGATGTCTTATTATGAATGTTTATTTGATATGTCGTTTGATATAAGTAGTACTTATAAGACATTAATTTAATTCCTGAAGTTATAATATTAATATAATTTTTTGAAATTAAATATGTAAAAGGCTAACAGAATATATCTTTAAATATTAAAATATTTAAATGATTTTTCGAAAAAAATTTGAATGAAGTAGTGTACTTGGAAAATGCAGTCATAAAATTGCCTAATTATTGGAAATTTGTCTTAATTGTCATTTTCTTCGTTTTGATCCATATTATCTAAATCCTATTTTGAAAATTTTGTCTGTTTGTTTGTTACGTTTGAATATTTTGAATGTTTTCATATTGCACTGTAGATCAAATTTTGTAGTTTACGATGTACAAGGCAAAATCTTGCAAAGAATTGAAGTCAGGGGCGTTTTGCGTGCTTTTTCATATCAGCCACGATCCTCACGAATTTTTGCATTAACTTCTTATCGTTAGTTTAGATCTTGATCATCATTTTAACTTCGATAAATTCGATAGGGCTGTTGCTATGGCTTCGGTAGCTGCCAACTCTTGTGTGATAATTTTTTTTGCTATTCTACTCATACGATCCTCGAGAAATATTGCACGAATATACACATATACTCCCAAATCCTAAATTTTAGGTCGACTTGATTTTCGAAAAAAGCGGGAAAAACTTAAAAATCAATAACTTTGGAACCGCTGAATCGATTCTACCTACAAAATAACTCAAGTGAGATATGTAAGTCCTGAAAGTTTTAAGTTCAAAGCTATTTCCCTTCGCAAGTTAGGGTGTATACGGATGGACCAGCCGGAAAGTAATACTTTAAACCCTGGATTCTTCATCAGTCATCAGTCTAACCAAATCGTTCAAGACCAATTTCGGCTCAGAATTAGAAAATGACATAAATTTGAGCAAAATAATATCACGCCATTCCTTAGAACAATCGCTTATTTCGAAAAGTTATTTTCAAATTCGTCCGAAATATATGTGCGAAATATATTTATTATAAATTTTGTCTTCGGTAAGGTGTAAAATATAGGTCATCAAATCAAGTTTTCTATTTTATTTAAATATTTTAATATTAGCCTTCTACATATTTTATTTCGAAAAATTATATTTAATAATTATAACTTCAGGAATTAAATTAAGATAATGTCATATAAGTACCACTTATATCAAACGACATATAAAATAAACATTCATTTTAAGACATCCAAATGATAAAACAAAATCCAATAAATAAAAATTGCTAACCAAAATTCTTTAAAATAAATTTTGTTTCTGCTGATCAATCTTATGAAAACAAATATCTTTCAGAAACGTTTAACATAATCTTAAGAATTTCATCATAAAACTATCTTACTTAGAATATTCAATATCATTGGATATCTAACTAAGTTACTTTCTATAAAATCTCAAGATATGTAAAAACATTACTGAAAAACAAGTTTTAAGAGAGACTTTGCTTCGTCAGTATTCAAATAATTCATATTCAATAAAATATAAAATCAATCAACAACAAATATTTACACACCCTTCAACAATTCAGAAAACTCTTGGTAAATGAATACTGAAAAATTTTAATGGAGTAAGGTTAACTACAAATAAAAAATTCTCTGGTTTACCCTTGATCTAAAAGATTGAAAGACAATTTAACGGCCTCTGTTATAGCACAAGGACTATCTGTATAAAGAATGTTAAGGAAACCAAATAATTATATATTATGAATAAAATAACATAAGTAGAGGTTAATACTTGATAGAAGGTATATGAAATTATTCAAATATTTTAATATTAGCCTTCTACATATTTAATTTCAAAAAATTATATTCAATAATCATAACTTCAGGAATTAAATTAAGTACCACTTATATCAAACGACATATAAAATAAACATTCATTATAAGACATTCAAATGATATAAAAAAATACAATAAATAAAAATTGCTAACCAAATACTATAAATAAAATATTTCGAATATTTGTTTTCATAAGATTGATCAGCAGAAACAAAGTTTTGTCTATTCAAAATATTTAATTTATAGGATTTTGGTTACCAATTTTTATTTATTGGATTTTGTTTTATCATTTGGATGTCTTATAATGAATGATTATTTTATATGTCGTTTGATATAAGTGGTACTTATATGACATTATTTTAATTTAATTCCTGAAGTTATAATAATTAAATATAATTTTTTGAATTGAATATGTAGAAGGCTAATATTAAAATATTTAAATAATTTTATATATCTTCTATCAAGTATTAACATCTCTTTATGTTATTTTTTATTTTATTTAATTGTATTCACTGAATGAATTTGTCCTTTTTTAAAAACCACGCTAATCAACAAACTGATGAATCGTTTCAACTTCAAAAATAAAATTACTGATGTCGAAAGTAAAAATACATTGCACGTGTAAACAATCTTTCTTAGTAGTAGTTTCTTATATTGAATTAAATTAAGAATGGGACAAGTCGCAAAATCTCTATAAAATTATCAATTTTAGATAAATGAAGACAAAAATAATCAAGTAAAACTAATAAAATTCAAAGCATATTCGAAGAAATCTGCCCAAATCACAGACATTTTGAGAAAATATTAGTGTTCCACTCAGACAGGAATGAGTGATAACTTTGTGAAATTTATATAATAAATGTACTAAATCATTTTTGAAATTTGTTCAGAACGTAGGGACTAGTTTGAGTGTTATTTCTTATTGCCAGAAAAAGTTCGTTCACAATTCTCATTCCGATTTCAATCTACCGACTTCAAATTAAATCTATCAAAAAAGAGCGCTTATCTCCCTGAAGAATATTCGTGTCTTTGAAACTGAAGAAAATCCAGATGGGTGAAGATATACTAACTGTCCCCTAAATACTATGAGAGGTTGCGTAATTCTGAAATGCCATTATAACAGAACAAACCCTTTCAATTCTAGAATATTTCTACCCCAGAACTTCATTTCCGCCGCACAAAATACGTAGTAGGATATTTAATTTCGGCACACTGACGAACAATCATGGAAGGGGCGCAAATCGAAAAGAAAAACCGTTCCGCCAATTTTCTTTCAATCAGCACAAAACATGTCTCATCCACGCTCGGAAAATAATTGAACTCGGCTCTAGAAAAAACGGAAATATGCAGCGCAGGAAACTCACGTCGATTATGGAGCTTTTTCAATTTTTCCAATCGTCGACTCACTGTGTCGCCATCCGCCATCCCTCGGCTAAGAAAATCCACTTATTTCCCGGATTTCCATCGCATGTGTCGCAGGGAAATAATGCTGTTATGCCATTTTTTTGATTTCGGACGGAGACGATGTATTTCCGCCGGATATGAAGGCTGGATCTTCTTTATTCTACACTAGGGCTTTTAGTCACAATTTCAAATGCTCGCTGATCATCTCGGAACACCCTTGGTCTTTAAGTATAATTTGGTTGAAATTATCTTAAGGTTCAGTCTATATTGAGTGGTTGATAATAATTTTAATTAAAAAAAACAGTAAGTTCACACGTATTTTCATGACCGTCTTCAGAAGGATATAAAAAGCTCTAAAACTTGTATTTCTCGTATTTCTTTTGAATTTCATTCGCTAAGATTGGCGTTGGAAATTGAATTCAGTATGGAAGTTACTTATGAATTTTTGATTTGAAACTTTTTCGCTTACCCTCGTATATGGAGGCTGTATTATGGACTGCCAGCTAACTTCAAGTATTTGAAGTTTTATTGTTGTGAATTAATTTTTAAATTTAATTAATTGTAATATGAAATAGGAAAGGTTCTATTTTTTTTTCTTAGAACTATATTAAAAAGAAAGTAATTTGCAAATGAATTCATTGAATCGGTGGATATCCATTACAAATAAAATAATGGTAACGAGGAATTAGCAACCTCATTTTGTTCAGAAAACTCCAAACGCAGACATACTGCAAGATGGACTAAAGCGACATCAAATCTGAAGCATTATGTATAATTAGGTAGTTCTTCAGGTTTAGATCGTCAGCATATGCTCAAGCTGGACAACCGACAGAGACTATTGATATATAGTTCGTCTAGAAAGTATCCAAAACAAAAGATCGCTTGGAATGCCACAATACTTTGACTCTTAATTATATCGGGTGTTTTTTTTAGAGTCATAGAACTGTCGATAGGGATAACTGTGATTTGACAGAAGGTAGAAGGCATGCTGTTTTCACATTGCTGTTCAGTAAGCATTGACAAATTATCATGGAAAAACTCACACCGCAACAACGTTTTCAAATTGTTGAAATTTATTTTCGAAATCAGTGTTCTATTCGCCAAACTTACCTCGTGAAATTTATGGTTTACATAATCGTCCATCAGAGCAGCTTACTCGTCGAACTATCGATAGATTTCGAACAACATTTTCTCTACTCGATGCACGTACAGAAGAGAATATCACTGCTGTAAGTCATAGTGTTAATGATGATCCAGATAATTCCATTCGCCGACGTTCACAATAAGTTGGACTCTGTGCATCCACTCAGTGCGTAAAGATCTTGGTCTACACCCATACAAGATCCAACTGCTTCAAGAACTAAAGCCACTTGACCATAATAAGCGTCGTTTTTTTGCTGATTGGGCCCTAGAACAGCTTGAAGTTGATCCACTTTTTTATTATATAATATTAAATTGAAATGGTATGGTCTGCTTTACAGGCTGGATGCATCATCGCTCCATATCCCTTTAAAAACGATTAAAAACGATGGAGCTAATGTTACAGTGAATGGTGCTCGTTGCAGATCGATGATCAATGATTATTTGTTTGACAAAATTCTATCCTTCGTTCCTTTTGTGAAGGAGTTATTACAGGGATTTTTTTGATTTCCTTGATATGTAGCCTTGTCATTTCAGTGACATATGGACGGTTTCTGGACATACTTTTATATTTAGTCGATTTCCAAATCTGTTAGTCTTTTTGCGAAACCCCAGGCGCGGATTGTGTCGTCCTAAGGCCAATGAAGCGTTTAAATTGTTTCCTTTCATCTCATGCGGTCTTCCTGAAACTGGTCTATGCCTCATATCCATGCCATTTTTTATCCTGTTCATTGTCTTATACAGCACTTTTTCCCAGTTCAGTCAATTGCACCAATATTTTCAACGTTTCGAAAACATTTTCAATACCTGTGTGTTGCCATGCAATTTTGGCCATAGCCGACTATCTGCACAACCTATTTGATACATTACTTTTGTCTTAAAATGTTACAAAAAAGGAGCATCTTAAAATTATGAAAAATAATAAATTCCGGATACTTTCTAGACGGACTATAGATATTAAACAAAGCCGATCCTAAATTCAATCCTTGGGGTACTCCATATAAGAGTTCATATGATCGGAAGGCAATGTGGAAAAAATAATTCTGATTATGATTTTATGGACCTCACATATGCTGGACTGAAGCTGAAAGACGAAAGCTTCGCTAGGAGAACACTTTGATCGATAGTGTCATATTTCCGCGATGAATCGGTATATTTCACATCAACCTGACCACCATCATCCAAGGAGTCCGCAATAAACTGTGATATCAACACCAAGTAAGTCACTGTAAATCTTCCATGAACCAATACGTTCTGCTTTGTAAACAAATGGGAACCAACATTGAAGTACATAACTTATATAGCACCTCTTAATAGACTTTCACAAAGTTGGACAAAATCGAAATGGGTCTATAATTATTGAATTGGGACTTGTTGTTGTTTATTAATGGATTGTTGAAAATCATTTTTCATCATTCCATTCAATTCAAACGAATTGCATCAAGCAAAGACCGGATCAATAAAAAAAAATCAATATCATCGTTCATAATAAACTTGAATCCTCAGACTGTTGATCTTCAGTCAAGATCAACCTTTTACTCAGTTTCCGTTCAATGGCCAATGACAAACTTTCACCATTACTTTCAACTAACAGTAAATTCTGCATTCTTCGGGTGCGATTTTCCCGTTGTCCATCTTCGCGAACCACCGCTGCGCTCGCGTATTGTCTTGGGCTCGTTTTGCCCCGAGCGTACCCTGATCGGACCTCATTAAGCGTACGTGCTACGTGTGTCTGCGGTTACGGTACGTGAGAGAATCGGAATCGTCTGGTCGGAGACCCATTAAGGGAAACAATATCAGAACTTTTATTGCATGCCCAACAACTGAACTTAATTGGTTCGTATTACGTAACCGCGTTTCCTTGATCCCTGGTTCTGAAAGTGAAATTTGACGACCTTTCATTTCAGTGTTGTTGATGGTAAAAAATTGACGATATTTCGGATTTATCAATCGCTATGGTTTTGATTCATCATTTTCAATAAAGAGGCGTGCTCTTATTTTCCTTGAATCAATCATATTTCATCAGTTATTAAATTGAAAGTACGCAGCGAGGAGAACATTGCGGCTGTAACGGCTAGTGTTGCCGATGAGCCAAATCTGTCGATTTCACGACAAACGCAACAATTGGGCCGGTCCCAGACGTCAACTTTGAGAATGTTAGGTAAGGATATTTTATAATCAACAATTTTGCATTTTTGATGGGCTTTAAATAATGCATATTTTCTCAAAGTTATGACTTTTTGAAAAGAACAAACCTTGTTATTTACGAATGGAAAACAAAAGCATTCAATTGACCGCCACGCGGTACCCCATCCGATCGACGCAGTAGTAGTAGTAGTAATCCTTTTTATTACTTCTACTACTGCGTTGATCGGATGGGAAACCGCCGATCTTGGAGGTCATTTAGAGTAGTAAGGAGTAGAAGTCCTTTTTATTGGAGTGCTGGACGAGCTTTTAACACACAGCACCCTATCGATGCCCTCGGATCTAAAGTCAAAAGTCACGAGCCAAGAATGGTAGTTCAATGTAATCGTCTCCAGCCGTGACGAATGGACCTAGCATGCTGAGGTTCTATTGAGGACCCACCTTGGCTTCTTCACAGACGGTTTGCGAACGACGAATGGAACGGAAGCGAGAGCCTATGGGAGCAAAACAAGAATCAACATCTCATTGAGTCTCGGTCAAAATGCACCTATATTCAAGGCAGGACTATTAACTATTGAGACCGCGATAGATCTGTTGATAAAACCGCAAATCCACTTCGCTAAAATCGAACTATTTACTGATAGTTAGTAAGTCCTAAAAGCTCTGGAATCCCCTGTTTTACATTGAAGACAGTCGGTAGTTGCCGCACGGCTTTAAACAGACTCAATATCTATAACAGAATCATTCTTGTGTGGATACGGAGCCAATCAAACTATTTGGGTAATGAAGAAACAGATCGGTTGGCGTTTGCTGGAACCATGCTGCCTCTAGTAGGCCCGGAAGCATTTCTGGGAATACCACATGACGCGGCTAAGCGGACGATAACAGGCTGAATGAACTCATGACTAGAGCCTCTCTGGCTGAACCATTCTGGCCTGAAACATTCAAAGGTGTTAATTGGAACCGCTTCGAACAAGAAGATGGAGGACCTAGCGCTAGGTCTTGATAGGGCCATTCTAAGACCACTTGTCGGAATTATGACAGGTGACTGCAGGCTGAAAGCGCATTTGCCCAAAATCGATCTGGCTGAAGACGATGAATGCAGGCTGTGTCTTAAGGACACTGAAACAGCCATGCACATCGTCTCAAGTGTACAGTGGTGAGTTACATCAGATTCGAGGTCTTTGGTAAGGCTTTTGTAGCACACTGCGAACTGAAAAAATTACTTCCGAACAAGATTATCGGGTGTATCCAAAAACTGGATCTCCTCAGGAAGATATGAATCAGGGGTGAACCACAATGGTCCGTGCGGAGGCAGTGGTAGGGTTATCAAATTGCTATCGGCCGAGTTCTTTCTGCAAGCTTAATTTCTAATTAATGTTAAATAAGTTTTATTTTATGGAAAAAAAGTTTACTCTAAAAGTAACAGGTATTCAAAAATTGGTAGAGCTGATAGTTTGACCTTTGGTGTGCTTTCTATGTCATAATGATGTATGAATGCTTCCACGTTAGCCCTGCTGGTTTGCTCAGTTCTTGTAGTCTTGGCAATATTGGCTCTATTTTTGTTGATTCGTATAAGAGTGTGGTTTAGAGGATTATGCAACGAGTTGTTAGGGTGTCTGCTTCTGGTAATTTTTCTCAAATTTGTTTTTTCCGATATTTCTGAATTATAAAGCTTCATCTAGGAGAGGTCAGGAAAATAATATGTCCGTACTCCAGAAGGGGTCTGCATATCATGTTATAAATTGAACTAGCAATATTCACATTGATGCCCAAGTTTTTATAAGTGAGTGATCTGAAATGACCTGCTCGTGTATTTTAAAATCTTATGTGTGCTTTGAAGCTGAGCTTGTTGTCTAGCTAGTGCAGTGCCGCGAGTCTCTGCACAGCTCGAAGCATCCCCACTACTTCAATTGTGAGAGAACAGTCGTGTTTTTTAGCAGGTAAATATATCCTAACAACATATTTTAGAGGCTGTAGGAAGTGTAAACATATACCTAATAATAATTTCAACGAAAATATAATATTTTTTATGCCTTGTTTAGAAATGCTAGCAGAAATGAACTTCCAACTTAGTATTATAATTACATAGCTATTTTAAGTTCTTCGTCTGTTAACATCAGATTCCTTTATATGTCAATTCTTCTCAAATTACGCAACTCTTCTGACTGCAACAATAAAACTTTGATATTGCGATCTAAACGCTTGTAGTTATTTAGCTCGAAAATAATGAACCTGAATCCTTCACTCCAGTTTCTTTAATTGAACTATGCGTTTTGCACCACACACACGGCAGCCATGGATGTCTTAACTTACTTAATCTACCACCCTACACCTGCTCCTGCAGAGGGAGATGGAACGGACCACATAAAAATTTCATCAACTGGCGATCGACAAGCCAGAGTAAATAGTGATGGTAGGCTCAGGACTGCTAGACAAGCTTTTTACGAACACCACCCTATAGATGCCCTCGGATCTGATGTCAGAAGTTACGAGCCTAGAACGGCATTTCCATGTAATCATCCTAGCCGGGACGAAGGGACCCAGCATGCTGAAGCTCTAATGAGGACCGACCTTGGCTTCTTCACAGACGACTAGCGAACGACGAACGGAACGGGAGCAGGAGTCTATGGGAGCAAACTGAGAATCAGCATCTCATTGAGTCTCGGTCAGTACGCAATCATATTCGCCATTGAGACAACGGCGGATCTGCTGATAAAACGGCAAATCCACCACGTCAAAATCAAAATATTCAGCGATAGGCAATCAGTATTGAAAGCTCTGGAATCCAGCTGTTGTACATCGAAAACACTCTGGAGTTGCTGCACTGCTTTAAACAGGCTGGGTATTTATAATAGTATCACTCTTGTTTGGATACCGAGCCACTCAAACTATATGGATAAGGAAGAGGCAGATTGGCTGGCGTTTGCTGGAGCTACATTGCCTCTGGTAGGCCCAGAACCAGTCCTGGGAATACAACATGACATTACTAAGCGGACGATAACAGGCAGAATGAACTCAAGCTAGAGTCTTTCTGGCTTTCTTGGAATAGCTTCGAACCAAAAGATGACGGACCTCAGAACACTTGTCGGAATTATGACAGAATACTGCAGGCTGAAAACGCATTTGCAAAAAATCGGTCTGGCTGAAGACGATGCAGGCTGTGTCTTGAGGACAATGAAACAGCTATGCACATCATATCCAGCGGTGTGTCACGCCTCAAATTTTGAGGTCTTTGGTCAGGCTTTTTTAGCCCACTGCGAACTGAAAAAATTACCCCCGAACAAGATTAAGGTGAACACTTCTTCACAATTTCTACGTATCTAGAAAATTGCCTCGTTCGTTAAATAAATATAATAGGCTATTCACCCGTCACTATCTAATTGTTCTAATATGCAAATATTAATTAGATGAAATTACTGTAACTTTTATTCACAACTATAGAAATTTAGATGCCCTTCTATAATATTAAGACGAAACTTAAGTATAACATATTCTGTAACGCATTGATCTCACTCAAGAAAGGTGATCTTACTTGGCTGGCCAGACTACCTAGCCCAGTAACATAGAAAAAAATCATAAAAATTTCAGAGAGCTATGAACTTTTTTCGATGTTGACCTCAAAACAATATTTTGGCATCATCTAGATGTTATCTAATTATTATTTCGCACAATAAACATTTGAGATCGAAAAAAAATCTTAACTTTCCTGTCCAGACGTTTTTCCGGGAAAGAACTAGACAGGAATTCAGATTATCTAGGAAAAATAGTTGCTTTCCATCGTTTATCCTTCAGTAAGACCCAGAGGCTATTATCTCTTTATTAATCTAAAATTATTGGCAATGTGAGGCTCCCATTGAACCACTCAACTAATAAAGATTATCAAATGTGAAATAAAAGGTCATCAGTTGTTAATGTTAATAAAAATATACTGGCGGTATTAACACCACCGTTTAACAGGTGCTCTCTTCAGCATTTGTCATAAAATAGCTCTTTCGTAATTGTTTCAGCATATCGCATATTATAATATTTATGGTGTTGTCGGATTAGCTTCGGAATACTGTAATACAGAATGAAAATTTATTACAGCAGTGACCATCTGTTTCAGACGTTATCTTGTTAGGAATCACCAGAAATCAATTTCCATTCACGTTATTCGATCTAGAGAAATCCACCTATGATCTCTCTCTTCCATTTTTTCTCACGGGCATCTTACGAGCCGAGAACCTTCTTGAGATTTGAATTTCAAACAGGGATAACAAATCTTATAACATAAAAATTGACTTATTGCTGTTTAAACCTATTACATATCATTTGGGTATTCGCAACTTAACAACTTGCAAGCTACAGAAGGTTGGATATTGTGGTATAGTTTTTGTGCGCTTGTTCTTGTGAACACCGTGCTATTGTTTCGCACAAATTTCTGAAATTTTTTTGGTTATAGTTGGGTTCACTGATGAAGAATACGTGGTCAAAAATAATTATGTAGGGTTGGGCCGGCCGTAAATACTCTAACCTTAGGACGGACAAAGTTAGAGGCTTTAAACTGTCATGCTTGGTTTCATAAAGATTCGAAGATCCCTAGATCCACAGATACTCTTGTCAAATTTGACGAACGGATCAACGAATAAAGGTTTCACAAAACAAGTTCAGGTATTTGATCACGTGGATCAGATGATCCGAGAAAACAAACTGACACCGTCGCAATTTCTAAATTCAGTCTGCGACACCATAAAAATAGAGAGAAGGGAAATGGAATGTATATGATACTATTATTTCAATCAAGATCATCATATTGAACAAAAAGAACACTCCTGTCTCTAGTAATTAGGGGTCTTAGAATTTCACTTTAATCTTCTTCTGATAATGACGATGAAATGATTTCGAAAAGAGTTTTACTTTACAATTATACCACTTGAAAAAGGTAAACAATAAACAATTCAACTATGTTGTTTTTTTTAGAGTGATAGATTCTTTAAATGAAATAAAACACATTTAAATTAAGATTGAAGCCATTTTTTTTCATTTGAAAGATAATTTTGTGACATTCATGTTTTAAAAATAATTTCCGGCATATGTCAACTACGACTAGCTCTGAGAAACCGCATTCGACCAGACTAACTTTTTAGAGTAATTCGGGCCTTATTCTATCAATAAAACCAGTTATGTTGACTTCCAAAGCGTCTATGGTTTCTGGTTTATCAGCATGAACCAATGACTTGACACAACCCCAAAGAAAATAATCCAGTGGAGTTATGTCGCATGATCTTGGAGGCCAATTAATTGGAACATTTCTCAAAATAATGTTATCGCCAAATCTTTCTTTCAATAAATGAATTAATTGTAGCGGTAGCAGTATGAGGTGTAGCACCATCTTGTTGAAACCAAAACACTTCTGGGTCAATATCTTTCAAAGTTTGAAACAAATAATGATTGATCATCCATCTGTAACGAGCACCATTCATCGTTTTTGAAGAAATATGGACCGATGATGCCTTCAGCGCATAAAGTACTCCATACAGTGCAGTTTTCAGGATTCAAGGGAAACTGCAGAACTTCTTGAGGATAGTTTTCACTCCATATACGGAAATTTTGCTTCTTTACATAGCCGTTCAACCAGAAATGAGCTTCATCACTAAACATAGTTTTGCGATAAAAAATTGAATTAACTTCAAGCTGTTCTAGGGCCCAATCAGCAAACAAACGACGCTTATAATGGTCAAGTGGCTTTAGTTCTTGAACCATTTGGATATTGTATGGGTGCAGACCAAGATCTTTACGCAAAATTTTCCATGTGGTGTATTCACAGAGTCCAACTTTTTGTGAACATCGACGAATAGACAAATCTGGATCATCATCAACACTATGACTTACAGCAGCGATACTTTCTTCTGTACGTACTGTTCTTTGTCTTGTTGTTGTTGTTGCATCGAGTAGAGAAAATGTTGTCCGAAATCTATCGATAATTCGACGAATAAGCTGCTCTGATGGACGATTATGTAAACCATAAATTTCACGAAGTGCTCTATCAGTTTGGCGAATAGAACACTGATTTTAAAAATAAATTTCAACAATTTGTAAACGTTGCTGCGGCGTGAGTGTTTCCATGATAATTTGTCAATGCTTACTGAACAGAAATGTCAACACAACATGGCTTCTACCTTCTGTCAAATCACATTTATCCCTATCGAAACTTCTATCACTCTTAAAAAACACCGACAAATCAACGTGATTTAGCAGCGATGTCATAGTTTGACAGAGTGACTAAATCTGTGATCAGCACTTTGGAACATAGAACTAGATAAATTATAGAAGGACTTCGTGATCAACAGGCTTGATCCAATAACTAAAGTTTTGTGAAACCTACTGACGCTGAGCATTTGCCTAAAAATGTCGGTTGAGTGCGTTAATGGTCAAAATAAGTGTACCGCTTCCGCAGTTATTCAGTTTCTCTCTTATTGTTGAAGTTCCGAAATTATTGGATCCGATTGGGATGAGAATTGGTATTTAAATGTACGCTAACAATACGAAAATTAATGCCAAATTTTGTAAGGATCGGCCCTCCGGCAGACGACTCCAGGCAGAAGTGCTTATTTCCGAACGAAAAGATTTGAACACTTGATATTTTCAACATAGGTCTAAACATTTCAGTTATGTTCAAAAATATACATAATCGGCTTAATTAATTTTCATTTGAAATTTTATTTTTCAAATATTTTCGAAAGTACAAATCCGATCGTTTTCAAATTTAGTTTTTGGATGTTAAATAATGACACAAAGGGTTATGCACAATTCATGAGGGCTTTAGGTGATATAAACAAGCGCATGAAAGCCTCTTTCTTCACGTCATTGCTTTTCCTGAATATTTTGGAATAAGGATTACAACAATCGAAAAATAAAAAAAAGCTGAAGTCGGCCAATGAAATGTTAAAGCGAAATTCGACGATTACTTTAACTGGTGTTTTCATATGATTAGTTCCTGGAAGTTTAGTTTCGCAGAATAACCTATTTTGACTTGTATATGAATATGTTAGTAACTAGTAAATGATAAATAGAAAGTTTCAATTCCAATAATCATTTCTCAAGTATATCAAGAAAATAATAAACAGATTCCTTTTTTATCCAGACATTATTTTCCAAGTAAATGAAACATTCTTTATATTTTTTCATTATGAGGTGAACATATGACATGTTTTGCTACATTGTAGCTTGAATTGCTCTTAAACAGACACCTGGTGAAGACAAAATAAATGAAAACATTTTTTCTAATGTACATAAAACGTCTTATAGAAGACTTTATATTATCTACAATAAGTATCCGGAATTTATTATATATTTATTTATTATTTTTCATAATTTTAATATACTTCTTTTTTGTAACATTCTAAGACAAAAGTAATGTATAAAACAGGTCGGGCAGATAGTCAGCTATGGCCAAAGTTGCATGGCAATACTATTTGTCAAATATTGTTGATTGTCAACTTGTATACAATTTATGAAGTAATCTCCCAACTAGAAAAAAGAAAACAGGTGGAATATTTGTATGGAAAAGGTTTCCGAAACGTACAAAAATTATTGCAATTGACAGAACTGGGAACAAGTGGAAATGTATGAGACAATAAAGAGGATAAAAAATGGCATGGATATGAGGCATAGACCAGTTTCAGGAAGACCGCGTAAGATTAAGGAAACAATTTGAACGCTTTATTGGACATATGACGACACAATCCGCGCCTGGAATTTCGCAAATTAGCTAACAGATTTGGAAATGAACGAAATATGAAAGTATATCCAGAAACCGTTCGTATGTCACTGAAAAGACAAAGCTACATATCAAGGAAACCAAAGAAAATTCCTATAGTGACACCTTTACAAAAGAAACGAACGATAGAATTTTGTCAAAGTTTTCAAGAAGATAATTTTAGAAATGTCTTTATGTCTGATGAAACTTGGTGAAAATCACTTAAAAATCCTATCAAAACAACTTGTTACCGTTCACATTTCAATATTTCTCACCAAAATAAAGGCTTGGGGAGCAATACCTCAGCGTGGTGCTACGCCTCTATGTATAGTTGATGTAACATTAATAGTGAAAAGTATTGTGAAATTCTGAACGATTTTCTCCTTGAAACGGCGCATGCTTTATATCCAGAGTGGTGGCGTTTTCAGCAGGATAATGCAAGATGCCATACTTCGGCATATACTCAAGCTTGGATAGAAGAACACCAAGTGATAACCATTTCATGGCCAGCAGCTTCACCCGATCTTGACCCCATTGAAAACATATGGGCACTAAAGAAGATTGAAGTTGAACGAGAAAATTACATAAATTATGGGGATGCTCTATTTTCAGGTGTACCTCGACGTTTAGTCAAGTGTATACAGTTAGTTGAATGAAGGTTGTACAAGTAAATAAGATGAATATTTTTTTATAATTGAATAAAACATATACAAAATAATTGCAATTAAGCTTTGTTTTTTCCAGATACTATCAAGATGGACTGTATAAAATCATCTGCAACGAGCTTGAAAGGAACTTTTTGAAGCTCAGCAGAGAAATTCCAAAAATAACATATATAGTGCCAAATAATTAATCCTAGAAAGGCATATTTGAAAGGCGTCTTTCTTATGGGTTGGTCACTTACCATACAATGGTAAAATTTCTGATTTACGAATGGACGACTGGTCAGCCGGATGGATATATTCAAATTGACCTCAAATCTGTGGATCCATTGTAATCGTTCAAGATATTTCTGAGGATGGCCATTGATCCAATAGTCCCAATCAATTTTCTCAATTCCCTAGACTTAACCTCTAATATCCCATTACATTCCATTCAAACTATCCCACCCTCCCAGAAATAGGGGAGACCACCTTCAAGTCATCAAAATTACAATTAAATTAACGGTATGCTACTGATCTCTTCCTTACTACCCCACCGCGGCTTAATTTTAAATTTATGTAGCCGGGCCAGGGCTTGGTAGCGGAGTAAAAAAGCCATCAAATAAAGTTATCAAACAAAAACAAGCTATTTGCCGGGAAGGCCGATAAAGTAGGGTCCTTCAAAAAGGTTTGGGGCTCGGCTGACCCCTGAGCTCATTAATTATTGACGCGATTGTGTGCAATGAATAAGTAAGGTGCATTATAAAACCGATGAAGAGAAGACGGTGAATTGGTCCGCGATGTTGCCGCAGTATTGACGATATTTTGAGCTTGAGTTTTGGCAAATTATATTCAGAACATCTACTTATTACTTAAAACGTGTCGTTTTACAAAATGGCGAATGCGCCGTCGTTACTATCCTCCATTATCATTATTGCAAACTGACTTTCGTAGTATATTACGTTTGCAATTCGTGAGCAACATGTGGATCTAAATGAACATTTGCAGTTCTGTTCCTGAGAATATATTATAATGCAAATTAATGCAAAATTTATTAGAAGATCAAAATGTCTTAGAAACAGTGTTGATTGGTCTTATTTATCATCCCAAATATCGACTGAAGATTATAGACGAGAGTTTCACACTGTTTTGTAGAACGTGCTATATTTTTAAATTTATATGCATATTTCGGTAAAGAATTTGTTACTCAAAATTTTCACAGAATTATTCTGTTCTGATATTAAAATTTTGAAATATTACCTTTATTTTTGCAAATTTATTTCATTTTATATACAATAATACATGATTTGTTTTTTTTTTATTGCCTACAACAGATATTTCATATGATCTGATCTGGACCTTGCTCTGGTTTTATATTTCTGTGGTTTGGACATTGACGAATTGATGAATATTTCGATTTAACCTCAAACATTTTGTCTTATATTTTAGTTACAGCTTCAAGATTTTATCAGGATAATTTATGCGACATATATATTCATTATTTAAAAAGGTTGACCAAATATTATGGACTAGAGTTTCGAACGCGGTTCTGTTTCGTGCTGTAATTTCAAATTTATTCAGAAGATTCTTGATATGGATATAAATGAACTATTCATAATGTTCATATGAAACATCTGTATCGGTTAAGTAAGTTTTTCAATTTCGGTCAATATTCCATATATTCTATATATTCCATTTTTGTTTTGTTTTGTGTTACAGTTGAGAATTCTATTCTATTTTATTTTATATTTAATATAACTCTCACCCTTAGATGCATCCTTTAAAATAATATATATGTATACAGATACTTCTTCATTTTCAAGAGTCTAAGAATTCATAATTTCATCAAATTCCAATAAAAACTTAAGATTATATGTATAACTTAAAGTTTCAACTAATTATTGATCAATAACTTCAAACTGATGTTAACGAAAATTTTTAACGTTTCTTAATGATAGTATGACGCTATTAGAGATTCATTCAACATTTAATTCAATACAAATATATCATTAAATTTCAATACACTGTAGAAACAACTTTATACTCTTACACTGAACTCCACAAGATTTGCTAACCAAAATTAGATTCAGTACTGAGATTCAGCGTTTTACTCTCTTAAAAGGAAAGTATTCACTTTAGATCTATGATTGTTTCGGTTTTTACTTGACAGAAGTTCATCTTGATAATATGAATAAAGGTTATTAGTTTTATCCAAAAACTGGATCTCGAAGGGAGATATAAATTAGGGGTGAACCACAATAGTCCGTGCGGACGCAGTGGTAAGGTGGACAGACGCCCGCTCGCCATAAATAACATATATCAATCAAAAAAATTTATTTTATCAAAAATTTGTTATAATAAATTTCAATAAATACTGCCAATTAAACCTACGGTTTGTACCTGCAGAATTCCTTAAAAATCGGGCAACCTGGCAACACCACCCGTTCTTCTCGGCATAATGCAGAGCGCGCTCCGTCCATTTCGAGGGATCATTCAAAATTGAAGCAAATTGATCTGATTATCTGGCCGCATGACCGGATATATTGTGAGCATTCGGGTTTATGTGACAACACAGATGGCTCTCTGCTTTACTGTACCGCGATTTTCTTCGAATTGGATTCTAAAAATTGATGTGGGGTATCAAGAAATATTACATCATAAATTAGTTGATTCTCTCAGAGGACTGATAGGGGTTTATGTTTTTAGGGTGAGTTTTGTCCGAGCAGCGAATGGTGATAAATTTTAATGGTTTCTATTTGCTCAAACTGCATATCAAACTTAGGGAGAATATAGATACGAAGGTATCCTTCATGGTGTGAAAACATCTCCATTATTGAAGTCTCACTGTTTTCCATATACTATATTCTTATCTAATGAAGAATTAAGTATCTTTCGAGTTCAATTTTATCTATGCTGCTTGTTCAATTTCACAGATTTCTAATTGAGTATTTAGTTAAATATTATTGATGTTTGTTTAACTTCCAAATCAAATATACTATTAACATTCAAGAGGTGGACTGTTAGAAACATTATAATAAGAAGTTTTGCGAGTATTTTCTTTTAATCATTAATAAGGAGAATGAGCTATAGAAAGTTTTACAAATCGAGATAGTGTAACAGATATCTGTAAAGCGATTCTAAACTTAATCAAGCCTTTTTTTTTTGAATATCAAAACATATTTAATCTGTTGCCTTCTACAATTTTAATTTCAAAAAATTCTTTGAAGAAACTTTAAGAATTAAATTAATGTCTTTATAAGCACTGCTCATATTTAATAGACGTATAAAGTCAAAATTCATCATACAATATCAAATGGAATTAAGAAAAACCAACGAATATAAATTGTCAACTGAAATTAAAATATAAATAAGCAAACATTTTTTGTTTCGTTCCAGGCATGCGTAATGAACTCTTCAGACAAACTTACGAAGCCCTGTTTGTTACAAAATGTATTGTTTTCTGATCCTACATTAATGAAAAATAACTCTTTCTCAAACATATAAAACATAATTTCAAGAACTTCTCAAAAACTAATTTATTTGAAATATTTATTTAAATATATTGAATATTTCAAATAAATTAGTTTTTGAGAAGTTCTTGAAATTATGTTTTATATGTTTGAGAAAGAGTTATTTTTCATTAATGTAGGATCAGAAAACAATACATTTTGTAACAAACAGGGCTTCGTAAGTTTGTCTGAAGAGTTCATTACGCATGCCTGGAACGAAACAAAAAATGTTTGCTTATTTATATTTTAATTTCAGTTGACAATTTATATTCGTTGGTTTTTCTTAATTCCATTTGATATTGTATGATGAATTTTGACTTTATACGTCTATTAAATATGAGCAGTGCTTATAAAGACATTAATTTAATTCTTAAAGTTTCTTCAAAGAATTTTTTGAAATTAAAATTGTAGAAGGCAACAGATTAAATCTGTTTTGATATTCAAATTTTGTAATAATCCTTCTATCAAGTAAAAAACCGTTCCTTCTTACTTTAATCAAGCCTGATCAGTTTTTGTAACAGACATGCTCAGGCTTCGAAAGTTGTTGCTTTATTGTCAATGCCCTGTAATGTCCAACAACTATAAATCTGTCATGTACTTTGATTCGCTCTGCACAGAAACATTGAGGCATTGATCATGCACAGTGCCATTTAGTACACGCGAATACACATATACGACATATCTTAGCGAACCAATTCAAATAATGATACTAATAGGGCTTTATTGAATTCACCTTCATTTTCATTACAACAACAGAGTAACAGTAAGAAAAAAAATTACAAACTTATATAAATTACCATGAAATGAGGTAAAGCAATCTGAGAGCGGAGTTCAGATGATATGCAAATTGATAGCTCAGTTCTGTCATTCAAACCCTGTTTAGAAAGCTGAAAATAGAAATGATATATCCAAAAAAGACCAAAAACTTATTATAAAGTAAAAGTAACAAAGAAAGGTTATATATAAATTGAAAAAAAATTAAATGGATAATTTTAATATGTGAGAGAAATTCTTTTCTTCTCGAAAAGATACTTTCAAATTCTCCCTCTAGATACAGATGCAGTGTCATCCCTTGGTAGGATGACGATATACACTGATTATAATATTTGTAGATCGTATATGTAAGAGATCTCTTAAATATGGCCAAAGGATGGGGAGGAGGTGATATGAGTCCTTTATTTCTTGTATTTAAGGTATGCACGTCAGTTCTGAATCTAATTTTCTGTACAGATATGGTGGTAAAGAACTGTATTCTCGATTTTTTCAACGTAACAAACGCAGATAATTTTCCTCATGCTCGAGTCAAATTTGATTTCGTCGTGATGTTCATAATTAGCATAGTTATATTCGAATGAGTTAATTCGGCTGATCTGTACCTAATATCATTAATAAGGGGAATGAGATATGGTAACAGAAAGTTCTACGAATCGAGACATTGTAATATACATCTGTACAAAAATTCTAAACTCAAACAAGCCTGATCAGTTTTTGTTGATCGCTTGTTGCTTATTGACACGGTAGCGCTATCTTGTGCCAATTCAAATAAAGAACTGTATTCTCGATGTTTTCAACGTAACAAACACAGATAATTTTCCTCATGCTCGAGTCAGATTTTATTTCGTCGTGATGCTCATAATTAGCATATTAATGTTGAAATGAATTCATTCGGCTGATCTGTACCAAATATCATTAATAAGGGGAATGAGCTATGGTATGACAGTGTAACATAGAGTGATAAAACTTTAAATTGAAATAAAACACATTTAAATTATTTGAAAGATAATTTTATGACATTTATGTTTTAAAAATAATTTCCGGCATATCTCCACCACGACTAGCTCTGAGGAACCGCATTCGACCAGACCCATTTTGGACCATTTTTTCGAGTAATTCAGGCATTATTTCATCAATAACATGAGTTAAGTTGGCTTCCAAGCTATTGTTTCTGGTTTATCAGCATAAACCAATGACTTGACAACCCCAAAGAAAATGATCCAGTGGAGTCATGTCGCATGATCTTGGAGGTCAATTAATTGAACCATTTCTCGAAATAATGTTATCGCCAAATCTTTCTTTCAATAAATCAATTTTTACGTTAGCAGCATAAGGTGTAGTACCATCTTGTTGGAACCAAAACAATTCTGGGTCGATACCATTCAAATTTTGAAACAAATAATCATTGATCATTGGTCTGTAACAAGCACCATTTAATGTAACATTAGCTTCAGCATCGTTTTGAAAGAAATATGGACCGATGATGCCTCCAGCCTCCATACAGTGCATTTTTCAGGATGCAATGGAACCTGCAGAACTTCTTGAGGATTGTTTTCACTGCCTATATGGCAATTGTGCTCGTTTACATAGCTGTTCATCTAGACATTAGCTTCATTACTAAACATAATTTTACTATAAAAAAAGTGGATCAACTTGAAGCTGTTCTAGTGCTCAATGAGCAAACAAACGAAGCTCATTATGGTCAAGTGGCTTTAGTTCTTGAACCGGTTGGATCTTGTATGGGTGTAGACTAAGATTTTTGCGCAAAATTTTCCATGTGGTGGAAGCACAGAGTCCAACTTGTTGTAAACCTCGACGAATAGACAAATCTGGATCATCATTAACACTATGACTTACAGCAGCGATATTTTCTTCTGTACGTACAGTTCTTTATCTTGTTGTTGTTGCATCGAGTAGAGAAAATGTTGCCTGAAATCTATCGATAGTTCGACGAATAAGCTACTCTGATGGTCGATTATGTAAACCATAACTTTCACAAAGACCTCTATAAGTTTGGCGAATAGAACACTGATTTTGAAAATGAATTTCAACAATTTATAAACATTGTTACGGCGTGAGTCTTTCCATGATAATTTGTCAATGCTTACTGAACAGAAATGTCAAAACAACATGGCTTCTACCTTCTGTCAAATCACAGTTATCCCTATCGAATGTTCTATCACTCTAAAATAAACACCCGATACATCTGCATAAAAATGCTGAACTTAATATATAATTATAATATAAGTATCAGAATATTTTCTGTTTCATGAAGTTCAACCTTTTGTAGTGAAAAAAAAAGAACTGAGTTGAAGCTCCACGTTACATCAATAAATTACCTATTAAATGATGACTTCATGAAACACGAGTTAGTTTTGGTCCTTAAAAACACAAAGGAATGTGTCACAAATGTCATATTATTGCGCTTCAACGTATTTTCTAAATGAAACCATATAAGTAAGGACAATGAAACTCATTTGTTGAAATAATGATAATACTATCTTAAATATCAAAAAGATTAATTCTCCTAACTTCACTACAAATTTCAATTTTATAAAATTTTTTTGTATTATATGATAAAAAGGTTTTTTAAAATTGATTAATTTAATTCATTGATTCAATTTAAATTTAAAAAGTTTTTGAAAATAAAATTTCCTGAAATTTAAATTTGTATTGAGGTTAGCAGAATTAATCTATTTGATATTTAAGATATTGTTAATCCTTTCACCAAGTGAAAACCCCCCTTTTTTATTTTATACAGGGTCCTCCAATAGTGCGTTCTTCTTTCATAGCTGCCAATCCAGACATCTTACAAATTTCATTCGAAAGCAGGTTTCTTGTATATCTATTTCTGTAGCTCAGAAAATGATTTTTCAATATGCAGGCTGTTCTCAAAAAAGGTATTCAACAAATGGATGATTTTTTAAATGGATTGCCTGTATATTTTCATGTATTTTCAATTACCTTCACCTTCTCTATAAAAATGCAAAATCATATAAATATTTTTTAAAGGTATAGATCTTTTTCACAGAAAACTGAAAAATGTTGAGCGCACAGCACTCCGCTAAAAGACCTTTAACTGTTGCAAAAACAAGACGTAACACGAGTGTGATACGAATTCTTTATTACTGAAAGTTTCATACAGTCATCATAACAAAAAGGTGAATCTGTCATACACAGGATGTCCATTATTGATTACCAAATATGATGATGAACTTGAAATTGATATTTCTGGATTTTTTTAAACGTAACGCCCCATTTATTTTGTCAACATAATGTAGAGAATTGAATGCTTTACATTTTTTCAGAAGCAACCTTGGAGCTATTTTCACTCCTCTGAATAAAAAAGGTGCCGTCGCAACGGACAATTTGATTTGAATATGAACAGATAACTGACGGAATTGAAAAAAAATGATCGAAACAATGGAACCTGCCGTAAAAATTATTCAGGGTATATTCGCTACAGAATCACTCGATCATGAACATCTCCAATATATAGGCTGTCCGAAGTTAATTGATAAATGGGTAGCATTTCGCTCGGATATTTCTCGATATTCTCTAATGTAACATCCTGAAGTTCCTAGGATTTTCGAAAATCTCAAAAAATAGATAGCTCTAGTAATACTTCGAAAGATTTTTTCACCCCTGAGCCTACCTGTCATAAATCCTCAGTAACGCATCGGGTATCCATATTTAAGTTCAAGTTGCCAAGATTTTCAAACGAGCATTTCGTTTCAGTTCTCAATTTGTCAGCATCTTTACTCGATCAATTGTGTCACGTATATCAAAGAATCATATCCATCCACGTAAGCCACTGGATACAATGAAAGCAAAACTGATTCCCCTTGGGGTTCACCTAACCCATGTTAACCATTCACCGCCTCTTACGAAACTCGGTAAACGTCAGCCATCGTGTGTTTAAAATTGAAGATGATATGTTGCTAGAAATGCTCGTCCTATTGAACACAACAACAAAATTTTTAATCTCGCAGACAATAACAACGTGCAAGTTGAAGTAATAATCCAGTAATTTATCTTGGGATTATTTCAGAATAGGCAACATACTTTCACGGAAGAAACGCTGAATTTAAACTACCGATGCATGCATATGAAGAATGCGCAAGAGTTACAGGACAAGAATTACAGACATTATGACCAAGATTAAAGACCGCTGTAAAGGTAAACCTATTCTCACTTCGAAAGGTTACGCATCATCTGAGCCACTCAATCTTATGTTCTGACGAATAAATTGCTACATTATAATAATTTAAATTAATGAACTGTTAATAAATTCACTTAAACTGAGAGTTATTACTTGAATATCACGTTGACCTACTTAATCAAAGAAAATAAGGAAAAAGGAGGTAGAATGGCTGGAAAGAGAATTTAAGACTAAATAAAGTGAACATTTGTTTGTTTTACTCTAAGTGAAATCCTAACTCACGATGTAAGCTTATCAAGCAAATCATTGAGCGTTTCAAAAGGCGAGGTGATTGTTTTAAAAGAAAGTACTTAGGTTTAATTTTCAAGTAGGTCTTCAATCAAGGTATATCAAAAATCAAGTAGAATCAATGCCTAAAACTAACTAGAACAACTCAGTATGTTGATAAAAGTCATAGTCAACCATATCACATACGTAGTTAATTTTTCCATGAAAAATCACATATAAAACCAAATTTGCATTGAATACACTCCAAGCAGCTGAATAGTGTTATCTTGATTATTTTGAAGCTTATAACGGTAAGAGAAAATTGCTTTAAGAGTGAAAAGTAATTACATATTTTCTGATTTTAATTTCTAATTGAAAAAAACTTTTACCAAACATTACTCAAGAATTCATAATTTCTATAATTGGTATGCAAATACCGGATCATTTCAAAAATAAAACTCTTTTTACAGAATGTGGAACTCATCAATATCAATCATATCACAAAAATTGCCCAACTAAAATATTCAAGAGGTGAAAGATATAAGCTCTTTAATTCGCATTCGATTACATACAATTCAAGCCCGGTTCTGTTAGTTCTGGTGACACCAGAGCATGTGACCTCTATTAACACACTGTTCCAATTCAAGTACTGAAACGATATCGAAGTAAATATTTGACGGACCTATATACTACCGATCTCTGGTTTTTATTGACGATGTCTTTTATTATTGTTTATCTATTTACTCTAATATTTAAATCTTCGAACAAGATACTGAAGAGTCTTCCATATATCGTCAATAAGAACAAGAGATCGGAAGTATAAAGGTTAACCTGCGGTACATGTCCATCAGAATTGATTCGTTAAAGATAAATCAAATTCCAACCATCCACTTTCAAGAAACAGGACATCATTTTAAATATAATTTCGATGTTCTCCATATAGAGAACAAATTAAATATACTGCACCTTTTAGAAGCACTTGAAATAAACCATCATCATTTAACTTAACGAGCAGACAGATTTAAACTGATCCTTGTTATTGAACTTTTTAAATAAATTCTGAAAATTCCCAAAACAGACCTTCATTTTATTTTTTTTTTGCTCAGAATTGTATTTAAGGAGGCCGATTTTTTAAAATTAGTTAGTTACCATACTCACCTGATGATGTCAAAATGTAATTGACGAAACAATGGTTGTGTAAAGAATATATATTTGCGGAAATAAAGTGTTTTATTTTACATGAATACTATACACAGTATATCTCACGAAGCTTATTCAAGCAATGAAGTGTTTTCCCAAATATTTCTACAGTTACTCACTAATGAAAGCCTACTTCATGCTCAAGTTATATCCGATTGAGCCGTAATGCCGGTATTCGTAATTTATATCTGAATGGATTGAAATTAAATAAAGAGTTTGAAGAGACATGCATGTTTTGAAGCTTGTTGGTTTCATTCTTAGTGTGAGCTAAATGTAATGCCCATCGGATGTAACGCACCTATATTTACCCCCGTATGGAATATGACTTGATTATGTGAAAGGTTTTCTATAGTTAGAAACTGTAGAGGTAATTGGGAGTACAGTTCACTGCTGGAATCACCCTGATGGGATATGCCCTGTATGTATATTCGCGTAAATTAGATGGAGTATTATATAAAGATGTAACGAAGAACGGTATAAATTTTGACGAACAAAAACCGTTCCCAGATAAACATGGCTCAACTGCTGAACACCGTCTATCTGAGAATAATTTTTATTAATTTTGATGCCTTCAATTGAAGATTTCCCATTCTTCATATGCGCAGAATGAGCATTCCTCAATGCAAATATGTATGCTAACAATTGCACTCGAATACAATGCTCTTCCCAAGTATCATTTATCATTTAGAGAATGTTGAATTCTTTTCGAATTTGTTTGCAAATCTTCAACAGTAAACAGTTTAATACTCCTGATGTATGCAGAATTTGTCCGTAGAAGAGTTTATTGCCTTTCTTGATATTAGTAGCTGTTCTCATTCAAATCCGTTTTCTTAATAATTTTCTATTTATTTTTCAGATTTGTATTGTTTATACGGATATCTCCTGACATTTTTCCTGATGAATATAGTTGACAATTGTAAACAATATATAAAATGTGAATATGAGCTGAGGTTAATGCCAAATCTGTTCTAAAGATCATCTAGAGTTTGTGTTTTGAAAGAGTGGTAATTTCGAGTCTGGCAATACTTATTTCATAAATGTTTTTACAGAAAGTCAATTTAACATTTGACATTAACGGAATGGGTCGATTTACGCTTGAACTTAACTGGGCAATATTAAAACTCATTTCTAAATTCTTCTATCCAAATTTACATGAGAGCTTAAATATAAATTAAATGCCCTAAAGGCAATTTGTGGAGCGAGTTCATGAAACTGGATCGTTATTTGATAAAATGATCCATTCACGTTCTCGTTCACTGAACGCACCATCAACATCAACTCGTCACCGTGCTCAAGAACTGAATATTTCACTTCTTTGAGGAGAATTTCGTATAAAGACCTCGGTATGAAGACTCACAAAGTTCAAGAAGTGTAGCTTCTTGAGCATCCAATGCGTTTCCATTTCACTCAATGGGCAATGATCCTATGGCAGAAGATGAACATTTACCCAGAAAAATCATCTTTAGCGATAAAGCTCATTTTAACCTCTGAAGACTATTTTTTGTGGGGATCTTTTAAGCATAAGCGTTACGCTAAACATCCATAGTTGATTGATGCCTTGAAACACTAAATTGAATTATTAAGCCTATTAAGCCTCAAACAATCGACAATGTACTGAAAAATCGGGTTGGTGGGATTGGGTACTGTAGCCAGTCGTAACGGTCACTGGAAGGATAGTGGTTTTCATTCGTAAATGGCACGGTCCAACATTTCCTATATACTCATAACCTTCAAAAAATATTCTCTAGTTTTTCTTTTATAGCCGATAAAAAATCCAAATTTTAAATGGCCTACACCTTATATATAAGAAGCAATTGCTTGACTTGTTCAACTTCAAACAGATGCGATATTCTCAATTACAGTTCTGTATGTGTCAGAAGCTATCGTTCATAATTTATTAAATATATAATTTACATATTTTTACATATAAAACAGTCCAACCGTATATTTTCGTGAGTAGGTTTTAAAAAAAAACGCCAAAACTGGTGAATTTTTATTCTTAGAGGGAAATCTTTTGGTCGCAAATACGTGAGTGTATGAACATTAGCCTAAGCAGAGTAACAACCCCTCAAGAATAAAAAATGATAATAGGGGTCAATTGATTGATATTTAATTCTGAAGTTTGAAAATGAGTTCGGTGATCCCGGAAGAATTCGTATCATAAATGTAAGAAATGCAGACACTATTCAAGCTTCGCCAAGAAGTGTCCAAGCTAATTCAAATTTATTTCTAAGATATTGTTCTCAGTAATTGAACTTAACATACAGATATGGAAAGGACACGTGAATTCTACCAGTTGAATTATTGGCATGTGAGCGTAGCTCTTTCACCAAGTGACTAGTTAGCAGTCTCCACAGCCTGCTCCAAGAAGTAGAAAGTGTGATAAGGGTATCATCGCGTAAGGCCAGAACCACTCCGAAGAGCTGAACCTACCATCTTCCAGTTTGGGCTTCAGTTCGAAAATATACAACCGTTTGACTGGTAGCAGCGAAGCATTATTCAATCTCTACTGGCTCTGCATGGTCAGTTCTCGAGTTGTTTGGGACGCAACTCACACGCCGAAGGGGTTTCTTATCCATCCATCCGAACGCAGTCCTAGGAACCAAGATAGTCTCAAGATTGATTTCTCAATTGATCCTGGTACGAGCACCGTCAAGTGAATTCTACCAGGTTTTCGTATTGGCATACGAGCATAGCTCTTTCACCAAGTGTCTACTCAGCAGTCTCCACAGTCCATTCCTAGAGGTAGCAAGTGTGATAAGGATTACGCCATATCATCGCGCGAAGCGAGAACCCCTCCGAAGAAATGAACCCACTAGCTTCCAGTTTGGGCCCTGACTCGAAAGTCAGAACCGTCTGACTGGTAGCAGCGAAGCACTATTCAACCTCTACTGGCTCTGCAGGTCTGTACCCGAGTTGGTTTGTTACACAACCCGCCGGAAGGAATTATTATCCAAGTATCCGAACGCGGTCCATGAACTAAGATAATCTCAAGATTGATTACTTCTATTTATCCTGGTACGAGCACTGTCCAACGGCCTGTACGTCATGACCCACCGAACTCAAGTGAAGTAATTTAATTGATCCTGGCGTCAAGCACTAACGGCTAAGCCATTTCATCGAGATCCGCAACCCTAAAAAGTTACGCATTGATCCGGGGCCAGGACAAGCCGGTCGAACCGTCAAGTCCCGTTAAACTCTGAGTCATTTCATGAGAATATCCCGAAGATGGGGGTCCGCGAACAGATAAATGAAATACCTCCCTAGTCCAGCATGCGGACTTTCAACCACTGTCCCCTCGAGTCCAACACCAATGGGGTGGCCAGGTGTTACAAGTAACACCTGAGGGTAAACCATCCACGGGGGTAACGCAGTATGCTACATAACGCACTCGGCCATTACACAGAAAAATCCAGAGATTAACTGCGATAGGGTAGAGTACGTCAGTTTTTAGGGAGAAGCCCTGTGCTGCCACAGACTCCCTCTGTCACTGAGTTAATCAACCGGCTCAGCCCTCCATTTTACCAGAACGGAAAAACTAGGGCCCCATTCGGAGATCTTCCACCATACAGGTCCAGTGACTGGCGCGAATGGCATTACGTTAGGCACCAAGACTTAACCCTTCATTTCGCCGAGACGAAACTAGGGTCCTAGTTCTGACAAGCGCCCCCATCTCGTCAAGATCTAATGCGTGGGGGACGTCAATCCGGCCTGTATGTCAGGACCCACGAACCCTTGTGAAGTCTTTCAATAGATCCTGGCTTCAAGCACCAACGGACTAGCCGTATCACCGAGATCCGCAAACCCCAGAAACTTCTTGCAATCGATCCTGGTTCAGGACGAGGCCGGTCGACCCTTCAAATCTCGCTAAACCCTGCATTTCTCAAGATATGCTGAACATGAGTGTCTGCGAACAGATAGAAGGAATACCCTCCAGCATGCGGACTGTCAACCACTGCATCCTCGAGTCCAAAACCAATTGGGTGGCCAGGTCGTATGGAAAAGACAGTCGGAAACATAGGAAATTTAATGTCGATCAAGACGTCTAGTCGATCAGTGGACAATCAAAACCTCAGTGCGATGCGATGATGTCTAAACGACTGTTCCCTTTCAATGCCACTGGGGGGATGTTTTTGTAGCGAACAACTTCTTCGCTCCTCTTCCAGAAACCTGCCTTGCTCTGTAGTAGTTTGACTGGCGTACCGATAGAGGACCCGACCAGTTAACAGATTCGTGACTAACCGTCCCCGCCAGGTTCAAATAGAGTAAAGCACTGCGTTTAAAAATCAGCGTTCCAAACGGACGCATGGTCAGCGGCGTAACAGGCAGAGCTGCGCATCACGCCTTGTCTGATGAGTTTCAGATGCGCAAGCTCGGAAACGAAACGCCGTCTCCTGAACTAAGAGGTGGAAGCTCCCTCGCAACATCCACATTCATTCGAGAGCTTCATTTTAATCGAAACGAGGCTCTGCACAACTCTTACAGAGCCTCGTTTCAATCGAAGCATCTCCGACTGTCTTTTCCATACCTGTATATATCAACCTTAAGGCCTTTAAAGAATGATTTAAGTTGGAACATGTACAGACTGTCAATAATTGAAGCCAATAATCTTTGTCGCCCTGATTTTGCTTTTTGTGATCCAACAATTGATTGTAAAATACGTCTTTCATCTCACTTCCGTGTTCAATCATGGAGCACATATTTGCTCTTCACTCGATAGAAGAACTTTTGAGTTGTGATATTGTATAAAAAGCGTGTGAATATTGATTGCAAATAATTAACTATTATTATAATTTCACTTTCAAATCTTAAAGCACTAATTCCATCATCCTATTCAATTCTATTACTTGGTTGTATTTGTATTTTGCTTTTGTTTTTACTTTTTGATGGGCAATTTATCTGAAATGGTTCAATATATATGTATTGAAAATTCACTTTGAAGAAATATTTGAATATTATATTAAAAGGAATCAATTCTCCGGTATCTCTACAGATTCAAATCTAAATAAATTTCATGAAAACATTTAGAATTAAAATTTTGAAACGTGGCAGTCTAATCCTGAGTCTGAGTCGTATCTTCTTTCATTGTATATTTCTGTGATATAACCTAATTTTTGTATTATATATGCCATACTTATCCAAAAATTGGTCAATTGTTGCAGAAATGTCTGCAAAAAAAGGTATTTCTATATATTTTTCAATGATAATTTTGTTTATTCAAATAACTCCTTATTAAAGAGATTATGGGTTCGAATTTATCACGTTCTACCTCTTGAGATTGTTGTATAATATATATTCTTTAAAAAGTAAAAATAAAAAAACCCTTTTTGTATCATATGTTAAACATATTTTGGTGAGGAAACTTGTGATTCTTTAACATCCAACCAAAACATGTATGTATAAGGTGATGTCTAAATAATTTGGTCTTTATTTTATATTTATTTCGATTCTTTATTACTTAATTTCTACCACATGTGATGATAATATATATGTCTATAAATTGATACAGTGTTATCTAGGATATGTTTAAGAAAAAATTAATTCTAAACGTTTTCATGAGATTTATTCAGATTTGAATCTATAGAGGTTCCGGGGAATTAATTCCAGCTATTATCTGAAATGGTTCATTTTGTGATTCTTATTGAAAAGAAGGCTCAACCTTGGGTAACGCTTCGTATGAACATCCCTCAGTAAGAAACAGATCTCATTTCTGCCACAGCACCGTCCTTAATATAGGAATATTTCAGTCGAACGATATATCTAAAAGAAAGTAGAACACCGACAAGAATCATTAGCATGTAATTCCACAATAAATTTATAGCTTTCAATCAATCTTCCTAGAAAACAAATGAAAACGTAATATCCCGTTTCCTGCGTATCCATAGAAAGTAAAAGGAATGTCAATTTTTACTCGCGATTTATAAACGAACATCCTGTATCGACGATGCCGCGCATAGAGGAGCGTGGGCATTAACTGGTAGTTGATTTCTTATTTGCAGTAGATATTAAAGTTGATTAAAAGAAAACGAACAAAACGAGATGGTCAGTAATAATAAGATAGAGGCGCAACATCGTCTTATGATAGCCGTGAGAGTCGGTTATGGTGAAATCTAATCGAACTGTAGATCTCCTCTCTGTCTAGGATGACGCCAGGTAGTGAAGAATACTATGTGAACACGTAGGTTTACGCTGGCTATTTTCCCTCGAGTGAGCTTTTATGTGTTATTATAAAGTTATCCATTATCATAATGTTTATATGAATATATTTCGAAGTTAGAAAGTTAATTGTTGTTTTGCATACGGGACAATTTGAACGGAATGGAATCCGAATAGTCCTTGATGATAGGATTTTTAGAACACTCCGCTTATTGCCTGTCTTTGTGGCGAGTTTAGAATGAGAACAGCGTTTTTCGAACAATAGTTACAGGTTATGTATACTCTTTCGTTACATAATCTGTTTTGAACTTTCAAATATTGATGAAATGGAATGGATTGACTCTGTCTTCACTCGACGAAGACTAATTTTCAACAATATATTAAATTATATTTATTAAAAGGGGGAAATAAAACAGATTGATTTGAATTCCATTGTCAACATTAACTTTGAAAAGGAAATTCGAACCCTAAAATTATTAGCAAAGAACAATAGCTACTCTCCTGGCATAATATTCAAAAAACAACAGAATAGATTGTTTACTTTGGTATATCCATCTTAGCCCTAAAATCAATTGAGGAAATTTGTATACATCAAGTAAATTATATGATTTGAAATATCCATATGCTTATTATAATGTAAAGAATTGTTTCGAACAGAGCGAGAATAGCTTGTTGGCTTACTATCAGTTTCTGGTTGAAGTATTTCACAGCATTTGGTTGTTGCTACCTTTCAAAACTGGCTTAAATGTAACACCTCTAGGAAACTAGTGCCATTATACCTTCTCAATGAAGAAGTTATAGTACAAAGTGTAATAATTTTTTTTATTTCCATTTTAAATGAACTATTACTACGACTATTCCATCCAATAACTGTTTTGCTACGTAGTACCATTTTCAGATATAGAAATCTGGCAAAATGAATTTATTTTATGAAATAATTACTTCATATGGACTTACAGACCTATCACTCTGATTTAAAGCTTCGAGAAACTATTTGAGAAAGCTGTATAACCCAGACATTTGAATATTTTTTATGAAATAAATATTTTAAACCCGAATTAATATGGTTTTTCGGTAGGTAGATCCACTAGAATGCTCAGCTTGCTGTCATAAATGAAATCGTGAAAGACAGCGAACAGGATGAAAAAAGGTAGCTATATAATAAAATAGAAAAAGGCTTTTTACTTGATAGAAGGAAAATAAAAAAATTTTAATATCAAAACAGATTTAATCTGTCAGTCTTCTACAATTTTATTTAAGAAAAAAATTGTATTCAAAAACTTTCAGAATTAAATTAATGTCTTATAATCACGGCTTATATTTCATAGGCATATAAAATCAAACCTCAATATACAATATCAAATTGAATAAATAAACCAACCAATATAAATTGTCAATTGAAATTAATAAATGAATATTTGAAGGAGACAGAATTTTGTTTCTGATCTTTCCATTATGAAAACTAATTCCTTTTCAAAAATACAAAACATAACTCCTCGGAGAATATGAATTATTTGAAATATTTGATATATTTAAATATTTGATTGAGTTAATTCAAAAATCTCTCAAAACATGCATTATATTTTCAAAAAACAATTAAAATTACGATAATATCTCCATCGGTCCTAAATCATATTTAAAAACTCATATCAACCAACAATAAATATAACTCACATAAAAGTCGTCCTGGGATCATCGCTTTGAACAATTAACTTTAAAATCCGAGATATTCTATGTTCGTCACAAAAATCACAGAAAGCTGTAACTTATTAGAAGGTCTTCTTCAAACCATTGATATTCCATAATGAGATTTTTATGATTCCAGGACGACTTTTAGGTGAGTTATATTCATTGTTGGTTGATTTTATTTTTTAAATATGATTTAAGACCGATGAAGATACTATCGGAATTCTGAATGTTTTTTGAAGATACAGTGCATGTTTTGAGAGATTTTTGAATTAACTCATTTAAATATATTAAATATATCAAATAAATTATATCTTCTGAGAAGTCCAATTTTACAAAGGAATTAGTTTTCATAATGGTAAGATCAGAAACAAAATTTTGTCTCCTTCAAATATTTGTTTATTAATTTTAATTGACAATTTATATTTGTTGGTTTATTTCATCCACTTGATAATGTATATTGAGTTATGATTTTATACGCCTCTTGAATATAAGCCGTGGTTATAAGACATTAATTTAATTCTAAAAGTTCTTGAATAAAAATTTTTTTGAAATTAAAATTGTAGAAGACTGACAGATTAAATCTGTTTTGATATATTTCCCGATTTAACTCGAGTATTCGATGCCGTTAATCATGATGTTCTGTTAGAAGAATAGACAACAGGTGTTCGCCAGAATGCGTTACCGGTTTTTCTTAGCTATCTCTCAGGGAAACAGTCTGTCGTGAGAATAAACGATCTATAGGGCGAGCCTCTTTTTATCAATATCGGAGTGCCACAGGGACCTGTATTGGGTCCACTTATCTATTTAATTCACAAGAATGACTAGAGTAGTGCAGCTCAAGGAGTAGGGTTTTGTCATATACAATTAATAATATTATATGGCTCCGCGGATGGGAATGGTCTGAAATTTTCGAGTTGGTGAGGCAGATATGAAGAGAGTAATTTCGCGGTTAAAGCAGGGGCATTTCAGATTGAATATTTTGAAAAATAACTTCATTTCTTTCTCATCCACAATTATAAATGAGCCAACGAAACATTATTTGAAAGTTCATCGTTGTTAATGCATCTAAGATGCATTAGACTTGAGTTGCCTAACAGTCGGCATCTCAGATTGCATGTTTATGTTGATTCTATATAACTGAGAAATAAAAGGCGTTAATATATAAATTTCATCAGTTGAGGAATAACGAGAATGGATAGAATTTTCAGGGTGTTGTACTTATATCTCAGTATGGTTGAATCTGCTTTCAGATATTGTATAACAGTTTGGGGAAGTTGCTCCTCGAAATACAAAAAATAGAACTGACGAAGAATATAATTCTTTAAAAAATGTGACGATGTTGATAGCAGTTGAGAAATGAACAAATTATTATCGAAACACGAAAAAAATTTCAAATTTAACGCCCTGTATCCTTTTCCCCAGCAATATTATTATTATTAATTTCATTATATCTACTTATACTAATAATGTTTTCGTCTGTCTACTCATCACTGTAGGCTCTTCTTTTGGTTTTTTTCATCTACACTTCACAGGACCCTATTAAGAATTATTTCACAATATTACTTGAGCTATTTCATCTGAAAAATTCACACAGTTTTTATGTTTCACAGTTTATTCAGAATCCTGACAGGTATTTCGGTCTCCCGACCATCTTCAAAGGAGTACAAAAAGTAACTAAACTTAAAATTTGAAAAAGGTTCTTTTATAACACTTAGGACATCTTTTTTTATGGCGCATGGAAATAACAGTATCCAATATAGCGGTTTTCCCAAATAGTATTTGCGAATTTGTAAAATCCTATTTTTGCTCAAGTTTTCTTTTTATCGAAAAGATCTCCAAATAGTCCATCAATTTACTCTTTTTAACATTATAAGTGAAATAACATCTTTCTCTTTAAAAAAATGATTATTATCTATACAATGTTCTGCAAAACCGGTTGACTTCTGGTTTTTCGAATTAGACATCCTATGTTCTTTGATTCTATGTTGTGAACATCGGCCTGTCTGTCCTTTATATGTACCATTACAATCATCACATTTACTTTTATAAATCCTCGAAAAGTTAGGTTTGCTCCCTTCATTGTTCACCAACATATTAGCTGAGTTTCAATATACTGCTGAAGAATTAATTCCCATTTTATGAAGACCATTAGATATCCTACATATATAAGACAGATAGGCCGATATTTACAACATATAATCAAAGATCATAGGATGTCTATTTAAAAAGAATAGAAATCAACCGGTTTTGAAGAACATTGTATAGAAAATAATCATTTTTTTAAAGAGAAAGATGTTATTTCACTATACATTCTGTCAAGAAAATACCGGGAATTATCGATTTACTATAAATCTGGCGGGGCAATGAGGCAGGTAAAAATTTTTTTTTCCTAGGTTGGTACCACTGTCCTTAATTACTATGCCAAGCTTGAGCGGGATCTGTCAACTAGTGTGTTTGCAACAGCTGATTAAGTCAGTCGATGTCAGAGTGCGTGCCGATTTTTACTATGGGTGATTACTATGGGACGATAACGCGCCTTCTCACCGAGCTACGATTGTGACTGACTTTCTCGCCAAAAACTCAACAAACGTGCTTCAGCAACCACCGTATTCGCCGGATTTGGCTCCCCGCGACTTTTTCCTCTTCCCAAAACTAAAATTGCCCCTTCGTGGCACCCGTTTTGAGTCGATTGAAGCCATAAAACAAAATTCGGCGCGAGAGCTAAAGTCCATCCCGGAAAGCGCCTATAGAAAATGTTTCGATAATTGGAAGTGCCGTTGGCATAGATGTATTGGAGCAAATGGAGCCTATTTTGAAGGCGACCCAATAAATTTTGACGATTAAATGTAAAAATGTTGTTTTAATTGAAAATTCCCGGTACTTTCTTGACAGAGTAGTACATACTGGTGGACCATTTGGAGATTATTTAAAAAAAAAACCTATTGAAAAAAGGAGAATTTAACAAATTGTCAAATACTCTTTGGGAACCCCCCTATATTGGAAGCTGTTATTTCCATGTGCCATAAAAATACACAGATGTCCTAAGTGTAAAAAAGACCCTTTTTTCAATTTTCAGTTCAGTTACTTTTTGTACTTACATAAAAATTTTGTGAATTTTTTAAATAATAATGTTTCACATAGAGCCTACTGCATACTGCATTCATTTAATTCTTTGAGCTACATCAAAGTGCAGGTCTATGCCCAAAATTTAAAGCATTTGGAATCTAACATCACACACATCAGCTTAATAATTCCGGACAAGTTGATTAATAATTGGAGCCATCTCTGCTTAAATCATGTATTCAATATGTAACCTTCAGAATGAAATACAATTAATGAGTTCGATTCGTTGAAGGGTTTATTCCCTTTTTAAATTTTTTGAAGTATTTCTCTAGTAATACTAAGGGTAGAAAAGTATTACTTTAGTAATACTTAAAAAAATTGAAGGGGAATAAACCCTTCAACGAATCAAAGTGAATTAATTAACTTTATTTCATTCTGAAGGTTAAATATTGAATACCTGATTGAAGCACAGGTGGCTCTAATTATTAGAATTCATCAGAAAAATTTTTAACAGATTTCTCACAGTAACTAGCATATTAACAATGAGTCCGGTGAAAAATTATTGGTTGTCTAAATCTCTCGAATACAATTGTAAATTAACTCTCACTTGGTCAAGCTGCCATTTTATCAACAGCCGAAGGATGTTAATTTAATGAAGGACTTTCCACCAGTCTAGTCTGTGAAGATCGGTTATATTCCCGTGGTACGGATCTGCTGTCAGATTGTTGTTTGTCCACAGGAAGAACGTTTGAACAGAAAGGTTACGCCAGCTCAGCACAGCAGGTGTCAGGTCAGGCCACATCACTTTACAAACGATTAGCAGGCTGTACCCTCTTGTAAAAATATTAATCTCTTGTTCTTGGCCGCTCAGTCAGTCATACGTGTATGCTCGAAGATTTCATGAAAAATTACTCCCAGAGCAATTATATACGGTTGGTAGCGTTTACGAGCAGGTAAAAGATACTCGAGGTAAAGTGGAGATCAATAGATCTTATGCTTGTTGCCTTTTTCCGCAAAGGGTTCTTAAGTATCCCATTAAGAAATATTTTAGATTCAATATCTATTAATTGATACGAAAGAGTGAAGAAATATTAAAATGCTGAAATATGAATCTTAAACAAATAAACTGCAAAATTAATGTAGTCGTTTGAATTTGTCGGGTGTTTTTTAAGAGTGATAGAACTAATGATAGGGATAACTGTGATTTGACAGAAGGTAGAGGCCATGTTGTTTTGTCATTTCTGTTCAATAAGCATTGAGAAAATATCATGGAAAGACACCGCAATAACGTTTACAAACTGTTGAAATTTATTTTCGAAATCGGTGTTCTATTCGCTAAACTTATAGAGCACTTCGTGAAATTTATGGTTTACATAATCATCCTTCAGAGCAGCTTTGTCGTCGAACTATCGCTAGATTTCGAACAACATTTTCTCTACTTGATGCAAAAACAACAAGACAAAGAACTCTACGTACAGAAGAAAATATTGCTGCTGTAAGTCATGGTGTTAATGATAATCCAGATTTGTCTATTCGTCGACGTTCACAACAAGTTGGACTCTGTGCATCCACCACATGAAAAATTTTGCGTTAAGATCTTGGTCTACACCCATATAAGATCCAACTGGTTCGAGAACTAAAGCCACTTGATCATAATAAGCGTCGTTTGTTTGCTGATTGAGCCCTAGAACAGCTTGAAGTTGATCCACTTTTTTATCGTAAAACTGTGTTCAGTGACGAAGCTCATTTCTGGTTTAACGGCTATGTATACAAGCAAAATTGCCGTATACGGAGTGAAAACAATCCTCAAGAAGTTCTGCAGGTTCCATTGCACCCTGAAAAATGCACTGTATGGTGTGCTTCACACGCTGGAGGCATCATCGGTCCATATTTCTTTAAAAACGTTGCTGAAGCTAATGTTACAATGAATGGTGCTCGTTACAAATCGATGACCAATGATTATTTGTTTCAAAATTTGAATGGTATCGATACAGAAGTGTTTTGGTTCCAACAAGGTGCTACTCATGCCACTACCGTAACACTTGATTTATTGAAAAAAGAGATTTGGCGATAACATTATTTCCAGAAATGGTCCAATTAATTGGTCCATATGTCATGTGACATAACTCTACTGGATTATTTTCTGTGGGTTATGTCAAATCATTGGTTTATGCTGATAAACCAGAAACAATAGACGCTTTGGAAGCCAACATAACTCGTGTTATTGATCAAATAAGGCTTGAATTACTCGAAAAAGTGGTCGAATGCGGAAATTATATTTAAAGCATAAATGTCATAAAACTATCTTTCAAATTAAAAAAAATTTGCTTCAATCTTAATTTAAATGTGTTTCATTCCAATTTAAAGTTCTATCACTCTAAAAGAAACACCCGATAGTTGATTCACTTCTCTAACAACGTTTATGAGTAGAAATAAGTGTATTGAATGGAGAAAACCTTGAGTTTGTGATTGGTGATATAAAATGGAATAAGAAATATTTTGTTTATTATGACTTTTTTATTTAAACGTTTGCAAATGAGATAATACTACAAAAATCGATTTACTGTACATTTCAAATAAATGACACTAAACTTAGTATTTTTATGAGTGCCATCAACAAAGAAACCCTTCTTTTTATTGACTCCATAATGATTCAACTTTAAATTTGAAAAAATAAAATAGAATCCAATACTGTTAATGATAAAATAAAAATCGTAGAGTTCAGGTTGGTATCAAATCCCCACTTTCAAAATCCTTTAAATTGAAGAAGTTAATGTTCAGTAGCATCACTATGAAGTACGTTATAATTTTATAAATATTCCCTAGCTATTGTTAAATTGATCTTTGCGTGAATTAGGTAAATATAATTAGTATGCAAGAAATATTGAGTGCCATTCTTATTAGGATTATTGTGGAAACGAGCTTCAAGTAGGTTTCCCAAGAAAATAATTAACTTTTTTGGCATTATTTTATTATTTAGAAAAGTATGCAATATTAATTACACTTAAATATTCACCAATATTAACCGGTACCTTAATCAAACTATTCAAAGATAACAGACGTAACTATTACCATACCATCAATGAAGTAATTTGTAATAGGTTTCTCCTCCATAGTGACTTGTTCAACCTAAGAAACCACCTTTCTGCAGTGGCATTCTAGATCGTTTATTTATATGTTCTACTGAAATGCATTCAACTATCAGTGCATGCAATAGATAAATTTTCCTATGCTTCATTAGTTCTTCTATAAGTTTGTTTACTGAATGTTAAAAATTCTCTACTGGAAACAATAAACAAATTTATGGAAGCCTTCGAAAAACGAAAGAATTGGCTGTAAACGTAGCAACTCACATATAAATTTCGTGAAGAAACACTCCTCGGCCAATTACGTACATTTTGAAAATTAATGTAACAACGCAGTTTTCAGTTTGATTGACGAATAGCCGTCATTAATAATTCGACAAGAAGACGTGGGTAACATCTCTCACAGAAACCGGTCGCTGGTGCATGCCGCGTTTCATCATGTTAAATTGTATATGTGTTTAGTTAAAGAGTTAAAGAGTTTTTCGGTACTGGGAACACCTACTGGGCAGATGATATCTGGATGCCGTTACTTAGATATAAATCTTCTCCTCGTACGAGAAAGTATTGGGACTTTGTTAGAATTTCCGTTTGACCGCATGGGACATAATTTTACGGTTTTATTCGTTTCGATTTCGAGATGGGTTGAGACGAGGAATGTGGAGATAAAAATGGTGAAGGTATGATCTGCTTTCGAACAGGGATGATTGAATTTGGACAGCTTATATCGACCACGTTTTTTTTTCAGATATCTGACGTGTGAAGGGATTTGTGTTCCATAAGGTTCACCATTTTATTCTCAATCGTTCTTTGTTGTCTCAGCGTTCGGAAATTGTTCAAAACTACAATCAAAAATTGAGGAAGGAACTTTTGTTGATACTCGAAGAATGTTTCGTGGAAATCACATTCGCTATTCTGCTCTTTTATTTTCATTATTGGACATATTTAACTTCATAATACAGGACTTTGTAGTTTTTACACTGAGGATAATATTGACGATGTTGGAGCAAATTGAAGTTTGATTATTGGTTTCTAGAAATGTTTAATAGTAGTTATTCTTTACACCGTAAAATCAGCCAAACCAAAAAAGCTTCATTTTAGATTGAATGACCACAAAAATAAAGAAAATTCCTGCTCAACTAAACTTTTAGTTTTAATTAGATCTAAAAAAACCTACCATATGAATTGAATTGTGGTATGATGAGAATATTATAATATAATAAAGTTGTTATTGTGGTTTCTCTTGGATCTGACAAAAGCCTTCGACTGTGTAGATGTTAGATTGTTGGAAATTATTGAGCTTAGAGATGATCAGTTGAAACTGATGTAAACAGATAGTTGTTATGGATGTAAATTGTGGAGTATTAACCTCAGAAGAGAAAGAAACTGCTATGGGAGTTCCTCAAGGTAGTGTAGCGAGTCCTGTTTATTCCTTCTATAAATCGCTTATCCAAAACGTCTGGTTTGACGCAGTTTTCGTTGTGAATGTTTGCGGATGATACCAATTATCCAGTCGTCATGATTTTCATCTGCCAACAATGAATCTAAAGAATTACTGATTTCAATGAGGTTGGTTATGCAGTTATAATCTCATTCTCGATATAACTAATACTCGACGTATGTTTTCTTATATTGATAGTAAATTGAACTACCCTGAATCAATAAATGTCTTGGGAGATGATGTTACTGTTACGAAAAGTATTAGGTATTTAGGAATTGTATGCGATAAACATCATGTAATTAATACTAATCAATTATTTGTACATTAAAAAGCTTTCTAGGCCTACAAAATGTAGTAGTTAGTGTTGACATCAAGTCTCAATTCCTTCAAATTTCTGTCCTGAGTGTTATTTTCTGGTAATTAGGATGGTTTGAACTTAAATGAATGGTTATATCTGACATTACTATTTATCAAACTTCAAGCCATTCTTTTATCTATAACATGGCAACATATCACAGTATGATCCATAGATTAGTTAACGAATGAATCGAGATAATTCTTTTAGAGAATTAAATATAATTAAACAGATTGTATCCAATAATTCATCAATAATTTCAACCAGATAATTGAATTGTGTCTTGCGTACCCTGTTATAGAAATTTTGATTGAAAAATTATTTATACTCCTTACATGAATTAAATATCGTATTGCCGAGTATTTCAATAAGAGCTTTGACTATAATGTAGCTTTTAAAAAATGATTGAAACAATACAGATAAAACTATTGAGATAATAAAACTGGAATTTATAAGTCAACTTGTAATGATTATTCTGTGGAAAATAATATTGATCAAACTGTTAGATCGTTCAAGAAATGAATACATGAGCACCAAAGGAGCTATATGTCTGACACTTCACCTTCACATATGGCAGTAATACGTACCAATTAGTAGGTAGAGCGCTCGAATTATATCAGAAAGATGCGTGAAAAACAAATTTTGATTATCATACAAAATTGCAAGTAATATACGCTCACAATTCATTTTTATTTTGTTTGATAATTATAATTTGTTTTTCACATGCGCGTCTTTGATATAATTGAATCTTGAGCGTGCCTTTTCCACCTTTGTGTAGACTCTATAGACGAACATAGAATATGACAAATGTTTTGAGTTAACCTCAAACATTTTGTCTCTCTGTCCTAAACCTCGTGCGTGTACATGAAGTTGGACAAGGTATGTGATATATTTTTTGATGATTATTTTTATTTGTCGTTCAAAAAAGCCAACTCACGAGTATGAATGGGAGTTTAAAACGCTGTTCTAAAAAATGTGATTCGTTACATATTTTTGGAGGCTTTTCTAGAAGCTCTTAAATAAGTTTTTTCAGGAAATATTTTGAGTCCATGTCAGGTATTATTTTGAAATAGAATTAGTTATTCCTGATGTCCATATAAAACCTATGTATCGGCTACAATTTGCAAGGTAGTTTCGGTCAATGTTCTTTGTTTTCTTCGGATTTCCTTATGTGCTTTTAAGTGTTGTCCGATGTTTGAAAAATATATAGGGTGAGAAGAAAAACTTCGGATAAACTTTTTTTCATTTAACTTTATTAAACAAAAGAAATTAAACAAAACAACTACGAATAATAATAACATAAACATTTGGTGATAATATATATTCAAGTGGTTTCGGAGTGGCTTCTTTTGGCGGCGATACATAACTTAAGATGCTTCTTGAAAATTTCGGCAATGGGCCGTAGCTCTTCGAGCGTGAGTCGGTCCCAATCCTGGCGCAGGTATTGCTTCAGTGACTCCAAACTTTTGTGATGTTTAGCACACGCCTTGAGCTCCAAAATCGACCACACGCTGTAGTCCATTGGGTTGAGATCTGGCGAGTAGGGCGGCCATTCTGCAGCTGTGATGAAACCCGAAAAATGGGTCTTACACCATTCTTGCGTCATTTTCCCTTTGTGAGCCGGAGCGGAGTCCTGTTTAAAGGTCCAATGCGTATCGCCGAAGTGCTGCTGGGCCCATAGAGCTACTACGGCCTCAAGAATGTGGCCGCGGTAGACTATTTGATTGATTTTGACACCTTAATCCACGAAAACCAAGGGTGTTTTGCCGCTGGCCCAAATTCCGCCCCAGACCATGACGGATTGCAGATTTTGACGATGTTCGACGATGGCCGAGGCGCCGGGAGCTTCTGCGGACCACACTCTGTCGTTTTGGTGGTTGTGAGATTGTTCTACGGTAAAAAGCTTCTCGTTTGTGAACAGAATGCGATCCTATTGCTGACTGGCGGCGAGATGAAGGAGTTGGCGGCACATTTGGAGTCGTACGCGCTTGTTTTCATCCATGAGGAGTTGAACTTTTTGGAGTTTGTATGGATTGAAGTTGAACTACTTTTTGGACATTTGACGAACGGATTCACAATTGATACCGGTCTCACGGGCTACCGGCCTCATTGAGACCCTCAGATTTCGATTGACTCGCTTCTTGACGATATTGTGATTGCTGGAAGTATTGACAATACGTTTTCTCCCACTTCCTGGACGACGACAATCATGGTCAAGCTCTTTGAAACGGAAAATTGCATCGGACACGGTTTGTCGAGGAACATTGAGCAAACGAACAATTTTGCATTGACGCTTATCTTGACGAACGGTCCGGAGTTGCCGCACAGCTTTAAAAAGGCTCGGTATGTAAAACAGAGTCACTCTGGTTTGGATACTGAGCTACTCAAACCATTTGGGTAACGAGGAGGCAGATCAGCTGGCGTTCGCTGGAGCTGCGTTGCCTCTGGTAGGACCGGAACCATTCCTGGAAATACCACATGACGTGGCTAAGCAGGCGATAACAGGTAGAATGAACTCAAGGCTGGAGTCTTCCTAGGGGAGTTATTCGGGACTGAAACATTCGAAGGTATTCCTTGGAACACCTTCGCTTGTCGGAATTATGACAGGTCACTGCAGACTGAAAGCGTATTTGCATAAAATCTGGATAAATGGAGATATAAATAAGGGGTGAACCACAATAGTCTATGCGGACGCAGTGGTAGGGTGGACAGAGGCCCGCTCGCCATAAATAGTAATAATGATAATAATACCTTGAGGAAACAGCTCCAGAATTGAACTACGTTCGTTTGACATTCTAACACTCTGCAAAATAAGGTAATATCAAACTGAAAATTCACATATAAGTACATGAGAGTGTAGAGAATCTAATAAAATAAAATTATTTGGCTGCTCTGAAATATTTTGTTCCAGAACACAGTAAAATTTGTCTGAAGTTTTTCTTGTCACCCTGTATGTGTCTACATTAAATGAATTAGTGTTTTTAAGACATTTTGATTCAATTTTCGAAAACTTTTGAAAAATTTTTCGAACAAAATTGTTTTGCTCAAGATTTAAAATATTGAAAAAATTCTCTTCCAATGAATATACCACTTCATTCTATTTTAATGAATATCCAGGCATCCTTATATATCCAATAAATATGGTATTCAGTATTTTCTTAATTCCAAGTTAATATACATAAATCCAATGATGTTGAAAGAGCTGGTTGAGTTACAAAAGCCATTGAACAGATTTCACCTACTTTTATTTAGGTTGCAAAGGAAACCTGAAATCGGCCATTCTTCATTAATTAAATCACCATTGTATTAGTATTGGATAATCTCCGATATCTCCCATTAATTGACCATAGAAAATAGATTTCAATCCGCACAATCCGACAATTCACGTTAATCACTATTGCTCAATAAACCGAGACTTAATAAAAAGATAATCGAAGGTGAAAAAAGCGGTCGTCTGCGAATTGTAAGGATTTTAATTGCCGATAAATTATAAAACTAAATCTATATAGTTAAAAGTGGATATGCGCTGCGCCGGTTCTACATTAATACCGGAGATAAACACATATTTCGAGGGCAAAAACGCACATCCGCTATAGCATTCTATGGCGCGGAGACGACGTCTTGCGGACTCGATCAAAAAACAATGGAAAATCTGCAGAATAGCCGAGGTAGTGAACCGCATCATACATAATGCATTTATCAACGTGGCTCTGTGGATGGAACATTGGGATTATTGGATTGCCGTCCAATCGTTAGATCGTGATGAGAATGCTCTATCCGAGGAGATTTTACCTCGTTTGGACGGTCGCACTGTATTACCGATATATCGGTGACACTGCTGAAATTTCTAGGAATCATGTTGCCATCCTAATAGAGCATGACTACAGGATATTTTCAAAGGTTGTTAGTTTTGAACAGGAAGTAGATCTCTTTAAAATGAGCCAATTCAAAAAAAATAGTCTTCACAATGTTTCAACTAATATTTGTCAGTTTGAAGATCAGGTATATTAAAAAATATACACATTAAAACATTCTGAACTAAAACAATTAAATTTCCGGTAATTTTTTAGTGATTTCCACAGTTATTATTTAAGAAGTACTGAAACTCTTTCTGTGCATTCTTCCTTTCCTTAGCACCTCAAACTGTACTAACACCATCTAATGTTTTTTTACCCTTCTGAATCCCTTATTCATAACTAACAAACAAGACACAGCCATGGGCAACCGCGTGATTTAAATCCAGAACTTCTCGTATAGTAGTTCATCACCGGATGCGGTACCAAGCTGATATTATGAACGTCAACAATTATATTATAATCGTCCAAATGACAGAAAAAAACGAAAATTGATCAAAAACCATTGTCTTGTAGGGAATAATCTATTTGAAGCCAAACTTCAACTTCTATGTTGAGATTGGTCTATTTCTTCCTTTACGTTAACCGTTAGGTACAAATCTTTCATTACGTGAAATTGCTTGCAGGATTTTTATAAAAACAATGATACTTCTTTGATAGAAGTTAGAGTAAAACGTTTAAGAACAGAAATTCCTGAAAATATTCAAACTATTGAAGAGAAAACATTTTTCTCATATATATACAGTACAATCTCGATTATTCGAAAAAATTCGCATTAGACGAAAAAAACAGAAAAACTTGAAAAATGGTGTAGTGTTTTGTCATCGCCGACCTCGGCACGAGAAAGTGTGAAAAGAGGTGAATACGAAAAAGTGGATGATTCTTTATTTTTATGGTTTACACAGAATCCAGAATGTGGAATACCAATTTCAGGGACCATTTTAAAACAAAAAGCAGTGAGTTTAAGTGAAAAATTGCCGGTCATTGAAGCGTCTGAATGTTTTGGTGCAAGTGATGGATGGCTAGACCGACGGAAAAAAAGACATGATGTACGTCAACTGAAAGTTTGTGGGGAAAGGTGGTCTGCCGATGTATCTGCCGCGAAAAAATTGGCAGATAATTTTATGGAGCTTATGAAAGAAAATGATACCAGACCAGATGCACAATTGTGATGAAACCGGTTCGAAGTACAAAATGTTGCCCTCAAGTTCCTTAGCTTCAAAAACGGAAGCTGGAGCACCAGGTTACGTAGCATTATTATACATTAGTAATATTATAATAATACGATAAAATTAAGAAAAGGGTGCTGGAAAACCGTCGTACCAGCTTGAGAGAGATAGCACATGATCTTAAGATATCCCACGAGTCCGCACCTACGATTTTGATTGATATTTTGGGCATGAGAAAGGTGGCCGCACGACTCGTACCGAAAGACCTGAATTTTCTTCAAAAACGTCATCGCGAACAGGTTGCTTCAGACATGCTGGATCGCTGTAATTCCGATTCTACATTCATGGAACGCATTATAACTGGTGATGAGACCTGGGTCTACGAGTACGATATGCAAACAAGCCAGCAATCATCGGAATGGGTGGCAAAAAATGAGCCGAAACCGAAAAAACCACGCCAAAGCCGCTCGAAAATTAAAGTTGATGCTCATTGTTTTCTTCGATATCCGTGGCGTGGTGCACTACGAATTCGTTCCAGAGGGTCAGACGGTAAACAAGGAGTATTACCTAGGCGTTATGAAACGTTTGCGTGAGCGTATCCGTAAGAAGCGGCCAAATTTGTGGGCGAACAACTCATGGATTTTGCATGACGATAACGCGCCTTCTCACCGAGCTACGATTGTGACTGACTTTATCGCCAAAAACTCAACAAACGTGCTTCAGCAACCACCGTATTCGCCGGATTTGGCTCCCTGCGACTTTTTCCTCTTCCCAAAACTAAAATTGCCCCTTCGTGGCACCCGTTTTGAGTCGATTGAAGCCATAAAACAAAATTCGGCGCGAGAGCTAAAGTCCAACCCGGAAAGCGCCTATAAAAAATGTTTCGATAATTGGAAGTGCCGTTGGCATAGATGTAATGGAGCAAATGGAGCCTATTTTGAAGGCGACCCGATAAATTTTGACGATTAAATGTAAAAATGTTGTTTTAATTGAAAATTCCCGGTACTTTCTTGACAGAGTAGTATATCGGTAAGTCAGCAAAACCACAAACCTTCAAGAATATTCGTCCCAATGCTTTTCTTGTTTTGTATAAAAATTTAAAAAAAGGCTGGATTAATGCAAATCTATTCAAAAATTGAAGATTTCGTACCAAAAGTAGATTTTTTTTTATAAGAGCACGGATACCCCAGAAAATGTGTTTTGTTACTAGACAATGCGGAGCAACTTGAAAGTGGGGACATAAGAGCAATGTTTTTGCCTCCTACTATAACTTCTCTCATTCATCCCATGGATCAGGGTATGCTGGAAAATTTAAAACGTAATTACAGGCGTTTGCTATGGGAGCATATTTTGGAAGAACAAGATGAGGGTGCCAATCTACTGAATGTCTAAAGAAGTTAAACTTGAAGAATGTTGTATAGTATATGGATTGCTTCAGCTTGGAATTAAGTAAAAGGTAGAATCTTGATCGAAATTGATTCAACACGAGAAGGGACGTATCACAGAAGCAGAGTCCGACCATGAAGAAAGTTTACAGCAAATTTTCACGAAAACACCAGGAGGTGAAAATGTTACGGAAACAGAAGTTAATGAATGGTTAAACAGTGATAATGTAGAAGATGAAATGACTGACCAAGAATTAATTGAAAGTGTTTACAAAAATGTTAATGAAATAAATAGTGATGACGATGAAGTAGAATGCTCTGACAATATTTCAGTAAAAATGTTACATTCAGAAGGACTAGAAGCCTTGGAGGAAGCGTTAACTTATGTAGAACAACAAGAAAATGCAACTGCGGCGGATGTTCTTTTTATAAAATGTTGGAAAGATACTACGGCCAAAAACAGAGGTAGTGCTAAACGAGTGCAGTTAAAAATTACCTCATTTTTGAACAGTGAAGTGTAGAATGGGATATATACTTTATATTTTACGTTGCGTCTTTTTTTAATGTATATATGTACATGTTTAGGCATTTATGTACATACTATGTTGAAGAAAATTAATTAATAAAAATTAAACTAATTTTTTTTTATGTTATTCTTAAATTACTACATAAATTCAAGTAAAATATTCCATAAATGTTTTTAAGTCGATTTAATGATATACTCATTCTAAACTCCTATTTTCCAAAAAAAAAAAAAAAATCGGATTAACCGAAATTTCTATTATCCGAAATCACTTTGGTCCACATCATTTCGGATAATCGAGAGTGTACTGTATATATATATATATATCTTCTGTTCAAGGAAAACTCAAAACTAACCCGAAAAAACTTTTCGATCTTGTTTGTGCCAATTCGAGGGATTTCTAGTAGAATGTCATATGGGGGTTGTGAAATTTGCAACTTATTCGCTGATTATTTTGAGTGTTTTCGTTGGGTCAAGTACAGTCATCAATAGGGGTTCTAAGGTCGGCAGTCCCGATCACCGTTGTTTGAACTCATTTAATATTACCACTAGTCATGTTGAAGCAGAATTCAACAAGTTGGATCTTAATAAGGGCGGACTATGTTCCTTCACTTTTTGCTAAAAAATGTTGCTCCTCTCTGAGTCTTCATCTCTCACTGATTTTCAACAAATCTCTCAGTAGTGGCATTTTTCCCGACTGTTGGAAGATCGCCTGTATAATTCCAATCTTTAAGATCGGAAGTAGGCATTTCATTGAGAATTATCGCCCCATTAGTTAACTCTTTTTGAGAAACTCTTTGAATCCCTGATCACTTACTCCATCTTGTGAAAGCTCAAATAGTACCAGAACAGCATGGCTTCGTCAAGGGTAGGTCAGTTGAGACGAACCTCATCAGTTTCATTGAATAAGTGCAAAGCAACCTGGGTCGTGGTATTCTGGTAGATACTGTCTACACAGATTTCAGTAAAACTTTCGACAGAATCAACACTAATCTTATTTTGCGGGAACTTGATGATGTGGGTGTTTGGGGTCGCTATTGAGGTGGTTCGAGTTTTATCTGCGCAATCGTTTCCAATACATAAAAGTAGGAAACTTCAAATGAAGATTGTTTTTTCCAACATCAGGAGTGCGTCAAGGTTCCCACCTGGGCTCTCTTCTATTTATTGTTTACATAAATAGAATAAGGAGGTGCTTCAGAGTTTGCCGGTTTTTGAAGTTTTTCTTGAGGATAAGTAATGTTCGCGATTGCTTGGACCTTCAACATGAACTGAACAGACTGGTCAAATTTTGTGAGGAGTGTAGCTTATTCCTTAACTTATACAAGTGTCAAGTAATATTATTCACAAGGAATAGAACCATCATATATTTCAGATATTCTGTCTCTGGAACCGCCTTGAAGCGCGCTGATGAAGTGAGGGATTAAGCAGTAATTCTTGATTCTGAGCTTCTATTTGACCAACAAATAAATAACTTAGTTGGTATTTGTAACAGGATGCTTGGATTCATTATCAGACAGTGTCGTCAGTTCTGCAATCGTACAGCAATCCTTGCTGCCCTTTATTATTCCTATGTGTTCAGCAGGCTCAACTTCGATTCCTCAGGTGTCCCCATTATCAATTTTATATTGATAGATTGGAACAAATTCAGGGAAATTTTCTTCGGTTTCTTGGCTGGAGAACTGGATTCCGTTTGAGCCCTGGCGATCCTAGTAATTACTGTTTGCTCTTGATTTACTTTGCAATGTTAAGTTTAAAGAACAGTAGAGCGATATCATTTTCATTTACAAAATTTTGTCCCACCAAATTGAGTGTCGCAATATCCTTGAATCCATAAACTTTTATGTCCCGTCGAAGTCCCTCAGAGATCATACCACATTTTACTTGCCTACCTGTAGAACCAACCAAGTGCGAAATATTCACCATTGTTTAGGATGCTGGATCTATGTAATATTTATAATGACAAAGTTGAAATATTTTCGGTTGGAAACATGAACTCTTTGAAGATGCTTTCGAGAAGGCTTTTTATGTAGTTCTAGACTTTATTAAAATAATATACGACAGTGCAATGTAATACCTTAAGAAGCTACATCGTTGTGAAACAATTGTTGTAGTAGTACAAACATTTTTGTGGAAATAAATTACTGTCTCATATATATATATACATATATACATATATATATATATATATATATATATATATATATATATTATTTTAATAATCATATATATATATGAGACAGTAATTTATTTACTGTCTCATTACTGACATTAGTACATTAGTAATTTAATTACTGTCTCATATATATATATATATATATATATATATATATATATATATATATATTATTTTAATAATCATATATATATATATATGAGACAGTAATTTATTTCCACAAAAATGTTTGTACTACTACAACAATTGTTTCACAACGATGTAGCTTCTTAAGGTATTACATTGCACTGTCTGATGGTATTCAGTGCAACTGAGTTTAAATACATTGTTAGGTACGTGACCAAATAATGGAAGCACAAGTCATTAAAACTCTAGGTTTTTATTGGAGTTTGCCGCTAAAAATGCCATTAAGGAAAAATATTCAGTAATGGAGACTTATCAACATCTGTTTTTTCGTTCAAAAGGATTTTACGGGCATTATACCTGTTGATTTCAAGAAATTCTAAAAGTGTTAATCTAGAACTTTTGCTTTCAAATTGTTGTTGAAATTATGCCTGAATTCCTTAAGATGATTAGCATATGTCGAATGTACAGAATTGGATATATAACCCCTTTGGTGTTCTTGGACACGTTTTTTGAATGATCTACCAGTCTGGCCAATGTATACTAAAGGGCAATCTTCGCAAGTCAACTTGTAGACTCCGGATTCATTCACTTTATTTGTTCGATCTTTATTGTTTTTTATGTAGGTACTAAAGTTATTAATTGTTATAAAAACCGCGTTATAATTGAAACAATTTTTGAAATATTTAACAATATTTTCAGATAATCCATTGACATAAGATAACGAAATCGTTAAACAAATTTCAATATTAGTTTTAATGTGAAAGTTTCCAGAATTTTCTCATTTTTAGTTTATACAAATATTACTGAAGGACTCGGAAACTCAATGAAACTTAAATTGTTGAAAAATGTGAAATTGTTTTCAGATTTATTTTTAGGAATATTTTGTGATATCACAATATTTATATTAGGAGTAAAAGTAAGTTCGTGCAGTTTTGATAACATATATCGGTACTAGTTTATTATTCCATTGTTTCATCTGGCCACACCTTCATTGTGAATTGTCATCAATAGGCTGTCTTTTCAATATCTGTCATTTTGTTGGAGTGTAAACAGCATTGTTTCTGACTGCTCTGAGAATGTCAAGTTTTATAAGGAATGATGTGTTTATGCGGAGAATTTTACTTCATTTCATCAATATGAAGAAAAAGGTGCCGAAAATCATCATATTCAAGGGCATGTCATGCTCTCATGAACGAACGTATCAGAAGTGGTTTGCCCGATTTAAAAGTGGCAATTGATTCAGAAGACGGAGAACGATCCGGAAAGCCACCAAAATTTGAAGCTGAAGAATTAAAGCCAAATCTATCACAGACGCAAGAGGAACCCACAAAAACAAGTGGTGTCACTCAACCAGCCATTTACCATCGTTTAAAAAGCAATAGTGATGACCCGAAAGGTAGGAAATTGGATGTTGTATGAACTGAAGCCAAGAGACGTTGAACGCCGTTTTTTCACGTGTGAACAACTGATCTAACGACAAAAAAGAAAGAGATTTTGGCATCGACATCTGACTGGCGATGAAACGTGGCACCATTACGATACTACAAAACGTCGGGCAACATATGAATACCTCATCATCAACTGTAAAGCGAAATATTCATGACGAGAAGATCATGGTCTGTATTTGGTGGGACCAGCTGGGTTTGGTATATTAGGAGCTGCTACAATTGAATGAAAGTATCACAAGGAAGCTCAGTCGACGACAATTGATGCGTTTGAGCTGAGCATTGCAAGAAAAACGACTACAATATATCGACAGATACGACAATGTTATTATGCAGCATGACACATATTGCGTCGTCTGTTAAAACGTATAGTCTGTCTTGAAAGTATCCGGAAAAAACAGAACTCAATTGTAATTATTTAGTATATAATTTTAATTCTTGATTTAAAAAATTATAACAAAATATTCATCTATTTACTTATACAACCTACATTTAACTGTAAACACTTGACTAAACGTCGAGGTACACCCAAAACTAGATCACCTCCATAATTTTCGGTTATGGTTGTCCAGGACTGTGAAACTGACTGAATTAAATCATCTTTATTTCATAACGCTGCTCGTTCAACTTCAATATTCATTAGTCCCTATATTTTTTCAGTGGGACTAATATCTGGTGAAGCTGCTGGCCATTAAATGGTTGTCACTTGGTGTTCTTGCATCCAAGCTTGGGTATAGGCCGATCTAGCATTATCCTGCTGAAAACGCCACCACTCTGGATATAAAGCATGCGCCGTTTCAATAGAATATCGTTCAGAATGCCACAATACTTTTCACTACTAATGGTACCATCAACTATACAGAGAGGCGTAGCACCACGCTGTGACCCCAAACCATTATTTTGGTGGGAAATTTGGAAATTTGAATGGTAACAGGTTATTTTGATAGGATTTTTAAGTGATTTTCACCAAGTTTGAAACAACTTTCATCAGATATGAAGACATTATTAAAATTATCTTCTTGAAAACGTTGAAAAAATTCTATCCTTCGTTCCTTTTATAAAGGTATTATTACAGTGATTTTTTTTTGGTTTCTTTGATATGTAGCCTCGTCTTTTCAGTGACATACGGACAGTTTCTGGACATGCTTTTATATTTCGAATCTATATCTATATTTCCGAATCTATTAGCCAATTTGCGAAATCCCAGGCGCGGATTGTGTCGTCCTAAGGCCAATAAAGCGCTTAATTGTACCCTTTTATCTTACGCGTTCTTTCTGAAACTGGTCTATGCTTTATGTTCATGCCATTTTTTATCCTCGTTATTGTCTCTTATACAGCACTTTTTCCAAGTTCAGTCAACTGCACTAATTATTCAACATTTCGAAAACCTTTTCTATACAAATATTCTACCTGTCTTCTTTTTTCTATCGGGTGCTTTTTTTAGAGCAATAGAACTTTCGTTAGGATAACTGTGATTTGACAGAAGGTAGAAGCCATGTTGTTTTGACGTTTCTATTCAGTAAGCATTGACAAATTATATTGGAAAGACATACGCCGCAACAACGTTTACAAATTGTTGGAATTTACTTTCCAAATCAGTGTTCTATTCGCCAAACTTATAGAGCACTTCATAAAATTTATGGTTTACATAATTTTCCATCAGAGCTGCTTATTCGTCGAACTATCTATAGATTTTAGAGAGATTTCATGGGACAGGTTGATCATCACGGAGATAATTCAATAATTTAGGCCGAAGCCATAAACGAAAAAGGTTGATTATTACCTAAGTAATAAGGCAATATCTTGAATCAAAAGCGAGAAGGTTGTCTATCACAGGGATAATTAGTTTACAGTATATTCAAAAGCTGAATGTTAGAGGTATCTCGAACCTTCAAACGGAACGAGAAAAATTAACGAATTGAATTACAAAGCCTATTTGTGGATGGACTAAATGAGGGAATAAACTTTCTCATTGGTTATAGAAAAAATTATGAATCAATACTAGTAGATAAGGGTAGAATGAAACAGATTATAATTCCAAATGCTGTATCGTTGAATGAAATTAATTAATAGGCACTACATATGAATATATAAAGAGCATTGAAGATTTCCCATGTTTTCTGAGGGCCTAATGCTCATCTGAAAAACGGATAACTGATAAAAAAGGTAAAGTTCGATTAACATAGCTGAAAAACAGCTAGGTTGAAAATATCAATATGAAGAGATAGAAAATGATTTGAAGTAAAACATTTTATTTCCGCTTTTTTTATTTTTCAACGACAATTGTTTCGTCAATTACATATTGACTTTGTCAGGTGAGTATGGTAACTAACTACTTTTACAAAATCTTTCTCCCTAAATACAAGTTTCACTAAAAATATGTGATAAAATGAAGTTTACAAGGAATTTAGTAAAAAAGTTCAACAACGGAGAACGGTTCACATCAAACGTTCAACAAAATATTAATTTTATGATGCCGGTTTATTTCCATTGCTTCTAAAAGGTCCAATCTATTGCATTTGTTCTCGAAATGGAGAACTTCAAAGTTATGGTCAAAATCATGTCCGGGTTCTTGTAGATGCCTGGCATGAGTGGAATTTGATTTATTCTTAACGAATGAATTCTAGTGTTCCTGGATCCTACTCTCAAAAGATCTACCCGTTTGGCCAATGTATACATATGGACATGTACCACATTTTACCCTATATTCTCCTGATCTCTTGTTCTTATTGACAATATCTTTATTATTTTTTATTAATTTGCCTAAAGAATTTTATTAATTTACCTAAATAATTCTTTAGGTAAATTAAGAGAAAATAATAAAGATATCGTCAATAAGAACAAGAGATCAGGAGTATATAGATTGAATTGTGGTACATGTCCATATGTATACACATACTAATTCTTTAGGTAAATTAATAAAATTCTTCAGGTGAATTAATAAAAAATAATAAAGATATCGAATCCGAACAACCTTATGAAATAGGATTCGTTGAAATTAATACATTTGTTACCAGATATGCATCCGGATAATGAAGAAATGATCTTCATATAAGCGCAGGAGTATTCCGAAAAATTACCTCCCCCAGCCCGCCTCAGATAAATAATCTTCCCAATTCGACTTTGAAGGCTCCCGACCTCCGTGCCTCTTACAAATCACCGGGGGCTTTTTCTCAAAAGATAATTTATATAGTTCGGTCCCGAAAACCGGGAGCATTTATATCAATATCGTATACACGAGAATAATGTTAATCGACTGGCCCGGAACGGGCGGATCGTGACCTGAATGAACCAGACTCCGGGTGCATCCTCTCTGGTAGCCGCGGGTATCGAAAACTGCGGCGTGGGCAATCTTTACGCTACGGCCGCGCCGCTCTGTGGTACCTGCACGCCCCCGGTCTAGGTTATTCATGAATCGAATCCCATTACGCTATCGGAACTTTTCTGTTTTTTGAGTCGACAATAAATGTGATTGAAAATATCGGAGGAAGAGGTGGCGTAGCCAGGGTTGGTTTACGGCCGGGTGGATTTACTATAAGAATGAAAAATTCAAAGACCACTTGACCTCAGAAGCTCTGCTCGTAAGTTTATGTCAATAGTTATTATATAAAATTCGAATCGTGTACCCTCATCTCAAAACAGCAAATATTTATATACATTTAAGGCTTATTGTTTATAAGCATTTGAAGAAGTTACTTAGTTCGCGAAATGCGTTATGTGAGCAACTCAGGAAAATAAATAGAAATCAACATACTAATACATGCCACACAATACCCAAGGTGAAATTCTGCAGATCCTTCAACAACGAAGCCAAAAGTGAGTTCCTAACAAAATTGAACTGGTCATTTATATTCAAGGAGGATGGAGATAGCAACATTGATTCAAAGTGGCAGTCTTTTCTGAGAACCTTTCAATCTATCCTAAATAAATGTTTTTCAATTAAGAAGTTTAAAAAAAGGAATAGGCAAATACCATCAAATACAGAAATAAACAAATGCAAAAGTCTACTAGATATCTTACTATCAATGAGCAGGTGTAAGGTCAAATATAGAGAAATTTGTAACAAAACAAAAAAGGACTATGACCAATTAATTTGGAAATACAAAACCCAAATATTCGAAGAAAGAATCAGGAAATCAGATAATAAGAACAAGACAATGTGGTCAATATGTAATGAAATCAGTGGAAGGTAGAAGAACACAGAAGAATGTAGTGTAGAAGGTAATCCTAAGGAAATAGCATAAAAATTCAATAATTATTTCAATAACATCGGCTCACAGACATATCCTCAACCAAAATGCAACCTAACTCCAAACGACAGTTCTATCTATCTTAAAATAACAAATCCTACAGAGAGTTTGGAAATAGGGAAACTACTCAAAAATAAACACACCAGTGGAATAAACGAAATACCCACAAGTCTTATTAAACTAGTCCTACCTGAAATAAATGGCATCCTAGCACACCTGGTAAACCAGTCGTTCAAACAAGGCAAGTTCCCGGAACAATTGAAAACAGCTATCGTCAAATCCATATCAAAAAAAGGAGAGCCTCAAGAGCTAGGAATCTACAGACCTATCAGTATTCTGCCAAGTTTTTAAAAAATATTCGAACTGATAGTGTGCTCCAGAATCACAGAATTCCTGAATAGTTGTGATTTTTTCAGTAACACACAACACGTATTTCTGAAAGGAAAATCTACCCAAACAGCCATATTCGAATTAACAAAGAACATATTAGAATTGTTGGAAGGAGACAACTTAGCACTGATCATATTTTTGGATATGTCAAAAGCATACGACTCAATAAACCAGGAACATCGGCTAAAGAAACTTCAAGCTTATGGAATAAGAGGAAATGCATACAAGTGGATTAAATCATATATATGCAAACGAAAACAAAAAGTGAAAATTATCAAGGAAGGAGAAAATGCTGAATCCACTGAGCAGATAAATAATAGAGGTATAGCACAAGGAGGTTTATTGGGGCCACTTCTTTTCCTAATATTCCTGAATTATTTGGAAGATATAGCAGAGGAAGACGAAAAATTAATCAATTATGTGGACGACACCAACCTATTGGTAGGAGCAAAAGATGGGAATACTTTGATTCGTGCAGGTACCAACTTCTTCAATAGGACACTTGAATGGCTACAGAAGAACTAATTGAGCCTAAATATTGAAAAAATCAACCAGTATTACTTTAGAAAATAAGGTTATAAATATTGTAGACAGTACTGAATTTTTGGGTGTATTCATGGACTCATTCATGAATTTTAGAGCACATGTGGAACATTTGGGTCAGAAATTGATTCAGATTCATTTTGCAATTAAAATATCTAGATATTACCTGAATGATAAATCATTGAAAATTTTATATTAGGTAAATTTTGATTCTAGACTTAGATATGGTTTCTTTGGGGGGGACTAAATGAAATTTAGAAAAAATGTTTAAAATAAATAAACAGAATATAGAATAAGGTTAATTTTTAAGCTGAAATATGACACTTGTAGAGAATTGTTTGTGCATAATAACATCTTCACAGTTTATGGTTTGTACATTTATGAATGTGCTGTATTTTCACATAAGAACAAAGAAAAATTCATTCAATATAATCACAGTAATAGTTACAACACAAGAACACAAAATTTAAATTTTCCAATTCATAGATTGACCTTAAGCGAAAAACACCCGACATATAGTTGAATCAGAATATTTAATCATTTGCCGAATAACATTAAGAACATAAATAATTTAAGAATCTTCAAAAATGGGGTAAAATCTTTGATTATAAAACTTGAGCCTTATGAGCTAGGAGATTTTTTTAATGTCACATTAGAAAGCTAACCAATTAATTTTATATAGACACTATTTCACTTCAAGTGTGCATCTTATCTGTAAACCTCATTTGTAATAAAGAAGTATTATTATTATTATTATTAACATATATATGTGTATTATTCAACTAATGAGAAATCCATTATTTTTTCAGTAGATTGCTCTAGTGCTTGACATCTCGTAAAGTATCGATCAAACTATTTCAGATTTATGGTTGTTGTCAAGGTGACATTCGACATTAAAAAAATCATTTTGCTGTTTTTGGTTTTGTCCATTCAATTGTGAGTTACAGAGTGTTGAATATGCAGAAACAAAGAGAAAATTCGGTGCATTTCACAGTTTTTCTTTGATGAAGGCGAAGATGCAAGTTAGGCGGATGAAATTATGGATGGTGTTTATGGTCCTGATACTGTAACATAATTACTTGAAATTTTAGTTTAGGCGATTCCGTTCAGGTATTTTTATGTTAACGGTGCACCTTGCACTGGCAGGCCCGACGTCGAAAATGTCGACGAAACCACAGTTAAAGGACAGAAATTTAGCAGCATGTTAGTAGTAGTCGTTGCATCCGCTAGGAGCTAGTGATGGACTATGAAGCGTTTCAAACCATTTGTGCAAAACTGGACTCGAAAAGAAGCTTGATGTTTGGTGGCACACTAATTAACAGCAAAAACATGATGGATCGAATTTCCATGTACGAAGCCTTCACCAAAAAAATCTACCCATTTTTTAAAGGGATGGTGACTGAGGACGAGAAATTGTTCTCATACGACAATACGACAAATACCGGACACGATCGTGGTCAAAGCACGGTGAAGTAGCTCAAACGGTGGACAGGACTAACGGTCAGAAAGCTACTGTACATTTACTATTGGCTTGTTCGGAAAGTCATTTCATTTATTGTTGGGAAAATGAATGAATGTTTTATTGAATTGTATATTGGCCATTCTGGTCCAACACCTTTTGCCATCTTTCTGGTAGTAGCCTGATTCCACGCTGATAAAATGTTAGGTCTTTACTGGCAAAAAACTGATCCAGGTGACTTCATTTGAAGTAAGGGTTTTACCGGCCAAAAATTTTTTCAATGACCGGAACAAATAATGAACCGAAGGCGTCAGATCCGTAGAATCGGTGTGGCAATGTATCCCATTCAAGCTGTAAAAGCTTTTAGCGAGTGACCAAACTTGTATGAGGCCTCGCATCATCTTGGTGGAACATTACACCTTTTCTGTTGATTAATTCTGGCATTTTCTGTTGAATTTCATCATTCAGTTTGTCCATCTGATGACAGTAGAATTAATTTTTGTGTTATCAAGTAAAAACTAAAGAAAAAAGATTCCTTTGAAATACCACCACACAGACAGCATCACTTTTTATGGACATTGGCTTTCCAAATGTTTTAAGCCGGTTCATCTTTTTTGCTCAATAATCTCTTGCATTTGACATTGTTATATACGACCCATCTTTCGTCCCCAGTAATTATGCTCTTCAAAATAATCATTTTCGTGACGTTTGAGAAGCGAATCACAGATGTGAACACGACGACACAAAATTCTCTCCATGAAAGCATTGGAAACTTATATAATCGAGTTTCGAAGTTAAACCAAGGCTTTTCAAAAAGTCATAAACAGTTGATTTCGATAAATTCAACCTCTCACCGTTCTTACTTGTTGTTATTCGCCGATTTGCATCAACTAATTCCTATATCATGTCTTTATTAGCTTCAACCGGCCTTTCGGAACGTGGTGCATCTTTGACATCAAAGTTGCTGGATCGAAAATTTGCAAACAAGTATTGGCATTGGTGTATTGTGAACACATCTTCTCCATACACGTCTTGAATAGCATTTTTACCTTTTCACAAACAGGCCTTGCTATATCAGCTCTCAAAACATATAATGATTATGCAGCTTAAGTGTGAAGTTGGGTTAAAAAAATGCAATCAAATCCTCTGTCGGGAAAAAACGAAATTACTTTCCGAACAACCTTATAAAACTGCAACGGAATCAGTTATTATGAGTTGCTTCCATATGGTCAAACACTAAATTCGTATCTCTACTTTTATCAACTTGGGCCGTTTGGACCTGAAGATTGACCAGATACGGCCAGAATTGACCAACAGAAGAGGTGTTGTGCTCCATCAGAACAACGCCAGACCACAAACGTCCTTAGTGACTCGCCTGAAACTCCGGGAGCTAGTGCATACACCATATAGTCCGAACCAAGCGATTACTATCTTTTTCTAGCGTTGCAAAATTTACTGAGTGATGAGTAATCAGCATCAAGAGAAAATTGTGAAAATCGATTTCTAGAGTTTTTCAACAAGACTTCTAAGAGAGAAAAATTACGCAGCTATCCTTAAAATGGTAACAAATCACAGGACCCAAATCTGACAATCTGAAATATGATAAATAAAGTTTTGAATTTCACGCCTATTATCAGTGGTTACCGTTTGACTTTTCTAGGAACTCTGCTACCATTGGTGAAAGTGAAAAATATTTTATCAAGTGATTACCTGATCTTATAGGCTTCAACACACAATTCTCTACCAAATTTTTCAATAATTATTTTCATCCTAATCATCATTCGTGAGATATCGCGGTATTAATGGTTGAGAAATTCCTATTCTCATCGGACGTTCAATATAAATAAAAATAAGAAATAATCGGTTTGCGTTATTCGCACACGAAAGCTTGTACAAACTGAATGAGTATTTTGAAGTATAAGACTATACTCTCAGTTCTTGATTTTGTTTATCCGTAACCTTGATTAACATCTGTCAGCTATGTCATTGTTCGACTGTGGATGATCGCATATCTACCTATTTTTGAAGAACATAAGCGAAATGACTGAGTACCTTTATACATATTAGTTGTGAAAGTGTTTTTGCAGTGAGCAGACGTGCTCATTGGTAGTATTTTCAATTTCAAATTGTGCTGTTAAATAAATTAATTTAACTAAATGTCAGAAGTTTTTGCCTTTGAAAGAAAGTCAAGTTTTTGTTGTTGATCGTGAAATGAAGACTTTGATTACCACAATTATTGAAAGAAATGATACGTTTTCTGAATATTAGAGAGACAAGCAATCTATGATACAATGAAATAAATGGAGGTTTATACTTGATAGAAGGTATATAGAATTTATTTAATATATATATATATATATATATTGACAGATATATTCTGTTAGCCTTCTACATATTTAATTTGAAAAAAATATTTGATATTATAACTTCAGGAATTAAATTAATGTCATATAAGCAGCGCTTATATCAAACGACATATAAAATAAACATTCATTATAAGACATCCAAATGAGATAACAAAATTCAATAAATATAAATTGTTAACAAAAATCCTATAAATTAAATATTATGTCTTGAGATTTTCTAAAAAGTAACTTAGTTAGATATATATCAATAACATTGAATATTCCAAGTACGATAGTTTTATCATGAAATTCTTAGGATTATGTTGAACATTTTGGAAAGATACCTGATTTCATAAGAGGGATGATTTATATGATTTTGGTTAACAATTAATATTTATTGAATTTTGTTATCTCATTTGGATGTCTTATAATGAATGTTTATTTTATATGATATAAGCGGTGCTTATATGACATTAATTAAATTCCTGAAGTTATAATATTAAATATAATTTTTTGAAATTAAATATTCAGGAGGTTAACAGAATATATCTGTTAATATTAAATTATTTAATAAATCTGTGATACTCCATGTACAGTTTCGTAAAATGTACACTCGAAAGTGTAGTATTGCTGCAGCTAAAAGACCCCGTCGGACAGAACAAGTTAGTACATGATAAGTCCACCGTGGAACTAGAGCCCAAAAATGAAATTTCTGAAAGGAGAGTTTTCCTACAGATAACTTCCTGTACTTCAACTCAAGATTGGGATATTATAAATGTTTGTGAGCATTCGAAGAAGGTACTATGTAAATGCATCATATGATCAACTCCCAAGAAAGAATAAAAATCAAGTTACATGTGTATAATTTAATGAGATTTTATTTTTTTTTTTTCAAATTCAAGAGGAATTTTATACATATACAGACAGGAATAACTGATTCTTGAAATGGAAACCGTCACATTTCATGCTAACTTATTTTAAAATTCAATATTATCTGGCATACTTTCAACCTCTACAAACAAGTGTCTATAAAGCATCATTTAATAAGAGAAAAGTATATTTTACCTTCTTCGCTGAATGTATTTAGAGTAAATACGAAATCAATTTGTCAGTGTCGACTTCTTTCAAGGAGATTACGAAATGAGAGTTTGATAAATTGATTTTGGAATACAGTAATTTGCCATTGATACCTGAGCTAAATAATCATTAATATTTCACACCAAGTGTATTAAATAATATCAACCAAGAGTTCTCGGAAATGTAATGTGCTTTATTATTATTAATATGATTATTATTCATTGATTGAACATACTGGTAGATGAATAAAAATCTTCCAGTAACAAAAGCGAAAATTTTTTTCGATGTTCTTCGGCTGCTCCATCCAAAAACTAAGGTAATGAGACCAAACCAACAACATTCGTCCAGCCACAACCCGATGCGGAATTGAAGACCAAAACTCCTAATTGATTCCGTTCACTCCCATTCTTATTGATAAACAGCGTTATACAACTTTTACGAGTCCAAAAACAATGCAACGCTACCAACCTAAAAAACCGAAACGGGTTCCAATTATACGAGTGTTAACCCCGATGAGATCAAGGCCCGGTCGCATCGTGGTCCATCTCCTTCTGCCCAATAAATTAAACTCTAAATCAATTGTTGACGCCTGTCTTCTTGAACCACATACGAAGAGCCCGATGCTCTGGCTCTACCAAGGTCACCCGGAAGAAGCGTCGAGTGGTTGGACGTATCTTCGGCGAGAGTGACGTCACAGAGGTCAGACCTGGCCGATCAGGTGGATGTGCCGTTGACTGTGTTTAGGATCGTGTGGTTGGGATTTTGTGGGGTGAGAAAAAGAATAACCTACGATGATGATGGTAGTCTGACTTATAGACAAAGATTGCCAGTTTCTCCTCTGTCTCACATATAAAATAAATGTTTTTTGTTCTTTGCTTCAAGATTCAGATAATCAGAATATATTATCTACTGCTTCACAGAAACGACTTTCTTCATCTTGTTGCTCCCTCAGCTAGAAATTCACTTTGAGCAGTATTTTTCCCGCGAAAGCTAACCTAGATCACCTCCATAATTCTCGGTGATGGTAGTCCAGGACTGTAAAACTGACTGAATTAAATCATCTTTATTTCGTGACGCTGCTCTTTCAACTTCAATCTTCTTTAGTCCACATATGTTTCCAATGGGTTTAAGATCTGGTGAAGCTGCTGGCCATGAAATAGTTGTCACTTGGTGTTTTTGTATCCAAGATTGAGTATAGGCCGAAGTATGGCATCTTGCATTATCCTGCTGAAAACGCCATCCCTCTGGCTATAAAGCATGCGACGTTTCAAGGAGAAAATCGGTTAGAATGTCACAATACTTTTCACTATTAATGGTACCATCAACTATGCAGAGAAGCGTAGCACCACGCTGAGATATTGCTTCCCAAACCATTATTTTGGTGGGAAATTTGAAAACTTCAACGGTAACAGGTTGTTTTGATAGGATTTTTTAGTGATTTTCACTAAGTTGGAAACAATTTTCATCAGATATAAAGACACTATTAAAATTATATTCTTGAAAACCTTGACAAAATTTTATACTTCGTTCCCTTTGTAAAGGTGTCATTATAGGGACTTTTTGGTTTCCTTGATATGTATCCTCATCTTTTCAGTGACATACGGACGATTTCTGGATATACTTTTATATTTCGTTGATTTCCAAATCTCATATACAAACTTTTTCCCAGTTCAGTCAATGGCACTAATTGTTGACAATCAACAATATTTAATGAATAGCGTTGCCATGCAACTTTGGTCATAGCCGGCTATCTGCACAGCATATTTTATTCATTACTTTCGTCTTAGAATGTTACAAAAAAGAAGTATATTAATATTATGAAAAATTATAAATTCCGGATACTTCCTAGAGGGACTATAATCATAAGTAATGATTTCGTCAGACATTCAATTCAATAAGAATCAATACTTAACATTCCCTCAGAATATGAAGCTTTGTAATCGAATAAAACAATTTCAGCTCTTAAGAAATTCAACAATTTACATTCTGAAATGTACAGATTTCAAAAATGGAATGAAAAACCGGTTTACTCATCTCGAGCTTCGCTCCAAAAATCTGCTACAGAAATGCATGAAATTTGATACAAAAATTGGCTGCTCTTCTCCGATGAACCTCTGAGAGTTCCAACCAGTTCATTCTTAAAGTTCAAAACTGTGGATTTCAAGTTGGCTATATTAGTTTTTATTATTTATTGTGAAAATTTGCAGCAGTTGTTACTTCAGAGATTTGAAATGGAGATATCTGAATTTAGCCGAAAACGAGTTTAGAGCAAGAAACCTGCACGAACCAATTTTAGTTAAAATAGTGAGTAATTCCCTGTTCCATAGTTAAATTTTTTAGGTTCTCGCAAATATCGCTAACTGCTAACATTTTTCGTAAGTGATAATCATCATTTCCTTTAGTTTCTTGATTTCAATACTCTTTTTCACTTCTTCTAGAAAATGCATGTCGAAAATCATATTCGTCCTATTGTGCTTTGCCACTATGAGAATATCAGCATAGTGAATCTCGATTTCAACGAACTTTTTGTCGAAGAAACAATTAGAGAAACACAATTCCGCAGTTGTGATTAAAGTGATTTACCTACCCGCTGGCCTTATGATCACTGCCACCATGGGTGCGGAATTCCGTTACACCCAATTAGCATGCAAAACGAAGAAGTCCCCTTTTGCTTCCAGTATAGACTGTTAGCTCATGCACTATCCTACTTCTTTTGTCAGCCCCCGAGTTGTTTGGGACGCTACTTACAGGCCGAAAAGGCTTCTTACTTCTACCTTCCATTCGACCGTTCCAGGCCCGGACTTGCCGTGGATTACCTAGTTGATCCGGGTTCAAGCCCGGTTGAAGCATAACCTAAGCTCCCGAGCGTCTTGCTGACTACCTAGGCTCAAGAACTACGAACATGAATGAAAGAATACCCTCCTAGCATATCAAGCAAGTTTTCAACCATTTCCTCCACAAGATCGACACCAATTTGGGTGGCCAGGAGTACGAATACATTTGTGGGCACCAACCATCCTGTGGCCTTGTTTTCAAAAGTAGCCTTGAAGGCTATCGGTCGCCAAAAGGAATTCTACTCGATTCCAGAATCCACGAATTCAAGGAAACTAACACGTCATCATATCCATCCCTTTAGAGCTATCACAGATCTATTACTGACGTATTCGCCCTTATGAATAGAGTATCTGCAATTAGGTCAAATCACGCTAGTTTTATGGGTGAGAGCTCTGCTTCCGTTGAGCAAGAAAATGTCCACTTAAATGCTGGCTGCAATACACTCAAAAATTCTGTTCAATAAGTTTGGAAGGTAGGGGAAATTGGCTAGATGATTCACGAATTTTTCGACGACGATAAAGCAGATCATGTCAGTATATGTTTTTAATTGCTGCAAAGAAACATTTTTCCCGTCATTGGCGATAATTCGTGGTAACTCTTAAAAAATGGTGAAGGAATGAAGGTTTGCGTATACCAAGAAAAACAAGAGACCGAAAGTCATTCACAGCCTTATCGACGGACCTTGTCGCGGTGAAGGAGCTTGTCATGACTAGGGCCCTAGTTTCACTGAGGTGAAATGTAGGACTAAGTGGTGGTACTTATTGGTTACAGCACAATGCTTACACTCTGACGTTACTCTACCCAATTGCAGATTAATAATTTAGACTTCACAATGGTTCGTGGATCCTGATGATATGATCGGTTGTTAGTGATCGAACAAGGTTCAATAAGACAATGTTTCTTGATTTTGCGGCTAGGTTGTGCCTGTGAATTGCATCCCAAATAACTCGGGTTCTGGCCAGTAAAGCCAGTTGTAGTCAGATAGTGCTTTGCTGCTACCTGTTATGGTGTAGGTTTCCAAACCGAAGCCGAAAATAGGAGCATGGGGTTATTCTCTTTTGGAGAAGTTAATACTTTCTGCGAAGATAAGGCATATCCTTATCACACAACCTACTCTCGAAAATTATGGAGACTACTTAGTGGTCAATCAAAAAGTCATCAAAAATGACATTTCTTATTGGTGACATGACGATAAACTTCAAAATTTGCGGATTACGGATAAAAATAGCATGAGCTGACTCAAAATCAACAGTATTGTCTACCCAGCTCAACTATAACGTTTACATGCATCAGGCAACACGAAAGACTGAGCAAAATGAATAAAATTTCCTTTCACCTCCGCAGGTTGATCGTGGTGTCGTCGAATCCATCGCCAATAAGTTATACGAGCTGACACCACACCCGTCATATTCACCAGGTCAATCACCAGTTGAAAAACTATCAGGTGAATAAATATACGATGATTTGGATCTCTTGTTGATGTTGAAACTTGGATTGTCTCTGAGATTTCAGCAGCTTTCTTGCTGCTGAATCGACTACCTGCCAAGCAAATGGCTGAAAGCATAAATTGAAGCAGACGGTAAAAATGCTCCAGAATGAACAACTTAACATGTTTCTGAAGATTTTTTTTATATTGAAAGAATGGTTGGTAATTTCTCCCCGTATTTCATAACCGCAGTTAAACGAAACATATATTGTTAAAATATAAACGGATATTCATAACAAAATGACAGTGATAACGTGATTCACTTGAGTTGGCAGATTGGTATATTTTGTAATTTCTTTCAAAAATTTTGTAGATGTTGCTGGTACGTGTTCTATGATCCTTATATAAATTGATAAATTTAGTGATTCTTAGTTACTGTCATCATGCCTATTCACATGAGTTTATCCGGTAATCTCCATGACCACATCTAAACGTAGTCGTTTATGCATCATCCCAGGCGTATAACGGTCTTAGAGCTGTACCCTGACAGGTAGGAGGCTCTGAAGAATCACGGATCACCTTTTAATTTGGATTCGAGGAACTGAAGACGACTCGTTGCCGACATTTTTTCTCTCTTTGCGTTGCTCGAGAAAGCAAGATTATTAAATCGAATTTCGTGGTGTCTAAAGTTGATGTGTTATTCATGACTCGTTCCCAGATGGAAAGATGAGATCGAATCAATGGTAATTTCGGTAGAATTATGTCCATTGTAGATAGCCATCTGATTACCTGAGTATTAGCACTTTCAATTGTATTTATTTGTATTACCGCAACGTGTTTAGACTGAATTTAAGTGAATAATGAGTTGGTATTATTTTCTTTGAGGTTTGTTGACTCGGAAAAATGGAATTAATTTTTTTGTTGCGCAAAGAGCCTGCCTAAGTTTAAATAAAGTTGCCTCATGTGAAGTAGCCTAAATCAAATCGGTTGATGTTATCCTGATAGTCCCGATTCGGTCGACAAATTGTCGACCAAGTATTAACGTGACGTTGAGTCGCATCTTTTTTTCACTGCACAGTGGGCTAGGAACTACATTATTATTGAAAAAAGAAGTATACTGTTTTCATCAAATATTTTCTTTTGGGTGTTTATATGTGCCGGGAAAGGAGTTTCCTATTATATTTGAAGAAGTGACTGTCTTCAGAATAATTTTGTTACATAAAACAGTAAGATACGTTTGAATTTAGTGTTATCGACTCTAGAAAAGTTCTCTAATTTATTTTTGCGGACCTGTTCTAAGGAATAGCATCCATGGAATTTAAATTAGAACCGTAAATTTTCTATTCCATACTTTGTTTTATCAGTTATATCATTTCCTTAATATCAGTCCATTCATAGAAACGTATTCTTCAATATTATAAATCTCATCAGTTAATAAATTATAAAATATTTTAAATAAAATGCAAAAAATATATGAAATTTTGAAAGTCAAAATTCTTAACATAATAATAATAATGCTATAATTTTAGAGCAATTTCCGAAAATACTATGAATTGATAGAAATAGATATACTTGATTACTGATAAGAAAAAATGACTAATAAATCCAATCGTTTTCTCATTTTCATCTTGTTCAATCTTTTAAGAAAAGATTTTTTCGTTTTTTTTTCAATCTGGCAGTTGGTTTCACAGGTGAATTAGTATTGTGGTATTTTCAATAAGAGGACAGGGAAGTAATGTCATTTGGTTTTATTGAATTCAAATAGTTCATTCTGAACATGATCTATTTATAACCAATGACAGAAATAAAATAATCATTGTCCTAATCGAAGGTATTTTTCCATCTTGTGAGCAAAAGTTCACGCCTGATAAAAATTCTAGGTATCTTAATAAAATTCAGTCGATGTTGTTTTCACATGGTGAATTGATATTGTATTGCCTTGATCAAACAAATTCTGCATAGTTATTGATTGGGACAGAAATTTTAACTGGAGAAATACGCGATAACCTTAAAATTGCCTCGTTTTTGTCTGACTTCTGTTCATAAACTATTTGTAAGATTCCGGAATCCCATTAAATAATAAAATGTAAATCTTCAGATTTTTTTTTGAAAATGATTTTTTCATGGCAGTTTCTCCATAAAAAATTGTTTTTTGAATTTTTCTATATATTTTAATATGCCTCTTGTTGGGAACAATGTACACTAAATGTTTCTATTCACAAAAGATTGTAGGTTACATCACTTTTCTTGATATTTACAGCATTCTGAATTCAATTCAGTTTCCAATGATTTTTTCGAAATTCTGTTAATAGGTTGTCTTTAATTAATACATATTCCGTCTTCATTTGAACCAATGACTAATATGTTTTATCCCACTTCCCACCGTCATCAAAATTAATTTCAAATTTTTATCTTGAGTTTAATTTTGAATTGTTTTGTCTAAATCAATACGATCTTAATACTCAACGGTAGGTTGCTCTCAAATAATCATAATTTATCGTTGAGAATTCTTCTAAGCGATCACTATTTTTAGTTAGCGTAAGCAGTTAACGTAACAACAATTAAATTGTTCATTTTTTTGGAGTTATATTACTCCATGCCTCTACTGCAATAGTAATAAACTCATGTATATTTCCTGGTGGATTATTTCACCTGAAAATTGTTATGAATACATATATATTCCGTGAGATTAATGTCCGGGAAATAGACCGATTACTTTGATGTAATGACATTACTATGTTTCATTGCTTGCTGAACAGCTCTGCAGGAATATGGCCTGACAGTATCTTCCATAGATGTAAATAGTTCTGGTTATCTATCGCACAGGGAGATTTTAGAGGTTTGCATTGAACATCACTTTTCCGGTTGAACATTTTTCTACCTCCCAGAACTTTCTGTCCCACGGCGAAAGGGAACAACTTGAATAGCATTTAGTAGCGAAAAACATGTTCTTCAATGTACCAATAACACCTAAAGATGATGTCAAGATAAACATGTGCTTGGTGACGAGGTGTTAGAAGAAGCTTTTTGAAAGGTATTTAAGATCGCAGTACTGAAGATACGGCCTGCTTACATACTAGATTTCTCCAAATAATCTAGTTAGATGTCCTGTGAAACGAGAATTCCAGAGGTGGAATAGGTACAAATTGATTTCTACAGAATGATTATGCAATACGGTTTTGTCGCATTTTAGCAATAAGAGCACAGGCACTTCTATATTTGCGTAGCACTTCTGGCCAAATAGTAAAAATTCCAGTCCTATAAAAACTATTATTCGATATAGACGTTAAATAAACCATTACAAATGAAATGTCGAAAATCTCCGATACTATTTCTGAAGAAAAAATAATTTATTTTTCCATTTTTCTCTGAAACAGTGAGTTTTATTGTGAAAATTGATTTTACAAAAGTTGTAAATAATACAATTCTCTACATAAATTAATCAGATATGTAAAAAAAAATGTATATGGGACAGTAATTTATTTCCACAAAAATGTTTGTACTACTACAACAATTGTTTCACTACGATGTGGCTTCTTCAGGTATTACATTGTACTGTCTGATGGTATTCAGTGTAACCTAGTTTAAATATGTATTTAAACGTACCTTACAATGTTGTTAGGTACGTGACCAAATAATGGAAGCACAAGTCATAAAAACTTTAGATGTTTATTGGAGTTTGCCGCTAAAAACGGCATCAAGGAAAGATATTCAGTAATGGAGACTTATCAACATCTGTTTGTTCGTTCAAAAGCATTTTAGGGGTATTATACCTGTTGATTTCAAAAAATTCTAAAAGTGTTAATCTAGAACTTTTGCTTTTAACGTGGATAATTTTATAATTATTGTTGAAATTATGCCTGAATTCCTAAAGATGATTAGCATATGTCGAATGTACAGAATTGGATATATAACCCCTTTGGTGTTCTTCGACACGTTTCTTGAATGATCTTCCAGTCTGGCCAATGTATACTAAAGGGCAATCTTTGCAAGTCAACTTGTAGACTCCGGATTCATTTTCTTTATTTGTTCGATCTTTATTGTTTTTTATATATTACTACATAAAAAACAATAAAGACATTTCCGTCTTTCAAAAATAGGTAAGTATGCGACCTTCCACACTCGAACTATGATGTAGCTGCCAGATGTTACTGAAGTTCGAAGAATAACAGAAATTAGCGACTGACAGTCTAGTTTTGTACTTTGAAATACTAATTCCATTTGTACAAGCTTTAGTGATTGAATAACACAAACTAATAATTTCTTATTTTTAATCATACTGAACGTCCAATGACGCATACAGGTTGAGTATAAGTGGATGAAATTATGTAGGATATGAATTTTTCAACTTTTTAAACCGCGATATTTGACGACTTGTGATTCATACGAAAAAAGTATTCGAACAATATTTGTATAAAATTATATGATCTACAACTCTTGTCTGACCTACGAGGGTAGATGGCGCGCATGTATGTTTCGAAGGTCGTGGCTTGAGTATGTGAAAACAGGGTCTCTTACGAATAGTGTCGCATTTGTTTTCGTCGGAGTACGTGTTTCACGCGTGTGCCAGGACCATGAGTGAACGTCAAGTGCCGACTGCCGACTAAAAGCACGGATATTTTTGTGCGCTTGCTAAAGCAGTTCGGTAGTGGGTGCCTGAGTAGGGCTGCCGTGTTTGAATGGGCCAAAGCATTCAAGGATGGCCGCGAAACCGTCGAGAATGAGCCCCATGATCGTCGACCACGAACCAGCGTCACACCAGACTACATTCGCCGCGTAGAACAACTCATTTTGGAAAACTGTAGGATGAATGTTCGAGACATTTCGGCTGAAGTCGGCATCAGTATTGGTAGTGTAGAGTCTACCATCCACGAACACCTTCAATATCGCAAAATAACGGCGCGAAGGGTTCCCAAACTGTTGAACTTTGAGCAAAAATTGACGCGGTTGGAAGTTTGTCGCCGCTTACTGACGCGATACGAGGTGGAGGGGGACGGTTTTTCAACGCGAATCTTCACTGCATAAGAAACATGGGTACACTATTACACTCCCGAAACCAAGGTATTAAGTAAAGAGTGGAGGAAGAAGGAGCAAGGGGCGCCAGTCAAAGGGAATATAACCTCCGGTCCGCGGGTAAGGTAATGTGTACTGTGTTCTGGGACCGGCAGGGCTTGCTGTACGTCGATTTCCTGCGCACTCAACGTACCATCAATGCTGCATACTACTCTAACCTTCTGAAAACACACGTGAAATCCGCTCGAAACGGCGGAGCATTCCAGCACGAAGTACGATTCTCTTCCAGGATAACGCGCGTCTCACGCTCTATACAATATCGGAATTGGAATGGAAGGTACTGAAACACCCCCCTACAGTCCGGATTTATCACCCTGTGACTACCACATGTTTGGACCACTGAAAGAGGCCCTCCGAAGTCAAAAGTTCAACAGTGACGACGAGGTAGAGGGGTTCGTGCGCACATGGCTGTCCAAGTTGCCTAAGGAATTTTTTACCGGCATCAAAAAACTTCCGGAAAGGTGGACAAAATGTGTAAATAGTGAGGGGAATTACCCAGAAAAAATGTGATTTTTTGTAAATTTTTCGATAATAAATAAACGTGTTGGAGTATTTGTCTCGATCATATTTGAATCACCCTCGTAGGTCTATAAAGTGATACAGTGTTATGTAGGAAATATTTTCAAAAATTTAATTCTAAATGTTTTCAAGAGCTTTATTCAGACATAAATCGGTGAAGGTTCCGGAGAATTAATTCCAGAAATATAAACATGTGTTCCATTAATAAATCAAGAATGTTTTTCCTCAATATAGGGTTAATTTCATGTAAAATTATTTTAAAAAGGCTCCCACAAGATTCTGATATTTGATTTGTAGTAAAATTCTTAAATATATAGATATTTACTTGAATGTGAATATTTACTCTTATATATTAAAATTTGAATATGAAAACAGATTTGATCTGTTAGTCTTCTACAAAATATGAATAAAAACAATATTCTAATTTCCACTAATATTTTATTACACTACGATCGTTACGTCATACCATGACTTCTTCGGGTGAGTATTACAAGATACTGAGTATACCATGAACAAGAATTTCATTATATAGTACATGGACATAACAAAAAATAGACGGGGTTTTGCAATTCTTTTGGAATACTGAAAAATGATTCAAAAAAGATTCAACAAAGGGAAGCTACTTAATTCTGTTTGGTTATTCATTAATATTTTTTTTATGATATCTATTAATTTCTAAAGTTTCTTACAAGTTTAATCTGAAACTTTTGTTTTCTGTGTGTAAAATTTCAGAGTTACTATTAAAACTATGTCCTGTGTCTAGAAGGTGCTCTGCGTAGGACCGAAACAATCATAGATTAGTCTTCTACAGTTTTAATTTCAGAACAATTTTTATTCGAATTTAATTAATATCTTACAAGCACACCTTATAATCAAAAGACGTAGAAAAGCAAAACTCAATATAGAATATCAAATGGATTTTTGTGACGCACATAGAATATCTTGGATTTTAAAGTTAGTTGTGCAAAGCGATGATGACTTTTAGGTGAGTTGTATTTGTTGTTGGTTGATTTTATTTTTTAAATATGAAGTAGGACCGATGATGAAATTATCGAAATTTTAATTGTTTTTTGAAGATATAATGCATGATTTGAGAGATTTTTGAATAAACTTATTTAAATATTTAAATATATTAAATATTTCGAATAAATTATGTTTTCTGAGAAGTCCTTAAATTATGTTTTGTATTTTTGGAAAAGAATTAGTTTTCATAATTGTAAGATCAGAAACAAAATTTTGTCTCCTTCAAATATTTATTTATTAATTTAAATTGACAATTTATATTTGTTGGTTTATCCATTCCATTTGATATTGTATATTGAGTTTTGATTTTATACGTCTTTTAAATATAAGCTGTTCTTGTAAGACATTAATTCAATTCTAAAAGTTCTTTCAATAAAATTTTTTTGAAATTAAAATTGTAGAAAACTGACAGATTAAATCTGTTTTGAAATTCAAATTTTGTTATATTCCTTCTTTCAGGTAAAAAGCTTTTTCCTATCATTTTATCTTATATATTAATTTGGATTCAAATGAAAAGAAAACAACAATTGCCGATTTACACTTGTTTATTGAGTAACTGATGACGCGTTTCGTTTCACATTGTAACTTCTTCAGATCATACAGAAGACTTGGAAATTTGGATTCGAAAATTATTAAATATTGGATCGTATTCTTGATATTATATTTGGAATGGTTTATTGAGGGGTGGTATCAAGTTCCAGTTCTTTACGAATTTTGTGTTCTTTTTTGACTCGACTAGTACTGAATGACATTATTCTGGATTATAGGATTTAATGAGTACAGATAATTTTGTCATTGCTTTTTTCATCATTTTTAGTTTTAAATTATTATCATCATAAATATTTCCATATATTTCATTTTACAACCCAAATACGAGCGGTTGCAAAACTTTGGAAAGCTCGTAGCGTTCGAAGCTCTACCAACATGACGGAGTGATGGGATTTCCTTGCGGCACCTCGGAATGAAACATTCCCACAATGAACGTACGTAATTGGAACTGGCACAAAACGAAAGAACTGATGATGATCACGAAATAATAAGAATAATAGCGCGAGATTAATCGGAAATTAGAGATGTGTTACTTCTCACAAAATTCACGAGATCGTGACTGCTAAACCCGAATCACTTATGACCATTAGTGAAAATGAAGCGAGAATTTGAGGAATTGCGTTACCGGAGGACGAATGTCCCATTATTCCGCCAACAGGTGATGTCGGAAGAGGTAAACAGCACGACTCCACTTGTTATCTTGTTACTCATTCCGAACAGAGAAAAAGTTTACACGGTGAAAGCAGATAATGGTCAAGTATCCACTTCGAGTCGACGTAATTGATGGGGACTCGTTTCAACCGTCGTTCCTCTTATTTGGCAAAATATTTAATAACTCACTTTCAATTGTAATTGATCTGGGTAATGCCAGTTTTTCAATGATGACGGTTAGGGACGATCCGTTCTGGAATGGAATGGGATAAAGATCGAAGAGGTATTCAGGTGTGCAGTTACAGCTTAAAATGATTCTTCCTTTTCCACATGTTGAAGGGTCTTTCAATGGAAACGCCCCATTGTTTAATTGGCATCAATCATGCATGGCAGGCACTGTTTATTTGTGACATTCACAGTTGTATTTGTCAAGGTCTACCATTGAATTATGAAACGGCACACATTCCAACAAGATAAACAAATATTCCAAATTTATTATGAAACATTGCGATCTGTTACTCTAACTTTACGTGCTTTAACTCCAATTTTTGGTCGTTAGAATCGTAATTATTCACTTCATGATGTTATAGTGGCAGTGAGACAAAGAAATGCAAGTAGTGAAGTAAATATTGCTGTCGTAGGTGAAAGTGTTCGAGAAGACCAAAATTTATCGATTTCTCGACGTTCACAAGAGCTAGGCATCTGCTAGATGTCTTTGTGGGGAATTTCACAAAAAGACTTTGGTTTACATCCATAAAAAATTGTTATGGTTCACATAATCGTCGATCAGAGCAGCTTATTCGTCGAAGTATCGATAGATTTCGGACAACATTTTCTCTACTCGATGCAACAACAAGAGAAAGTACAGTGTACGTACAGAAGAAAATATCGCTGCTGTAAGTCATAGTATTAATGATGTTTCAGATTTGTCTAATCGTCGACGTTCACAACAAGTTGGACTCTGTGCATCCACCACATGAAATTTCAACACAGTAGAAAATTTAAAGAAGGGTTTAAACCAATTATGGTTCAACAAACAGTGCCCCAAAGGAAATATCCATCCGAAATAATGGGTGTTTTCTTTAGAGTAATAGAACTTTCGATAGGGATAACTGTGATTTGACAGAAGGTAGAATCCATGTTGTTTTGACATTGCTGTTCAGTGAGCATTGACAAATAATCCTTGAAAAAACTCACGCCGCAACAACGTTCACAAATTCTTGAATTTTATTTTCAAAATCAGTGTTCTATTTGTCAAACTCATAGAGCACTTCGTGAAATGTATGGTTTACGTAATCGTCCATCAGAGCAGCTTATTCGTCAAACTATCGTTAGATTTCGGACAACATTTTCTCTACTCGATGCAACAACAACAACAAGACGAAGAACTGTACGTACAGAGGAAAATATCGCTGCTGTAAGTCATAGTGTTAATGATGATCCAGATTTGCCATGCGTCGACGTTCACAACAAGTTGGACTCTGTGCATCCACCACATGGTAAATTTTGCGTGAAGATCTAGGTCTACACCCATACAAGATCCAAGTGGTTCAAGAACTAAAGCCACTTGACCATAATAAGCGTCTTTTGTTTGCTAATTGTGCCCTAGAACAGCTTGAAGTTGATCCACTTTTTTATTGTAAAATTGGGTTTAGTCATGAAGCTTATTTCTGGTTGAACGGCTATGTAAACAAGCAAAATTGCCGTATATGGAGTGAAAACAATCCTCAAGAAGTTCTGCAGGTTTCATTGCTTCCTGAAAAACGCACTGTAGGGTGTCCATATTTGTTTAAAAACGATGCTGCAGCTAATGTTACAGTGAATGGTGCTCGTTAGAGGTCGATGAACTATGATTATTTGTTTCAAATTTGAATGGTATGGACCCAGAAGTGTTTTGGTTCCAACACGATAGTGCTACACCTCATGCTGCTACAATTGATTTATTGAAAGAAAGATTTGGCGGTAACATTATGTAGAGAAATGGTTCAATTAATTGGCCTCCTAGATAATGCGACATAACTCCAGTGGATTATTTTCTTTGGGGTTATGTCAAGTCATTGGTTTATGCTGATAAACCAGAAACAATAGACGCCTTGGAAGCCAACATAAGTCGTGTTATTGATGAAATAAGTCCTGAATTACTCGAAAAAGTGGTCCAAAATTGGTGTGGTCGAATGCGGTTCCTCAAAACTAGTCATGATGGACACATGCCGGAAATTATTTTCAAAACATAAATGCCATAAAATTATCTTTCAAATGCAAATAATGTTTGGCTTCAATTTCAATTTAAATGTGTTCTATTTCAATTTAAAGTTTTATCACTCTTAAAAAACACCGTATATTGCTCTAGAACGGAATACAATGAATTCCTAAATAGTTCAATACGCAGCTAGTATACAAAAAGGTGAAGATAACTAAATCATTCGATACGCTTTACCGCTGTCTAGTAAAGAAAGGTGTCGATAAGAAGTAGATCATTAAAATTACCGACCATTAGTATACTCAATTCATAACACCATATCTGTAGTTGGTTGAAAGTCACCATGAGAAGTTAGTTGAAAAAATGCATGAAAATGTTGTATCACAGCAAAGCTTTGTATCCAATTGCGCTAATATGTCAGCTGCAGCTGTTAAGCCACCTCTATCGGATTCATCCAGTTAGAATACTAAAAACTTCAAGAACTGAGTATTCAATTGTAATACCTATAATTTTTAATTTGTGTGCTACAATTTCAATACTCAAAAGTGTGTCGTTTCCAATTTTTTTGAAGTTATTATTAGAATTATGATATTTTTTATTCAATATTTTATTATTCGTGTAATATTCCAATGAATTACACTCGTTCCAGATAATATTACATTCGAGCACCCCTGCAATTTTCAGATGATAGTCTTCAAGGCAAATTATCGCTAATCTTCATGTTTTTTTTACAATTTCAATCGAATATTTCTCTTATATATGAAATTTTTCATTCGTCGAAGAAATAAAAACGTAATTGCACTGCAAAACGATAACTGCACTGCAAAAACATCTTGTCGCCATAATACCGCAAACTCTACTGAAAATTGACAGATGAACTTGGAAAAGTGAAAAAATGTCGCGTTTTGTTGAACAATTTATACATCAAAGTTGTAACTGAGACACAGATCGCAAAAGAAGGAGTTTTGATTTTTACTTTCAAATTGACTGGGAGCGGCGAAGAGCTAGTTTCTGTGTAGTGATATTTTTGTTGTCGAATCAAAATTTCCCTACAGTAATGAATCAACAGTTAAGTGGGATAAGTCTGCACTGCGTCTTTTTTCAGTAGGTTATTGCGTAATGCGGCAGAATGAAAGAATTCTGGTTTCATCAGGATGTATCAATGGCACATAGACTGCAAACTGGCTCTTACAGTTCGGAGGTCAATCAGTTTTACTACTCTTTTCTTCATAGAATCCAAAAGTTGTAACGAATTCTTGGGTAATGAGTTCCAAACATGAGAGCGGTATTCGAGTCCTGGTTTGATCTGGGCTTTATACAGTGGAAGAATCTGATCTGCAGAGAAATATTTCCTAGCTCTAAACAAATATTCCAGCTTATTTGCAGCCGACTTCACAATGTTAGTCACATATTTCTGTCAACGGACCGTAGAGTTAACCGTCACGCCAACAAGATTCTTGGAATCTTGGTTTGATCTGGGCTTTATACAGTGGAAGAATCTGATCTGCAGAGAAATATTTCCTAGCTCTAAACAAATATTCCAGCTTATTTGCAGCCGACTTCACAATGTTAGTCACATATTTCTGTCAACGGACCGTAGAGTTAACCGTCACGCCAACAAGATTCTTGGAATCACTTGGCTGAAGTACCGTCATCAAGTCAGAAATGAGGAACTGAGCTTTCCGTGAAAAATTTGTTCTTTGGGTCTTCGAGGCAATGCATTGTACCAAATTCCGTTGTCCTCATTTTTCTCTGTGAGATCTTTGTTCAGAGAATCGATTTATTTCTCTATGGAGGTGAGACTCAACCGTGTCAAAAGATTTGTCACTGGTGCAAGAAGACATCAGCCTCGGTCCTTAATATGATAAGATCTTTGGTGGATTGCAGTGACCTGTCATAATTCCGACAATTGTTCTAAGTTTGGCCCTATCCAGACCTAGCGCTAGGTCCATCATCTTTTGGTTCGAAGTTGTTCCAAGGAACGCCTTCGAATGTTTCAGGCGAGGATGGCTCAGCCAGAAAGACTCTAGTTTTGAGTTCATTCTGCCTGCTAACGTCCGCTTAGCCACGTCATGTGGTATTCCCTGGAATGCTTCCGGGCCTATAAGAGGCAGAGTGGCTCTAGCGAGCGCCAGCCAATATGCCTTTTAGTGACCCAAATAGTTTGAGTGGCTCGGTATGCAAACAAGAGTTATTCTGTTATACATACCGAGCCTTTTAAAACCGGGCGACAGCTTTAGACTGTTCTCGATCTACAATAGCTGGACTCCAGAGCTTTTACTACTGGATCCACTCCGTACTAAGGGTTGAAATTTTAAAAATATATTTGATCAAAAACTAAGTATCAACTTTCATAGAACTTGCTGAAATTTATTTATCTGCCTAGTTTTTGCTCTAGATAAAATAAACCCATATGTTAAATTTGCAAGACCTTTATTTTCACCTTTGCTTCGTGATACCCTTGAATAAAGCATCTTCAGGCCTCATTCATATGAGAAAATTTACACCAAAATCCTGTGTCTCAATCTGGACCGGTTAATCTGTACATCTCCAAGAGTAACTCAGATCCTACCCACCAACCATCGGTCCCGTATTTACAACAAGAAATCCCAAACTTCTCATAAACATGTTCCGCTTTGTCCCTAGAAGAGTTATGAACCCCTTACACGGGTTACTCAGTGATTACACCATGCCGGGTGAGATATATTCGGTTCCCGCTGTCGCTGGTCGCATTGTTCTATGGTTGTTCGATGCTCTTCGCGTGTTGTCTTTTGGCCTCGGTCGCGCCGCGGGTGGGTCCAGCGAGCATCGAGAACACGGGTACATCGAGTTGTTAACTTACGACCCCAAAGATAGCGGTCGTAAATCGGAACGTACCGTGCGCACGACAAATCGTTGCTATTGTTATGAGACGGTGGTAAGAGCTGCATGGTCGGTAGTGGTTGGCGAATTTTTCAACGTTTAGTTCGCTATACTGCTGGGAATTTTCGCTCGTCATAAATTTCTTGAATTATTGTCGGGACATCAATATAATACTGGTTCTGGCTAGAATTACAATTAGAAAAATATTTAGTGAGTGATGTGTTTTGATACTCAACAAACCTGTTGCTGCCAAAGAATATCGGGTCAAGTATGCCAATAGAAATATCATGACATCAAATACTGGACGAAGGTCCTTACTTTGTGACAGTTAATTTTAAAAATGGAATAAATGAGAAAAAATCATGCCAGAAGGCGTCTTAGTACCGGATGATCTTAGTACCGGATAATCTTAGAGCTGTATAATCATGGTTCGGGACCTTCTTTCTGCTGGAGTGCCTTCTTCAATGAATTATCTTAATACCAGACAATCTTCATTGTGCCGGATTTAGAGTATCTTATTACCGAACCATCTTAGTTCCGAATGCTCTACTGGTCATTTGGAACAAATTGGAACTGGAAATCGTTGGCCGGGACAGATCTGCTGATAAAATGGCAAATCCACCACGGCAACGTCAAAATATTTACTGATAGTCAGTCAGTACTTAAAGCTCAGGAATCCAGCTATTGTACATCGAAAACAGTCTGGAGTTACCGCACGGCTTTAAGCAGGCTCGGTATGTATAATAGAATCACTCTTGTTTGGATACCGAGCCACTCAAACTATTTTGGGCAACGAATAAGCAGATCGGTTGGCGTTTGCTGGAGGTGCGCTGCCTCTGGTAGGACCGAAACCATTCCTGGGAATACCACATGACGTGGCTAAGCGGACGATAGCAGGCAGAATGAACTCAAGATTAGAGTATTTATGGCTGAGCTGTTCTGGCTTGAAATATTCGAAGGTGTTTCTTTGAACAAAAATATGGCGGACCTAGCTCTAGGTCAGGATGGGGCCAAACTAAGAACACTTATTGGAATTATGATAGGCTACTACAGGCTGAAAGCGCATTTGCACCAAATCAGTCTGGCTGAAGATGATGTGTCTTAAGTACTCTGAAACAGCCATGCACTCAGAGTGGTCAGCGGTGATTCGCATCAGATTCGAGGTCTATGGTCAGGCTTTTATAGCCCACTGTGAACTGAAAAAATTACCCCCGAACAAGATTATCGGTTTCATCCAAAAACTGGATGTCGGCGGGAAAATATGAATTAGGGGTGAACCACAATAGTACCGTGCAGACGCAGTGGTAGGGTCAACAGTCCCCGCTAACTATAAAATAATAATCGTAACTATCGTTGGAGAAAGCACTATCACTGCGATACCTTGGAAATCAATATTCCAGGAGAACCTCAAAGATAAAACCTTATGTAAATTTTTTACTTATCTTTTCATTGGTGCACTATGAGGCTTTTTAAAGGGTATGATGTTTATGTGCGGTTGGACTAAAATCGCAAGCTAGAGCATTTTAATTTCACTTCCTTTCATCATAGTCTTCGCTGTGGTGGGTTAGCGATTTGTTTTCAAACGAATATAGTTTGACGTAAAGAATTTGTTTCCTAGTATACCTGTTACAGAAGCCATAAAATTAGTAGATCATCTCTTACTCCGAAAGAGAACCAATTCGGTTATAAAACAAGGAATAAAGGATGTTTTGACAGTTTGCCTGCAAAGATTTACATAGATAACGCTAGCCTCACTATAGTAAATCCTTTGAGTCTGTTACTATCCGAAATTTTTATGGATTCTCTGAAAACCAGAATAATAAAAAAGCCCTTACTTCATTGCTTCATTTTTTGTTATAGATATGTAGATGATATTTTATGTTTATTTACTGGCACTGATAGACAAATTCTTTGTTTATGGACTTCATAAACAAATCGTCCCCAACCATAAACTTCACTTATGAATTAGAACAAAATAATAGCATCAATTTTTTGGACTTAACCATCACAAAATTGATAACAAACATGATTTTTCAATTTCCGGAAACCAACTCATACTGACAACACAATTCATTTCACTTCAAATCACCCATTTTTCCGAAAATTAGCAGCGTATAATAGTATGTTATATAGATTAGCCAACATACCTATGACACATCAGAATTTTGACAAAGAGAACAATGTTATTAAACAGATTGCGTTGAACAACGGTTTCAATTTTCCATTTATAGAAACTACTTTTGTAAAAATACAATTAAAATTAGTTTTGTTATTGCTATACCCCAAAAGCAATAATTTAATAGAAAATTGATATATAATATCAACATACATAGGATCAAAAACAGAAAAGGTAGCTAGATATTTAAAGATGAATCATAATTTCAGCATCTCTCAAAAACTGATAATTCATTAGGAAAATTAATGAAGAATAATAAGTAAAATAATGAGAAGAGGTTTTTCACTTGATAGAAGGAATATTACAAAATTTGAATATCAAAACAGATTTAATCTGTTGGTCTCCTATAATTTAAATTCGAAAAAATTTTATTCAAAAATTTAAGGATAAAATTGATGTCTAACAAGCACAGCTTATATTTAATAGACGTATAAAATCAAAACTCAATAAACAATATCAAATGGAATAAATGACCCAACAAATATAAACTGTCGATTAAAATTAATGAATGAATATTTGAAGGAGACAAAATTTTGTTTCTGATCTTACAATTATGAAAACTAATTCCTTTTCAAAAATACAAAACATTATTTGAGGACTTCTCAGAAAATATAATTTGTTTGAAATATTTAATATATTTAAATATTCAAATCAGTCACTTCAAAAATCTTTCAAAACATGTATTATATCTTCAAAAAACAATTAGAATTCCGATAATGTTTTCATAGGTCCTACTCCACATTTAAAAATAAAATTAATCAACAACAAATATAACTCACCTTACAAAACTAGTGATATCCTTCGTATTGAACAGACAAACTTAAAATCCCAGATATTCTATGTTCGTCACAAAATCACAGAAAGCTGTAAGGTATGTTATGTCTTTCTTTAAACCACTTGATATGCCATGAGTATATTCCAATGAGTTTTATTCAATCCAAAGTATAATTATTTATTATATATAAAATAGAATAATAAGAAGAGGTTTTTACAAGTTGAAAACAAAAGTCTCCGACTAAATCTAACAGAAACGTTAGAAATTAATAGGTAACATAAAAAACATATTTTATTAAATGACCAAACGAAACTGAGCACATCCATTCATTCTATTGAATCTTTTTTGAAATATTTCGGAATTCCAAAAAAATGTAAAACTTCCTTCATCCCCTCTATCTTTTGTTATGAAACCTGTACCATATATAGACATTTTCGAGCATTGTATTATAATCAGTATCTAGTACTACTCACTTGATGAAGTCATGATATGACGAAACAATTGTTTTGAAATAAAATATTATCAGAAATACAATATTGTTTTATTCATAATTTCAAGATGAATTTCAATTTTCAACATTTTCTCACTTTTTCGCGCTTGTACCTTGAAACAGCGATCATTGCTTTTCCTAAATTTTTGTAATTTTCCAACTTTGAGCCTAAAATGATATAGAACGATAGACTGAACTAGACTGATGAAAAATTAGAGGTCAAAACTATTTCCGTCTAGCCATCCGTAACACACTTACTTTCGAGTGAAAGAGCTAGAGATTTGAAACAGGGGAGGTCAGGGGTCTAAATATCTCGGTCAGGTTCGTTAATGAGCAAAATCGGTCCGATGGTTTGTCAGCTCTTCATATTTGAAATTAATTTTTTCCCAATTTTTTCAACATTTTCTAAACTACAAATCCGATCGATTTTAAATTTAGTATTTAAAAATAGATTGAAAACGCGTATCCTCATCTAAACTCTCCTAAGGATTTCATGATTAAAAGTTAAAAAAAAAACTGAGCGTAACCTAAACACTCTAACTTTTGTACGGAAAGAGATAAAAGCTTGAAAATTTCAAAAAGCGGTTTGTGGCTTAATTATTTATTACATGTAGCTTATTCAGAAAGTTATTCGAAGATTTGAAATTTTACGGAAAACATACTGTCAAACTAGTGCGCAAAGGCTTCTTTCTGCCTTTTGTCGTTGAAAATTCAACTGAAATGTATCGGAGCATATATAATATCACAAATTCAAAATAATTCCGGTATTCATTAAAGATTTATTATATATTGCCAGCTTTTTTTTAAGAGCGCTAATTTTTTCACTTTATAATAATCATATATCTGAATTTCGGTTCTCTCTTTTGCCGATTATGATATGAAAATTTTATGATAGTCTATTCAAAATATTTAATTTCCATATTGATACGAAATTGAAATAACAGATTTCGATCAAAATCACTCAATCTAAATTTTCAAGAGATAATTAATTTCTTTGTATTTCTGCTGAAAAATAATACGAAATGTATGCTTAAAAATCTAACCACTCAGAATTGAATATTCATTGAAGTTTCTAATTCATTGAAATGTTAACAATTTACAATTGAAATATCGGTATATGTAAGGCTTTCATACAAATCAACCAAGTTATTCAAACAATAAAAACAATAGCAGAGGAGTGATCAATTTCGTTTTCCATCATGAGATCACCATATTAACCTAACACGCTTTATCAACGTCTACAAATTAAAAGGCATTGACTATAATAAAATTATTGTTTTTCTTGCAAGGTTAAGAATTTTAATTCAATTTTTACGAATGCATAATTAGGATATGAATAAAAGCTTATTCAATAATAAAATGAATATTTAGCGTGACTCATCGAAAACAGGATTTTTCAAGCGATTTCATTGTATTTTTTTATATTATCTAAATTTATACGTGAACGAGATGGGGAAGTGTCAAGTGTAATGAATCAATGTCATTATCCGGACATAATGTAGATATTAAGAAGCAATTCCTTCATCAACGATCTGTATAATGTGTACTACTGAAAGCTGTTTTCCATAATATTCTCTTGTCTCCATTTGAAAAACTTAATTTATTTACATAAATTGTAATGATTCTCGACAGAACGGGTAGAATGTTCAGTTCAGGTTAACACGAAAATCCAAAACTTCATTATTATATCGATAGATAAGTTGTTCCACTCGATGTACGAACCTGAATAAATCATTTCCGATTTTTACTGGAATACTTCATGATAATGAAAAAAACATACTAGAGTGTAAGAAAATTACCAGTAAACGGTTGTTCGATTTTTTCGAAATTTACCAAAGTATTTTCCTGCCAGTTAGTTGCATCTTCTCCGGCCCTAATGATATCATCAGCTAAAAATCTCCAAACTAAAACTCAAAAAATCCTTGTATCTTAATGGAATAGTGGTCACCGAAAAAGCAATTAGACAAATGTCGCTTCGACATTAGTAGTAGTATCATTAATATAACTCCAAGGCAATCTTGAAGCAATCCGTCTCTCTCGCGAGCCAATTCCAGTAAAGTATTTACGTGCACTAGATGGCACTAGTGTATGATTATTTAATAACTTAATGTTCTTTTCCAAAGCGAATATAGGTACTTGAAAATTTTGCAGTCGTTGGGCATTGCAGTGCACTGAAGAGAACCAACTGCTTCAAAACTTGGGCATGTCTATACTTATGTTCCAGTGACCAACAAAACCTTATCGGGCTTGTTTGAATTTAGAATTGTTATACATGTATGCATGTATGTTACACTGCCTCGATATATAGAACTTTCTATTTTTATAGCTCACACTTCTTTCTGATGATATTTATACAGATCAGACCGATTTAAATTATCTGAATCTTTAATTTTCCTCTTTATTTCGAAATGGATAGGGTGAAGGTGTTAAAACACCTTCAACATTAAGTTTTTAAAGGCATTACCATCTGATAGTTAACCTGGTCACTTGCGACCCTTCTGTCCAAGCTATTGCATTATTAAAATAAAATAATTAAAAGAAGTTTTTACTTGGTAGAAGGATAACTACAATATTTTAAATATCATGCAGATTAGTTCTTTAACATCTACAAATTGTAATTCCAGAAAAAATTTATTCGAAACTTTTTAGAATTAAATTAAATAAATGTTTTAGAAAACGCAGTTTCAATTCAGTAGACATATAATATGAACACTCATTACACAGAAATGAAAGAATTCCAAGAAATATAAATTATTAATTGAAAATACTAAATATACACTTGAAGGATACAACATTTTGTTTCGCATCTTGTATTATGAAATAATATCAAAAATAACTTACTTCAAATAAGTTCCTTCACAAAAATTCCTAAACCATGCAGTACATCTTCAAAATGCAATTTAGAATTCCAACAACGAAAACTCCTCAGTCCAACTTCATATTTAAGAAATAAAAATAATTAACAATAAATATCTTATCAGACCTGCCAAATGTCCTCCGCTACAAACACAGAATACGGTGAACTTTTAAAAAACCTATGTATTCTATGTTTGCTACAGAAATTACACAAAGCTTACAAGGTATTTCCTGGAATAGAATCCAAGTGATAAACCAGAATATAATTATTATATATACAATAAAATAATAAAAAAAGTTTTACTTGAAAGAAGGATTATTACAATATTTTAAATGTCATGCAGATTCATTCTGTTACTTCTAAAAAGTTTAAATGCTATTTTATTTTTAATCAAGAATTTATATTTCTTGGATTTCTTTTATTCCTTTTCGTACTTTGTAATGCGGTTAATTCTATATGTCTACTGAATTGAAACTTTGTTTTCTAAGACACTTATTTTATTTAATTCTGAAAGATTTTTGGATAAAAAATTTTTTTGAAATTGAAATTTGTAGAAGTCTTTAATATCATATTCAAGAAAATCTTTGGTTTGTGTAGAATTTCGAAAGGTGGGGTTAACTACAGCTTCTTCTGCTCGTTCAATAGTTTTACTGCGGGATCGTGAAGATTTTTATGAAGTTCTATTGATTCCAGGGTGTCTAGTTTTTTACTTCAAAATTCATTATTATTCTTAATCATACGAATGTTGTGAATATGTTTATTAGGAGCAAATTTCGTACACATTTCTATACCAATATATGAAATACATTACGTGTGTGGATTTAAGAAAGTTTTTTTTCGCGGAAGGACATGAAGTTTTCAGCGAGGGGTAAGCTGAAAGATGACCCCATTTCTAGTCCTTCTTAAACCAGATGCGACACGACACCCAAATATCGAACATTCCTTACATATTCACAATGACAAAGGTCTCGAACTAGACAGTTATGTAGCTTCAGTATTAAATTATGCGATCTACCAACACCCTATAGCGAAAAAGCAATACATTTTGCCCTCCTGATGTTTATGCTTAGGAGACTACAGTTTAAACAATTGTACAATTTTGTAACACCATTCTTCACCCGCTGATAAACCTCATTTCAATTAGAAAACTCGAATAATAAAAGTGTGTTATCAGCATATGAAATTACCTTAACCTTTTACATAAAAAATTTATCCAATTTCATAAACGTACATCAAAAATAAAATAGGCCCCAAAACCGTACCCTGTGAAATTCCTATTGTAAAAGGTTTAATATCGCTACAGCTATTGCTTTTGAATTCTATTTGATAGTTAATTTTCAAATAGTGATTTTATTTTTCCCTATATGCCTAAAAGTATAATACTTTCTATTAATCGGTCATGTGGTATAGGACATTTCAAATAAAGCTATTCCGAATTACCTCAGAAAAAAGAAACATTGGTGCGAAAGATGTGTAACTAGTGGAAGTGAATACATTGAAATCATCAATAATCTGTAGAATTGAAAAAAAAGGATTTTCCTGAAATAAACTCGGTATTTTTCTGAACGGACTCCGTACAATACTGAACACATCGTACAGAAGAACCATCGACATGGACAAAAAGATCTCAACCTCTACATTCGTAAAAACCTCCCACGTATTAAAATCGAATAAAACATTCTCGTGAAACAACTCGACGTCATGAGTGTAATGTAAATCGTGATAAATAACAAAACCATACAACATGTAAGAAATGTTAGATAAGAAACAACAATAACCGCATGCCTCAATCCTTCGGGCCGTGGTCATCATCTTCAACGGGCAACGGCGCACTCGCGGCGTGTGAATTTGCCCGTGGTGAAGCGCGAATGTGCGCTAACGGATTGCCTGAGAACAATGAGCCGATAGTTGTTGATAATTAATGACGACTAGGGACATAATTGAATACTTTTGAGTGGAATCTTGTCCGGTATTGGGTAAATATCCAAGTAAGACCGATACAAGGTCGTCAAAAGATTGGGATGAATAAAAGGTATTGTTATTTTTTGCGATGACGAAAACTTATGTTTGTTTTCGACTCTGGTTTATTTTTATTAATTTGAGTAAAACATCAGTAACGGTTAACAGCAGTGACTGAGAATTTGACATTCTTTGATCTTGCGTAGGTGGTTTTGTTTTCTCATAAATTTTCGTCTGAATCCTAACACATTATTTATTATTACATATACTCAACGTCAAGAACATACAGGGAACCAGTCAATGAAACATAGAATATGTATTTTTCATCCAAATTTATTGTAGGCTCTTTCTGATAAATACAATTACGCCGACGAATAATTCAATCATCATTTTTGAACGCATTTTCAACAATCGACTTCAGTAATCCACCGACTGAAACCCGGAAAAATTTTCAATTCTTGCAGCTACTAACCCTCTCTGCGAATAAAAAAGTTCTTTTATAAAATGAGCATTAATATATGTTCGAATGTACATCGTTCAATTTACTATGCAAGTACGTAACAATTATAATCCACAAGTCGGAAATCTAGGCCTTCCAAATATGTCTTATTGTTGGATCCCGCCCAATGTGGGCACTGATTCTACAGAGCCAGTAGAGATAGAATAGTGCTTCGAAGCTACCAGTCTTTACTGAAAGCCCAAAGGATCATTGGTAGTAGAGCCAAGAGTAGAAAAGTCATTCAAATTCTAAATCGCAGTCGCACCAGCTTGGGAGATTTTTTATGCGCACGTCTCGATGGAGATATTGGGAATATTCGTTACTGTGTACACCAATTATTTCCGATCTTTTCATTGGGACATACTTGTAACAGGAACTTTAGGAGATCAAAAATGCTATGTACTCTTTGTGCATAAAAACAAGGAAATAAAAAATGTTCATTTTTTTAAATTGGGGATTAAAAATTGAACATAGAAAAATGAGGGAGTAAAATATCATTGTATCATTAAGTGTTGGCATTAAATGGCTATCATTAGGCACAATTTACAATTACTAACCTGAAAGAATAAAATGACAGTTTTACACATTCTATTGGTGTATTGTCCTAAATATAGCTAGCTACGAAGAACAGATTTTGTTGAAAATTGATCCACTCTATCATGGATGAAACCTTACGATGGCCCTTTCCATTGAAAATGCCGAAACACGTGTCGCATTCCATTTGTTGTTTCAATATTTTTGGATATACTTCGTGCGAACGTTTTTTCATTCAAGAAAAACCATACACTAAATTATTCATTGATATTTCACATCGTTATGAGCTAATTAAATCAAAAGAAACAAAAACAGATTAAGAGTTGTGCAAAGAGAAAACTTGTAGTTTTATTTTGAGAGATTCATGGAAACTTGAAGCTTGATGGTAAAAAGCTTGATATATAAAGCTTAATTTCGAGGAATCTTCGTTTCGCTTGAAGCAGCTTGGCTTAGTTTTAAAATGAAGCAAAGCTCTCGGCATGCTTTTTGAAACCAAGCCAACTCATGAATCTCTATTCGTGGCGCACAACTTTCGAATTTTCTTTCCACAAATCTAGTCATTCCGACGGATTTGCCCTCTCAAATGCAGCGTAACGCCCTGTATATGCATTGCTATCTCATCGTCTGGAAAATACCACGATAATTAAAGAAGGTTTCAATATCACTCTGGCGATAGGCTCAACTCCTTCGACATTACTCAGAATTCCGCCCTGCTCTGCCACAGGTTCCGGGCGTTGCACAGAGAGGGCACAACCGCTTTACAATTCTCTATTCACTTTCCTCTACTATTTCAAGAAGAACATTCGACACCGGTGTTCTAACTGGAATAGGGTCACATACAACATTGCACACCATAGTCATTCTGACAGGTGGAGGTGCTTGCAAGCTGGAACGAGACGCTTACCTTCCGAAATTAAGAGGTCAGAAAACTCCCTCAAAACACCGCATCGCTAAAGAGCTCCATCATCTTCACTTTTGATGGATATCTAAGTATTTTTCGCACTCAAACTCACGTGTTTTCGATTGAGTTTATTCATCGTAAGTCCTAGAAAACATTCTCAGCACTTTCGATCAGGATATTCCATTGCCAAGTGAGATTCAAGAGATGTTTTCTGTTATTATAGATATTTTTATCCAATGGAAAATCACAAAGCACTATTGCGATGCATTCACAAAATGAAGCGTTGTATAAAAATAAATGACAGATGACGCTCAAACTCCGCGTGAGTATAGCTGTTGACTCAACTTAGAGACGGATAGAGTTTCATTAATCTCTCTAGGCGGGCGTTTTGAATGATCAATTACCGCCATTTTCTTGAGTGTATGAAAGTATTCACTAATATTATGAGGTAATTGTCTTCCGAGCAGAATATATTGGGTTTTTCAAAAGTAATTTCGTTTTGAGAAAACGAAGAGCATTTTTCGTATAATAAATAAATATTTGATTGAATTATATATTGGCCATTCTGGTCCAATATCTTTTGCGACCTTTCTGGAAGTAGCATGATTCCAAGCTCATAAAATTTTTGGTCTTTGCTGGCAAAAAACTGATTCAGGTGATTTTTGACCTCTTCATTTGAAGTAAAGGTTTTACAGTCCATGCGATGTGCGGAACAAATAATAATCCGAAGGCATCAGATCTGAAGAATATAGTGGGTGTGGCAGTGTATCCCATTAAAGTTGTAAAAGCTTTTGGCGAGTAACCAAACTTGACTGAGGTTATGCATTGTCTTGGTGGAACAGTACACCTTTTCTGTTGATTAATTCTGACATTTTCTGTTGAAATGCATCATTCAGTTTATCCAGCTGATGACAGTAGACTTCTGAAATAATTGTTGTGTTATCCGGTAAAAGATAAAAAAAAACATTCCTGCAAAATCCCACCATACAGACAGCATCACCTTTTTTTGATAGATGATGGTTTTCGGAATGCTTCGAACCGGTTCATCTGTTTTGCTCCATGATCTCTTGCGTTTGACACTCTTATATACAACTCATTTTTTAGGTTGCAAAATATGCCCTCCGTATTAAATAAACCATAATCTAAAACTACTACGTAGAATAAATTGAACTTTTTCACACACAAGCCTTGCTATATCAGCTCCCAAATAATATAATTATTATGCGGCTTAAGTGTGAAGTTGGGTTCGAAAAAATACAATTAATTCCTCTGTCGGGAAAAAACGAAATTACTTTCCGAATAACCGTATATTACAGATTCCATTAATTAAGTCCACTCTCCATTTAATAGTCACAGTACCCTTCCTTTCCGATCTTATTAAAATCTTATGTCTGGACATTTGAAAGTAATAATGATGGGGAAATTGAATAAGAGGATGGCAAAAACCTCATAGTGACAATGTAATTTATAACAAATATATTTACATCATTCAAAACGATTAAGAAATATTTCTAAAGAAACACTTTCATTCTGCCATGATATATTCTGACAGCTTGATTCTCTAAATTTGACGCCCGAAGACAAGTTACAAAACCTATCCACATCTAAATGGTCAAGCTAAACGATACATGTTGCGTGTCCCAGAAAGGAATCCTATTAATTCACTCGATTCCACAAATTAACACCCAGTACGAGACTCATTGTCAGTATATCACATAATTATACACAGAAGTCCGAATAACTCACTCTATAATTGAATATCTTATACAAATATCGGTTTCAGTATCCTTATACGCTGAGCGCGTATGTCTTTCTTGCTCTTTTTTCGGCTGGCACTGTTGTTCTCTACTTTCGAAGATAATTGCACGAATTATACAACAATTTGGTTTTTAGAGCAGCAAGGTATTTTCACACGTTGAGGATCGGGCAGCGTATATTTACGGTTTTGTTTCTGAAAAATAATGACCGCCTATTAGTTTTTAGATTTTCCTTTTCTCTTCATTTGTGTTTGGATAATTATTAACTTGTTATGGGTCAACGGAAGTGATAGCGATACATCTGTTTCTGCAATTATGTTCGATGATTTAACAATATCCGAGACTCATCACCTTGAATCAATTCTCGTAGATTCCCACCGGCATAGCAATATTAGTTCATTATTTCTGAATAGCCTTAGATATTGTCAAATCCTATATTACACAGGTGAATGATTTGAAAACAGAAGAAACCTTTACTGAGTTATTACTTGGTGAAGGTAATTATTTAATTTTAAAAATGAAAACGTAACAAACGCTAAAATCATTGAGGTTTTAAATAAAAATCGGAGCCTTGGAAAGAGAAAGCCTTGGATCACTCAGGGCATGAACCAGAGGGATGCAAAAAAAAAAAAATCTAATGGAAGATTATCATCAATCGCCTCATCAAATTCTAAAATATAAACGTTTTCGAAACCTTACAAATACAATAGTAAGGTCTGCTTAAAATATTTACTATAATAACATGAATGGAGTATGCGGTTGGCTCTAGGTGAAACATTAAAACAATTTCATTTAAAATCATTTACACAGTTTTTGTTTTACAATTTATCAGTTAATTAGTTTCTGAAAAGAAGTCACTATAATTGAAACTATAGCGGTGAACAACGGCTAGAGAACTGAAATCATTGACAACATGATTAATAAGAACTGACCACAATATTTAAAAAAAATTCATGTCAATATAAATGATCCTTATGAAAAAATGAAAATATGGTATATGGCTTATATAAAAGGTTTCAATAGTAGGATCTCTAATGGTCTTCATGAAATGGAAGTCAATTCTTTAGCAGTAAATAGAAATAATTTAGCTAAGATTTTGATGAACAATAAAGAAAGGAACTCCAACTTTTCCGAATCGGGGATATATTAAATTAATTGTGAGGACATATATAGGACCGACAGACAGACGTTTACAACATAAAATCAAAGAACAAAGGATGTCTATTTTGAAAATCCAGAAATCAACCGCCTTGTATAGTGAATTATGATTTTATTAATGAGAAAACTGTCACTTTACTATATAATGTTAAGAAGAGTAAATTGATGGACTATATGGAGATTCTTTCATTCAAAAAAGCAATTAAGAAAAAGGAGAATTTAACAAATTCCCAAATACTCTTTGGGAACACCCCTATATTAGATGCTGTTATTTCCTTGCGCCATGAAAATACACAGATGTCCTAAGTGTAATAAAAGATCCTTTTACAATTTTAAGTTCAGTTCCTTTTTGTATTCATTTGAAGATGGTCGAAAGACGGAAACACGTGTCAGGATTATAAATTGTGAAATAAAAAAACCGTGTGAATTATTTTAAATGAAATCATATACTATACTACTCTGTCAAGAAAGTACCGGGAATTTTCAATTAAAACAACATTTTTACATTTAATCGTCAAAATTTATTGGGTCACCTTCAAAATAGGCTCCATTTGCTCCAATACATCTATGCCAACGGCACTTACAATTATCGAAACATTTTTTATAGGCGCTTTCCGAGATGGACTTTAGCTCTCGCGCCGAATTTTGTTTTATGGCTTCAATCGACTCAAAACAGGTGCCACGAAGGGGCAATTTTAGTTTTGGGAAGAGGAAAAAGTCGCAGGGAGCCAAATCCGGCGAATACGGTGGTTGCTGAAGCACGTTTGTTGAGTTTTTGGCGAGAAAGTCACTCACAATCGTAGCTCAGTGAGAAGGCGCGTTATCGTCCCATAGTAATCACCCATAGTAAAAATCGGCACGCACTCTGACATCGAATGACTTAATCAGCTGTTGCAAACACACTAGTTGACAGATCCCGCTCAAGCTTGGCATAGTAATTAAGGACAGTGGTACCAACCTAGGAAAAAAAATTTTACCTGCCTCATTGCCCCGCCAGATTTAAATCGATAATTCCCGGTACTTTCTTGACAGAATGTGAGTCTAAAAATGATTGATCGACAAATGACTATTAAAAATCATGGAATTTAATCAGTGAGGCTACTAATACTGATACCCTGAAAAATTATATAACTTATTTCATTTTAAAAATTGACAGTTTGTCGATAACTGAGTGGTAAGAGCTTTGAACTCGTAACCGTAGGGTCGTAGGTTCGAATCCTGTTCACTTGGGGAAGAAACTTTCTAGTTGGACGGGTTTCGGTCAAAATTTTAGGGTTGGGTCTTAAATTAACAGTGCTGTTACCTACTGAACTCCTTACTCGCACAAGCTGAAAAAGCTTCTGAAGATCTAGGAGTATCAGGATAATATAAAAAAAATCTTTTATAACAAATAAAAAGACGTAGGTGAGAGTTTCATTGATTTTTTTGTGAATATCGGTAAATCCATTCAGAATAACTTTGACAAGAACACAAGAAACTAGAGACCCATTAGTCAAAATGAACTAATTTAACATATTAATTCATTAAAAACCTGGCCCAGGAAGAGATAAGAGTACTTCAATATTGATTAAGAACATTCATATAAATATCCCACAGCCTTTGCTGCACATAGTCAATTGTCGTTTGCTACTTCTATAGTTCCATCTGACTGGAAGATATTGAACATCCAGTTCTCAAGTCGGGATGTAAAAATGAGTTGAATAATTATTGTGCTATATATTTAATTGAATCAGTGTTTGCTTGATGAAAATCCATATTAACTAAGGTTATTCTGATTTTCATAAATTTTTATTGTTATTTAATACCACAATTGTTTCGTTAGCATAGTAGCATCTTCAGATAGGTTCACATTTTGAATAACTAAATTTGTTTTCGAAATCGGTTGCTATTTATATTACAGTAGGTACAAATAATTTTTCTTGAGCACTAAAATCCAAAAACGTCTCTGTAAATTCCAGCTTATAAAATATATTTAACAGCGGTGATTTTTAGTTGGTTAAGTAATATTCCAATTTCATTGTGTTTATCTATCTTAAAGAAATCTAACAGGTTTAGGGCATAACTTGTATTTTCTATATGTTGAATTTCGAAATTAGTATGTATGTAAGTATGTCCTGTTTCTAACAAATGGTATTCTTTTCATTTGTTAGAAACAGGACATACCACATATTTGTGGAATTACTTTTATTATTGAGCTCTAAATATGGTATAACCAAATATAAACGAAAATTTCAAATACATCTCCTTGAAATACAGTGAAGGTATTTCTGAGAAAATATTCCAATATAAAAAAAATGTCAAATACATTTCTTTAAAATACACCAAAGAAAATTGCTACATACCTCAAAAATAAATATTATTCAAGAACTTCATTCAAAACCTATCAGTACCTGAGTAAATTTATTAAAAATTATAAAGACAGTACACATAAAGATGATAAGTGGAGGGTTTAGAAGTTAACCTGTGATTGCCCTAAGTTTACATAGGACAGACTGAAAGAACTTTCTGACATAGAATTTGTGAACATTTGAAGAGTTTCCTCAATCATAAAAGTAATTCCACATATTCTTACCATTTGTTAGAAACAGGACATACTTTCAACCATAATTTTGAAATTCTACAAATTGAAATTAAAAGTTATGCCTTAAACCTTTCAGAGTCCCTTGAGATAAATGAACACAATAAAATGGGAATATTACTTAACGAACAGTAAGATTCAAATATATTCAGATAAGCTAGAATTTACACAGACGTTTTTTTGGGGTTTAGTGCTCAACAAACATTTTTTTTTACCTACTGTAATATAAACAGCAACCGATTTCTGAAACAGATTTAGTTATTCAGAATGTAAACCTACTTGAAGATGCTACTGTGATAGCGAAACAATTGATGTATTAAATAACGAGAAAAATTTGTAGAAATCAGAATAACCTTATTTGATATTATTTAATTATCGTCCTGTATCAATCATTAGTAATTTCGAGATCTTCGGAAAATGAAAGACAAAATTATGAATTATCTTGAACACACGAAATTGCTCTACAGTGAACAATTTGGTTTCAGAGGATATAAAAACACTGAGAATGCTGTTTTTGAACTTGTTAATGAGATCATTAGGAACTTACAGAATAAAAAGAAAAATTTGGCTGTATTCATGGACATAACTAAGGCTTTTGACACAGTCTGACATTACATACTCTTAGATAGAAATAGGAATTAGAAAAGGACCTCTAACTTTATTGAAGAATTATTTAACGAATAGAAGCCTATGCGTTAAAATAAATGATACTTTGAGTGAGATGCGATTGGTTCTTACAGGAGTACCCCAGGGCACAGTGTTGGGTCCCCTCCTCGTTCTTATCTATATAAATAATATCGGGAGCATTTTTCAAGAATATAGAGTTATAGCATTTGCTGATCATACTGTCCTCTTGTTTACTGGAAACTCTTGGAATGAAGTTTATGAGCGTACTCAAAGGGCGTTTTGCGCTATGCAAGCTTGGTTTGATGCAGGTCACTTATCTCTTAATCCCGACACGCTACGTTAACTGATCAGCCAACCAAAACCAAAATAAGAATTCATACTCGCTTTTGTAGTAGTACAACATATACTCCCTGCAAGCGTCACCAAATACTAAGAGTCGATGAAACAAAATACTTGGGGGTGTTTTTGTTTAGGTTTCTGAAGTGGGAGGAACACATTACTTGTTAAATAAAAAAATAAGAAACATTTTCTGTTACTTCTACCAATTACGAGATATTTTGAAAGAAGAAATGCTTAATGTTATTTACTCATCATTGGTTGAATTACATCTAAAATATTGCATTGCTGTATGGTGAGGTGCTTACGACAATTAAAAAAAAAATAAGTACATGCTAAAATTTGTTACTGAAAATTATGTATAGGAAACCTCTGAAGTATGCTCCAGAGGAACTACATGCATAATTATTGCCAGGTGTTGAAGATTAGGAATTTATATGTGAACAGTATAGTCAACTATATAAGTAGATAAGAAAAAAGAAAACATGTAAATCAGATATATTACATTAGATATACTAATCATTTGAACCTTAATGTGCCGTTTGTACACAACTCAGTATGTTAGAGGTTTATAACATACTATTGAACTAAACTATTCAATAAACTTCCTGAAGACGTTAAAAAATTGTAAGATGTTTTGAAATATGAAACACAAGTCTTGACCTGAAAGATGCACCATAAAAATTTTGAATGTAGCACATTTTTTGAATGTGCGAAAATCCCACACAAAATTTATCCGACAACCTCAAAAATTCAATATAAACAATATTTACCTTTGGGATCTGTTCTAGAAGACAGTAAAGGGTTTCGACTGGGTTGGATTCGTTCAGTGGTTTCTTATTTTTCGAATATTTTTTAAAATACGAATCCGATGGACTACAAATTTAGTATTTAAATGTAAAGTAACGACATGAAGGCTTAAGCATAATTTTGTGAAAATATCTATTACAAGAATTTCCGAAATTCTTCTTTACTTTTGGAAAATATTCCATGAATTGCGATAAATATTTTATTTATATGATTTTCCGATGACATAAAACAAAATTCTGTATTTCCGTTCCTTTTGTGCAGCTTTTTCGTATTCATATTAAGAGAATAAATAATATCGTGCCGTTTTGATAATATATGTCGCTACAAGTTTTTTATTCCATTGTTTCATCTGACAACTGAAAATGTGAATTATCGTCATTAGATAGTGAATTGCTTCAGCCGTTACTATTTGGTAGTGGATCATAATTGAAACACAATAGATTGGAGTTACTATGTATTTACTACCAAGGTTTTTTATTATTTTTGGTTCACATGTTACCGCGGTTTCGAACGATGACCGTTCATCTTCAGACGTAACAGAGGACTAAAGCACTAGTTACAGATTCAGTTTTGAAGTAATGTTCCATTTGGTACAAAAACTGTATAACAAATGTTACAAATTATTCAGAATAAATATTTTCAGTGAAAAGCAAAAACAAGGATTACCCATAACACCTCTGTAATCCTTGTTATTGCTTTTCACTGGAAATATTTATTCTGAATAATTTGTAACATCTGTTATACAGTTTTTGTACCAAATGGAACATTACTTCAAAACTGAATCTGTAACTAGTGCTTCATCTGAAGATGAACGGTCATCGTTCGAAACCGCGGTAACATGTGAACCAAAAATAATAAAAAACCTTGGTAGTAGATACATAGTAACTCCAATCTATTGTGTATCGTCATTAGGTTTTCATTTCTGTATCTGTCGATGAATCGTAAAGAACAAAAAATGTCAATTTTGGTTCTGTGTTTTACTCTTTACTTCAATATGAAGAAAAAGGCTGCTGAATGTCATCGTATTTGAGTGGATGTTTATGGTGAGCATGCTGTAGCAGAACGAACGTGTCAGAAGTCGTTGGCCTGATTTAAAAGTAGCAATTTTGATTTGGAAAACGACGAACGACCCATGGCGCCAAGTAAGTTTAAGGATGCAGAATTACAAGCAAGTCTCGAAAAAGATCCATCACAAATGCAAGCTAAACTCGCAAATACACTTGAAGTCACTCAAACAGCCATTTTATATCGTTTAAAAGCAAGGGGGTGATCTGAAAGTTAGAAAATTGGCTGCCCTATGAACAGAAAGAAGCCAAAGACGTTGAACGTTGTTTCACATGTGAAAAACTGCTCCAAGGGCAAAAAGAAAGGGATTTTTGCAACGAATTGTCACTGGCGATGAAGAGAGGGTCCATTAGGATAATACAAAACGTGAGATAGCTTCGTATAACCCACAGTAGCTCATCTATTAGAGATGGAGGAAACTGGCTTTGGTCGTACCAACCAGAAGAGCTGATAGAATATAAGTAAGGGTGAAAGAGTGAATCTAAAGTATCGAAATGAAATTTCCTTATTCCATACATTTGGAAACCAACAGGTGGTCACCAGAAATCATATAATTTGTGTGTGTGGAAATCTGTCGGGAAAAATGGCAATTGAAGATCATTCACTATCAAACGGCTTGATTTTCATACTCGACAATCTGCACACAATCCCTCGTAGACTTTAATGAATGACTCATTCAGTACTCATGTTCTAGGTATTGCTTTACCATAAACGGAAAACGATACATCGGTTTATGTTTCTTCTAATAATAAATCATTCAACGACACCCAATTCGCTTTACACCAAGAGAATTAAAAGAAGATAGTGCGGTAATTGTGGATGAAACTATATCCTTAAAAGATACATAGGCCGTTGAAAGCTGGTCGAATAAATTTGTACCAGCACTCAGAAAATTCACTGACACAGTTCTTAATCGTACTGAGTGTGTTGTAGCACTGAAAATACTGAACAGAACTCACTTTGAATCGACTTTATCTCAAAAATATGTGTATTAGGGCATAGTACATTCAAAAACTCGCTCTATCCGGACACTATAGTCTTCACCTGACCCCAAAATCGCTGAAGTGAAGGAAAACGAATGATCATTCAAGTTTGAGAAGTAGCCACTGAAATTCCTGGATTTCGTGAATGAATTGATTGACCATAAAACGCAAGGCTGCTGAACTACTGTCCTCATCATCGTGAACGAATTACTGAAATAATCTGAGGAAGTCATTGTGTCGACGAGTCACGACAAAATATTCAATAAAAGTATGAATCATATATAATAGTTCTAATTTCTACCACGAATATATTTAGAAATTGCAACATGCGAATTTGTTGTTATAATAAATATTAATTTCAAGTTATTTATCCATATTAATTTCAAGTTATTTATCTTTTTTATCATACATAGTTCAAATCTTCCGTTGATCACATAACATCATTCATAATTTGGTGAGCCAGCACACATTAAAGGAAAACATACTGTGGGATAATACCATAAACATAATTAATGCCAACTGTAGAATCATGTTTTCTATTTTGCATATTTTTCACTTAGAATTTGAAGTACCATTCAATTCTTTCAAGGAATAATTTAGTTTTACCATGTATTTACAAAATGGGAAAATAATCCTATATTCATCTTCTATTCTGTCAGTCAACAATATATGGGAGTAACATAAAAATACTTCAACTTTGGCTGCCTGCTTAAAGATAACGTAAAGATATCGTATCTGTAAACCAGTCAACAAACTTAATTCTTCAACCAATTCTCTAGAAGATCCTTTGGTAGGAAATAGTATACATTTTAGCAAAACGAATCGTGATAATTTTTATTAATAGTGCACCAAATCATTGTGTATGTACGACTGCTAAGGAATAACATGTAAAACATATAGATAAAATCATTTACATGCTCAAAATATTATGGAAAAATTTAGGGAAAATTCCATCCTTATAAGTACTGACAGCGAGAATATTTGATAACCCCATGTATATTGAGAAATATTCGTTCCTGTAATTAATACACATTTTTCCCGCCTGGTCACTAAACAGAATTGTAGGTACTGGAGGGATGAAAATCCTCATATATTTCAAGATATTTAGCAGTCTTCGAAATTCAAGACAGGATTTTGGGAAATAAACTTATGCTACCAATTTTTATCAAAGGAAATACTATGGGAGATATAAACCTAATCTTGTTATACAATACTTATTGATGTATTAATTACAGAAAACCTCGAAAATCAGACAAATGCAGATGACAACCTGATACTCGGCGAAAAGAATTTTTATATTCAACACGAAGGTCAGCCTCTGCATTAAGCATGCCAGTCAGAAATTAGGTTTTCCTGGTAAGTAAATTGGCCGTAAAAAACCGTTAGGGTGGCCCTCAAGATCACCCGATTTGACTGCTCTGAATTTATATTTATAGGGATTCATTAAGTCTTTTGAGTCTATCAGACTCCACCAGAGTTTTCAAAAGATCTACAACATCGAATAAATGAAACATGCCGAAATAATGACCCAGAAACTCCAGAAAATTAACAAGAGGATGCTGAAAATGGCTTTTATCATTTTGTTGAAGAACTATAATTAGGATTATTCAATCTATTTCGGGAAAAGCTAGAAAAAATGCTAATAATTTGTAGATAAGTTTTAAACATAAGTGTCTTCATGGCTTTTGATACAATAATTTTACAGTAGGGGATAGATAACTGAACGAGAGGGGGGGGAAATCAAAACAATGTGTTGGTTCTTTTGCTGAAATAATGAATTATGTGCCTATACCTAGTTTCAAATCACGATCACTGTTTTGCACGTTTCAATGAGGTTCTGATCAAAATTAGAGATAATGGATAAGTCATTTTTGCAGAAGATTTGGACAATCAGAAGATTTATCAAATGAGATATTTGTCACATGACCCATTATGTCATTCAGGATTTTGCAGTTGAAAGCATGTTGTTTTAGTTTCCCCTTGAACCCTTGAAAATGATCTTTTTAAAGGAAGTACTCACTAAAAATTTTTATGGAGAGCGATAATATTTGAGGAAATTAGAAGCTTAATGAACAAACGATGCAATTTCATAATTAATAAAATGATAATTCAATAATTTATTCTAGTTCGAAGTGATACTATATAAAAATGAACCTTCACATAAGCGTAGATGACACAAATTACATCCAAACAACGAGAAAACATTACAAAAGAATTTGAACAGAAAACATATGTGAAAGGGGATAAAATCGAAATCAAATATGAATAAATACAATCCATAAAGCGAATTATTATTAGAAAAATGTAAGCAGACATAAAATGAAACTCCTAGTGGTTAAACAACAATCGTGATAAAACTGGTCTGTAACAATAAAAGAAAATCAACAGACTATACTTTTTGAAGATAATGAACTATCATCATATTTAAGAGTATAGTTTTTTGATTTTCTTCCATTGTTACAGATCACTTTTATCACGACTGTTTAAATGAATAGTTGTTAATATTATGCCGCCAAAATCTCATTAAATACTAGAAAACACTTTCAATTGAAAGTTGTTTTTCATGACTCTTAATTTTCCCTTTATTCCAATAGTTTCACATGTATATCTTAGAGTTTGTTCATAAAAATTTAAACATACTTTGCTCTACGACTAAGGTTCTTCTGGTTTTGAAAACTTGTTTACGATAGTTCAATATTCGGCAAATATGAAACGTGAAGGAATTCATTAGCTTTTCTATTTAAAATGAAAAACTAGTACCATCTTCTTCAATATTATCTACCAATAACAAATTATGTACCAATAACAAAAATGAAAATTGATAAATGAATATTCCATTAAGTGAAACAAAGCTGGTATTCATTTTCAATTAAGGATAAACCGTAATTTTCCTACCTGCTAATAAGTTCGATATCAGATGAAATCTCAGAGCAGCTAGCCAAGCATGGCTGAAAATAAGAAAAACACTTTTCACAGCACTAAAATCCAGGTCACTGTAAAGGATGATGCGATACGTCAAACAAACGTCACTGTCACTTTTTATAGGTTAGATGCGCGACTGTCACAACAACTGAACTGTCAAAACATTACGTCATCCTGACTTTTCGCGCCGACCAATGGGAACCCGCGAAAACGCTATACGTCACTAGGGAAACGCTAACAAATCAGTGTGTAATCGGCTTTAGCAGAACGTCCTTTAACAAGGTCCATTTATGTGGTGCGTTCAGTGCGTTCTTTAAGAACTCGCTTCTTGCACTGATCACATGTGGAAGGTAAGAATGGTGAGCAGCAGGTGGGGGGACACTTAAGTCTACGCCGTCAGGCAGGTCTCTAGAAGCCAGTAGGGAAGATTTCAGCGTCTTCTTGGGTACCGCGAGGTGCTTGCTCCAAATTGTTTCTAATTGAATGGCCTAGAGGATGGAGTTCGTTTGAGATTGCGTTTCGCAAGGTGCGTTTGTGGATTGCAGTTGCAATTGCGCTTATTTGCATTGATGAATGGGTTCGAGGAGCAAAGTCGTAAATGGGTGTTTGTTTATGTTGGAGCGGGCTACTGGATATAATGACTGAATCTTTTTCAATTATATTACAATTTCTCATTGTGGGGTGCTCGTTAATCTCGGGTTTAATAGCTGATTTCGATTAGACGCGAGGTAATAAGAATTAATTTGTGTAGGTTTTGAATATATTATGGACAATAATTACTTTCTATTTTCTTCGTGAGGATCTGCTTCTTTAGACTCGATTCGCTAATAAGAGTTAGTCATTGTTTTTCTTTTCCTGTTCGCTATTCAGAATACATTCTATCAGTTCTATTACCAATTTGTTGTTGGCTGTTTGATAGTTTGGAATCATGATTTAAAGAAAAAATTATATTAGACAGTATTGATTCAGAAAATTGAATATTTCTATATCCTTTCAATTTTGAATGGTCGTTAATATTTCTGATAATGCTATCCGAACCATCTTATTTATAACTTCTGATAAAACAGAGAATTTGTATGCTAAAAAGATCCAAAATCTGATCGAATCGTGTTTTGATTTTTGATATACTCTAAGTGAAAATATTATAAAATTGAAATCATAAAACTTTGAATACCTTCATAGAATGATTAATATTCAATTCAATACTTGAACTATAAATAAACTTTTGCATTTAATGTCGAATAACGAATCTATCTGTAACTGTATTAATCATAAGCATAAACAGAATTCAAAGAATTCGAAACCATAAATGAACCAAATAAATGATATATATTGAAGAGGTTCGAGAAGAAACATGAAAAATTCAAAGTATTGGCGACAGATTTTTCCTATAACCAAAATTCGTGTCAAACATTCAAGAATTTTTTATTTTTTTTTATTAGAGATCATGTCTGGACAGTTTTCAAATTTGAAATGTTTGTAAATTGAAAATTACTTTGAACGGTTTTCTTCAACGATTTCAAGCAATAACGGAAACAATTTTCTGAAACGTATACAAATTTCATCTAAAATACCTCTCAAAAATCTTTTGAACTTTTAGTGACTCTCATGTCAATCGGTATAGTTAAAGTATCCTTTTTTTCAAAAAAGTATTCCGAGTGTCGAAAGTTTACAAAGTTTTTAACTTCGAATGCTTCTTACTGAATAATTACTTCCAATTACCTATGAAATTGATAACACTTCTTTAGCTTATATATTATTACAACTTGGTCCATGCTTAAATTATCTTCAAGGATATATCTTATATACACATTTGCTACATAACTGATGTAGATACTATGTTTCCTTAAATTAATTGAACTTTAATTAATTTTGTCCAATTTGCACTACTTTGGTAAGTAAGATTTTATTGAGCTTGTTCATTGTCAATAATTTCACTAAATTCAACAAAGGTTTCATGGTAATAACAAATTTTTCCATCGTTTTCTTTAATAATTTTAGAATAGATATCCAAATTCATTTTAGTTCACTTTATTGCAACTATGGCTGTCTTGAACATGAGTTCTATATAAAATTTTCAAGAAAAAATCTCATATTCGACCAATATTTAAAGAATTTTTCCTCAACTAGTTGACATGCACTCCGAACATGCATTTTTTGAAATTTCTGCTTGTAAAAATTTCAATAACTTGAATTATCAATAATTCTAACATAATTTTTCTCATTTAAACAATTTCGATCTAATTATTTTCCAACGAGTCGACTTATCTACATGGGTAAGAGTTATCCTTGAAATTTCATTAATTTTTGTTGTATTAGTTTTAATAATGAGTCATTATATTTGATGTACAGGGTTTCACTTATTAAATCCATGACAGAACCTATGTTGGTAGTTTTGTATTGTACATACTTAGCAACAATAAGAATACACTGTTTCGACTTTGTAGAAATCCATGGTAGATAAACGTTTAATTCAAAAATTAACATAGTTAGCTAATCTATTCAATCGATTAATAAATTTCGGGTAGTTCAATGAGCTGGTAGGTCTAATGAACCGGTATAATATTTGCGAATGAAAGCCGTATCTAATACCATAGTTTTCTGTGTTCACCAAAATCAAGCAAAATTTAGAAATATCACATGTTCTTTTGTTTGCAGCACATAAACGGAAAATCTTACGAAATAATGAAAATGCAATTAATTTGTTACAACGCTGTTTCGATAAGCTAGAATATTTGAATGAGTTTGTGATTGTCGAAAACCGAATCAAGAAACACAGAACGACAAGGTTTGTGAATTCACATTTTGAAGTTTGATACCAGTGATACTGAAAAATATATTTATAAATATATAGTTCAATGAACTCTGATATATTTGAACAGTTTGTTGATTGGTAGTAGTCAGGGATGATGGAAATCAATTCGATGAAATACTGCCGACGTTTCGAGTATTTATTTCGATATATTTAAATTATTTTCGGGGCCCTGAAAGAGTTTTAGCGACCTTCCCCGCCCGGAATTCTGTTCTGCTCTGCTTTCCCGCGTAGCATATAGAGGGCACGACCAGTTCAGACAATACTCAACCGACCGTCCCCGCCGGATTCAAGTAGGGCGGAGTACATAGGGTTTGACGACCGTTCCGATATGGAACACTCCCTAGCGTCACAGGCAGACATGCGCATGACGCCTGTTTGAAGAGTTAAGGTGCGCATGCTCAGAAAGAAACGCCGTCTTTAGACTTAAGAGGTAAAAGTTTCAAAAACTTCTAATACCGTGATATCCCTTAAAGCAAAAAAACAGTCAAATGATTGTTTTTTTATTGCTAAGACACCAAAATTGAATGTCATTCACAGAATACCTTACCAGGACTGTAATGGTGTATACATTGGACAGACAGGTCGATACATGGAAACAAGAATTGGTGAGCATCGCAGGTATAGCATTAATATACAGAACCCGGTAAAAAAGAAGTAATATAATACGACCTTGGCTCAGCACTCCTTAGGGAACCTTACAGTTATGATTTTGATAATACACAGTAATAGGACATCAACAAAATTTTAAAAAAAGAAGATATCAACCAAGCAAAATATGAAGTCCATAAACGAAAGATCTGATATTGAAAATTTGAATAATGCGTATTTCAATAAAATTAGTAAGCTCAAATACGATGTTTGAGTTTGTTGAATTTTTGAGGCAGTTTTGTTTCAATTATGTATGTTCCATTGGTTGAAACGATTCTGAAATGTCTAATAAATGAATATTAATTAATTTTATCGTACGTATGGTGCTCCTTATGGTATGTTGAAAGGTTTTCACTGTCGGTGGGATTTGTTTTCAGTTTTTCCTCATGTCTTGATAATCCATGTGTTATTATATCATGTGTTTTTTTACAGTATTAGAACTTTCGATAGGGATAACTGTGATTTGACAAAAGATAGAAGCAGTGTTGTTTTGACATTTCTGTTCAGTTAGCATTGGCAAATTATCATCGCAACAACGTTTACAAATTGTTGAAATTCATTCTCGAAATCAGTGTTCTATTCGCCAAACTTATAGAGCACTTCGTGAAATTTATGGTGTACATAATCGTCCATCAGAGCAGCTTATTCGTTCATTTATCGATAGATTTCGGACAACATTTTCTCCACTCGATGCAACAACAACAACAAGACAAAGAACTGGACGTACAGAAGAAAATATCGCTGTTGTAAGTCATAGTGTTAATGATGATCCAGATTTGTCTATTCGTCGACGTTCACAACAAGTTGGATCCTGTGTATCCACCACATGGAAAATTTTGCGAAAAGATCTTGGTCTACACCCATACAAGATCCAACTGGTCCAAGAACTAAAGCCACTTGACCACAAAAAGCGTTATTTGTTTGCTAATTGGGCCCTTGAACAGCTTGAAGTTGATCCACTTTTTGATTGTAAAATTGTGTTTAGTGACGAAACTCATTTCTAGTTGAATGGCTATGTAAACAAGCAAAATTGCCGTATATGGAGTGGAAACAATCCTCAAGAAGTTCTGCAGGTTCCATTGCTTTACACGCTGGAGGCATCATCGGTCCATATTTTGTTAAAAACGATACTGGCTAATGTTACAGTGAATAGTGCTCGTTACAGATCGATGATCAATGATTATTCGTTTCAAAATTTGAATGGTATCGACCAAGAAGTGTTTTGGTTCAAACAATATGGTGCTACACCTCATGCTGCTACCGTTACAATTGATTTATTGAAAGAAAGATTTGGCGATAACATTATTTCTAGAAATGTTCCAATTAATTGGCCTCCAATATCATGCGACACAACACCAATGGGTTATTTTCTTTGGGGCTATATCAAGTCATTGATTAAGGCTGATAAACCAGAAAGAAAAGGCGCTTTGGAAGCCAACATAACTCGTGTTATTGATTAAATAAGGCCTGAATTACTCGAAAAGGTGGTCCAAAATTGGGCTGGTCGAATGCGATCCCTCAGAGCTAGTCGTGGTGGACATATGCCGGAAATTATTTTAAAAACATAATTGTAATAAAATTATCTTTCAACTAAAAAAAAATTGACTTCAATCTTTATTAAAGTGTGTTTTTTACAATTAAAAGTTCTATCACTAAAAAAAACACCCGTTACATGTGATTTTAGAATGAGAATTAAAAACTTTTTTTTCAATTTGACAATAGGAGTCAACTGATGATGTGCATCACCAAGTTTCAATTTTCTTTTTATTTATAATATGTTTATGTTTGTAATTCATATTTTTTAGTCAAATTTTTGCTTTTATTGTTCACCAGGTATTTCGGAATCCCTGAATTTATTTCAAGATCAGCCACAATATCACTAAACATTCTTTGTGTTACTCTTTCAGAGCACCGAAGGTGATTCAAAGGTAATAGAAATGTCGGCAGTACTTCATCGAATTGATTTCCATCATACCTGACCACTTCCAAACAATAAACGGTTAAGATACTAAAAAACTTAACAGCATCCTGTTTGAATTCCTACCCTAAAGAAAATAGGAAAGTGTATTTTTCTGTTTTGAGATACGGCCGCCAAATATTGATCATCTCAACCCTAGACTACCCTGAATACGATAAACTTATCGTAGGACCTTCGAAAATAGTCTATACAGGCAATTATAACTATCCATATATTCAACAATTACATTCAGGTGAGCCTAACCCATCAGTCGTGTAGACATATCAATCACGAATTCGATAATATGTGGATGGAAAATTTTTAAAATGGTTCAGTGAAGATTCTATCGCTCATTTCCCATTGTCGATTGAGCCATTTGATAGATCTCCCAGGGTCCCATAGCTTCACCATCAACTTAACAAACAATTCCCTTCTGGTCGTGTACGCAGCTGTAGGATAGTCGTGTAATTAATTTGACATGAACAACTCTCAAATGGTATGGAACTGAGTTTCGTGGACGTAGTTCAAGATACGTCAACCTTCGATCAGCTCTTATCTCTCGCTGTCTCTGGTAATGATACCGGCCAACCATTGTTCAAGGAGCACGGGGGCATGATGGGATTTGGACCATTGTGGAGTCAATCATTTGGTGCGTGCTTTTCGACCCGAAGGAGTTATCGCCGATCTGCTCATTCTTCGCCCGGTCTTCTAAATAACAGAACAAATAACTAATTATTTCGAATTTAGAGAAAAATGAACGTGAGTGGAGAACGGTGGAGGAATAGATAGTGGTGATGGGAGAAGTAACGGATCTGATGAATGTGAAGGTATCTCTTTTTATATGTCTAGTAGTACTAGGTAATTATGAAGACAATATTTATAATGTATTAGAATAATATTCATGATGCCCAATGTATTGAAGGGTGGGCAATCTAGAGCCTGCATTTTGATGTAGTCGTTATGTCGAGTCTTCAATCCAAACTGTTATAAATTTAGGTGGAAAATTCAATGGAAATTAAATGCCCTCACAGCAATTCATGGATCAAATTGTAAAAGAAACTTGATGTTCATTTGATGAAACCACTCGATTCTTGTCCCGTGAGCACACCCGAAAACATTACTGCTGTAGCCCAGAATGTGGTTGAACAACCATCAACATCAACTGTTGTTCATCGTGCTAAGATGGGTTTATCAGGAGGCGGTCATTTGGATGATATTGTTTCCCATTCGTAAATATCAAGGTTCAGCCTTACTTATAAATTCATAACCTCTAAGAATTATTCATTAGTTTTTGATTTATAGCCGATCAAAAACAAGATGCAGAAGGAAAACTTTTAGCCATCTCTGACAATCAGAATAGATCTAACGAAATCATTTGATACCGTCTCCCATGAAAAACTGCTAAAAAAACTCATAAATTACAATTTTTGTGGGAAAATTTGCAATGCAACTTGAAACTTTTTGTCGGAGAGATCTCAAACTGTATCATTGAATGGAAAATTAAGTAAAAAAGTAGACTGCTCATGGAGTACCACAGGGCACTGTGCTCGAGGGGTTTCTTGTGTCCATTACTCCATTCTGTATGGCTATAATAAACCCTCCGGTTTCAGCAGAAAGCCCCCTTGTTCAAAATAACTATTTAATTCGACTGGGTCTCCTTTGAAAAGTATTTTTTCTGTACGTCTTGGCAGTTTCTTTTAAGTATTAGATCTTTTAGTAGTAACTGTAGTTTTATTGTTTCAATTTCAAGGTTTTGTATTCATCTACTTTGTTTAAGATTTGCATGAGTTCAGTCATTTCTTGTTGAGGTTCAACATATGTTTATAATGCAGGTACTGGAAACATGCAGCGCTCTTCTACCTACTTTTCGCGGAAAATGAAGTCGTGTAGTGGAAACGTTACGGTTCCGGTGTTTCATCATTTTGAATCTTATTCTTCCGTTTATTCTTTGAAGATATGGATTCGATCAATCTATGACGCCAAATGAGTGAACTGTTTTAGGTATGACCGAACTGTTAATTGATTAGAAGGTATTCTTTCCATTGAGTTCGGTTTTCATTCTTTTTTCGACTCTCATCATGGATTTGCTTCAATATGTTTTTTTTATTTCCCTATTGTTCTTCATTACGCATTACCCAAGACCGACGTGTTTGTATTTCTCTTTGTTCCCCAGTTGTTAATATATAATTTGAAAAAATTATGATGTGTTTGGCGACTTCTTATCTGTGTATACTGCTGTATACGTCAAGGTATCGATAGAATTAGATGACTTATAACTGCTTATTCCAAACAAATCGAACTTCATGGATTGAGTGAGAGAGAGTCTGTAGAATTTGGTGCAGAATGGATAATATTGTTCCCATCATATTTGCCGCACGTTCGATGGGATTTAAATTTTATGAACGGAAAGCCATGCCAAAACATTAACGCCTATTTCTTGAAGAAAGTCGACGTGCAATATTGGGACGTCCGTTGTCCTTCTGAAACAAGACGTATGCACGGCTATCCACATGAGACAGTAAAATGGTTTTTAGAACATCATCAACATGACCCTTAAGAACAAACACAATATCATGTTGCACTCCATGACGGCCCTTTCACGGCTATCATATATACTTAGACAGATTCGCGATTTGTCGCTGAAAACGATGTTATACCACTCTGCCTCCCAATGGTGGCGTCGTTTCAGTAGTTCGCAGTCAAAGGAAGCACTACTCGTGGACGTTAAGAAAAATATTTAAATGGCAACCATAACAAGTTTTAAATATAGTGATACAAGCAGATCAAGTCAAAAAAATTCTTCTCAGCTTGACACTTCTGATGTCAATGATTATGACTGTTGGTTCAAAATTGAACCATTTTGGTGCTGCTTTTACTATTAAACGGAACAATTGCCACTTAGATGGAATTTTAGGTTGTATAGTGAAGTGTTTTACAATTCAAAGCTGATTCAAGTTAACTGTTTGCATATTCCAGATAATCATACATATCACATAATCAAAATACATACAAAAATTCACTTTACTTGCCCGCCTGTCGATTTCACTTATGATCATGCAATTTAATTAAAAAACTGATCTAAACTTGAAACTGCCTAGTAACGTAATTTACGAAGGAAAGGAAGTTAATTTGTTACGCTGATGCACTTAACATAATTTGAATGTTGGTGTTTAAAATGCATATTCAAAAAACTTACTTTTCTATCGATATTGGCTTCTTCAGCAGTCGATTTACTTTCTTACACTCCGAGTCTACTTGTTATAACTCACCCTTTTGAAAGTGAAAGGCTTTTTGCCTTGCAAAACAAAACAGTTTAGTTGACAGTGTTGACGTACTTCAGATTATGCAAATTTTGAGGTTGGGAAAATAGATAATAAATTAGTGTTATATATATATATATATATATATATATATATATATAAACACCGCCAGTAGTTGATTCGTTATCCTACTATGATCATAGAATCTAACTATGAGAACTCTCCAACTTAACAGTGACACGTTGTGGTTTGAAAAACAGGAATTTCAAACCCCAGTGTTGACACTTTCTCACTTTTGACATCCACGAAAATTCGTATACACACGATTGAATGTCTTTCACACAACGACATGACATGAACGTATTCATTCATCTCAACTTGCAGAACGACGGCCATGGACTATGGGGAGTCTCTATTAGGACTCGAAGAGGGACTCCTGTCGTCTTGTCCTGGAGCCCGGGGCGAGGAAACAGGGATGACCGCACCAATAATTAGATATAGTGTCCTCTCATTACCCTATTGATTGCTCCATTGTCTGTTGAATGCCGCTTCTAGAGACGTGCAGTTCACAACTTCCTAACTGAGTTAACTTGGAAAATAATCGACAAAGGGAAGGCTAGGGACGAAGACGAAGGGTCCTCCTATAACGAAATTAATGCAGGATAAAAATCGGGAGTGAGAAGTTCAAACGGGCGTTCGTGAATAATAGAAAGTTTCGCAGCGGGCTATTGTAGGGCAATTTATTGGTTAATTGGGAACGTTGATAGGATGTTGGAAAACAACAAATTTCAATATTATATTTTTCATTATAATATCGAATACACAAAAATAGATGCAAAATTCTCGACTGTCTAATTTTTGTAACCTAGTGTATGAAGACTATTATTTCCAGCGGTTATCTTCATCTTTCAGTGTTTCGAAAAATTCTTCTTTAATATTCGAGGACTCGTCATTGGATACTGCATATACGCCTAATATTGTCACTGGAGTCTGAAACAGGTGCATATTGACTCGAATGATATTCTCACTTACCGGATCGAAATCTGTTATTTTATGTTTGTGTTTTTTATGAATCAATAGTGAAACTCCTCTTTTGGCTCTTTGGTCCTTGGACACACCACTGAATACGTGTACATAGTTATTCATCATTTCTGAACCTGTTCCTTTCTTAGTAGGTAATAGAATACAAGAAGTTTTCCGGTCAGCAAAGGATTGCGTCAAGGCTGCTTCTATCAGGGAGACATCCAACGGGCTCGGTTTGGCTCCTCGTTCACCTCAGTTGCGGAGGCCCTGCCAATCGTAGCAACCTAAGGTGACCCCTATCACGCTCACTAGGAAGGAATTGTACGGCGGCGCATGGCCCAATTTCTTTGACATCCCCCAGGAAATCTTTTCTGCTATGCCGTAACTTCCTAGCATTCCATAAGTACGTGGTTTCTGCCATCGAGTAGAACTCTTTTTGGCGACCGTTAACCTTAAAAGGTTCCTGCTAGAAACAAGGCTACCACATGAAAGTGGAAGCCCACAGGAGTACTTGTACTCTTGGCCACCTTATTGAGGTTGTACTCATGTGGGCAGTAGTTAAAAACCTGCATGCTGGACTAAAAGGGCATTCCATTAATCTAGGTTCATGGTTCTAGGACTCGGATGGTTCGGGAAATCTTTTGGAGTTTCGAGGGGCTTGACAATACGTTCGACGTTGTTGAACCTGAAACTAGATCGACTGGTAGTGTCTACAGTAGTTTCAGAGCCTGGAGCCGTGACTGGGTGGTGAATAAGCCTCTTCATCGTTTGAGTTGCATCCCACCAACTCGGGCACTGATTCTACAGAGCTAGTAGAGATAGGATAGTGCTTCGAAGATCCTGAAACAAATCAGACCCAACAGACAGATTTTGATGTGGTCCGCCCAAAGGAGTTCAGAAACTCGCGCATGATATTCAAATCAATATAGGATCACTTCAGTCATCAGCGAATCATAATATTCCACAGATTGTCGATGTTTGCCAGGAAACGTAGAAATAACAAAAATTGAGTATGCTACTGCAAGAAATAGGAAACACCATTGAAGATTCTAAAATAATCATTTGTGTTGAAACTAAGAAGAAGATAGAAACAATCACTAAAATGATAGGAAGCTATGGCTGGCCAGCTTTAAGTATATACGGTGACAAAAGTCAGAATGAACGTGACTCTATCTTGAGGTCCTTCAGAAAAGGAGGACAATGCCAACATTGAATTAATTACCAATTAATTAATATTCGATTCAACTACTGACTCCCTATAATTAACATTGTGTAGCTTTCTTTTTTGGCCGCTTGTTTCAGGGAACAGGGTGTTATCGTTTGACCTAAATATCTGTAATTTTAGAATATTTAGCTGAGAATGGTATTTAACGACTAGGTTGGATTCACTGTTGAAGAATCCTAGGTCAAAAGTATTTCAGTCAGGCCAACGAGCCGTCTGTCCGTAAATATGTGCCGCCACATGACTAGGATCCTAGTTTCATCCCGGTGAAGTGGAGGGTTGAGTATTGATGCCTAAAGTAATGCAATTTGCGTCAGTCACTGAACTCGTGTGGTGGAATATCGACCGAATGTGGCCTTAATTTCACCGTAAAGGTGGAATGGAGAGCTGAGCACCGTTGATCAACTCAGTGACAAGGGAGTCTTCGCAGTACAGGGTCTCTCGCTTTAAACTAACGTACTCTACTTCATTGCAGTAAATCTCCGGATTCTTCTGTCCGATGGCCGAGTGCGTTATCTAGCATACTGCGTTACCTCGGGAGGGTGGATGCTCACAGGTAGTACTTGACCACCTGGCCACCCGATTGGTGTTGGACTCGAGGGCGTAGTGGTTGAAAGTCCGCATACTGGACTAGGGAGGTATTTCGTTTATCTGTTCGCGGACACTCATGCTCGGGATATTCTCATGAAATGTCTCAGGGTTTAGCAGGACTTGACTGTTCGACCGGCCTCATCCTGAACCTGAATCTATTGTGTGACGTTTCAGGTTTTGTAGATCTCGACGAAACGGCTAGTCCGTTGGCCAGGATCAATTGAAAGACTTCACCAGGGTTCGTCGGTGTTGACGTACAGGCCGTATTGACGGTGCTCGTACCAGGATCAATTGAGGCATCAATCTTGAGACTATCTCTGTTCATGGGGCTGCGTTCAGATGGATGGATAAGAAGCTCCTTTGAGGTGTGAGTTGCATACCAAACAACTCGGGTACTAACCATGCAGAGCCAGTAGAGGTTTGGTAGTGCTTTGCTGCTACCTGCTTGGGGCAGACTGCTAGGCAGACTGCTAACTAGTCACTTGGTGAAAGAGCTGCGCTCACATGCCAGTACACTAAATGCTAGAATTCACGCGTCCGTAAACATGCTATTTTTCGAACAGAAAGAGTTAAAGCCTTGAAACTTTCCGAAAAAGTTTCGCTTTAAATGCCGTTCCTAATTTCGTTGAAGGGCAAAATTGGTTCGATAGTTCCGCAATTATTTAAGTTTGAGAATTTGTTCATGAATAGTTTTCACAAAAAAGCATTGATTTTGATAAAATAATTATTAAACCCTTTCTGAACGTAGTTGAAGCTTGTTTCTTTCCATGATTAAATGTCAACAACTACTGAAAAAAATGAAATGCGAAATGTCAAAAATAATATACAGTATTGCCATTAAAACCATTTTAAATTGGAAACCTCGTAAAATAACGACAAGAAGGCTAATTAATGCAAATTTCGTTTGTCTAGTAAACAAGCGCACAACAGTTCCTGACTTCACCTTGGTGCCTTTTCAAACTTTTTTTGTATAAAAATGTCATTATCGAATTGTATCAGTGAGTTTGTGCACATGATGTTATCCCCCGTGTTCCCAGTCGTTTTACAATAACCAATCTACTGTGCTGCCGGAACGATTGGGCTGGTTGTTTGGATCGGGGTATTCTTATGGATGTCCTGTATTTTACTTTTCCAAGGCATTCGACAGGGTCCCACATCGTCACCTTCTGTATAAACTACAACATCTAGGAATAGGGAGAGAGTTGCACTCGTGGATCGGAAATAGGAGTTTCCGAGTGAGAGTGGCGGACGTTCATTCATCTGCGGATAATTTCGTGTCCAGTTGCGTCCGGCAGGAAGCAGTCCAGTGTCCCATTATCTTTTTTTTTTATACGTCTGATCTGCCTCGACTGCTGAAATGTCCAAACATATTTTATGCAGACGACAGGAAAGATATATAACTATGCATCGAGGGCGAGGACCCATCAAGAAGATTTGTGGGCTGTGGAGACTTGGTGTCAAAAATGGCTGTTGCCATTAAATACCAGCAAATAATCCGTTTTACACCTAGGCAGAAATAACCCCAAATCTCAATATGCAATTGATGGTCACTGCTTGACTCCCGTTGACCACTATAATGATCTGAGCATCATAGCATCCTATGATTTGTGCTGCTCTCGCCAAGTGACGGCAGAAGATCTAGATGATTCTGAGATCGTTTAGGGATTGCAGCCTCGCAACGTGTCGTGTAAATCTGGATCACCTCCACATGAGAAGCAGCACCCAACTTCGTAGCCATTCGTTCCAACACAGTTTTCGGCGGATGGAATGGGTTGCCGTGAGGTGTTGTTGATGCAAATTCGATGAATTCCTTCAAAAACTGACTCGACCAGTTCATTCCAGACCAGAATCGCCTCTAACACAATAATGTTACTGTGACGATGTGCAGGTTTCTTTGTTAATGTTAGTTGTTTATGAATTTCATTTCATTTTGTTATTTTGAGTTTATAGGTGAAAACCTCTACTCTTTGAATTTGTTAATAATTATAATAATAAATATAATACTAATTAATTCCGTTCTTGTTCTCTCAGGGTGAGAAAATATATATTGTTATTTCTACGACAGTGTTTGGATATACAACGTACCCTTTCAACGTTTGGTTGTTGAAGGAAATCAGTTAACGATCATACAAACCATATGTTTTTCGTTTAAGGAGAAGTCCTAAAGCGCATACCTGTGTTTCATATTGGTTCAATGCAAAACATATAATATTTCTGACCGAAATTTCGTTGAGAATCATGAAATACTGGCGATCTTGAAGAAGATGGAGCTTTATCAATTGGTAAAATGGATATAGAACTGCCTTTCTCCCAATGAAATGTGTACATTTTCTAGCTTGGTACTCTGTTTAGAGGCTTATCTCACCCTGATCAGCAACACGAAAAGTGTCGATTTCTTCCATAAAATAACATACTTAAATTCCTCACGTCAAATGAATACCACAAGAAGTTAAATCCATTCTTCGAGAAGGGATCCAAAGGCGCCCAAGACGTACAATTCCCGCATTCATCTCAAGATTGAGAATAATATTTCTTCATGCCCGTGTATTACACGCACATGATGCAGTCGTACGTTATAATAATGCGAGAGAGGCAAAGGCAAGTACAACAGGTATGAATTATCGCAGGTGAAATTAACATACTTGGATCGCAGACAAAGACACTTTTTGTTTGAGATCCGCTAGCTGGTCGGTGGCTATCTTTCACTGTCCGACAAAGAGGGGAAAACCGCGCGAATTATTTTTTTCACTTTACTTGCTTACGCTGAATTGTCCGCCGATAGCGAGGTTATTAGTTCGCAATGATGAACAGGCGATGAGAAGCGAACTTCAGAGGTTGTATTACACGTGGAAAAGACTTCAGTATTGACCTTAAGCACAGTAAATGACATCAATAAGCACCATTGCAGTAATTCAAGATAATAAAATTGGAATTTCATCTAAAATAATTCATACTCAGGGTGTTTTCAAGGTTGAATTCTTCTTAAAGCAGAAAATCAAAATAAACCACTTCAACAAAAATCGCCAATACAAATTGTTCAAGAGGACAGAACTGAAAGCTCCTTCAGTTAAATTCTATTTCCAGTAATTAAAGTCTGGTTCTGTTAGCTCTGATGACGCCAGCGAGCAAGCGGCCTGAATTATTAGCATGTATCAAACGTGGATCGAGTTTGAAATTTCGATGTAAATTCTTCGGACTTAATTCATCAGAAGATGCAGCATATTTATTTGAAATCAGAGCAATAATAACAACTCTATAATGTCCATTCAAGATTATCAAATATTATTCTATCAGACGATGAATGAATCAGCCATATAGTTTCGTTCAGAATATTGACTTGTTCGATTCGTGGTTGAAAATACGAACTATTGGCAAATATGAGTATCTAAATCTTTCTCATCTTAAGATGAGAGTTTACATTCAATATTGAATAAGGAATTCCTAGAACATTTCTTGTAGCTCTCTCTCATTAGGAGATTTTTTCTGAAATGTTTCATTATGATGAGTTATTCTCCCTGATAGGAAAAAAGAAACCTTCGAAAACACCTGTATGAAAAACTTGAAAGTTATGAACTTCGTATACTCGTCAAGAAATAGACATACGTTTTTTCTTTGCATTAAATAAACGAAACAATAGCGGATATCGAGTATTTCCTAAAAGATATCTTCGAGTTGAATTTTCTTTGAACTCTTCATATATTTCATATTTGAATGAAAATGTGGTATTTTTCAATTTAATCACGACAGTAAAATTATTTGTAATCACCATAGGATTTCTCTTCACACTGAACTGACAATTGACATAATATATCCAATCACAATAGCATGTTTCAAAGCATAGAGATAATATCTCTTTGGTTTAAATTCCTGATTAACAGGATGGTCACAAAATTTTCTGAAACCTAAAGATTTCGAAGTGAACTCAACAGTTTTTTTAACCTTGTCCCTTTGAATATTATATAGGCGATTATTGGTGATTAATAAAGTAAACAAAAACAACTTGGCTTAAGTTTCACCGTTTATTTGATGTCTGTTGACATATATGTTTCGGGTTCTTAGACCATTTTCAAAATTGAAGAGAACAAAACATAAAATCCTATTTACAATGGTAGGGTAGATAACAGGTTCAATTTTGAAGAGTGTGAAAGATGGTGTTAGTTCGGTCCTAATCTTTTACAGATAAGAGCAATGATGAAAGGTTAGGACCGAACTAACACCATATTTTCACACTCTTCAAAATTGTACCGGTGATCTACCCTACCATTATAAATAGGATTTTAAGTTTTGTTCTCTTCAGTTTTGAAAATGGGTTAAAAACCAAAAAGTAGCAAATCATTCAACGCAAAAGAAGAATGTGATGTAAATACTGTGCGAGATAGGTTGAGTTTTGCTGCTCATCTTCGAACTATTTTTTTTTATTTTTAAGAGAATTTTTTCAAATTCCAAATAAGTTTCCTTCGTACTGAATTATCAGTGACTTATTCAAAAAATCACTGCAGAAATCTAAGTGGAGAACTTCTTTGCGAAAAATAATATGGAATGGACATTTTGTGACACAAAATTTCTTAAAAATTGTTGTTGCTATACCAATGACAACATCTGAAACTTTTTCAAAAAGTTCTGTGGGTGGAGATAGGTCAAGGGCTCTTTCTATCTAGTTTATTGAAAAAAAGATGATGAGAAAAACACAAAATTTGAAAGGGTAACTTATTGATATGATTTGCATTCAAATAATCCCGAACAGTTGAACTAATTCATAAAAATAAGTGTTGCTGTTTTTCCATAAATTCAGAGCATTTAAATTCACCGGTTAATTATTTCGATTTTTATTATTTCTGTTTTTTTTAAGTATATTTCATCCCATTCAGTCTGTAACAATGCTAGAAAACTTAAATATTTAGCAGCTACCTTCCTAATATAGAATATTATGACGAAAAATAGAAAAAATTTTGTTAAGATGGTCCACTACAGCTGAATATTTGCTCTCTCTCTATTATACTGATTGATACCTTCAGATTTTGATGCATAGCATCTACTTCTATCACCCAGAAGTCGCCATTGAAACATACAAATTAAAATACAGCAAATCCTATTCCAAAAATACCCAACATAAACTTAGAAAACCCTCGAATAAACCTCTCATTGAAAAGCTCTTACGAGAGACTTTTAAACTTCAATTTAGTCATTTTTGGAATAGAATTTGTCATTCGTAATGTCCTTATGAAACTTCTGAAAAGTTTGCAAGATGCTTTCTGTCAATATTCATCATTTTATATAGATATTTCATCTTTTTTGATACTATGCTATGCTTATTAATTCTATACCTCTACGGAAAAGAAACAGTATTGTATATGCCATTTCATTCAATTTAATTGAAGAAAATATTTCAAAAAATTTTCTAGACGTGTGATAAAATTAGTCTGCTCGATATTTAAGATATTAAAAAAACTCTCTACCAAGTAATTGAATATTATAATCAATTCCTGTAGTTAATTCTGTTATGTGTGCTTGAAAGAATTGCGAACGTTGTTTTAAGCTAATTCTTAAAAAGTTTGCAAGGTGTATGATTGATTAAAATTCAAATAATGAATTTATACCTCAGTTTAAAGTATATTCTCTACAGAATTAAGATATAATATTTTAAATATCGCAATACTGAGGTATACAGAATTTCTTTCTGCTTTTAATTCTTTTTACAAGAGTTTTTCATATTCCATTTCGTAATTTTTTATTCTGATAGTTCATATTCTTTGAAAATTCCTGTTTTTTGTTTTGTTCACATTAAGGTAAATGGTGAACAAAAATTCATGTAGTGGATGTCCGAAATCAAAATAATCCAAATTCTCTATTCAAGTTTGAATTGTTACAATCAGCAATAATATTACAATGGAAATCGGTCGTGTAAATATTCTTAGGAAGAAACCTCGTGAAAGTTCGTTACTATATTTTTTTTAGACACATGAATATTCTAGATGTCAAATCCATCTTCTGAATAATTTGAGAAAAGGTGAACGTCAAAGCTCATATATTATCCAAAACAAAACTACGCATGATACGATTTGTTCCACCGGGTATCAAGAATCTTCTCCATCTTCTCGAAGACAAATTATGAATGGAAATTGAGCTATAAATTATTTGAAATTTATTGCAGGTGTCGTTTATGTTATGAAATTAAGCCCATACGAGGCATTTTTCCTTCCAATGTAATAATACCTGTTTCAAATAGGCAAGTTACAATTCGTTCCTCACTCTCCATTTGATAAATGTACCGCACTTGTCCCAGCTAATGCATTGATTGATGGTGAAAGATTACTAACCTAGTTTTTATGCTAATTATTGTTTTGTAATCCGTAATTTTTATTAACTGATAGATCATCGATCGTTGGATATTTGAATAATCGAACAATTCGCAATCGTGTGCTACTTTCCTGCCTATGTCAGTTGTAAGAGATTACTAAAAAAAGTTTGAAATGAAGATTGAACAACTTTTTCCTAAGACAAACTGTCCCCGCTAGGGGATATGATTGATCCTTTCGTTAAGTATGAAATAGAACTAGAGCTGAAATTTCGAAATGTTCGATCATACTCAGGGATTGGCAGTTTACAATGCTGTCGTTTTTAAGTGGTAAATGTTGTTACAACTTCTTGTCCGTTTAAGAGATCTTGCCACTTGTGACTGATAAGTGTAGGCCCATTGTTTCTTTAATTTCTACATCTTTGTTAAACAGGAAATGAGTCAGTTGTTCATCAGCAACATGTTTAATATAATGGGATGTTTCAAGGAGATATTTTTTCGACAAAAAAGCGCATCACTCCTAAACATAATCACATTTTTGCTCGATTCATGTAGTCAAACTTTAAAAAAAAATTTAGATCCTCTCAAGCATTGTTTCCCCAAGATATTAAGAACATATATTTCTTTGAACGATGACCTATTCACTTAATACAAATCTCTTAAAATCGAGGTATTTCTTCCGGTTTTAAATAGGCAGTAGTAGGTCTGTCAAAATAGACATTCAAGTATTTTATGGATTCGGTCTTTATATGATGCCACACTGTGACTTAATTATGTTTTGCATGATTGAATTGAATTTCATTTGCTACTCATAGACCTTCAACTTAGCCAAAATTCGCATAGAGCTAAAGACGTTGAAAAAACAATTACATATGAAATGTCGAGAATGCCTTTCGATCCTACTTCTGCAAAAAAATTATATCAAATGTTCAATGTAAAAAACTTCAGTTCTTTTCCATTTTCTCTGAATAGGTGAATTTTATCGTGAGAATAGACAAAAACTGTAGATAATACAGTTCTCTACAAAAACTCTACATATACTTTTTTGTACGAATCACCATTCGTGAGATATCGAGGTTTTAAAAGTTCAAAATTTCATATTCTACAATATCTCCACACATTTCCGCACCACCTATTTAATACCGCATTTATTTCAACGTTGTTTCTCCAGTAGGCATACTCCACGATCTATTGTGAGAACGAAAGTTTGAACAGATCGTATCAACTGAAATATACATATATAATAATGGTTCTTTATTTTCTACAGGTATATCTTACAACTCATATCATATATTACAATATAATTAATATCAAGAAAAAAATACAGAGGTGGAATTAATAAAGTGTAACAAAGTCTTAACACCACAACATATTCAATCCCAAACACCAAAATATTATTAAACCAATCATAACACTTCGTTTAAACTAAGTAAATACTCCAAAGACCTCCCTTTAACAAAAGCAAAACTATCACAATTTATATCGCAACAACCAGAAATTTCATTGAATAGCGAACACATATGCATTATAGATGAAGAGAATTAGTTCTAGGAGTACTCAAGTAAAATACATGATTGGATCTAGAATGCAACGTGGGAACCAGAAAATTCACAGATGAAAGAAGATCGGGACAATCTATGTTATCATGCATGTGAAGAAACTTCAGGGATAATAGCTTCGTACTGATTTCAAGTGACACGACCCCGAACCTATCCAACAAAATGATCTTATCGAGGCCACTCACTAGGTAAACACCATCCTTCCTCCAAACTAAATATTTCAGAAATTTCCGCTGCAGATTCTAAATGGTTACGATGAATGTTATAGATAGGGGTGCTGAATAATACAGCCAAAAATCATACTACTTTTAACCAATGAGTCGAATAATTTCAGAAGTATTCCAGTGTTCACAAAGCACATTACATTACACACAATAAAACCAAACACCTTGAATGCAGAAGATACTGTATAGTTTATATGAGGGACGAAAGTTAAACACTGGTCCAATATAATGCCAAGATCCCGAATCTCGTCAACCCTACTCAAAACAGATACACCAATTGTATAATCAAAGTATACATCATGGAGCCTACTATGTATATGCAATAACATGGCACTTCTCCATATTCAAATTCAATCTGTTCACCTCACACCAATCTGAAATAGCACTAAGTCGTATCTGTAAGTCATCATTAACGGTCTTTATTTTACCAAATATTTTCAAATCATCGGCAAAAGAAGCAGAAGCGGACCCAAATTAGAGCTCTTGTGGTACACCTGATCCCGCCACAATCCCAAAAGAAGAGTGTCCTTCGAAACTAACAAACTGGCGTCTATCGAACAAATAAGATTCAATCAACAATAACAAATCGTCCGAAAACTGAATCTGGTCTTCAACTTTTTCAATATGATCTTATGATTCTTTCGATCAATTGCTTGCGTAAAATCTGTGTATACTTGTTAACTTGAAACCCTGACTGTATCCTTTGCATTCAGTTTCTTCAACACGAAAAAAAAACGTCCTGCACAGCAACAACGTTGACATGAATCAAATTCTGACCAACAAACTCATTATCACCATCGAAATCCACATCAGCTGTCTCTTCATATACACCACCAAAATATAAGGCCTGGGCATCAACTATTTCATTCGGTTTATCATACCGCATTCCATCCTCATCAAACATAACACCCGATAAATGAGAGCTAGACTTCTTCCTCGGAAGGAATGACCAGAATTATGATGGATTTGCTGATAAATCCATCTCTGAGATACTAACAAAATCACCATGAGCTTGCTTTATCTTTGCTTTAACTACACTGTGTTTTGTCTTAAATTCATTCCAATTAATAAAGCTAGGTATTTTATTGTATTTCCTGGAAGCTCTCTCCTTGATATACTTATATGAAGTTCATTAACTCAGTGGCATACCATACTGGAAAATGTCTTTTCCGTTCTAATTTATATGGAACCGATTGCCTAAATAAATTGTCTAGGATCTCATGAAATCTAGAGCATGATAATTCCGGATCAACCTCTACACCAGTTACTGAGGTCCAGTTCGCACTCAAGATGAGATTATACATAAGAAGAAAAATAGCTTTCCCAAAATTAAATGTCTTTGAAGTGCCAGAGTTAGCACCAAAAATTTATATTGGTTGAAATAATGGTTCTATTGCTTATCACCAAAGTGGAACGGATTGGTTTCCCCTAAATGTTATTATGATAGATAATTTTCTAATTCTACTTCAACAAATATTTCTTCATCTTCCCTTTCTTCTTCTTCTCCTTGTAGAATTTATTTACGCTGTTGTAAAAAAGAGATGCATCAGTTGTCCCTTCATTAATATCATAAGAATTATGACCTGACCCTGGCAAGTGATACATACTGATGAACAAAATAAACCCAGGTTTTGATAACCCAATGATTCTGGAATATCGCTGTTAACATTTTCAAGTATTTGACTCGGTGGGAGATAATTATCATTATCAACCAGTACAGATTAAGTATCCTCTCGAATAATTCCTGCGGCAGTGTTCAGCATTCTGAGCCGTTCGTGGTTTGTATTATATTATGTTTTTTATTTTTATATCAAGGTATATTGAGAATATTGAATGCCAATTTTACTCCCCCATTTCTCATTTATGATAATTTTATTACCATATTTTAACTTTCATCTTCTCATAATTACTTCATTATCCATTGTTGGATTATTGCCAATGTTTTCTAATCCATGCAATAAAAATTCACAAGCATCATTATTTTTAATGTATCTAAAAATTTCCTCCATCCCCAAGTTAACTGAATCATCTTCGGGACGTCCGACTTTATGCTTTGTAGTGGGCTTCAGAATGGTATTATAACAGTTATTGAGGTATCTACTTGGCTTCAGCAGCAACTATGTCAAACTCATACTCAATGCGGGCAATAATGGATTTTGCTACGGAATCAGAGCTAGTCTGAGCTACCTTTAGAATGGAATCTTTAAATTCAAGTGTAGATAGGTTATATATTTTATGACGCTTTCTACTTTTCAGCTTTTTTATTTACTTCATCGCCGAAAAATAAGCGATATCTTTTAAAACAGAAATCTGGCTCACCTACTCGTGCTCAGGCATAAAGTTTTATTTTAGGTGGACTATTCGTTCACTTTCTGTCAAAGGCTTATCACAAATGAAGCAATCTTCTGATATTTTCTTAAAATTATTCAACAGCACAAATTGAAATTTGAAATATTACCAATAAACACATCAACTCAATGAAAAGAATCCTTAAAAATTAATAGTACAAACTTAATTATTTTGTTTACTTCTTCCAAAAATAGGCAAGTATGGGACCTTCCACACTCTAACAATGACGTAGCTGGCAGATGTTGCTCAAGTTTACGGACGCAGGAAATTAGGAACTGACAGTATAGTATTATACTTCAAAATGCTCATTTAATATTTACAAGGTTTAGTGTGTGCTTAACACGAACCATACTTTAACATAATAAATTGCACATACTCATATGTGGAAAAAGTATAACTTGCATATGAATTCGAAACAGATTCTAATCGCTATCGTTCAATTTAAGTGATCTTTATCGGTTCCTCACTGTTAAGATTCATGTTTGCAAAATACATACATCAGAATAATCCAGAGAAGAGTAGTAAAGTGCTTCATAACTTTCAGATACGAGGGGCGTTCAATGTATTCTCGGTATAGGCATAAAAGAAAACTCAGGAAATCTTGGAAAAATTCGATTTTCCAATACAGGTTTCCAAGGTTTAGATAAAACCTTGTATAACATATTCTTTCGGCCTCAAAATAGGTAATAATTGGTAGCTTCAGTTCTTCATCGTCGAAAAATCGCTTTCCACGAAGATATTTTTTCACATTTAGGAATATGTAGTAGACACTGAGGGCCAAGTCTGGACGTTACGGAGGATGAGTAATTTCTTCGGAGCCACCTTCCCACACAGCCTTCACCACGCGAGCTAGATATTTGCCATTGATTCTCAATTTGCTGAATATCTTCGATTCCAAACTTCGATTCAAATTATATCTTACGCCAACTCATCACAGTTCTCCAATATTAGAGGACCAGCCAGAAGTAAACTTGATTGTGAAAAATTCAGGAGTTTTTTATGGTTGTAGTATAATTCATTTAACAAGAATTATGATAATGTTTTTTTAAAGATTGCTAAGTCGACTATAATTAGAATATTAGCAATCTCATTAGAATATCGTGGTAGAGAGTACTATGAGTCTGTAATTAGATAAAATCCATTCCAGTAGAAAGCTCCATACAGCATCACTAATGAATGTAATTATTTAATTTGATCGAAAATTATTAATTGGTTAACAAGGATAAAATACCCGTATTTTAGAACCTCAACGATAAATTTAGGACGATCTTAGTTGGACTTACGTCAATTCAACAAAAAACGCTGTAAATTTCACGAGAAAAAATTCTTTCTTAATTATTATGTAGTAATCTTGAAATTACTTTCGATTTATCTTTTAGCATAATTCAACCACAATATTTTACATATCGCCTAAGTTCCTGATCATAAAAAATTTCAGTATAAAGCAAGTTTTTTTAGATGAACTTCATGTAGTTTATTTTTTGTTTATTACCAATGGGATTTTTGGTTCTCGAAGAATACCTAATTGAATTTTCCTTCTAAATTTGTATTGTTTATATTGAATCATTGACAGAAAGCTTGCGATAGTATGGCCAGGTATTACTTGTATCTGTTATCAATATACATGGAATTTCTTTCTTATTGTCTTCAACTTTAGTGATTGAAAATACTCATTTTATTCATTCAGAATTTTTTTTTCTGTATCAACTAAGAGGAATTGTTCGATTCTTTCTAGAATGAAAAAGGCATTATCGACATTTAATCAGTAGGTATGAAATCCCTTGCAGTTCCACTATCCACTGTTATGCCGATCGCCAAAGCAACTTCCTTCGTAATTTTTCGCAGAAATTATAATCCGATATTGATCACTCCAAAAGCAGTTAGGCAATAAATGTCGCCTGAATCAATACGTCGAGAATTTGAATACGTATCTCTTCTACTAACACAATCGCAGTCACGCAGTCAGTACGGTCTTAGTTTATGGAGCACTCAAAATAGATGTCCAGCACTTTTGTCTAACTACTCACATTCAATCTCAAGGAATATGTTCGTTAACCCCCAGATTGTAATAAAAATAGAGCAACTAAAATCCTGAAAGTGAATGTATTATCTCAGACTTTCACACTTGCAGTTAAGGTTAGTGAATTATGAAGTGAACTAGGTGAACATAAGTAAACTACAGTGAAAAAGCTGGTCGGTCTACTATTCTACGAACAATAGTGTTTTCACCATAATGATCGGTAAAGATTCCATCGCAATTATTCTCGTAATTTTGGCAAAACAACCCAAAATTTTATAATTTACTGTGCAATATATAGACTTCAGATGAAAGTCTTCTAGTTTACTATAACCTCTTTATTATCCTCAAAATATACTTATCCTGGAATTTACATACTAGTTGATTTAACGTTTAGTTACTAATGAAGAATTAGAAAAGGGATATCAACATACCAGGAATAATTCTACATCTGATTCTTCGAGCCAGATCCTTCATTTCAGTACATAATTTGTTCTACCGAAAAGACTGAATAATTTTGAAGAAAAAATCCGGGAAACAAGCCTTTGGAAATACTGCAGTTAATATCGCAGACAGAGAGCTCCGCTGTGACAAATCAACTGATTGAAGGGTCGGACATCTAGAGTTTCCATTTTGAAGTAGTGATTCTTTCGAGCCTGGCAACATTTCTGCTAATGGCGTTTTTCAACATAGACATTATTTCATAAATAGCATTTTTATATTGATTTCTGTCTATCATACTGCGTATTATTGACTATGAATAACCCTTATTAATTGTTATTTGTAAATGATCTTTCAATGTAAACGCCTCATTTTGAAATTGACATTACTCACGCGTGGCAGCCATTGTTTATTTGTGACATTGACAGTTGCATTTGTCAATGTCTACTTTTCAATTATGGAAAGATACACACTCCAACAACGTTTTCAAATAATCCAAATTTATTATGAAAAATCGCGATCTGTTACTCTGACTTCACGTGCTTTAACTCCAATTTTTGGTCGTTATGATCGTCCAGATGAAAGAACGTTTAGTGAAGAAGTTTGAAAGAAAATTTACACTTCATGATGTTACAGTGCCAGTGAGACAAAGAAATGCAAGAAGTGAAGAGAATATTGCTGCCGTACGTGAAACTGTTGGTGAAGACCAAAATTTTTCGATTTATTGTTCTCAAGACCTAGGCATCTCCGAGACGTCTTTGTGGCAAATTTTACGAAAAGTTCTTGGTTTACATCCATATAAATTTTCTTTAATCCAAGAAGTCAAACCACTTGTCATACTAAAATTTTTTTTTTATTTTGATATTTGGAATGTTAAAAGAGGACTGAAGACGGGATTGTCTAGAATTATATTTGTTTTTTGAAGATATAGTGCACATTTTTTTAGAGATTTTTGAAATAATTTATTCGAATATTTAAATATATTAAATATTTCAAATAAATTATATTCTTTGAGAAGTCCTTTAAGTGTGTTCATGTTTTTAAAAGGCAATTGGTGTTTTTAAAGGTAAGACCAGAAACAAAATTTTGTCTCCTTTAAATATTTATTTATTAATTTTAATTACTTTCGTATATCTGTTGGGTTATTTATTCCATTTTTATATATTGAGTTTTGATTATATACGTCTATTAAATGTAAGCGGTGCGTGTTAGACATAAATTTATTTCTAAAAGATTTTTGAATAAAAAAAAAAAAAATTTATTGCCTGTAAAGTCGGTATACGGGCGAAAGTTTTACGTGACAACGACTTTGAGTGGTAAAATAATTTTAATGTGAATATTCATTCGTATAGTAGGAAGAAGGATGAAATAATAGTAACAATTTAAAACATTTATTTATACAAAGAATTATATTTAAAACATTAATTTATACAAAGAATCTCGCACTGAATTTCATATTAACAAAATTTTATTTATCAATCAGTTGTTATAAGTTATTAATAAATTTAACTTGTTTTACATTGTTATAAATATAAAAACTAAATTTAAAAGTTAGAACATTTATTTAAATCACATTAATTGTTAATATCAATCGATTTTAATTCAAAGTGTATTTTCTAAAAGGAGAAAACTAATTCACATTTGATCTTTGAATTTGTAAATCGCGCGCTTACGACCTTGCGCAGTGATTAGTCGTCTCGGTTTGAATGTTTGAAAGTTTCGATTTGACAGGTTGGAGGTTGAACATTGTTATTTCAATTTTTTACATAGCAAGTCGCGCTCATTTTTTCAAGTTAAACAAATTATTATTGGTTGAGAAACGATTTCTACTACTTTTTTGATTGAAAACTACCACAACATTGTGATTACTACAACATAACCTATTCACTTATGTCTTAGTCATTTATTTCATCATGTTATATTATCAGTCTGAAATTATTTACCTTTGCTGTTTGAATTGTTGCGATGGACTAAACTACCTTCACATTATCACTACACAATCGTTTTACAATTAACTGGCAACGTGTAAACTTGTATGCAGGCGCCTAAGCGAAATAGAAGCGCAAGACATGAACCGGTGTGTATGCCTATCTCTCTCACTCTCTCTCTCTCTCTCGCCCTGTCTCTCTTGCTCTTAGGCGGGCTAACTGTGCTCGAGTGGAAGGGACGCGTGCCTTTCACTTTTTATGTCTGTCTCTCTCGCTCTTAGGCGGGCTAACCATGCCCGAGTGGAAGGGACGCGTGCCTCTCACTCGCTCTCATTGTGAGCGCATAACGTGAGCGGAGCGTTACGCAGTTTCTTGAAGTGTCACCCGGCAAACCAATTTATAAGACGTTGTCACGTCAAAAAAAAAATTTAAATTAAAATTGTAGAAGATAAACATATTTCAATTTGTTTTAATATTCACATTTTGTTATATTTCTTCTATCAAGTAGAAAGCCTTTCTATTTTATTTCACTTGTCATACTGCCAATGATACAATGACTTGATGGAAAACAACATTCGATGATTAGATTATTTCAGGAAATGGACCCATAAATTATCCGCCTCGTTTCTGCGAATTTCATTGTACTTCCTTCGTTGGGTTTACATTGAGTCATTGGTTTACAGCAATCATCCAGCAAATTAAGACGATTAACAGATTAATATTGCTAACATACGACCTGATTTCTGTGAGAGAGTCATGGAAAATTGGGTTCAACGATTTTATTGCTGCCAGCGTTTTCGCGATGGACATTTAAATGATGTTTCGTTTCATAACTATTGTACTTTATAATGAAATGAAAATTTCAGTAATTTTCAAATAAATAATGTGTATTATTCACAAAACAAAAAAAGGAAGATCCCTTATAATAATATTCAATTCTTGGGGAAAATTACTCAGAGGTAAAGGAATTGTTGATAATCTATGTGTCATGCTATGATATGCTGATAATTAATGTTGGATTGGATGAAACGGGTTTTTGGAAATTGTTATATCTGTAGGTGAAGGTTTATGAAAAATAGAAAAGTTATGTTTGTTAGTAAAGATAAAATACTAATTAATTAATAATAATTAAATTAATTAAAATTAGGAATTTCAATCTACTTGGTTGAAGTTCTTATGTAAAATTGAATGTTATTATCTGAAACCTAAAAAACCTTCACTATAAATATATTTAAAATAATAAAATCGATCTCAAATTGATGTTCATGAAGAGAAACATTCATTTTTTATTTTATGACATTTTATACAACATGATATAATAACACTAAACTGCCGATAAACTGTTCGGACCAATACTTTATTTTTGTCTGACTCCAATTTTTCTACTAGGAGAATTATGAGGTGATGAACTTATTTTAGATATTTAATGAAGAAAATTATGATAATTTGTGACTCTTTTCTTCTCAAAAAATTAATAATTTCCGATAGCTCCCTTTTGACTCCTTGACGCCATCTGATTTTTTGTTCATCTGCTACCCTGTCCTTGTGAGGCTCCAGAATCCCTCGGGGATAAAACCGCCCACGTTGGAAACAGTTACTTTGGAAGAACCAGTTTCAAGCCAACATTTACTTAAAGAAATGTAATAGTATATTGTAGGTTTCTGTATCAAAATAAAATATATTGAATTATTATTAACGACAACGTATAATCAACTATGTTTGAATTCGAATTGAAATAGACATTTCCAAGAGAATGTTTCAGCACTAGTTGAAAAAACTATTCAGAATGCCTGTCATGCGTTGCTCAGAACAAGCATCAAGAGAGAAGTTGACTAGGTACCAGAACTTCGAGCATAGTTTGTTACGGCATTATTAATCATAGACGTCGAGTATGAATCAAAATACAGTAGCCAACGCTCTGTGAATAATTCAATATGTAATAATTATAACTTGCAATTGCATCTAGTCGAATGAGGTATAATTAATGAAATGCGGTGTACAAGTTGAGTATTCCGACAGGATATTGATTCACTATCGAGCGTTCGATGTTAGCTCGAAAGCAGACACTTTCAACATAAATATTCTTTTTGCTATTGAGTATGATCAAGAGTAATAAATTTGGCAAAATATATTCAGCACTATATAAGTATTGTAGCATTCATCATTACGTCCAAAGCGAATTTTGAGTCAAAGATGGTGAAATTTATTATGTTTTACATTGAAACAAGTTGAAAACGTGTAAGTTCATATCACCCATGATCCTCAGAAATATTTTATGTCTTTTCATTATACGATCCCCACAAAATTTCACACGAACGTGTTTAACCTAATTATTCTAAATCTTAAATACCGAACAGAGAAATTCTGAAATACCTACTACAAATTTTTATTTCATAAAATTTCCTAAAAATTTTAACCTTATAATAAATGAATGCTTTAGAGAACACTGTTCACTTTTCAATAGACATAAGAATTAATACTTAACACACAGTATATCCAACGGGGATAAGAGAATCCGAACAAAATACAGAATATTGATCAACTTTACTCAAAAAAAAAAATTGGTTGAGGGAGCTGTTTCGTATCGGTAACATGAAAAGACAAATTCCACTCTAAAAATGCCCAACATAAAATAAACAAATTCTTCGAAACTACTTTTCTTCAAAAAAAGTTTTTCAAAAAATCCTCCAAAACTATATAACATATCTTCAAAAAGGCATATGAAAAAACTCATCGATAATTATCAGTCCCCTTTAATCTGCCAAATAGAACCAATCAATAAAATATGCCTCGTGTAATTAGAAAAACCAAGCATGCAAACAGTCCACTTACTAGCTAAATAAAACAGCAATTTACATTATATGATTTGTCCATAGAATATAGAAACTGGTTATATTAAGTATATTTCAAGAATCTACTATATCCAAACAAAACTGTGTGCATGGGTGAAAAACAAATCGTAATTATTTTAGATAAAATAAATATAAAAAGGGTTTTTTTATACTTGATAGAAGGTTTTTTTCAATATGTTAAATATCAAAGAGAGAAATTCTGAAATACCTGATACAAATTTTTATTTTATGAAATGTCTTGAAAACTTTCAAAATGGAAAAAAGCATTACTCTACTTCTTAATGCCGAATTTCAGTTCTATCGAATCTATACTTTCAAAAATATTATGAAAATATAAAGAACCTTCAAACCATACTCACAAAATATTTTTTTGTCCTTCTAATTAAACAACACCCACGAAATTACGCACGAACAGGCGCATTATTACCCTAATCCAAAATACTGAATTAGAGATTCGAAAGTAGTTTAGAAAATAATATTAAAAATATGACAAACTTTCAAACGCGAATAATCACGAAATTATTTAACCGATGTTACCTATTAATGGACTCAGCTATGGAATTTAGACCACAATCTTCCCTGAAAGTTTTAAGACTAGCTCCTTCTGTTAAAAAGTAAGCGTTTCCAAGGAGGGACCGATCGGCCAGATAAAATTACTTTTTCCTGGGCTTCTTCATCAGCGAGAATAACTAGCTCCTTCTGTTAAAAAGTAAGCGTTTCCAAGGAGGGACCGATCGGCCAGATAAAATTACTTTTTCCTGGGCTTCTTCATCAGTGAGAATAACCTAGTCGTTCAAGACCTTTTTGTTCTTAAAATTGAAAAATTGCGACGGTGGTCGCTGATAAAAAAAAACATTTAACGATATAATTACCCATTTCACTAATTTATTTTTATTATATTCACTTATATTACCATTAATATATTTACTCTTTATCATAAATTACCAGATTTATTTATTTCTTATCCTCAAATAATTTTTATTCTCATATATATATTTCGGATAGCTCCAAAAAAATGAATTCGGCTGATATATACCAAATATCATTAATAAGGAGAGTGGGCTACGGAAAAAGAAAGTTCTACAATTACATTGGTTCAATTTGTAGAACTTTCTATTAGTATAGCTCACACTCCATAATAATTATACTCATATGTCATTGAATATATTTATTATATATTTTGTTGAAGCGCAAACTCCAGCTACTCTATGTAATCTAATGCGCAAATCACTTGCACATGAGAGTATAATAATAATAACAATATTATAATAATTATATAATAATAATAAAATAAAAATAATACTTTATTGATCCTTCAGGACACTACAATGTGCATAGGACAAGTCAAGTAAACAATACAGATTATGTATAAAAAATTTCTTAAAGTCTTTATAATGTAAAACCAATAATACATTTAATTAATAATATAATTGGTCCTTTATGATACTACAATTAGCATAGGAAAGGTCAGGTAGAAAGTATAAGTACAAATCAGTTATTATTCTTAGCATCTAAGGAATCAGAAAGAAAATCTCTAACTGAATTTAAACATTTTAAGAGAGATATTTCCTTGATTTTCCTTTTCGATTTATTTTCATTCAAAGATTTGATGTAAGATGGCAGATGGTTAAACAGCTTAATGCTCTGATATAAAGGAGAACATTCAAATCTGCGAGTTCTGCGTTTAGGAACAAGGATTACATGTGAATTTCTTGTATGATGATCATGTGAAGTCGAGAGTGTTTTTCATTTAGTTTCATTTTCCTCTGCTTAAAAATATATACGCAAGGTAACTAAAATATTCTGTTGGCAATAAACTCGAAGATAAGACGAATAACTCTTTTCTAAGCCACAAAAACTCTAGAGAAAGAGAGCTACAGTCACCCCAGAGCGAAACATTGTAAGATATATGACTGTAAACAAGGCTATAATAAATATTGATAAGGAAACTACGCGGTAAGGAGTTTTCCAGTCTATTGATAGCAAAGAAAGCGCTATTTATTTTCTTACACAAAATATCGACATGAGCTGACCAGTTCAGATTTCTGTCCATGTGTACGCCCAGAAATTTAGTACACTCAACTGGGACCAATGTTGTGTTGAGACAGTTTATTTGTAAAGGACCTTTTTCATAGCTTGTTGAACCAAAATACAGGCAAATGGTCTTACCGATATTAAGTATCAAATTTATCCACAACTCTTTCACTAGTTTGCTGGAGCTCTACACAACTATGCAACCACAGAAGTGTCGTCAGCGAACAATATCAGCAACTGACAAGTCAAATGAGCTGGAAAGTCATTTATAAACAACAAAAATAGTAGGGCTCCCAACTTGGAACCCTGGGGAACTCCTAGTTTAATATTGTATTCCTTGGAATAGTATTTATCAACTCTAACTGATATTGTTCTATCTTGGAGAAAGCTATACAACCAATCAGAAAAAATTCCTCTGAAGCCAAAACTGTAGCATTTGTCTATGACGAATTGAAAACAAAGAATGTCAAAGGCATAAGAAAGAACGAAAACTATTCCTGCCACATGTAATTCATCATCTAAGCACTCGTAAATTGATTCCACAAAATTTAGTGTGGCTTGCTGAACAACCATTTCTGAAACCATGTTGGACATTGGTGAGTACACTGAACTTGAGGATCTAGGAGATCATTCTCGTGAAAACGATTCTCTCAAAAAATCGATATAGGCCGATAGTTGGTCACCTCATGAATATTTCCTTTCTTAAAAATTGGTATAACTAGTGATTCCTTAAGAACATTTGGAAATTCTCCTGATGTAATGAACTAATTGATAATATGAGCAAACTGTTCACTAATCACTGGAGCAATTTTCTTAAGGACTCTGGTTGAGATGTTATCAGATCCAACACTTTTTTATTTTTCAAGTTTTTAATAGTTTCTTGAATATCTAAACCCAAAACCGGATGAAAGAAAAAATTACTTGTCAATGAGGGAGAAATCGTTATATTCAAGTATTATTGAGTTATATTATTGTATAATGCATAATCTGTATACCGTGGTTGCTTCCAAAAGAACTTCTTTATATAGAAGAATAACTCAGAAACCATAGACTAAATTCCATCTTATTTTTGATATGCCAAACACTCAACACACGAGTCTTCTCGAGTCAGTCAGACACATAGCACAGGAGAAGTTCAGTAAGTTATCTTTGTATACTTTAATCATTTTATGAGACATTTTTTATACTTCAAATATATCTTCTATACTTGATCAAGTGTAGTATACATTTATATGGTCTATTTACTATTATTACAGACTATTCATATTGGTTATATCTTAAGGAATGCAATGCAACGTTGATTTCGAACTACATAGGTTATTTTAATATATTGGCATTATTTCTAACCAGCTGCTTGATCTCAAGGCAATTTTGATCACATTGAAATTTCATTTGCAATAAACTAATTGCAAATTCACATATTTGAATACAAAATTTGAAAAAAAAATATAAAAAGGCTTGATAGAAGAAATATAACAAAATTTTAATATAAAAACAGATTTAATCTGTTAGTCTTCTACAATTTTAATTTAAAAAAAATTTCCATTCAAAAGACTTTTAGAATTGAATTAATGTCTACAATAAGCCCCGCTTATATTTAATAGACGTATATAATCAAAACTCAATATACAATATCAAATGGAATAAATAAACCAACAAATATAAAAAAGTCATTTAAAATTAATAAATAAATATTTGAAGGAGACAAAATTTTCTTTCTGATCTTACCATAGTGAAACCAAATCCTTTTCAAAAACAAAAAATACAACTTAAGAATTTCTCAACAAATATAATTCATTTGAAATATTTACAATATTTAAATATTCAAATAAGTCAATTCAAAAATCTCTCAAAATATGCACCATATCCTCAAAAAACAATTAGAATTCGGATAATCTCTTCATCTGCCCTAGATAATATTTAAAAGATAAAAATCAACTAACACTCGGTATATCTTACCTTAGAGTGTAACAGAAAATTGTAAGGTATTATAAGGTTTTCTTTAAACCATTGACATTCCATAATGAGATTTATTCAAGCCTAAATATAATTATGTATTATGTATAAAATAAAATAGAAAAAGGCTTCTTACTTGATAGAAGAAATATAACAAAATTCGAATATCAAAACAGATTTAATCTGTTATTCTTCTACAATTTTAATTTCAAAAAACATTTAGAATTAAATTAATGTCTACAATAAGCACCGCTTGATTTTGATATTTTAAATATTATCTAGGGCCGATGAAGAGATTATCTGAATTCTAATTGTTTTTTAAAGATATGTTGATTGTTTTGAGAAGTTTTTGAATTTACTTATTTGAATATTGAAATATATTGAATATTTCAAATAAATTATATTTGTTGAGAAATCCTTAAGTTGTGTTTTATGTTTTCGAAAAGGAATTGGTTTCACTATGGTAAGATGACTTTTTTTATATTTGCTGGTTTATTTATTCCATTTGACAATGTATATTGAGTTTTGATTATATACGTCTATTAAATATAGTCGGTGCTTATTGTAGACATTAATTTAATTCTAAAAGTTTTTTGAATACAAATTTTTTTGAAATTAAAATTGTAGAAGACTAAGAGATTGAATCTGTTTTTATATTCAAATTTTCAAAGAATAAAATTTAAAACCCAGGAGTGTAGTATAAGGACTCTGTATAAGATGAAATTTCGATGATTATTCAAAAATAATTGGAAGAAAACTAACCATTGTCCTTTTTTTATTGTTTGAATAAATAATTATATTTATTCATATTTTTCCTCCTTAAAATATCTTTCACTGACTCATGGTGGATTTAGAGCCATTTCAAAAATTAAGTGTGTCTTATGTTCTACTCACTCCATTCAAACTGGCTCGGACTCTTAGCCGAAGTTGGCATTCTGTCGAATATCATTAGGATATTGTTTGAATATCGCACCATATTATAAGTGAAGAACTTTCCAAAAAAAAGGGTTTCATTTTTATGTTGAGAAGAAATATAGTTCAAGAAAAATCAATGGATGTTTATTTCATTGTGAAGAGGAATGTATGTCATTAACGATGGAAAACGACATCAGTAAACGGTTACAGCCACCATATCATTTTCATAAAATTTTCCACGAGTACCTCGCACATTAGCGGCTATATGTGATTGATAAATTCATTAATTCCATCTTTAAGGTCTTGAATCGGTTGAGAAGTATTTACATAGACCTTATGTTTCATGTGATCCCAAAGACAGGTGTTAAATCACAAGATCTTGATGACCAATTGTGATCACCTCTTCAAGAAATAACACGGCCAGAAAACTCTTCTTCCAAAATTGCGTAACGCCTTCTTGTTGAAAATAAGCGTCGTCCACATCAATATCTTCCAATCCAGGCAATGAAAAATCATTAACCATAGCGCAATTCATTCTTCGTGACAGTTCCATCAGCCTCATTTTCGCATAAGTAAGGTACAATTGCACCGACATCCCAAAAAACGCACCAAACAGTAACACGTTGAGGATGGAGAGGCTTTTCAACAATCGTTCTAGGATTTTCCGAGCCCCAAATGCGACAATACAGCTTATTAACATAGCCTCGGAGGTGAAAATTGGCTCCATAACTGAAGATGATTTTTCGATGAAAATCTGGATCATTTTGATGCATTTCGAGGACCCACTCAGCGAAGATACGTCGTTGCTGATGATTGACCGGCTTGAATTCTTCTGTTAACTGCGCTTTTAAAGTCTTAAGACCTAAGTCTTTATGCAAAATACGGCGTAATACTGTTGGTGGAATGTCTAATTACAAATATCGACGAGGAATCGACAAACCTGGGCTACAGCAGCAATATTCAAAGTTTTCACATCACTAATTTGTCCTAAGAGCAAAAATTTTTTCACGAATTTCACTATTGCCGGTCGAGAAGGTGCTTCACGATGTTCCAAAAGAGCTTTAGTTTTGCCAACTGTGACTGTAAAGTTTTCACCATTTTTGTAGTGAATTTTAACGATTTCAGTGCGTTTTTGAAGCTTATATCGTTTCATTTTTAGTAATGGCGTAGTTTTTGGTTGTTAAATTTCAAAATATGACAGATTCAAAGGTGACAGCTGCCTGATAGCTGGCTTCCATTGAGCCTCAGTTCAAGAAAACATTGGTACAGAGGGTTTTCTATCTAGAAAATGCAAATGATACAGCCAGGGTTTAAAGCGTAAATCGCAAGGATGGGATACAGTACACTACAACTAGTTGGGGGATGATCTACAAATAACGATGAACAGCAAAAAGTAACAATATCAACCTTGCAACAGTTCTAATTCCTTCCGACGAATTCCCGAGATGCATCTCAATAACCGCGGCACGGGCGCAAGAAGTTTGTCGCCCCAGGTCATCCGGCAGAGGCCACCATGACTTGCAAAACACGGCAGGGCTAATTTTATCTCGGCTACCGTCGGTAGTGGGTGCGTTCAGTGTTGCACCGTCGAATGACTGGCGGCGACGGTAAATCATTCGTGGTTGCATATTGACCGTGGTTAACGAGCTGACGCAATGGTGATATCGGCACTTTTTCAGAGGCTCCGGCCATGCGGAGATGATTTAATAGGCGATGACGGATTTCCAGCCGTTTATGTGTATCTTTCCGCGCCGAGCGAACGTTGTTAAATGGGATTTATTGGTGGTTTGAAAGAGGATGCATCCGTTGGATGGGGGTGGAGGACTACTAAAATACTTCTCAACTAGGATTGTCTAGGTACAACTTATAGCTTCAAGAAGTATCTACCAACCATTTAATTCAAGATGTGGAAGAGTTATTCGCTTTTAGCCCTGGTTCCTATTTGGAAATGGACTCATGAAGCCGACATAGTAAAATAATGGGAATCGAGGGTGACGAAAATCAATGATCCTTGTGTTTGCGTGAAAACTGGAATCACTTCCCTTCTGCTCCAATTTTCACGTCTCCTCCTAACTTTCTGTTTGCTCGCCCATTTAGGCATTTTGTCAGTTCACCTGACTTTGGTTTTTATTAGTGAATCTGTGATAGATATTCCCTTTTTTGGTTCATCCTATAGTAAGGTTATTTCTTATCTCGATGTTTTTGTGATTTCTCATTTTATATTCCATCACCTGGGCCTGTTTTGATATCAGTGCTTTTATCATTTCAATTTTCAGTTACTTTCCCATCTGGTCGTTGGTTATAGACCACATGGAGCTCCTATGGTCATTCGTATCACTTTTTTGAGTGCACTTTTCCTTTTCTGCTGTTTACTACGTTGTATCAAGTGACCCCTGCGTAGATAATGATGGATATTAATACCAATTTGATAATCTTTAACAATAGTTTGCTACTTGTATTCCATATTGGAAATAAACTTCTGTGGAGTTGTCTGGTTTCGGTTATATTCGTTTGATTCCCCTTTCGATTCAATTTTCTGATCACATATCCTGATATTTTCTACTCCTTATATCTTCGATTTCTTTTCTATGACATAGATAGCTACAGTTTCTTTTGGATTTATCTCAATTTTACATCTTTGAAGTATGTGGGTAGTTGGTCCATATCTATCTAGAGGTTGTTTGTCACAGTTTTCCTGAATCTGATTAAATAGTATCTCCTGCAATTGGGCAATTTTTCATTTCTTCATTTTTAGTTAGTCCGATTAATATTGAATAGCAACGATCCCTGACTTTGTATTGTTCCAGTAGGATTTCATTGTCCGCGTCAGTTGCTCTTGCATTTTCTATATTAATCCTACGCTGTAAATTTAATTTAAGGTCTTTCTTTTTGTTCAGAAACACGGCTGCTGTATCTGTTGACAGGTTCGATTTCTTTTTTATGTCTTATGTTAGTCTCACCAGTTGCTGAGTTGTTGAATGCTCATTGTGGAATACAAACTGGTGATTTCGTATCATTCTGTTGCTTTCTGCAAATCCAGTCTTCTGCATATAGCTTTTTCCATTACTTTGCTCAATACTGGTATGCTACTCACGGTTTAAAGAAATAAGGGCGATATGTTCAGTCTAATGAAATTTAGAGCGCCCTTTGTGACATAACCAGGAAGGTAGGAAAATCTGCGTCCCTCCACATTGCATTGGTGTAAACGCCTCAAACGCATCGCAATTATTTTCTGAAAATAAATATTCATATCGACCTCATTCGCGAATTCGTTGAACTCAATTATTGGTGACATTTTGAGCTAGGTGTAATGACCAGCACCTCTAAGGGAATCAATTATTATTATCAGAGAAGTTGACTATCACTAAGGAAACACACCTATCTAATCAACATACCTTCTAATTGATAAAACTGTTTAGGGTTTCAGCTGTGATCAGTACTTCATTATATTAGTGGGCGGAAAATGAGACACCTATTTCTATAAAAACAATACCAGCAACAAGACAATACACTTGACTTTAAACAAGCACAGGTTCAGAAGCTGAAATATTCGCACATAGAACGAAATACTCAGAACCGATGAAATCCACTCTATCCCCACTGCTATCAAAATATTGAGTTATTCAACTCAATAAACTAGACAATAATGATAATGTCTCCTTATTATTGAGAAATATAGTCCTCAAATAAGATCCACCTACCTCTGCGGTCCACTGAATTTACCTTGCTTTTTTACCTCATCTATTCACAAACATACTAACCTTTGCACATCAAAGTATGAATGATTGTATATTCGTCATTCCGGGGTGTAAAAATATCATAACACAACCACTATAGATGTGTTTCCGGTCCACGGAGAGGACACGGATGTAATACTATAATGTAATTTAATATGTATCGGGTGTTTTGTTTAGAGTGATAGAACTTTCGATAGGGATAACTGTGATTTGACAGAAGGTAGAAGCCAGGTTGTTTTGACATTTTTGTTCAGTAAGCATTGGCAAATTACCATGGAAAGACTCATGCCGAAACAAAGTTTACAAATTGTTGAAATTTATTTTCAAAATCAGTGTTCTATTCGCCAAACTTATAGATCACTTCGTGAAATATATGGTTTACATAATCGTCCATCAGAGCAACTTATTCGTCAAACTATCGATAGATTTCGGACAACATTTTCTCTACTTGATACAACAATAACAAGACAAAGAACTCTACGTACAGGAGAAAATTTCACTGCTGAAATTAATTGTGTTAATGCTGATCCAGATTTGTCTATTCGTCGACGTTCACAGCAAGTTGGACTCTGTGCATCCACCACATGGAAAATTTGGTGTGAAGATCTTGGTCTACACCCATAAAAGATCCAACTGGTTCAAGAACTTAAGCCACTTGATCATAATAAGCGTCGTTTGTTTGCTGAGTGGGCCCTAGAACAGCTTGAAGTTGATCCACTTTTTCATCGTAAAATTGTGTTCAGTGATGAAGCTCATTTCTGGTTGAACGGCTTTGTAAACAAGCAAAATTGCCGCACATGAAGTGAAAACAATCCTCAGGAAGTTCTGCAGGTTCCATTACATCCTGAAAAATGCACTGTATGGTGTGCTTTACAGGCAGGAGGCATCATCGGTTCATATTTCTTCAAAAACGATGCTGGAGCTAATGTTTCAGTGACCGGTGCTGGTTACAGATCGATGATCAATGATTATTTGTTTCAAAATTTGAATGGTATCGACCCAGAAGTGTTTTGGTTCCAACAAGATGGTGCTACACCTCATGCCGCTACCGTAACAATTGATTTATTGAAAGAAAAATTTGGCGATAACATTATTCCGAGAAATGGTCCAACTAATTGGCCTCCAAGATCATGCGACATAGCTCCACTGGAATATTTTCTTTATGGTTGTGTCAAATCATTGGTTTATGCTGATAAACCAGAAACAACAGACGCTTTGGAAGCCATCATAACTCTTGTTATTGATGAAATAAGGCCTGAATTACTCAAAAAAGTGGTCCAAAATTCGTCTGGTCGAATGCGGTTCCTCAGAACTAGTCGTGGTGGACATATGCCGGAATTTATTTTCAAAACATAAATGTCATAAATTATCTTTCAAATAAAAAAAAAAATTGGCTTCAATCTCAAATTAATTTCGTTTTATATCAATTTAAATTCTGTCACTCTAAAAAAACACCCGATATGTGTGAACTGTATTTGAAAATAAAGTTGGAACAAATTTGATATGATTTGATTCGACTATGAATTTCCGAACAGTCAGGAATAGCGTAGACAACTTTCTGACCAAAAACGGAGTTTTAACTCTATTTTTGGGGCCAATTTTTTTATAGTTCTGGGAAATACATGTACAATAAAAGTGGGGAAAAATAAATCTAACACAGACAATATCCGGATGAGTTTTATAGGTTCGGACAAATTCCTTCAGAACTTAAGAAGTATAAAATCAAAACCCTTGACCTCAGCAAAAATATGCTTTATCTTCTCATAAGCTTCCTTACAGGATACCGTTGCCTCAGAAAACATCTGAGTTTAGATGAAAATGACAAATACCCATTGTGTGGTACGGAAGAAAAAACTCCTGAACACCTTGTGACAGAATGCGTCGCCATTGAAATTCAATGAAAGTTGTGTGAAGAATTTCCTGCTGTGTTAACATACCTCTGTGAATTTCACTTGTATTTGAACGTAACATCAATTAATATTCAAACTCCAGAGTAAGCATACTACTCTGTCAAGAAAGTACCGGAAATTTTCAATTAAAACATTATTTTTACATTTAATCGTCAAAATTTATTGGGTCGCCTTCAAAATAGGTTCCATTTGCTCCAATACATCTATGCCAACGGCACTTCCAATTATCGAAACATTTTTTATAGGCGCTTTCCGGGATGGACTTTAACTCTCGCGCCGAATTTTGTTTTATGGCTTCAATCGACTCAAAACGGGTGCCACGAAGGGGCAATTTTAGTTTTGGGAAGAGGTAAAAGTCGCAGGGAGCCAAATCCGGCGAATACGGTGGTTGCTGAAGCACGTTTGTTGAGTTTTTGGCGAGAAAGTCAATCACAATCGTAGCTCGGTGAGAAGGCGCGTTATCGTCATGCAAAATCCATGAGTTGTTCGCCCACAAATTTGGCCGCTTCATACGGATACGCTCACGCAAACGTTTCATAACGCCTAGGTAATACTCCTTGTTTATCGTCTGACCCTCTGGAACGAATTCGTAGTGCACCACGCCACGGATATCGAAGAAAACAATGATCATCACCTTCATTTTCGAGCGGCTTTGGCGTGGTTTTTTCGGTTTCGGCTCATTTTTTGCCACCCATTCCGATGATTGCGGGCTTGTTTGCATATTGTACTCGTAGACCCAGGTCTCATCACCAGTTATAATGCGTTCCATGAATGTAGAATCGGAATTACAGCGATCCAGCATGTCTGAAGCAACCTGTTCGCGATGACGTTTTTGAAGAAAATTCAGGTCTTTCGGTACGAGTCGTGCGGCCACCTTTCTCATGCCCAAAATATCAATCAAAATCGTACGTGCGGACTCGTGTGATATCTTAAGATCATGTGCTATCTCTCTCAAGCTGGTACGACGGTTTTCCAGCACCCTCTCCTTAATTTTATCGACGTTATCTTCGATCGAAGCCGTCGATGGGCGACCACTTCACGACCGTCCTTGAAGGCTCCGTACCACTGATATGCACGAGTTTTCGATAGAGCATTATCACCAAAGGCCTTTTGCAACATTTTCAATGCATCGGCACACGAAAATTCATTTGCAACACAAAACTTTAAACAAATTCTTTGCTCAACGTAATCACCCATAGTAAAAATCGGCACGCACTCTGACATCGACTGACTTAATCAGCTGCTGCAAACACACTAGTTGACAGATCCCGCTCAGGCTTGGCATAGTAATTAAGGACAGTGGTACCAACCTAGGAAAAAAATTTTTTACCTGCCTCATTGCCCCGCCAGATTTAAATCGATAATTCCCGGTACTTTCTTGACAGAATGTACTTTGAGGAGAAAAGGAGGGTAATATTAGGCTAGAACTTGTTTATTTACAGTCTATATATATAACAGTAAATTATACAATTTTGGGTTATTTTATCGAAACTAAGAGAATTTTTTATTGCGATATAACGATTAATCGTTATGGTGGAAAGAGAATATTGTTCGTAGAAGAATAGTCCGATGGGTTTTTTCATTTTAGTTCACTTGAGTTGACTGAGTTCACTTCACAACTTCAATAACCTTAAATACAAGTGTGAAATTCATAGATATTACATTCACTTTCAGGCTTTGAGTTGCGATATTTGTATCATCACAAGGAGGTACACGAAAATGTAGCCTAAGATTGAATTTGAGAAGTTAGAAATGAGTGCGAGATAGAGTTCTTTATTGAGAGTGTTATAAACTGCATGACTGACCTGATAACCTTAACGTCAATAGGTACCACCTTTGGGTTTTAGTTTCGATATCAAGATAAGTATCACTCACGAATGATGTTGAACAACCGTAATGCTGTATATCGTTATTTTATTTTCCATTTATACATTCCAAATATCAGCGGAGTGTTTTTTTGGGAATATGGTAGCGTTTGCACCATTCATTGAAGTATTTAATTTCCTTGAAGCTTTTATGACCAGTTACGTATCTTCTTGAGAGAATTGGTTATATTTTCATTTTTCGTCAAGTGTCATTGTTTTTCATTTTGATTATACCTTCGCAGGAAGAAAGTAGTGCTACAAAATACCATGATAATACACATTAAATTTTCTGTCTTAACTGGCTGGTTTGTTAAACCTTAGCAGGTAGCATTTATCAAACTATCATTCAATTTGTATGACATAGTTTTTATCTTCTCAAAAGGGAATAACTCCACAATTTGTTGAGTTTATATACTTTAGTGGTAATCGAGTATTCAATAAACTCCATTTTCATTATCATTATCGTTATCATTATCGCTAGCGTTATTGATGAAATATAATTAATTTTGATATAATAGGAAGTGTTTTAATTTGAATTTCTAATTTATTTAAAAAAATATATTGACACAAAAATAATTTGATGTGGTAATGGTAACAGAACGTTCTTCGAGTTTCGACAGTGTATACATCTGTATAATAGTGCAGTGATGATTGGAGCCAATAAGCCCTGAAACATGCGCATGTCTGTTGCTTGTCACAACTATCAATAAAACCTATTCAGGCTTGTTTGAGTTTTGAACTGTTATACATATGTATGTAGCGATGTCCCGATTCAAAAAACTTTCTCTTACCATAGTTCAACTCCTTATTAATCATATTTGGAACAGATTATCAGCCGAATTAATTCATTTGTCGAAATTCCTAAAAAATTATGATTTGGATAATCATATAAAATTACATTATTTAATGGAATTTTTATTTAAATTTTGGTACCAATTTTATTTCATACTGTTCAGTTTTAATTTCAATATTTCTCAAAAATTCTTTCAAGTGCCTAAAGTTTGCAGAGTTCTTAATTTCGAATGCTTCTAAATTGTACATTTCTTCAGCTTACATCAGATTACAATTTAATCCATACCAAAAGTACCAACATATAATTTGTATATAAAATTTCAAAATTTATTGTACGTCATATTCCTTCCTTTAGTTAATTGAATTTTTGTTATTTTTGCTTGAATTACATTGGTTCAGTTTAGTGAAATGTTAATAACAAAAAAAAAAAATCAGAATACTTCGATTTCTAAAAACTTTTGATATTTTTAACATTCAATAATGGTGAAGTGAATACTTTTTGTCACAATGGATCCTATTTTGATGATTTTGTTCTAATTACCCTCTAACGAGTCAACTTATATACACGGTTAAGACTTTTCCTTGACATTTAATTAATATATGTAGCAGTAGTTTTTTATAACGAACCAAAATATTTGGTGTAGAAGGTTTTGTTATATAAAATCCATGACCATCCTATGTACCGGTGCATTAAATTTTAAAATTATTTGTCACACTGTATTCAAGCTTTTAATATTAATGAATTTAAGAAAGCTGTTGAAACCTTAGTGTTGCATAAATGTTATTGCTCAGTGATGTATGAGTGAATAGTTAATTCTGTATTTTTATCTGACTTCAACTGTCTAAAACAACCAATAAATTATTATTATTCCGTTTTGAAAACTGAGTACTTACAAACTTAAGAATTGCGATTGATTAGATTGTTAAAATAAAATAGAAAGGCCTTTCACTTGATAGAAGAAATATAACAAAATTTGAATATCAAAGAAATTAAAATATGTTTATCTTCTACAATTTTAATTTCAAAAAATTTTTTATTCAAGAAACTTTTAGAATTAAATTAATGTCTAAAACAAGCACCGCTTACATTTAATAGACGTATATAATCAAAACTCAATATATAATGTCAAATGGAATAAATAAATCAACAGATATACGAAAGTCATTAAAATTAATAAATAAATATTTAAAGGAGACAAAATTTTGTTTCTGGTTTTACCTTTAAGAACACCAATTGATTTTTAAAAACATGAACACACTTAAAGGACTTCTCAAAGAATATAATTTATTTGAAATATTTAATATATTTAAGTATTCGAATAAGTTAATTCAGAAATCTCTCAAAACATGCACTATATCTTCAAAAAACAAATATAATTCTAAGCAATCCCTTCTCCGGTCCTAAATAATATTCCAAATAAAAAAAAAATTACCTATGTCAACAACGCACACGTGTAAATAAATGAATGTTTCGAAACACAGATCAACTTTATAATTCAAGATTGATCTATGTTCTAACAAAATCAAAGAACAGTGTAAGTTATTTTTAAGGCATATTTAAATTCATTGACATTGCATAATGAGATTTATTGAAGCCAAAATAAAATTATATATTATATATAAAATGAAATAGAAAGGCCTTTTACTTGATAGAAGAAATATAACAAAATTTGAATATCAAAACAAATTAAAATATGTTTATCTTCTACAATTTCAATTTCAAAAAATGTTTTATTCAAAAAACTTTTAGAATTAAATTAATGTCTGAAACAAGCACCGCTTACATTCAGTAGACGTATATATTCAAAACTCAATATATAATGTCGAATGGAATAAATAAACCAACAGATATACGAAAGTCATTGAAATTAATAAATAAATATTTAAAGGAGACAAATTTTTTTTTCTGGTCTTACCTTTAGGAACACCAGTTGCCTGTGTTTCGAAACATTCATTTATTTACATTTGTGCATTGTTGATATAGGGTAGTTTTTTGATTTTGATATTTGGAATATTATTTAGGACCGAAGAAGGAATTGCTTAGAATTATATTTATTTTTTGAAGATATAGTGCATGTTTTGAGAGATTTCTGAATTAACTTCGAATATTTAAATATATTAAATATTTCAAATAAATTATATTCTTTGAGAAGTCCTTTAAGTGTGTTCATGTTTTTAAAAGGCAATTGGTGTTCTTAAAGGTAATACCAGAAACAAAATTTTGTCTCCTTTAAATATTTATTTATTAATTTTAATGACTTTCGTATATCTGTTGGTTTATTTATTCCATTTGACATTATATATTGAGTTTTGATTATATACGTCTATTAAATGTAAGCGGTGCTTGTTTTAGACATTAATTTAATTCTAAAAGTTTTTTGAATAAAAAATTTTTTGAAATTAAAATTGTAGAAGATAAACATATTTCAATTTGTTTTGATATTCAAATTTTAATTAGATTGTTATACCAGAAATTCCCTATTTTATGTTATTCAATTATTCTTCATCGACAGAATGTAAGAGGAAGCTCGGCTAGCAAAGATTAAAGTTAATTAGAATATTTCAAGAACGAAAACAATATTTACAGTGTATCAGATCTGAATGATTCACTCTACATAAAAAAATTCGAAATCAATTAACTATCCTACAGAGGTCTTAGCAATTCCCGTATTGAATTCCAGAATATTCTTGTGTATTGAATAAGTTATAATCATGGAAAAATATGGAAAAGTCAGTCGATTGCTTGCTTTACCTACGAAAGTGATCTCAACGGTCAATTTACGAATGGACTGTTATTACTTTCTTATTGTTATCTGAAATTCAACACAAAAAAACCGGATCACTCAGAGGAATCAAGGGTACGCGAGACAAAATCGCCTAATTAATCATTAGCTGACAGAGAGCATTATTCTTCTGCTGTATCTCATCGTCGCATCTGTTCCAAGTCCTGTTCTTGAGCCCGCTGCCATTGTTACTTTTATCGGGGACTCCTTTTGCAAATCAGACTACGTGCCCGAGAATATTTAAAATTGGATGCATTGTCCTGCGTGCCCTGGTTTCGGAAGACAGACACTGGGGGAGAAGGATGCAGCTATATAGCAAAGACGCAGATCAAACCGTCTACAGGGTGACAAGTAAGCAACATTATGTTTTCTGGGTGGAAATAGCCAGTACTCAATTGAAGTACTCAAAGTTCAATCAAATTTTTATTCTATGTTGTTTTGATTTTGAATTTTTTTTTGTTCCAATTTCTGTTCGCCCTCATCTTCCTCTTGTTTTCTGTGCTTCTGGATATTAATTAAGGGCAAAATGTCTAAACTCACTCATTTTTTGACATTCCGTCGCTTTGCATCTGAACTACTCAATTTCTAGGAGGCTGTATTGATAAAGACGATAAAAGACTTGAGTTCTTATTTGATACATTTTAACACAGAGCGATGTGAACTGATTCCCATAGTTATGACTTTTGTCTTTTTAAATGATTTTTTTGATTATAATGATTGTTCCATCTCATAAGAGACGCCCTGTCTACGTTCGACATAATTCATTCTTCCTTATTTATATTAAGGTATTTACATGTTGACAATTTCAGTGTAGCAGTTTTGAAATTTGTCATTTGAAGTTGAAGTGTTATTTGACACTTCAGCTTACTTGTTTTCTAATGATTATATATGGTTTTAGAAAACATGGAAAGTCTTTTAAAGCACCTTGATATATTTATGCCTGTGAATTTCGATGTCACAGCATTCAGAATTGTAAACTGATTGTATCCTCATTCTACTAGCATTGGTCTCATTATTTTTCTAAAACCAATAAGAAGGTTTATTTCAATCATTCAGTCCACCTACAAATAGATACAATTTCGTTAAATTCCCATTGTTTGTTAGAAGGAATCTATCAAGCATCTCTAACGTTCAGTCTTGCTGCATTATGCATTATCATCCGGGGAATCAGACTTGTCGTATGTAGCTTTTGCTACATTATGCATTATCCTTCAGGTAGTCAAACTTGATGCATGTGGCCTCTGCTACATTAAGCACTCTCTCCGGATAGTCGAACTCGTCGCTTGTGACATTTCAGTCAATTGCCAAAGTATTGGCAAATTGGTAACATTTGTTTTCAGTATAATAATCATACCTTTTAACTTGGTTTATATACGGTAAGCCAAGAATTATAGTGTAGTAGTAGTATTACCAGTACTTTAATTCCTTTTCATTTTTGTTGGTTTATCTTATCTTCTTATCTTATTTAGTGAAGAGTAAAACTCTTCACTAAAATACGCCAAAATCCAATCCACTAAACCCATCGAATTTAATCAGCGAGATTCATTAATTGGCAATTGCCTGTTATTTCAAAATACTGAAATAATAGGCAAAATCTGGCTTTGTTTTATCAGAGATTTCAGAGAGAAGCAATCTCTATATTTAATTAATAATTAAAATAATAATAATTGTCTTCATTCCCACATTAAGGGTTACATAATATTTACAGATACATTAATAATTCATTTTGAAAAATTGTGAAGTCAACATATATGCGAACATATTCTGCTCTACTTAACCTAATGAAAAAAGGAAATTGAAGGAATGGAACAATACTTTTTTTTATATAGCGTTCAAAGTAGAATGAAAAACAAAAGAAACCATGAGATCCATCCGTCCTAAAAAACTCAAGATTAAGAAAAAAAATCATAAAATTATGAAGCTCACAGAAGACGTTCGAAGTAATATTTAAACAAACTAACTCTGAATCTAGTCACATTGATATGAGGGGTGGCCTGTTAGAAGTTTACCTAGAAAATTCAATAGAAACGAAATGCCCTCACGGCGATTTATGGATCAATTTGTTCGTAAAAACTAGATCATTATTTGATAAAACAACCCGTTCACGTTCTCGTCCAGTAAGCCCACTCGAAAACATTGCTGCTGTAGCCCAGAATGTGGCTGAATATCCATCCATCAACATCAACTCGTCATCGTGCGCATGAAGTGAACATTTCTCGCATTTCTCTGGGGTTAAATGTGCATTAAAGACCTCGCTATGAAGGTTTACAAAGTTCATTTAGTGCAAGAAATGAAGCATCGTGATCATCCAACGCGTTTCCGCTTCGCTCAATGGGCTAATGATTGCATGGCCGAAGATGAGCATTTTTCCAGGAAACATCATCTTCAGGGATGAAGCTGAGTTTCACCTCAGAGGGCCATTTTTGGTGGAGATCCTTGAGGATAAGTGTTACATGAATCATACAGAAATGATTAACGCCTTGAAACACGAAATTGAAATTACCATTCATAAGATTGAGCCCCAAACAATCAAAATTGCATTGGGTTGAAGGGATGGGATACTATAGCCAGTCGTGGCGGTCATATGAATGGAATTGTTTTCCGTTCGTGAATATCGAAATTAAACCTTTCTAAAAAACTGATAGCTTTGCGAAAATATTCATTATTTTTTTATTCATAGCCGAACAAAAATGCCAATTTTAAATGGTCCACCCCTTAAAAGCTGAATTGCATCTGAAGCTTCATTTGTAATTGAAAGAATTTATGTAATCATATATCTCTCATCTGTGTACGAACTTCATTAATATATGTAATGATAAAATTCATCACTTCAATAGATTTCACGTATAATTTGCGATTCTTTTTACTGTCGTAAAAAAAGAGAAATATAGTAATTTTTTATAAAAAATAATAGGAGGTTTTTTACTTGATAGAAGAATTATTACTTAATTTAAATATCAAAGCAGAATGATTCTGTAAGCCTCCTATAAATTTTTTGAAATTAAAATTTATATAATATAATATAAATCTGTTTTGATACTTAAATTTTGTAATAATCCTTCTATCAAGTAAAAATCCTTTTCTTATTATTTTATTGTATATATAATATATAATTATATTTTGGTTCTCCTGATTCATTATATAAAGGTCATTTGGTTTTAACTGAGGCCATAAAATACCTTACAAGCTTTGTGTGATTTTTGTGATAAACATAGAATACGTTAGATTTTCAAAAGATCTCTAATTTTAGTGTTTGTTCAACAAGGCTATCACGAGGTCTGTCTGATAAGTTATTTTTTGTTAATCGATTTTATTTTTTAAATGTGAAGTAGGAGTGACGAAGATCTTATTTAATTTCAAATTGTTTTTTGGGGATGTACCACATGTTTTGAGAAATTTCTGAAGTAATTCATTCAAATATATTAAATATTTAAAATAAATTAGTTTTAGAGAAGTTCTTGAAATTATGTTTGGCATTTTTGAAAAAGATTTGGATTCTATATTTATATAGAATCACAAACGAAATATTGCTCCTTCAAGTATTCATTTAGTAATTTTAATTGACAATTTATATTTGGTTAGGTTTTTTTTATTCCATTTGATCTTATAAAATGAGTTTCGATTTTATATTACTATTAAATTTAAGTAGTACTTATAAGACATTAATTCAATTCTAAAATTTTTTTAATAATTCTTTTTTAAATTAAATTTCATACGACGATAACACAATAAATCTGTTTTGACATTTAAATTTCTTTATGTTACCCATTCGTTCCTATTTCATTCACTATTTAACTATAGTTCCCGCATAATCTAGACTACCTAAAGTTTTCTGGAGATTTAAAAATCAATCATGAAATATTTAACATGTGGCACATCTAGAGCACATATTTCGTCTAGAAATAGTTCTGTCATTCATGTTTTGACAGAAAGTTAGTCTAATATTTAACATTAACGAAATGGGTCAATTTGCTCATGAACAAAACTGGGAAATTTTAAAAACTTATTTCCAAAGTAGTAAATCTTCTATTCAAAGTGTTAGAAATTTACGTAGAAAATTCAATATGAATACAATGCCCTCAAGGCAATTTGTGAATCAATTTGTTCGTGAACCGTTCGTGAATCGTTATTTGATAAAACTACACGTTCACGTTCTCGTCTGGTGGAAAAATTGCTGGTTTAGCCCAGAAAGTGGCTTAGCATCCATCCACGTGAACTGTCTCATCGTGCTCAAGAACAGAATAATTCTTGCACTTGTCCGAGAATAATTCTACATAAAGACCTGGGTATAAACACTCACAACATGCAAAAGATAAAGCGCGCTTTAGCAAAGAAGCTCAATTCTACCTCGGAGGTCTATTTTTTGTGTAACCCGTTAAGGATGAGTGTTACGCTAACCATCCAGAAACGATTGATGTCTGGAAATACGAAATCACAGTTGCCATTCATGAAATTGAGCCTAAACCAATTGACAATGAACTGAAAAATTGGGTTGACTGGATGGGGTTCCACCTTTTTAATGAACTTTGAATTGAAATTATAGCCGATCAAAACTGTAAATTTCGAATGGCCCGCCCCTTTGCGAAAATTTCAAGAAGTCTTTGATTTATCAAACAACCCTCGTACTCAATAACATACCATTACAGACTCTCTACGATCCTGTATATTCCATTCACGAGTTTTCCCAAACCCGGAGAACAAAAACAGATTTAACCCATTCGAACAAACCGCCTTATATATATTCCGTTCCACTCGACAAGAAATAAGAAATTACAACTATTCTTTCTGGTTCTTTTCCCCCTGTTCCTTTATCTATAATTTATTCGTTCACTTATTCTGTCTCTCGTATGTTATTGTGCCCGATTAGATATATAGAAGTCGGCGTTTCTGATGTGGAAGGAAGAATAAGAAAAGCTGCTGCAACAGCCCATCCCGTTACTCTATAAACAATAGCCGAGCGAGATGCAGAGATGCCTCCGCGTCAAGTGTAGGGACAATGGGTAATGGATTGGTATTGTGGGCATTTCGATCGTATTATCTGGGGATTTCTTTAATGAAACAAAAAATCACGGAGAGGTTCACTTAGATAAGCCGGAGATTCATTGCTTCGATCTCTCTCATATAAGACGCATAATTCTATTTGGAAACTTGTTCCGATGCCACGCTGTATTCATGGAGATAGCATTGGGAGGAATGAACAGGAGCAGTTTGTTAATGATGTTGGCTACAGGACGAGTTGGGGGAACAGATTTCCAGAACTCTATAGGTAAAATGACGAGAAATTAAAAAAAAACACTTAGACGACTTAAGAACTTTGGCGCGTTTTTTCATTAATAATAAAAATTTATTGGTCTAATAAACATTAGAAAAATTTATAAGACAGGTCACAAAATAACAGAAAAAAGCTTCTTAAATAAATTACAATAATAAAATCAGACAAATTGCTTATCTACTAGGTACTTATCAATACTATAGTAGGTTTTATTCAAAAGTATAATTTTTATAGTTTTTTTGAATTTATTTTTGCTCATGGAATGTATGGAATTGGGCAAATGGTTGTACAGTTTTGTCCCTTTGTATGACGGGGAACATATAAATTTGGATGTTCTATGCAGAGGCAGACATGAAGTTCTTGTTCGATAACAATGAAAATTAGACAATTCACAGAAACTTTCAATATTGTCTCTTATTAACAGGAGACACCTGTAAACAGGTGTACCGGAATCAGGTAACAGGTTAAGTCATAATAGTCATCAGAAAAATATATAAGAAAATCCAAGTCCTGTATTTTTCAAATTATATTGTGCTTTCTTTTATTCAATAAAATGCACACCCTGTGATGATTTTTGAGCTTCTGTTGCTACCATTTTTTACTTTTGTGAATTTTTTTTCCTATGTTATCCCGAATAGTGCTTCTGTAACCTGTAATCTCCAATTCTAGGCCAATTGCTCCAGCTTGTAAAATAATGTCAGTTTTGCCGAACCAAGTATTCAAAATTAAAATTTCGCCCAAATTCAATTGACTGTACTGAAAAAATGATTCAACAACATCAGTTCAGCAAATTACTTCAAAAGTTAACAGATTTAATAAGGATTATAACATGGTATAACGCTAACTACATTCTTTTTTAGATTGGACAAAAAAGTTTTTTCTTAAATAAATTCAATTTCGTTTTATGACAAGATTCAATAAATTCACAAAAGATATTCAAACTGCCCTCCTTCAGCTGCAACGATGCACGACATCTTAAAAATTATCGGGATATCAGACGGTTGAATCTTCCGTTATTGACGAATTGCATTGGTTCCCTAATTCTCTCCCAAAGCTCAGCTACATTTTCAATTTGAATTAAAAATGAACACACTTATTCGATATTTCTGACTACGCTATTTTCACTCAAAAGCGAAGCCAAAAATCACATCCAAGATATCTGAATCGATAAAAAATTCCTTGAAATGTTTTTAACCTTGCAATTTCCCTCAATACGTCGGAAGAATGACATTTTAAAATTCAAATTATACAAGAATAAAATGAAATATATTCATTGGATTTAACTGACAAAGGCAATATCCAACTTAACAATGAAACAGAAATATCTAATATATATATTTCACATGCTTCATTAACAAAAAGAAAAATCAATATTGCCTTAGAAATTAAGTTTCCATCCATGATAAAAAATGATTTTTTTTCAAACGCACAAAATTTTAAGAAACTTATAGAATAGAATCTGCCAACGACTCTGATAGTATTTTATGGACTATAGGTATCTCTGCAAAAGAAAATCAAAGGTGATCGTGGAGGATATTGAACGCTGCTTTTCCTTTTAATAAAACGCTCTTGAGAACGTTGTTCTTAGTACTGACGAACAATGAAAACGCATAATGCTGTTAAGCACCGTCCTATTGAAAAATCAATATATCTTCATCTTACTGTGGATTATTCTTGAAGATATTAAGAAAAAATGCTTCTATTCAATTTTTCTGTGACGCACCTCATGAAAAACTGGTGTTTAATAAGATCAAGAGCAGCAATTTAAACGATTTGCCTACCTGCCCAAAAAATGTTGTATTAATGTTCTTCATTAAATAAATGAGCTGTTCTCTTTGCACGTTTATTGGCCATGAAATAAAGCGAAATGATATCTACCCTTTCCATAAAGAACTGAAGCATAGCGTTCAATTTTCAAAAATACAAATGAATATACTACCAACAGAAAATTCGAAGAACGATACAAGGCAGTCCTTTAGAATTCACCAATTTCACGTGTGATGAATGATTACAAATCACCACAAATCAATACCACAGAAAATACTAAATGTATACCATTAAAGTATGTAGGGTGTCCAAGTTATCTCTCAATTTTCTTTCGTTGTTATTCATGGTTCTTTCATTTCGTAACGTTTCACAATTTTTCACTAAAAACATAGCATAACTTAAAAACTGCCACCTCAATAAAAATTCAGTGTACACCATTGGAAAGAGCGGAAAATTCTTCTGAATTCATGAAGATTTTTATAAAATATTTACTCATTATAGGTATTTGAGGAAAAAATGGTTATGAATTTTTTCAACCATAATTTTTGGTCGAAGTTCACTCTCGTAAACTCCAGGCTACCTTATTTATAAGGCTTTGTAAAGACGTATAATACATTGTATTAAATCTTTCATTTTCATTTGACAATAAAACTGTGAAAATACTAAGAGTGATTCAAAAAAACATTATTATTTAAGGAATTCTCTATTATTTATAAAGTTCAAAGCGTATCACAAAAAATTCTGAAAATACCTGATACCTTCTCTAATGCAAAACCTCGGATAGAATCTACAGCATTCCGCAAATGCGTCGTCCTCATCATATTGCAGCATTTATGTATTATTTTGATAGGCTGGTCACGAGTATGAATTGGGGTAATAAACACCATATATTTTAAAACACCATAAAAAAAAGTCCAGAGATGTAAGGCCATCTGATCGGTTCGAATCTTCCTATCCATTTTCGTTCAAAATGAACGTCCATTTATTCTGAAACTATTATACTATTGTGTGCTGGAAAACCATCCATTTGAAACCAAATTTGGAAAATGAAGTTTTTTATTTATTCAGAATGCTTCTGAACCAACGGCTCTAAATTTGCTTTCAAATGTACCCCGGATTTGAACACACCTGACACAGCATTCTACTTATTGTAAGTAGTTAATTATTCTACTTCAGGAGTAAAAATGTACAATATTCCAGAAATCAAATAGATACTGGGTGTACTTCATGAGATTATAATCATTTAGGAAGGTGATCATTAATAAGAAGAATATTAGATAATCACTTTGACCATTTTTTTGTTCAAGAAATTTTATTATGAATTTTCTTGATGATTCCATCAATATTTTGTCAAAATGTTCAATTATGTTATTAGAATATACACAAATTCATATCCAACAAAAACTCACATAACCAAAATATTTAAAAAATCTTCCATATATTATTTGATAGATTAGAACGTTCAGATTACAACATCACCCAGTCCATCGTTTGTCCTCATTTCAGAGTATATATCAAGGACTCGAGATTATGCTCACCTGTGCGAATCAAAAGACTTCCAGATGGGTACACAATGGGCAAACAATAGTGATCCGAATAATGGACCACTTTGAATATCAAAAGGAGCTTTGATACGAAATAAAAATACACGTACGTCTTCCCGAAAATCATTGTTGTTAAACGAGTAGTCCTCAAACTATCGCGGAAGGAAAAGATATAGCATAACATTTTCAAGGTTACTCCTTCTTGAAGTTCAATCCGGAATCAGAATAGAAAGAAAATTGGAGGAATTTATCAGAAAATCAACTGATATAGTCTTCAAAGGTGTTGGAGATTTGAAGAATATTACTATTCGAAAATATTTCGGAAAGAATCATGAAAAATGGATCATATTTCCCACCACTGTGACTAAATGTTTCATCATAAACGATGCCTTCCGGAAGATTTACCATATGGATTTTTTTGTCAGAAAAAATTTTGAAAAATCAATTTGAATAAATGGGATTTTCAATGATTATCGACAATATAACCTCTGTTTGATTTATATTTCTGTATGTAAATTCTGTTCTGTATAACAAATAAAAACTAGACCTTTAATAAACGTTTACGATTAATTTTTCTAAAATTTTTGGACGGAGGAGAATTTGATACCATAATTTCTTTCAGCTTTTTGTTTCGTGTTTGGAATGTTTTAAATAATTTTGTTATTTTCCCATTATTTTCTGAACAACAAATCCGATCGGTCTAAAATTCAGCATTGAGAAGTTGAATAAAGAGGTGTTTATTCGTGCGAAACTAAGTGAGGATCGTTTGATTAGAAATAAGTAAAAACGCTGGAGTCTTGAAACATTCAGGGTACGTTTGGAGCGTGAATATCCCAGCTGAATTTATCAATGAACAGAATTAACAGTTTTTTCCCATTTTTTTCATCTTCGATACTGCATATATCAGAAATTAGATACTTAGGAGTAGAATAATCACACTCGTGCTCTTGCGAAATTCCGTGAAGATATTATGATTACAAAATTCAATCGCAATTCATAGGGATGTTATCTAATCTGTGGATTATATTGTGACATGCTGCCATTTTCTGGTTAATATGATGGTCTGTAGTTTGAAGGAAGGAATGCCCGTTTTCAATACAGTGGCAACAGGAAATGCTTTGTTATTTTCTTGAATTCAGCAAAGGCGTTCGACACTGTAAATTTCAAGATATTATTAGACGTATTGGTATTCGTGAAAACGTTCTGAATATATTTCATACTTTCCTTGGAGGATAGTTGCAAATCGGTTAAATTGGAGAATAAATGGATAACCCATCCCTGTCTCGATGGGAGTTCCGCAGGAAACAGCGTTGAGGCCTATCTTATTCTTGATTTATATGAATCTTGATGAGTTTGAACATAGATGGCAAAATGATACCATGAACTGATGAAACCGTGGCTGTCTTTTGGTCGTACAGAGATATGCGAAACATATACAACTCCTACAAAATACATTACCTTCTCTGCTACAACTCTGGATCCACCATGAGTAGATTTTCTGAATATGCTTGTCGGTAATTGCATCGTCTTTTCATGTGTTAGCAGACAAGTCATCGGAATGTTGAATATCTCGGGATAGATATTGACTTGCATTTGAACTGAAATGAACAAATAAATGGGTAAGAAACTCATAGTACTAGTCTCAATAAGTTCAATAAATTATTGGCTGTATTGAAAAAGAAATATTTATTCTTTACTCACAATGCTCCAGATGAATTCTTAAATACTGTATCACAGCATAGAAAAGTTACTATAATAATGCTTTAGTTTAAATCCATTGCAGGGAGTACAAAACCAAATTCATGGGGTAATTGTAAAGAAGAATCACCTCTATTTGACTAGTTTCTCTTCAAGAGCTAAGATCTGAACTGATGTTCAAATAAATTAATTCGGCTGATCTGTACTTAGTACAGATCAGCCGAATTATACATTTGAATATGAATATGCTATTATTAGCATTACGGCAAATTATGTTCTGATTTGAGCATCAGCAATATTCATATAAATTAATTCGGCTGATCTGTACTTAGTACAGACCAACCGAATTATATATTTGAATATGAATAAGCTAAGTATTAGCATTACGGCAAATCATGTTCTGATTTGAGCATGAGCAAAGTTTTTCTGCGTTAGTAACGTGAAAATATCGGGAATACATTTTTTTACTAGAATTAACTTACGAAGGTATGTTTTATATGTATTTTACATGCTCTAGATGGCGCTAGTGTATTAGTATTACCTCAAAGTCTCTGTGTATAGCCAATTTAGATACTTGGCAGATTTGGAGTCGCTAGCATACATTGATTACTGATGAAACCCAATCATTTTGAAACGTGCCCATGTCTGCAAGAATATAGAATTATAGTATAGAATAAAATAATAAGAAGCGGTCTTTTACTTGATAGAAGGATTATTACAAAATTTGATTATCAAAACAGATTTAAACTGTTAGTCTTCTACAATTTTAATTAAAAAAAAATTCATTCAAAAAACTGTTAGAATTAAATTAATGTCTACAATAAGCACCGCTTATATTTAATAGATGTATATAATCCAAACTCAATATATAATGTCAAATGGAATAAATAAACCAACAAATATAAAAAAAGCCATTTAAAATTAATAAATAAATATTTGAAGGAGACAAAATTTTGTTTCTGATCTTTTTATTATGAAAACCAATTCTTTTTCAAAAACATAAAACACATCTTTAGGACTTCTCAAAAAAATATAATTTATTTGAATTATTTAATATATTTAAATATTCAAATAAGTTAATTAAAAAATCTCTCAAAACATGCACTATATTTTCAAAAAACAATTACAATTCCGATAACTCTTCATCGGCCCTAGATAATATTTAAAATATCAAAATTAACTAACAGTCAGTATATCTCACCTTAAAGTGTAACCGGAACTTGCTTAAACAGACTAACTTTAAAAATCTAGATAGTGTATCTTCGTCACAACATCACAGAAAACTGTAGGTAAGGTATTATAAGGTTTTCTTTAAACCATTGACATTCCATAATGAGATTTATTCAAGCCTAAATATAATTATATATTATGTATAAAATAAAATAGAAAAAGGCTTTTTACTAGATAGTCTATTAAATATAAGCGGTGCTTATTGTAGACATTAATTTAATTCTAAGAGTTTTTTGAATAAAAATTTTTTTGAAATTAGAATTGTAGAAGACTAACAGATTAAATCGGTTTGGTATTCAAATTTTGTTATATCTCTTCTATCAAGTAAAAAGCCTTTTTCTATTTTATTTTATAAAAATAATAAAATATTTATTAATTTTAATTGACAATTTATATTTGTTGGGTTTTTAATTCCGTTTGATATTGTATAAAGAGTTTTGATTTTATACGTCTATTATATATAATCAGTGCTTATAAGACATTAATTTAATTCTAAAAGTTTTTTTGAATAAAAATATTTTTGGAATTAAAATTCTAGAAGACTAACAGATGAAATCTGTTTTAGTATTCAAATTTCGTAATAATCCTTCTATCAAGTAAAAAACCGCTTCTCATTATTTTATTATATACATAACATATAATTATATTAGGTTCTTAAATGAAGAAATTCATTATGCAGTGTCGGGTGGTTTAACCAATACCATAAAGTGCCTTACAAACTTTGTGTGATTTTGTTGCCAGCATAGAATATAGAGTATCATGGATATTAAATGTACCTAGTTTGAATGTTCAACAAACAAATATTCCTAGAGGTCGAATGGGTTAGTTTATTTATTGTTAATTGATTTTATCTTTTGAATGTTAACTTAAACTGGTCTTATCTGAATTCTAATTTTTTTTTGAGGATGTGCTACATGTTTTGGGAGTTTTTGAAGTAACTTATTTGAATATATTATATATTTCAAATAAATTAGATTTTGAGAAGTTGTTAAAATTATGTTGTATATTTTTGATAAAGATTTAGTTTTCATAAATATGAGATCAGAAAATAAAACATTTTGTTTTATTTTCTGAAGCAGAGCATTGCGTACGCTTGTCTGAAGAGTTCAGTGCGCATACTTGGAACGAAACAAACAAACTATCATTTATTTATTAATTTTGATTGACACTTTATATTTGTTGGTTTTTTTTTATTCTATTTGATATTTTATAATGAGTTTCGATTTTATACGTCTATTAAATATAAGCAGTGCTTATAAGACATTAATTTAATTCTGAAGGTTTTTTTGAATACAAATTTTTTTCAAATTAAAATTGTAGAAGAACAACAGATCAAATCTGTTTTGAAATTCAAATTGTATAGTATAGAATTGTGATACAGATGTATGTTACACTGTCTCGATTTCTAGAACTTTCTATTACCGTATCTCATACTCCTTCCTTATTAATGATCTAAACTAAGAAGGATTAGGAGTTACTGAACTCCGAAACTATAGACTTCTTCCCAAGGAACCCGACTCACATTTTTTATAAACTCAGATGGGGAAATAATTCTGCAAGTTTTCAAGTGATTGGATAAAGTTGTAGGGAATGCCAGGTTCTGGGATGTATATTTTCCTTCCTTGGCTTCCTTCGGCATTGATGTCAGTGATTCATTCATTGCGTTGTTTTTTACCCTTTCTTATGTTTCATCGTGATTTTTATTATTTAATAATAAATATTGTAAACAAATTCTGTTCAGTGCAAATGGACATTATACAATATATATTTGCGTTGTTTTTTACCCTTTCTCATGTTTCATTGTGATTTTTATTATTTAATAATAAATATTCTGAACACATTCTGTTCAGTGCAAGTGGATATTATACAATATATATTAAATCAGGGAAGTTTCATCACATACAATCGTGATTCTAGATAACGAACTTAAAATTCAAGTACTTATAATAAAGGGAGAAAAAACAGAATGGGGATTATTTTTGGTTTCAGTCAGGTAATCGCTATAATGGTTTTAACCTTAAATTGATATTAGCTAGTTGTGTGATCATGTATACAGGAGTCTTCGAATTTGAATTTAATTTTTTATATTAATTTATATTAATTTTCCAATTTGTATTATATTTTTATCATAGCTCTGGAGTTTTTTCCCTCGGTAGGGAAGTTCCCTTGACCCTCATGTTGAAGACCGCTGATGTGAAGGTCTGCAGGCATTGTACATCGCACCCAATTCAGAAGGTCCCTAAGGGCACTGTCTTTCTTGTGTGTTGGCAGCATTGTTGGTAATAATGCGATGGGATTTAAATCGGCCAAGGTAGAGTGATTCCGAACAAAACATTCAGAGGATCCGGCGACAATGGACGTTTTATACTTGGGACTTCTCGTGCTGATAACTGGACCAAAAAGGTTTCTTCTGTATTATGTATATTGATTCGGTTTCAATCTGAACCTGTTTTCATTTGGTCGCGATGAAGATGTTTCAGTAGAAAAGATATTCAACAGGAAGGGGATATCGGAGAATCTGATAACGAGGATAATGAATATAAGAAAATTATAAGGGGGATATGAATGTGGAATTATTTGGGTTCAATTAATTTTTTGTCACTACTCAGATAACTCTCTGCAGAAAATATTTCATGTTCAGTATTTCCAGTCTACTTATTCATAGGCATATTAGCTATTATCCATTTCGGTCTTTGACGAAAATTAATTTCATTTTTATTGAATTTTCTACGTTAATACGTTATATATAATAACGTTTTAACAGTTTGGATTGAAGATTCACTACTTTTGGAATAAGTTTTTGTATTTCCCAGTTTTGTTTAAGCTTAAATGGACCCACTTAATTAATGTCAAATATTAAACTAATTTTCTGTCTAAACATGAATCATAGAAATGTTGCCAGACTTCAAAATGCAAACTCTAGATGACCTATCTTTGACAATGTTACACCTACTAAATTTATACAACATAATGAACTCATTTCAAGTCAAGAAATGAATCAATTTTACAGGGTGACATGAAAAACCTCGGTCAAACTTTTTTTCATTTAACTTCATTAAACAAAAGAAGTTAAAACAACAAAGAATAATAAAAACTTAGACATTTGGTAATAATATATTTAAGCTGTTTCAAAGTGGCTTCCTTTGGCGGCGATACATAGCTTCAGACGCTTCTTGACACAGCTCTTCGGGCATTAATCGGTCCCATTTCCGGCGCAGGGACTACTTCAGTGACTCCAAACTTTTGTTGTGTTTAGCATACGTCCTGAGGTCCAAAATCGACCACACGCTGTAGTCCTTTGGCTTGAAAGTCGGGCGGCCATTCTGCAGATGTGAAAAAACCCGAAAGATGGGTCGTACATCATTCTTGCGTCATTTTCTCTTAGTGAGCCGGAGCGGAGTCCTGTGGAAAAGTCCAATTCGTATCCTCAAAATGCTGCTGGGTTCACGGAAGTACTACGGCCTCGAGAATGTCACAGCGGTAGACTTCTTGATTGATTTTGACCCCTTGATCCACGAAAACCGAAGGTATTTTATCGCTGGTGCAATTTCGGCCCCAAACCATGACAGATTGTGAATTTTGACGATGTTCGAGGATGGCCGACGTATCGGGAGCCTCTGCGGACCAGACTCTATCGTTGGTGATTGTGGGATTGTTCTACGGTGAAAAGCTCCTCGTCTGTGAAGAGAATGCACTCCCATTGCTGGCCAGTAGCGAGACGAAGGAGTTGGTGGCACCTTTGGAGTCGTATGCGCTTGTTTTCATCCATGAGGAATTCTAGCAGGTTATCGTATTGGCATACGAGCATAAAACTTTCACCAAGTGACTACTCAGCAGTCTCCACAGTCCATTCCAAGAGGAAGAAATAGTGATTAGGATTACGCCATATCATCGCGCGAAGCGGGAACCCCTCCGAAGAGATAAGCCCACTAGCTTTCAGTTTGGACCCCGACTCGAAAGCCAGAACCGTCTGACTGGTAGCAGTGAAGCACTATTCAACCTCTACTGGCTCTGCAGGGCAGTACCCCAGTTGGTTTGAGATGCAACTGTCGGAAAGAATTCTTATCCAAGCATCTGAACGCAGTCCCATGAACTAAGATAATCTCAAGATTGATGACTACTATTGATCCTGGTACGAGCACCGTCTAACGGCCTGTACGTCCTGACTCACCGAATCCATGTGAAGTCGTTTGATTGATCCTGGCGTCAAGCACTAACGGCAAAGTCATTTCGTCGAGATCCATAAACCCTAAATTGTTACGCATTGATCCGGGGCCAGGACAAGCCGGTCGAACCGTCAAGTCCCGTTAAACCCCGAGTCATTTCATGAGAATATTCCGAACATGGGGGTCTTCGAACAGATAAATGAAATACCTCCCTAGTCCAGCATGCGGACAACTACTGTCCCCCCGAGTCCAACACCAATGGGGTGGCCTGGTGGTACAAGTAACACCTGAGTGTAAACCACCCCCGGAGGTAACGCAGTATGCTACATAACGCACTCGGCCATTACACAGAAAAATCCGGAGATTCCCTGCGATAGGGTAGAGTACGCCAGTTTTAAGGGAGAAGCCCTGTGCTGCCACAGACTCCCCCTATCACTGAGTTAATCAACCGGCTCAGCCCTCCATTTTACCAGAACGGCAAAACTAGGGCCCCATTCGGAGATCTTCCACCATACAGGTCCAGCGACTGGCGTGAAATGGCATTACGTTAGACACCAAGACTTAACCCTCCATTTCGCCGGGACAAAACTAGGGTCCTAGTCAAGGCAAGCACCCCCATCACGACAAGATCTAATGTCTGGGGGGCGCATCCATGAGGAGTTGAATTTTTTGGAGCTTGCATGAATTTTGATTCAGCTCCTTTCTGGACATTTGGCGAACGGATTCACCGTTGATACGGGTCTCGCGGGCTATTTTCCTCAATTTCGCACTGACGCTTACCTTGACGAAACAGCTCCAAAATTGCACTACGTTTGTTTGACATCCTCACACTCTACAGAATAAAATAATGTCAAACTGAAATTCACATATAACCACACGAAAGTGTAGAGAATCTAATAGAATGAAAATTATTTGGCTGCGCTGAAATACTTTTGTTCCAGAACACAGTAAAATTTGTCCGAAGTTTTTCTTGTCGCCCTGTAAAATCGATATTTCTTTGTTTTGATTTCATCAGAACATTATAGTTACGACTTGAAAATAATCATGAAATTTTTAAAAGTGGTATTTAACAGAGGGGTTTTAATACTTTAATGAACAGTGATAACTGCATGAGAATGGCTCAGCTCACATCAATTTCTTTTCTAAGAGCCCGGGTAGCTCAGTCGGTAGAGCATTGGACTTTTAATCCAAGGGTCCAGGGTTCAAGTCCCTGCTCGGGCGGAAGTGTTTTGCCGTTGTTATTTTCGACACTTATAATAATCTCTTATTTCTTGAAAAGATAATTAGGAATTTAAAATTTCAAAGTAAATCTCAACAAAGCAACATCTGACTGATTGTTATCCACATTATTTGCAGATTTTCTTTATTAATATGTAGATAGCATTTTAGGTTATCATGACAAAAAATGTTAACAAAACCAATATCCATGAGTGTATCGAGAATTGATTCTAGAAAATTTACCAACCTAATAGATAGTTCAGAAATTTCATGAATCTGTATTCAGGTTATTTGAAAAATACTTTCATTCAACACGTCATAAATTATTAATTCCATTATAAAAACATTATAAATACGGTGTTGAATAATATTTAAATAAGGTAATTCTGATTTTCACAAATTTTTATTGTTATGTTTATACAACAATCGTTATTTAAAATGTAATTTTGCCTTATGATGCTACTGTGATAGCGAAACGATTGTTGTAAACATAACAATAAAAATTGGTGAAAATCAGAATAACCTTATTTAAATATTATTTAATATGGATTTTCACCAAGTAAGGACTGATTCAATTCAATATAAATACGGTGTTATTTCGACTATGAAATACCTAATTCAAAAGATCGACGAAGAATCGGCAAACCTGGGTTTTCGTCAATACTACGGGCCACAGTAGCAATATTTTCAGTTGTTCTTGAGCAACGCACACGGTTTCACATCACTTACTTGTCTAAACAGCTCAAATTTTTCGACTCAAAAGTGCTTTAGTTTCACGAACTGTGACTGCAAAATTATCATTATTTTTGTGGTGAATTTTCACAATTCCATTACGTCGTTGAAGCATGTATCATTCCATTTTTAATAATGACCTAGTTTTTACGTCTAATGTCAAAAATTGACTGCTAAAATGTGACAGCTAGCCCAGATAGCGGGCTTTTCGAAATGAAACCTCTTATTGGAAAACCCTTTATGAAGTTGATTATTATGTTGAAAAGAGCGACAATTATCGAGCCAATAAGCTGTCCACAAGCGACAAGGTTGACAATTACGTGAAAAACAATAGTGACAATCCTTGGACAAGTGGCCATCAGCGATGAAGTTGATTCCTTTGCGAACAATAATGAGGATTACAACTAACACAGAGTATTTGAAAACTAAGGTGTTCATAGTCCTGAATTCATCCCTTCTGACAAAAAAAATGGTTAAATGAAAAAATTGTAGTAAGTAGGAATTCTGAAACAAACGTGCTGATAAAGAATGGGTCATCTAGGGTTTGCATTTTGAAGTAGTGGTTATTTAGAATCTCGCAACACTTCTGTCAACAGTGTTTTGACAAAAACTTTGCTTCATAATTGACATTAACGAAATGAGTCGACTTATGCTGGAATAAAACTGGGAAATATCAAAAACTTATTTCCAAAGTGGTGAATTTTCTATTAGAACTGATAGAAACTCACGTGGAAAATTCAATAGAAATGAAATGCCTCCACAGCAATTTGTGAATCAATTTGTTCATGAAAACTGGATCATTATGTCATGAAAGAACTCCTTCATATTCTTGTCCAGTTAGCACACCTGAAAATATTGGTGCTCTAGACCAGAATGTGGCTGAACATCCATCAACCTGAAATCGTCATAGTGTTCAAGAACTGAACATTTCTCGCACTTCTTTGAGGAGAATTTTGCCTAAGGACCTCGATATGAAGGCTTAAAAAGTTAAACTAGTGCAAGAATTGAAGTACTGTGGCCATCCGATGCGTTTCCACTCAGCTCAATAGGCTAATGATCGCATGGCCGAAGATGAGCATTTTTCCAGTAAAAATCATCTTTAGCGATGAAGCATATTTTCACCATGGAGGTCTATTTTTTGTGGGGATCTGCAGTGCAACGCTAACAATACAGAAACAATTAATGCCTTGAAACACGAAATCGAATTTGCAATCCATGAGATTGAGCCCTTTAACAATCGACAATCTACTGAGAAATTATGTTGATCGGATGAGCTACTGTAGCCAGTCGTGGCGGTTATTTAAATGACATTCGTAAATGTCAAGGTTCGACCATTCTAATTAACTCACAGTTTCGAAAAATATTCATCAATTTTTCATTTATAGATAATCAAAAATTCAAATGTTAAATGGTTCACCTTTTATGTGTCTCTATACACTATTTGTATATTAGGCCAGAACTTAGTCCCGTATAATATCTACAACGCATTCTATAACCTAAACTTATTGAGAAGATGTTACCAGCTAACTATATTCAATTTTATAAGTTATATTTGTGTTTCCTGATAATTTAAAATTAAAATAAATCTAAAGCAACTTCTAGTTTGATCCAGTCACTAGATCTCATAGAATTATTATAATAGTTGATAAATGTGCTCACTTCTTTGATGGATTTCGTTTTACATATGTGAAATTAATGGTTCATCGACTCCGCTTGAAAAAAATTGACGTCATTGTATCCAATGTTTCATTTCTGCGTGATCTTGATGTGACTAGAAAAAAAAAAGTATCCCCTGGTAAGGTATCGAACCAGATTTCTTCAGCATCCAAGAACTTACGAGGGGCGTACAATGTATTCTTGGTATAGGCCTGAAAGAAAACTCAAAATGTTTTGGAAAAATTTGACATTTCAATGTAGTCAATACATTTGTTAGATCGAGGAATAAGTTTCGCTAAACCTTGAAAAAATATTCTTCCGGCTACTCGCTAAAATTGTTATTGCTACCTTCAGTGCATCATCGTCGTAAAATCGCTTTCCACGAAGATATTTTTTTATATTTGGGAACATCGTGAATTCTGCCAGTTAGTGTATTGGCCTGTGAGCATAACTCTTTCACCAAGTGACTATTAGCAGTCTCCACAATCTTCCCCTAGAGGTAGAAAATGTGATAAGGGTTACTCTATATCATAACGCATGGCAAGAACCACTCCGAAGAGCTGAACATACCATCTTTCAGTTCCGGCTTCAGTTTGAAAACCTACACCGAATGACTGGTAGCAGCGAAGCATCCAACCTCTACTGGCTCTGCATTGTCATTACCCGATTATTTTCGGACGCAAGTCACACGCCGAAGGTGCTTCTTATCCATCCATCCGAACGCAGTCCCACCACAGTCTCAAGATTGATGCCTCAATTGATCCTGTTACGAGCACCGTCAATCCGGCCTCTACGTCAAGACCAACGAACCCTTGTGAGGTCTTTCAATTGATCCTGACTTCAATCACCAACGGTCTAGCCATATCGTCGAGATCCACAAATTCTAGGAACGTCTCGCAATCGATCCTGGTTCAGGACGAGGCCCGTCGTACTGTCAAGTCCCGTTAAACCCTGAAGCATTGCTCTAGAACTCCTGAACATGAGTTGGTGCGAACAGATAGAAGTAATACCCTCCTAGTCCAGCATGCAGACCAATATTCCCTCGAGTCCAACACCAATTGGGTGGCCAGGTAGTACGAATACTTCCCGAGGGCCTCCACCCTCCCGAGGCATCATAGTATGCTACATAACGCACTCGGCCATCGGACAGAAAAATCCGGAGATTCACTGCAATAGGGTAGAGTAGGTGAGTTTCAAGGGAGAGGCCCTGTGCTGCGACGTCACTGAGTTGATCAACGCGGCTCACCCCTTCGTTCCATCTTTAGGGTGAAACTAGCGCCCCATTCGGTTGATCTTCCACTACACGAGTCCAGTGACTGGCGCGATTGGCATTACTTGAGGCATCAAGACTTAACCCTCCATTTCACCGGAATGAAAGTATGGTCCTAGTCAAGACAAGCGCCCCCAGCATGACAAGCTATAATGCCATGGGTGGCAACATTTGGAAATAGGTAGTAGTCACTTGGGGCGAAATCTGGACTGTACGGATGATAAGTAATTTCTTCGAAGCCACATTCCCGCACAGCAGCCTTCGAAACGCAGGCCTTGTCGTGAAGCAGCAACACACCCGATGTGAGTTTTCCACGCCTTTTTCCTTTGATTGCTTCTCTTATATGGTTGCATATAATGCTGTTGTGATGCTTTACCCTTTTCAGTATATACTATCAGCAAAATAACTTTGGAATCCCAAAAGACCGTAGCCATTATTTTTCCAGCGGTGGGGTGACTTTAAACTTCTTTGGGGGCTATGCACCCTTTTCAATCCACTGCATGGGCTATCGTTTCCTGTTAGGGTCATAGTGATGAACCTACGTCTCATCCCCAGTAACGAGCAAGTTGAAAATAGTCGATGGGTCTTCTCCACAGAGCTCTAACAACTTTTTACAGCACTCGACTTGCACTTGCTTTTGAGGAGCGGTGACCATTCTCGGTACCATCTTGCACTGACCTGTGAGAGGTTAAGATGGTCATGAAGGTTAGTATGTATGGTACCCATTAATTGGTTTGTCATCTCTGCTTACATGATTTCTGTTCTGGCATCTCCAAGCACCAGCTTGGAGCCGCTTACGGGCTTGCACGAGCGAGGATCGTCTTCAATACTTTCTCTGTCACTTGACCAGTTTTGAAAGGTGCATAAGGACGGGCCGAGTCTTGGTAAACAGCAACCATCTCTTCATAAATGATTTTTCGACTTTTTCCCTGGTTAGTGAGCAACTTTATAACGGCGCGATGATCGATTTTCGTCATCATTGTAACATTAGTCATACTGGTCGTCTTTCACTGAGGATACCTAGAAAACTAATAATCGTGAATTAGTGAAAATGCTATTTATATCCTCAGATAGTGTCATTAGTAAATGAGATTATATAACTCAAATAATCAGTAAATCACCGAGAATACATTGAACGTCCCTCGTAACTACCAGAAAGTTACCGTCGGAATACAGAAACATAGCCGATCAAAAATTCCAATTTGAAATGGCCCATTTTTTAGATAGGGAGGGAATGAAGGATGCTATATTTCATGATTCTCTACATTCATTGATGTGTGAATTTGCTGTATTTTATTATTTCAATTTTCATTTCAAATACTGTTTCCATCATGAATTCTCGATATTAGTCTAACACTTCTAACAATTTTCGACCTTCAAACTTCCTCTTCAGTTACCCACGCACAGTGTCTGCCATCTCAGACATGCACCAATTTCAGCTTCCTTTTGTTCAAAACAACCGCATCAGAGCGCACTTTCATTAGCGAATCTCCGCCGATTGGCTCTTCCAACACTAAAATTCCAAGACGTTTCTCTTATCCAGTTCTGCATACTTGTAATAAGCCAACAAGAGATGGACTGAAGGTGGATCTCCCCATCCATTTTCCACCCCTCGACAACGTCGCCATCTCGTCCCGCTCTTCATTCCAAGTTTCTTACGAGGCAATTGCAATAATTGATGTTAGAAGATCAAAGCGGTCTATTGGCGGATAATTATGGATCTTTCTCTTCATTACTATAATGGGGTGTATCGAGATGGGAAATCTGGAGAAGGAATAACAGTTGGGATGAATCGATGAATAGGTTTCGTTCATTTGGAAAAAATATAGGAGACGAGAGCTGAGATCCTGAAAAGATTGATTCGGAAAACGTATGTATGAAGAAAAGCTGCCCTGTGAAGGTTCTTTCCAAGAGATTTTGATTATTTGCTGAAGATGATACTTCGGTGATAATAATATATTAGGTTTAATTGTGTTGAAAAGATAAAAGTAAGGTTGACATTATCGGAAGAAGAATATTTAATGTTTGAAGCACACGCCTGGAAAGGAATCATGAAGTGTGCAAATATAACTATTGACGGGTTTTTCAGTAGAAAGGATACAATTTGAAAAAGTTATAATGGCAACACTCTATATTATTTTTGACATTTTCCATGTCATTTGTATACAGTAGGTTATGCCATTTAACCATAAAAAACCATAAATAAATGTCTTCAGAACACACTGTGTCAATTTAATAGACATAAGAATTAATACTTTAATAAGGAGTATGAGCAATTATAATAGAAAGTTCTAGAAATCGAGACAGTGTAACATACATATGTATAACAGTTCCATAATCAAACAAACTCCACAAGGTTTTGTTCATCACATAGGCAAATTGCAGACATGCGAATATAGAATAGATACTTGACAGATTTGGAGTCACTAGCATATATTGCACTGACAAAAACCAATCAGTTTAAAACGTGCGCATGTCTGCAATTTGCCACTATGATCAATAAAACCTTGTGGAGTTTGTTTGAGTATAGAATTGTTATACAGATGTATGTTACACTGCCTCGATATCTAGAACTTTCTATAACCATAGCTCATACTCCTTATCAATGATTTTTGGTACAGATCAGCCGGATTAATTTATTTGAATTAATACTTAATAAACAGTTCCAAAGGGAATGTAAGAATTTCAAAGAAATATGAATTGTCAACTAAAAATTAATAAATAAATACTTGAGTAAAATATTTTGTTTCGTTCCTTGTTTCATGAAAACTAAATTCTCTTCCAACAATGCTAAACAACACCTCAAGATCTTCTTCGAAATCACCTTGCTCGAAATGAGTTCCATTAAAAAAATTCCTAAATCATGTGAAACATCTTTAAAAAACAATTTAGGATATTAAAACATTAATTCATAAGCTCAACTCCTGAAAGTTTTTGAATCCAAATTTTTTGAAATTAAAATGCGTAGGGGGGTAACAGAATAAATCTGTATTTTTCAAATTCTCCCGGACAGTGCTGTTGAGTTATCGAAAAATTTGACATTTTCAACAGCGTAACAAATAACGTTTTCTATGAAACTCAAAATAATTCAAACTGGACGACAAATGTCAAATCTCTCTAAAACCGCGGAAATCAGCTCTCACTATTTGAAAATTTTATATTTTCAGAGCCATATTTTCAAACTAGACAAAATTAATTTGTACTCCCAATACAAATCGGCTGACTTTATCGATGTTTTCAACGTGATCGGGCAGCGAAGAGTATTCTTCATAAAAGAAAGTCATCCAAGTAAGGTTCTATATTCCACGTCCAAATCGAGAGCAAAACTCAAAGCGAAACTTCTAAGAGCTGAGGAACAAACATTGCCAGTTTGCATAAAGGCTCTCCTTGTGTATTACGTAAACACAAAATAGCAGAACAAACAGAAAGCTGCTTATTTCCCTTCTTATGTATCAAACTGACTTCTATAATTAATTATCGAAATGCTTTAATGCTTTCAAAGTTTACCGAGTACCATTATCTAACTTGTCAAAGATTCATTCCTTTGCAATGGTAAGGATATCTTCCCCAATATATATACCTACAGCCATCCTCAATTGATTGTCAGAAAAAATAAGAGTATTTAAATTTCGGAGGTGAATATACAGCAATTCCTGAAATTGGAAATTCGTGGTGTTTCATTATAATCATGATAAGATATTTTTCAATATACAGAGTAACTTTATCTGCATCATTTTAAATAGATATTTCCTCATTTAATGTATTTCTGGATTATACATTTTGTCCAAAAGACATACTCGAACAGAATAGATAATTTTTTATTTTCTTATTGTTATTCGAGAATTCGATTCATGATCTTTCATTCAGAATAGTTTTTCCTGGAATTAACAACAAACCTTTTAAATAGATTAATTTGATGAATAATCTCTAGTTATTTTCGCGAATAGTGAAATACAAGTCAATTAATAATGAAATAACTTTATTCAACAATGGTAAAAAGCAGAAAAGCTCTGAAGTGAAGTCGGAAGAAGCATTCGCCCGCTTATTCAGTTCTTTTTCCCTGAAAATTTCAAATCTGTGAATAACTTCTTAAAAACACCTACATACAATCCAAAAGTCAAATAAGCGCCATTTTGTGCAGTTGTTTAACCGCCCGAGCAAAGGAAAACCTGTCAACTAGTTGGTGTCCAAAACCGAAAGGTGTGCCCTGTTTACTTTCGTCCTTAACTGTTGAAGATTACTCATTAACACATCAGCTGGAAACGTTATCCACAACTGGATAGAGTTGCTGATTCAACTGCATAGGGATATGCACGTTGCGCAGCCCTAGTGTCGCGTGTGACTTTAGCGCCAGCTACATTTCTGGATTCTTCCAATTCTAAAAATATGTTCGTTTGTTGAGAATTAAACATTATGAATTTTATTATCAAAGGGTATATTCTGCCATTCAAAATCTCGATCCGCGATATCCGACAAATTTCAAGTTTTCTAGTGGCATCTTTCGAAAGTGCTCGGAAATGGTCGGAAGAGGAGTTAGAACCATTAATGTAGTTACTGGCATTTGAGAATGGCTCTTCACCAGATAAATATGTGAGTAGCCTTTACAATTCCCAAATAAGGTTGCGAGCCTTATCAACGCGCAAAAGAACACAACCCCTCTGTTTCCAGTTAGCTTTAGTTCTAATAACATAGGCTGTGACTGGTAGAAGCGGAGCATTACCCAATTAGCTATTCAGGTCAGTATCCGAGTTGTGTGGGACCCAACTCACAGGCACAGGGTCTACTTTTCACCACTCAGTCGCAAATTCAAGACTTACAAACCGTTCGAGCACTAACAGCCAGCCGAAACGTAAAGATCTACAACCTACTCAGAAGTCACTCTATTGTCCTATTGATTCTGGTTCGACTACTAACGGTCGGAAGCCGTTAGTGGTAGATCGAGTTTTGATCACTTTCGGCCAGCTGTATTGCCAAGGCCCACTTAAGCGCTGGGACAAATCTCGAACAGTCCTTGCTCAAGAATTATATGCTATCAGATGTATGAAATACGTTTTTTACCTAGCATGCAGGCCTTCAACTATGCTCCACGAGTTTAACACCAACTGAGCACGTGAATTCTACCAGGTTTTCATATTGGCATGTGAGCATGGCTCTTCACCAAGTGACTACTCAGCAATCTCCACAGTCCACACTAGAGGTAGAAAGTGTGATGAGGATTACGCCATATCATAGCGCGAAACGAGAACTCCTCCGAAGAGATGAACCCACCAGCTTCCAGTTTGGACCCCGCCTCGAAAGCCAGAACCGTCTGACTGATAGCAGCAAAGCACTATCGAACCTCTACTGGCTCTGCAGGTCAGTACCCGAGTTGGCTTGTGACGCAACTCACCCGCCGGAAGGAATTCTTATCCAAGCACCCGAACGCAGTCCCATGAACTGAGATAATCTCAAGAGTGATGACTTCTATTGATCCTGGTACGAGCACCGTCAACACGGCCTGTACGTCTTGACCCAACGAACCCATGTGAAGTCATTTGATTGATCCTGACGTCACGCACTAATGGCTAAGCTATTTCGTCGAGAACCACAAACCCTAAAAAGTTACGCATTGATCTGGGGCCAGGACAAGGCCGGTCGAACCGTTAAGTCTCGCTAAACCCCGAGTCATTTCATGAGAATATCGCGAACATGGGGGTCTGCGAACAGATAAATGAAATACCTTCCTAGTCCAGCATGCGGACTTTCAACCACTGCCCCCTCGAGTCCAACACCAATGGGGTGGCCAGGTGGTACAAGTAACACCTGTGGGTAAACCACCACCCCGAGGTAACGCAGTATGCTACATAACGCACTCGGCCATTACACAGAATCCGGAGATTTATACTGCGATAGGGTAGAGTACGCCAGTTTTGAGGGAGAAACTCTGTGCTGCGACAGACACCAAGTCACTGAGTTAATCAACCGGCTCAGCCCTCCATTTCACCTGAGCGGCAAAACTAGGGCCCCATTCGGAGATCTTCCACCATACAGGTCCAGTGACTGGCGCGAAATGGCATTACATTAGACTCCAAGACTTAACCCTCCATTTCGCCGGGACGAAACTAGGGTCCTAGTCATGACAAGCACCCCCATCACGTCAAGATATAATGCCTGGGGGGCGTCCAACTGAGTAGCCAGAAGTACGAATACTTCCATATGCTAACTACACTACCGTGGTAGCCTTAGCTATACGGAACCTCTAAAGTCTAACGATCGCCAAAAAAAGTTCTAGCCTTACTAGAAACTCGATACTTGAAACCATGAAATTGGAGACATCATTGTGTCCCCACTCCTATAACTAGCATAGATCTAGTAGTGACCAACTTGCCTGTTAAACGGATAAACCTCCTTTGGGTGGAGCAGTGCTAGTTTCAACGAAGAGCATTTTGTTTTGCAGGGCGCTCATAAAGAAAGAAAAGAGTGAATACCACCATTGCAGTTACTGGCTTGTCCGCATGGGTCCTTCACCAGGTGACCACTAAGTAGTCCCCACACAGCCTGAAAACAGGTTGTGTGACAAGGACTTATCATCACGCAAAGCACTGAGGAGGCTTAATTTCCACCGCCCAGCCGCAAATGAACAAACAAGAAAAATCTGAAGTTTCGTTCCTTCAATTGATCGTGATACGACCGCCTACGGTTTAAAACCCTATCTTCAAGGCCCAAAAACCCGAGAAATGTCCCGTAAACAATTCTGTTTCGAGAACATCAAGTCCTGTTTAACCTCTGAAGTACTTTTCGAGCAAACCTAAGTCAAGAATTACGCTCAACCAGATGAATGAAATACACTTCTTGTCTAGCATGCAGACTTTTAACCACTACCCCCTTGAGTCAAACATCAATAGGGTGACCAGAAGTACGATTACACCCGTGGACGTCTGCCCTCCCTAGTTTACGCAGTAAAGTAGATAACGCACTTGGCCTTTGGACATAAAAATTTGGAAGATTAATATGCATTTGGGTAGTATAACATTAATTTTAAGGATGTAAGCTCTGTGCTGCAACATACACTTGTGTCTTCGTGTTGAGCATCACGACTTAGCCCTCCATTTCACCTGAGTAAAATTAAGACCCTAGTCGTGACAAGCTCTTCCACAACGACAAGGCCTGGAGGCAAATCGAAGATTCGGAAAGAAGGACAGAATTCTTCCGTAAATCCAAAATAATCATTTGGGAACCTTTTTACCTGAAAATTTGCAAGACACCTCTCTAGCAAATGCCCCAAATAAAGAATGAGAAATAACAGTTCTTTGCTCCATTTATTCGTGAGAAAATTAATGAAACTATGGACATTAGACTAGGTCCGATGATTTTACTACATCCATTTAATGGCAGTATAATTGAGATTTCTGACATCTCACGAATACTATTCTCTTGAACTGAAATAATTCGTTTCATATATTAATTCAATATTATTAACTCATCATCAGGAAAAGCATTAGGATCCGAAACATTCTTTCGTCTAAATTTTTTTCTCTCGACTTTGATTGAGCGCCGACTAAATTCGCGTGATCGGTATTCACGTACTTCAATCAAAAAGGTCAATTTCGAAGATTCTACTGTTCTCGTACAGCTGTGGGAAAGCTCGTAAGGGAAGAAGCTGCCGCCTTTCACGTCAAAAAGCAACAGAGAAGAGCTGCTAGGTTACTTTCTGTGCCCATGAAGGTGTCAATCAAATGTCACACATATAATCGAGAGAATTAAATATCGGAGAGGTGTTGTAGAGAATCGACGGGCTACTTAATGTTTTAATACTTCTTATTCTGAGTATCATTAAGCTGCTTCGCAGACAGGAACGTTGATGGATATACGGCTGCACCATCAAGTATGCGTTGAACAAAGCGTTTGTCATATTGTGTAGCGATTCGAATGAATAAATTGGAAATCAGAATACTTTGAAAACCTTCATGGAATGAATAATATTAGGATTAATATTCCGTCTAGGATTGAAAATTTTCTTTTTAATGACATGAAATTATATCAACTATCATTCAGTTATAAAAATGATGAAAATTATATCATTTATAAATGCACATATAACAGATGTTCTCAAGTATTCTTCGAAAAACATGTTAGAATAGACTTCTAGGTTGCAGTATACCAAAGAGTGAAAGCTGGATTATAGAAAAGAAATAGTAAATAAAACGATATTAATTAAAATCTGAATCACGTTTGCAGACAAAACACTTATCCAAACAATACAACTTGAGAAATCCAATATTTTTAATTTTCGAATCCAAATTTTCAAGTATTCTGTATGATCTGAAGAAGTTACAATGTAAAACGAAACGCGTCATCAGTTACCCAATAAAAAAGTGTAAATCAGCAATTATTGTATTGTATTTTTATATACTAGAGTAGATATTCACATTTAAATAAATATCTATATATTTACGAGTTCTACTACAAATCAAACATCAGAATCTGGAAGCCTTTTTAAAATAATTTTAAATGAAATTAATCCTGTATTAAGGAAAAACATTCCTGATTTATTAGTGGAACACATGTTTATATATCTGGAATTAATTCTCCGGCACCTTTACAAATTCATGTCTAAATAAATCTCTTGAAAATATTTAGAATTGAATTTTTTTAAACATTTCCTACATAACACTATATCACTTTATAGACATACATATTATCAACACATATGGTGGAAATTAACGAATTGAGAATCAAATGAAGTATAAAATAATGACCAAATTATTTAGATATCACCTCATATATACATGTGTCAATTGGATGTTAAAGAAGTACAAGTTCCATTAGCACAAAATGTTCAACATATGATTCAAGAAGTTCTTTTTTTATTTTCCTTTTCGAAGAATATTCTCCATAAAAAGAATCTGATAAATTCGGACCCAAATCTCTACAGTAGGAAGTTATTTGATAAATAAAATAATCAGTAAAAATATAAAAATACCTTCTTTTTACTAAACATTTCTGTAACAACTAACCAACTGTTGGATAAGCATGGCCTAAACAAAAATTAGGTAAATTGAATGAACGATTTTATTTTTAAAAAATTCACACAGTTTTTATGTTTCACGGTTATTCAGAATCCTGACCCGTGTTTCGGTCTTTCTACCATCTTCAAAGGAGTACAAAAAGTAACAGTTACGTTTCTGACGCGTTTCTGCACAACACAGTTTTATTATTTTATCAGATTCTTTCGAGTCTGGACGAGAATTTGAAATTTTTTTTTCTTTCAAGGTATTCCAGACGTGAAAATCCAAAGGCGTAAGGTCGGGGCTCCTTGGTAGCCATCTTACCGGACCTTACCATCCAATCCATTGCACCCCAAAATATTCGTTCATTAAGTCCCGTATATTCCGGCTATTATGAGGTGGACAGCCATCTATTTGAAACCAGACATTTTGTCTGTTAGCCAGGCGCATTTCATCCAATATGTATGTTAAGCTGCTTTGGATTAATGTAATGAATTCTTCAGTGTTGAGGCGATCGGGAAGTTATACTGGTCCAAAAAGTTCACTTCTCATGTCTCCCAACCACACGTGGAGCCTGAACTGATTTTCTGGTTTTCACTTTTCCGTACATTACTGTTTCGCAAATTTATCATACCCGATTTCATGAAAGTGGCCTCATCAGTCCATAATATCCCATCGCCCCCCCACTCTCCTAACTTATTCAGGTAGCACCTACAAAAGGTTAGTCTTGTCTCAGCATCTACAGGTAACAGATCCTGCACCTTTTTCAAATGATATGGATGTAATGTACTGTAGAATGATGAATCCTCAATGTACAATCAAGTCCACGAGTAATTGTTGTGAGGTCCTCTCGGAAACTTTTAAGTAGGTGCATGCTAGCCTTGCTGAATATTTCGACCACCTTCTCTGATTCGGAAACCACCCAATGAGCCTGTTTCACCTAATCGCCTAAAGACTTGTACAAATGTCTTTCTATTTGGTTGTCTTCTGTTGGAAAAACGCAAATCGTACCCTGGAACCGCATTTCCATTCGCAAATCCATAAGTGAACAAAATATCGCGATATTCGATGTTTGAAAAACAGGCATAATATACTAGATTTTTTCTAGAATACTTATTATAAATTGGGTTACTTCGTTAGATTCAAGAAAACGTACTTATACCAAAAGTTATGAAGAGGCAGGATTTAAATTTAGCGTTTACTTTGATATTCAATCACAAGGAGCTTCAAGGTATAGCCAATTTAGGTTTGGAATATTCCCACTTTTCGTTATTATCTTCTTAGCCGTGAAATTATGGCAGAGGAAAAGCAGCTAGCAGATAAGTTGATATGTTATTCGAAAGCACATTGAATGAGGTGTTTTTTGCTGAAAAAAAAACATGTCCTCAGTCAATAATTTTCATCGATAAAACCTTTGAAAAAATATGACTAATTTTGTTCACTTCAGAATCGTGAAATTCATTTCCTTACCACGCCTGCAATAAGAATGTTTTGGCACACAGGACTTTCTACCTTGTAGCAAATTTAATGTCGTTTCCAGATATGTGGTCAAATTTGATGAGGCTACAAGGATAACTGAAATATAATTGATAATGGAAAAACTTGAAATATTTCGTGAAATCAAGAAACGATAAATTGAAGAATAACAATAACAAATCGACCATGCATGATACGTCATTTTTTGTTGCAAATAACTTGTATGTTCTTCCCTTGAAGTTTGGCCCTTTTAAAAATAGACACCGAGTATAATGAAGTAAACTCATTATTCGTTAGAAAAGTTGACATTTTCAGAGCACACGGAAATTATGCTATTTATACTTCAGCGAAATGACAGAAACTGAAAAAAAAAATCTAAATATGACACTTCTAAATAAAGATGTTGCCAGATAAATCAATGGAATAATTCACTAGTAGTCACATCTGTTATCAAAACCGTATGAACTTATTTCTACTCCTAATAAGTAATTTTCCTGTACTTCTTCATCATGGAGATAACTTATGCAAAGTGCATCATAAAGTTAAACACCGCCACATTACAATAGATTAATCCCACATCAACAGAAATTAATCATTCCGATTAATTGATTTTCTCTTGTTCATTGTTGTAAATACTGGAACAAAAAACAATATACAGCGGTAAACTAACTGCGGTACGATGCAAATTTAATATAAAAACGAGTTTAATTTCGAGCGCCCCTTATACAATAAGGTTCAAGTCTTGCAAGTTTCACACATATCTTCCATTATCAACGACATTCCAACAGCCATGTACCGGCAAAAATCGTTGCGGGTAAACACCAAGCCAACACACATTTGCAGGTCGCAAATACGGCCAGGGGCTAACACGCCGTATTTGTTTGGCGGTGGGCATAGCTCAGCGGGACACGTTACAGCCGAACATGCTGGACACGATTGTCCATTGTCACCTGGGCCGTGTTACCAGAAGACATGTCGCCCGCCGGCGCCACATTTTAAGTAATCGCGCGCGGAATTGGACTCAAAACAGCGCGAACTGGCCATTGAGGTCACTAAAAGTATGTGTGTCATCTGTGCGATCGTTATTTATATGTGGAATTTTCGAGAGATGTTGGAAATATTTTTTTCGGAGAAATGAAGTTACATTCTTATTCTTGACAGAGTGTTGAAGAGAAAATTTTTTGGGAAGTCGATAATTACCCAAGAAAAGATCGAAACTGCCGGAAAAAGTATAAGAGAAAATTGAACATCTGAAAAAATTCAGGAAAATAGAAGTTTCGGAAATAGGAAATCCATTTTTCTTCGGCAGATGGCTGTAGTGATTGATATCTCGTAAAGTATAGATCAAACAATTTCAGATTTAGGCAAGTTTCCAAGGAGACATTTCAAACTAAAAAAATTCTTCTAATGTGTTTTGTTTGGTCCATTCAGTGTCTGTTATGGAAGTCTGCAAAGTGGAAATTTGGTGCATATTACAGTTTTTCTTTGATCTAGGTGTAAAAGCAATATAGACGGCTGAAATTGTGAATGGTATTTATGGTTTCGATACTGTAACAGCTCATTATGTGCAATTTTGGTTTCATCGATTCCATTCAGGTATGTTTGATGCACCTTGCACAGTTAGGCCCGTTGTCGAAAATGTCCATAAAATTGTTACGTTAAATTTTTAATACTCTCGTGAAGTAGGGCAAATCAGTGTAGATGGCACTGAAGGAGGTGCTTGCAAATATAGGAGAAGCTTTTGATGGGGGACAAGAATCTAGTTTATAGGGATGTGACTTATACAAGGTTTTTGATACTATTTCACACTCATTGCTTTCAGAGAAGCTTGAATACTTTGGAATCAGGGGTGAGGCTCTTGACCTGATGGAAAGTTATCTGACAAACAGGGTGCAGAAGAAGCTTAGGAGGCAGGTCTCTTTCTTGGGAGACTGTGAGTTATGGTGTACCGCAGGGTTCTGTGTTAGGTCTCCTTCTGTTTGTGATATATATGAATGATTTACCAGCTAATGTGAAATCAGATCCAACCGTCCTCTTCGCTGGTGACACTTCTTTTCTGAATAAAGGGATGGACAACCAGGAATTGGAAGGGAAAGACAGGAAGACTCTAAAGGAAGCCCAGGTATGGTTCAGCGCAAACAAAATGATGATGAACAGTGATGAACCACAGAGACTGTTCGAACCAAAGATGTATTCAGACAATCACATGAGGCTACTTGGTGTCTTTTTGCAATCACATCTCAAGTTTTTAGTCCACATGATTCCTAAGTTGTCAAAACCTACCTATACAGTTAGGAGAATAAAGCAAATAGCCGGAGTTGAAGCAGCCAAGATTACTTACTTCAGCTACATTCATAGTATCCTTGAATTCGGCATTCTTTTCTGGCGGGATTTGTCTGAAAGTGATAAAGTATTCATAAAACGGAAGCAGGTACTGAGAATACTATGTGGGGTAAGTAGTAGATATAGCTGTAGAGAGCTATTGCCCAGAAAAAAAATTTTTACCATGTCGTCCATTTTTATAGTTACCTATGTAATGTAAATCCATGTAATTACCTATGTACTGTGAATACTATTGAAATACAACTATAATCACAACAATGATACTAAAAACAAAAACAACTTCTTCATACCATACCATCGTATAAAAGTATCACAGTTAAATTTAAGTCATCTAGGTACAAAAATTTTCAACAAACTGCCGTCCAGAACGAAGGAATTAAATCGTAAGTTCAAGAATGAACTGAAATGTCTCCTAATGAATAAAGCATACTACTCAATACATAAATATCTGAATGATACTTTTTGAAAAAAAATATATTTTTATGGAGTACGTTGTCTGACCAAATTTATTCATTCATTGTTTGTCTGACTAATGTTATGCTTCATTTTGTTTTATACATTTCTTTATTTATGCATACTTATGCCTCATTTTAGACAAACTTGTACCTGATTCCCCATGAAATTTTTGATGGGTTAAAAATTTATTCATATTCTGGGATATGTACTTTATTGGGAATAAATAAATGAATTATTATTATTAAGTACTCGCAAAGGTAGGCCCGTCGTCGAAAATGTCCATAAAATTGTTACATTAATTTCTTTTAAAAATTGAATTCTTCTCTAAAGTTTTCTAGATGCAACATAAATTATGAGTGAAGAAAGCTCGCGGCTTAGTTGCAGTCAATCGCCAGATAGTTTCAATAAAATAAACAATATAAAATTTAGGATTCCTACTTTTATACTATATTCCCAAAACTACCAAATTTATATGAACTCATAGAGAAAAGTGTAATAATTTTGACCAAATGAATAAATGTTATTTAATGAATGATTTTCAATAGAGTGCATTAAAGTTTCAACAAATACGTAACAAGTATGTCGGAATGCCGGCTTTCATTTACAGAGAATTTCACAATCGACTAAATATCAAAGAGGCGATCAAAAATCAAACTATCTGAAGAAGTAACAAACTCCTCCTCTCATCCATTTCATAAAAAAAAGAACAAATAAAAGAAACAAAAGAATAAGATTTAATAAACGTCACAAAATCGAAGAAATAGTCGTAGCATCGCCCAGAAGCTAAAGATCGACCATAAAACAGTCTAAACCATTTGTGCAAACCTGGATTCAAAAATAAGGTCAATGTTTGGGTGCCACGCCAATTAACACCAGAAAACAATGGATAAAATTTACATCTGCGCCAAACGGGATGAAATCGACCCAAACGGGATGAAATCGACCATCATAAACGGATGGTGACTGGGAATGAGAAATGATTCACATACGATAATATTGTCCAAAACAATGATGGTCAAAGTGCAGTGAAGCAGCTCAAACGGTGCCATACCAAGACTAACGGACAGGAAGATTCTACTGTGCATTTGGTGGGACTGGAAAAGAATAATTTATTCTGAGTATGGCCAAGCTCTAAACTCGTATCTCTACTGTCAACAACTGGACCAGAAGTGACGAACAAAAGAGGTGTTATGCTCCAGTATTATGCTCCAACGCCAGGTCACACACGCCTGTAGTGACTCGCCACAAACTCCGGTAGCCTGGTTGGGAAGTTTCAATGCATCCACTGCATGGTTTGCCACTAAGGAAATGTTGTAGCGATCGGAATAAATGAAATGGTGGGTGAGGCAGTACCTCCTATCCCAACTCATTAATTTTTTCCAAGGTTCATCTTGCAGAGTGCGATCTTGCATTGTCGTGTTTCAGAATAACGCCTTTTCTGTTGACCATCGGTGGATACTTTTCTTTTAAAGATTGGTTCACGCGATCCAATAGTTCGGAATAAAGATCTGCATTAACAGTTTGTCCAGGTTTCAACAATTCGAAATGAACAATTCCGCGTATATTCCACCAAACACACAGAAGCCCGGTTTCGCAGTACTTCGTGGTGATTCATTTGGAGACAGCCACTGCCTTTTGCGTTTTGGATTACCATATAGGACTCATTTTTCATTTTCAGTGATCAAACAATCAGAAAACGGTTTTATATGGTGCCGATGAAGCAATACGTTGCAAGTGATGGATCGATTGGTTTTGTTCTCGTCGGACATATTGTGGGCATTTGCTCTGCTGCTTATTTTCCAATCTGCTGCAAATGTTCTTGTATTCTGATCGATACGAGAGATCAAAATTATCGGATCTGAACCTAGAGCATTTACAAACGTCCAATGCACTTGAATAAACGTCGCTAATGATTTTGGTCGCAACTGTTGTGTTACTTCCCTTAAAAAGCATACAATGCCTACGAAAAAGGTCTACTATTCATTTATTCAGGAGTGAACAAGTCACAATAACCTTAAAATGTCCTTGACACGACTTCGAAGTACACAATAATCTGACAAATGAGAATCAAACATCGACATGCGCAGAAAAGACATTACTTTCCAGTCTGTAATCATTAGGAGAGTCACATTATAACCAGGATGTTCTATGAGTAGAAAAAAAAGCAGAGACAAAACTAGCGTGCCCTTCCCCTGTTTTGGGGGAATCACATTCTGCAGTCATCATCGAATCAGGTAAGTACAATTTACTGTGGATTGATCAAGGAAATAGAATAATGATTCTATCTTCTCTATCACCCAACTCTTTTTTCATATATTTTTAAGCTTTCTATTTTCCTCAGTTCTCTGGGTACCATGGCGTATAAACGTGGGAGTAAGTGAGTATAACACCTTTGATTCAAACGTTTTCCTGCACTAGATGCAAGAAACTGTTTCATATCGGTTCAAATTACTGGTGTTCAGTTCTTTGGAGCAAAATTTTTCGTGAATTTAGGGCAAACATAACCTTTAATACGAGTAGCTGGTGAGGATTATAATCTTGGGGCTTTATGTGAATCATCTGATGGGAATAATAGGGGTTTTCCGTATATGACACTAAGTGAACATATCTTTATTATTTCAACCCTTTTCATATAATAACTTTACAATGAAAGTTAACTGAACCATACTCTTTTGTGTTGCAAATTGCCAGTAGAATCATCTTGTGAAATTTGACCAGAGATAACTCGAGCATTTTATATAATGCAAGCGATATAGATGATTTTTTCATTTTATGGAAATTGATTTCATTCTCAAGATTGGATAATGACCAGTGGGAACTGGTCGTAGTTATTGGAAAATAATGTGCGGTGAAAATTAGATAAAAGTGGTTTCTGTCTCATTTGAGCGAATTATAAATAATTTCCACGAAGTATCGCCAAATTAGTACAAGTAACAAGACCTTGACACGAACGCGTAATGCAGAATGTTGGGTCATTTCGAATAACCCTTCACAAACAGAACCAAGCAATCAGAGTGATATCACATGTTTCTCCCTCGATCACCGTAATTTCCCGCATGATGGATGTACCGCGATGTACGAGGACCATCCAAATGTTACCCCGTCCTAATTGATTTGCTCCTGATCCGATTTTGATGATTTAATCCTTTCGTTTTGCCTCCGCCGTATTGTGCCCCAGCTCGGTTGCCACCCTCCGCGCCGCGGAGTTTGACAAATGACCCTTGTCGGGGTAAGTGAGAGATTTTCGCCGAGATACATGGGTCCTTCCTTTTAATTTATGAAATATGGTATTTGATTTATGCCTCCGTAGTGTGAGTGTTGTGGCTGCTGGCATTCGTGGGGTAAATTGGGAAACCACTGGATTATGGGTAGGAGAGCTTCTCTCTTTGTTCATAGACTGAGAATCGATTCGATTTTTCGATTATTATATATCCCAAAATATTTTGTAGTATCGTATTCCTCTGTATAAATCCAATTCAGCTATTAACGTGGCAAAAATTTATTATTCATAGATACTACTGAAAGAAAGGTCCTGGGCTCAAATCTCGTTCAGGTGGCAACAAAATTGTCTACGTGGGCGAATTTCAGTCATTATTTCACTGTTGGGTCGTTTGGTCGAAAATTAACAATGCAATGACCTAAAGTGTCGTAAGGACGCAGTAAGAAAGCCTAACCATAACACAACGTAACTATTAACTCGTACAAGCTGAACAAGCTTCTGGGGAATCTTCGCAGAAGATCTAGAAGTATCAGGATAATATATCACATATCACTACACTGTCCTAGTGAATCTCGGCAGTTTTGGCCGATGGAATTTTCTCATTCAAGTTTCCACCCTCTGGTAGAAAAGGATCTAAAGCTAAAGCTGATCTCTTTGAGCGGATATTCGCTACTAATTTGACTGGCAAAATAATTGGTCAGGACCATCAACAAGTCAAACTGTTTCATCTAGAATAAGGGATATATATATATATATATATATATATATATATATATATCTATATATATTTATACTTCAGATCACGGATCATTCGTCCTTAGTGTACTTAATTCCAAAAAAGCTACTGAACCAGAAGGGATTCCTGCCATTGTATTCAAAGAGTAACCACCAAAACTTACACCTATTCTCTGTAAGATATTCACTAATTCATATAAGGAAGGAATTTTCCAGGATTCATGAAAGACTACAGGAGTGCAGCCTATATCAAAGAAGAGGAGCAAGTGTTTTCTATCAAACTACCGTCCAATAGCGATAATATCCTTCTATCGAAAGTCCTGGATGCAGCAATAAATCTCGAAATGGTTAGATACCTAGAAGCGAAGGTCTCGGTCTTATTATTGATAGACACCATATTCGCAAACATCAAGCAATAGATGACCTTCTCAGCTATGTGACGCAAGTGTGGAAAAGGGCTATTGAGCGCTATGGAGAATCTAGATCAGTTGCTCTGAACATATCCAAGGCTTTTGAACGTATCTGGAATAAGGCTCTTTTGAATAAGCTATCCTCGTATGGTTTTCCAGGGAGTCGCTGTGATTGGATGAGAAGTTTCGTCACCGACAGGTCAGAGTTTCCGTGAATACTGGAGTGTCCTTATGCCCAGTTTTGTCGCCCACTCATGTCATTTGTCATTTTTCACCAATGACAAACCTTTGATAACCGTTGAGTATCATCTACATAGATGCCAGCAAATTGATTCCATGAGCGAAAATATCAAAAGTATAAACGAATGGGGTCGACGGAATCTGAAGTTATTCAATGCTTCGAAGACCTAAATAACTATGTTTCCCGAGAAACTCGATTCATGAAAAGCAGGTGCTTCAGCAAGAGATTCCATGCATCTTCTTGGTGTGATTATCAACTCTTTGGTCTGGAAACCTCTTCAGGGGAAGAACGTGAGTTTTTTTACTTAAAGAAGGCTTTTCAATGTCACTTTCTTAATTTTAGCAGACATAAAGAATTAACACTCATTACACTGTATCGAAAGGATATGAAGGAATCCAAGGAAAATATAGAATATTGATCGAAGTTACTCAACAAACATTAAGTGGAAACAGCACGGTATTATGAAAACTAAATTCCACTTTGAAAATGTTCAACATAAACTCAAGGAATTCGCTCTATGTGCGTCCACAGAAAAAAAGAACATAGAATGCGAATTGTTATTCGTCCATAGATGATACGAACATAGAATTCCAATGGTAACCGTTAAGAAACTATTTTAGTTGTATAGTAGTTTTGAAAAGCCACGAGGTCGTTGAATCTGATAGATATTTTTATTTTGCTCATTTTGCTGGCATGGAAGTGGACTGAAGATTATCGGTAGGAATCTCAAAATGTCTTTCTGAAGATGTGCCACATATTATTGAAGAACTTTTTGAAGATACATCACAAAGCGAGGTTGTTTTAAAGAATTTCTCATTCTTTTCAATCTTCAGTCCACTTTCAGGCCAGCAAAATAAAATCACCCAAATTCTCATAAACTTTCAGTATAAAAATCAATGATTCCTAGAGCCTTCTCCTTTCCTCAAATAAGATTGCAGATATCCCGAAACAATCATTTCGATACAAAAATTATAAACTCACACTCATAGACAGGAAAGTAAAGTTAATCCTCAAACAGATATATCCTACAAAACGGAAAAAATTACAAAAGATTTATAAAACTAACATATTTTGGACCAATTTGACGAAAAATTGCTCAAATAATTTCAGCAAAAAATATAAAAATATCCTTCACCTTCACATAGAATTTCCAATTCATTTTTTAATGCTAAAGACAAAAACAACCGGCTTAACAATTCAGGAGTTTATAAATCAAGTTGTAATGAATGTGTAGCATATATGTACAAATCGGAAAAACTTTCACAATAAGGTTCAAAGAGCACCAAGTATCTTTCAAGGACCGAAAAGATATATTCTAATTTTGCGAAACATTTCTTCGAAACTAGCCATACCTTCCCAGAATTAGATAATCCTAAAATCATACATGTCGAACTGAAAGGAAAGAAATTGGATATCTTTGAATCAATAGAAATCTACAAGAATTCCTGGAACCCGGCAATAAAACTATTAAACGAGCAGATAGACCTTTGGGCATCCCCACTCTTCAAAGTCACAGTATCCTCAAAATAAAATAGTGATAGTAAACAAAGTAATTTCATTTATTCCATTATTAAAATGAACTATCACAAAGTAACGGACTACTACATCCAATATCAGCAAAATAAAAACAATCAATAAAACTATCTATCATACTCAACGACATAGTGGCTTTTCAAAACTAAAATAGTGCTGAAATGGTTTCTTAACAGTTACCATCCGCATTCTATGTTCGTATTTTCTGTGGACGAACATGAAACGCCAATGGTATTTGTTAAGAAAGCGTTTTAGTAATATATAAGTATATTTTTATTATTATCATTCAATTTGCAAATTTTTTCATTCAATTCTTCATTTTAAAAAGACAAATCATTTCGAACAAATTATTCCTTGTTGGTATAATACTTCTAATGAGTATGGATTTCATATTTTAAATATCTCATAAAATCAGGATCCAAATGTGGTGAATTTAAAAAATAAGATGTAGCAATTTGGATATTTGAGCGAGATATTATGAAAATAAGAACACAAAATGTGTAATAATTCAGTAATATTTCATTGAAATGATGAAGTGCAACTAATGAATATTGAGAAAATAATATACTTATTATTCAACAAAATGTACATTCAAACAAATTCCCTGGAAAAAGCTGATGGCTTTCGTGAAGCAAGATTTAGTATTTCCTCAATTCTGTTGTTCAGCTGACATTCAGGTATATTACCTGTGCAATGTTTTCCCCCCAATAAATGTTAGATCAATATCGAATAAAATTGTTCCTTCATCCTCCTCCAGTAATAGAACACAAGTCGACCGATTTATCCTGTTTCAAGTTTTCTGAAAGCTCCCACAATCTAGGCCACAATAACAACATATGACGGACATAATTCCAGCTTAATACCTAGCCGATTATCCCTCAGGATCCAGATACAAGTCCATCCATCACCGAGTACGCCGGTACGGACAAAGCTCTAAATATTTACGAACATTAAGCCTCGTGTCCCTTCTTAATTGCAAAGCTATCAAAGGACAAAGATTGATCGCGGGAACAGTGACATTTGCTGACATATCACACTGAATGCTCCGTTTTGAACAGAGGTGGAATGAAAAACATGTATAGGGCAAAATGAGATACACTGCTTAGAGCTGATATTTTTTCTGCTAATTAATGTCTCAAATTGTAAACGCTTTTGAGTTCAATTCGACTGTGAGTTTATGGAAAATTCGATTTATTGGTTTTTTACTTCAAAAAAATTATACTCAGTGACATTTTTTGCCGTTAGAATGACTATTTCAAAAGCACGCTGTTGTCGCGTTTTATGTTAGTTAATTTTTTGCGGAAATAAAACCTTATGTGAAGGTTTTCGTGTTGTAATCAGTGTATTTGAGCTGACTGGTTTAGCTGACATTGATGATTGAGACCAATAAGCTTCGAAACATGCTTATGTCAGCTGATTATATTTCGCTGATCAACAGAAGCTATTCGGTTGTGTTCGAATTTACATCGAATAAGGAATTTTTTATTTACAATGCAGGTACATAAAAATTGTGATCCTCGAGTCAGGAATCTGGACCTTTTGAATATGTCTCATTTTTTCTTAGAAACCTTTGGGCCTGCTAAGGACAGAAAATATTTGTCCTTCACAGTTTTCTTAGAAACCCATTAGAACCAACGCCGTTTCAAGACGACAATGGCCGAAATGTCGTTTCGGAATTTACTTGACCACATTCTGAGCCCTAAGAGAGTCCCTCATTCTACAGTCAGCCGAAAGGTTCGGTTAAAGACACTCCCTCGACCAGGCGGTCACGCAATACTCATTTTGTAGAAAGAAGTAAGCTCTAAACAAATTTTCTTTTTGTTTAACTTCTGAGTTTTAAAACACTTCTCTCTCTTATCTTGAATTTCAGATGCGCATCAGTTAACCAAAAAGCACTGTTGAAAGCACATTTCCTAAAAGTCGCATTATTGTCAGTTGCCTACAAAGCAGCGTTGAAAAAACATTCCCAAAAACTCGCGTTTTGTCGCTTGCCCAAAAAGCAAAAATTAAACCACTCACTAGTTTTAAGTTTTTTCAAGTTATAATCACATGTATTTCTCTCTTACTAACCCATAAAGCACTAAAGGCCTGGAAGTTAATGTATAATCTACATTATTTTCAATTAGACAGTAATTTGTGAAAAGTGAACCCAACAGTGGAACCAATAGAAGTGAATTGGGAGAAAGTGAATAACGGTGGAAAAGCTCGAAGAAGAACTATTCAACGAACAAGATAGTGTTTTCACCGCAATTAGAGTTAAAATTTCCCCGAAACAACTCCCTTAATTCGGATAAGCAATTCAAACTTGTAATTTATAATATATGTATTTAGGCTGAAAAAAACCATTGAAGCCAATTATACATTCCTCTCTCAACGCCATTTGAAGTATTCTTAACCAAGAATTTGCATACTAATTGGTTAACATTCTATCAATTACTAGGAAGAATTCAAAACGGTATCTTTCCATAACGAGCAAAATCTTTACAGGGTGTATTTGAGTTTCGAACTGTTACACAGATTCAAGTTCCATTGTTCCTAAGAGATTTCTGTTACCATAGCTCATTCTTCTTATTATTGAACCCTAAATTTTTTTCAAAAGGAGGTAACCAAATAATTCTATTTTGTTTTATAAGTTGTATTTGTGTTTCCTGGTGATTCGATAGTAAAAGACAATGTTAAAACACTTCAACAAAAATATGGTCACTAAATAAAATAGTGATATTACAATGGCTGACTTCTGAGCTCACTTGTTCGATAAAAGGATGAGCAGAAAACTTACTAAGCTTAATAAAACTGACGATAGTCAACATGTGTCCAATGTTCAAACTCCTTGGATAACCTTGATGCTTTACGAGAAAATTGTATAATCTTGCTGACAGATGTCCACAGCTTTCAAAAATCTGACTACCAGAAACTTTTTCGGTTCCAGGAAAAATTCAGGCAATAATGATCCAGGTGAGAAATGGCTCCCGGAAAAAAATCCTTCCTGCGATAAAACGTTTTCGAAACTGTTTCCTGGTCTCTCACAATTTTTTAGATTTGAGCGAATTTATAATTCGAAAATACAAAGAAATTTACTTCACAAGTTGTTAACATCAACAGAACTTATAGCCAAAGGAAAGGAAATAATTTTTCAAACCATCGTGAACGAAGCATTCTCCTGCGCACTAATCGAAGAGAATTTCAATTTCAATACGTGTTCAATTTCCGAACAACAGGTGAACCCTAAGATGAAACAACACGTGATAATATTTTTTCGAAAGGAATTTTTTCAAGAAAATATAACACAATATGAAGAGAAGAATAATTCAAATGAGAATTAATCAAATGAAACCACCATGCCAAGAAATCAAAAAGGAAATTCAAATATAAAGATAAAAACAATCGCAAAAGGCAGGAAAAATTTAACTCAGATACCAGCATATACCTCAAAACCAAATTAGTAGAAGTTGAATTTAAAATAAAATGAGATTCTTCGAAATCACATTGTTTGGATGAAGACGAATATACCAGAACTAACGAGTACGACAAGGATGAACAAATCTGATAGTTCTGCGCTGGCAACGTTGTAAGAAATTCAATATTTTTCAAACTCATAACACCACGGGCGTCAAATAAGTGTTTCTCACCCGTTGTAGGATAAACCAGAATAGAAATTCTTAATTATTTTTGCATGTTTCACATTGACGAAACATATTGTCCATAATTATATACAAATATACCCTAAATAGCTCAAAACTCCAAATAAATACTTAAACTCTGAAATACTGATAATTTAAAAGAAAAGAGTTGAACCATCATTGAAACCGTGGTCTATGAGAGGGGTAAAAACTCTTGTCATGGTGCCTTCATTTCGCAGGGTTGATACTTTCTATAAGAAATTTATTGTACACGGTATTATCATGGGAGAAAAATATTCATTATTTTTATTAGTTAATGAATAACTAACTTTATTCGATAAAATATTATAACTGTAAGAAACTCATGAATAAAGCAAGGATTAATCATATTGTGAGGCTTGAATACTAACGACGGTTTTAAAAGGAAACATATTCTCAAATTAGTAGTATGGCAACACTGGACTTAGGAGTATTTGCATTGGACCAGTTGAATAATGAGCGATATAATGTAAGCCTCAGTAGAAAACGTGAATAATTGGGTCTCTTGATCATTTGGCGTTAGTTATTGAGTCCCTACGACTTTATATGAATGGAACCCCAGATCCTTAGGCAATTTTCTCCAAGTTTCTAAAACAGCTCTTGTTGCAGTCACATTTGTTCATCGACACTACTGACCTCTGCAGCTGCAATGTTCTCTTCATTACTTACAATAGATCGACAGAAGTCACACGCTTCATAATTAAACTGCACACTATACTAAATATAGTAACACCCGAAAATAAAAAAAATATATATTAGAAAGCAAGAAATCTCTATTTGAAAATCGATATTGAAAGACCCTTTATATACGGTTCTGGTGTCGCAATTACACGCTAATTCTCTTAGATTCGCACAATACCGGATGATTTCCTTCTCTTTCATTACCTTCATTGTTGGGTTTCTTTGTTCGCCGACAAAATGATAGACTTCCCCGAAAGTTTTTCCCGATTCCAGTCTTCTTCAGTTTCTAATAATCGTTCGGAAATTTTGCGGGGAGTTCCTGCTGCAACTTCCACCAAAAGTTCTAACAATTCCGTCCTATTGAAATATATCAATGAAGTTTCCTCTTTCATGAGAACTGTTTCCAAGGAAGTTTGAATAGTTGTTCACAGAAGGGATGTAAATTGGGTTGTTTCAAAATGTGCTGCTATCAATTCGTTATTACAAATATAAAATCGTAGAAGTATTTCGTGGAGTGGTGAAATAATAACTTATATCTCTAGAAATATCTGCTCAATATTTGCCTTCATATTAACGTAAGGATTGAATTGACCATAAACATATGCTTGCAGTTAGACCTGAGTAAAATCCACATATTTCAAATCACCATGAATTCTTAATTATTTTCCTGGAAGCAAAAATAAATTCCAACTAACCACACGTCTTCTTTATGTTGTGAGAACAGTTTCGCTCTATTCCAAACTCTTGATGACATGAATTTCTAATAATTAGAAACTTTGATGTATATCCCATCGAAGATGATTTTCCGATATCCTTAGCTTTTATTAATATTTTCAAACTATATTCTAAGAATTAAAACAAGTTGAAGAAATAACCATGTTTTACTACCAATAAATTAATATTTTACACATTCAATTAGGACTCGAGTTTCGGGAATTAACTCTCCCATCTTCAGACAACTGAAGACTCAACAAGCAGAACAGGGTATTGATGAATATACAGAGGTAGAAGAGGTAATGAAAACAGGTTAAAAAGGGTTCAAAATGAGAGGACGCTTAACAACTATGGCAACTTGGCACGTCAAAGAAGATTAGTAAACAGATGTTAGTTATTTAAATATCTCAAAAATTTTGGATTTACGTAGATCCGTAGAGTCATTCTTTATTTTTACATTATTTTTATTGTGAACTAATTCGAAAATTCCAACAGATTCAAAATAATCAAGTTTCTTTCCTTTTGATTCTACATGAGTAGCAAAAGTAGAAGTTTGTTTATTTTTAATTGAATTCGTTTTATGTTCGTGCAACCTCGTCTGGAAAAAACGTCCCGTCTGTCCTATATATTTATTACTGCACGTCGAAGAAGATAACTCATAAACTCTCGATATATGTAGGTTTGGAGTTGAGTCCTTTGCATTAAATATTACAGATGATAATTTATTTTGTGTTTTGTAAGCAATAGTAACATCCGATTTTAAAGAACTATTGGCCACTTTTTGTCTTATGCTACCGAAGTACGATAAAGAAATGAATTTTTGTTTTCTGTAGTTTTTATTATGAGATAAATTTTGTTTATAGCTATTTTTATCCCATAAAAAAACTATAGAAAACAAAAAATTCATTTCTTTATCGTACTTCGGTAGCATAAGACAAAAAGTGACCAATAGTTTTTCAAAATTGAATGTTAATATTGCTCTTAAAACACAAAATGAATTATCATCCGTATCACTTAATGCATCATATTGTTTGGATAGGGACGAATATACCAGAACTTAGTAGTGCGACAAGGATGAACAAACCTGATAATACGCGCTGGCAACGCTGTAAAGAAGTCAATATTCTTCAAATTAGGACACCACGGACGTATCATAAGTGTTTTTTGCTTGTTATATGATGAATCCGTATGGGAGTTCTGATTATTTTTACATATTTCACATAGACGAATGTTGTTCATAAATTATAATCAAATTCACCCTAAATAGCTCAAAACTCGAAATAAATATTTAAACTCGAAAATGTATGTACTGATATTTGAAGAAATAAAAGGTGAACCGTCCTTGACAACGTGGTCCATGAGAGGGATAGAATCCAATGTAACTGGATCCCTTAGCTCGCAGGGTTGTCACCTACAAGAATTTTCTTGTATATGGTATCATTATAGAAGAAAATGTTCATTATTTCTATTGGTGAATGGATAACTAACTTTATACGATTAAATATTAATAAGCGGCTATAACTGAGAAATGTATCAATGGCGGTTTTAATAGTAGGTTGGCAAAACAGACATTGACTTAACATTAAGTCAATATAATATTTTAGAAGCGCTGATAATCTACTGATACAATGTTTGGAATATATAAAATAATATTCTGAAAGAAAATATGTTACTTGCGAAACGCCCAAAATATTGTGTAATAAAACAGGTTTCCAAAAACAACTTTGTTTTACTGACAAAAATTGAGATATTTGAATATTTTTAGTGACTTCAATTTACCAGTTTTACTTTATCTTTAAACTACTGAAAAGTAAGCAAAAGATACAAAGTAGACATGCAGGTTCAAGTATTCAAGCCATTTTCTAATTTTTTCATACGAATTGAAGCGTTGTTAGTTCACGAGAGAAATTAGCTTGATTTACCTGAAAATTTGTGAATACATAAAAAGTAATATTAGATTCACACTTAGCTTAACAGAAAGGAAATTTTGTTTTGCAATTAGCTGAACCTTCATGCTCATGAAGAGTCTTTCATTAATAGCGCCCAATTTTGTTTTGTAAATAAAACACATTATTTATTTTAAAATTATTGGAATTTTCATTTCATTATAAATAACAATGGTTACCATTAGTTATGAAACAAAACATCATTTAAATGTCGACCACGGAAACGCCAAGAATGAGTTCGAAGAACCCAATTTTTCATGATTCTCTCACACGAATCAAGTTGTATCTTAGCAATTACTCGTTCAATAATGATCTATAAATCTTCACAATTTGCTGGATGATTGCTGTAAACCAATGACTTAATGTAACCCCAAAGAAATAAGTCCAAAGGAGTTAAATCACAGGAAAGAGGCGGATAATTTATCGGTCCATTTCTTGAAATAATCGAATCACCGAATTTTGTTTTCCATGAAGTCAAGACATATGCAGTCAACAACGAAGATAGCGATTTTCATCGACAGTTACCGCCTCATGAGCTCCGTTGAAAATAATAAGATCCAGTGACTCCTTCAAATAAAATCCGCACCAGACAGTAAGTTTGTCAGAATGTAATGACAGTTCCTGATATACTTCAGGTTTATCACCACTCCAGATATAGCAATTCTGATTGCTACCATAACCGTTTAACCAGAAATGAGCCTCATCGCTGAGAATGATTTTCTTATAAAAATCTGCAACATTTCCTATTTTTCCTAAGCACCAGTTCCTGAATACACGACGCTTTAAATGATATGTTGGGGGAGATGCTTAGTTTTTGTGAGCGTCGAGGAATCGATTAGTTTTGGTCTTCACGAACACTTTCACGTAGCCAGCAATATTCTTCACTTCTTGCATTTCTTTGTCTCACTGGCACTGTAACATCATGAAGTTTAAAATTTGTTTTAAACTTTTTCACTAAACGTTCAACATTTCTTTTATTCAGACGATTATAACTACCAAAAATTGGAGTTGAAGTACGTAAAGTTACAGATCGCGATTTTTCATTATAAATTTAGATTCTTTGTAAACGTTGTTGGAGTGTGTACCTTTTCATGATTAAAAAGTAGACATTAACAAATATAACTGTCAATGTCACAAATAAACAATAGCTGTCATGCGTGAGTGATGTCAATTCAAAAATGGGGCTTTCCCATTGAAAGACCCTTTATATAAATTGGTCTACTAAAGTCATAAACAATTAAAAATCTATAATTCACCATATGCTGAGCAATATGCTTCAAATTGATGATATTCACCATTATAGGGACGCCGAATATTTGAGTACAATTTGGCTTAGGTACAGTTCAGTGTATACTATTTATATACATTGTGTCTCAACGAAAATTTGACTCCCCTAGAACTCAGAAATTAAAAATTTTCGACGATTTAAAAAAAATAGATCCACTCCCATGAAGGTGGCATCAACCCCCAACATTTTTTCAATAGGGCAGAGATGTCTGTCTAGCGTTGGTTAGTTTAAAAGTTATTTATGTTCTGTGCACAACCGTTTTAAATTTTTCAGAATCGGTTCACTATTCACGAAATAATGTAATATTGAACTTACCGTCAAAAAGTGATGTTGAACAGACAATTGAACCACCCAAACTCCAAAGTTCCTAAACGAAAATAGAACCCTCTTAAAAGATGGTATGACGTGATTGACACAATAGTAGCTTCAAACAGTATTGAGAAAGTATTCGGAAATTTTCTGCAGGAAAAAAATAACAGCATATGACTGCCTATTTATATTTTCATCCAGTACTAAAGAAGGCAATATGTCCTTACTAATTCCCATAAAAGCAAATTGACCCCTCTATCTACCGTTTGTTTTCCAAACAATCGTCGACAAAGAAAACGGCAGGAACGACAGTCAATGAAAACGGGGAAACAGATCGTTTCCCGTGATGTTTGCAGTCCACATCCTGATGGGAATCACAATACATTACCCCCGAAGTGGCGGTGGATGTGCTCATTGACTACGTTGACAAATGCACACCGCTCGACTGAACAATCCCCACAAATCCGTGGGCACAAGACGCTTTTTAGATTTCGCCAAGAAAAGATTTAAAGCACGCCATACAATACCGACCAATATAGCGTCTTCTTGTCCAGAAGGTATAGAGAGGTCAACAAAATGTTATTATTCCAAACATATTACTGCAGAAATCTGTAGAAAAGATCATTAATGGAACCGGTAAAGTATTGTATTATACAGGGTGAATCACAACTCTTGGAATGAAGGTTAATGACAGGTTATGGGAACCAAAAATACTGCTGTGAAAAAAGTTACAGGTGAATGACTTCACTTTTTGTTATGGGAGGCGCTACGAGAATCATTCCTGAAGATGAAATTAAGTGATAGCTTTTTTTGACGAAACTTGATAGTGATTTTGATTAGAAAATACTATGCAAAAATCACTGTTACGTAATATTGGCATGCAAACACGATAATTTCACCAGTTTTCGAGAAAAACGCAATAAGTGTTCATTCTAAGAAGTCAATTTCAAATAACCGACAATAAAGAAACATGTTATGTAAGGATTATGTTTCATCAGTGAAGAAGAATCAGAAACAATTCAACCTTAAAAGAGAAAACTTAAAATGAATATTCTACTTAACCTCCTCCGACTTCTATGCCTTTTCTTATTCTTTGATAAAAGACTTACTGATGTCACAGAAAACATTATTCTTTCCCCTCATAAAATAAGCCACATTTTATATTTTCCTCCAGAGTTCTTCTCGCGAATTGATTTCATGGGCATAAACTGAGGACTTCCTATGTCCCCAAACATAAAAATCTATAGAGTAATGATCAGGACTTCTTGCTGGCTATTCAAAATCACTTCTCCTGTCCATCCAATGATGAAGAAGTATGTCACTTGATTTCTAACAATTCATTGAAAATGGGGTGGAGCACATTTTCCTTCTTACATCTAATGACTATAATATATATGTAATGATCTATAACCTCACAGCAAAAATATTCAACTGAGAAGAAATAACATTTACCAGCAACATTTTGATGACAGTTCAAAGCATGCTTTTCATGAAAGAAATAATATTTGAAATCTCCTTCAGAGACAATGAACTGTTCATTTTCGTTTTTCTCGAAAACAGATGAAATTATAGTTGTAAAGAATTGCTTGGTATGTAGAGATACCTTTTTGAATTCTTCGGAAGTAATCGATTAAACGTTAACCAACTAGTATGCAAATTCTTTGTTAAGCATACTTCAAATGGGGCTAGAAAGAGGAACATATATTACACTTAAATGGTTTATTTATAGCCTAAATACATATTTTACAAGTTTACAAGTTTGAATTGTTCGCCCAACCTGAAGGAGTTGTTTCGATGTAGTATCGAACTCTAATTGCGGTGTAAACACTATTTTGTTCGTGGAATAGTTCTTCTTTTAGCTTTTTCACCGTTGTTTGCTTCACCGGATTCACTTTTGGGTTCACTTATCATAAATTACTATCTAATTACAAATAGATAATGTCGATAATACATTCACTTCCAGGCCTTTACTGCGTTATGGGTTACTAAGAGAGAGAGAGAGTTCCTTGGAAGATTAAAGTGGCATGCGAATATAAAATAATTCAAGAATAGAGATAAATGTGTTTCATAAGTTAAGAGAACTTAAAACTCGCGGGTGGTTTATTTTGTGGTTTTTGGACAAGTGACAAAATGCGACTATTTTGTCTGTTTCTTCAAGAGTGCTTTTTGGCAAACTTAGTTGAGAGGATTGTTTGATTATAACTTGAGAGACAAAGAGAAATATGTTTGGAACTTACTTCTGAAGATGCGTGTGGGATTAGAACTAAATGTTCGAAGAGGGAATATTAGGTGACCGTTTGTTCGAGGGAACAACTGTACTTTTTTGATTAAGTGGTTTATACATGGTGAGTACTACGAGACCGTCTGGTAGAGGAAATATCTTCAACTGTACCTTTCGGCTAACTGTAATACTTGGTGGGTAATGCGTGACCGTCTGGTCAAGAGAATGTCTACAACTGTGAACCTTTTGACTAACTGTAGTTAAAAATTGTTTGTTAGGTAAATTCAGAGACGACATTCGGCTGTTGTCTTGAAACGGCTAAAACGGTTCTCTAATGGGTTTCTACGAAAAATCTGAAGGACAAATATTTTCGTTTCTTAACTGGTGTTTAGGCCCGTTTAGGTTTCTAAGAATTGAATGAGACATATTTGAAAGGCGTAAATTGTTGAATTCTGGGGACGTAATTATAACATCTACCTGCATAGTGAATTAAATTCTTTGTTCAGTGGAAAATTCGATCACTAGTGTTTAAACAAGATTACCAATATTACGTGGAAATGATTTTTACATCGTATCATCTAATCAAGATCAGTATCAAATTTTTTCTTCAGGAATTATTCACGCCCCCATAACAAAAAGTGAGATAATATATAAAATAACTTTTCTCCTCCAATATTATGTCTATATGCCAATTCTGATAATTGAGAAATAAAAATTGAAATCAGCAACAATCGAAAAAATAATTCAAATTTGCCTCCTTGTATCTTTTTCCACAGCAATATTTTATTGAGGCATATTTGGCCCAATAGTTATGACTCAGCCTGTATAATAATTTAGAACTGATTTTAGATAGAATTTTTATGTTGAATCTGAATAAATTGCTTCCTGGCTAGATCAGATTTATGTAGTTCATGACGGCTAAGTTCGTTTTCACATATTTTAAATATCAAATGATTCTGATTTACTAAGGTTTACCAATTTATTTTAATCTTCTCATGTTGTCCTAAATTTTTTTGAAATTATCCAAACTTTCAATCAATATTGGAGATCATTTTATTGTTGATCAAAGAGCATTTTATGCATATATGATCCTCAAATTTTCTCACATAAACACGCTTTTCGTCATGAATTAGGTCTGCAAGATACTAGGCCATCAGCATGAGCCAAGCCAGATAATCTTCACTTAGTTCGAAATACTAACTAATAACAATCAGATTTCAGAAATTATATCGTTCAAATATTTTCTAAGAGTTTCCTGGCAACACATCAGAACAGTTCAATTCACCATCACATTTTACATATTTGAACTGTATTCTAATAACTCCAGAGAACGGAGTGCTATCGTTTTGCCCGACTGTCTGTTATACCAAATATTATTACTTAGTATTCATTGCACTGTCGAAAACCAATAAGTTCGAAACGTAATCTGCAATTATGCCCTAGTGATCAGCAAAACTTTGTCGAGTTTTTTTGACTATAGAACTGTTATACAGATGTATGTTACACTGTCTCGATTTGTAGAACTTTCTATTACCATATCTCGCACTCCTTATTAATGATATTTGATACAGATCTGCCGAATTAATTCATTTGAATATGAATATGCTAATTATGAGCATTACGGCATATTATGGCCTGACTTGAGCATGAGGGAAGGTTTTTCTGCGTTTGTAATGTAAAAATATCGGGAATACATTTCTTTACTTGAATGATCTCTTAAAGGTATGTCTTGTATGTACTTCTGCAAACTCAAGATGGCGCTATTCTATGATTAATGCCTAAGTGTCTCTGTGTATAGTGAATATAGATACTTGACAGATCTGTAGCATGACAGATCGCTAGCATTAATTGCACTGATGAAAACAGACCAGTTTGAAACGTACGCATGTCTGCAATTTGACCCTGTGAACAACAAAACCTTATCGAGTTTGTTTGAGTATAGAATTATTGTACAGATGTATGTTATACTGTCTCGATTTCAGAACTTTCTATTACCATAGCTCATACTCCCTATTAATCAAATAAAATATATTTTCCAAGCAGCACTTCCGAAACCACTACGACTAGCATTTGAATGTAAAAGAATGATGTAAAGGCTAATGCAAAATAAATATACAAGCTCTAAATAAGTGAAATCAATAAGAAATTTATTTTCACACAGCTAAACTTAAATATAGCCTCCTTCAGACATTTTGGATACTCAATATCTCGGGGTTTTTTTTTTAATGTGATAGAACTTTCGATAAGGATAACTGTGATTTGACAGAAGGTAGAAGCCATGTTGTTTTGACGTTTCTGTTCAGTAAGCATTGACAAATTATCATGGAAAGACGCAACAACGTTTGAAAATTATTAAAATTAATTTTCAAAATCAGTGTTCTATTCGCCAAACTTATAGAGCACTTCATGACATTTATGGTTTACATAATCGTCCATTAGAGCAGCTTACTCGTCGAACTATCGATAGATTTCGGACAACATTTTCTCTACTCGATGCAACAACAACAAGACAAAGAACTGTACGTACAGAGGAAAATATCGCTCTTGTAAGTCATAGTGTTAATGATGTTCCAGATTTGTCTATTCGTCGACGTTCACAACAAGTTGGACTCTGTGCATCCACCATATGGAAAATTTTGCATGAAGATCTTGGTCGATACCCATACAAGATCCAACTTGTCCATCATGGGCCCATATTTCTTGAAAAACGATGCTGGAGCTAATGTTACAGTAAATGGTGCTCGTTACAGATCGATGATCAATGATTACTTGTCTCAAAATTTGAATGGTATCGACCCACAAGTGTGTTGGTTCCAAGAAGATGGTGCTACACCTCATTGTGCTACCGTAATAATAGATTTATTGAAAGAAAGATTTGGCGATAACATTATTTCGAGAAATGGTCCAATTAATTGGCCTCCAAGATCATGCGACATAACTCCACTGAATTATTTCTTTTGGGGTTAAGTCAAGTCATTGGTTTATGCTGATAAACCAGAAACAATAGTTGCTTTGGAAGCCAGCATAACTCGTGTTATTGATAAGATAAGGCCTGAATTACACGAAAAAGTGGTCCAAATTTGGTCTGGTCGAAAGCGGTTCCTCAGAGCTAGTAGTGGTGGACAGACATATGCCGAAAATTATTTTCAAAACATGAATGTTATAAAATTATCTTTCAAATAAAAAAAAATTTGGCTTCATTCTTAATTTAAATGTGTTTTATTCCAATTTAAAGTTCTATCACTCTTAAAAAAAACACCCGATACATGAATCTTTCACGGTACAATGTTTTCATTTCACTACAATTAATCACAGAATTGCATTGAACAAGAAGATAATTAATTGAATGCATATTCAATATACAAACCTAGCCTCAAATGTATGTAAAGATCCAAAATATTTTTAGCATAATTATTTCGGTCCTATGTCCACTATATGTCATGTTTGAATACATTGAAAATTTAATGTAACATCATCTTTCTAGTTTCATTCTATATTATTGGGAAATCTCACTCAATTTGCAAATGTAAATTGCTGACCTATCGTAGAGATATCAGTTAGAATAATACAATACAGACAATATTATTTTTTCTTATAGAACAGGTATATTTGGCTTCTAGGTATATGAAAATATTGAATCTTGCATTGATAAATCTGATATTGTGTGACTCCCTTCGATTGACAAATGAACATTGCCCGAATTCACACAAAACCCTCTACTATTCTTCCGACTTTTTACGATTCTCGTGTCAAGAATGAGGGTCTTTTCGTGTTCTCGCCAATTCTTTATTCGAGTGTACTGAATCATTCATCAAAATATTGTTGAGGTGAGAAAAGATTAACGGAGAATTTTTTTCTTCGTTCTCATTCACGTCCGTTCGGCAATATTTCCTTGAGAAGATTTCTAAATTTCGATTTCTTCTTGTTGGATTAGTAGAATATCAGTTCTTTCATTGGTTCATTGATTCAGTTTTTACTTATTTGCCACTTACTTGACGGAAACTTCAGAAATCAATAAAAAACAAATTCCGTTGAAAGATCAATCAGACTTAAACTAATCTCCAAAGCAAAGTTGTTATGAATAACAATTTGCAATTCCCTTGATGACTTTTCTTTTATCAATTCTTTACCCAACCCACTAGATTTTTCATGATCAGAGTATAGTATACAAGAAAACTTCTGAATTTGTATACTTAGTTTGAATACTCATGTGATGAAGTAATACCAAGAAGAAATAATTGTGTCCAGACAATAATATTGAGCAGAAGTTGAAGTTGATTTTTACTTAAAAATTGATAGAATATCCTTGCAAATAATATGGAACTGCAGAAATATTCTAAAATAATAATTGAATAAATAAACATATTGATTCATCCTGTACGATATAAGAAAGAATTGACATTAAAAACGAATTAAAAATCATATACACTTTTACACTTTAATGAAGTAAATAAAAAACAGAACATTGTATAAATAAAAACTATTTCATAGATTTCATTAAAGCTAAGATTTTAGACGTAGGTAATAAAAGCAGAAGAATGGACCTCTTAGAAAGTTTAGAAATTTGTTTAGCACATGGTAAGAAGCTACTAATCACAAATGAAAACCCTCTCTCAATAGAAAACTTTAACAAAGAAATTAAAATTTTGAAGTAATTAGCGTCGAACAATGGTTACAATATGAACGTAATGGATAAATTAATTAAAAAAAAAACAGCATAAAAGATCTCTAGTTTCTCTTTACCCTATTCTTCAGGACAAAGAAAAAGAAAATTCTATACGATAAATTTCATACTACATATGAGTAAAAAAATTTGCAATAGACTGAAACAGAATAATATTAATATTTTTTGTACAAATAAGACAAACTTAGGTTAACTCTTTTAGTCAAGAGCAAAGACTGTCGTGAAACGTGTGAAAAAAGCGGTATATACAAATTATTTTGTAATGAATTCCCTGCATTTTACATAGGTCAGATAGGACGATCTACAAACATAAGAGTAGAAGAACATAAAAAAGTATATTACATAATAAAATAACATCTGGTTTTTCAGAACATTGTATCAATAATAACCAATTCATAGATTTCAGTAGAACTGAGATTTTACATGTAGGTAATAAAAGCAGAAAAATGGACCTTTTAGAAAGTTTGAAAATTTGTTTAACACATGGTAAGAAGCTACCAATTACAAATAAATAACTTCAATTTAATTTATCACCATTGCTTTTATTTGTAAAAGATTAGGACCCAACTAACACCATATTTTTACACTGTTCAAAATTGTACCTGTGATCTACCCTACCATTATGAATAGGATTTTAAGTTTTGTGCTCTTCAGTTTTTGAAATGAGGTGAAAATCCGAACAATATGTGAACAGATATCAAATAAACAGTGAAACTCAAGCCAAGTTGTTTTTATTTACTTCATTAATTTAAAAATTTTCCACCAAGTGATATGCGAGAAATCAATATCTTCTACATTTTAGTAGCTTTTTGTCATCAAGCTTTAGACTGCAGAGCGAATGTTCGATCTGTTCAAGTTTTTTATAGTTTCTGGCAGGTGATGAAACAATATAATACCTGACAGAATGTGAGTGTTTCAAATTTCAGCGTTTCATACTGTGACACAGTATTATAATTGTGAAAATCCGACATCCTTTTATATTCAGAAAAATGTATACATGAAGCCGTGATTAGTTTGAATCTAATGAATAGCGACTGACAAATGCATCGTGGATTTATACCTAATATCATACAGATAATGTGATTTTGTGTTGCAAACACCTAATCAAAACCAACAGTGTCTCCAAATAACGATATTGTATAGTAAATGACTATGAGCTAAGCCTTAAGCATTCAATACAGATTCCATAGGAAGAAAACCCTGATTCTTTGAAGAAAGCAAACAACTTACCACACCATCTGAAGTCAGTATCCAACGAAATTATGAGACACTTTGTTGAATAATAAGAAAGCAAAAGAACATCTGTATATTTTACAATCAGTGGGGTCTTTTCCTCAACTCGAACTCAATGCAGATCGTTTCAACGACATCGAGAATAAGTGAGTTCACTCAACTTCATCCTTTAAAATCACTCATCAAGGATTCACAGATCAAAACAAGTTAGCCGAAACAAAAATCGAGTTATTGAATTGAATCAGTCCTTACTTGGTGAAAATCCATATTATATAATATTTAAATAAGGTTATTCTGATTTTCACAAATTTTTATTGTTATGTTTACAACAATTCAAGTCATTCAAAATGCTTCCAGTTGATTGTACTGTGATAGCGAAACAATTGTTGTAAACATAACAATAAAAATTTGTGAAAATCAGAATAATCTTACTTAACTATTATTTAAAAATCGAGTTATAGTTTACAAGTAATATCATATCAACAAGTTTGAGTGTCGAATAGTAATCCACGTCTTTGAGGAAAAGGAATGGCTCCAGAAGAGATCCTTGTAGAACACCCAGGCTTATCTTCTCTTTATCAGACCAAGAAATTCTAATTCAACAGAGATAATTCAATCATTAGCGAAGCTCAGGATCCCTTGCAAAATTATGCTTCTGGAGCCCCAACTGTACAGCTTAGACTCAAGAGATCCTTGTCAAATAGAGTTGAACGATGATCCAAATAATTCCAGCGGTATATGGTCTGTCATCCAATGAGGAATAGACGAAATAATGGATAGATCAAAGAATGCCGATTGTGTAACCATTCTGATTATCCTAAACGGTTTTGAACCTTTCAAGAGAGTTCATCGTACGGTTGAGATCAATCCTTTCTACTCGTTTACCCTCAATCTTGGACAAAAATTGGTTCGATATTTCATCTCTATAATTCTTTTTAAATACTGGTAGGACCCATACGAACTTCAAGACGGCGGAAAAATAACACGGGCTCAATTACAAGATGTACCAGATGGTTTGCAATGTATACGGAAAGCGTCCTCAAGTAACGTCAAGAAAGATCTCACTCAGAATATTTTACTTTTAATCAACTTTCTGTGTCATTTGGGAACGATCTATTTTTGCTCGTAAGTTCCAACGAACTGCGTGCTGTTGTTTTACCCACATGCCAGTAATCTTCGAATTTCAAGCGGAAAATGGTCTCACTTATGAAGAACCTGAGACCACAAGTAATTCCGTCTTGCCTGCTGGCTGGTCCGTCCATAAATAAGCTCACTTTCGAACGGCAAGATCTAGAGTCTTGAAATCTTCAAGGAAGGTTTATGGTTTGTATAGATCGGCAAAGTTCGTTAATGGGCAAAATCGGTCTGATGGTTTTGCAGTTACTCACGTATAGAAATTTTGCATACTTTTTACAATATTTTATTCAAACTGTCAACTATGACACCTAAATCCTTGATATTTTCGAGTTTCATGGTTTATTCTATACATAAACTGTATGGAGTGGCGATTTCGACATAATGTGATTTGTGGCAATAATAATTTGTTGGGACAATATAAAGAGAACAAAGGTAACCAAGCGACAAGAAGAATTTCGACATTACCTTTGAGCAGATGTGATACTCCTAGATCTTCTGTGAAGATCCCTCAGAAGCTTTATACAGCATGTGCATGTGCATGTGTACTATAAATGAGTTTTAAATCCTTGGAAGTATGTAGAATTGATAAGTTATTACGTCGTGAAATTTTCTTTTGAATATGTGTTTCTTTTATATTTCATATCTCTTTAAAGATATTGCTATAGAAAGACAATCGACTGGCCATTTTATCTCTAAAGCAGTATATGTACCAAAGTCGTGAAAGAAAGATACAATACTCACGTGAATTTAGTTCATATCTGTGGTAAAAGTATAGAACTATTGTTTATGAGCACACTTAAATTTCTCATCCTGAGACTTTTATTTTGAAACAAATATCCAGATGGAAATATCAGAAGATACCGAAAATTTTCAGAAAAAATATGAAAATAAATATTGTAGTTAACATATTGATTGAATTTGCTACAATGGGATAGTATATGTAGTCCAGAAGGACCATGTTTGAAGTTTTTTTACTTGAAAGCATTTTATTCAGCTGTACTACCATTAAGAAGATTAAAGAAATATTTTTAACACCTGGAAGCTCTGAAATGACTTGTCCTTTATTCAAAGCCCATAGCATCACCATAAATACCGTACGATTTTATTGAAACAATATTACAACTGGCCATAAATCTGAGCGTCAATTTTAATGGCTAGAAATTACGACGCTAGAAGTGTGCGAATTCCTTGAGCCCCATTGGCGCCATTTTGCGTAGCGCCTTTGCACGATAAGTGTCTGTCTGTCAGTAAGAACGACTTCCTTTAGTGGCTTCAGTCCAATTAGCAGCAGGCCCGAGGTGAGAAGAAATATGTGAGACGATAATTATATTCCCTGTGTATTTACTCAACTCTTAAAATAATTAGCGTTCGCCAATTGATTCCTTCACCTGAGGTATAAGCTAATCGAGGTATTTCTCAGCCAGACTTGAATTCCAGATGACCAAGGATAAAATTGCATCCCTTTAACATGGTTATTTAAAGACGGATTGGTGTTCCAGTTAAAATCTTGAATTTGAAGATAAATCAGGTGTTTTTTAGAGTGATAGAACTTTCGATAGGGATAACTGTGATTTGACAGAAGGTAGAAGCCATGTTGTTTTGACATTTCTGTTCAGTAATCATTGACAAATTATCATGGAAATATTGAAATTTATTTTCAAAATCTGTGTTCTGTTCGCCGAACTTATAGAGCACTTAGTGAAATGTATGGTTCACATAATCGTCCATCAGAGCAGCTTATTCGTCGAACTATCGATAGATTCCGGACAACATTTTCTCTACTCGATGTAACAACAACAAGATAAAGAATTCAACGTACAGAAGAAAATATCGCTGCTGTAAGTCATAGCGTAAAGATCTTGGTCTACACCCATACAAGATCCAACTGATTCAACAACTAAAGCTACTTGACCATAATAAGCATCGTTTGTTTGCTAATTGGGCACTTGATCCACTTTTTTATCGTAAATTTGTATTTAGTGATGAAGCTCATTTCTGGTTGAACGGCTATGTAAACAAGCAAAATTGCCGTATATGGATTGAAAACAGTCCTCAAGAAGTTCTGCGGGTTCATATTTCTTTGAAAACTATGCTGGAGCTAATGCTACAGTGAATGGTGCTTGTTACAGATCGATGATCAAAGATTATTTGTTTCAAAATTTGAATGCTATCGACCCAAAAGTGTTTTGGTTCCAACAAGATGATGCTACAATTCATGCTGCTACCGTAACAATTGATTTATTGAAAAGAAAGATTGGCGATGACCTTATTTCGAGAAATGGTTAATTAATTGGCCTCCAAGATCATGCGACATAACTCCACTGGATTATTTTCTTTGGGGTTGTGTCAAGTAATTGGTTTATGCTGATAAAACAGAAACAAAAGACGTTTTGGAAGCCAACATAACTCGTGTTATTGATGAAATAAGGCCTGAATTACTCGAAAAAGTGGTCCAAAATTGGTCTGTTCGAAAGCGGTTCCTCAGAGCAAGTCGTGGTGGACATATGCCGGAAATCATCTTCAAAACATAAATGTCATAAGATTATCTTTCAAATAAAAAAAATTGGCTTCAATCTTAATTTAAATGTGTTTTATTTCAATTTAAAGTTCTATTACTCTAAAAAAACACCCGACATGTATCATAAAGTAGCAAAGGAAAAATCCGTTTCAGCTGATGCATATTAATTATCATTCACACATAGCACTACTAGTACATAAATTTCAGAAACTGAACATACACGTATGTATCAATATTTTGCCAATTTTGCGGAGTCCCCAGATATAAAGTTTGCATTTTGTATTAGTGGTTATTACGAATCTGGAAACACTATCCTCATTCGTGTTTTGACAGAAAGTTAGTTTAATATTTGACATTAACGAAATTGGTCGATCAAACTGAGAAATATCAGAAAGTTATTCCCAAAAGAAGATTCAAATCAGTTGTTTTATCGTTTTTCCAATATATGAAATACTACAGAGCAACTGGAAACCGACAAGTTCATTTTGGGCATGCCACAGAGATGTTATTCTTACAGATTAATCTGTGAGTACTGCACAAGAGTTCCATAAGTCCTATCAACAAAGTAATATAGTGTCTGCTTGTATCATTGTTCTGTTTCCCAAATTTGAGTTCATTCAGAGTTGTTCACGGGTCCGTTTAAATTTGTGAGCACTTTCATTTTCGGCATATACTTTTCTTTGTGACTAGTTTTCGAAATTGTGCCATTTGCCAAAGAGAAAGTATACTGATTTCCATACGGCAATGAAAACGGGAATTATACATTTTTCGATCTTTTGGAAACAGACGATCCCAATATTTACTTTTCATCTTAGGCATAAATCTGATACCACGGAAAAATATATTTTTGACTACAGGGCTAATAAAATCCTTTGCAAATCCGTTCGGACCACTTTGAGAGCTTTATCTTATTGAGGCTCGTTTCCGTCATGATAACATATATTTTTCAAATTACAGAGTGTCCCAACGAAAACTTAACCCTTTCCCAGAACTCAGAAACGAAGGATTTTCGAAGATTTATAAAAACAGGTCAACTTCTGTTTTGACAGGGACGAATTTCCATCATGAGATTGATCCGAAAAAACCACACCCATGAAGATGGCATCAACCCCCAACATTTTTTGAATAGGAAAGAGATGTCGAGTATTGGTTAATTTGAAAGTTATTTATGTTCTGTACACAACCCAGTTAAAATTTTCAAAATCGGTTCATTATTCACGAAATGATGTAATATTGAATTCAACGTCAAAAGATGATATATATATATACATATATATATATATATATATATATATATATATATATATATATATATATATATATATATATATATATATTTGAAGGAAACAAAATTTTGTTTCTGATCTTACAATTATGAAAACTAATTTCTTTTCAAAAATACAAAACATTATTTCAAGAACTTCTGAAAAAATATTTCATTTTAAATATTTAATATATTTAAATAAGGTGCTTAAAAAATCTCTCAAAACATATACCACATCCTCAAAAAACAAGAAGAATTCCGATAAGGTCTTCATCGGTCCTACTTCACATCTAAAAAATAAAATCAATTTACAATAAATAACTCACCTCTAAGACCTCATGTTATCCTCGTTTGAGCACACTAACTTTAAAATCCTAGATATTCTATGTTCTTCACAAGAATCAGACAAAGCTTATAAAGTTTTAAACCTGACATAATTATATAGGTATTATATATAAAATTAAATAATAAGATGTTTTTTACTTGATAAAAGGATTATTACAAAATTTGAAAATCAAAACAGATTTAATCTGTTAGTCTCCTATAATTTTAATTTCAAAAAAATATTTATTCTATATAATCTTAACTTCAAATGACCATGTGATAAAACATGAACAAAATATGAAAGTATCAAGAGCTTAAACTCATCGGTGGTAATACGATGTATCCAAATATCAATTATTATTATTATGATCATTTCTTCATTCTTTACTTTTAGTTTTCAATGAGATGCAGACTGCGTCACATCATTCTCATCTACATTTAATCCAGGAATTTTCGCACTATGCGAGTGGTGTTCAACACGATCGCTTTTTGCAGTAATATGAACACGTTCTTTCGAATTTCCAATTTTTCTAGTGAATTATGTACACTGGTCGGTATTATTCCAGTGACTGATATCTCTATGGGAACTATTATTACGTTTTCTAACCGCCATACTTTTTTATTTCCTCTGCGGGGCTAAGGTATTTTGCCTTCTTCTCTACCATTGTGTTTTCTACGTTGTGGGTGTTAAGGATAGATATACCTATCAAATAGGCATTATGAGTTCTTATTATTATTATTTTGATACTCCTAGATCTTTTGCGAAGATCCCTCAATGTATTGGAAATATCAGTGCATGATGAGATAAATTTTTCAGCAGGATGGGAACCTATAACTTATGTTGGTATTTGAGTATAAATTAATATCCAGCACATGAAAAATGAAATGTTGCAGTAGAAGGAAATAATAACTCATAACTACCGCTTACGAAAATGTTTTAGATATCATGGAGTTTTTTAAATCTAACCAAATTTATAATTTGAAACTAATAGGAAAATTTTTCTACACAGTGTCAATTCGATACGACACCAAACTCACCATTAACGGTTGTCATGTGCATTAATAAAACACATTCCAGCTACATGTGATAATTACTATACGTTGAACTTTCAATACTGAAGGTGAAAGAACACTTAGCAACTTGGTCCTTAACTCAAATCAAGTAGTCAGGAATAATTTTGCAACAATTTCATTATTGACAGTTTCTCTTGCAACATGTTAACAAAAATTTTATTTTTCCTCAATCCATTCCATTGCCACATCATACACAATAACGCACGAACGCTTCTGACTATTTCTTAGCCAATAAATCGATATCTTTGATGAAATTATTTTTATTCTACACCAAACACCTGTTAGGAAACTATTATATTCAAATAGCCCCGAGATCACAATGCTGCAACTTCGACGCGATACTTCTCATTAATAAACAATTTATTCGGATTCCTGCACTGCCGTTTATCAAAACACGATTTAATACTTTCCCAAATGCTTCTTTTGATTTATGATATCGAAGCCGAAAGAATATCCATCATAATTAAAATTCAAATTGGTTATACGGATAGGCAAAAATTCTACAGATAGATCAAGAGACCAGCTCTATAATTAAATGAAATAATCGTTCGCTTATTCCGGCGCTTGTCCACAAATGCGGTTTGGTTTTGTTTGTGTTACTCATAGTACCAATTTACTATGGTGAATGCTATTATAGTTATTCTACTAACAATCACAGTTTTCATAACTTTCAGTTATCTTGATTTGTTGGGAAAGTGCTTCAGTTCAGCAGAAAGGTGTTTCCACGTGTTGTAGGAATAATAAAAATCCTAAGCATTAAAACCTATAATCAGAACGTTTGGCCAAGGCTGATTCAACTCTAAGCAATGGTGACATAAAATGTTTATATTTCTTTTTTCGTTTTCTTTCATTGAACTGAAGATACAGTTGACCACCCCGAATTCCTTAGGCACTCATTGATACGCCTAGGTTTGGTTCAAAAGTGAGTGAATGGTATCTTTTTGGGATATCTATCTCGTTCCAGGCTATCGTCTACTCTGTGAGAAAGGGATACTTAGTTCTGTAGAAAGGCTAGATATCACTGAGCTTCACTTTATGAACAATATATATGCAAATAGAACAACTCACCTATTCAATGAACAACATCAAGATCGACATGCTAGTAGAAAGTAGGTTCGAGAGTTAGTAAACAAATGCAAGAGAAAAGCAAAAAAAAATTGCTCGCTTGTACAACAGTTCATTCACCCTGAAATCAAATCTTTGAAATACTAATTCGAATTTTTGAAATACTTCATTCGGAAGCTGCATACGATGAATAAAAACAAATAACAAGCGCGCAAAAACGTGAAATGGAAGAGCTCTCAGTTAATCAAGCTAGCAAAGTTTCAGTTTTGAGACATATTCAACTTATAACTCATAAACTAAGTTGTCATCAGTGCGGTAGCGATATGTAGGAAAAACCCGGAGATCTTTCAAAAAAGGGTTCAAAAAACATCAAGTGTCATTTAAGAACCGGAAAGATAACACTTATTTTATGTCTTCCCAGAATTAAAAAAGCTTGAAATACTACAACTGGAAGTGAAAGGCAAAAACTAGACATTCTGGAATCCATAGAAATATTCTACAGAAATCAGGATTTGATAATAAAACTATCGAAAGAGCAGAAGGACTTTTGACATATCCCACTTCTCTAGGTTTTGTACAAGTCGAATGTGAATATATAAAACCTCTGAAATACAATATGTCGTTCAGTTTGAAAATTTAGTAGGACTCTTCTCACTCTATCTTCAGTAATAAAAAGTGAAAGAAAACGAAGTAATTGCTTGTTTCTTTCATTTTGAAACTTGCTTTCACAAAGTAACGGACTTCTCTATCCAAATTTTAAACAATAGTAAACAGTCAAAATAATGGCTGTGAACAATGGGTACATACTATAATTGATACATTAATAAAACGGAAACAACTTCAAATAACTTTGATTCAAATATATCCACTCATAGAAACTGAAAGGCTTAAAATATTAACCTCCTTATCATATTTCAGAAACTTTAGTGGATAAGTTGCCATCGACTTTTCAAAAAAAAAAAAAAAATACAAATTTAAACAGGAAAAGAATATAATTTCATTATTACTTAATGCAAAATATCAGACCCAACATATATTCAAATCTCACTAAAAATTTTTCACTTTGTTAGACGATAATGCAGAGTTCGAAACTGTAACAACATGTAATCAATCAACAGTAATTTTTTGTAGTGGATACATAGTAATTTCCCCAAAACTCATGTTTTAATTATTATCAACTACCAAATATTAATTAGTCGAAACCGTCTTCGAAATTTACGTTTTGTTTATGTTATTGTAGGAAATGATGTACTCTGATGAAGCTGTAAAAAATCAGATATTTCAGAATGAATCACTCTTCCAATTGATATAAAAATTATTGTATACTACAACATGGTCAATAACAAACTAGTAATTAAATGAATGTTTCTAGCATAGATGAACTCTTGGTGCATCTTAACTGATGAGTCTGTCCACTCTACGCTTCGACCAACGATTGTCTATTAAATCATCCACAGATAATAAAATGAAATGGACGTCGAAAGATCTATGGTGGGAAAAAGTAGTAGTCTTTATTCTCAGTAGATATATGGTCGGAGACTATGTATGCTAATAGCATGTAGGCATTTGCGATTGTTAATTGTTATCGTTGAAACTAATCGGGCATTCGTAATGAAACGAGTAACTGCTATCTGATTAATAATTTCATTTTGACATAATCATCTATGATGAACTATTAGGAAGAAATAAACATTTTTTCTAGCTAGGTAATATGGATTCTTTAACCTTAAGGTTGAGAAATTTGACGAGTCTGAAGCTGATACACATTTCTTAAATTTCTATTGCTTTTCGCTTAAAATTAGAGATATAGCTGAAGAGGGGTAAGATCTACCAGTCGGTAGATCACTTAATCGATATATAAACGGAACTGGTAGTTAAATTTAATTAGTAGATATATCTAGCGCATAGATCCGCCCAGCTACTAGATCTACATTAAGCATAGATCCACTCAGGAATCCATGTATATCATTCCACAAAATATTTTAAAACATAAATACACTGTTAGAAGTAGAAAAGATGTTATATAAACAAAGAAGAGCTCAGTGTAATATGTCTACTATGTTTCATCAAATTATTCTAGAAATAAATAAAAAGTTAAATCTACAGAATTCAGATCAGAAAGCCCTCTCTATTGAAACTTGAAATTTATGTTAGACGTATAGAATTATCCTTTGGATACACCAAAGGAGTCAAAAATTTTTAATGCATATTATATTTTGTACTATTACCATCAGCAAATTGAAGTCATACTTAGATAACATGAATAACAGCATCGTAACAGAAGCAAATATTGGAGTATAAATTAGAGACTCTTTAACTACCGTTTTTAAATGAACGGTCCGCAAAAAGTCCATAAGCACACTCCATATTTACTATATTTTTTCATACAAAATCAACCAAAAACACAAGAAAAATATATATTCAAAAAAATTAATTCAAAATAATTTGTACCATATGTCATATAATAAGGAATATGAGCTTTGGCAATAGAAAATTCTACAAATGGGGACAGTGCAACATACATCTATCGTATAACAATTATGAACTCAAACAAGCCCGATTATTTTTTTTTTGATCGCTGGGAAATAAGTAGCTGACATGCACACGTTTCGAAAGTTTTTGCTTTCTAGTCAGTGCCCTTTAATGTCCAACGCTACAAATCTATATTCGCTCTGCACAGGACCACCAATATATTTATCATACACTATCTCCATATTGTGCAGGCAAATATACATACACGACATACCCTAGCGAGCTAATTCAAGCAAAGGACTGTATTCCTGATTTTTTCTAATGTTACAAACGCAGGAAACTTTCCTCATGTTCAAGTCAAATCCTGTTAATACCAAAATCATCAGAAATCATCGCTTTTCTCGATACCAAACAGGGTGTTATTTCCTACAAACCTAAGTTTTCACCTAAGTTGTCACAAATCTTTACAAATAATTAGAATAAATGTATTTTAATCAATTTTAATCTGTTCATCTCAGTTATTAATTGTTCTCATAGTGTTTGCCTGTCTCACTAATATAATTCGGAGTCAGTCTTGAAGCCCCCAGGCTCTCTCTGCTGTTCGGACAAGTGAGTCTACATTCACAGTCACCGCAGAAATCCGCTTACATTCAGTCAAGTCACAGTCACCGCTGACATTCACTCAAGTCACAGTCAACGTATCAACCACCTATGAAGAAATAATCCGATTCCCGAGGCCCATGTCTCATATCTCTCGCTACACTAAACAGTATGCAAAGATCGAACTCATTTGTACCTTCATAATATCAATCTTGAGGAAGATTTTCGTTTACAATACCGCAATGAAAGGCCTAAAAGGGAATGTAGATATTATGAACAATATTTTTACTTGTAGTTAAGTTTAGTGAATTTGTGAAGTGATCCCAAGTGAACTCAATGAAAGTAAACATCGGTCAAGGAGTCCATCGATCTATTCCTTTACGGGCAAGATAGCATTTTCGCCACTACTGCATATCAAAACTCAATTGCACAAACTCCCTTAATTGTGGTTGAAATAACGCAAAATTGTACAATGTATTATATGATATTTTGGCTGTAAATAAACAAATTATATTTATGTGTTAAGTAGTATGCACTTGGAGAAATTTCAATTCATTCTTGAGCTTCATTCGATTCAATTTCTTCATTCTGGACGGCAGTTGCTTGAAAATTTTTATAGCTAGATGACTTACATTTAACTGTGATACTTTTATACGATGGTATGGTATGATGTAGTTGTTTTTGTTTCTAGTATCATAGTTGTGATTAAAGTTGTTTTTCAAGTATGTCCTTATTATCATGGATGTACATTACACAGGTAAGTATAAGAATGGACGTCATGGTAAGAATTTTTCTCTGGGGAATAGCTCTCTACAGCTCTATCTACTACTTACGCTACATTGTATTCTCAGTACCTGCTTCTGTTTGATGAATACTTTTTTAATTTCAGACAAATCCCCCCAGAAAGAATGCCGAAGTTAAGGACACAATGAAAGTAGCTGAAGTAAGTAATCTTGGCTGCTTCAACTCTCGCTATTTGCTTTATTCTCCTTACTGCATAGGTAGCTCTTGACAATCATTTCATCAATGTGGACAGAAAACTAGAGATTTTATCAAAAAAGGCTCTAATGTGATTGTCCGAAGACATCTTTGGTCCAAACAGTAGTCTCTGTGTTTTATCACTGTTAATCATCATTTTGTTCGCGCTGAACCATACCTGGGCTTCCTTTAGTGTCTTGTTGTCTTTCTTTTCCAATTCTTGGTTGTCCACCCCTTTATTCAGAAAAGAAGAGTCATCAGCCAAGAGGACAGTTTAATCTGATTTCACATTAGCTTGAAAATCATTCATGTATATCACAAACAAAAGGGGACCGAACACAGAATCCTGAGGTACACATTTACTAAAGAAGAATTCCAAAAGGATTGTTCATCAATATACAATTAAATAAATTTTGTGAGCGGAAAAGCATTGAGAGTTACCAGAAACAATATAACCTTCGAACGAAAAGTGTTAAGGACTGAAAACTTTCGATGTATATGTAAGGGATGAATATCTCGCCTGAGTTTTTTTGACAAAATCAGTGAAATAGTTTCGCAAATATTATCATTCGAAACTTTCCCACATTTTTATTGATATATACACGCACACGACGAATTTGCCATACTGTAAAATGCAGAAAATGGATTACTTCTTTTTCTGGAATTCGTAATTCATTTCGTTGCCTAATAAGTTCCATTTCTTAAGACGTGAAGTTCTGACTGTTGCTTTGATAACCCCAAATCACGTACTAAATCATTTAACTCACTTTGAACAATTAAATGTGGCTCGCCGGAACTGGGACCTAGAGTAAAAGTAGGGTAGGTGCATCACTCTTCGGAGCTGCCTGATGATGCGTTGTCTCTAATATTTTCCAAGACAACATTTTGCGGATCTTAAAGTACGATCGGCACTGGTAAATCTGCATTATGAGGAACAGGTCGTACTGCAGACTGCAAATTTGAATAGTGTTTCCCCTTTTTGGAATAACCTTCAGTTTTTGTCAGGCAAAAATAGCAATCGTCTAAATTATTAGTGGGTTCTCGCCATACCATAGGAACTACAAAATGCATGCTTTTCCTCTTCACATTCATCCACTGCACCATTGATACGCTACAATTAACACAGTACACATGGGGAGCCACTGCTTGTCTTGATCTCCAAATAAAACACCAAAAAATTGAAAGTAGGCTTTTTTAACGTGTTCATAAAAAAAATCTCCACAATCATAACAAAATTTGTCAGGAAAGATTTTGCAACTGCGGGCGCGTCTGTCTAGACATTTTCATGCTTAAAACACTTTCTCATCTACACCCAGGGAGCCACTCGCTTCGAAACTCGACAGAACACTGATTTTTAATCTTAATTTTATGTCTCATATTGTAAACAACACAGTTTAGGTGCTTTTCCTGTTAAAAATGCATTAATTCTAACCGTTCCCTCATAAAATTAACTACTTGTTAATGTAAAATGGTATTGAGCAATTGAAAATTGTACGTGTTAAGGATTAAGGAATATTTTTACTATAATTAGAACGGTATTTTCATAAAAAACATCAAGATTTGCTTTGTGTTACAAAAATCTTGTCGACCAGTGTAATTGTACACTTGAATTCGTTTTTATCCAAAACATAATTGAAACTCAACATAAATCAAGTTAACAATGAAATGAAAATCTTAAATATGTAAGATATGTTGCTATATTGAATGAAGTATATCCATCAAATAATCAGTTGAATAAAAGCAGCCTAATTCGTTGTGCGCAGCATATAATGAGTACACACCATCCTCATGACTCATTCTCGATGAGCGATGTACCCATCTGGGAAAAATCCAAGAGATAACCTCTACGAAAAGTGGGACTACAAATCATAACCGGCATGTAGTCTATCCATGGATTTTTAGCGGAACATGCGTGAGTTTCCATAGAAGAAATGCCGGTTTTTAGTCGCAATTGCCCTCGAACACGGTATGAAATTCCAATCAATTTATATTATACACGCCGGACAAGCTAATAATATAATTTATGGGGGCATTATCTGGTCGATGCAGCGGGCCGTGCTGCAGCAACGAGAGATCTGTTCCTTTTGTTCATGAGAATAATATACTGAATGATTTCACTTCCACGTTCGCGGCGTAAACAATTTGCAACTTGCTATTATGTAGAGACCGAACGGATGGTATCAGATGAAAGGATTCCCTTATGACTTACTGACGGGGTATTAGTCTTCTTTACAAGGTATTTTTTTAATTGTGCGCATATGCGTTGAAAGAAATTTCTTTGTTGTGTATTCGGAGTTCTTGATAAGGGAAAATATCAGAAAAATTTGAAAGCTAGTAAATTATGAACCAGAGTGTATATCTGAGAAATCTTTATTATTATAATATACAAAATGATTTACGTACAAGGTTATCCATTTTGTGTTTCCGAAAGTAAGCGTAAATAAAACACTGTTTCATTTAAAATATCGATCAACTTTTCATTTCAATATAATGCCGGGACCTTGCCATTATGAGTGGAATACAACATCATTTAAATGTCCTCCTCGTGATCTCTTACAGGACTCGATCCTTGTGAGGTAAGTTTCGATGACCCGCGGTACATTTCGGGCAATATATCGCCAATAACTTGACGGATGTTGGTTTTCAGATCGTCAATTGTCTGAGAACTATCGGCATAAACACGATCCTTCGCATAATCCCACAAAAAATCCAAAGGCGATTAATCACAAGATTTTGGTGACCAATTCACATAACTAAACGAGAAATTACGCGTCCTGAGAAATTTTCTTGCAGTAAATCCGAAACGGGTCGTGTTGTGTGGCTTCTTGCACTATCTTGCTGAAACCACATCTCTTCCAGTTCCATATCATTACTTTCAGGCCAAAAAATCGATAATTATTTGACTATAGCGATGAGAATTGACGGTTTGAGTGACACCTTCTTCATTTTCAAAAAAGTGCAGGCCGATCACTCAACCAGACCAAATTGCACAACATACATTGACTTTTTGTGGATTTAATGGTCTCTCAGCAGTTACACGAGGATTGTCACTGCCCCAGATGCGACAATTTTGCTTGTTTACATAACCAAAGAGTGAAAATGAGCTTCATCACTGAAGAGAATTCGATGAGAAAAATCGTCATCCAAACATTGTTGTTCAAGCACCCAATCGGAATATGTTCAATCCATAATATGTTTGATTGTTATGTCAACTGAACCTTATAAGGAGGGAGATGCAAATCAAGATGCAAAATACGCCATGGCGTGTCGTAAGAGAGACTCCAAAAATTGTGCGCGCCGATGAATTGATAAATTTGGATCTTCTTCAACACTTTCATTTGCTGTAGAAATATTTTCAGTCGATCGTGCATTTCGATGATGACGGGTCTCAAGACAGCAGTAACGGGTCTCAAGACAGCAGTAACAGGTCCAGCCTTTTCGAATTATTTCACTTTTTTACCAATTATACGCTGAGATGGACGATTATGTAGACCATAATCTGCTTGTAATGCACTAAACGTAATTGCTACAGAATCACACTTTTTGTAATGAGTTTTCACAACTTTCACACGTTTAGCAGTAGATAAGCCATGGATATTATTAAATGGCTTACCTTCCACTAAACATGTGAGGCTTGGTATCACAGTTCTGTTTAACATATGTCATTGAAACAGGGCTGTGAATCCGGACCACGAAATGGATAACCCGTTGTAACAAATAGCTTCTAAAACTACACTACTGCTGTAGCCCAAAATGTGGCTGAACATACATCAACCATAAACTCGTCTTCCTACTCAAGAACTGAACATTTCTCTGATGAGAATTTCGCATAAAGACCTCAGTATAAAGTTCATCGATTGCAAGAATGGTTAGAATGGGATTCTGGACCTGCAGGCGAATCTGCGGTAAATCCTGGGGTTTAAAGTCCAAGTAGAAGTATTGGCTATAAACTGTGGTAATTAGACCACAGATAACGTATGGCGCTGTTGAGTGGTGAAAGACTGGCCAACAAACGATTAGCCAACATAAGCTCACTCGACTGCAGAGACAGTCTTGCCTTGCAATTACAGGTGTTTTTCGCACCACATCCACAGCAGCCATGGAGGTCCTACTAAATCTATTAATTCCTACACCTGCTCTTGCAGAGGGAGGCGGAATAAACCATATACAGAGTACATCAACTGGCGATCGACAGGTCAGAGGCAATAGAAATCAGGACTGCTGGACGGTGCCCTCGCATCTAATGTCAAAAGACACAAGTCAAGAACGGTATTTCAATGTAATCGTCCCCAGCTGGGACGAATGGATCTAGCATGGGGTTCAATTGAGGACCTTGGCTTATTCACAGACCACTCGCAAACGACGAACGGGAGCGGGAGTCCATGGGAGCAAACTTAGAATAAGAATCTCATTGAGTCTCGGTCAATACGCAATCATATTCTAGGCAGAATTATTTGCCATTGAGACCGCGGCGTATCTGCTGATAAAACGGCAAATCCACCACGGTAAAATAAAAATATTTAGCGATAGTCAGTCAGTACTAAAGGCTCTAAAAGCCAGCTGTTGTACATCGAAAAGAGTCTGGAGTTGCTGCACAGCTCTGAACAGGCTCGGTATGTATAACAGAATTACTCTGGTTTCGATACCGAGCCACCCAAACTATTTGGTTAACGAAGAGGCAGATTGGCTGGCGGTTTCTGAAGCCACGCTGCCTCTGGTAGGCCCGGAAACATTTTTGGAAATACCAAAACACGTGGCTAGGCGGGCGATAATAGGAAAAATGAACTCAAGACTAGAGTCTTTCCAGCTGACCCATCCTGGCCTGAAACATTCGAAGTCGTTCCTTGAAACGGTTGAGTAAACAATTCAAACCAGAGCGATGGGTATTCCAGATGGACTCTACACCAGCTCACGGACCGCAATACACCGTCCAATAGCTTCAAAACAATGTTCCAGTATTAATTTCACCAAGACAGTAGCCTCAATATTCCCCACACTTGAACCCTCTGGATTTCTGCATTTGAAAGTACTTAGAGAGCAAATAAGTACGTTAGAGTGGATGCTCTCAAGCGAGAATGGGACAAAATCCCACCAGGCAACATATGGGCATCTTACGATGATTTCTTTGAGAGTAGGAGGAAAATGAAATTGCTCTAAGAAGCAACTCAATTTTGTTTCCCAATATATAAGTATAAAATACCAGAAAGAGTTTTGAAAGAATATTCATTCGTTGTTCTTTGATATTCACTTTAATTGAGGAGAAATTCAGTGCCTAATCCTAGCCCGTATAACTAACTCATGGTAAAGTAATATTATTTTCTGGTAGAATTTAGTTTTAAATTTTCAGGTTGACTGATGGGCTCCTGAAGTCTTTTCAATTCTACATCTTGTTAAGGAAGCTTAATTGAGTAATAATGAATTTTATTCAACTGACTCCTTTCCCACCTCTCATTATTGAGTGCCAGTCCTTCATTTAAGTTTATATTTATCTCTGTATTTTGAAATTGACCGTCACTGCTTCCTTATCTTCTTTAGCCTAAGGTTGTATCTAAGATTATCTGAACAACATAGAGCCCTTCCTTTCAACTCAACTATACAACTAGAGTTTTTAGAAACTGTGCTCCAGCACTGGAACAGCAGTGAGCTAAATAGTTTGTCATCATTCAATAACCAGAAGCAAATGCAGCTTTTTCCTCTAAATTAACATGTCAACCGCTATCACTGTTTCCTTTACATCAAAATACTAATAGTTAACACTATTCCGCATTAATTTCAAGAAAAAATTATTCAGTATGTTCACATTCATCCCAGAACCAGACGATCAGTTTCCTGTTCTTGACCCAGAAAAGGTTAACCTCAAAATATCCAGGTTCGTTCACACCTACGGTCAAGAAAAGCAAGAGCTAGATGTTTTACGATAATGGTATAATCGATTAGCAATGAATCAAACTTACCTGACGTCGAAAATGGCAACAACAATTATAGATAATCTCTGTTGTCTGGCCGTCCGTAATTGTGATCAGCTTCTTCTTCTGCGGAAGAGAGAGGAGGAGAAACTATGAATTTTGCAGCCACCTCCTAATTAGACAGGCCGATTCCAGCGCTGCAGACGCCATAAATTTCGCTCAAGAGATTCATTATTATTATGAGCGGGAGCAAGGGGGATAAAAGGGACAATCTGGAGTTGGTTGAAAGGGTGAAGGTGAATAGATAAATCCTGTTCCCGGGAACACAGGGAAACTTTTCGAATGTAGAGAATCATAGCTGTTGAAAGGTCTGTAATCACTCGGTTTTTTGTTGAAAATTCATCAATTTTTAACTTACCTACTATTTTAATGTAGAAAATTATGGAATTGAAAGTAAAAAAAATAAGAATTTAGTATTTTATGTGGTTTTTCCATTTCGAATACATTTTTTCTCAAATAAAAAGTCATGAATTTCTTCACATTTCTGGCAGGTCCTATTTTCTCTGCCTGAAGATTTCATGGATTGCAACCTTTGAACAATATATATTGAAAAATTCATTACGAATTTTTTTTTCTTAATTACAGATAGTAGCTGTGGCATTGATAGCTCTGGATTAATTCTACGAAGCTTCTACAAATTTTTTCTAAAAATTTCTTAAATTTTTTTTAGAATTGAATTCGATAAAATGCCTCAGAAAATACTGTTTCACTTTAAAGACATATAGATCATTAACACATGCCAGCGGCAGCTAACCTAACCTAACCAATATAGAATCAGAAGAAAACAAAAAGTCTTGATAAAAATTATCTAACTCATTACTCAAGACAAATTCGTTTCGATTGGATATTAAGAAATGACCAATTCAATCACTAAATCAGATGATTTTTGACCTTTTCATTTGTAGTAAAAGTTTTTCCGTCCAAAACACTCTGCAATGAGGCAAACAAATAATAATCCGAAGGCCTAGATCTGTAGAATATGGTGAATGTGGCGTATATATCCCATTCAAGCTGTAAAAGCTTTCGACGAGTGACCAAACTTATATGAGGTATCGCATTATCTTAGTGGAATACTACACCTTTTCTGTTGATTAATTCTGGTCATTTCTGTTGAAGTGCATCATTCAGTTTGTCCAGCTAATCATAGAAGACTTCCGAATTAATTGTTGTGTCATCCGGTAAAAGCTCAAAAAACAAATATTCCCTTAAAATCCCACCAAACAAACAGCATCACCTTTTTCGATGGATATTGGCTTTCGAAATGCTTTGAGTCGGTTCATCATTTTTGATCCATGATCTCTTGCTTTTGACATTGTTATATACAAACCATTTTTCGTCCCCAGTAATGATGCGCTTCAAAAATAGATCTTTTTTGGGACATTCGAGAAGCGACTCACAGACGTCAACGCGACGAACACAAATTTCTCTCCGTGAGAACATGGAGAACCCACATATCTAGCTTCGAGGTTAAACCCAAGCCTTTCAAATGGTCATGAACAATTGAATTTCATAATTTTTACCTCTCACCGATGTCTTGCAAACACATCTTCTCCATACAAATTGATTAATTACTTTCTATTTTGAACAGCATTTTTACATTTTCTATAGTAAAAAAATTAAATATGAGGAAAACACTGCTTATTGCTTTCCATATTTAAAAGGGCACCAACCAAAAACTACTGCGTAGAAATTAAACTTTTCACAAGCAAACCTTGCTATATAAGCTTCCAAAACATATAATGATTATGAGGCTTATGTGCGAAGTTGGGTTTGCAAAAAATACAATTAAATCCTCTGTCGGGAAAAAACAAAAATACTTTCAGAACAACCTTGTATGTTATCATTTGGATATAACTGAGCCCATGAAAATACTTCACAAATATTGTTTAATTTTTATAGATGGAATACGTATGGTGTAAAATTCAGAAGACATCACTACAGTTTCATATTTCATTATTGAATAACAAATGTTAGTAAGGTAAGATATATTTTCATAAATTATTTTTATTTTTTGGATACGAAGTTGAACTGAAGAAATATCGACGTGGTAATTCCAAATGGCATTTGTGAAGATGTGCTGCATGTTTTTGGAATTTTTTGGAAGAAATTGTTTTAAAGATAGTCATTTTCCAAGAAATTCTTGAGATTATGTTGTGCAATTTAGCAGAGGAATTTGGTTTTCATAATACACTGATACGAAACAAACGTTCGAATCCTTCAAGTATTTATTTAATATATATAAATTGAAAATTACTCTGAAGAAATATTTGCATATTACATAATAATAGCTGGAATTAATTCTCCAGAACCTCTACAGAATTGAATCTAAATGAATCTCGTGGAAACATTTAGAATTAAATTTCAAAACAAAACCTAAATACTCTGTATCACTTTATAGACATATATAGTATATCATCATCACATGTGGTGAAAAATAACTAATGAAGAAACAAAAGAAATATAAAATAATGACCGAATTATTTAGACATCTACTTATACATACTTATACTTGGATGTTAAAGAATCACAAATTCCATCACCAAAAAACGTTTAACAATAAAATATATGGATACTTGATAGAAGGTATATAAAATTATTTGAATATTTCAATACTTACAGATATATTCTGTTAGCCTTCAGCATAATTAATTTCAAAAAATTATATTTAATATTATAACTTCAGGAATTAAATAAATGTCATATAAGTGTTACTCACATCAAACGACATATAAAATAAACATTCATTATAAGACATCCAAATGAGATAACAAAATCTAATAAATATGAATTGTAAACCAAAAATCATATAAATTAAATATTTTAAATAGACAAAATTTTGTTTCTGCTCATCCCTCTTATGAAAAAAAAAATTTTGTAATTAAAATATTTAATTTTTAGGATTTTTGGTTAACAGTTTATATTTATTGGATTTTGTTATCTCATTTGGACGTCTTATAATGAATATTTCCTTTATATGTCGTAAGATATGAGTAGTAATTTAATTAATTCCTGAAGTTATAATATTAGATATAATTTTTTGAAATTAAATATGTAGAAATCTAACAGAATATATCTGTAAATATTAAAATATTTAGATAATTTTATATACCTTCTATCAAGTATAAACCCTCATTTTTTTTATTTTATTCATAACATATAATTATTTGGTTTCCTAAACATTCGTTATACAGGTCCTTATGCTATAAAAGAGGCCGTTAAATTGCCTTTAAATCTTCAAGATCAATAGTAAAACCACAGAACTATTTATTTCGAGTTAACATTAGACTCCATTTAAATGCTCAGTATTCATTTACGAAGACGCTTTCTGAATTGTTAAAGGTGAGTAAATATATTTTTTGTTGATAGATGTTATATTTTATCGAATATGATTGAGTACTGACGAAGCAAAGTCTCTCTTAAAACTTATTTTTTAGTAATTTTTTCACATATCTTGAGATTTTCTAAAAAGGAACTTAGATATCCAATAATATTAGATATTCTAAGTAAGATAAATTTATGATGAAATTCTTAATGTTATGTTAAACATTTTTGAAAGATATCTGTTTTCAAGAGGAATGAGTAAAAGTATTTAGTTTATAGGATTTTTGGTTAACAATTTAAATTTAATGGATTTTGTTGTCCCATTTGGATATCTCATAATGATTTTTTATTTTATATGTCGTTTGATATGAGTAGTACTTATATGACATTAATTTCATTCCTGAAGTTATAATATTCAATATAATTTTTTGAAATTAAATTAGTAGAAGGGTAACAGAATATATCTGTAAATATTAAAATATTTAAATACGTTTAACATATAATTCAAAAAGGCCTTTTTTTATTTTGCTTTTTTAAAGAATATAAACCACATTCTCCAAGTAGTTATTTAAATTAACAAAATAATCATTTAAAAATATATAAAAATCCCTCTTTTAGAGCTAGACATTTCTACAACAACTATTTATTTAATATTTCTAATTAATGTTTTATATTTTCTTTGGATTATTTTATTCTTCTGGTGCTGTGTAATGAGTGTTGATTCTATATGTCTACTCAATTGAAACTGTGTTTTCTAAGACTTCAATTTCATTTTTTTGGAAAAAATTTTTCATAAAATTAAAATTTGCAGTGACGTTAACAGAATTAATCTGTCGGATATTTACCCCACTCTGAAAGTTTCAACTTTTCGTTTGAAAGGTTAAACTGTTTACGGACTAACCAACATTTGGACAAAATGATCCCTCAGATCAAAAATGTGGTAACCACGATTAAAACGAGGCATCTAGCAATCCTAGTGATATTTTTTTCTCAGTTTCCAATTTCATTTCATTCCTTTTCCAATGATACTTTAATTAATAACTAAGATCCTGCTGAAGCCTTAGATCGAATTCTCCCGCTCAGCAAACTAATAGCTCCGCAATCTCCTCTCATCTTTCTTCCTGTCATCTACTCCATGCATTGTTAAAACTTCTTTTATCCAACATCAATTCAGCATACCGGCGAGGTCGCCGCTAAATTCCCTTCTTCAGTTATAAATGCCCGGCTCTGACTCCGTTTCGCCATAAACACTAAAATTAATAGTGGTCCTTGATCCTTTAATATCCTTAATCTGATGTGGCCGGGCTGTAAAAGCCTCAAGAATTCGCAAACTATCAATTTCTTAGACGCGGTCGTATTTTATCGAACACAATGACCGTCCGAGAGATGGCTGGATATTTTCAGGCGACTCATTAAACGGAATTTGTGGAAACAATGAAAGTAACGGAATGCCAGGAATCAATTTTCGATTGGCGAGAAGGTTCGTTCAGATTTTGGTGGATTATTCGTTCCTTGAGTTATTTTGTCGATTAAGTCTTGTTGGAGATGAAAGATATTGATTGAGTAAACAGATCACGAGATTATTCAAAAGAGATTGATTAATCGGTTGTTTTTTTGGAGTTAAAGAACTTTCGGTAGGGATCACTGTGATTCAACAGAAGGTAGAAGCCATGTTTTTTGACATTTCTGTTCAGTAAGCATTGACAAATAATCATGGAAAGACTCACGCCGCAACAACGTTTAAAAATTGTTGAAATTTATTTTCAAAATCAGTGTTCTATTCGCCAAACTTACAGAGCACTTCGTGAAATTTATGGTTTACATAATCGTCCATTAGAGCAGCTTATTCGTCGAACCATCAATAGATTTCAGATAACATTTTCTCTACTTTATGCAACAACAACAAGACAACGAACTATACGTACAGAAGAAGATACCGCTGCTCTAAGTCATAGTGTTAATGATGATCCAGAGTCTATTCGTCGAAGTTCACAACAAGTTGGACTCAGTGGATCCACCACATGGAAAATTTTGCGTAAAGATCTTGGTCTACACCCATACAAGATCCAACTGGTTCAAGAACCAAAGCCACTTGATTGCTGATTGGTCCCTAGAACAGCTTGAAGTTGATCCACTCTTTCATCGTAAAATTGTGTTTAGTGGTGAAGCTCATTTCTGGTTGAACGGCTATGTAAACAAGGAAAATTGCCGTATATGGCATGAAAACAATGCTCAAGAAGTTCTGCAGGTTCCATTGCAGCCTGAAAAATGCACTGGCTGGTGTGCTTTACACGCTGGAGGCATCATCGGACCATATTTATTTAAAAACGATGCTGTAGCTAGTGTAACAGTGAATGGTGCTCGTTACAGATAGATGATCAATGAAATTTATTTCAAAATTTGAATGGTATTGACCCATAAGTGTTTTGGTTCCAAGAAGATGGTGCTACACCTCATGCTGTTACCGTAACAATTGATTTATTGAAAGAAAGATTTGGCGATAACATTATTTCGAGAAATGGTCCAATTAATTGGCCTCGAAGATCATGCGACATAACTCCACTGAATTATTTTCTTCGGGGTAATGTCAAATCATTAGTTCATGCTGATAAACCAGGTACAATAGACGCTTTGGCAGCCAACATAACTCGTAGTATTGATGAAATAATAATAATTACTCGAAAAAGTGGTCCAAAATTGATATGGTCCAATGCGGTTCCTCAGAGCTAATCGAGTTGGACATATGCCGGAAATTATTTTCTGAAACAAAAATTTCATAAAATTATCTTTCAAATTAAAAAAATTTGGCTTCAATCTTGATTTGAATGTGTTTTATTTCAATTCAAAGTTCCATTACTCTAAAAAAAACACTCGATATTTATTCGGTGCCAAGCATAATTTATATGACGATTTATGAATTATATTTATGCTAATTTGTGTACTGACACTGATTTTAAGTATATTTCCAAGTTTATGATATAATACTGACATCGAGTTTCACGATGTAAATTTTCTTGATAATAATCATTTCAGTTTTATTGCATTTAGGCTTTCATCAGAAATGTTTCTGTTGATTATCGTCACATGATAACTTTATGTTGAATGTCGTCCGTACTTTGTGATTGTTCATTTTTAAAATGAAATAAAATAAGAAATTAGTTATATATCACTTTTTATTACTGAATATACAGTGACTCGAGTTTCGTAGTGTTTACTACATTTTCAAACCGAATAAACAAATTGTTTCTCAACAAATATATAATGTCGTTGAAGGCTTCGGCTTCTACAAAACTTCGAGAAGTGGATTGAGTCAAAGGCCTGTCTGCTTATTTAACAGTTTCATTTCCGAAACGTGATTGCGCTTGAACAAAATAATAAAATAGTTCCATAGATTCCAAACTGACTAGTTTTTGCCTTTCGCTTCCAGGTATAATATTTCAAGATTGTCCAATTCTGGGAAGATATGATTGGTTTTGAAAAATATTTCGCAAGATAGGAGTTATCTTTCCTGTTGGTAAATGATGATATATGTTCTTTGAACATTCTTCAGGAGGACAACTTAATTTATGAACTCCAGAATTATTCAGCCGGTTGGAAATTTTATATGATGGAGTGAAAGCTATATTTATGTTAGTTTCTTAAATTAGTCAAGCTAATTTTTGAGGGTCCAAAATATTTCTGTTTAATCAATTTTCCGCCATTGTTTTCTGTTTTGAAGGTGGGGTATATTTGTGCCAGAATGAGTTGTCTTTCTTTTTTGTTTGTGAGAGAATTTATGGTGTTTGTTTTCAATTGATTGTTTGTAGCTATTTGTTTGATTGTATTCAGTTCCCCTTTGAACGCAATATTAATTGAAGTAATTGGAAATGCTCTATATAGCCTGAAAACCACTTATGGAATAACAGTCTTTGTGTCCTTATAAGGTATGGCTTGGTTTGCAGAGATACCCTTTTGAATTCTTCCTTGTGATTGATTAAACATTAACCAATTAGTATGCAAATTCTTGAGCACACTTCAAATGGGATTGAGAGATGAATGTATAATTGTCTTTAATGGTTTATTTTCAGCCTAAATTTATATATTGTTTACCCAAATTGAGGGAGGTTTTTCGGTGTAGTTTTAACTCTGAGTGCAGTGAAAACACTATCTTGTTCGTGGAATAGTTCTTCTTTGAGCACTTTCACCGTTGTTCACTTTCACCGAATTCACTTTTATTGTTTTCACTGTTGGGTTCACTTTTCACCAATCACTTTCTGATTACAAATAAATAATGTAGATAATACATTCACTTCCAGGCCTTCAGTGCATTCTGGGTTAGTGAGTGAGTGTTTCTTGGAAGGTTAAAGTGAAATGCGAATACAAAATCAAGAGTAGAGGGAGATGTTTGCTCATAACTTGAGAGTTAAATGTGATAAGAACTTACTTCTGAAGAATGTGTATGGGTTCAGAACTTAATGTTCGAAGAGTATAGAATATTGCGTGAACTTTCGTTCAAAGTACGAAGAGAGGGCCAACGAGCGACTTCGAGGGATGTTTTCAACTGAACCTTTTGGCTAACTATCGGAATTAGAGACTCTCTTAGGGCTCGAAATGTAGTCAGGTAATTTCCGAAATAATATTTCCTTGTTTGATGTAAAATTCGAACACCTCACTTTGTTTGAAGTTTGAGTTGAAATATTTCTCATTTCTTTGAGGTCTGCTATGCTCGTTGGCAGTGTAGCATATACTTTCTTCTTGAGATAACCTCACAGAAAAAATCCGACGGCATAAGGTCTGGCCATCTAGCTTACTACTCAAAAGTTATTTAAATCTAATTGCTCGTTAAGTAATATTCCTATTTTATCGTGTTTATTTATCTCTAGGGGTTCTAACAGGTTCATGGTATAATTTTTACTTTCTATATGTACAAATTTAAAATTACTCTCAACCATAATTTTGAAATTCTACATATATTACTTTCAACCAAAATTAGGAAATTCTACATATAGAAAGTAAAAGTTATACCTTAAACATGTTAGAATCTCTAGAGATAAATAAACACAATAAAATTGGAATATTACTTAACGAACAACTCACCTCTGTTAAATATATTCAGATAAGCTGGAATATACAGAGACCCATTTTAGGGTTTTAGTGCTCAATAAAAATTTATTGTACTTACTGTCATATAAATAGCAACGGATTTCGGAAACAAGGTAAGGTATTCAAAATGTAAACCTGTCTGATGATGCTACTGTGATAGCGAAACAATTGTTCTAAACATAAGAATAAAAATTGGTGAAAATTAGAATACCTTATTTGAAAATTATTTAACTTGGCTCAAGTTTCACTGTTTATTTGACGTCTGTTGCCATATATGTTTTCAAAACTAAAGAGAACAAAACTTAAAATCCTATTTATAATGGTAGGGTAGATCACAGGTACAATTTTGAACAGTGTAAAAATATGGTGTTAGTTGGGTCCTGATCTTTTACAGGTAAGAGCAATGGTGATAAATTAGATTGAAGTTGTTCATTTGTATTTGGTAGCTTCTTACCATGTGCTAAACAAATTTCTAAACTTTCTAAAAGGTCCATTCTTCTGCTTTTATTACCTACGTGTAAAATCTCAGTTCTACTGAAATCTATGAAATGGTTGTTATTGATACAATGTTCTGAAAGCCAGAGGTTATTTTATTATGTAATATACTTTTTTATGTTCTTCTACTCTTATGTTTGTAGATCGTCCTGCCTGACCTATGTAAAATGCAGGGCATTCATTACAAAAAAGTTTGTATATACCGCCTTTTCACACGTTTCACCACAGTCTTTGCTCTTGACTAAAAGAGTGAACCTAAGTTTTTCTTATTTGTACAAATCATATTAATATTATTCTGTTTTGGTCTATTGCAAATTTTTTCACTCATTTGTGATATGAAATTTATCGTATAGAATTTTCTTTTTCTTTATCCTGAATAATAGGTTAAAGAGAAGCTAGAGATCTTTTATGCTGTTTTTTAAAAATTAATTTATTCATTACGTTCGTATTGTAACCATTGTTCGACGCTATTGACTTCAAAATTTTTATTTCTTTGTTAAAGTTTTCTATTGAGAGAGGGGTTGATAGTAATCTATGTACAAAGCCGTAAAAAGGAGAAATTTTTATTTTATGAGGGTGGGAACTGTTATTGTGTATTAATGAATCTGTGTACGTGGATTTTCTAAATATGTCGAATTCAAGAGAATTAACATTTCTTGTGTTCTGAGTATCTAAAAATTTTATTGATTTCTGTGAATTTTCGATTTCAATAGTGAATTTGATAAAATTGAAAAATGAATTTAACAGATGCAGAAACATTTCTAATTGTGTAATAGAACCTAACCAAATGCAAAATATATCATCCACATATCTTTTCCAATAAAGAACTTTATTTATCAAATTATCTTGACAAGAAAAGATTTCATTTTCAAGATGGGTCATGAAAATTTCGCTCAAAAGTGGTGATAAGAGAGAACCTAGAGCTTCAATTTAATTTATCACCATTCTTCTTATCTGTAAAAGGTTAGGACCCAACTAATACCATATTTTTACACTGTTCAAAATTGTACCTGATATCTACCCTACCATTATAAATAGGATTTTAAGTTTTGTTCTCTTCAGTTCTGAAATTGGGCTAAAAACCCGAAACATATATGTCAACAGACGTCAAATAAACAGTGAAACTTAAGGCAAGTTGTTTTTATTTGTTTTATTAATTTAAAAATGTTTCACAAAGTGATATGCGGGAAATCAATGCATTTTGTATAGAGTCCTACTAGCTTCTTGCGGGCTTCAGAACATATACTTTCCATCGCCCTAATTGTTTATTATATTATTGTTTATTCATTTTTGTCCCCAATTAAGACACCTTAGGGAACACCCATTCCAATGAAAAGCTCGAGAGAGTTTTGTGGAATCATAAACTGTATACCAATAGTTCTTCAGAAAAGTTTTAGGCAGAAGGCGGATTTTTTTTCATTCGAATGGTGTAATCTGCACAAAACGTAAATGATGAAATTTACATTTTAGGTAATGTCACGGGTAACTGTTAAACTCTAGGTTATAAGCTTTCGTATTGATAACATCATACCCTTAAAAAATTAATATCTTCTTCGTACCCTTGGTGCATACATTTCTGTTACGAATTTATACGTAATCCTGAAAACATAAATCATAATTCATGCCAGTTATCAGTTTCCACTTTCGAATTCCTTATCTTTAAAACAATAATTTCAACATAGGAAAAATATATTTAGGAGACTACGGCTCTACTGATTTATACCATTTCCGCCGCCATAAAATTATATTAAGACTGGAAGAATTAGAAAACTGTTAATTTATTCCGACGTAAGTCATTAATCGGCAGACAGCATGGCGATATAAATTTTTATGCGCTGACCATCAAGAAGAAGCTCACTCGATTAGCCTCGCCAAAAATAATCTCACGATTTTCCCACGTTTTTCTTGAACGATTGTTCAGGGGAATACCGAAACCTGTCCGCTTGTCTAATTGTGCCTAACGTTCACGTCTATTGATTTTAGACCGCTAGACTTCGTCAAATCTCCACAAGGGACCATCTGAGTGCGTTAACTTTGTCTATACATACGTCTTACAGAGAAATTCGCAGCTGATCGCATAGGATGGATTTCTAAAATGAATCCATCTCATAAAATAATAAGAAGCGGTTTTCTAAATGACAGAAGGATTATTACAAAATTTGAATATCAAAACAGATTTAATCTGTTAGTCTTCTACAATTTTAATTTAAAAAAAAATGTTTATTCAAAAAACTTTTTTCTATAATATTTTGTTTTATATATAATATATAATTATATTCTGGCTAGAATAAATCTCATTATGAAATGTCAATGGTTTAAAGAAAACCTTATAATACCTTACAGTTTTCTGTGATTTTGTGAAGAACATAGACTCTTTTTTAAAGTTAGTATGTTTGAAGCAATTATCTGGTTACCACTGTGAGGTAAGATATAGTGATTGCTAGTTGATTTTGATATCTCAAATATTATTTAGGGCCGATGAAGAGATTCGGAATTCTAATTTTTTTTTGAAGGTATAGTGCATGTTTTAAGAGATTTTTGAATTAACTTATTTGAATATTTAAATATATTAAATATTCCAAATAAATTATATTTTTTTGAGAAGTCCTTGAATTGTTTTTTATGTTTTTGAAAAGGAATTGGTGTTCATAATGGTAAGATCAGAAACAAAATTTTGTATAAAATAGAATAGAAAGACTTTTTACTTGATAGAAGAAATATAACAAAATTTGAATATCAAAACAAATTAAAATATGTTTGTCTTCTACAATTTTAATTTCAAAAAAATTTTTATTCAAAAAACTTTTAAAATTAAATTAATGTCTAAAATAAGCACCGCTCACATTTAATAGACGTATATAATCAAAACTCAATATATAATGTCAAATGGAATAAATAAACCCACAGATATACGAAAGTCATTAAAATTAATAAATAAATATTTAAAGGAGACAAAATTTTGTTTCTGGTCTTACCTCTAGGAACACCAATTGCCTTTTAAAAACATGAACACCCCTTAAGGACTTCTCAAAGAATATAATTTATTTGAAATATTTAATATATTCAAATATTCGAATAAGTTGAATCAGAAATCTATCAAAACATGCACTATATCTTAGACTAGTCGGGTTCCTAAAATAATTATCGCCAGTCATGCGGACTCAAATTGTTCGAAAATAACAGAATATCACAAATAAACGATTCTAAACACTTTCAAGAAAGAAACCTGTAAAATCTCGAGAACATATCAGACCTCATCAAGATTTTGATTATAACAAACACTTCTTGCAGTTTATAAGTTTGCTCTTAATCTTAATTTCGTCGATTGCCATTTCTATAAAAACCCTGTCATATCTTTGCCTCTTTTTTGTGACCGTTAATGCCTACAATAGTAGGTTGTGTCTTGCAAAGGTTTATGATGAATCTTTGGTCTTTCCAGTCCAAGCCTGTTTTTTCTTATGATTTAAATAGAAGCTCCCAGTTTACTTTCTTGAAGACTTTTCCTAGATCTATAAAAATTAGAAAGGTGTTTTTATTTTTTTCTATTCTTCTTTATAAAATCTGTCTCAAACCTAATAGCTTGTCTCGTACCCCTTCCACTTCTAAGCCCAAACTGATTTTCATCTAAACATTCTTCAACTCTTACTTTCAGTTTATTTCTTATAATACTTTATAAAATTTAAGATGTGAAAGCAAAACTATTGTCCTTTGATTTAAAGTAAAACATTTTATTTCCGCTAATATTTAGTGTTTACACAGTGAAAATATGAATAAAAACAATATTCTAATTTCCGCTAATGTTTTATTAACACTACGATCGTTACGTCATACCATGACTTCTTACAGTGAGTATTACAAGATACTTGAGTATCTTGTAATACTCACCTGAAGAAGTCATATGTCCATATGTAAACATTGGCCAAACAGGCAGAGCTTTCGAGAATAGGGTCAAAAAACATCAGAATTCAGTCGTTCGAGAACGAATGCAATATACTGGACTTTTTAGAAGTACTAGAAATAGACCGCCTTTATAAAAAACACTGTCTACTTAACGACCAGATAGATTTAAACCGATCCCCGTTAATGAACCTTTTTGATTAAATTCTGAAAATAGCCAAAAATAACCTTGTTATGTTGTTGTTTGCCGCTAAAAATGAATAAATTTTTAGCGGAAAACTTCAATAATCACCTTGAGTTTTTATGACTTGTTCTTCCATTATTTAGTCACGTACCTAACAATATATTTGAACTCAGTTACACCATCAGCCAGTAGAATGTAGATACCTGATGAAGCCACATCGTAATGAAACAATTGTTGTAGTACAAACATTTTTTGGAAATAAAATACTGTCTCCTATATATTTTTTAATCAAAATATAATAAAGATGCGACAAATAAAGAGAAGTAAATCTGGAGTTTATAAGTTGACTTGCAATGTTTGCCCTATGATGTATATTGGTCAAACAGGTAGACTGTTTTCCAATTTGTTAGTTATTTTTACCTGTCCACTTTTTTTTCGAGTTTTCATAGCTACATAAGAATTGAAGGTGTAATTTTTGTAGTTAATATGTGAATATTAAGAAACCACAGTGTTGGAGAAACAGTTGTTGTGAATATAATGATATATATAATATAATAATAATAAATTGAGAAAATATTATATTATATTATATTATATTTTTTATTTCATTAAACTGAAATGAATGTCCATACAGTGAGGGCCGATTCAATTAAATTCTCGAAATATTACATATTTAAATGAAAGTCGTGGGCTCGTAGAGATCACTAGATACATTAAGAATCAAATTCTGTTGTTTAACTAAATAGACCTAATCAGGTCACTCCTACTATTCTAATAATATTTTGGAATTTCTTAGTAATTCTTAACTACTTTTTCTTAATTTTTCCATTCGTTGTGAACAGAGTTCATTGTTTTGAAACATGTTTCTGCATTATATCCGCAATTCTAAAACTTACCTGATGAAGTTATGGTGATGATGAAATAGTAGTGTATATATTGAAAGAAGTTAAAATTGTATGAGTTTCAAGATGAATTTCCTTCAATTAAAGGCCGATACTATCAAACGTTTCCAGTCACCCCTATAAAATATTTCAAAAAGTATTATTTGAACATTTCTATGAACTGTAATGACGAAAACTCTCTTACAATCTTCCAGTCTATAAAAAGTTTTCATGCATTTTTAGTGGAAAAAAAAACGCAAAATGAGATGGATTGAAAATTTGATTATCAGAACCGATTTAATCTGTAGGTCTTCTACAATTTTAATTTCAAAAAATTTATTCAATAAGCTTTGCGCATGTCTGAAGAGTTCAGTGCGCATGCTTGGAACGAAACAAACAAATTTTTATTTATTTATTAATTTTAATTGACAATTTATATTTGTTGAGTTTTTTAATTCCATTTGATATTGTATAATGAGTTTCGATTTTATACTTCTATTAAATATGAGCAGTGCTTAAAAGACATTAATTTAATTCTAAAAGTTTTTTGAATAGATTTTTTGAAATTAAAATTGTAGAAGACTAACAGATTGAATCTGTTTTCACATTCAAATTTGGTAATAATCCTTCTAGCAAGTAAAAAACCGCTTCTTATTATTTAATTTTATATAAAATATATTCATTAGGTTTTAAACAAAGAAATTCATTTTGCAGTTTCGAGTGGTTTAACCAAGACCTCACAAACTTTGTGTGATTTTGTTGTGAGTATACAACATAGACTAGCTTGGATATTAGATGTGCCTAGTTTTAATGTTCAATAAACAGGTATTCCCAGACGTCGCATGGGTAAGTTTATTTATTATTAATTGATTTTATCTTTTAAACCAGTTGAACTGGTCTTATCTGAAATCTGATTAATTTTTGAGGATGTGATACATGTTTTGAGAATTTTTGAGGTAACTCATTTAAATATATTAGATTAGTTTTTGAGGAGTTCTTAAAATTAAGTTGTATATTTTTGAGAAAGATTTAGTGTTCATGAATAAAGGATCAGAAAACAAAACATTTTGTCACAAGCAAAGCTGCGTTACCGCTTGTCTGAAGGGTTCAGTGCGCATGCATGAATCAAACAAACAATCATTTATTGATTTTAATTGACAATTTATATTTGAATTAAAAAAAAAAAAGAAATATAACAAAATTTGAATAACAAAAACAGATTTAATCTGTCCGTTTTCTATAAATTTAATTTCAAAAAAATTTTTTATTCAAAAAAGTTTCAGAATTAAATTAATGTCTACATGAGCACCGCTCATATTTAATAGACGTATATAATCAAAACTCAATATACAATGTCAAATGGAATGAATAAACCAACAAATATAAATAGTCATTTAAAATTAATAAGTTAATATTTGAAGGAGACAAAATTTTGTAAGATTTGAATATCAAAACAAATTAAAATATGTTTGTCTTCTACAATTTTAATTTCAAAAAAATTTTTATTCAAAAACTTTTAGAATTAAATTAATGTCTAAAATAAGCACCGCTCACATTTAATAGACGTATATAATCAAAACTCAATATATAATGTCAAATGGAATAAATAAACCAACAGATATACGAAAGTCATTAAAATTAATAAATAAATATTTAAAGGAGACAAAATTTTGTTTCTGGTCTTACCTTTAAGAACACCAATTGCCTTTTAAAAACATGAACACTAGACTAGATTTTAAAAATCTATTGACATTATATCTAATTATTAGTTATATTTCCTGTGCTTCCTCGCTCAGGCATAACTATTTAAACGAAAATAAATAAAATTATTGATTTCATAAATTGAAAAATAAATATTGACAGCTACTCACTCTTATACATTTTTTTTCGATGTTATATCATAGACAAATTTGTCATATTATTCAAGTATATTTAATTCAGCAACGTGAATAAAAATGACAATATCCACAATTTCATACGGTAATATCTCATGCATGGTTCAGTTAGATAAACGATCACCATTCAATCCGTGAAATTAACGAGTTAACTCTGTGTATCCATATGATCGATCCTCCTCCCATATAAAAATAATGTTCCTTCATATAATGAAGAAATTGATTAGGAAAGCACTCAAACATCCAACATTCTTTCACGAACTTGAGGTCAAACGGGGTCAACTCAATCTTTTCTACTCCCCTCATTGTCTTGTGTTCATGAAAACCATAAATAATACTAATTAAAACTGGAAATAAATAGTCGAAAATAACTAGAAAAACAAAGATTAACAAATACATAAAAATGCCTTGAATATTCATCGTTCTAATCATCTAGAAAAAAGCCTGACCCCCCATATAAGATGAACGACGGGGGGCTTGTTCCATCTGAGCTTTGGTAAACTAATCGACCTGTTAACTAACAATAATTAATTTACATATGGGAAAGTATTCGAGAATATGGTACTATGAACAACGGTTTTTTGTCCAGGAAGGAATTATATTCGTGGATGATTTTTGCATTTGTTGACTTGGCTCAAATCAGCTTCGAGTTTATCTTTAGGCATATCTTCGATAATGAAGTTCAAGCGATTAAATATATAGTAATTCTTCCTACAATATTCGAGTAAATGACGCTTGACGATACCTTGGGACAAAATGTTTTCGACAGTACCCAAAAAGTTTTTACTCCTTTATGATTGGAATAAAATATATCTGTTTTCAATAATAAATAATATAAATAAATATTCCAAATGGCAAATCTTTTTCTCAGTTTGTTGTAAATATTCTTCTTCGAAATGGGACGACAGCAAATTTACGAACATTGTCAAATTCGTGATCAAGATATGTTGCTCAAATTTTTGCTATAGTAAATGAAAATTTTGTTTCGACAATTTTACCAATATGTGAAGTGGTAGAAAGTAATAAATTAAGTTCACATCTAAACTTATTGGGGCCTCAAAATATAGAATAAGATTCACGAAACCGGTATCAAGAAAGAATTTAAAAAACAGTGAGAGATAATTAAAAGGGGTTTTTTTCTTGACAGAAGGCTTATTACAATATCGATACTATCATACAGATTCAGTCTGCTAACCTTACCAAAAGTTTCAGTTTTTATTTAAAAAAATTCTTCTCAAGATTTTGAAATCGATACATAAAAAACAAATGTTAACTTCCGCCATTTTATTGATTTACACGACAATTGTTTCATCATATCATGACTTCATCAGGTGAGTATTTAAACTGAGGTATACAATGTAAAACATGACCTTAAATACACAGCTCTGGTGCAAAAAATAGAGGGGTGGAAGGAGATGGTTTACAATTAATGAAAAATATTAATTAGGGGGGATCTTTTTAAATCTATATGATCATTAAATAAAATTTGTCTTTTATTATATGTATTGATCTCTAAAGTTTTTAACAGATTTAGTTTCTGACTTTTGTTTTCGATATGTAATATTTCATAGTTCATATTAAAATTATGGCCAGCCTCTAACAAATGTTTGGCATAAATTGAATTCGGTTTATTATTAATATAACATTTTTCATGTTCTCGTATCCTTGTTTGGAATGAACGGCCTGTCTGTCCCACATATACACATCATCATCTACATCTTAACTTGTAAACTCCTGATTTTTTGTTTTTAGGAATGATCTTCATTATTTTTTATTAAGCTGCCTAAAGAATTGATGGTTTTAAAAGAGATGTTATATATCTATAAAGCATATATGCTTTATAGATTGGTTAACATACCCATGACGAAAGAAAATTTTGACAAAAAGTATAAAACCATTGAACAAATGGCTTTCAATAATGATTTTAATCCGTTAATTGTAGACAATTTACTTGATAAAATAATTTAAAAGAAAGCAATATCACTTGTGTATCCAAGATTTCAAAAATCAAACGAAACCAAATTTATTTCATTAACTCACATAGGCCAAAAATCTGAAAAGATTGCTAGATATTTAAAGAAAAAAGAAAAATATCTCTTTTAAAACCATTAATTATTTAGGCAGCTTAATGAAAAATAATGAAGACGTCATTCCTAAAAAGAACAATCAGGAATTTACTAGTTGACATGTAGTGATTGCCCATGTGTATATGTGGGACAGACAGGCCGTTTATTCCAAACAAGGATATGAGAACATGAAAAATGTTATATTAATAATAAACCGAATTCAATTTATGCCAACCATTTGTTAGAGGCTGGCCATAATTTTAATATGAACTATGAAATATTACATATCGAAAACAAAAGTCAGAAACTAAATCTGTTAGAAACTTTAGAGATCAATAGATATAATAAAAGACAAATTTTATTGAATGATCAAACAGATTTAAACAGATCCCCCCCTACTTAATATTTTTCATTAATTGTAAACCATCTCTTTCCACCCCTCTATTTTTTGTACCAGAGCTGTGTATTTAAGGTCATGTTTTGCATTGTATACCTCAGTTTAAATACTCACCTGATGAATGCATGGTATGACGAAACAATTGTCGTGTAAATCAATAAAATAGCGGAAGTTAACATTTGTTTTTCTTATATTGAAGATGAATTTCCGTCGAGTAAAGACTGAGACAATCAAATATTTTTGAAATTAAATTATATAAATGTCTAAGAAAACATAGTTTCCATTTAGTATACATAAAGAATTAACACTCATTACACAGCATCGAAAGGAATAAAAAGAAAATATAAATTATCAATTAAAAATATTAAATAAATACTTTTGAAGAATACAAAATTTTGTTTCGTATCAATGTATTATGAAAACCAAATTCCTTTCCAAAAATACACAACATAACCCCAAAAATTTCTTCAAAAATAAATCTCTTAAAAAAAATTCCAAAAACATGCAGTACATCTTCAAAATGGTCATTTGGAATTACCAAATGGATAGCTCGTCAGTGGGACTTCGTAACCAAAAAATTAAAAATAATTAATGAAAATATATCTCACCGGACTAAAATTAGAATAAAGTGAATTTTCGAATATCAAAACCCTCCGTATGTTCGTCATAGCAATTAGTCAAAGTTTGTAAGGTATTGTTAAGTACTCATATCAATATGATACTATGTTTATGAGTGGGGAAAAGTAAAATATAATTATTAAACATGAAATAAAAAAAAAAAAAAAAATTAAGTAAAATGAATAACTACGTAATACCTTTAGTAAATACATTTTGTCAAGGAAGCACTGCTCCAAAAATGACAAAGTTTAAATTTTTTAAACTTAAATATAACAATCAAAATGTATACGTTAAGTTATGCACTGTTGGGAAAACGCAAAAAAAATTCGGAAAAATTATAGAATATTCAATTAAAAATATATTATGAGCTATCAGAGGCATCTCATGGTTGTTAACAATCTTCAGCTAGCCCTAACATTGTGAATTGAACAAAAATCCGAACACTATTGAATATGCAAATGTATCTGCTTAATGAAAACTTTGAAACTGATGCAAAGAATTTCATTTTATAATTTTCATCAGATCTATCACAAGTCACAGAATTCATCTGAATTGTTTTCCTTGAAAATCTGTACGTAAATTCAAAATTGCATATAATCTTCAAGAAGTATCACAAGGTAAATTAACTCAAAAGATAATGACATACTAATTTCAATTATTATATAAATTATTATTATAATTTGATTTATCTCGGTGAAAACTCTAATTTGAAATATAGAATTGATCACAAACGATGTTTTTTTTTCATTATTCATATAGAATTATCAAACATTCAAACGATGAAAGAATTTAAAGGAAATGTAGACTATTGACCGACATTACCTAGCAAACCTTATCCGATACAGCCCTCTAAAACGACCCTTATGACAAACAAATTCAGTCCCAAAAAATACCGCATATAAATAAAAAAGGTCTTTGGATGTTAAATGAACACTATCAATGAAACATAAATCACAAACCTTTATTGATCTCTATTTTCTTCGTCAGGAAAAATAATGAAGAGATAATATGGTCATAGATTCAAAATCAGAAAGATGCAGCGCGCATGTGTGCAAAGACATATTTCTTTAAAAAAAAATTTCGAAAAAGAAAAAATTTTGAAATTAAAATTATGGAAGACTAACAGATTAAATCTGCTTTGATATTCAAAGTTTGTAATTATTCTTCTATCAAGTAAAAAACCGCATCTCATTATTTTAATTCATATTAATTTGTAAATAATAATTATAATTTGTATTTCACACACTGTAATCACGTTTTTTTGGAGATATTGAGAAAATAAAAGTTTTTTGGCATACTTCGGGAACCACTTGGCTGATTTCCCCATAATAGTACTAGATCTTCCTATTTTTGCTTGAAATATGAAGTGTTTGTCAAAAGTTAAGGATATTGAATTAATTTGTATTTCCTCTTCAAAAAAAATCCAATTTCCTTTTGAAATATGTATATGTAGAGTGATTCAGGTTAGAATAATAATAATTCTTAATCAATAACCGAAAAACAATATTTGAAATAGAATAAAATTCCAGGAAAAATCGAAATTCTGGAAATTCGAAAAATTCATATTTGTATTCGCCCCTAATACAATATATGATTACCATGTTCATCAATAACAGCTTGATATCTTTCCTACATACTTTTCACCAGGTTATTGAGAATATCCAGCCCAATTTGTTGCCAATGTTGTGGCTGTTAAAGCGTTTCCGGCCGTAGGCGGGCATTAAGGGTTCTTTTTTAATTGGTCCCCCGCGTGTTCGATTGGATCTTAGAGGTTATGCTAGATATGGAATGCCCTGGACAGTGCATTATCATCCAGAAAAACGAAATGTTCGTCAATCGCTGAGCGAAATTGACAATTGACCGTTGACAACTTCATCAACATGTGTCTGATACGTAATGGTTCTTGAAAATACTAATAAGTCAGTTCTGCCATAGAAACAAACTACAATCCAAAGCCTCATAGAAAACGATGGATTTCTTTGAGGAAGAGTGGCGGTTTCTTCGTAGGAGTATACGCGTCCACAGCAGTACTCGTCAACTTTCAGAAAGAGATCCATATCTAATCTTATCAGTAAAGAGTACTTCTCGCCCATTTATCTCACCAGTGTACTCGCTTGAACAGAGTGGCGGTTTCTTCATAGGAGTGGACATGTCCACACACGTACTCGTTAACTTTCAGAAAAACATCCATATCTAATCTCGTTAGTTAAGAAAACTTATCGTCCATTCATCTCACCAGTGTACCCGCTCTATTGCCCACTCTGATATGACGCTTGTATTTGCAAGTGAGTGAAAGTATAAAAAGTATTTCAATACAAGACTGAGTTCATGGAGACGTCTTCTGACTGTTCTTAGATAAACTGAAGTACTGTGGCATCTCGAAGACGTTAATTTATCATTCTGAACATTCTGAGAGGCCATCTATTCACAGTTAGAAAATGGTCTTCTACAGGCGTTGTAGCATTTCTAGGTCTTTGACGAATTATTCCAGAGGCAAATTACCTCACCAGTAAACGTGACTTTGGCTAACATTGATGAAATGAACACATGCACTTTTGTTCGACCAATTTAAAGTATCCCAAGGGCACAGTTGACATCGTCCTCTGGTAAAACTTTTCTAGGCATAAGGAAAATTCGATATTTAATTGCGAAAATATCATTTGATCTTATTGAAAACGAAATAGAGAATGAAGAGAAAATAATTATATTATGCATTTCTGACATAAATGGACGAAGATTTTAAACTAATTATATCAAACTTGATAAAAACATGCTTCAAGATGAATCTGAGGATCGCTTTCAGTATATCAGAATGTCAATCTTCGGAAAGTATCAATATCCTTAACTTTTGATGAGCAGTTTATATAGCTCCCACAGAGGGCTAAAACCCGTACGTGGGACAATTTATAACACAATATGAAATGAATAAACTAAACCTATACTACTGAACTATTTTTCATGTTGTCATGTCAATAACAACTTCGTTTTGAGACATTCAGAAACAAATTTTAATGCGTGTTTCTCCAGAGGAGCTATAAATTCCAGACGAAGAATCTCCGAAACCAATTCATTTATTGCGTCCTATGTTGTCTCCAACTACAACAATAAAATTCCAGCAAGTCACACCAACAAAGTTCTAATTAAACAGCTACGTGTTTCAGACCAAATGCTTATTTTTAGATTGATGTTTGTTTTGTTATCCAGAGATACTCTTCTTTTGTCTGCTTTCAGTTTTTATTATGTGTTTATTTGAGGAGTCATTACAATCATTCTTTCCTAATGGATTTATTTCATGTGAAGCGGGCCTTTGCTGTTGTCATTAATTCATTAGAACTGTATAAAATTGCTCTGTTGATTTTTTGAAGCTTATTTATTGGAGGATGCGTAGAAATAAAATCGAATCATTTCATGTTGATCACATGAGTATTCGTAGAAGCAACGTGCTCCAGATGCTGACTAACCTTTCGAACATCAAAATAGAATATTTAAATATTTTTTTCAGTAATTCTCCCTATTACAAACTTCAGCATGACTTCTCATCTAATGAATGAAGAAGAAATTTTTGTAATTTAACTTCGCTAAATTATGCAGGAGCATTCGTGTCGTGATTTAAATTTAAATATTCAATTAGAACTATATCTGATTTACATTTTGGAAAGAAAAAATTTATTTTTGAAGAATCGATATATTCGGGCCCCAAACCTAACCTGAAAATTTCACTCTCGAGGTCTTTTCGTTCTGAAATAAGCCCGAATGGTCGATCCTCACGACAATCAGCAAACACCTCCGTCTTACTATTATACACGTAAATATCTAATTTCATTTAGACCAGTAGTTCCGGAACTATTGAGAAAAATAAGAAAATCTTTGAGTGATTGATTGCAAAACCATTGGACCGAGTTTTTCCATTGAAGAAATGAACCGTGATATTCAGGCCGAATACCGACCCTGAAAGTTTCAGTCTTTAGTTCTTTCCGTTCGAAAGTTAGAGTATTTACGGACAGTCTGGCCGCACTGCTCGGACAGAATTACTTTTGACAACGGATTCTTCATCAGTGAATTCCACCTAGTGGCTTTAAACCATTCTCGCTCAAAAGTAAAATATTACTGACAGCATTTGGGCAGAACCGCAGCACAGTGTTCCCTAGAATAAGCGCACAAAAAAGTCACATATGTAATATAATCAGAATATTATAATATTTCCATCTAGTGATATTAAGAATTTAACTACTATTGAATAATAAACAAGAATCGACAATATTTTATTTAATAATATTAGGTAAACAGTAAAATGAATGAAGCCAACCATCTTTGACTGTCCGAGGAAAGGGAAACCTATGTCACCTAGCTGGTGCCCCAAACAGAAAAGTGTGTCCTGTTTATTCTCATCTTAATCTGTTGAAGACTATACACTGAAAGGAACACATCAGCTGGAAACATGTTCCATATCTGTTCAGTTGCGCAGCTCTCGTGCCGCATACGAATCTGGTGGCAGCTGACATCATTCCTTCAGTTGCGTGAAGCTTCGGCCGTGATAATATCGATAGAACAAGCAAAAATCGACGAGACTCCTTTCATGTTCGAACGAGTGCAAACTGGTTGTTATAGTTGAGTAGTCAATCAGTGGTACTGTTCTTTTCTAGATGGAATCCAAAAGTTGTATGAAGATTTTAGGTGCTGATCTCTAAATATGAGAGCAGTATTCGAGTCCTGGTCTGATCTGGGCTTTAGGCAGTAGAAGAACCTGATCTGCAGAGAAATATTGCCTAGTCTTGAACAAATATCGCAGCTTATTTGCAGCAGACTCCTCAAAATTAGTGACATGTTCCTCTGAACAAACCGAAGAGTTGATAGTCACGCCAAGGAGAGGCAAGTCACAAACTGATTTTTTCGAGAAAGAGTTGTTGTTTGGGTCTTCGAGGCATTCAATTGCACTAGATTCCATTGTCCTCATTTCTTTTATCTCTTTAAGGGAATTGGCTGACATCTATGAAGTTGAGACTCAAAGAATCTTGAAGGTTTGTCAATAATGAAAGGAGAAATCAGTAGCTATCATCCGATAATCTCACATTGTAAGCTTCTCGGTAGAACTGAGAAGATTGTAGAGAATTATTGGGTACCTATCGGGTCCAGCAATAGTGGCTACATGTTTCTGGTGTTGCAGTTTCAATTGAAGTAGTTCGTAGAGGATGTCAGGAAATTAAGCTGTGAACATAGATTAACTGTTGAGACAAGCTCCACCAACAGAAAGTCAAAATCGTGTTGAGTTGGTATGAACAATAGAGCATGTAAATTGAAATGAGGAATGGACGTTTGTCTGGTTAACAGATATCAAGATATGAACGATTTCGAGTTGATCGACGATTTCGGGAATGGACTCAATTTTCCTTTTTTTGACTATAATTCCTGCTCAGAATTGTTGACAATGCCATCGAACATCATGTAATCTCTCATTTAGTACTATCGTCTCTGTTGCTTGACCTCAATTCTATTGAGCACGTTTGATACTAGTTACAAGGAGTGCTGTATTTGGAATAATGACCCTCATAGATACTCAAACAACTCAATCAGCATTTACCGCAGTTTTGGAGATAAATCGATCAAGGCTTCTTCAACAGCCAGATTGCAGTATACAGAGTGATTATATGTCTGAAATTTACGCTCTAAGAAATAATTATCTCATTAGTTTTGGTTTGTTCAAGTTTCGTCACAATAATTAAATTTAACACTGAATATACAGGAAATAAACTTTTGTTTATCAATCCATGAATTTGTAGATAGACAGACAGATAAAGCACTAGAGAAAAAGGAAAACATTGAGTGACCGAACTTCGGAATCCTCAATAAAAAAATCTCTAAAGCTCTGAGCTTCTTTAATTTTTATGAATTAGTTTATTGAAATTGATACAGTGTGTCTAAGAATTTTTTTCCATTTAATGATATGAAAATGGTGTAAATTAATATCAAAAACGAAGAACCCCATAAATTCAAGAAATAACAACTTAAGACTGAAAGCTTACACAACTATTTCGTTTTTCACAATATTGAGATTTGAAATTAGTCGATTTCATGGACTAAGACTCAAAAATTTATTATTTCTTGTTTGAATTTTTTTCTCAAATATTCTGTTAACCTCCTTCAATTTTAATTTCAAACAATTTTTATTCAAAAACTGGTAAAATTAAATAAAACGGATGTCTAAAAACACACTGTGTCAATTTAGTGAACATAGAATTAAACACATATCACGCGATACCATCAGGAATAAAAGAATTCAAAGAAATGTAAATTATCAATTAAATCTACTGAATAAATACTGGAAGGAGACATAATTTATATTTTTTTGAATTCTTTTATTCCCTTTGGTTTTATGTGATAAGTTTTTAATTCTATGTGTACTAAATTGGCACAGTGTGTTCTTAGACATTTATTTAAATTAATTCTACAAACTTTTGAATAAATTTTTTTTTAATTAAAAGTTTTAGAAGGTTAACAAAATAAATCTGTATTATATTTAAAATTTTTTTAATAATCCTTCTAGCTAGTGAATAACCTCTTTTTATTATTTTTTGTTTTTTTGAATGGTGGAGGTCCTCACTTGATGGAAATCCATTTTCATTTAATTTAAAAGGGATTAAATAAAAACATATTTAATAAAATTTCCACATTTATTGTGTTTCAACAATATTGTAACACTACATTTGCAACAATTGTTTCGCCAAATTCTTGGCTTCTTCAGGCGAGTTCGATGTTAAACTACTCTAAAAATTTTTATTTTTTCTCCTTATATATTTCTCAAGATGGAAGAGGGGGGAACGGTATTCTAAATGCTTCTGGGAATTTTTTATGGCATGTTTATCAATGGTGATCTGTTGACATCGGTTTGGTCATTAAGTAATATATTCTGCCTGTTATATCTGTTAATTTCCATTGCTTCTAGAATATTAAGTCTTCTACTTTTGTTTTCTATGTGTTTTCTACACATAGAAAACAAAAGTAGAAGACTTAATATTCTAGAAGCAATGGAAATTAACAGATATAACAGGCAGAATATATTACTTAATGACCAAACCGATGTCAACAGATCACCATTGATAAACATGCCATAAAAAATTCCCAGAAGCATTTAGAATACCATTCCCCCCTCTTCCATCTTGAGAAATATATAAGGAGAAAAAATAAAAATTTTTAGAGTAGTTTAACATCGAACTCGCCTGAAGAAGCCAAGAATTTGGCGAAACAATTGTTGCAAATGTAGTGTTACAATATTGTTGAAACACAATAAATGTGGAAATTTTATTAAATATGTTTTTATTTAATCCCTTTTAAATTAAATATTTTTTGTTTGGTTTGAGAAACGATAAAGTCCCTCTGTGAATTTGCAATTAGTTGATTGCAAATGAAATTTCAATGTGATCGAAATTGCCTAGAGGTTAGGGAGCTGGTTAGAAATATTGCCAATATATCAAAATAACCAATGTATTTCGGAATCAACGTTGATTCATCGAACCATCGATAGATTTCGGTCAACATTTTCTCTACTCGATGCAAAACAAAGACAAAGAACTGTACGTACAGAAGAAAATATGATGATCCAGATTTATCTATTTGTCGACGTTCATAACAAGTTGGACTCTGTGCATCCACCACATGGAAAATTTTGCGTAAAGATCTTGGTCTTCACCCATACAAGATCTAACTGATTCAAGAACTAAAGCCACTTGACCATAATAAGAGTCGTTTGTTTACTGCTTGGGCCCTAGAACATCTTGAAGTTGATCCACTTTTTTATTGTAAAATTGTGTAGAGTTATGTAGCTCATTTCTGGTTGAATGACTATGTAAACAAGGAAAATTGCCGTATATGGAGTGAAAAAAATCCTCAAGAAATTCTGCAGGTTCCATTGCATCCTGAAAAATGCATCGTATGGTGTGCTGTACACGCTGGAGGCATCATCGGTCCATATTTCTTTGAAAACGATGCTAGAGCTAATGTAACAGTGAATGGTGCTCGTTACAGATCGATGATCAATGATTATTTGATTCAAAATTTGAATCGTATCGACCCAGAAGTCTTTTGGTTCCAACAAGATGGTGATAGACCTCATGCTGCTACCGTAACAATTGATTTATTGAAAGAAAGATTTGGCGATAACATTATTTCGAGAAATGGTTCAATTAATTGGCCTCCAAAATCATGCGACCTAACTACACTGGATTATTTTCTTTGGTGTTATGTCAAGTCATTGGTTTATTCTGATAAAACAGAAACAACAGAAGCCACCATAACTTGTGTTATCGATTAAGTAAGGTCTGCATTATTCGAAAAAGTGGTCCAAAATTGGTCTAGACGAATGCGGTTTCTCAGATCTAATCGTGATGGATATATGCCGGAAATTATTTTCAAAACATAAATGTCATAAAATTATCTCTCGAATAAACAAAAAATTTGGCTTCAATCTTAATTATAATGTGTTTTATTTCAATTTAAAGTTCTATCACACTAAAAAAATGCCCAGTAAACAAAATTAACTTACTGAACGTCTTCTGTGTGGTGCTGAGTGTCTCGTGTGTTGTTTTAATTAAGACTGGTGTGTTGGAAAAGAACTAATAAACTCGTGGGGTCTTTAGCATATTAAAAATAACATCGCATTTAGTCTATGGTTTCTGTAGTTGTTCTTCTTTCATGGAAAACCCTGTATACCACGGTATACAGATTATGCATTATATAATAATACTTAAATACTATATGGTGTGCATGTGCAAGTGATTTGCGCATGAGATTACATGGAGTAGCTGGAGTTTCAAATAGAAAAAACCGTCTGTTTTTGTTTTCTATTGAATTAGCTAGATTATCTTCATACTCGTACTAGAATAATCGGTAAGTAGGTATCTAACACCGGTCTGAAGCATAAGAATCAAACCGAGTCACGCTCAATTCATCTAGCGAAAAAACAAAGAGCAACCTCTTCGTTTTCTTCCATCACCAACCGACCAAAACGGTAGCTACTTCGGCTAAGAATAGCGAACAAAAGATGAAAAGCAACTTACGATCCTCACTGCTGGTACCGAGCATTGAATAATCTGACAGATCATTAATTATCGGTGATCTCGTTCAACAATGCACGGCCAACTATTAGGCATTGTTGTCGGCTGCATGAGAACAAAATTCTCACTTGTCATCGTTTTCGGGGCTTCGCACCCGTTTTACCCTGCATTTTAAACGTATTAACCTATATAATGAATGGAAGGTGTCATGCTGATCGGAGTTTGATTTATTTTTCTAATACTTGCACTCTTTTGTGTGGTTTTTTGATGATTGATGGTGTGGGATTGGATGCAACACTCGATGTATATACGAGTACACTTCTTTTTCTTTATTTTTCACTTCAGTGTTTGTTCGATATGCTGTTAGATAGAGATTTGATATGGATGCATCGTTTAGAGTAAATTGCCTATGAATTATATCCGAAATTTAATGCTTAGAATAGATAATTTTTTCAAATCGATTTTTTAGTAAGGTGGTAGTCTTCATCAAGAATGAGAGAACAATATTTGAAATAACTTTAACTCACATGTAATGCGAAAAAATAGTTATGCGTTGAGTATCCCTGTAGCTGAATTCATTCCTATACACTTCTAGATATCCACAAAATGAGATATGGTCGATGTCTGTTTGTACACCTCGTTCCAAGAAACTTGAATTTCGAGGGTTAACTGTGCAAGAGTCAAGGATGATCACACATAGGTTTTATGGGATTTAAATGCCGTGAAGAGGATGGCTACAGCAAAATATTACCGCCTGTTTTTTGGAATAAGTCCATATTTCGATGCATAATTTGAGGACGTGTATTGCTATACTGAAAAAGGACGTGTGAACGGCCATTAGATAAGGCAATTAACTGGTTTGTAAAGATCATCACCATAATGCCAGCTGTCATACTGCTCTAACAAAGAGAAGTGGTAATCGGCTACCATAGGTAAAAGTGCCTCATTACTCCAGCAGCCCTTTGTCTATGTCTCTCCAGAGTTAACTGAATATACAGGGAGTTGGATTTAACGCTTAGATATTTCAGGGGGTAATTTTAGAGGACAAAATATGAAGAAAACTTCATAATGTTTCGGCATTATTTAGGAAATATTTGGGTAATTCACGATGCCGTAATTTCAGTCTTGCTGATTATGACTCGTTAAATGTGGCGTTACAAGCTGTCGACTGGAGTGGCGAACTTTCTGGGCAGGATTTGGATGGTTCTGCGGAGAGATTCTATGAGATCATCTGTTCTCTCTTCGATAGGTATGTTCCCTCATTTCCCAGATACAGTAGAAGGTACCCTACTTGGTCCACGCTCTCTACTATAAAAGTGCTTAAAGAAAAACAGAAATTCCATAGGCGTTGGAAGATATATAGAAATTTATTGGACTATTCGACTTAAAGGCTTCTCAGGGGTAGGGCAAAGTACATAATATCACAAGTTTACATAAGATTTATCGAAAGCGTGGAGAGTAGCATCAAACAAGATCCGAAGTTTTTCTGGCGTTATGTTCACAGTAAAAAAAACTCTCCCTGTATTCCCGATTCCATCAGAACTCCAACCAGAATTGTCACTGATCAGCAAATGATATGTGATCTATTTTATGAATATATTGGTTCAGTATTTGAACCTTCCATAGGAAGAAGGATCATTGATCATCATGATAAGATTAGAGAAAAAATCATTGTAATGTCAGATGTTGGTGCTGGTCCCGATGAAATCCAACCATCTTTTTTAAAAAAGTGTTCCAATAATTTGATCGAACCATTCTATATTTTATTTAATAGATCACTAATTCTGTTTTCTTCAGAAGTAGAAATTTGCCAACTTGATTCCAGTTTTGAAGTCTGGCGATAAAAATGTTATAGAGAACTATTGGTCCATCTCTAAACTTTGCGCGATCGGTAAACTTTTCGAGAGTATCGTGACTGATATGTTGTTTTTTGATGTGAAGAATATACTCAATGTCGATCAACATGGATTCGTTAAAAACTGCTCAGTAGATTCTAATTTATTTTCATACATAGAATATATTCTGGGTAGGATGGACTCCGGACTTTCGGTTGACTCCGTGTATACTGTTTTCAGTAAGGCCTTCGACAAAATTAACCATTCCATCATGATTTCCAAACTTGCTGGGATCGGTGAGCATGGGTGTCTTCTCAGGTGGTTCGAGTCTCAACTCAGGAATAGTTCTCAGCGAGTTGTATTGGTTTAGTTCAGGTCTGGAGATATACATGTTACATCGAGTATCCCACAGGGCTCACAACTTGGCCCATTGCTATTCCTTCTCTAAATTAATGATGTCTCTAAGTGCTTCCGATTTTGTAAGATTCTTTTATATGCTGACGACATTGAGAATGTTCCGATCGATTTCCTATCCCTCTGACCGATCACTTTTCATGGAGGACTTGGATCGTTTTGCCCTCTATTGTGAAGAGAATCACTTATTTCTGAACTTTTCCAAGTGTTGTTTTATTAACTTCAATAGAAAACCTCCTACAGCCATGCCGATCATATACGAGATTTCCAACCTACCATACCATCTCCCGTGTTCAATCAGTGCGCGATCTTGGGATTATCTTGGACTCGAAACTACTCTTTGATCAGCATATTTACCATATCACAAAAAAAGCTAATCGTATACTTGGTTTTATCCTTAGAAAACGTACGAGTTCACGAACCCCCTTGTGTTGCGTACACTATACTTTGCCTATGTTAATAGTGTATTGGGTTTTGGTTCAGTGATATGGAACCCTCGCTATGGAATATATATCAATAGTTTTTGATAGTCTCGGTCTTTATTTGACAGTTTAAATACTCACCTGATGAAGTCATGGTATGACGAAACAATTGTCGTGTAAATCAATAGAATAGCGGAAGTTAACATTTGTTTTTCTTATATATATCGATAGGCTGGGGAGAGTTCAGAGATTCATCAGATACTGCCAAGCACGATTCTTCCCCTCTGTAGTGAATGTGTCCGAGTTGCACCGAAGATTGAATTTAATATCTCTCGAGCAGCACAGGAAGATAGCTGATGCTGCATTCGCCTTCAAATTGGTCAATAATAAAATTGATTGTGTGGACATCTCTCGTCATATAGGATTGGTCGTTCCGCGTTATAATACTCGACACACGAATACCTTTTTCGTGAAACAGGCTAGTACCTGTTACTATCTGTATTTACCCCTGCATAGATCCATGAGGACATATAATGGCTTATCTCAGGTTTTAAATATAGATGTATTTTCTGATACATATGTAAGATTTGGAACCATTCTGCTCGGTTATTTTCGTGCTCAAGAAGTTTGATGCGTGCTACTACTGGCTCGTTGAAGTCGTCGCCTGCGATCTAATTGTACTGTTATATTTATGTAATGCTCTATTTTGATAATTTTTATCTTGTATCCCTGATATTTTCTTTATGATATTTGTAATTTATATTTGAAATATGTTGATTCTATTTTGGGTCAGCCCCGTTTGTATCCCAAAGATTCAATAAATAAAAATAAATAAATAAAAACTGGGTTCTTAAAATGCACCCCATGGACTAGCTAGAGCTTCTTCAATATGACTTTCAAAATCAAATAAACCAGCAATATCTCTGTCAAAATTTGGTGAATTGAGATGAAATTCAGTACATGGGGGTTTTTGGAAATACTGAATCGTCTGATGATTAGCAAACTTACTGATTCTCATCAGTGGCGGTGATAATAGGGGATCTTTCATAAAATTACTTCTAAGTTTTGACTGAGCGACCAAATTGAAATTTTAATCGAAGAAATGGATTCCTCATTTTTGAAGGAAAAGGTACTTCATTGAGAGCGTTACGGAGCACCCTCCGTAACCCATCCGTAATCGCCAAAAGCGATTTTGTGATGATATGCATTCTAACTGTGGCTGTCAGTTTGATATTATCAATAAAACACAAAAATTGAGTGGGCTCTTTGTACATTACTGTATTTAAAAAATCATCTGAATTGATAAAAATGGTTCAAATCAATAAATGACTGATATGCATTTTATGTATGGAAAATCTGATGGAAACTTGTGCTGCCAGACGATTGTGCGAAGAAGCATTTCCTGCACGAATCCTTCCTCACGAGAAAACAGAAACAGAAAAGACATCAGAATTTTTCGATTCTTGTTTTTACTATCCACATAAGGTAAAAAATTTATATCTGTAGTAAAATTGTATGTTTTCTCTTAAGCATGCGTATTAATTTTCAACATAAACCATTTGGTATAGTTATCCAGAAAAAAAATTATTTCCTTTCTCAATTCAATTAAGAAAGTACTTGTACATAGTGTAAATTCGAGGGAACCACTGACGTGCAGTCAGAAACTTTTGCGAGCTTAATGATTTCACCTTCGATCCTCTCGGAATTTTGCATTATTCTGTTTGCCGTCATGTCACATCTGAATGCTAAATTCAACCTCGAATGTATTTCGAATACACTTATAGATTAAAAATTTCAAATGAGGAACCACTTAGCTATTTCCGAACACAACTGATGTATTTGTATTCTAAGTCTTGAAAATTCTTGAACACAACTTATAAAGAGTGGGCTATCTAGAATTTTCATTTTCAAGTAGTGGTTATTTTGAGTCGGATACCACTTTCGTTCGTGTCATGACAGGAAGTTAGTCAGTTTGTTTAATATTTGACATTGACAAAATGAGTCAATCTACGCTTGAAAAAAACTGAAACATATTGAAGGCTTATTTCCAAAGTAGTTTTAACCAACCTGTTACAAATTTACGTGGAAAATTCCATAGAAACGAAATGCGTGAATCAATTTGTTGGTAAACACTGGATCGTTATTTGATAGAACAACCCGTTCACATTCTTGTCCAGTGAGCACACCTGAAAACATTACTGCTGTAGCTCAGAATGAGGCTGAACATCCAGCCACATCAACTCGTCATCGTGCTTGAGAACTGCATATTCCTTGCACTTCCCTGGGGAGAATTTTAAATAAATACTTGGGTATTAAGGCTTTCAAAGTACAACTATTGCAAAAAGTGAAGCCTCGTGACCATCCGATGCGTTTCCACTTCGATCAGTGGGCTAATGAGTGTCAATAGCTCAGTGGTAAGAGCATAGGGCACGTAACCGAAAGGTAGCGGGTTCAAATCCTATTCAGGTGGGAAAGAAATTCTCTAGTTGGACGGGTTTCGGACACCATTTCATGGTTGGGTCGAAAATTAATAGTGATCTAACCTAATGTGGTATAAGATCGCAGTAACAAAGCCTACCCAGAACACAACTGAACTCCTAACTCGCCAAGCTAAAAAAGCTTCGGAGAGATCTACACAGAAGATCAAGGAGTATCAAGATGATATAAATATATATAAACATAATGATCGCATGGCCAATGATGAACATTTTCCCAGAAAAACCATCTATAGCGATGAAGTTCATTTTCACATCGGATGACTACATTTTGTGGGAATACGTTAAGGATGAATGTTATGTTAAGCATTCAGAAACGATTGATGCTTTGAAGCAGGAAATTGAAGTACCCATTCAGGAGATTGAGCTCCAAACAATCGACAATTGGGTTGATCGAATGGTAAACTGTGGCCAGTCGTGGTGGTCATTTGAATGATATATTTTTGCATTCGTAATTGCCAAGGTTCTAACTTTATGCGAACTCTAAACCTACATTGAAATTTTCAGGGTTTCTTGGTTTTTTCGTTTGGAAATAAATATATTCACCTCTAATTATCCGGACATACGGCCGATCCTCGCTAAATTCTGCAACAATATTCGAGTCGTTATTATGCACATAAACATCAATCAAATTTCATTTTGATCAGATCAGCAGTTTCCGAACTATTGTGAAAAATAAATATGATTTCAAATGTAAATAACTTCAGAATCTTTGAGTCGATTTTACTCATCAACGAACTCAAACAAGATATTTGGGTCAACGACCTAACCTGAAAGTTTAAAGACTATAGCTCTTTTCGTTCAAAATTTTGAGTGGTTACAGCGGATTGACCTAGCCAAATTACTTTTCATTTCGAATTCTTCATCAGTGAGTCCAACTTCATCGTTTGAAATCATTCTTGGCTATTTTGGGCAGAACAATAGCACGTTGTTTCCTAAAACAAGCTCTCAGAATACTCTATAAATTCATAATTCATTAATATTTAAACCAAGTTAATAGAAATTACTAAGTTTAATATTATCACATAAATTAGTTACGTATTACCCATTATGTTATTATTTACTTGCACGTGAGATGTATTTTTACTTGTGGTTACCAAAATAGATTCATTTTGAATAAAGAACCCTATTAATGTCTGTGTTTTGATATCTAACATTATCATATGTTTCTTTGGTCCACTGCAAAATCGACTCATAGAATTGTGAGATAAGCTTGCGTTCTTACCCTGTAATTGGCCTGTATCTTATTGTAAATTGGGTAATCTCTTATTATATTTTTCCGTTGAACAGCAAATTCCAAAGTTTTTATCTGAAATTTTACTAGAATATGTTAAAAAAATTTAATTTCTTCGATTTCGTAATCGCTTCGCTTACAGAAAAATGCATATATATTTATGTAATAGAGATCTGAAGAGAATGAGCTATAGCCACAGAAGTTTTACCGTAGCGAGACAGACAATGTAACTTACATCTATGTCATTATAAAATAAAACACTTGTTTACATTTTCTACTTTATTTTTGGTATTGACGTACGTTTCGTCTTTGCTAGAAAGACTTCATCAGAATACGAAGTAACAGTTGTTGTACAATGAATTTATAAGATTTTTTACAGAAGGTGTACATGTGTTTTTTAATTGTTCGTCGGGTTGGTTTTCTCACGACGAACAATTAAAAACACATGTACACCTTCTGTAAAAAATCTTATAAATTCATTGTACAACAACTGTTACTTCGTATTCTGATGAAGTCTTTCTAGCAAAGACGAAACGTACGTCAATACCAAAAATAAAGTAGAAAATGTAAACAAGTGTTTTATTTTATAATGACAATTACAACTGATTTCTACCAAGCAACGGCCCAATCTATCATAAATTACATCTATGTACCAATTCACAATTCAAATCGACTCGAATGAGTATCTTCGATCGTTGGGATATGAGCATGTCACAGAATTCCTCGCCAAATCCTGTGGTGTGTATTCATATGCATACATGGTGCTACTATTCCGTAAAAACTCTGGCGTTCTATGCAGGATGAAAATATGTACGTGGCTACGTTGTATTCGTTGGGCATTAGATCATTGCACTGATAAGAAGCCAACAATCTTCGGAACATGCTTATCTGCATGTCCTATGTCGCGACCCTATGCGATACAATGTTTGAGTTGTAAAGTGTTACACAGAGGTAAGTTGTACTATCCCAAGTCGTAGAATTTCCTGTTGCCATATCTCATATATCCAGAATTTGGATAACCTATCCGTTGTTAACTTAATTATTTGTGTATGCGTTATAAAGAGGGAGATTTCCAGCAAAGCATGCTTAATGTTTTAAACAGTAATTATTGGGTAGAGAAAGAAGAGTTTTCTAAATTAACATTCAAACTGTTCACAGCATATGTTTCATAAAAAAATTGCATGACCTCTTGTTGGTATATCATAACATATTTCTGAAAGCGTGAAAACCTACGTATATTTCAGACTGTAATTTTTGCCGAAACTGTATGTATTCCCCACAAAAAGCTTGCACACACTTAATGACTCCAGGCATTCTCCATACAGCTAAGTAGCCCGGTTGAATAATGAGCGCCTTGCTTGTCTGCCGCATAATTGATTATTTCCCAAGAACTACCCGAACATTTCTTGACAAAGTGAAGACAGTCTCGAAGAAAATAAGTAATTTAACAACAAGCAGTAGAGAACTTTTGCAATTTCGAGATGAGCACTGCAACTTTTTCCTTGTTATTCATTCAAGAAGTTATTAATCATATTAGGAAATGTTTACACAGCAAATTCCCTTTGTGACGCTCCGAAACCGTTGTATACAGGGGGAGATTCCACGTTTCTCATTTGTATCAGTTAGTAACGCGAAATGAGGGACACATAGCGGGGGATTGAAAGGAAATTGTAGCAGATTGTTTCAGGGGATGAGTAAATGGAAATTATGCAGATTTTAGTGCCTGTAAGGACAGTTTTAGGGGTGCTTTGATAATATACGTTTTGCACATCGTAAAATTTCGTATTTGGAATATGTTAGAATGGATTTCTGCCTAATGGACAAACAACGGGATTGTTTGTGACATTTCGTTTGTCTAATGAAACGATGCAAATTTAACATAGAGAGTTGTCATGTTCTACACATTCCATTGAATCTTCATGAATTGATTTTCCGGAATATCAATTTTCTTCAAACTCATGATCAACTGATTATAAGTTGTAAAAAGTTTTCTAATAGAAATGATCCAATGTAAAATTGTTATACTGGCAACACTGTATATTATTTTTGACAGTTTCCATGTAATTTGTATTTAGTGGGTATTGCCATTTAATCTAGAAAAGACACACGCTTCAATAACTTGTACAAATGGATAAATTATTTTATCAGACCCAGTGCTTATTAGTGAAAATTGTGAAAAATTTAACAGTTGGATTTTCATCACTCCAAATTCTGCAATTCTGTTTGTTTACATAACTATTCAACCAAAAATGAACTTCACCATTGAGTAAAAATTTTCGATGAAAATGTCCATTTGCAAGTTGTTCAAGAGCAAATCAGAAAAAGCAACGTTTGTAGTGATCAAGTGGCTTTAATTCTTGAACCAGTTTAATTTTGTAAGGATCTAAACCGATATCTTTTGTTAAAATTCTCCAAGTTGTTGCTTGAGAAATAGTTAATTGTTTAGAACGACGTGAAACCGATAAATTTAGATTTTCTCTTACATTTGCTCCAACTAAGTCTATATAAGTAAAGAAAATTAATTTTCAAATTTGCCCACAAAACGATGAATAGTGAGTCGATTAACTAAATAATGGTGTCCATAAATTATTCTTAAATTTATTGCAATGTTCACAAATGAGCATTGATAAAATATATTATACAGGTCAAACTGGATATTCATTCATACCTGAATTCAATGAAAATAGGAGGAAACAAGCAAAACAAACAAAGTTCCACATTCGCAATCCATTTCATACAAAATGGTCATCATATTCCTACAAAAGACAATATCACATCATATTTACACACTCTAAAGGATTATAGAGAAGGTTTAAAATTTATTTAGAGATTGTAAAGAAAAATAATCCAGATTATTCTGTGACTTGTGACGTATTCGTTAATAATCTGAAAATAAAATTTTGTGTTTTAGTTTCAATCTTATCATCATGTGTTTTTATTCAAAATTTTCTTGAATGGGTAAGTTTTTGATCTTGTTATTATGCTCGATTCTAAATATATGAGCTTACTGAAGATTGGAAACAACCATGACCTACGTTTAGTTGCTTATAGTTTGAATTAGGTGTTTCTTCATTTCTGTAGTCTTCATTGAGTTTTCACATCAATGGATGAATTCACATTTACACGTATGAATATCGTATAATATTATAAAATGAAAATTGAGTCTTTTTTTATAATAATAAATAATGAATTTTATTGAATCCTTTAAGACACCTTACAAGTACGAACAAAGCAAATAGCAGAATAGAAAACAATTAGAATAAAAATATAAAGAAAATAATCACATATCAACTCCTAACTCGCACAAGCTGAAAAAGCTTTTGAGGGATCTCCACTGAAGATCTAGGAGTATCAGGATAATAATAATAATAACTATCATATCACGACAGTACTCTAATATTCATTCTTATTGTAAAAGCAAATCTCCAGCCATAATTCCTCAACTCCGAATTATTTTTTAATTCCTCTTAAATCTCCAAATGATAGAATAATTGAATGCTAATGTTAATCAGTGAGCTCTCAAATTTAATAGTGAGCGGGATTGGCAATAGTTTATTTGTGCCTGGTATCATTTTCTAAGGTACTAAAAGCATTTATTCAGAGATAGAACGTTTTCCTGAGTAAACAACAAGCAGTTCAAAAATTTAAATACATGAAAAACTCAAAATTTTGGATACTAAATAACACTAAATACTAAATGACAATTTTTGGACTCCTGGGGTTTCAGACCGAAAATCAAGCAGATTATCCGGTTCTGAGCAACGAATACCGCACGACTACCTCACGAGCTGCCACACAGAATGGTGTTATAATTCATGTGTGAATATGCAAGAGAACATAATATACATTAATCTTAGCTTCCGGCAACAAATGCTTCAGACGTTTCAGGGCGAAAAAGTACTGTTTAACCTCTTGACTACATGATCCCGCCAACTTAAATTCTTGTCCGCTCGCGAACTGAAAAACTTCACACAGACAATAAACTGTAACTTACCACGAGTTAGATCGAGAATCAATCCATCCATAGAGTCACTGGTTTGAAACTGGAGAAGATCGGTCTTGTTGATGTTCGAAATCAGAGAGTTCGCACGGCACCAATCTGAGAAGCACCGAACAAGCAGCACGTTCCCGTAGACAAGATGTCGTTAGTATGAATAAGGTATCGTTGGAAAACAACACTTCCCTTATAAAAACAGTCAAGTGTATTCTATCCTCAGAATCTGGTGAATCGTTAACGAACAGAATGACTAATAATGACTCAAGTACAGACTCCTACGGTACACCCTCAGTTATGAGTCCAATCCGGAAATACTTCCCTGAACCCATTTTACAGAGCTGATTAGAATAATTTTTATTAATTGACATTTTATTAATCTAATATACATTTTTCGATATATATACATTCTGTCAAGAATGTACCGGGAATTATGGATTCAAATCTGGCGGGGCAATGAGGCAGGTAAAAATTTTTTTTCCTTGGTTGGTACCACTGTCCGTAATTACTATGCCAAGCTTGAGCGGGATCTGTCAACTAGTGTGTTTGCAACAGCTGATTAAGTCAGTCGATGTCAGAGTGCGTGCCGATTTTTACTATGGGTGATTACGTTGAGCAAAGAATTTGTTTAAAGTTTTGTGTTGCAAATGAATTTTCGTGTGCCGATGCATTGAAAATGTTGCAAAAGGCCTTTGGTGATAATGTTCTATCGAAAACTCGTGCATATCAGGGGTACAGAGCCTTCAAGGACGGTCGTGAAGTGGTCGCCCATCGACGGCTTCGATCGAAGATAACGTCGATAAAATTAAGGAAAGGGTGCTGGAAAACCGTCGTACCAGCTTGAGAGAGATAGCACATAATCTTAAGATATCCCACGAGTCCGCACGTACGATTTTGATTGATATTTTGGGCATGAGAAAGGTGGCCGCACGACTCGTACCGAAAGACCTGAATTTTCTTCAAAAACGTCATCGCGAACAGGTTGCTTCAGACATGCTGAATCGCTGTAATTCCGTTTCTACATTCATTGAACGCATTATAACTGGTGATGAGACCTGGGTCTACGAGTACGATATGCAAACAAGCCAGCAATCATCGGAATGGGTGGCAAAAAATGAGCCGAAACCGAAAAAACCACGCCAAAGCCGCTCGAAAATGAAGGTGATGCTCATTGTTTTCTTCGATATCCGTGGCGTGGTGCACTACGAATTCGTTCCAGAGGATCAGACGGTAAACAAGGAGTATTACCTAGGCGTTATGAAACGTTTGCGTGAGCGTATCCGTAAGAAGCGGCCAAATTTGTGGGCGAACAACTCATGGATTTTGCATGACGATAATGCGCCTTCTCACCGAGCTACGATTGTGACTGACTTTCTCGCCAAAAACTCAACGAACGTGCTTCAGCAACCACCGTATTCGCCGGATTTGGCTCCCTGCGACTTTTTCCTCTTCCCAAAACTAAAATTGCCCCTTCGTGGCACCCGTTTTGAGTCGATTGAAGCCATAAAACAAAAGTCGGCGCGAGAGCTAAAGTCCATCCCGGAAAGCGCCTATAAAAAATGTTTCGATAATTGGAAGTGCCGTTGGCATAGATGTATTGGAGCAAATGGAGCCTATCTTGAAGGCGACCCAATAAATTTTGACGATTAAATGTAAAAATGTTGTTTACATTGAAAATTCCCGGTACTTTCTTGACAGAGTAGTATATATATAGTTCAAAATTCAGAATCAGTATCAGAATTCTGATGTTATTTTTCAATTACAATAACATTCAATATATTTACTGAAAATTGAGAGATTGTGATGAAGAAGTAGTAAGCAACTACAAAAAAAGACTTTCAAACTTTTATCTGTCTGTTACGGCTAATCTTTCATTTAGATATTTTGCCGCTTAAAAGAAGTCACGGGCGTTAGCCAATAATTATTAAATGATTAGAACATGAGCCTCATTAGACAACTTCCTGCAAAAACTGGTTTAATAGTGTGTTGACCATCGACGTTTCTTATAAGTTTATTAATACGCTTCGGTTCTGATGAGGTGGTCGATGTCTTCTTGACATTCTTAGTGCCGCTCACTGAATGCTCTCTTTACACCAGGACAGTCATGTAGATGTTCAGCTGTGAGAAACTGATAAAAAAAGACCAAACCTTCCTGTTCAGCGAAATACTGTACGAAATCTAATCATCCTACCAGAAGGGGAGTATTTTCTTGCTTTATTTATTGTCTCATCGAAGGCTTTTGATTGCATTCCATACGATATATTGTTAATGAAACTGAGATTAGTAAATGGTATATATTCTAAACTGAGAACAATATAAATTGGTGTACCCCAAGGATTCACATTAGGACCTTTGTTTTTCTGATATATATATATATATATATATATTTATATATATTATATATCATATATATAACTGATTATGTACCTAATACAAAAGCGATCTTGTTGGTGTACTATACAATCATGGCAGTCGATTTTTCTGATGAAGATTATTTATGCCACATATCTGATGAGGCTAGGACGGCCGTCTTGGACTGATTTAGTACAAATAGAATGCGTATAAGAAATGAGGAGACGCAGCCATTGCTTATAAGTTTGAGCGAACAAAACCAAAAGAGTAATTAAAATAATTCAGTTCAATCTGTAGGATTTCTTGTTGTGTATGTGGACGCTACGCTCCTGGGATTCTCAGGCGGATGAATTAATATCTACTCTTAATAAAAAGATTTTTGTTCTGAGGATTCTATCGTATTCTCTTTCTGGTGTAATTTTAAAGACCAAGCATAATCGGGTCTAGGTTAAAATATTGCGTTTCGGTATGGAGAAAATGTGCCAGACGTGATGACATCTTCAGATTGCAGAAACGTGCGATTAGGTTAGTGGGAGGTCTCAGATACAGAAACTGTTGTAAGGAAACATTTAAGAGATTATATCTTCTGCCATCAGATATTCCTGAGTATAACACACGAAACAATTCGTGTATCAGAGAAGACTACCTCAAGTCGCAATCTCATCTCTTTCGATAATTTACACATTTCAAGAAAGAATTTTCAATTCGCATTCACAAGCATTCACAATACCTTATTTTGAAAACAGCACTTTTCACAGTTTCAGAATTATATTAAATTCAACTCACAAGCTGGTAAAGATTCCATAAAGTGAGTTCAGGAAAATCGCTATACATTCAACAGTGATATATTGTATTACTTGTTTTAAAAACAGCATGTTTCACAGAAGGGTGTCAATACTATTCAAATAAGCTTAGGAAAACCCGCTGTGAATTTTACACAAGAGTAAAACTGATTTTGAAAACAGCTTTCACAGGAGGATCAAAATTCTATTAAATGAGTTTAGGTTAAAAATTACAGGCAGTTTTACACAATTGTACAACTAGTTTCGAAAATAGCACATTTGACACGCACGTGACTCTCGTAATAACACAATAACGTATGTAAGGGCCTGGAAGTTCACTTACAATTAGATAATACATGTGTAAAGTGAAGTCTACCTATATTTCTCTATATCCCTCTCGAGGTGAGCTTATCCTAGAATTTACATAATTATTAACTTACCTTCAGTCAATTACTGAAGAAGAATTCGAAAAGTTATATCAACATACCACCCAATTTTTTCAAATCTGAAGAAACAACGATTTTGAAGAATCCCTCATTAGCACGTCAATCCTTTTCACCTTGGGCGTTCATTTTTTTTTACGTTCATTACATCATAGGTATTATTCAGAAAAAGAGACACAAATAGGTTGTTCGGTGAGTAATTTCATTTTTTCCCAACAGAGGATTTAATTGTATTTTTTCGAACCCAACTTCACACTTGAGCCGCATAATCATTACATGTTTTGAGAGCTGATATAGCCAGACTTGTGTGTGAAAAAGTTGAATTAATTCTACGCAGTAGTTTCGGGTTGGCGCCCTTTTAAATATGGAGAGCAATAAGCAGCATTTCGTATTTTACTTTTTTATTATAGAAAAGAAAAAATGCTGTTCAAGCCGGAAAAAAATTGAACGATGCGTATGGAGCATATGTATTGACTATACGCCAGTGCCAGAACTGATTTGCAAAATTTAGATCTGGCAACTTTGATGTCGAAGATATACCACGTTCCGGAAGGATGGTTGAAGCTGATAAAGGCATTAGTTGATGCAAAGCTGCGAATAACAATACGTGAGATCGGTGAGAGGTTAAATTTATCCAATTGTTTATGACCACTTCAAAGGCCTTGGTTTAACTTCGAAGCTCTAAATGTGGATTCCTCATGTTCTCGCGCAGAGAAATTAGTATCGTTGCGTTGACGTCTATGATTCGCTTCTCAAACGTCACGAAAATATCCATTTTTGAAGCGCATCATTAGTGGGGACGAAAAATGAGTTGTATATAAAAATATTAAACGCAAGAGATCAGAGAGCAAAAAATGAACGGCTCAAAGCATTTCTAAAGTCATAATCCATCAAAAGAAGGTGATGCTGTCTGTTTGGTGGGATTTTAAAAGAGTGGTTTTTTTAAGCTTATATCGGATAACAATTAATTCGGAAGTCTACTGTCATCATCTGGACAAAGTGAATGATGTACTTCATCAGAAAAGGCCAGAATTAATCAACAGCAAAGGTGTAGTACTTCACCCAGATAATGCGAGAGGTCATACAAGTTTGGTCCCTCGTCAAAAGCTTTTAGAGCATTAATGGGATAAACTGCCATATTCTCCAGATCTGGCGCCTTCGGATTATTATTTGTTCCAGTCAATGTAAAAATTTTTGGACAGTAAAAACTTTACTTCAAATGAAAAAAAGGCTGAAAAATCAGTTTTTTGACAGCAACGGCCAGAAATTTATGAGCGTTGAATCATGCTACTACCAGAAAGTTGGCAAAAGATGTCAGACCAGAATGGTCAATATATAATTCAATAAAATATTTATTCATTTTATAAAAAACTGTCTTTCATTTTCCCAAAAAAACCAAATGACTTTCCGAACAGCTCAGTATAATTCAGTGGACCTAAGAGAGTTCCTTCGAATAATAAAATAATAATTGCGGCTTATGAATGAAAAAAAAATGTTATTGATATTAGTGGTTTCGGTGTACAGAATACGAGTAATTCAACAACTGTTCTGTTAGCAAATGTATTCATAATCATTCAATTTTTTTTTTTAATTTAATTTGTATTTACCGGATATAACTTTGACAGACGGGTAGGTTACTTTTTTTGCATTCAGGTTTCTTCATTCCTGTTGTTGGTCAATTCTCAACTGAGAAACGATTATCTCGAACTACCGAAGTACCTGAATGAACAAATGAAACAAAAAACCGAGACGAGCAGACTTAAGAGGTGAATCAGCATTACTCTGCTATCAAACAAAGTGACTACTCTTTCACTTTGCGTAATCCATTCAAGAAGATGTATTTTTCGGCTCGAAATAGCAAGTCACTCGAGATAAAAGCTCTGTCTTTCATTGAACGTCCCTTGATTGGATTGTTTTCGAGAACAATGCTGTAATAACTGCTCTTTGATGACCGAAAAGCAGATGTTCACTCTGGATCTCGATTCCGCGAACAATCGACAAAAACACTTGGAACTTGCTTGTTCTTTTAATTTTTTTTTTTCTACAATGATTTGAAACTTATGAGGTATTAGATCGTCTTTTATACATAATTATAGCGTCATTCTATAGGAAATAAATGAGGAAAAACTTTAAATCGAGTCATACCGAATGTCACGTTTTTCAGGTAAACCTACAAAATTTCCATGTAAGATAGTAAAAACTCAAGAAACTATGAGTAGTTATTTATGTTCTCGAGTTACAAAAACGTACGTTTAAGTCGATGAATCTTAAATCACTTTGGCTCTAAAGCTAATTTGATTATATCGGGTGTTTTTTTTAGAGTGATAGAACTTTCGATAGGAATAACTGTGGTTTGACAGAAGGTAGACGCCATGTTATTTTGAAATTTCTCTTCAGTAAGCATTGACAAATAACTATGGAAAGATTAACGCCGCAACAACGTTTACAAATTGTTGAAATTTATTTTCGAAATCAGTGTTCTATTCGCCAAACTTATAGAGCACTTCGTGAAATTTATGGTTTACAAAATCGTCCATCAGAGCAGCTTATACGTCGAACTATCGATAGATTTCGGACAACATTTTCTCTACTAGATGCAAAAACAACAAGACAAAGAACTGTACGCACGAAAGAAAATATCGCTGCTGTAAGTCATAGTGTTAATGATGATCCAGATTTGTCTATTCGTCGACTTTCACAACAAGTTGGACTCTGTGCATCCACCACATGGAAAATTTTGCGTAAAGATCTTGGTCTACACTTATACAAGATCCAACTGGTTCAAGAACTAAAGCCACTTGTCCATAATAAGCATCGTTTATTTGCTGATTGGGACCTAGAACAGTTTGAAGTTGATCCACTTTTTTATTCTGAAAATGTGTTTAGTGATGAAGCTCATTTCTAGTTGAACGGCTATGTAAACAAGCAAAATTTCAGGTTCCATTGCATACTGAAAAATGCACTGTATGGTGTGCTTTACACGCTATACACTAGAGTCATCATCGGTCTAAATTTCTTTAAAAACGATGCTGGAGCTAATGTTACAGTGGATGGTGCTCGTTACAGATCCACGATCAATGATTATTTGTTTCAAAATTCAAATGGTATCGACCCAGTGTTCTGGTTCCAACAAGATATTGCTACACCTCATGCTGCTACCGTAACAATTGATTTATTGAAAGAAAGATTTGGCGATAACATTATTTCGAGAAATGGTCTAATTAATTGGCCACCAAGATCATGCACCATAACTCCAATGGATTATTTTCTTTGGGGTTATGTCAAGTCATTGGTTTAGGCTGATAAACCAGAAACAATAGACGCTTTGGAAGCCAACATAACTCGTGTAATTGATGATATAAGGCCTGAATTACTCGAAAAACTGCTCCAAAATTGGTCTGGTCGAATGCGGTTCCTCAGAGCTAGTCGTGGTGGACATATGCCGGAAATTATTTTTAAAACATAAATGTCATAAAATTATGTTTCAAATAAAATATATTTTGGCTGCAATCTTAATTTGAATAAGTTTTATTTCAATTTAATCTCCTATCACTCTAAAAAAAATCATCCGACAGATTTGTCGTCTTGATCACTTCTGTATGATAATATTTTTACTCAATTTTCCAGAATAAATTCATTTTTCAGTTTGATTTGTTGGGATATTATGTTTATCATATATTTTTGAATTATTTTACTATTTTATCCATTGGAGTTGATACGAGTTAACTTTGGTTAATTATTAAGAGTATAAATAAGTTCGTGGGGTTTTTGTCGAACATTGAGGATTTATTGTGGAATGTTGGTCATACAATCTAAGTTCAAAGAGCCATTGTCCGTCGCTAGCCACTACTACTTTTCCATCTTTTTGGTAATTGAAAGATCCCATTGCGAAAAATGCACTAGTCTTTAGCCGTTGGCCAAACATCGATCCATTTTTTGAATTCATCGAAATTGCAGAAGAGCTGGCCATCGATCCGAAGAATTGGTGTCTGGGCTGTACCGCGAGTGGGGTAGGAATTCCCAATTGAGCGTTTCTATGTACGTTTTAACAGGTGACGGAACACGTTGCCGTGCATTGCAAATTTGTCGGCATAATGCGGCTGCTTTTCTCGCAATGCTCGGCTCAAATACACCACTTATCGTCGAAAGACCTTTCCTGTGATCCTTTATGCCGGTTGTAGCAGCTTATAATACACCACACCCAACAGGTCCCTTAGAATAGCCAGCTTCTTCTCGCCATGAATATTCGTCCATACGTTGCCCGATGGTTTTGGATTATCGCAGCTTTTCATCGCCAGTCAGAATTCGATGCAAAAAAAACCTTTTTTGCCTTTCGAGCAGTTTTTCACACGTGAAAAAAAACGTTTGACATCTCTTGCTTCAGTTCATACGGCACCCGATTTCGGGTCATTCCTATCGCTATTAAACGATGACAAGTGGCTGGTTAAATGACTCCAAGTGTTTTTGCGAGATCCTATTGGGTTTTTAATGGATCTTCATCGGACCTTGCCTCTGATTCTTCATCCTTAAACTTTGGTGGCGCTTTGGGTCGTTCTTCGTCTTACAAATCAAAATTACCACTTTTGAATCAGGAAAACCACTTTTGACACGTTCGTTCAGCTAGAGCATGGTTAGCATAAGCATCCACTAGAATACAATGACTTTCGGCAGCCTTTTTCTTCATATTGAAGTAAAACTTCCCGCAAAAATACATTATTCGGTACGAAATTTACATTTTAAGAGCACACAGAAATTATATTGAGAATTTACCAGGAAGAGTTTTTTGAATATTACAGATTATAGCTGAATTAATTATCCGAAAATGTTAGAAAATTCAGTTTTGAATGTTTTCAAGAGATTTATTCAGATTAAATCTATATAAGTTTCTGGTAATTAATCCAGCTATTATCTGTAATAAGAAATTATATTGTTTAGAATTCAGCGAAAACACAGATACTAAAATGAAAGCCTAATGATCCATTGCCAAAATGAAAAAATTGTATAATACAAATACTAGCGACATCTGTTATTAAAACCGCACGAATTTATTTCTGCTCGTAATAGTGACTTTCTGAATATCCTCCAACAAGAATAACTTAGTATCAGTTATATATAATAAAATGATAACAGCGGCTGTTTACTTGATAAAAGTTTTATAACAGTATTTTAAATATCATTATTCTCTCAAACTCCTACAGATTTTAATTCCAAAAAAATTTTATTCAAAAACTTTTTAGAATTGAATAAAATGAATGTCTTAGGAAACACAGTTTCAATTTAGTCGACATAAAGAATTAACACTCATAATACAGTACTAAAACGAATGAAAGAATTCCAAGAAATATAAATAATTAATTAAAAATACTAAATGAAGACTTGAAGGATACACAATTTTATTTCTCATCTTGTATTATGAAAACCAAATCCCTTTCCAAAAATGCAAAATATAACCTCAAGAACTTCTTCAAAAATAACTTACTTTAAATATGTTCCTTAAAAAAAAATTCCTGAAACATACAGCACATCTTCAAAAAGCAATTTAGAATCACAACAAACGATAACTCTTCATTTCCACTTCATATTTAAAAAATGAAAATAATTTATAAAGAATATCTTACCAGACCACCCTCGTATCTCCCTTTAAATAAACACTAGAATATAGTGAACTTTTAAAAATCCCACGATTCTATTTTCGTCACAGAAATTACACAAATCTTACAAGGTATTTTAAGTACTCAGTTGAATTCAAATGATAATATGTGTGAGTGATAAACCAAAATATAATTATTATATCTGCAACAAAATAATAAAAAGGGGGTTTTCACTTAATAGAAGGAACATTAAAATAGTTTGAATTTCATACAGATTTACTATTCTGTTAATTCTAAAACGTTTTCGATTAGAATTCTTTTGAAATTAAAATCTGTAGAGGGTTAACAGAAAAAATCTGTATGATATTTAAAATAACATAACATAACATAACATTCTTTATTGATCCTGTAAGACACAATTAACAGTGTATAGGACATGTCATAAAAAGAAAAATGCATTTAGCAATTAGATACATATACATGGTTATTCAAATCAAGAGATCGGAAAAATACTCACCCACCGAGTAGAAACATTTCGATGTGAGAATACCCTTAACCTCTCTCCTGAACTGAATTACATTCAACGACTTAACTGATGATGGTAAATGATTATACAATTTTATACTCTGATATAATGGAGAGCATTCAAATTTATGTGTTCTATGTTTGGGAATGAGAAAAATATCAGAGTTTCTTGTTTCATAATCGTGACAATTCGAAACAGACTTCCATTTTGATACATTTTCTTTAGCGTAAGTTAGGCATTTCAAAATATAAATACATGGCAGCGGCAATATTTTGTTTGATACAAATATTGGTTTGCACGAGGAACGGGGAGTTAAGTTAAAAATCAACCTCACAATCCTCTTTTGAGCAACGAAAACTCTCGAAACAGAAGTGCAGTTTCCCCACAGCAAAATATTGTATACAAGATGGCTATAAACCAGACTATAGTATATTTCAATAAGAGAATTACGAGGCAGAGTGTTTTTGAGCCTATTTAAAGCAAAGAATGAACAATTGATCTTCTTGCATACATAGTCAACGTGGGATGACCAACCGAGACCCCTGTCGACATGTACGCCAAGAAATCTCGTAGAATTAGCCGCCACCACCACGCCGTCTGACAAAGTTAATATCAGAGGTTCCATCTCGATGCCACCAAGGCCAAAATGTAAACAAACGGTTTTCCAGACATTAACCATCAAATTGTTCGCGCGGCACCATGCGAAAAACTCCGCCATTAAACCTTCACAAGCCCGTTGGAGCTCATCACGACTACGCGCCGAAACCACCACGGATGTGTCGTCAGCAAACAATATCGACAGGAGACAAGTTAGATGACTGGGCAAATCATTTATGAACAACAGAAAGAGTAGCGGCCCCAGCACGGAACCCTGAGGAACTCCCATCTCTATACTGTTGTCTACAGAAAAACATTCGTTCACTCTAACAGACAAGGTTCTTCCATTTAAGTAATCTTGTAACCAGTCCAAGAATATCCCTCTAAAACCCATATTATAACACTTGTCAATAATAAAATCGAATTTGAGAGTGTCAAAAGCGCAGGAGAGATCAAAAAATATCCCAGCCACCTGCATATTCTTATCCAAACACTCATATATTGACTCCACGAAGCTAAGTGCCGCCGTTTGAGTAGAATGACCGTTACGAAAACCATGTTGAGCTGAGTTCAATATTTTGAACCTGGTAAGATAATCTACCATTCTCGAAAAGACGACTTTTTCAAATACTTTTGAATAAACACTTAAAATGGATATTGGGCGATAGTTTGTTATATCCTCTAAAGTGCCTTTCTTGAATACAGGGACAACAATGGATTTTTTGAGAATTTTTGGAAACTTACCCGATGTTACGGATAAGTCTATCAGATAAGCTAAGTGACGGCTAATTGCTGGAGAAATCTCTTTAAGGATTCTTACTGAAATGCGATCATATCCCACGCTCTTTTTATTTTTCAATTTCTTCACGGTTTCCTCAATTTCAGAAAGAGAAACAGGATAAAAAAAGAAATTGCAGTTTAAGGATGATGTAACAGTACAAGATAGTGACAAGTTGTTACCGTAGCAAGTGTACAGTCTATCTCTAGCTGTGGTGGAAAAATAACTCGCAAACAAGTCTGAAAATTCTGCAGGTTCGGAGAACTTTGCCCCATCTACCACGATCGACATAGAATTATTATTATTTCCTGATCTGCCAATGATATTGTTAACAATATTCCAGACCGTTTTGCTTTTATTTTCAGATTTAGCTATAGTTGCACAATGAGCATTAAATTTGGTGGACCTTATTAATGAGTTATGATGTTTTTTTTGATTTTTATAGTTTACGTAGGTAGTATTTGAACCGATATTCATGTGGAGCCAATACAGGCTATTAAGATTTTTTTTACTCTGCATTATTTCGTTGTTATGTTATATATATATAACATCAGTTAGCCGGAATAAACATATATATAGATTTGCCAAGCTATAACAATCTCTACAAACATATGATCCCTTCATTATTCGCTTCTTTGATGTTCGGATGTCTGAATAAACATTTGTTTTAATTCTAGCAAATAGATGTTGAGCATCTTCATTTGAATGAAGGGAGGGAGTTAGTTCTAACGTGAACATGTGGGGTTCCAATGAATAGAGGCTTTTACTGATTGTTTTGAAATACCTAATAAAAGGCCTTTCGACCAATTCATTAAGGTTTTAATGGTTATATTAGAGACGTCACATTGAGGAATGTTGAAAAGTACTGATGTGAAGTCAGGAGCTTTTGCGCGCTTGTTTAATAGTCTGTTTTCGCTGAAAATTTAGAATCTGTGAATTCATTCCTAAAGAAGCCACATATGATTCATATGAGAACAGAATTTTGTCATCCAAAAATCAAAAAGACGTATTCTTTCTCAACCATTTCCCTGAAGAAACGGAAAATCTCATGAAAACATGAGTGAAATGCTCCATACTTCTTCCACCGAACTGCATCGGCACATATTAGCAAGAAAAAAGGACAAGGGAAAATATTGAAACAACCTTCTCATACATTTTGTTGAAATCAAATTGAGAAAAAATTCGAAAAATTCTCAGATTTATCCTCACGAAATTATGTATGTGCCTTGGTGTATTATTTCACATCTAACTACCGATTTGAAGTCGATCGGATTTGTGTTTTCGAAAATATTTGAAAAATAATATTTCAAATGCTAATAACTCAGGAACCATTGAGCGGATTCTGTCCATTTTCGAACATGACTGAATATCTTAAAAGGGCTACGCGCATTTGTGAAAATACGAATTATAATTATAATATATAAATATAAATTAAAAATAACTTTGAGGGATTGTTTAAAATATTTCACACAATGACTTAATCAATTCTCCGAAATCTCATGCAACATTAATCTGAAATATCTCTTTATGTGTGGCAGTTAATCAATAAAGAATCGAAAGAAAATATAAAATACTGATCATTCAGCATACCTCATCCAAGTCAGCTTGTTTCGATTGGATATTCAGAAAGAACAAATTCCACTACCAAAAAATGACCTACATAGAATTTAAAATGGTCTTCTTTGTTTTCTTTTTTTTTTTGCAAAATATATAGCATATTCTCTAGTTTTACAAATTTTTAAGATATTTTATTGGTTAATTTTCTAGAGGTTTCGGAGATTTGACCTCAGAAGAAGTGTTTAGTAGGAAGAAAGACTGGTAAAGGGAATCCACCACCCAATTTCTCAAAAGAAATACCATTAATTGTTATAAAGATGGTTCAAAAACCACCGCAAGAACTGGCGCTGGAATATCTGTAGCAGGCACCAAGTGCTCAATACTATTGGGCTCTTTTCTGTTGGAGTATCTTAAATAACAAACAGAGAAATTCTGAAATACCTACTACAAATTATGATTTTATGAAATTTCTCAAAAACTTTTAAAATTAAATTAAATAAAAATAAATGAAACTGGATGAGTTTCAGAATGCAAATCTATCATCAATAGGGAAGATATAAAACGAGTTAAAAAGTTTAACCATCTGGGAACTTGGTTATTTCAGGACTGGTCTTCAGAAGAAAAGAAAAAACGAGGGGCTCATTCATGAGATTCAGAAACGTCTTAACCAACTCTGACTTTGACCTCAACTTCAGAATAAGATTCACGAAATGTCATGTATTGTCCGAGCTATTGCATGGAATGGAAGGCTGAACACTGAAGATTAATAACATTAACAGACTGGAAGCTTTTGAGATGTGGATCTATCGAAGGATTTCGAAAACTCCATGGACAGCAAGAAAAACAAATGAGGACATTCTGATGAGAAACGTGAAGAACGTAAACTGTTGGACACGATAAAACGCAGTAAAACAGCGTACCTGGGACATGTGATACGCAATAAGAGGTACCATTTGCTCCGGCTATTAATAGAAGGAAATATAGAAGGAAAAAGGAGACGGGTGGAATGTCGTGGCTCCGAAATATTAAATATGGGACAGGAGAATTAATTCACACCTTTAGAGGCAGGACAAGATGGTGAGAAGTGATCGCAAACATTCAATAATGGATCGCACCAGAAAAAAAAAAGAACTCTGTGAAGGCAACAGGATGCCGTTTTTCTCTTTTTAAATTATTATTATTCATACTGTAACACTTTGATGTAGAGTAGATTATACTTAATTCATATATCAATAACGGACATTCTGTTCAATATTTCGCCTAATTTTGTGGTCTGAGAATGTGTGGACAAAATTCTCAAAAGATAGTGTGAATCAGTATTTATTTCAATAAAAATGAGTAATTATTTCACATTTCTTCGAATTTTTTCAATGTTTTGAATATTTTTCTTCTAAACATATTATATAATCTGATCAACATTATGAATTAACAACAAGTTAAGCTTTTCTTGTACCTAAGTATAGAACCTATAAATTTAGTTTTCAAATCAACATTACGGTTTTTTAAATAGAGTTCAATTCATTTTACGCATATGAAGTCTTTGGCAAATGAATAGGATTCTAGTCTATCATGAGATAACTCTGGGTTTGTTTGCAGAAACTCATTTAACACAGCAACACGATATCTCGGCGGAAACAGAAGCTAAACACAGAACTTGCCTCATTCACGTCGTCTGTTGATATCTGTGATCTTCTCAGTCATTGTTCAAATACAATTTTGTCGTTTGCTAATTAATACTGACATCAAAGAAGACGTATCCAGCGATCTGGGCGGAATTAGCGAAGAGCTGGAAACTCATGAAGTATCGTTTTCGGAAAGGGTGGGTGTAACTTTCGGAGGAAATCAAGTCTGCAGCGATCAGTGGCGTAACAGAAAATGATATGTTTATATTTCTTTGGATCATGGAGTGCATTTATTTTTGTGCTTATACGAGTGGTTCTAAGATTCATATAAGTCTTCCCTAAGACTATTAATGAGTTTTCAGATTGAATGGAACACGTTTCAAACATGAGCTCCAAGTATAAATTCGAATTTTATCTAATTTTCTCAGGTCCATGGATTTTTTTCTGGTTCAAAATATCACATTATATTAGGAAAAGAATTAAGTTAGTGCAGTTTTGATAAAAGATGTTGCTACTAGTTCATTATTCGAATGTTTCATCTCGCAGCACCTTCATATTGAAGTGTCATCATTAGCATTTCTTTCCAGTATCGGTCATTTCAATGGTTTATCGTCCTAATAGTTGTACTTTAAAAGGTATTTCTAAATGGAACTTATTTTCCCAAAGAAAGGAATGTTTTGAAGTGAGTAGTACAAGTGGATTTCAAAAATATTATAAATTGGTACCGATATCAACTGCTGAAAATTATTTCAAAGAAAACTATGTTCCAGCCTATTTCTAACCATATAAATGAGCTTCCTGGGTATACCCCGTAAAAATAACTATTAGAATAAATCCCAAATTTTAAATACCTGGGGGAGGAAATTTGAGATGGAAACTTCACATTGAATAGGTGAACAGGTGATTGAAGTACTGAGGACGATATTTCATAAATTCAAGGTTTTCACTTCGGTGACTGATTTTCAACACCTTAATGATGTTTAACACATATTATTAGCCGAATTGATTCATTTGAAAAAAATTATGCTTATTATGAATATCAGAGCGTAACTTGAGTATAAGGAAAGTTTTCTGCGTTTGTAGCGTTAGTAAAAATCGACAATGCAGGTTTTTGCTTGAAATGGCTCGCTGCGGTATGTTGTTTATGTATGTTTGTGCGCACTGGATGGCGCTGGTGTATGATGAATACATTGTTGTTCCTACGCAGAGTGAATATAGGTGCCTGGCTGATTTGTGTTCGTTGGACATTACAGCGCACTGACTATCGAAGTCAATAAGCTTCGAAACATGCGCATTTCTGCTGCTCACGTCCGTGTAATAAACGAAACCTATTCGGGTTTGTTTAAGTTTAGAATTATTATGCAGATGGCTGTTGCACTGTCCCGATTTGAAACCCTTCCTATTACCATAGCTCATACTCCTGAATCATATTTGGTATAGATTATAAGTCATTTGAATAAAAATATGCTTATTATGAACATCACGGCGTGTCGGATTCGACTTGAGCAGGAGAAAAACTTTCTGCGTTTATAACGTTAGAAGAAATCGGAAATACAGTTCTTTGCATGAATTAGCTCGCTGGGGGTATGTCGTGTATGCATATTTGCGTGGATTGAGTGGCGCCACTGTATGATGAATATAGTCCGTCTAGAAAGTATCCGGACATTATTATTTTTCATGATTTCAATATACATCTTTTTGGTAACATTCTAAGACAAAAGTAATCTATAGAATAGGTTGTGCAGATAGTCGGCTATGGCCAAAGTTGCATGGCAACACTATCTTACAAATATTGTTGATTGTCAACAGGTATACAATTTTTGAAATGATGTCGCAACTAGAAAAAAGAAAACAGGTAGAATATTTGTAGAGAAAAGGTTTTCGAAACGTTAGAAAATTAGTGCAATTGACAGAACTGGGAGAAAGTGCTGTATATGAGACAATGAAGAGGATAAAAAATTGCATAGATATGAGACATAGACCAGTTTAAGGAAGACTTCATAAGATTAAAGGACACAATTTAAATAGTTTATTGGGCTTAGGAGGACACAATCCGCAAATGGGTTTTGCAAATTGTCTAACAGGTTTAGAAATCAACGAAAAATAAAAGTATATCCCGAAACCGTCCGTATGTCTTTGAAATGACACCTTACAAAAGAAACGAAGAATAAAATTTTTTCAACGTTTTCCAGAAGATAATTTTGATAATGTCTTCATATCTGATGAAAGTTATTTCCAACTTGCTGGAAATCACTTAAAAATCGTACCCTAGCAACCTGTTACCGTTCAAATTCCTAATTTCCCACGAAAATAATGGTTTGGGAAGCAATATATCAGCGTGGTGCTACGCCTCTCTATAAAGTTGATGGTACCATTAATAGTGAAAAGTATTGTGGAATTCTAAACGATTTTCTGCTTGAAACGGCGCAGGCTTGATATCCAGACAGGTGACGTTTTCAGCAGGATAATGCAAGGTACCATACTTCGGCCTGTACTCAATCTTGGATGAAAGAATACCAAGTGGCAATCATTTCATGGCCAGCAGTTTCACCAAGTTTTAGTCCCATTGAAAATATATGGGGACTAATGAAGATTGAAGTTGAATGAGTAGCGCCACGAAATAAAAATGATTTAATTCAGTCACTTTTACAGACCTTGACTACTATCACAGAAAATTATGGAGATGATCTAGTTTCGGGTGCACCTCGACGTTTAGTTGAGTGTTTGCAGTTAAATGGAGGTTTGGTTAAGTATATAAGATGAATATTTTGTTATAATTTTCTAATTTAAGTATTAGCAATTTATGGTAAATAGTTGCAATTGAGCTTTGTTTCTCCCGGATACTTTAAAGACGGACTAATACATTGGTGTTCCTATGCAGAGCTACCGTACGTAAATTACAGCGCACTGACGATTGGAGCTAATAAGCTTCTAAACATGCGCAAGTCTGCTGCTAATATCCCAGCTATCATCAAAACCTGTTCGAACTTGTTTGAATACTTTTCATTGGATACATTCCTATCAAAATTATTACTTATCAGCAATTTAAATGCCAAATAAAATTAAATTATTGTATAGCCTTATTGAGAAACTCGATAGATATTTCAAAGAATCAATATGATCACTCTCAGGATATTCTGATATGTTTGATGCATAAATGAAAGATTTCGTCGTTATCCGTGAATTTATAACTTTCCGGAAAAGCAGAATATAACAATGTACGTATTTCTTCGAGAACTTGTTTTATTAGCCAGCATGCACTGAAGTTCGCCATTCCTCACTGCTCGCGGAAACACCATGTAAATGGCGGACATTTATCGCCAATATTGATAGACCCCAGGCGAATAAATCCTTATTAAATTATCCGAGAGTATAAATATCGTCCTTGTATGGTCGCTGGACACCTTCGGCCAATCCCGAAAGAGTCTCATCAGTCGATATTCATTCTTCCAGCATTTGATCGGCCAGCAAACAGACTCAAATGCTCCATTTCGCATTTACATCCAAAGGAATCGTTCGACGTGTTATCTGAGCGGAGCCAAAGAATGTCCTTATACGTATGCCGATTGTGCTCGAAAGAATGGGCGCTATGCAAAGCAAAAGGAGCCGACTGGCTTTTTTCTTGTACCGATGGATGGAGACAATGTTACACATAGCTACCGCTGTTTCGCAACAAGGAATGGAAATTGGAAACAATTGCTTTGGCTAGGAAGCTAATGAAATGATTGCGGCTGACGAGATATCGGTATAATGCAGGAAAAAATTGCACGACTCGCTTTAATGGGAGCTGGTGATCTTTAGATTGTAAAAAGAAACTGAAAGTCTATTCATTTATGCCAAATAAATAATTGATGGGATTAGTTCCATCGGAAATTTCGAGATTCAGCAGAATACCAGTTAGGGTAAGAGTGCAGTCTACTGTTTGTAAATATTCGAGAAAAAAAATTTTTAATCATCACAAATACAGAAATGTTACAATACAATTACGTACTCGGTATCACAAGGAATTAAATATAATAATGAAGAATATTTCAACAACTTATTAATTACCGAAAATTATTTTACCAACAATATGGTAAAAAAAGGACTTCATATACAGGAAAAAGGCGAACGGGAACAGAAGCTAATAATTGAAGGGAAAGATAAGCCCCTGAAATGTTCTCAGGAAGCAAAGAATAAGCTTCTCACCAATACAGCCAAGAACAGAGAACCCAAGGAACCCATGAAAGCAAGAACTCCACTGGAGATAGAACAAGAAATTATCGCCAAAATAAATAAGTCTTTCGACTTTGATCTTGATCTAAGATTATTGTTTGTTGCGATTTGTTGTTATTGCTTCACTTCATATATGTACATGTCTTATAGTTTGTTTGAGGGTCAAAATAAATGAATAAAAAAGATAGAAATTAGTCAACAGATTTGAAATATCAAATAGATCAATATTAAAGTGAAATGAGTCTTACTATTGAAAATTTTCATTAATATTAAATAAAATAAATAACTACTTATTATCCTTATTAAATATCTTACGAAACATATTTTGTCAAAGAAGCACTGCTCTAAAAATGACAAATTTTATCAATTGTAATATAAAATAATGAGCTGTTTCAGCCGTTACTATTTGATAGTTGATCATTTTTAAAACAAGTTTCACAAATAACTGTATTAATATCAATAAATTGATATTTTACACATTCAATTGTGACTTGAGTTTCGGAAATTGACTATCCCATCTTCAGAGAACTGAAGACTTAACAAGCAGAACAGGATATTAATGAATATAAAGAGGTAATAAAAACAGGTTAAAAAAAGTTTAAAATGAGAGCACGCCTAACAACTATTAGAATGTCGGCACGCCAGAGAAGATTGGTAAACAGATGTTACTTATTTAAATATCTCAAAAATTTGGGATTTAGAGAGATCAGTACAGTCGTTGATTATTTTTACATTATTCCTATTGTGAACTAATTTGAAAATGTCAACAGTTTCTAAATAATCAAGTTTCTCGCCTTTTGATCCTACATGTAAAATTTTAAGTTCATCTATTGTCATAAAAGAGTGGCCGGTTTCTAAACAATGAGTAGCAAAAGTAGAAATTTGTTTATTTTTCATGAAATTCATTTTATGTTCGTTGAACCTCGTCTTGAAGGGACGTTCCGTCTGTCCTATCTATTTATTACTGCAAGTCGAACAAGATAACTCATAAACTCCCGATTTATATATGTCTGGAGTTGGGTCCTTTGCATTAAATAATACGGATGATAATTTATTTTATGTTTTGAAAGCAATATTTACATCTAATGCAATTCTCATGCTACCGAGGTATATGAATCAGGGGTTTATGAGTTATCTTTTTCGACAAGCAGATAAATATATAGGACAGACGGAACGTACCTTCACGACGATGTTCAACGAACATAAAATGAATTTCATGAAAACAAACTTCTGCTTTTGCCATCCTTTTCCGACAATAGATAAACTTAAAATTTTACATGTAGAATCAAAAGGAAAGAAACTTGATTATTTAAAATCTGTTGAAATTTTCAAATTAGTTAACAATAAAAATAATGTAAAAATAATGAATGACTGTACGGATCTATGTAAATCCACAATTTTTGAGAAATTTAAATAAGTAACATCTCTTACCAATCTTCTTTGACGTGCCGACATTCTAATAGTTGTAAGGCGTCCTCTCAGTTTAAACTTTTTTCAACCTGTTTTTATTACCTATTCTACCTCTGTATATTCATTAGTAGCCTGCTCTGCTTGTTAAATCTCCAGTTGTCTGAAGATGGGATAATTAATTTCCGAAACTTGAGTCACAATTAAATGTGTATAATATCAATATTTTGGTAGTAAAACATAGTAATTTCTACAACTTGTTTTAATTAAAATATAAGGATCAAAATCAAAAGGCAGCGGAGTAATTCAATATAACACATATAATCCAAATAAAATATTTTATATGTCCATATTTCGTTTAATTTGAAACTCTTCAGAAATATCCAGACACTCTTCAGATTTTCAGACGTGGTTCTTTGGTAAATATTAATGGGTTCTTTTTGTTCTAGATTACTGCTCTTTGAAATGGAGGGATAAATTTGGTTTTTATTGAATATCTCCTCTATGGAGTGATTCGGAACGAAATTTGGCACAAAACTTATGCTAATCGTAATTTGATGTCCCTTAATGATAGTTTTTGTAATTCCGAAATATCAGCGCAAAGGGATGAGAAATATTCTGCGTCAGAACATCTTGACGCTTGAACATTTCTCAAATGGAGAAATTTATTTTAAAAGAAAAACACAATATGCAACCTTTTTGTTGTGAATCGGCCCTCAAGGTCATGAGATTTTACACCTCTGAATTCTTTTCTTCTTTCTTGGGGGTGAAAGCGCAAGTCAAGGCTTACATTCTGTCAAGAAAGTACCGGGAATTATCGATTTAAATCTGGCGGGGCAATGAGGCAGGTGAAAATTTTTTTTCCTAGGTTGGTACCACTGTCCTTAATTACTATGCCAAGCTTGAGCGGGATCTGTCAACTAGTGTGTTTGCAACAGCTGATTAAGTCAGTCGATGTCAAAGTGCGTGCCGATTTTTACTATGGGTGATTACATTGAGCAAAGAATTTGTTTAAAGTTTTGTGTTGCAAATGAATTTTCGTGTGCCTATGCATTGAAAATGTTGCAAAAGGCCTTTGGTGATAATGCTCTATCGAAAACTCGTGCATATCAGTGGTACAGAGCCTTCAAGGACGGTCGTGAAGTGGTCGCCCATCGACGGCTTCGATCGAAGATAACGTCGATAAAATTAAGGAAGGGGTGCTGGAAAACCGTCGTACCAGCTTGAGAGAGATAGCACATGATCTTAAGGTATCCCACGAGTCCGCACGTAGGATTTTGATTGATATTTTGGGCATGAGAAAGATGGCCGCACGACTCGTACCGAAAGACCTGAATTTTCTTCAAAAACTTCATCGCGAACAGGTTGCTTCAGACATGCTGGATCGCTGTAATTCCGATTCTACATTCATGGAACGCATTATAACTGGTGATGAGACTTGGGTCTATGAGTACGATATGGAAACAAGCCAGCAATCATCGGAATGGGTGGCAAAAAATGAGCCGAAACCGAAAAAACCACGCCAAAGCCGCTCGAAAATGAAGGTGATGCTCATTGTTTTCTTCGATATGCGTGGCGTGGTGCACTACGAATTCATTCCAGAGGGTCAGACGGTAAACAAGGAGTATTACCTAGGCGTTATGAAACGTTTGCGTGAGTGTATCCGTAAGAAGCGGCCAAATTTGTGGGCGAACAACTCATGGATTTTGCATGACGATAACGCGCCTTCTCACCGAGCTACGATTGTGACTGACTTTCTCGCCAAAAACTCAACAAACGTGCTTCAGCAACCACCGTATTCGCCGGATTTGGCTCCTTGCGACTTTTTCCTTTTCCCAAAGCTAATATTGCCCCTTCGTGGCACCCGTTTTGAGTCGATTGAAGCCATAAAACAAAATTCGGCGCGAGAGCTAAAGTCCATTCCGGAAAGCGCCTATAAAAAATGTTCCGATAATTGGAAGTGCCGTTGGCATAGATGTATTGGAGCAAATGGAGCCTATTTTGAAGGCGACCCAATAAATTTTGACGATTAAATGTAAAAATGTTGTTTTAATTGAAAATTCCCGGTACTTTCTTGACAGAGTAGTATAAACCACATACTTCAGATCAATTAAAAGAGAATATTCGTTCAAGTTATTGGTGAAATGCAGCTGGAACTATTGTACAAAGTGATCGAAACTCAGAGCGATCGGTTGTGTCATTGTCAACGAAGCTGTAGTAGATATTTCAACGATATCTTATTTCGACAATATCTACATTGCTCGAGGCTTCAAAGTGAAATCAGAACTAAGTTGAGATGGAAAATTCTTTCTGTTTCATTTGAAATTAAAATCCTATTATTCAAAATTTGAATATCAACACAGATCTAATCGGTCAGTCTTCTACAATTTTAATTTCAACAAAATTTTTATTCAAAAAACTTTTAGAATTAAATTAATGTCTACATAAGCAGCGCTCATATTCAATAGACGTAAATAATCAAAACTCAATATACAATGTCAAATGAATAAATAAACCAACAAATATAAATAGTCATTTAAAAATAATAAATAAATATTTGAACGAGACAAAATTTTGTTTCTGATCTTACCATTATGAACACCAATTCCTTTTCAAAAACATAAAACACAACTTAAGGACTTCTCAAAAAATATAATTCATCTGAAATATTTAATATATTTGAATATTCAAATAAGTAAATTCAATAATCACTCAAAACAAGCACTATACCTTCAAAAAACAATTAGAATTCCGATAATCTCTTCATCGACCCTAAATAATATTTAAAATATCAAAATCAACTGATAATCAGTATATCTTACCCCAAAGTGGTACCAGAAAGTGCTTAAACAGACTAACTTTAAAAATCCAGATAGTCTATGTTCGTCACAAAATCACAGAAAACTGTAAGGTGTTATAAGGTTTTCTTTAAACTATTGACATTCCATGATGAGATTTATTCAAGACAACATATAATTATATATTATGTATAAAATAAAAAAGAAAGAGGCTTTTTACTTAATAGAAGAGATATAACAATATTTGAATATCAACACAGATTTAATATGTCAGTCTTCCTCAATTTTAATTTCAGAAACATTTTCATTCAAAAAACTTATAATACCTTACAGTTTTCTGTGATTTTGTGACGAACATAGACTATCTGGATTTTAAAGTTAGTCTGTTTAAGCAGATCCGGTACCACTTCTAGATAAGACATACTGATTGTTAGTTTATTTTGATATTTTAAATATTATTTAGGGCCGATGAAGAGATTATCGGAATTCCTATTGGTTTTTGAAGATATATTTCATGTTTTGAGAGATTTTTGAATTAACTAATGTCAATATTTAAATATGCTAAATATTTCAAATTAATTATATTTTTTGAGAAGTCCTCAAGTTGTGTTTTATGTTTTTGAAAAGGAATTGGTGTTCATAATGGTAAGATCCGAAACAAAATTTTGTCTCCTTCAAATATTTATTTATTAATTTTGAATGACTATTTATATTTATTGGTTTATTTATTCCATTTGACATTGTATATTGAGTTTTGATTATATAAGTCTATTAAATATGAGCGGTGCTTATGTAGACATTAATTTGATTCTAAAAGTTTTTGAATAAATTTTTTTTTTAAATTAAAATTGTAGAAAATTTTGTTATATTTCTTCTATCAAGTGAAAAGCCTCTTTCTATTTTTCCCATTATTCTTAATGAAGGACTCTTTACAATAATCCACCAAAATATAGTTGAGTGAACTTCCAATAGAAACAAAATTTTTTTTTTAATTTCAAACGGCGATAAAATTTGAAGATAAGGAGCTCAAAAAAATTTGAATGAAAGACCGCCATTAACTTCTGCTAAAGGACCACCTATTAAAAATTTTCGCATCAATTTTAAACATCCTCTATATCACATTTGAATACAATTTTTTTAATTGTATTTTACTACGCACAATAATCCAATTCATCATGCTTAGACTTTCATTAAAGTCATGTTGGAATAATTTTAGGCTTGCTTTATAATAAAAATATATTTTTGAAGTCCCTAGCGCATTCGCCATTTTGCGTATATCTTCGTGGAAATTTTTTTCAGTGAGCAAATCTAAGAAAGCAGTGATAGTCATATGGGTTATTATACTCACCTTACGAAAACGCTCTTATCGTCTCTTTTAAAAACAATACGGCTAAATGAACGGAAGTATTCGAATTTAATTTTCTTTTCATTTTCATAAACCCCAAAACATTGTACAGTACGGAGCAAGAGGGGAATTTGTTTTACGATAAATAGAAACGCCCCACGGCTATCCTCCTTCCCAACTTCCTTCCCCATGAAATACAAAAAACGGAATTTTATCATCTTCAATTTTTTTTCCTAAGATCATTCTCGAGTGGAAGTTTGCATTTCATAATTAGGTAAACATAAATTGTAAACTTCAAAACGTTGGGAAATGAAAGAATTCTTTGCTCAAGTTTCGTGATAATCATTTTCAAATTGAACCATTTGAATTATTTGTTCGAATGAATTTTTTACGGGAAGATTCAGGCCTTGTTTATTTCTAGTAATAAAATATTCAGTGTGCAAATACAGTATATCTGGCGGCAGAATTGGAATTCATTATGAATTTTTTCGCAATTAATTAGTGACAGCAGTTGCAGAACATTATTTGAGAGATTATATATAATCTCTCATAATCAATTCATAATCAATTCATAATCACTGCTTCCATATATGGAAGCAGTGATTATGAATTGATTATGATATATTTTATCGATATTCTTAGATCTTCTGTGAAGATCCTTCAGAATTTTTTTCACTTTGTGCGAGTTAGTATTTCAGTTGTGTTCTGGGTAGGCTTTATTACTGCGTCCTTACACCACTTCACGTTACAGCACTGTTATTATAATTTTCAACCCAACAGTGAAATAGTGGCAGAAACCCTTCGAACTAGAAAATTTCTACTTATGATTTCGAACTTTCACTACCTGAATTATTTCAGTATTATTGCTGACAAAAAACTTCAAACAAAATCTTCAAATATCGGGTGTCTTTTTTAGAGTGATAGAGTCTTTCGATAGGGATAACTGTGATTTGACAGAAGGAAGAAGCCATGTTGTTTTGACATTTTTGTTTAGTAAGCATTGACAAATTATCATGGAAAGACACAAGCCCCAACAACGTTTACAAATTGTTGAATTTTTTTTCAAAATCAGTGTTCTATTCGCCAAACTTATAGAGCACTTCGTGAAATTTATGGTTTACATAATCGTCCAGCCGAGCAGCTTATTCGTCGAACTATCGATAGATTTCGGACAACATTTTCTCTACTCGATGCAACAACAACAAGACGAAGAACTGTACCTACAGAAGAAAATACGCTGCTGTAAGTCATAGTGTTAATGATGATCCAGATTTGTCTATTCTTCGACGTTCACAACAAGTTGGACTCTGTGCATCCACCACATGGAAAATTTTGTGTAAAGATCTTGGTCTACACCTTTACAAGATCCATCTGGTTCAAGAACTAATGCCACTTGACCATAAAAAGCGTCGTTTTTTGCTTATTGGGTCCTAGAATAGCTTGAAGTTGATCCACTTTTTTATCGTAAAATTGTGTTTGGTGATGAAGCTCATTTCTGGTTGCACGATGGTGGAGCTCATGTTACAGTGAATGGTACTCGTTACAGATCGATGATCAATGATTATTTGTTTCAAATTTTGAATGGTATCGACCCAGAAGTGTTTTAGTTCCAACAAGATGGTGCTACACTTCATGCTGCTACAGTAATAATTGATTTATTGAAATAAAGATTTGGCGATAACATTATTTCGGGAAATGGTCCAATTAATGGGCCTCCAAGATCATGCGACATAACTCCACTGGATTATTTTCTTTGGGGTTATGTCAAGTCATTGGTTTATGCTGATAAACCAGAAACAGTAGACGCTTTGGCAGCCAACATAACTCGTGTTATCGATGACATAAGGCCTGCATTCTTGAAAAAGACATCCAAAATTGGTCTGGTCAAATGCGGTTCCTCAAAGCTAGTCGTGGTGGACATATGCTGGAAATTATTTTCAAAACATAAATGTCATAAAATTATCTCTCGAATAAACAAATAAATTGGTTTCAATCTTAATTTAAATGGTTTTTATTTCAATTTAAAGTTCTATCAGTCTAAAAAAAAACACCCGAAACACAAATGTTACAAAACTGCACAATGAAATACAAAAAAAGCATAAAATATAATAATAATAAAATAATATATTATTAAGACAAAAAACGGTTACAAAATTGCGAAATGAAATACGATTACAATAGCATAAGTCGTTAAAAAAATTCTATCGTGTGTTTCACGGCGTTTCGGTCAGTCAGGACCGTTTTCAAGTGAATACCTGACATTTTCTGCTCAAACAAGATTTGAACCCGGGATCTTTCGGTTCCCAGCTTGTGGCTTCAACCATTGAACTATTGACGCTCCAGGAAGTAGCAGAAATCAATAATTTAAAAATCCTGATTAGAGAATTCGAAAGGTTAATGTTAACATTTATATTTTTACGAAATTTTATGAGGTTTGTTTAATCGGAAGATTCTCCTGCATACAGCAAATCAGATGAGTTCTATTTCGTATATAATTTTTAAGATCCACTTTTGAACAGTCATCAATGGTTTCAATTGATTGTTGTAGGCACCTTCTCATGAAACTAAACCATATGCACTAATGCATAATATACATTCAATGGTTTTCTTTTGAGAAATTGTCTAAGGTAGGTAATTTAGATAGTAGACTTCTGATCTTCTTGATTAAATTCTGTACATAAATGTTCCATTCAAATCTTGAATCAACCATCAACACAAGGTATTTAATATGTTGCACATTACTCGATCAAATAATAAGGACATAAAATAAAATAGAATAATAATAGAAATTTTATACACAATTTATAATTATATTTAAGCTTGAATAAATCTCATTATGGAATGTCAATGGTTTAAAGAAAACCTTATAATACCTTACAGTTTTCTGTGATTTTGTGACGAACATAGACAATCTGGATTTTTAAAGTTAGTCTGTTTAAGCAATTTCAGGTTACACTTTGAGATAAGATATAGTGATTGTTAGTTGATTTTGATATTTTGAATATCATTTAGGGCCGATGAAGAGATTAACGGAATTCTAATTGTTTTTTGAAGATATAGTGTATGTTTTCAGAGATTTTTGAATTAACTTATTTGAATATTTAAATTTATTAAATATTTCAAATAAATTATATTTTTTGAGAAGTCCTTAAGTTGTGTTTTATGTTTTTGAAAAGTTATTGGTGTATGGTGAGATCAGAAACAAAATTTTGTCTCCTTCAAATATTTATTCATTAATTTGAAATGGCTATTTATATTTGTTGGTCTATTTATTCCATTTGACATTGTATATTGAGTTTTGATTATATACGTCTATAAAATATAAGCGGTGCTTATGTGGACATTAATTCAATTCTAAAAGTGTTTTTGAATAAAAAATTTTTTGAAATTCAAATTTTAGAAGACTGACAGATTAAATCTGTTTTCATATTCAAATAAGGACATAGTTAAGCCTGATGAAAAATAAGTTTGTTTTCGAAAATTGAACGTTGACTGTGAAAAATTGATTATATGTTCCAAGCTTTAATATTGTCTATCGCTAGCCACTGTTGTTTCCCAACTGTCTGTCAATCGCAAAAAGAGGCCTTGGCCGCTATCCATGTATCGATTCATTCTTTGACGTCATCGTAATTGTGACAAGTGCTGGTCAGCCAGCATGTTGCATTGATCGGAAGAGATGGTAATCGGAAATCGCAATCTATGGACTGTACGGCGGGTGGGGTAGGACTCCCAATTTGAGCGTTTCTAAGTACGTTTTAACGAGCGACGCAACATGTAGCCGTGCATAGTCAATAACTCCGTATCTGCCGGCGTATTGCAGCCGTTTTTCTCTCAATGCTCGATTCAAACTCATCAATTGTCATCGATAGACCTCCCTTTTGATCATTTCGTTCGATTGTAGCAGCTCACAATACTCCACACGCAGCTAGTCCCACCAAATACACAATATGATCTTCCCGCCATTAAATTTCGGCTTGAAGTTGATGATGAGGCATCCATACGTTGCATGACGCAATTTTTCCGTTGGAGCAGTTGTTCACACGTGAAAAAACGGCGTTCTCTCGGCTTCAGTTCATACGGCACACAATTTCTCATCTTTCGGATCATTCCCATTGATTTAAAACGATTGCAAATGACTACTTGAGTGACTCTTGCATTTGTGATGAATCATCATCGAGCCTCACCTCTAATTCTTCATCCTTAAACTTCAGTGGCGCTCTGAGTTACTCTTTGTCTTCCAAATCAAAATTTCCATTTTTAAATCGGACAAACCACTTCTGACATGTTCATTGACATTTTCAGATCACACATCGAAATGGCAGAAACTGAAAAGGAAGCCTAATGATAGCACTTCAAAATGAAGGTCTAGTGAACTACTAGTAAACTAGTAGCGACATTTGTTATCGAAACCACACGAACTTTTTTCTATTCCTAATAGCTGAAAAGACTGCACGAAATTATTGTCTGCCAATTAATACGAAAACTTGCAATAATTTTAGTTTAACCTTGAATGTTGCAGTTACAGGAAACGATTAAACTGACATATGGAGCAAACACACATATGAGGTTTTTCTCAGTTATCATCAAGTATCACCTGAGATTTCACGGGTATAAATGAACACCTTAGGGTTTTAGACGTCTTACATAAAACGATCAGAGCGGTTATCGCAAGGCTAGTCGCATGGGAGCCAATTCGACTTAACCATCTCACCGTTAGCCTACAAACCGTCCAATAATTACGGCATAATTCGCAATCGACAATTAAAAACAATCACCTTTCCTTCGGCGTCTAACGCACCGTCTCCTTGCCATCTTCAGAACCGCCGTGTCGCGAAGATCTCCAAGATAATCCCGTTGACGTAGCGAGCAGGTGCGATCCGTTTGCAGTCTTCGGCCGCCGAGGTGAAGGACTTCCTGGTGCTAGGCCTAGCGCCGCACTCGATAGGCGTGCAGACGTCGTCGACGGGTTTGCCTCTCCGGTCGATGCCCACTAATTGCAAGTTAATATCGGAACACTTACGGCTTAATCAAGCCGGGTGACACCGAAACAAGAAGAGATGAAACGAGTGACACTCCGTTTTCCAGTCGACGCGGGTCTACCTCCGGGGATTGGAGCTGCACCCTGTATTTCTAGTTTTTGTCAAGATCGAGTCCGTGATAAAAGGTGGAATGTTTGGATTAATATTCGTCCTCATCAGATTGAAACATGGGTACTGGATGAAATGAATGACACGTAATCTCGTTATTGACTCAATCAAAATAGAAAAACTCATGTTCTTTGGTGATTATTGTATTAGAACTCGTCAAACTTGATCATGATCTTTGGATGTGCCAGTGCAAATTAAAATAGTGTTTTAAACAGCATCTGCGAATTAAACTCATTCTTTAATGAATAGTTCGAATTTTTAATGAATTTCGTTTGGTCCTCAATATCCACGAACGGACATTATGTAGTTCATTTGGTACAATACAAGTTGAGGGGACTTGCACACGGGATATTTTGGTTCCCAGCCCAAGACTCTAACCACTGAGCTTTCGATACATGATGCTAGGGGAATATTAATAATTTCAAATAATAGTCAATAGTCAAATAAGAGAAAATATTATTTAATATATCACACTGATATTTAAGGTCGTAGCTAGTGATCAGAGGGACAAGAGATTTCGATCAATAAATATTGAAATTATATCGTGTGTTTTTTTAGATTGAGAGAACTTTAAATTGAAATAAAACAAATTTAAATCAAGATTTGAGCCAGATTTCTTTTATTTTAAAGATAATTTTATGCCATTTATGTTTTGAAAATAATTTCCGGCATATGTCCACGACGATTAGCTCTAAGGAACCGCCTTAGACCAGACCAATTTTGGTCCAATTTTTCGAGTAATTCAGGCCTTTTTTCATCAATAACTCGAGTTATGTTGGTTTCGAGAGCATCTATTGTTTCTAGTTTATCAGCATAAACCAATGACTTGACATAACCCCAAAGAAAATAATCCAGTGGAGTTATGTCGCATGATCTTAGAGGCCAATTAATTGGATCATTTCTCGAAATAATGTTATTGCCAAATCTTTATTTCGATAAATCAATTGTTACTGTAGCAGCATGAGGTGTAGCACCATCTTGTTGGAACCAAAACACTTCTGGGTCGATACCATTCAAATTTTGAAACAAAAATCATCGATCATCGATCTGTAACGAGCACCATTCACTGTAACATTAGCTCCAGCATCGTTTCGAAAGAAATATGGACTGATGATGCCTTCAGCGTGCAAAGTACACCAAACAGTGCATTTTTCAGGATGCAATGGACCTGCAGAATTTCTTGAGGATTGTTTTCATTCCATATACGACAATTCTGCTTGTTTAAATAGCCGTTCAACCAGAAATGAGCTTCATCACTACACACAATTTTACGTCCTGTTCTAGGGTCCAATTAGCAAACAAGCGACTCTCATTATGGTCAAGTGCCTTTAGTTCAGGAACCATTTGGATATTGTATGCGTGTAGATCAAGATCTTTATGGAAAATTTTCCATGTGGCGGATGCACAGAGTCCAACTTGTTGTGAACGTCGACGAATAGGCAAATCTGGATCACCATTAACACTATGACTCACAGCAGTGATTCCTTGTCGAAAAATAGGGTGGGTCTTTTATATAAACTCTATTTCTTTGAGCCCCCCCTGCTAAGTTACAACCCCCTAAAATTGGCGCCCGAAAAAAAGGTTTTTATTTTCTTTTTAAAACCAAAAAACTCACAATAATTGTAACTGAATCAAAGTTAATCAAAACCAGTCAGTTGTAATAAAATGACATCCGCCCAATAGATAAGTTCTAGATCGGAAATAATTACAGCCTCTACGACTTACTATCGTGTTGATGAATTTTTTTTCCTCAAAAACCTTGAATTTCAGCAAGAAATTACAGGGGACCTTATTTGTTAAGAATAGATCAAGCTATCCAAAATATTTTTTTTATTGTAAAATAGGAATATGGAAAAAAGTTTCTTGTCAAAGAGGGTTAAGGGGTGGCCTTTTTTACCCCTTGCAATCATAAAGATACACCACCAAAAATTTTTTTGACTGCCTTTTCGCCTGCATGAAATGTCTGCTTAATTTTATTTTTGTCAGTTTTTAATTTTTGAGAAAAAAATTAAGAACTGTTTTTCGAGTGCCATCTTTAGGGGGCTGTAACTAACCGGGGGGGCTCAAAAAATGAAAGACCCACCCTATTTTTTGACAAGGAATCATTCCCTAAATTTTTCGCAACTATTCATATACACCCTATACTCCCGACTTAGACGATATATTTAGTATTTTTTATTATTCTTCTGTGTCATAGGTACGTTAACCAGTCTATACAACATACAATTGTATGCTGCTTGTTTATGTGTTAAGGAGTAATTTGAAGAGGAATATACTGTGCAGTTTGTTCGTGTTTGTTTGCGGTAAATCGAAAACTCATGTCTATTGTTGATTTTGCCTCTTTTAAAGTTTAAAAAATGTATGCTATCATTTTGAAGCACGGATCGATCATCGAAACAGTAATACTGTATCTCTGGATATTTGATCTTCCTCTGTTTCGTCCTGATCAAATTACATGCATACCAATTACATCTCCATGTCATTCCTGACGAAGAAGCTCATCCCCACGCAGCGTACACCACCAAAACAATAATTAAATATTTTCATATAAAATCAATTTGTAAGGCCTGTAATTTGCCGTCGTTCCTCTCTTCCCCTTCTACGGGTCATTTAATTGGCCCCGATATCGTAAATCGACTCGCGTAACTCTAATTATAGGTAGTATTATGCCCGTAACAATGCCCAATTAAGACGGAACAATCCGTCGGTGTAAACCGCGAATGCGCGCGCTTTATCTCGACTGACCGTTACTGAGGGGCGAGCTCCGATTCGAAAAAAATTTTAATTGTTAATTTCTCCTCGATGGTCCGAAGGAGATGGTGAGATAGTGGAGAAATCGGACACTCACGATGTGGAACACCCATCGGACTGGAGTGTGAGGTAATTCAATCAACCGCGGTTTCGAAAAAACGTTTGATAATCTAAGATCCACCCGTACTATACCGGGATGTTGATTAGAGCACCGTAAAATTGCTGAACGTCGATATAATGGTTTGGAAATTTCCTCCTAAAACTCTCAACTTCCAAGCTTAATTATTTGTAAAGCACTAATTTTCTAGAACATTTTCAACTCGCAATGAAATTTGTTTCTTTTTTTGATCAGAGGAATCACTGCAATGTGAATTGAAAATTACTTTGAAGGATATTTTCTAACATTTCAGACAATAACTGGATCAATTCTCCGAAAGCTCTACAAATTTAATCTCAAAAATGAAAGTGTATTTATTCTAATTTCATAAGAAATTATCACTTTTCGCACAATTAATCTGTTAAGGAAATATAACACTCTCTGTGAAAATACAGAAATGTAAACCCCTTGTTATTGTTATGTTATTTATGGCTAGCGGGCGTCTGTCCACCCTACCACTGCGTCCGCACGGACTATTGTGGTTCACCCCTAATTTATATCTCCCCGGCGAGATCCAGTTTTTGGATAAAACCGATAATCTTGTTCAGGGGTAATTTTTTCAGTTCGCAGTGGGCTATAAAAGCCTCGCCAAAAACCTCGAATCTGATGCGACTCACCGCTGGGAACTCTGAGACGATGTGCATGGCTGTTTCAGTGTCCTCAAGACACAGCCTGACTGAAGACATCGTCTTCAGTCAGACCGACTTTGCGCAAATGCGCTTTCAGTCTGCAGTGACCTGTCATAATTCCGACAAGTGTTCTCAGTTTGGCCCTATCCAGACCTAGCGCTAGGTTTGCCATCTTTTTGTTTGAAGCTGTTCCAAGGAACAACTTAGAATGTTTCAGGCCAGAATGGCTCCGCCAGAAAGACCCTAGCCTTGAGTTCATTCTGCCTGTTATCGCCTCGTTAGCCACGTCATGTGGTATTCCCAGGAATGGTTCCGGTCCTACCAGAGGCAGCGCAGCTCCAGAAAACGCCAGCCGATCTGCCTCCTCGTTACTCAAATATTTTGGCTCGGTATCCAAACCAGAGTGACTCCGTTATACATACCGAGCCTGTTTAAAGCCGTGCGGCAACTCCAGACTGTTCTTGAGGTACAAGAGCTGGATTCCAAAGCTTTTAGTACTGACTGACTATCAGTAAATATTTTGATTTCACCGTGGTGGATTTGCCGTTTTATCAGCAGTTCTGCCGCGGTCTCAATGGCAAATAGTTCTGCCTGGAATATGGTTGCGTTTTGACCGAGACTCAATGAGATCTTAATTCTCGGTTTGCTCCCATAGACTCCCGCTTCTGTTCCGTTCGTCATTCGCGAGCCGTCTGTGAACAAGCCAAGGTCGGTTCTCAATAAAACCTCAGCATGCTGGGTCCATTCATCCCGGCTGGGGACGATTACATTGAAATTCCGTTCTTGGCTCGTGACTTTTGACATTAGATCCGAGGGCATCGATAGGATACTGTTCGTTAAAAGCTCGTCCAGCAGTCCTGAGCGTCCCATTACTATTGCCTCTGGCCTGTCAATCGCCAGTTGATATAGTTTGTATGTGGTCCGTTCCACCTCCCTCTGCACGAGTAGGTGCAGGGGTGGTAGATTTAGTAGGACCTCCATGGCTGTCGTGGGTGTGGTATGAAACCCTTTGTCGATATTGGTTGTGACAATGCGTGGGGTAGGTAATCACATACCTAATCAATTGTGGAGTAAAGTGGTGGATCCATTCAGTTGAATGAAATGAGTAGTTTCATTCAAAATCATAATAGTAAACTAACAACTGTAACAATGAACTAAACATTTCATTATTAATAATAGAGAAAAATAACATAAATTCGGCTCAACCAATTTTAAATTTTTCTGAGGAATATCTGATATCATGAGAAATGAATTTCGATAAAATCAATAAAATTCATCTGAATATTCATAATCACAAATGTAATACTGAAGCTCAGGGTTCACTCTTCGTCGGCCCCTAACATTTAATCCTGGCGCTGAATCCATACTTCCCTTGACTTATTAGCCTAATATAGAGACCAGCAGATTAAGCGGACATCTTTAACCTCTTCTTTGTCTATTTCAGCTACATTCTTCTTAATATTCTTCCTTTTAGGACACTTTTCATTCTGCTTATTCTCACTGAATACACGTTTGGCTGCTCTCTTCTTTTTCGCTACGCGTTCCTTCTTTTTTTCTTCCAGATAGGTCTTCTCTGGTGTATCGGTCAAAACATCTGATTTACGTTTTCTTTTGTCATCCCACTTCGACTTACGCGGGGGAGCTTTTGGTAAAGGTTTCTGAATATGCGGAGATAGAATCAGAGATTACTTGAACAACTTGGCCCAGGATCGTTGATTATAGTCATGTGTTCGTTAGTAGTTCGATGTTGCGTGGAAAGCTCTGAAACTGCTCGTCCAATTACACGAAGATTCAACTTAGAGATATCATTTTGTGCTGGTAAAAACTCATCGATGCCAGGTGTATTTTCTATAGTCGATTCAGGTTCATCAGGATCAATAGTTTCATCTTCGGGCATTGTTTTGTCAGTACTCTGCTCTTTAGTGACGTTGTGTACAACAGAAGCAGTAATTAATAGTCTATCTGGGACAGACGATGGCATAAAATCCCCCTCTTGATTGAATGGACAATTTCCACATGCTTTAAAGCCAGCGAGAATATTTGATGGCAAAGAATGTGCTATTATTCCTGGTATTTCATATATGGTCATTATTTGACCTGGATGATTCAACATCCATGGGTCCATTGCGTTGTTAATGTGTTTTTTCAGAGATCCATATACTGATCTATCCAACGGATGTAGGCGGTGAGTGAAGTGTGGGGGAACAGAAAGCATTATTATACCATTATCTTCTGCAAAATTCAGTCCTTCCATGGATAAATGAGAAATATGATTGTCTAAAAGTAAATGACATGGCTTTTCTTCAGTTGATTTCACATGGTTATGGAAATGCTTAAGAAAATTGACAATCTTTTGTCATCGAACCTGAAGGATTATTTCCTCCTTTGCATCCAATTGGTCCATCTCGTATGAAGTGATCTTTGAAATGAACCCGAGGGAAAATAAAAAATGGTGGAACTGTATTTCCTTCTCCTAAAAAAACAACTTTGTTCGGTTTTTGAACCATAGTCACCCCAGTTTCATGTTCGAAATATTATGTGTCTCAAAATTCTATCACTTTATCACCGACTCACGGTTATCAAAAGAACTCCTTACATTATGTTTATTGAAACTGGTTGCTCGAGCTAAGCTTGTAGCCTCAGGTGTTCTGATGGACAGAGAAGGTTGTCTCTTCAACAATAGAGTGAACCAATCAGTCCCAGCTAGATTGTTCGATTCCCAAGATTTTGGAACACTGATATTATTGTAAATATCAAGTTGGAAAGCTATTTTCCGAATATCTTTAGGAGGCAAATCAAAATAAAGACTTGAAGCATCGAGTTTATATTTTTATAATTTTTGTTCCTGTTTATCAGAAAAAATTTGTGGGCTTCTCTGGTAGCCTATTTTTGTAGATGGAATTGATACGGCCATATCACTCATTTCCTCGTTTGAAAATTTCTTGCAGTATCTTGTTGAGGTGCAATAATTAAAGTCAATGTCTCTTGCAGCGCGTATCATCACTTCTGGTGAAACAAGCCCTCGAAGAGTCTTCCTTTTATAGTGCCGGGACATTTTCGATGATTTTCTGTGGAAAAAAACAAGTTTTATATAGCATTGCATTCAAGAAGGACTACAAAATAGATGAGACACTCCAATGGGGATTGTTGTCACATATGACTACTAGCCCCCGTTCATCTGAGACTTCCAACCCTCAAGCTTTTTTCGGAGAATAACCTCCCAAATGAAATTGCAATCAGTATTTTTCACAAAAAAATATGACGTGATCATAAAACACATGTTCAACATTGTAAAAAACAAATAGGATATTCACGAGATACTCCTAATTATACTTACGAGCTGTGACACAGGAGTGCGAAAAAATTACTTACACTGTCAATATAAAACAAACACATATGTGTTCCTACAGGTACTTCAGAGCTAACTAAAGTGTGATATATGGAGAGGTGTTGCTTAAGGATTCCTTCCGACCCTATTAAAGATCGTATATGTTCGTTGACTTTTCAGAAATAACCGCTGTAACAACCAACCCGTGAGGCAATCATACATCTACACTACCACAAAATTTGGACTACACATACTCACCAATTACAGCTTTGGATGATTTAACATCAAAAACTTGATGTTAAAACTGACAAGTAGCGAATAAAAGGTTATATTTGTAATGCTTCAACATCTGCAAGTAGCATAATAGTGTTGTCTTATACATAAAAAAGAAAACATCATGATGCTTTCATAAATTTGTACAATGAAATATGTGTGAATGTGGACACTCTTAAGAATCGATCACTTTTTTGCATGAAAATTTGGACTGATGTTCACCATTCCTTGATATGTCTTCGTTCTGCAACCATTCAATATTAGCTTCATATTGAACATATCTGCTAAAAATGTCTTTACAGAGAGGGTCACGATTATCATTACCTTAGAGGACTTCATTTCATGTGGAAAAATTATTTAATTGTCAATATCATCCTTTCATCGTCTTGATTTAACCTCATGTAACTGCGCACATAGTTATGAAGATGTGAAGAATTATCTGCAGTCGCCATCAACACCGACAGAAAGTATCGATTTCACAGTTAATTTAATATCGAATCAATATTCAAATGAAATTCAAATTTCACGATCTTTGTAATCGATTCTTCAATCTATAAATACGTCGGTGCTCATAACTTATCTCACACGTCTTACAAAACTGCTCATTATTCCTTAAAGAATGAAAGAACAGTGCTGAACTGAAATGGATGGCTTCGGGCAGGTTCTGAAGATAATGTGAGAGATGGTATGCTTTTGGTGCAAGATATAAGACGATAACTGTTGTTCGAGAAACCACAAAGAATTGTTTTTTGCTACCTGATGTATGAGCTCATGAATAATTCAATATTCATCATCTTCTGAAAATAACATACAAGGTATCAACAATTTTAATTTCATCAATAAATAATTGCTACTTTATATCATACAATGAAATCTACTTTTTTGGAACGGTAATGAAACGAAACAAAAATTGCAGCTATGAATGTAGGGCCATGTAGGAATAACAATTATATAAATACTAAGAAGCCAACCTTGAATGACTTATTGACGTATTGTTCAGTAAGACTTGTACATACTTCAAAAAATCTCGTACTTCACTCGTATTATTCATAATTATAAGATTAATAATCTTGATAACAAATCTAATTTACTTACAACTGAAAATTAAAAAAGGGAATCATAAACATTAGCTGTCACTTTTTATTCGTATTGTATCGTACCACGGTTAGTTCACCGCCGTTTTTTTTTTATTTCAGTATTTTGAAACAACCAACAACTGCAAATTAATAAATCGCAATGATTAATTCGATAGGTTAAATGAACTGTATTTAATGTATTGTGGCTGTGGTTTTAACTTCAAAAGCACTTTACCGTAGATATCTCCATGTTTAACTAGCTTTGTTTATATAATAAGATAAACTAACGATGACGATGAGGAATTGAAGTAAAACTCAAAAACTTATTAACTACAATTATATTTTGGTATCATTGTACGTAACACCTGGGATATTAGATGTACCAACCTAGTTTTAATTGCATTAACAGATTACAAGTTTATTTATTTTCAATTGACTTTATTCTATAAATGTAGGGTTGAACTGACCTTATCTGAACTGTAATTGTTTTTGAGGATGTGCTTCATGTTTTTGAGAGTTCTTGAAGTAACTTATTCGAATATTTAAACATATTAAATATTTCAAATAAATTAGTTTTGGAGAAGTTCTTAAAATTATGTTGTGTATTTTTGAAAAAGATTTAGTTTTCATAAATATAAGACCAGAAACTAAACATTTTGTTAAATGTTTGTTATATGTAAAACATACGTACCACGCCCATCTGACGAGTTCAGGTGTGTATGTTTGGAACGAAACATTCTGTAAAGAATTGCTTGGTATGTAGAGATCCCTTTTTGAATTCTTCGAAAGTAATTGATTAAACGTTAACCAATTAGTATGCAAATTCTTGGTTGAGCAAACTTCAAATGGGGGTGAAAGAGGGATGTATATTAGACTTAAATGCTTTATTCACAACCTAAAATACATATAATACAAGTTCAGAGAGTGGAATTATTTTACCCAAATGGAGGGAGTTGTTTCGAGACCAGATGTGGAATGTAATCCAGCTCGTAAAGACCATGTAGAGAATTGTCAGCGGAAGTACATATAATACAATACAATTTTGAGTTGTTGACCCAGATTGAGGTGGATACACTATCTTGATCCTGGAACACTTCTTTCTTGAGTTTTTTCTATTGTTGTTCACGACACAGACTTCAATTTCATTCGTTTCACTTTTGAGTTCACTTTTTACAACTTAATATCTAATTACAAATGAATAATGTAGAACATACATTCACTTCCAGGCCTTTAGTGCGTTATGAGTAACTGAGAGAGAGAGAGAGAGAGAGAGAGAGAGAGAGAGAGAGAGAGAGAGAGAGAGAGAGTTCCTTGGAAGTTTAAAGTGAAAAATTCGAATATAAAATAATTCGAGCGTAGAGATAAAAATGTTTCACAAGTAACGAGAGCTTACTTCAAGGAGATGTGCGTGGGATCAAAACTTGTCTTTAACTGAACTTTCTTAACTGACTTTTTATACAGGGTGTGTAGTGACCTGTACCTTTTTGCTAACTGTCTAATGAGAGAGTGGGTTTGGGTCCGAAAAGGTGGCCCAGGTACTTCCGATACGACAATCGTCTTGAAACGGCTAAAACGGTTCTAATGGGCTTCTAGGAATAATCTAAGGGAGAAATATCTTCGTTTCTTAATAGGTGTTTAGGCCCGCTTAGGTTTCTAAGAATTAATCTAAGAGAGTAATATCTTCGTTTCTTAATTGATGTTTAGGCCCGTTTAGGTTTCTAGGAATTAAATGATTCATATTGGAAAGGCCTAAATTGTTGAACGCTGGGGACGTAATTGTTACGTACCTGCAAAGTGATTTAAAAATTCTTTGTTCAAAGTAATTTTGAACACATTCGATATTACTCATTTTTAATTTTGATAAACAATTTATTTTTGTTGGGTTTTTTATTACATTTGATATTGTATAGTGAATTTTGATTCTAAACGTCTATTCAATATAAGCAGTGCTTATTATAAGACATCAATTTAATTCTAGAAGTTTTTTAAAAAATTTTTTTGAAATTAAAATTGTAGAAGACTAACGGATTAAATCTGTTTTGATATTCAAAGTTTGGAAAAGGAGTACTAAAATCAATACTCAGTGTTATACAAACGATATCTAACAAGTTGCAAGCAGTTCAATTACTGTTAAATAAATTATTTTGATAAGGTATAAACCATCGTTCTTGTAGTACCGCAAATCCCAACAACCATGCTACCTTTACGCTTGACCCGCACCTGCTGCGGGAATCATTCAAAAATGATCACTTTTTAATTTAATATTATACAATACTTAGCCCTCGGCGAACCAGCGAAAAATAACAGCCCGAAACCAACGTAATGCTCGTATAAACACAAGCATTAGCCTTTTAAATGTACGCCTGGTTTCATCATCGCTGGGACGGTCCAGGGACTACCAACACACAAGAGACGGGTAGAACCGGATGAGTTCATTGTTCGCCTGGCTGCCTCTTTTGATTTATGAAATGAATTGGGAAGATCGGAAACCCATTCACATCTGATTATTCTTCATTTTTTTATTCCTCTCTTTTCATTCTCTCGGTTAATGGTGTTTCTTGATCAGTGATGTAATCCGGAGGGAATTAATGGGTGTCCATGGGAACTTTGGAATTCGGTGAGGTGGCCGTACTGTTATTTCGATCGTTAAATGTACGAGGGTGACAAATGGATAGATATGAGTTTATTAAAAATATTCATATGTACATATTACGTAATATAAATAGAGGTTAACTCTGAAAAAACTGTGAGTTATTGTTGATAACTGTTTACAGTCATAAGAAATAATTTTGATTCTAACAACAATAAAACTTAAATACTAATAATCGGCAAAAGGTTTCAGGTATAGTACTCTCCGTCACATTTGGTTTTTTTTCTCTTCATTGGTCTACTCGTCACGTTCTGGAATCTCTGTCATAATCGACAATCTGTTTCCTCTTTATGATGAGTTGATCACTCTATGAATTGAGGAGCGGTCTTTAGTGATCGACCAGATTCTCATTTCCTCTTTAAATTTTTTTATACTTTTCAATTCTCTTATTTCTTTAGGTATTTCTGGGTGATATCGTGACGCAAGATATGAGCAGCTTCTTTGGCCTAGTCTCTTTTTCGCCTTCTGTCTTTTATAATTTTTTTTTTTCTTATCGAGTAATTGTAATCCTTCAATACCAATGGTATCTTCTTCTGTTGGACGTTCATTATAATCTCACTATCTGTCTTATTTCTAATGATTTCGATATCTCGTATATCTGTCGAAATGTTTTCCATACATGATTTCTAAGATAGCAATAGTAGTAATAAACTTTATTGATAGTAATCAAATGGCTATCGACTAATCGATTAATGTTAAATAAGGTCTATTGGATGGAAAAAAAATTACTCAAGATCCAAAGTCCTCTATAGGGTGAGATTACAGTAAATATATATCTTCTGTTCAAGCTGAACTCAAAACTAACCCGAAAAAACTTTTCGATCTTGTTTGTGTCAATTCGGGGGATTCAGGGATTTCTAGAAGTATATCATTGTGAGGGTGGATCAGATGAGGAAATTTGCAAATTATTCGCTGATGACTTTGAGATCATTTCATTGGGTCAAGTACAGTCATCAATAGGAATTCTAAGGTCGGCAGTCACGATTACCATTATTTTAACTCATTTAATATTACAATTAGTCTTGTTGAACCAGAATTGAACAAGTTGGACCTAAAACAGGGCTGGTCCGGCTGGTCCTTCAATTTTTGCTAAAACCTGCAGCGCGTCACTGATTTTTAACAAATCTCTCAGTAGGGGCATTTTTCGCGACTGGTGGAAGATCGCCTGTATAATTAAATAATAATAATGTTATCGCTAAATCTTTCGTTCAATAAATCAATTTTTACGGCAGCAGCATGAGGTGTAGCACCATCTCGTTGGAAACAAAATACTTCTGGGTCGATACCATTCAAATTTTGAAACAAATAATCATTGATCATCGATCTGTAACCAGCACCATTTACTGTAACATTAGCTCCAGCATCGTTTTTAGAAAAATATGGACCAATGATACCTACAGCGTGTAGAGCACACCATACAGTGCATTTTTCAGGATGAAATGAAACCTGCAGGACTTCTTGAGGATTGTTTTCACTCCATATATGGCAATTTTGCTTGTTTACATCAACCAGAAATGAGCTTCATCACAAAACACAATTTTACGATAAGAAAGTGGATCAACTTCAAGCTGTTCTAGGGTCCAATCAGCAAACAAACGACGCATATTATGGTCAAATGGCTTCAGTTCTTGAACCAATTGGATCTTGTATGCGTGTAGACCAAGATCTGTACGCAAAATTTTCCATGTGGTGGATGCACAGAGTCCATTTTGTTGTGAACGTCAACGAATAGACAAATCTGGATCATCATTAACACTATGACTTACAGCTGCGATATTTTCTTCTGTACGTACAGTTCTTTGTCTTGTTGTTGCATTGAGTAGAGAAAATGTTGTCCGTAATCTATCGATAGTTAGACGAATAAGCTGCTCTGATGGACGAGTATGTAAACCATAAATTTCACGAAGTGCTCTATAAGCTTGACGAATAGAACACTGATTTTGAAATTGAATTTCAACAATTTGTAAACGTTGTTGCGGCATGAGTTTCCATGATAATTCGTCAATGATTACTGAACAGAAATGTCAAAACAACATGGCTTCTACCCTTTGTCTAATCAAGTTCTATCACTCTGAAAAAAACACCCCATATGTTTCACTGTCCCGATTTGAAGAACTTGTTGTTACCATAGCTCACAATCCTTATTAATGAATTTCATTCATTTCCAAGTTTTATCTTTCTGATAAGTTAAAAATATTTTTATGATTTATGAATCTGAATATCTCCATGTCTGAAGAGAGTAAAATATTTGTTAAAATTCTGGTTCAATTATTTTTTATTTAAATAAAGTAGCCTCCGAAAATTTCAACTAATTTTGGATTAGTAGATTTTTTTGTACGTATTTGTGTGTTCACTAACAAACCTATACTATAAGTATAAGTAGCTTCTCTAGCCTAGTCTCTTTTTCGCCTTCTGTCTTTATAGTTTTCTTTTTTTTCTTATCGAGTAACTGTATTCCTTCAACACCAATGGTACCTTTTTCTGTTAGACGTTCATTAATCTTCATTAATCTCACTACCATAGATCTGCCTTATATCTAATGATTTAGATATCTCGTATATCTGTCGACTAGGGAATATGTACCGCTCTCCATACATGATTTTTGAGATGGTAATAGTAGTAATGAACTTTATTGATATTAATCAAATAGCTATCGACCAAACTCTTCCTGCGGGTTATTTTCTTGATTAATTTTAAATGAAGTTTATTGTATGGAAAAAAGTAAAAAGTTTACTCCTAAGATCCAAAGTCCTTTGAGAGGTCAGATTACAGTAGATATATCTTCTGTTCAAGCTGAACTCAAAACTAACCCGAAGAAACTTTTCGATCTTGTTTGTGTCAATTCGGGGGATTCAGGGATTTCTAGTAGTATGTGATATGGGGGTTGTGAGGGTGGATCAGATGAGGAAATTTGCAACTTATTCGCTGATTATTTTGAGATCATTTCATTGGGTTAAGTACAGTCATCAATAGGGATTCTAAGGTCGGCAGTCCCGATTACCGTTATTTGAACTCATTTAATATTACAACTAGTCTTGTTGAACCAGAATTGACCAAGTTGGACCTAAATAAGGGCGCTGGTCCGAACTATGTCCCTTCAATTTTTGCTTAAACCTGCAGCTTTTCACTGATTTTTAACAAATTTCTCAGTAGGGGCATTTTTCGCGACTGGTGGAAAATCGCCTGTATAATTAAATAATAATGTTATCACCAAATCTTTCTTTCAATGAATCAATTGTTACGGTAGCAGCATGAGGATTAGCACCATATTGTTGGAAACAAAATACTTCTGGGTTGATACCATTCAAATTTTAAAACAAATAATCATTGATTTTTGATCTGTAATGAGCACCATTCACTGTAACATTAGCTCCAGCATCGTTTTCACAAAAATATGGACCGATGATGCGTCCAGAGTGTAAAGCACACCATACAGTGCATTTTTTAGGATGCAATGAAACCTGCAGAACTTCTTGATGATTGTTTTCACTCCATATATGGTAATTTTGCTTGTTTACATAGCCGTTCAACCATCACAACATCACTAAACACAAATTTACGATAAAAAAGGGGATCGACTTCAAGCTGTTCTAATGCTCAATCAGCAAACAAACGAGGTTTATTATGGTTCTTGAACCAGTTGGATCTTGTATGGACCAAGATCTTTACACAAAATTTGCCATGTGGTGGATGTGCAGAGTCCAACTTGTTGTGAACGTCGACGAATAGACAAATCTAGATCATCTTTAACACTATGACTTATTGTTGTGATATTTTCTTCTGTACGTACAGTTCTTTGTCTTATTGTTATTGTTACATCAAGTAGAGAAAATGTTGTCCGAAATCTATCGATAGTTCGACGAATAACCTGGTCTGATGGACGATTATGTAAACCATAAATTTCACGAAATGCTCTATAAATTTGGCAAATAGAACACTGATTTTAAAAATTAATTTCAACAATTTGTAAACGTTGGCTTATACCTTCTGTCAAATCAAGTTCTATCACTCTGAAAAAAACACCCCATATGTTGCACTGTCCCGATTTGAAGAACTTGTTGTTACCATAGCTCACAATCCTTATTAATGAATTTCATTCATTTCCAAGTTTTATCTTTCTGATAAGTTAAAAATATTTTTATGATTTATGAATCTGAATATCTCCATGTCTGAAGAGAGAATCGAAGTAAAATATTTGTTAAAATTCTGGTTCAATTATTTTTTATTTAAAAAAAGTAGCCTCCGAAAATTTCAACTAATTTTGGATTAGTAGATTTTTTTGTACGTATTTGTGTGTTCACTAACAAACCTATATATGTTGTGTTAATACATTTGCATTAATATGTTTCTATGACGTTAAGCCGAGATATATTTTACATTGATGATATATACTCAGATGATATTATGATATTTTAGTAAATAATATTCAATATAATATTGTAGAAGTTTCAAGGTATTATTCTGACTTCAAAATTATTATACTTACTTCTATCAAATATCGTATTTTAATTTAAACTGTTCTTCCTAGGGCTGAGAGTGGAACCATATACAATAGAAGAATTTTTGAATTCAACATATTTTGACGATATTTCTTCTCATGGATATTACTTGTGAAACATTTGATTATTAAGTGAATTTTATTAATATTATATCACATATTGTAAAAGTTTTCAGAATAATCTGATTTTAATTCAAGTTTAATAAAAATTCAGATAATATTGAGTGCACTTGTAGGAGCACGCCAAAATTGATTACCATCAACATGAAATATTGAATGAGAGTGTTAAGCAATAATTTTGAATGTAGATCCAGAGGCGATTTTTTGAAACGTCATTCTATGTTCACGAGCCGGTGAAAAAAAGAAAAAAAGTATCAATTTTCATCAAATAACGGTGTACCCACTTCAACCTACACTAACCAGCTGTGAACTCGATTGAATTTAATTGAAAGAAAAAACCACAAAATAGCTTCACGTCAATAAATGAACAATGACGTTTCAAAGGCGACAAATTATTGAAGCAATTCCGTTAACATTCTCAGCAGTCGCTATTAATTATTATTTATCCTTCAACGCATGGCTTACCCCAACTGGATACAATTATAATAATCGGTGCCTACTCCTTAGGTACTATTTTCATCAATTCATATCTCTGAAATCATAAACTAATTGGTTCTGTGTTCTTCGATGCTTAGAAATAATCGATAATTTATTGCTTGGGCGATGGTAGAATTGAAAAAGTCATTGATGGATTGGTCATTCATCATATCAGTTGTTCCACCGTACCAGCTCCATTCTTCAGATATATCTTCCAAGGATTCCTCTTCATACGGTAACAATCACACGCTACTTAGTGAACCAAGATATACGGGGCCTGTTCGGAATAATACCGAACTTTCTGAATTAAACATCAATAGGAAAATTTATGGACTTACTATGGGCAACATTATGTACATCATGATCTAATTCGTCAATACTAGCTTGTGGAATGTAGGTGTTTTCTTTAGATGTCGTCCTACAGAACACAAATATAAATCAGACTTTGATTGGGACATTGAAGATTCTATATTATCTCTCATCATCTATAATTAAAGTGGGAAACAGATTGTCAAGCCCATTTTATGTAGATAAAGGATTAGAACCCACTCTATTCAAAATCTATATAAAGCACGCTTTAATGCAATGGAAGCGAAAATGTTCGGGTATGGACATACCCTTGAATGGTACGAACATCTACACCTAACAGTTTGCGGATGATCAGAACAATGGAATCTAGGCATTGGACAACATCATCGAACGTTTTACACCGATATATATATATATATATATATATATATAGCTGCAAAAAAAATTGTTCCTCATTAATAATGTAATATGGATATTTGTCTAAATCTTCTTGAACAATCGAATGGAAACATGTCTCCAAGGTGTTATAAGAGGAGACTAAGTCTGGCTTTCCGCCTATGACATTAGGACAAATGTTCAATCATTGGATTGCAAAGAACCAGAAAGCACATTGTGAAACACAATGTGAAGTGATGCTTACTGTTTTTTTCGGTTTTTGTAGAATTCTGTAGAGCACATTCGTGTCTCCATATGAAATCAAATGTACTATAAAGGCGTTTCACAATAGTTCAGTTAATCGATGATTAAAGTAAAACAACTTAATTTCCACTAATTCATTTAATTTCACAACAATTGTTTCGTCATGACAATATGACTTCATCAGATGAGTATGGTACTAACTACATAATTGAGATTGAGTTCTTTAAATATTCAAAATGTACAGAAAAGAATGTAGTGGGAATTTACAGTAATTTGTTTTTTTTTATTATTACACAAAGTTTCAGAAAAGGTTAAGTTAGGGGGATTTATTGAGGTCCGTCTGGTCGTTTAGCTAAACGACCTTAACCTTTACTGAAACTTAACCTTTTTTGAAACTTTGTGTAATAATAAAAAAAACCAATTACTGTAAATTTCCACTACTTTTTTTTCTGTACATTTTGAATATTTAAAGAACTCAATCTCAATCATGTAGTTAGTACCATACTCATCTGACGAAGTCATGTTGTCATGACGAAACAATTGTTGTGAAATTAAATAAATTAGCGGAAATTAAGTTGTTTTACTTTAATCATCGAGATGTATTTCCGACAAGTAGAGACCGATACAATCAAACAGTTCAGTTAATAATGCACAGAAAGTGATATCCAGATGATTTTTACACCACAGAAATTGACCACCTGGCTCAGCTATGTTAATTCGTGACTTATGTAGAAAAAATCAGATTATTTACTTCATCTTATCATCCTACTTATCTGTTTTAACTCCTTAGTTTCTCTTCTGTTCCAATTCAAAAGTGATGGAGGAATAAAGCTGTCGTCAGTTTGTATTAAACCAAATATTTCACGAATATTAAAAAACATTTCGAATGGAGCTATCCAAGACTCATTCGCGAAATGGAAATAATGTTGGGAAAACTGTATGAATTGGGGAGATGAGTAATTTGAAGGAAAAAAAATAAGATTTTTGGAGGTTTGGTATTTTCTGAAGTGACTACGTACTGTCTGAAGGAGAATGCAGAACATTATATATTCTGCTTGAAAGCTGTGAAAGGTGTTGATCGTTTTGGCAATTGACATAAATGGTTAATTTACCACTGAAGATTTCGAAGAGTATTTTTATAGACATATAATGAGTTATCAACCGCAATAGTGCCTCGTCATGAAATAGGCAAAAGTAATGTGGCAAATATTTTAATAGGTCTAAATAATGAACCTGACAGATGTTCCTAGAAAAAAGTAATAACTCAAATTAATGTCAATAATTGTAGAAAAGAAAAATAATTTTTTTTAATATCAAATTTTTTATTGAATATTGATGTTGAAAATAAAATAATCGTTTTGAGACAAAAAAAACGTTCATAATGGGATCTAACCGCTTGTAGTTGTTACTCTCGAAAATAGTGAACCTGAATCCCGTGCTTCAGGTTCCTTGATTGAAACGAATATGTGAACACTTCTTGACAATTTCTACTGATTTAGAAAATTTCCTCATCCACCCTTTTTTCGCGATGGGGTCCGTTAATTGCCAGAAAGATGGTAAAATTAGTGGCTAGACACCGACAATACTTTTAAATTCGAATGTTTAACCCATTCTTCACAATAAAGCTTCAATTTTTGACAAGAAGCCGCACGAACTTATTCAAATTCCCGATAAATAAACAAAAAATGGAAAGAAAAATATTTACAATAAAAAATAGCAATAAAATATATAAAATTTCAATTTTACACATTTTCTTCTCATTAGAATTAAAATGGGACCAAGTAAAAAATAAGTTTGTCTTTCTTCTGTTCAATTCTTCTCTTGAGCTTTTTCATGTCAAGAAATTCTATTCTAATATTGGCAGGAGTTGTCGTTATTTTATAACAGTTCATTTGAAAATCAACTATGAGTTATTATATAATAGTATAATATAATAGTGACAGAAAAGTAAGTAATGTTCTATTTCGTTCCTTCTATTCTATGCCTGAATGAATCTGTATGTTCTCTCTGTCCATCAATTGGACAGAAAACATATTCCTTCGCCATATCTTCAGTCTTTACCTTCGATGATGGCTTTTCTTTCTTGGTAAGGTTTCTGTTTTTTTCTGCTAGATCCATGAAAAAAGTATGCATTACATTTATTTGAATCCGTTATTTTGATCTTTTCTTATTTCAATCTTTAGAGAAATTTATAATTGATAGATTCGGTCTTTACTTGGTGGAAACTCATTTTAATTAAAAAAATGTATATGAGACAGTAATTTATTTCCACAAAAATGTTTGTACTAATACAACAATTGTTTCACCACGATGTGGCTTCTTCAGGTATTACATTGTACTGTCTGATGGTATTGAGTGTAACCGAGTTTATATACATTTTTAGGTACGTGACCAAATAATAGAAGCACAAGTCATAAAAACTCTAGGTGTTTATTGGAGTTTGCCGCTAAAAATGCCATTAAGGAAAAATATTCAGTAATGGAGAATGATCGACATCTGCTTGTTCGTTCAAAAGGATTTTACGGGCATTATACCTGTTAATTTCAAGAAATTCTAAAAGTGTTAATCTAGAACTTTCGCTTTCAACGTGGATAATTTCATAATTATTGTTGAAATTATGCCCGAATTCCTTAAGATGATTAGGATATGTCGAATGTACAGAATTGTATATATAACCCCTTTGGTGTTCTTGGATACGTTCCTTGAATGGTCTACCAGTCTGGCCAATGTATACTAAAGGGCAATCTTTGCAAGTTAACTTGTAGACTCCGGATTTATTTTCTTTATTTGTACGATCTTTATTGTTTTTTATGTAGGTACTAAGGTTATTAATTGTCTTAAAAGCCGCGTTATAATTGAAACAACTTTTGAAATATTTAGCAATATTTTCAGATAATCCATTGATATAAGACAACGAAAAATATTTCAAAATAAAATAGAAAGGCCTTTTACTTGATAGAAGAAATATAATAAAATTTGAAAATCAAAACAAATTTAAATATGTTTATCTTCTACAATTCTAATTTCAAAAAAATTTTTATTCAAAAAAACTTTTAGAATTAAATTAATGTCTAAAACAAGCACCGCTTACATTTAATAGACGTATATAATCAAAACTCAATATATAATGTCAAATGGAATAAATAAACCAAAAGATATACGAAAGTCATTAAAATTAATAAATATATATTTAAAGGAGACAAAATTTGTTTCTGGTCTTAGCTTCAAGAATGCCATTTGCCTTTTAAAAACATGAACACACTTAAAGGACTTCTCAAAGAATATAATTTATTTGAAATATTTAATATATTTAAATATTCGAATAAGTAAATTCAGAAATCTCTCAAAGCATGCACTATATCTTCAAAAAACAAATATAATTCTAAGCAATTCCGTCTTCAGTCCTGAAATAAATTCAAAATATCAAAATCAAAAAACTAACCTATATGAAACAACTCACCACGTGTAAATGAATAATGTTTCGAGACATAGGTCATCTTTATAATTCAAGATTGATCTATGTTCTAACAGAATCAAAGAACAGTGTGAGTTATTTTTAATTTATTCCATTTGACATTATATATTGAGTTTTGATTATATACGTCTATTAAATGTAAGCGGTGCTTGTTTTAGACATTAATTTAATTCTGAAAGTTTTTTTTGAATAAAAATTTTTTTTGAAATTAAAATTGTAGAAGATAAACATATTTTAATTTGTTTTGATATTCAAATTTTGTTATATTTCTTCTATCAAGTAAAAGGCCTTTCTATTTTATTTTATATATAATATATAATTATATTTTGACTTCAATAAATCTCATTATGGAATGTAAATGAATTTAAATAAGCCTTAAAAATAACTCACACTGTTCTTTGATTCTGTTAGAACATAGATCAATCTTGAATTATAAAGATGATCTATGTCTCGAAACATTATTCATTTACACGTGGTGAGTTGTTCGATATAGGTTAGTTATTTGATTTTGATATTTTGAATATATTTCAGGACTGAAGACGGAATTGCTTAGAATTATATTTGTTTTTTGAAGATATAGTGCATGCTTTGAGAGATTTCTGAATTTACTTATTCGAATATTCAAATATATTAAATATTTCAAATAAATTATATTCTTTGAGAAGTCCTTTAAGTGTGTTCATGTTTTTAAAAGGCAAATGACATTCTTGAAGCTAAGACCAGAAACAAATTCTGTCTCCTTTAAATATTTATTTATTAATTTTAATGACTTCCGTATATCTTTTGGTTTATTTATTCCATTTGACATTATATATTGAGTTTTGATTATATACGTCTATTAAATGTAAGCGGTGCTTGTTTTAGACATTAATTTAATTCTAAAAGTTTTTTTGAATAAAAATTTTTTTGAAATTAAAATTGTAGAAGATAAACATATTTTAATTTGTTTTGATATTCAAATTTTGAAAAATATTTCTGTGTATTGTCCTCTTTTATGATTGGGTACACGAGATTTAATGCCATTTTCTTTTGTTTATTGGATACCATTTTGTCTATAAGAAAGGGATTGTAACCGTTGTTTGACGCTATTTGTTTAATAATATTTAATTCTTTCATGAAGTTTTCTGAATTTAAAGGAACATTCAATAATCTATGAATAAAACTATTATATGCTGACATCTTTTGGTTAGTGGGGTGGTTTGAAGTTTTATTTATTGTGATGTCTGTATGTGTTGGTTTGTGAAAAATACTAAAATCATGTAAATTATTTAATCTTGTTATAGTCACATCACCAAGTATAAAATTATCTAGAGTTTCAATTTCTATTATTCAAACCGAAACAAACTTTGTAGCTAAATACGCTATTAAAAATAGCACCCAACTTATAGACAATATTAAATCCATCCAATTACCCAAAAATTGTAAATTAATTTCTTTTGATGTACAAAATTTATTCCCTAGTATACCTCCAATTGAAACAGTACAAATTGTAAAAAAACTATTAATTAAAAATAATACCAATCCCATCAAAATGAATGATATACTTAATTGCCTGGAAATATGTCTCGAACAAAACTACTTTCAATTTAACGGAACCGTCTATATTCCTGACAATGGTTTAATAATGGGAAATCCACTCAGTTCAATTTTAGCTGAAATATTCATGGATGATCTGGGATCAAAAATACACCTGAATCCTATAAGCAAATATTTTCTTTATTGGTACAGATATGTAGATGACATTTTTTGTTGTTTCAAAGGTACCGACCGACAACTACATATCTTCACGAATTTCATTAATAAACTCCACCCAAAAATCAAATTCACAATCGAAGAAGAAAAGAATCAAAGTATTAATTTTCTTGACTTCACTATAACAAGATTAAATAATTGACATGATTTTAGTATTTTTCACAAACCAACACATACAGACATCACAATACATAAAACTTCAAACCACCCCACTAACCAAAAGATGTCAGCATATAATAGTTTTATTCATAGATTATTGAATGTTCCTTTAAATTCAGAAAACTTTATGAAAGAATTAAATATTATTAAGCAAATAGCGTCAAACAACGGTTACAATCCCTTTCTTATAGACAAAATGGTATCCAATAAACAAAAGAAAATGGCATTAAATCTCGTGTTCCCAATCATAAAAGAGGACAATACACAGAAATATTTTTCGTTGTCTTATGTCAATGGATTATCTGAAAATATTGTTAAATATTTCAAAAGTTGTTTCAATTATAACGCGGCTTTTAAGACAATTAATAACCTTAGTACCTACATAAAAAACAATAAAGATCGTACAAATGAAGAAAATAAATCCGGAGTCTACAAGTTAACTTGCAAAGATTGCCCTTTAGTATACATTAGCCAGACTGGTAGACCATTCAAGAAACGTATCCAAGAACACCAAAGGGGTTATATATACAATTCTGTACATTCGACATATGCTAATCATCTTAAGGAATTCGGGCATAATTTCAACAATAATTATGAAATTATCCACGTTGAAAGCAAAAGTTCTAGATTAACACTTTTAGAATTTCTTGAAATCAACAGGTATAATGCCCGTAAAATCCTTTTGAACGAACAAGCAGATGTCGATCATTCTCCATTACTGAATATTCTTCCTTAATGGCATTTTTAGCGGCAAACTCCAATAAACACCTAGAGTTTTTATGACTCGTGCTTCTATTATTTGGTCACGTACCTAAAAATGTATATAAACTCGGTTACACTCAATACCATCAGACAGTACAATGTAATACCTGAAGAAGTCACATCGTGGTGAAACAATTGTTGTATTAGTACAAACATTTTTGTGGAAATAAATTACTGTCTTATATGCATTTTTTTTTATTTAGAGAAATTGGCGTGGAATATAATTTTGCAATTATAATCATGATATAATATTTTATCAACGAAATAACTGCTACTTCTTTAAAAGCCTCAATTATTTCAGTTTAGTTCCCATCATGAAAGAATTTCATGTTGGATAGTAAAGGCTTATAACCTAGGGCAAAAACGGGCCCTTTGTGATCTAGGCAGGTCTACCTTTTGTCTGATCCTTTTGGCATCCTCTTCCTTAACTTCAGTTTTGATAACTAATTTAGGCTTCTCTATTTCCATAGCTTTAGTTGCTGCGTTTTTCTTCATAGGCTCATCAAAATAGTCCCCTTCCTTCTTTCCTTTTCACTTATTTATAATCTTCGTCATCACTGAAATATTCTTTCACTTTTTATCGTTTCCCCTGAGTGAAACTTTCCTTTATTTATTCTTTTCATCTATTTCCGGATTATTTTTTATTAACAATGGTATATTTTCTTCTGAATCATTCAGTTTTCGTTTGGTGTTTGACATATGCTAGTACAATGAAATATTTTCGTTTGTATTTGCTTCTTTTTACCTTAACATCCTGTTTCACAGCTTCGTCCTCAAATTCTGGTTCATTTACACAAAATTGCTACAAATTATAATCACAACTGATGGCTTGGGAAAAATTCTTTGTTTCAGATTTTTCTCATGACTGAGGTTCATCTTTCACTTCAAGTTTTTTCTCAGTACTTAACGTGTAGTCATCTTGGTACCTTTGTTAGTCCAAGTATCTGTCTTTGTCAATATTGCCATTTTCTTTAACTTATGACCGAAAAATATTCTGGACTTCTAGCCCCCCTCTCGCTCGTCCCATGAGAAAGATTTTATTCTATGAGAGACAGCCCCATAAAATTTCCTGAATTTCTATCCGTACAGAGACGGCTTCTTTGGATCCGTTTAAGCATCTTTATCAAATGGACTATAAAACGACCCTAAACGTGTGTCCAGGTTAAATCGGGAGAAATATATTTCACTTCATCTAGGGATAAATTATTCCGCCCTATGGTTTCATTTAGAATGTTGACTTTCGATCTTTGACTGAGAATCAAAATTTTTTTATATTTCTCATCTTATAATTCTTATTGGTTGTTTTTTTTCTGATTAGTTATCTCACTGACATTAAGAAAATGAACTTTGAAATCAGCATTTTCAAAAAATTCAAAAACCCACCATTCATTGAAATAAGTCAATTTTCATTTTCACCTCACGATACACCAAGGTTTTCAAATTATCTTAAGAAAAAAAATCATAGCGTTCAGATCCGGGGAGCGTATAAGTCTTATCCATCTATTTTGAAATATTTCATTCAAATAATCTCCATTATTTCGTTATTTGTGGAATATTCCTTCTAGTAACAATCACATTTTCTATCTGATATTCAGAAGGATATATTCGTTCAAGCACATTGACTCAAAGAAATCTGAAGAAGAATTACTCAATAAGTAGACCACAGGTGGGACGAATCCTAATATTTAGGGAAAATCTCTTCTGGAAATTGTTCCTTCCTACAGCGTGCGGATTTTTGGTTCACCAAATATTGATGTTATGAAAAATATGTATTCCATTTCTACTCTGAGCAAAATAGATATTTTCAGATTGGCATTATTCAACAGTTACAGACAAAAGTTTGTTCTTGGCAATAATAATCTCACAGTTGAAAAACCTCTGATAATGGTAGAGATAAAATTGCTTTCTTGCCTTCAAGACATTTTATGGCTTACTTCAACTATTCTTGCTATGAATCGTGTTCTTCATGTTGGTTCATGTTTGACTATTTTCAGAATTTGTCAACTTCTTTTATTTGAGTGGTGCCAGGTCTGCCGACATATCCTTTTATACATCTTTATACTAAATTCGTTCACATATGTGATTCAATAGCTGACTAATATACGGCATCTTTCAAGAAATTACATAAGTCAAAGAACACGAACAATTAGTACGTCCTTGCGTAAAACTGATGTTCAATAAAAGACATCTTTAAACCCTTGAATATTTGATGAGTTTCAATAATAATAAATAATGATTCATTTATTCATTCCCAATGAAGTAATGAATATGAATAAATTTTTCACCCATCAAAAATTTCATGGGGAGTCGGGTACAATTTTGTCTAAAAAGACACATAAATAAAACATGTATAAAACAAAATGAAACAAAACATTAGCCAAACAAACAACAAATAAATAAATTTGGCCAGATAACGTATTTGATAAAAATATATTTTTTTTAGAAAGTATCGTTCAGGTATTCATGTATTGAGTAGTATGCTTTATTCATTAGGAGACATTTCAGTTCATTCTTAAGCTTTATTCGAATTAATTCCTTCATTCTGGACGGCAGTTTCTTGAAAATTTGTATAGCTAGATGACTTACAACTGTGATACTTTTATGATGATATGGAATGATGAAGTTGTTTTTGTTTCTAGTATCATAGTTGTCATTATAGTTGTTTTTCAATAATATGTCCTTATTATCATGGATGTACATTACACAGGTAAGTATAAGCATGAACGTCACGGTAGGATTTTTTTCTCTGGGGAATAGCTCTCTACAGCCATATATAGTACTTACGTCTCATAGTATTATCAGTACCTGTTCTATGAATACTTTCTTACTTTCAGAGAAATCCCCCCAGAAAAGAATACCGAAGTTCAAGACACTATGAAAGAAGTTGAAGTAAGTAATCCTGGCTGCTTCAACTCCCTCTATTTGCTTCATTCTCCTAACAGCTCACTAAGCTCTTCAAAACTGGGGAATCTTTTCATCAATGTGGACAGAAAACTTGAGATTTGATCGCAAAAAGAAACCTAGTAGCCTCATGTGATTGTCCGAAGACATCTTTGGTTCAAAGAGTAGTCTCTATGTTTTATCACTGTTCATCATCATTTTGTTTGCGCTGAACCATACTGGGCTTCCTTTAGTGTCTTCTTGTCTTTCGTTTCCAATTTCTAGTTGTCCATCCCTTTATACAGAAAAAAAGTGTCATCAGCGAAGAGGACGGTTTGATCTGATTTCACATTAGCTGGCAAATCATTCATGTATATCACAAACAGAAGGGGACCCGAAACACAACGCTACGGTACTCCATGACTCACCATCTCCCGAGAAGAAGACCTGCCTCCCAAGCTTGTTTTCTGCATCCTGTTTTCAGATAAATTTTCATCAGGTCAAGAGCCTCACCCCTGATTCCATAGTATTCAAGCTTGGTTGAAAGACTGAAATACCATCAAAATCCAAAAACCTAGATTTTTGCCCATCAAGAACCCTTGCTGTTGTTGCAGAAAATTTTGTGATGTTTGAAGAAACTCAGTAATCTATTTTTTAATATTATCTCAAACAATTTTGCGAACACAGGAAGTATCGATACTGGACGATAGTTTTCTGGTATTTCCATATCTCCTCTTTTATGGACAGGTACTATTTTAGCCTTCTTCAAGTGATCCGGAAATTGCCCCTCTTTTAGACATTTAGTGAGCATGCTACATAGTCGTACCTCAATGCACGGAAAAATCTCCCTCAATATGGTTGATGTCATTCCATAGATATCTCTGGTTTGCTTAGATTTTATCTGCCTTAGAGCTTTCCTGAGTTCTGTTATTGTGCATTCCTGAAGGTAGATATAAACTGAACAGTTTTAATATCAGTTTTACGCAAGAGATTGATTCTGCCTTCTATTGAAATATCTTTTTTGAAAGCACTCAGTATTTGCTTTGGATATAATAATTCTTTACCTTTCCTCATTTACAAGAACTTCTCTAAATTTTCTCCTCTTATTTTCATTATGACATTATATGAACATCGACTCTGTTACCCTTTCTCATTAAGAGTATTTCATCTAATTCACGAATAGTCATGACAGTATCCAAGAAATACATGAAAAGCACAAATGAACGAAAAGACTATTTATCGATCTATATTTCACTAGGCGTTTACTAGTTCTTCGAGTGGTAATCGACGACCACAAGATGAATATATCTTAATAGATTCGTACTTACAATTTGCAGAAATCCGAATGAATTTTTAATGAAACGGTTCATTGTGATAGGATCAGGCCCTTCAAAAATTTATAAATAAATCATAGAACTTGATGAGACTCAGAAAACAATACTTTAAACTAGACTTCCATTTTCACTGTGATGATCCATACAATCTCACCATCTTACCCTAGACCTCAAATCACTACATTTATCAAACTCTATAACTTCAATATCAATTTTATACGGACATTAATTGCTTCTACACACACCACACTCATTACACAAACCCTCGACGATAGCATCGAGTACAAGACCTATTAATTGTGATACTTGTCACATAATTAGTTAGCAGCATGTGGGACATAAGGAATTGTCAAACGCAGAAACGTGTTTCATTCGAATCATACGGCCAACAATACTGTATGATTTAGTTTCGGAGCTCGTGACTTAGGCACAATGTTATATGCCGTTAAGTAACAGAGAGGTGGAGCCCTGTCAGAAAATAATTAGATTCTCTGCTGGGTCTGGATTTAGCCGAGTCATATGTAAATATCTTCTGTCATTCTGTCTGTTCTCGCTAGATTAAATATTATCCCGCTTCAAACACTATATTGTTTGATATATTCATCTAAAATGTAGGTATATATGCTAGTATTTAATGATAAGCATATTTTAAGACGTTCTGGTCGAAATTATTCGAATACACTACAGTATCAAGGAAATACCAAGAATTGAGCAATGAAACTCAAAATATGTATTATGCTTACGATTTGTTGTATCTTCAATAAAGGAATCTGTCAAAATAATACACTTACGCCAGCGAAAATGGCAAATAGTTGTTTACACTATAAGGGAAGCAAGTTACCAGACGAGGACGCAGTTTGCGCCCGAGCAATAAGGTGGGCAAGCAATAAAATCCGAGGCTGGTCAAAAAACTTGCCTCCTGAGTTATGTATCATATTGTTTTTCTCCACAAAAGTTGATTTTTAATTACTTTTCTTTTAATGAATTTAGTTTGTAATTTATTCACTTTCAATAAAATATCGGTTTGCCTTGACATTTTAATCTGTTAAACAAAATCTCGTGTACCCTATCGTAAAAGAGGACAAATACATAGAAATACTCTTCGTTATCTTATGTTAATGGATTATCTGAAAATATTGCTAAACATTTCACCAACAGTTTCACTTACAGTGCAACTTTTAAAGCCGTCAATAATCTTGGTTGTTACATAAAAAACAATGAGGATCGAACAAATAAAGAATAATTTAATATATACTAACTGACAAAGAAACAGCAACACCCAGAAGGAACTGTTTAAATTTCAAATTTTTTTTGGTAAAACATAGATAGTATAGCAAGAAGTAAATGGTTGAAATTTGAAAAATTTGAAAAAAACGAACGGTTTACAATTTTTTTTAAATAAATTTGTTAATAATGTGTTTGTCTACCGCGATTATCTATACACTTCCCAACACGTATTGGCATTGATGCAATAAGATGGTCTATTTATTCTTGAGGAATACTATCCCAAGCTACCTGCAGTTCATATCTCAGAGCCGCCAAAGTCCGTGGGGGCTGGGGTAAATTTCCCAGCTTCAAAAAAGTTTAAACTAACTCTGGCAACATGAGATCGAGCATTATCTTGCTGAAATATTGGATTCTCGAGCCGGTTAAAGTAAGAGAGAACATATGGCTCCACTATTTCTTGAAGGTAACGCAGGGCTGTCATGTTACCTCGAATAAAGACTAAAGGGACCTAATTGCATGTGCAATAGCGCCCCATATCATAACGCCTACTCTCCGGTATACATGACGCTCAATATCAAACTGAGGTTCACATCTTTCTCCCCGACGTCGTTTCACCCTTCTTCGGCCATCATGTGTACCTAAGGAGAATCGAGATTCATCAGAAAAGACGACCTGATGCCATTCCACATTCCAATATTGACGTTCTCTGCACCACTGTAATCGTTGCCGGCGATGCTCAACAGACAGAGGTAACACAAGATGGGGTCGATAATGCTGCAGTCCAAAAGAACTAATCCGTTCGAACAGTCACAGGACGGCCTTGTTCTCCTAGCCACTCATCAGCCAAAGATCGAGTTGTCGCAAATCGGTCTCTAATAGCCATAATTCTTAGACGTCGATCTTGAACTTCATTTGTGCCCCTTCGACGTCAGGTGCCTACCCTTCTTCGATTTTGGGCATAATCAAACCACGCTTGACAACATCTCATAAGAGTAGTTGGATTTCTGTTCGTACGGTTAGCGATTTCTCGAAATGACAACTCCGCCTTCCGTAGACCAATAAGTCGACCTCTTTCAAATTCACTTAGCTGGCGATAAATTCCGCGTACACGTGCTCTAGGCATTTTAACAACAACTAAACATCGACTTTGGATCTCCTCGAACAGCTGGTTTGTTGTAAAATTCAAGAAATTTGCAAAAAACGGCTGCTTATTTAAGTAACAAAAAATGTTTACATGAAAAGACCTTCACGATTTTTCTCTCCAAATTTTAATCATTTACTCCTTGCTAAACTATCTATGTTTTACCGAAAAAATTTAAAATTTAAAGAGCTCCTTCTGGGTGTTGCAGTTTCTTTGTCAGTTAGTAGATCATTCAAGAAAATAATCCAAGAACACCAAAGAAGTTACATATCGGATTCCGTATATTAGACATATGCTAATCATCTTAAGGAATTCAGGCATAATTTCAACAATTATTATTACATCGTGGTGAAACAATTGTTGTATTGTAAACCTTTTTTTAGGAAATTAAATTACCGTCTCTTATATATTTTTTTAATTAATATGAAATATGAAGTTCAGATTCAGTTTGTGCTTACTTCTCTGGGGAAGTAAGTTTTCACTAACTTCCCATTGACAATAATAACCCAAGCTATCTCATATTCATATCTCCTCAATTTTCGAAAATGTTGCTTGACGCAAAGTAATGTATCAAGATTCAGAGTCCACCCAGGTAATAATAATTCATTCTAGTTTTAAATATTAGCAGTTCTCATTGAATGATGAAACTTTTGTTCGGTCAATCTTGTTGCAATAGCTACAATTGGACTCAGATTCCTGTCAAACTGATTTCACCGATAATATAACCAATTTATTTCACCGTAACAGTAAAAGTATCACAATTCACACCTCTTCTGCCATAATACCCTATCCCACACACCAATTCCGAAGTGTTCGAACCAAACATTTGCTTCTGTATGCCTCGGGGTGATCTTGATTTACGGAATCATAATAATAGCCGACTCGATTTTGTTGTAGCTGGCAGGTGTGTAGTGAAGAAAGTTTACCTCCAGCAACTTTGAGCCCTTAAGGCTATTGCTACCAACCTACTCGAGGATTTTCGAAGCGGCATTGTCCAGTATAGACTATCGGATCTTCACGAAAATGAATTGGAGAGGGTATTTTCTTATTTCGTGATTATGCAGATTATCGATGAAGGAAGGAAGCATCTTGAAATATCGGAAAATAATCATCATATATCCACTTATGAACTCCATCCAGAAGTTATTCACTAAGTGCTCTTGATTTCAGCCATGGTTGAATGTGGTTTCTAAAATTTATAATTGTAAGACTACTTCAAACTATATTTTATTGCTAATTCTCAAGGTTCGTACTATATTCTTTAATTGTGGATAAATCTATAGAAAATGAAAAACCAACATGGTTGATACAATGTTGTTTCAATAAGTCTTTTTGACTAACAAATTCTATGCCAAAGAATGCCATATACAAAGTTAAAATATGATAATAAATTGTTTGAATGATGCTTGAAAATTTAATCATAATTTCACCTTGAGAATGAAAATTAAAACATAGAAAAAAAATTGCATTATCTTCAAATATGCAACTTCTAACATTTGAAAAAATATAAAAACATAACTCTCAGCAAATTGTCAACTGTATGTTTCAAATAATCATGGAAATACTCTCAAAATCCCAAAAATATCATGAAGAAAAGGGACGTTTCAGAATCCCAAAATATCAAAGAATACTGTACACATGAGAAAACAGAAACTCATGAAAGCGATCTTATACTTAATGTTAAATAAACATTAATCCAATAAGTTTATTCTTGATAAAAGTTTATATGTAATTTGAAATTCAAAAAAATTTTCACTAACATAGAGTTCGGAGCTTTTGCACGCTTATTCATATGAACCAAAATCTTAAAGAATTTCAATAATAATAATAAAGTTTATCAACAAATAATCTCAAACAATATAAAAAAATCAAAAAAAAATTATTAGTAAACATTGTCTTTTGTCTGGAAAAAATTCCTGAAATGGAATTTCCTAAGGAAAACACCATATGGTCATAATTGTGATCTCAACAAGTCATTAAATAGCTGCTCAGATGGCACTCCAATCTGAATGCTGCATTAGAATCCTCACTCTGAAGTTTTTCAATTGAAAATCATCCCTACCTATAGAATTCTGTAGAAAATCCATCATATATGACTCGGTTACTTCACTTCCACAATTTTACCAACATAGAGCTAATTCCTCTTTAAAGTCCTTTTCATTTTCGATTTCGGATCTACTTCTATTGATCCTGTATATAAAACGGGAGTATTCTTATAAGATTTCTTTTTTTTGTCCACTTTATGATACGTAGAATTATATGAATACTAATATTCTTCGTTGTGTTACCGTCTTCAGAATCAGAAAATTTCTAACATCCCTTAGACCCAATCACAGACTGTTAATTCTACATCGTGTCTCCACCAAGATGTTGAGAATACTACAACAAGTGCAAAATTTTCCTGACAGTCAATGTTATATAATATATGACATATATAATACTTTATATTTTCAAAGACTCCGAACATAAAAAACCAATTTTTTTTTGAATTTCTATCGAGCTATTTTTCATTGTTCTTCAGCCTGTTATAACTTCGTAGAACTCTCTCGAACAGAAAAGTCTCACTTCAACGAAGTAAGATTGAGCAAAAAAGATGGAAAAACGTGATAGTCGATTGTGGTACTCACAAAGCGATGGCGGCTCCGGTTATAGGTACTTGCGATAACAAAGCGACGCGACATCTGTCGGCTTCTGTATTCCTGGTTAACTAGATGTCATCTAATTGACAATTGTTTACAGAGGTTATCATTCATGTTCTGCAAATTCCCTGTACAGTCTCTACTATTTCACTGATTCTGATGTACAGTGGCATACAAAACAAGCTTACGAATATGCGATGTTTTTGGGAACAGAATAGGTATACATGAATATCTTTTTGAATGACAATATGTGGTGATACTATTTTTTAATATCCTCCCTTCCAATTAAACATACTGTAAATGAATTGTTTTAATCTGTTTCAGACCATTGGGAAAATAAACGAAGAGTGAAGAGAGTAGAAAATGATTTCAATGCGATTTCTGGAATATCGGAACAGTGGAAATTTAGTACAAACTATTGTTTACTATTACTTAATTTGAAGAGCACAATCATCAATTTCTCCACAACCTTATCTTTTGATATGAAAGTAAAATATGGAAAATATATCAATTTCAGCTCAATATGCCAAAAAAAATTCTAACGTTAAAATAATAAAAAAGCAGTTTTTTACTTGATAGAAGGAATATCACAAAATTTTAATATCAAAACAGATTCAATCTGCTAGTCTTCTATAATTTTAATTTCAAAAAATGTATTCAAGGAACTTTAAGAATTAAGTTAATGTCTAATAAGCACTACGTATATTTAATGGACGCATAAAATCGAAACTCATTATACAATATCAAATGGAATTAAGAAAAAACCAACGAATATAAATTGTCAATTAAAATTGATAAATAAATTAATGTTTCTCCAAAATATACAACATCATTTTAAGAACTTCTCAAAAACTAATTTATTTGAAATATTTAACATATTTATATAAATTTCTTCAAAAACTCTCAGAACATGTACCAAATCCTCAAAAAATAATTAGAATTCAGATAAGACCATTTCAACTTTACATTTGAAAGATAAAATCAATTAACAATAAATAAACTTACATAATACGATCTCTTGGAATATGAGTTTGATGAACATTAAAACTAGGTATATCTAATATCACAACAAAATCACACAAAGTTTAAAAGGCACTTTAATGGTCTCAGTTAAAACATTCAACATTGCATAATAAATTTCTTTATTTAAAAACCTAATATAATTATATATTATATATAAAATGAAATATTAAGAAAGCGGTTTCTTACTTAATAGAAGAAATATTACAAAATTTGAATATCAAAACAGATTGTTAGTCTTCTACAATTTTAATTTCAAAAAATTTATTCAAGAAACTTCCTGAATTCTAATTATTGTTTGAGGATTTGCTACATGTTTTGAGAGTTCTTGAAGTAATTTATTTAAATATATTGAATATTTGAAATAAATTAGTTTTTGAGAAGTTCTTAAAAATATGTTGCATATTTTTAGAAAGATTTAGTTTTCATGAATATAGAATCAGAAAACTAAACATTTTGTAACAAGCAAAGCTGCATTTCCCCTTGTCTGAAGAGTTGGAACGAAACAAAAAACATTTATCTATTAATTTTAATTAACAATTTATATTTGATATTGTATAATGAGTTACGATTGTATACATCTATTTAATATAAGCAGTGATTATTAGACAATTTAATTCCCAAAGTTTCTTGAATAATTTTTTGAAATTAAAATTGTAGAAGACTAACAGATTAAATCTGTTTTGGTATTCAAATTTTGTAATATTCCTTCTATCAAATGAAATTATGTTATGTTTATTTTAGATATGGACCAGATGCTGGTCTGATAGATTTTTTTTCCACACATTTGTGAAAAATTCAGGTCAGTGTTGGTTACCCGTATCAATGATATAATTAGTGAGTTTCTTTCTTCTTTGTTTCAATTTCAGTTTTTATTATTAATTATAGGCCTTTTTTATTTCACTATTATTTTTTTGCGGATATGACTCCTTATTAGACAATAAGATTCGAGGTAGATTGGAGACGGAAGGATAAATCAATTCTGTCAAGAGCATGAAATATTTGTAATTTGTTGACATATTGGATTTTTTGGTACGTGAAATACCTTCTTTCATCACTTCGATGTTATTGAAATTTCTTAAGATCTTTCTGGACAGCTCTAATGGAATGCAGCCTGGCATTATATAAATACCAATAATATTTATCATCCCTACAGATGAATCATCCTTCTGATTCACCACTAACTGACTATGGGATTGATGACATTTTGGAGGTAGTATTCACCTGTTTTTGTTGTTGGTTCATGAATCAATTGAGTTTTTCGCTTGAATGTCATACGTTTTCGCTGTAGCTGATTGGTCTATGTGCATGTATATTTATGGTTTATTCATACGAGATCGACCACTTCTAGATCTGCTAGCCCTGCAGTATTTTCATATAGTCTAATCGTCTAAACAAAGTTCAAATGATTGTTTTTCTATGATGCAAGAGCCTTTTTTTTCCACATAAAAGTTATAAACTTTCTATACCTGCTGAGAGCGATTCCTATTCAATGATAAATATGACTGCATTATTCATTATTTTTAGAGATCACGGTAAATATTTTTAGATATTTGTTTTATTATTCAAAATACGTGATACCTGCAAGAGTTTTAAAAGTGAGTTCATGCAGTTTTAAAACCAATCTTGACCAGGAATAGTACAAAGATTTCCTTCATGAAGTTGATAAATCCAATTTCACACAGAAGGTTATTAATTTCTTATTCATTTTAAGTTGTGATTATTTTTGTTTCATCTTTTCATTGATTCAAATTTGACAGAAATAATTTAAGCTTTTTTTTAATTTACATTCTAGTACAGTAGCTGAGACAAAATATAATCACAACCATTTTGTCTACCATATTGAATTAACACCATCTCTACTACTATCAAATCGGGGTACTCTTAGCACTAAATTTTGTTTCAGAGTTTCTGTATGTTTATAGATTAGGTAGGTGATAGCGCTATTAGCGATATGAAAATTCCAGATAGATAACTCGACATAGTGAAAAAGTAGAGATAATTGCTGGAGTTTAAATAAAAAGTAATAAATATTGGGAGCTTCATCTGTATCCAGTTGGATTATATCATTATAAATATCCAATAACAGCATCCAACTTGAAGCCGACGTTGGTCCTCCAAGCCGGATTCATCAATTTACCTTATTTATGAGGACACTGGCGACAAACCCGCGTAGACAATATAACAAACAGGCTTTTCTAATCTCCCGGCACAACAATCAATCACGCCCGCGAGATAAAGACACCGACCGTGTATCAGAACGCCTATCTGCATCTTATTATTTCGTCAATAAGACGAAATACGTCCCGTATGGCGTCCCATCGCTCCCCTGGAATTCCGAGATTCAATTACAAGTTTTCCGGAGTGTTCGCCTTTGATAATTAATAGTTGAATGTCAAAGTCGGAAACGGTAATCCCGAAGACGATTGAATCATTATATCGAAACGTTGACGCGCCCGAGGTTGACAATAATCAGTCATGTAGTCGGGAATATGAATGGTTCGGAGGTTGGCATACGTTTGAGAATTGAAGTCGAGCGGAGCGCGAGCTCGCTCCAGGTCTGGAAGATATGAGTGATGGATTGGAGAATGGGATTTTGTGGTGAATGAGGAGTTTAGCATCAGAATGGTTGAAGCTGCAATTCAACACGATTATTCTGTCAGTACAAGGTGCATCAATTGAAAAGCTCAAACTATTAAAGCAATGATCATTCGCACAAATTTTGAAAGCACTGTCATTGCCAAAGGGGAGGAATAATATTCGAAACTAATAATCAAATATTAAATACACTAAATGTTGGACGTGATAGTTGATTACTCTTATGGGCTTTTATACGGTGAATTTTTAACAAGTGCTCTTGACAATAATAATTTATACTTAATTTGCCTGAAAGTAGAAAATATGATACAATAATAAACTCAATAATTTCACAAACAACATAACTATAAAAGTATAATCAAAAGGTCTCCTACGAATTAAATGGAAAACCACAGAGACTGCCTATAGCTAAAATTATTCTGAAAAAAAACTTGGGTCGTCTTCATCATAATGAGAGTCGGCGACAAAATGATTAATTGTACACCGATTTCAACAAGGCTTTTGATAGAGTCGATCACAATCTATCAGGTGTTTTTTTAAGATTGATAGAACTTTAAATTGAAATAAAACACATTTAGATTAAGATTGAAGCCAATTTTTTTTTTATTCGAAAGAGAAGCATTTAAGTTTACGAAATATTTTCCGGCATATGTCCACCACGACTAGCTCAGGAACTGCATTCGACCAGATCAATTTTAGATCACTTTTTCGAGTAATCCAGGCCTTATTTCATCAATAACACGAGTTATGTTGGCTTTCAAAGCATCTATTGTATCTGGTTTATCAGCATAAACCAATGCCTTGACATGACCCCAAAAAAAATAGTCTAGTGGAGTTATGTTGCATGATCTTGGATGCCAATTAAATGGACCATTTCACAAAATAATGTTATCAACAAATCTTTATTTCAATAAATCAATTGTAACGGTAGCAGCATGAGGTGTAGCACCATCTTGTTGGAACCAAAATACTTCTGGGTCGATACCATTCAAATTTTGAAACAAATAATCACTAATCATTGATCTGTAACGAGCACCATTCACTGTAACATTAGCTCCAGCATCGTTTTCAAAGAAATATGGACCGATGATGCCTGCAGCATGTAAAGCACTCCATACAGTGTATTTTTCAGGATGCAATGGAATCTGCAGAACTTCTTGATTATTGTTTTCACTCCATATACGGCAATTTTGCTTGTTCACATAGCCGTTCAACCAGAAATGACCTTCATCACTAAACACAATTTTACGATAAAAAAGTTTATCAACTTCGAGCTGTTCTAAAGCCCAATCAACAAACTACGCTTATTTTGGTCAAGTGGCTTTAGTTCTTGAACCAGTTGGATCTTGTATGGGTGTAGACCAAGGTTTTCACGTGGTGGATGCACAGAGTCCAACTTGTTGTGAACATCGACGAATAAACAAACCTGCATCATCATTAACACTATGACTTACAGCAGCGATATTTTTTCTGAACGTACAGTTCTTTGTCTTGTTGTTGTTGTTGCATCGAGTAGACAAAAATTTGTCCGAAATCTATCGATAGTTCGACGAATGAGCTGCTCTGATGGACGATTATGTGAACCATAAATTTCACGAAGTGCTCTATAAGTTTGGCGTATGAAACACTGATCTTGATTTCAACAATTTGTAAACGTTGTTGCGGCGTAAGTCTTTCCATGATAATTTGTCAATTCTTACTGAACAGAAATGTCAAAACAACATGGCTTCTTCCTTCTGTCAAAACACAGTTATCCCTATCGAAAGTTTCATCACTCTAACAAAAAAACGCGATACTTTTGTTTAAGCTTTTGCTGCGGTGGGCGTGCGTGCATAGGAGTCTTCTAAGACGATTCACTATATTTTTAATCGTACCCATCTCGTGTGTCCCAATATTTATAGATTAACCCTTTTTGTCGTCATATCTGAAGTTTCCTAGGGACCTCATTTGAGACCTATATTGTTTCTTTTACTCACAAATGATATAGAAAGCTGCTTCAAGAATGCACGTATTCTTCTCTATGGGGACGATTCAAAAATTTTCAAAGAAATTAACTCAATAGGGAATTGTTTGGGGATTCGAATTGATACATTTTCAAACTACTTTCAACGAAGTTATATCTTGTTCTGGATGAGCGTATATGCATTTTCCAGAGGCAACAGGAGCATTGATTTTCAGTATGGATTGGTAGATAGAGTAAGTCAGGTCAGGTTATTAGGTTATTTCTGACTCAAAACGGTCATTAAGGTGCCCATATATAAAGTGTGGACCATCAGGAGATTGCATTTTGAAGTAGTGGTTATTTCGAGTCGGGTAATACTTTCGTCATTCGTGTTTTGAGAGAAAGCTAGTTGAATATTTGAAATTAATGGAATGGTTTGATTTACGCTTAAGCAAAACTAGAAAATCACTTTTTTGGGACTGACAACAATTTGGTTTCAGGAAAATCAATAATGAGCCCTGTATACCAGGCACTTAATTCGTTAATGAAATCTTTGAATAGAACCATGTAACAGCAGCACTCTGCCTCGATCTAACAAAGGTATTTGACAAGATAAATCACAAGGTCGTAATGAAGATGATGAAATGATATAGCATATAGGTGTAGCCTGAGACTACTTGCGTCCTGTCTAACTGGAAGAATTAAAGAATAACTGAAAAGACAAAGAATAGTAAACAAATAACATCAGGAGCCTTATTTAAAGAAAAAGGTGAGCTTCAGGGCTCAGTCCCCAGTTTGAACATTATTCACCAACGATCTGACTCAGGAAATATCTGGCGTTACCGATATGTACGCTGACGATGTATCAGTGATTTGTGCTAGAACCACTCCAGATGTATACCAAACAAAACTACTGCGAAAGGTGGATAAATGGTTCCAAACTAATGAGCTGATAATGAACATCGATAAAACGAAAATACTGGTAACGGGTGTTTTTTTTTAGGGTGATAGAACTTCCGATAGGGATAACTGTGATCTGACAGAAGGTAGCCTTGTTGTTTTGACATTTCTATTCAGTACGCAATGACAAATTATCATGGAAAGACTCGCGCCGCAACAACGTTTACAAGTGTTGAAATTTATTTTCAGAATTAGCCAAACTTATAGAGGACTTTGTGAAATTTATGGTTTACCTAATCGTCCATTAGAGCAGCTTATTCGTCGAACTATCGATAGATTTCGGACAACATTTTCTCTACTCGATGCAACAACAATAACAAGGAACTGTACGTACAGAAGAAAATATCACTGCTGTAAGTCATAGTGTTAATGATGATCCAGATTTGTCTATTCTTCGACGTTCACAACAAGTTGGACTCTGTGCATCCACCACATGGAAAATTTTGTGTGAAGATCTTGGTCTACACCTTTACAAGATCCAACTGGTTCGAGAACTAAAGCCACTTGACCATAAAAAGCGTCGTTTGTTTGCTGATTGGGTCCTAGAACAGCTTGAAGTTGACCCATTTTTTTATCGTAAAATTTTGTTTACTGATGAAGCTCATTTCTCGTTGAACAGCAAAATTGCCATATATGGAGTGAAAACAATCCTCAAGAAGTTCTGCAGGTTCCATTGCATCCTGAAAAATGCACTGTATGGTGTGCTTTACACGCTGGAGGCATCATCGGTCCATATTTCTTTAAAAACGATACTGGAGCTAAGGTTACAGTGAATGGTGCTCGTTACAGATCTTAATTTAAATGTGTTTTATTTCAATTTAAAATTTTATCGCTCTAAAAAAAACACCCGATATTTAGAGATTAAAATTGACGTGCTTTCAATGTAACATATCATAATGAGAATACCATAGATGAGAACTCAGTACCTTTCCTGAAAATTCAGATTGACTTCAACTTGAATTAGAAACAGCAAATTGACAAAATCGATAGAAACCAGGAAATAACAACCACTGTCGGTTTTGATGAGGTCCTGACAGCATGTCATGCTTATGTGAATCCAATACTCATATTATTTTCTGGGCATATTCAGTTGCGACTGGTAAGATTTTCAGACAAGAAAGTTGCTTAAGGATTGTCTCTGAGATGAAACAAACTGAAATCTTTAAAAAAGTTTTTATTCAACACAATATTTTAAATATATTGATATCTCGCAAACCACATGATGAAACATTTTGGATCTCAATAAGGTAAACAAATACACTTGGCTTATGTTCACAAAAATTCAATTTATGTTGTTGACATATATGTTTCGAGTTTCGACCCATATTTAAAATTAAGGAGAATTTACTTAACATTACAATTCATATATTTTTCGAACAACATATGGAAGTGACGGGGTTTTTTTATTTAAGGTTGTTAACAGTAAGTTATACGTGTTGACGATATCTGCTTATTTTTCCAAGAAACTAGTTATTAACAGTTGTCAGTAATGGGGATAGATGAAGTTTCAACTCATCATTTGTTACCGTCAAATGTTGTTTATGGTCTGGTGGGATCTCCAGATTTTCGAGTAGGTCCACCTTTTTGCTTTTGTTACCTGAATGTAGAAATTCGGTTTACCGAAATCTATGATGTGGTTTGTTCATGCAATGAGCAGAAAAACCAGTAGTAGTAATTTAGAGTACAGATTTTTCATGTTCGTCTACTGTAATGTTGATTGAACGATCTATGTACAAGACAGAGCACTACTTAGTACCATGCAATTTGTAAATGCCACTTTTTTCTTCAAGTTTCAGACAGACTTTGTTTTTAACCAAAATTTTTCTTATTTTTACATATGGTGTTGTTGTTTTTTTTAGTCTAGTAAAAATTTGGGTACTAATTTTGGGAATATAGTTAATACTGTGAAATTTTTCTCTATGTTATTTTTTTGGAAGAGGCGGATAGTAGGATGCTAATAATTTTTCAAGCTATTTTTTGGAAATTAATTTATCTATTATATTTCCGTTATGACAGTTAGTTGATGCTTATGTTTCAAGAACTTAAATTTCCCTTTTAAAATTATCAACTGAGAGTGGAATTGAAAACAACTTGTGTACAAATGAGTGGAAAGCGGACATTTTGATATTTCGTGGATGGAAGCTACTATTATCAATTAAGATGCCTGTGAAGGTTGGTTTTCGGAATATGTTGAATTCGAGGAGATTATTCTTTCTTGTAATTTTAATATCTAGGTATTTTGGTGGATTTTAGGAGTTTTCTGTTTCTATAGTGAATTGAATTGTGTTAAAATGAGAATTCAGAAAGTTCAAAAATTTTTCTACTTCTTTGATAAAGCTTAGGCAGATAAAAAAAAACATCCTTGGCATGTCTTCCAATACGAAGCAAAGTCTCTCTTAAAACTTGTTTTTTAGTAATGTTTTTACATATCTTGAGATTTTCTGAAAAGTTACTTAGTTAGATATACAATAATAATGAATATTCTAAGTAAGATAGTTTTATGATGAAATTCTTAAGATTATGTTAAACATTTTTGAAAGATATCTGTTTTCATAAGAGGGATAAGCAGAGATAAATTTTTGCCTACTCAAAATATTTAATTTATAGGATTTTTGTTGAAAATTTATATTTATTGGATTTTCTTATATTATTTGGATGTCTTATAATGAATGTTTATTTTATATGTCACCTGATATGTGTAGTACCATATGACATTAACTTAATTCCCGAAGTTATAATATTAAATATAATTTTTTGAAATCAAATATGTAGAAGGCTAACAGAATATATCTGTAAATATTAAAATATTTGAATAATTTTATATAATTTCTAGTATAATTAATTTATTTTACAGAACTTTTTAAACAGTTTGTTTTTGTGGAAAAAATTTTGTTTTTGAGATATAATAATAACTATAGATTTTCGTCAAGTAGAGATCGAAACAATCAAGAATATAATCATCTAAATCCGTACTTTTCGTTTTTTTATCCTTTATTGGTTATAAGGTATCTATAAAGTGAAACAGTAATTCTGAGTCATTTCATTGAATTCATTTCCAAAAATATAGAATTTTTAATTAAATCTATAGAGGTTTCGGAGAATTAATGCTGCTAATATCTGTATTTCAAAAAAAACCTTTTCAGTAAATTTTTAGTCAATATACTTGGAATTCACCTATGTGCAGAAAAATATACCAAAAAAATGCTAATGATTTTATGCTTTGAATCTGGAATATATTTCCCCATTTAAAAACAAACATGCTTTAGTACAAAAGAATATGGTAAAACATTTTCAGTCAAAAATCCTATTATAGCTTTAAAAAATTTCTAGTGTGCAAAATTTTGATGAATTCTAATTTCTTTGAATTATTATTTGATTTGAAAGATAGGTTTTTTCTATACGTGATTGACACTTTCGAGTTCCAAGATGAAATAAACATTTATTATTATTGTTGATTCCAAGATGCTTTTTGATTTTTGCCTTTCGGTTACGGACATCTTTAATAAAGTTAATTTCGTCATGAAAACAATTTCATCGATTTTTTTCAGGTAATTCACGAGAATAACACCCACAATTATGGTTTACTATCGTTGCGGAAGATAACTCATCGTCTCGTCCATCATTCTCTGCTGTTAATCACGATCGCCAACGGTTCCTACAAGAGCACCAGAGTCCGGCCAGCCTGACGACAGCATCTCAATCGCCTTAATCTCCCTGACGCGACTCCAGTGTACCGCTAGAGCATCAATTAAATAACTTAATTAGTCGGGCAATCGGCCCAATCAAACTGTCATGCAGAAATCAATCCAGGTTCGGCTGACGGGATGAACACCGCCACCGAACAATGAACAGATAATGGTGATTCATGGACCCCGATAGATGTTGGTGGCCGATCACTATCGGTTCGCTGCTGAATTTACAGATGTCCTTTCCTTTAAGGTATCGAAGTATTGCAGTGAATAACTTAGAACAAGGATGAAAACGCAATTAATTTCAATGTACCTGAAACAAATTACAGAAGAAATTGTCGCTGGAGGGCAATTATGTTTGCATGGATGAGGAAGACTCAGATAATTATTTTTCAGGTGGAGATCACTAGCGTGAAGTCAGAAGGTTTAACTTTCTTGTGCATATGCCCATGATCCTCAAAAAATCTTGCATTAGCTTCAAATATTCATCTGAATCAGTCTTCACTTAATGAAAATCCATATTGAATAATATTAGATAAGGTTATTCTGATTTTCACAAAATTTTATTGTTATTATATTCTATTTATATTATATTAGGTACAAATAATTTTATTGAGCACTGAAACCCAAAAGAGGGGATATCTGGAAATTCCAGTTCAAAATATATTTAACAAAGGACAGTTATTTGTGTCTTATCGTTCGTTTAGTATTATCCCGATTTTATTGTATTTATTTGTCTCTCGTGACTCTACCAGGTTTAAGGCATAAGTTTCACTCTCTATATATAAAATTTCAGAGTTATGGCTGCAAGTATGTCCCGTTTCTAACAAATGGTTCGAATCTGTGAAATTACTTTTGTTATTGGGGAAACTCGTCAAATATTCCCCAATTCAAAATTTGAATATCAAAACAGGATTAATCTGTCAGTCTTCTGCAATTTTAATTTCAAAAAAATTTTCATTCAAAAAACTTTTAAAATTAAATTAATGTCTAAACAAGCACTTTTTATATTTAATAGACGTATATAATTAAAACTCAATATATAATGTCAAATGGAATAACTAAACCAACGAATATAAAAAAAGGTCATTCAAAATTAAAAAAAAAGTATTTGAAGGAGATAAAATTTTGTTTCTGATCTTATCATTATGAACAACCAATTCTTTTTCAAAAACATAAAACACCACTTAAGGACTTCTCAAAGAATATAATTCATTTGAAATATTCAATATATTTAAATATTAAGATAAGTTAATTAAAAAATCTCTCAAAACATGCACTATATCTTCAAACAACAAATAGAATTCCGATAATCTCTTCGTCGGCCCTAGATAATATTTAAAATATCAAAATCAATTAACAATCAGTATATCTTACCTTAAATTGTAACCGGAACTTGCTTAAACAGACTAACTCTAAAAAGTCCAGATGGTCTATGTTCGTCACAAAATCACAGAAAACTGTACAATATTATAAGGTTTTCTTTAAACCATGGACATTCCATAATGAGATTTATTCAAGCCTAATTAAAATGATATATTATGTATAAAATGAAATAGAAGAAGACTTTTTACTTGATAGAAGAAATATAACAAAATTTGAATATCAAAACAGATTTAATCTGTCAGTCTTCTACAATTTAAATTTCAAAACAATTTTTATTCAAAAAACCTTCAGAATTAAATTGATGTCTAAATAAGCACCACTTATATTTAATAGACGTATATAATCAAAACTCAATATAAAGACGAAGAGATTATCGGAATTCTAATTGTTTTTTGAAGATATAGTGCATGTTTTGAGAGATTTTTTGATTAACTTATTTGAATATTTAAATATATTAAATATTTCAAATGAATTATATTTTTTGAGAAGTCCTCAATTTGTGTTTTATGTTTTTGAAAAAGAATTGGTTGTTCATAATGATAAGATAAGAAACAAAATTTTGTCTCCCTCAAATATTTATTTATTAATTTTAAATGACCTTTTTTTAATATTTGTTGGTTTATTTATTCCATTTGACATTGTATATTGAGTTTTGATTATATACGTCTATTAAATATAAGCGGTGCTTAATTTAATTCTAAAAGTTTTTTGAATAAAAATTTTTTTTGAAATTAAAATTGTAGAAGACTGAAAGATTAAATCTGTTTTGATATTCAAATTTTGTTATATTTCTTCTGTCAAGTAAAAAGCCTTTTTCTATTTTATTTCCCAATTCTCTGTCAGAAAGTTCTTGAAGCCTATCCTATGAAAGCTTGTTGGCAATCACCTTAGGTCAACTTATAAACTCACGATTCATCTTCTTTATCTGTATATCCTTATTATTTTCAATGAATGTACTGAGGTTTGAATAAGTTTTGAATGAATTTCTTAAATCGTATTTACTTTTAAGGTATGCAGCAATTTTCTCAGAAATATCTTCAGTATATGTCAAGGAAATATATTTAAAATGTTCTTTTTATTGATATATACCATATTTAAAGCTAAAAAAAGCTAAAGATTCATTCATCAACAATTTATCTATAGTTAAGGATCGTAGTTATCATTAAAAACTATCTGTTTAAGGATGTTCAGCTCTAAAAAATAAATTTCTCGATTCATGTGTATGTTAACTATTTCGTGTATCATAAAATTAAATGCTGGCAATTTTTCGTTTTTAGGATGATTTGATTTATAGGGTATAATAGAATCAGTATATTATTGATTTATGAAATATTGAAAATTTATGTGAATTATTGATATTCATATAAATTAATTCGGCTGATATGTACCAAATATCATTAATAAGAATTGTGAACCATGGTAATAGAAAGTTCTAGAAATCCAGACAGTGTAACATACATCTGTATTACAATTCTATACTCAAACAAACTCGATAAGGTTTTGCTCATCGCAGGGGCAAATTGCAGACATGTGCACGTTTCAAACTTGTTGGTTGTCACCAGTGCAATTAATACCAGCGACTACAAATCTGTCAAGAACCTATATAGTGTATTAATCATTTACAAACGTCATCTAGAGTATGCGAGCATACATACAAGACTTAGTGTCTCTGTAAATCACGGATAAATGTCTTATAAGAAACTTTTACGGGAATTTTAAGTTAAATTCGTATGCAGAGGGAGCAACTTGTTTTGAAGGAGGTTTGGGCATGCCCAATACTCCCACCTATATTCAATGTATAAAGTAATACACCTTACAAATTTCTTTATCTTACCTGATTTTTTTGGAATATTTAAATCATTTTAATTACAAAAATATGCCGTTTAAGTTTAAAAAGGAGGGTATTCAACGTTAAATTCCAAAAGATTTAATTTTACGTGATATAACTGTCAATAGGTGGAAAGATGAAAACAACTGCAGATAAATATCAAATCCCCAAATATAACTTGCGAGAATATAAGAAACAAGGCTATATAAAGGATTTTTCATTGAAATTTGTATCTTCACAAATTTTCACATCAGAAAAGAAGAGAAATTAGCGAAGTGCAAGATGGCTTCTTTTAAACTTCATTATGGATTGACAAAGCTGGAAGCTCGAGAATTGGCCTATGACTATGCAAACAAAGTTGCCTCTAAAGAATAGATAAAGGAATTTCTCAATAGGCAATCTCAATTATAAATAAGGATACCAGAAGATCAATCATTTGCTGGAGATCAAGTAAGGAGTTGAAATCGCTGAATTTATAACTTCTGAATCTGTGAGACCGTACCTTGAAAACTTACCGGTAAAGCAAGGAAGAAAGGAAAAATAAGAATACTAACAGATACACCCGAGAAGAAGCTGATAGAACTAGTAAAGCAAGAACAACAAAAGATATGTAAATCTAAACAAGACAGACAGGTCCTTAAAAATTTATATAAGAAAAATATTTCTAAGCTTCTGAAGGAATTGACATCGAAGAAAGAGAAGAAAGGCAAATTAATAGTAGTGATAGTGAGATAGGAAACATTTCTCCAGCTGACAGTTCTGAGGGTGCACTTCAGATAGACGTTTTCTAGTCCATGATTATGTGCTTGTGAAATTTGATGTACAAAAAAATATCGTCCATTATGTCGGACGAATTGAAGAAATTATTCATACGATGGCTTTGGTGAAGTTCATGAGACTAAGCAAGATGCGAAATACTTTTCTATTTCCTGAAATAGACGACATAGGCAGCGTTTCACTAAATGACATCAAAATGAATCTACCAGAACCAAAGGCAATTCAATAATACCATACGAGGTAGCTCTAAGTATACATTCGATAAACCTTTATGGGTAATAAGCAACCTCAGATAAGTACAAATGTTCAAAAGGTATATTTATTCACTCTTGGTTACTTTTTAATTTAGATACTTTTGAGATCATATAACTTTTTATGTTTAATATATTTTATAAAAATTGATTATTTTTATGCTATGCCTAAACCTCTCACAGGTGGTGCCTGAGCCTCCCTACCATGAGGAACTTTGGGCACAAATGACATGTCTCTGAAATTTTGTTATAACTTCCGGGCTGATTATAATTTGTTGATTGTTTGTCAAACATCTAGCCAAATGTATGGTGCAATCTACTTCAGCAACAAATGTTGATTATACTGTTAATTTGATTTTTACCAATTAATTATGTGAAAAGGTGCCCATCCCTTCCCTCTCTCCCCTACATATTTCATTTTGCATTGATCGATCCATGTTTTTTCTGTATCTTTAAATCAATTTAATATAACAGTCATGTAGAACAGTTAAACAACTAATCTATGGAAGCCAAAAAAACGAGATAATCATCTACTTGAACTAATAAATTCTTAATAAGGAGTATGAACTATGGTGATAGAAAGTGTTACAGATCGATACAGTGCAACATGCATCTATATAACAATTCTAAACTCAAACAAGCCCGATTAAGTTTTGTTGATCACTGGTACATAAATAGCTGACAAGCGCACGTTTCGAAACTTGCCTGTGCCCAGCAACGTCCAACGATTACAAATCTGCCACGTATCTATATTCGCTCTGCACAGAAACACCAATGTATGTATCAAACGGAAGCGCTATCTAGTGCACGATATACTCTAGCGAGCCAATTCAAGCAAGGGGCTGTATTCCCGCTATTCTCAAACATTTCGAAAGCAGAAAATTTCCTCATGCTTAAGTTAGTTCCTGTTACGCGGCGATACTCATAATAAGCATATTTATATTGAATTAATTCGGTCGATAATATGTACCGAACATCTGTATAGATTACCAGTAGAATTAATTTTTTTCAATAAATTCTTAACTTTCAATCACTGGAGTTCTTTCATTTCAATCTTACCTTCCTTTGCCAAACTGATTATTCGATAATTTCTTCAGGACAACTCGAATCATTACTGTATTCTCATTCAGACCAATAGTATCCATTTTCTTCCCACGTCCATAACTCCCGTTCGAACCCTACACGTCCCATTTTCTCCCGCCGCAGCCTTGTTGGCAGCGCATTAAAAAAAACCATCCAACTTCTTACAATTCTTTCTACAAGCACAATACACGGTTTGCGTGTCGCGCGCTAATGAATGCAATCCACAATCCAGTTGGACCTGTTGTTTCCAGCTCCATGACCAGCTATAATTTTTATTGTCACGCCAGACTCGAACAGCGGGGAAGGGTTCTTCTTCTTCTTGTCGGGCGCACAGACTGGCTGTCATCGATCATACGTGATTTTTTCTGTACGCCGCAGCCTCGGCTCAGAATCACGAGGCATTCTTTCGGGTTCTTTGTTTGTTATGGAGAGGTCAGTAGCGGATCGAATACGAGGGAGAATACAAAATATAATCACTCTGATTTTATCTTCTCATAGAGTATGTAGTGTGATCTAACTCAGATTTCAACTGTAATAACTGAGGGGTCGCACTGGGATCAAATAAAAAATGTCTATATAGTTAAAACATTGATTTTCATTGTAAATCAGTGTAAGGAAAGTACCGGAGGGACAGTTGGAAAAACATAAACACGATTCAATAAAATTCATTGTATCGTCTTAAGAAACAATACATGTACACAAAGATATATATATATATATATATATATATATATATATATATATATATATATATATATATATATATATTTATAGAGGGACAGTTGGAGAAACATACACACGATTCAATAAAATTCATTGTATCGTCTTAAGAAACAATACATGTACACAAAGATATATATATATTTTTATATATATATATATATATTTATATATATATATATATATATATAAATATATATATATATATATATATATATATATATATATACTAGTGTTTGCTGCAAACTACATACGAATGTTTCAAAGTGCTAGTTGGAGTTTAGGGTGTGAAACATGTCGGCCGGAGCTGTATCAAAGAAATACCTCTTTGTTCTGTTTCTTCGAAAATGAACAAGGTATTATCGACCTTTAGTCAGCTGATATAAAATCCCTTGCAGTTCCGCTTTCTACTGTTATGTTACAATGTCGTAGAAGGCCGGTCGCCAAAGCAACTTAGAATCCGTAGTTTTTCCTGAAAATCTTATTCCAACTATAGTCACCCTTAAAGCAGTTAAGCAATAAATGTCGCCCTACTCAGCCAGTTGAATACGTACCTCTTTCTCTAACACAGTACACTTTGCACAAACAGAACGTGGCTCTCAGCTCAAAAAGCACTAAAAAAGATGTCTATCTCATTTCCTACTTCATAAATTAAATCTCAAGGAACATTTTTGTTCACCCTATCATAATTTTGCAATTAAAATCCTGAAACTGAATACATTTTCTATAAGTTTGACATTTATACTTAATGATTTGAATATCAAAACAGATTTAATCTGTTAGTCTTCTACAATTTTAATTTCGAAAAAATTATTCAAGAAACTTTAAGAATTAAATGAATGTCTTTATAACCACTTCTCATATTTAATAGACGTATAAAATCGAAACTCATTATACAATATCAAGTGGAATTAAGAAAACCCAACGAATATAAATTGTCAATTTAAATAAATAAATAAATATTTTTTGTTTCGTTCCAGGCATGCGTACTGAACTCTTCAGACAAACGTACGAAGCCCTGTTTGTTACAAAATGTATTGTTTTCTGATCCTATATTTATAAAAACTAAATCTGTCTCAAAAATATACAAAATAATTTTGAGAACTTCTCGAAAACTAATTTATTTGAAATATTTAATATATTTAAATAAATTGCTTCAAAAACTCTCAAAACATGTAGCACATCCTCAAAAATAAGTAGAATTCAGATAAAACTAGTTCAACTTCACATATAAAAAATAATAAAATCAATTAACATTAAATAGATTTACCAAATGCCGTCTGGAAATATGTGATTTGAAGAACATATATATACCGAATATCAAAGTTACCCTATGTTCTATGCTCACAATAAAATCACACAAAGTTTATAAGGCACTTTAATGGTCTTTTTTTATATGTAAAGTTGAACTGGTCTTATCTCAATTCTAATTATTTTTGAGGATGTGCTACATGTTTTGAGAGTTTTTGAAGCAATTTATTTAAATAAATTAAATATTTAAAATAAATTGGTTTTTGAGAAATTCTTAAAATTATTTTGTATATTTTTGAGACAGATTTAGTCTTCATGAATATAAGATCAGAAAACAATATATTTTGTAACAAACAGGGCTTCGTACATTTGTCTGAAGAGTTCAATACGCATACTTGGAACGAAACAAAAATATTTATTTATTTATTAATTTTAATCGACAATTTATATTCGTTGGGTTTTCTTTATTCTATTGGATATTATATAATGAGTTTTGATTTTATACGTCTATTAAATATGAGCAGTGCTTATAAAGACATTAATTCAATTCTTAAAGTTTCTTGAATAAATTTTTTGAAATTAAAATTGTAAAGACTAACAGGTTAAATCTGTTTTGATATTCAAATTTTGGAATAATCCTTCTATCAAGTAAGAAACCGTTTCTTATTATATTATTTCATTTATAATTAATGTAAGTGAATTTGTAAAGTGACCTCAGCTAATCCAAGTGAACAACAGTGAAAAGGCCCATCGATCTACGAGCATCACAACTATCGATAATAATTCCATAGCAATAATTCTCTTAATTTTGTTAGGACAACCCAACATTGTATAATTTACTAATATATGGAGCTCTAGTCTATTATAATATGGTAGATATACTATTCTGTCAAGAAAGTACCGGGAATTTTCAATTAAAACAACATTTTTACATTTAATCGTCAAAATTTATTGGGTCGCCTTCAAAATAGGCTCCATTTGCTCCAATACATCTATGCCAACGGCACTTCTAATTATCGAAACATTTTTTATAGGCGCTTTCCGGGATGGACTTTAGCTCTCGCGCCGAATTTTGTTTTATGGCTTCAATCGACTCAAAACGGGTGCCACGAAGGGGCAATTTTAGTTTTGGGAAGAGGAAAAAGTCGCAGGGAGCCAAATCCGGCGAATACGGTGGTTGCTGAAGCACGTTTGTTGAGTTTTTGGCGAGAAAGTCAGTCACAATCGTAGCTCGGTGAGAAGGCGCGTTATCGTCATGAAAAATCCATGAGTTGTTCGCCCACAAATTTGGCCGCTTCTTACGGATACGCTCACGTAAACGTTTCATAACGCCTAGGTAATACTCCTTGTTTACCGTCTGACCCTCTGGAACGAATTCGTAGTGCACCACGCCACGGATATCGAAGAAAACAATGAGCATTACCTTCATTTTCGAGCGGCTTCGGCGTGGTTTTTTTGGTTTCGGCTCATTTTTTGCCACCCATTCCGATGATTGCTGGCTTGTTTGCATATCGTACTCGTAGACCCAGGTCTCATCACCAGTTATAATGCGTTCCATGAATGTAGAATCGGAATTATAGCGATCCAGCATGTCTGAAGCAACCTGTTCGCGATGACGTTTTTGAAGAAAATTCAGGTCTTTCGGTAAGAGTCGTGCGGCCACCTTTCTCATGCCCAAAATATCAATCAAAATCGTACGTGCGGACTCGTGGGATATCTTAAGATCATGTGCTATCTCTCTCAAGCTGGTACGACGGTTTTCCAGCACCCTTTCCTTAATTTTATCGACGTTATCTTCGATCGAAGCCGTCGATGGGCGACCACTTCACGACCGTCCTTGAAGGCTCTGTACCACTGATATGCACGAGTTTTTGATAGAGCATTATCACCAAAGGCCTTTTGCAACATTTTCAATGCATCGGCACACGAAAATTCATTAGCAACACAAAACTTTAAACAAATTCTTTGCTCAACGTAATCACCCATAGTAAAAATCAGCACGCACTCTGACATCGACTGACTTAATCAGCTGTTGCAAACACACTAGTTGACAGATCCCGCTCAAGCTTGGCATAGTAATTGAGGACAGTGGTACCAACCTAGGAAAAAAAATTTTACCTGCCTCATTGCCCCGCCAGATTTAAATCGATAATTCCCGGTACTTTCTTGACAGAATGTATGAGCAAAAATTTTCAAGCTGATACTTTTCAAAAACTTATTTCAGATTTCACTTTCCTTGATTATTTTGATGAGTTATAGAAATTATCTGCAGTATCATTAATCAATATTTCATATCAGTTAAATTATGATCGAATCACTTCACTTTTTTGCTTGATCCTTCTACGCCACTGTTCCTACTGACAATCTCAGAATCGTACAGAAAATACCGTAAAATGGTGGCGCTAAATCAAATCTGGGATGATAGTCGAGCGTATTATTCTCCCGCATCTCTCGCTTGCAGTTGTCTCTCTAATTTAGTGTTCTTTTACGCGCAACAAGCGGCTCAGCAAGAGCCTAATGCATACACGCCTTTTAAATGATTGTTTTTGAGTGCAGGAATTGCTCCCACATATCTGCCTCATGATGAACGTCCACCAGCAGAAGAAATATGTGAATATTTCGATTTCAGGACGACATTTTTTAAAGATGAGAAGTCGTATTCGCTACTTGTTCATAATTTGAATGATATGCAGAAATTTCGAATATTCTGATATGTTTCTTTCAATATTTTGTAGCTTAATCTCAATCTCTAATGAAGAACAATAAGCGAAACAACAAGCTTAATTCTCGTTTCAATATTTTGATGATGTTTACAATAGATTAAAAACTGCCAATACGGTTCATTAATTCATTGAAGCTCATGTAAACTTTTTGGGTATTAGTTCTTTAACTTCTTATTTAAGATGTGTAATCGAAAAGTAACTCAATACTTCATAATTGGATGATTTGTATCCCAAAAATACTGTGATCGGTATACTGATGATAAGGATATGTATTGACCAGTAGGTCAATATGCCACACAATACACGTAACACAATAAGAACCCTTCAGGAGACAAAAATAAATATTTATATACATCATGAAAACTATAAAAATATGTCGAAATTAGTTATCGTTCACACAGATGCAATTCGTCATTGAAAATTTATGCAATTGAAAGATGAATATATTGTTATATTGAAAGTAGCTATCATTGATGTGATATGGTAATGGACTCGAACATTTATACCAGCGAAGATGGTATAAGAGTGTCAATACGAACATAATAAACTTAGAAAGAATAAAAATATACAACTTGGTCTATTGGACACTTGGAAATTTAGAGAAAATGATAAAGCCAACACAATAGCTAGAATAGGGGATCTGGCATCATTTACACGAATAAGACCTTCCTATAGCTTAAGAAAATGAACCAATGAAAAAAACTCTCTGAATAAAGAGGAAATCGAAAACGAAGCACTCTGGAAAAATTTTATAAGTTTGGGTCACCCCAAGAAGTAACCCTGAAAATTGGACATTGAAATATTAGGAACTCATCTTCACCTCAACAGGACCATGCAATATATTCACACGGGCTCTTTTTCATGAAGTATTGTTACTTCAGTAAGCATTTGGGAAGAGGATTAGAATCAACGAGTAAAAAAATTTCAGAACATCGTGTCACAAAATGACTGGCCATTGGAAGTCAGCACAAATAGTGTTTGGGCCATGAAATCATAAAGCAAAGTGGAGATCATTGAATTTTGTATATGGATGGGAGCTGCAGCTGAAGGTTTACGTAAGTCAGCTCAAAAAAGATGCCTAATACATCTACAAGTCCTGGTGCCCTGAGAACAATTTCTAATGTAAATCCTATGTATTCTTCTGCAGTTTGTAGTAAAAAAACATTATGTTCCCAGACTGAAGTATAAAAATTTTTACAAAGTTTTCAAGAGATGATTTCAGAATTTCAAAATATTTAGGCAAATGTGTAGTTTTTTGTCGCTCAGAATATGCTGCTTCTTGACTACACATGGATGGTTGTCCGTCAAGCTCTACAGATGTTCCATAAAATTCGTAATACTTTCTTTCGACTAATCTAAATATAACGTTTATACATCTAGAAACTTCGTGACCTGGTTGAAGATGATCATAATGAGATCATCAATTGTAAAATCTACTAAAGAATTTGAAAATTTTCAGTACTAGCACACAACTAACTTCTCCAGTTACAGATTTTTGTTTGGAACTGAAATTTTTTATGGGTAATTATTAAGAGAGATAAAGCAGATGAGGAAGAAGTCTTAATAATAATGAATTCCGTCAATTTAAATGCTACCTGTCTGGATGAGTCAAATATTGAATTCCTAATTGAATGAAGTTCCCATATTATAATTTTCAATTGAATTTTCGGTAAACATTTTCAACAGTAGTATTCAGAATTCAAAGTTTGCTGATAGTTGGAAGAAATTAAAAGTGTTTCCATTTCCTGAAGTGAATAACCCAAGTAGCTTCAATGAAGTTCGTCCCGTCAACCATAGAATTCTGGTAGCTATCTTGAAACATTGGGGTTCTTTGCGTATACCGTTAGATTATTAGAAGTTACCTTAAGAACCGGGGTCAGTTCGTGGAAACATCAACGAGAAGATCCGAAATGGGTGATATAGTGTGTAGAGTGCCGTAGGGTTCTGTGTTGGCTCCAATTTTATTTTGAATTTATATCTTATTTAGCACGAAAGGACTGCGATTTTATTTATTTTATCGATACGCAGATGACAGGTAGCTCTTATATTTTTTTGTTGCATCGGATTAATAAACAATGCTGATATGGTATGCTTGGCAGTTAATTCATTTCAAAGAACATCTAGGGGAATCCATATAAAACCGAGGTTGAAAAAAGTTGTAGAAATTACTTTGTTTTATTACCAATAAATTGATAGTTTATACATTTAATTGTGACTCGAGTTTCGGGAATTAACTATCCGATTCTGAAGTTAATTAAGACAATTAAAGTTGTCTGAAGTTAATTCAGACAACTGAAGTTGTCTGAATTACAATTAAATGTGTAAAATATCAATCTATTGGTAGTAAAACATAGTAATTTCTACAGCATGTTTTATTTATGATCAACTACCAAATAGTAACGGTTGAAACAGTCTTTACCAGATGGTGTTCTTGATCAATTGGAGATATAGGTTAGTGGGTGTCAAGTTACCACTGCCATATCAAACATTAATTTAGTAGTTCTTTTAAATACGAATCTTTGATTTAATGAACATATTACATCATGTGTTTGAAAAGGTTGTACTACGTTGAAAAGATCACATCCTTATAGACATAAATTCTCACAAAGGACAAAAATATTATAAAATATACTATTATAAAATATACTAACATATTCGTTTGTGCTATGCCATTTCAACTTTTATGATGCTGTTTACGGACCATGCTTGCATGTGGTAGATGCCCGTTTTCCTTCTATATATACTCGTTATACAATCGCATTCATTCTCGTCTCAAATCTTGCAGACCATCACGGTTCAAATTCAAAAATAGGAGAATCATCTACTTCGTTTGAATAGTAAGGACTTGTGTGAGCGAATTCTGTTTTGTCAATCTTCATTAAATTGGGTAAGTGTTAATTCCTCTCCAGGCCTGATCATTTATTGCGAATTCTATTGAAAATTGGAGGATGATCTATTAGTTTTTTCCTTCATAGTTTCATTACTGTAGGGCCCATAATAATAGTAGTTTCATTTATGTTGGTCCATTTGCGTTATCTAATTTTATATGGAATGAATATGTATATATTGCTTTTGTGTATTCGATATTGCAATGAGAATATTATTATTATTATTGAATATAATCAAATGGTATACAGAGTAAGGCACGGAATTCGTCCTGAATTGAAGTGAAAATAAAAATTAAATAAATATTTCTTTTAAATGCTTTATGGTATTCATTAGTCATAGAAGACTCATATTGAAAATGGATTTCTCAGTTTTTGAAGTAACCGCCTTCGAATAATTTCATTTTCTTTAGTCTCTCGAAGAAATCATCATGATAACCGAAAGGCGTCTTGTGGGATTTCGGCCCATTCTCGCTTGAGACCAATCTTCTGTATCGCAATTTTTTTATTTCTCCTTGCTCTCCAAATATCCCGAGATGCAGAAATTCAAGTGATTTTGAGTCTGGGGAATACAGAGGCCATTGTCTCGGTGAAATGAAGGCTGAAACATTTTTTTGAAACCACTGGACGGTGTGCTGCTCTCTGTGAGCGGATGCAGAGTCCGGCTGAAATAACCAGTATCCTGATTTAAATTGTTTAGTTGCTCAAGGCTTCAAGGAATTTTCCAACACTTACTGTCTTGAAATTGGTGCATTAAATTTCACTCCTTCTATTATGAAAACCAATAGATAATGAAATCTATGATTGTTTCGGTCTTTACTTGACGGAAATTCATCTTGAAAATATGAATAAAAACAATATTATAATTTCCGCTAATATTTTATTACACTACGATCGTTACGTCATACCATGATTTCTTCAGGTGAGTATTACAAGATACTGAGTATACCATGAACAAGAATTTCATTATATAGTACATGGACATAACAAAAAATAGAGGGGGTGTTCTAAAAGAATTGTAAAACTCTCTTCACCCCCTCTATTTTTTGTTAGGTCCATGTACCATATAATGAGTATTACAAGATACTGAGTATACCATGAACAAGAATTTCATTATATAGTACATGGACATAACAAAAAATAGAGGGAGTGTTCTAAAAGAATTGTAAAACTCTCTTCACCCCCTCTATTTTTTGTTAGGTCCATGTACCATATAATGAAATTCTTGTTCATGGTATACTCATTATCTTGTAATACTCACCTGAAGAAGTCATGGTATGACGTAACGATCGTAGTGTAATAAAATATTAGCGGAAATTAGAATATTGTTTTTATTCATATTTTCAATAGAGAATGTCTATTTCGTGTGATTACTGCACAAATAATCACAGAAGCCGGCTTTGGCTTTTGATATGCTCGCAAATGGTCTCGATCCAGAGAACGATCACTTAAGTAAACACGATGTTTTGTTTGTTCACAACTTGCTGAACTTTAGAAATGTCCTCATCCAAAAACACTAAATTGTCCAACTCACGATGTGTGGCCGTCTCGAGTCGGAGTTTTTTCTGGTTATCATTCAAGTCCTGAACTTTGTGTATTTTATAGGCCTCAACTTGAAGTTAGTTCATCAATATGCGGCGCATGGAAAGTTGTAGTATTCCAATATTGCCTCTTATTGAAATAACGCTTTATCACATAAGTTAGCAGCATACAATAGTATGTTGTTTCGGCTGGTTCACGTATCTATGTCACAAAAGAATTTGAGATGTAGTTAAATATAATCGAACAAATTGAAGTAAATAATGAGTATAACCCATCAATTATCGACAAACTATTAGATAAAATTCAATAAAACCAATCCATGTCATTAGTTTCTGCCACCATGTCACTGTTGGGTCAAAAACAGTGCTGTGACCTAAAGTGGCGCAAAATCGCAGTAACGAAGCCTATCCAGAACATAAATGAACTCCTAATTCGCACAAGCTGAAAAAAAAAGCTTCTGAGGGATCTTCACAGAAGATTTAGGGGTATCAGGATAATAATAATAATAATAGTTCACCCACAAATTAGAATAAAAAATGAAAACTATATTTGTTCACCTTATATATGATATGAATCTGCACCGATAGCAATGATCATGTCCTACAGGACTACAGACTTGTATTCAAGGAGACCGATTTTGTTAAAGTCATGAGTTCTCATACTCGCCTAATGAAGTCAAAATACTATTGGTGAAACAATTATTGTGTAAACAATAAATATTAACGGAAATAAAGTGTTTTACTTTAAATCATAATTGATGATTAATTAAACTGCATATAGAGACGACTGGTTCTTTTTCAGAAAACTAACTTATTGAAGAACACTTTTAATCTTTGATATTGTTAAATGACAGCTGGAATGTTATGGCGAACAAATGACAGAATACCAAATAGCGAAAATAATGAACGATCAGAATAAAACTAACGAAATTGAACTCATTAATCAAAATAACGTATTAATGAAGATATCTACTCCGCGGATTACGACGAGATTCTCGCGTTTAGCCCATGCACTTTAGCATATATTTATGCTAAAGTTTTATGATTTCGAAGACAACGAAATTTTTGAACTTCAACTCAAGTTCTGACTTGAACTGAAATTTTCAATGATACAAGTGTACAGATATCAAGTTTAAGAGATTGAATTATTTAAATATTAGTCTTCTACATATTTAATTCCAAAAAATTATATTTAATGATTAAAACTTCTGAAAATAAATTAAAATAATGTCATATAAGTACTACTTATATCAATTGACATATAAAATAAACATTCATTATAAGACATCCGAATGGTATAACGAAATCCAATAAATAAAAATTATTAACCAAAATCCTATAAATTAAATATTTTGAATAGACAAAATTTTGTTTCTGCTGATCAATCTTATGAAAACAAATATCTTTCAAAAATGTCTAACATAATATCAAGAATTTCATCATAAAACTATCTTACTTAGAATATTCAATATTATTGGATATCTAACTGAGTTACTTTATATAAAAACTCAAGACATGTAAAACATTACTGAAAAACAAGTTTGAAGAGAGACTTTGCTTCGTCAGTATTCAAATAATTCATATTCAATAATATTTGTTGTTGATTGATGTTATATTTATTGAATATGAATTATTTGAATACTGACGAAGCAAAGTCTCTCTTAAAACTTGTTTTTCGGTAATGTTTTTACATATCTTGAGTTTTTATATAAAGTAACTTAGTTAGATATCCAATAATATTGAATATTCTAAGTAAGATAGTTTTATGATGAAATTCTTTAGATTATGTTAGACATTTTTGAAAGATATTTGTTTTCATAAGATTGATCAGCAGAAACAAAATTTTGTCTATTCAAAATATTTGATTTATAGGATTTTGGTTAATAATTTTTATTTATTGGATTTCGTTATACCATTTGGATGTCTTATAATGAATGTTTATTTTATATGTCAATTTATATAAGTGGTACTTATTTGACATTATTTTAATTTATTTTCAGAAGTATTATCATTAAATATAATTTTTTGAAATTAAATATGTAGAAGGCTAATATTAAAATATTTGAATAATGTTATATATCTTCTATCAAGAATTAACCTCTATTTATGTTATTTTATTCATAATATATAATTATTTGGTTTCCTTAACATTCTTTATACAGATAGTCCTTGTGCTGTAACAGAGGCCGTTAAATTGTCTTTCAATCTTTTAGATCAAGGGTAACCACAGAAATATTTATATATTGTAAACCGTCACACTACATTTAAATATTTTTCAGTTTGCCAGAAGTTTTTCTAAACGGTTAAAGGCTGAGTAAATATTTGTTAGTTATAATCATTAAATATAATTTTTTGAAATTAAATATGTAGAAGGCTAATATTGAAATATTTAAATAATTTTCTATACCTTCTATCGAGAATTAACCTCTATTTATGTTATTAAGAGATTAAGTTACAATCGTTCTAACAAAGCAATTCAAATATTCCAAAAATTTTCACTTCTCAATTAGGTGCATACTTTGACATCCCAGGTTGATCTAAAAGAAGTCTATGACACCTCAGCGGCATAGAACTTGCAAAACGGGGATATTGTTGATACGCTATCTAGATTGTTTTCTTGTTTTCTTCATCCTCCGTTCTTATAAATTGCAAGGATGATGGAAGAACCGGACTTGGTGACGCATGTCCTTTTCAGTAGCAACAGTTAATACGGTAAGAATTTCGAAAAAACGGACAATCGAAGAAATGGAAAAGAAATAGATGAGCTGACATCGGAGTCGCACAGGTTGCTCCCGTTTTACACGGTGCCAGTTTTTGTTCTGCATCACAATTGCAATCTGAATAATCTCATCGATTTTAACTAGAAGTCAAATAACTAGGCAGGGTTGGATTTTGTCACATATACGAAGATGAAAATTTTGCACTATAAATACAAATTTCAGAACGGGTCCTATTTGCTGGAGTAAAAAAAAATTATTTAATTCTGCCGGTAATAAATTATGAAACTTTTGGGGGGGGGAACTAACTGAAACTTGGCTCAGACTTCGACTTACCTTTGGGAACACCAAGCATTTATTCACATTTTATCTAGTTTGATAGTTGTTATCTGTTAGTATAATTCATTCGTAGAATATAACTTTTTTTCACGATATTTTAATGACAGACTTTTTTACCACTTCGAGGTTTCTTAAATTGTTATTATATATGCTCCACAATAATATTTTTTAATAAGAGATCAATCCAAGCTCTGTAAATGATTATCGTCAATTCTTTCGCTATAATTTCTCGAAGTAAGTAAAACTTTGGCATAACTACCCGAAATATTTTGCTCAGATATGTTACATGTGTTTCACATTCTAAATTTTTGTTCAACGGTACACTTAGATATTTTAATTCATCTACTTATTTTATAGAACTCCCAAGATTATTAACCTTAATTTTCTAGAATTTTTCAGAATTTTTAGAAAAATGTAATCAATTCTTATTTTTATAATTGAAGAAATGGACGATTTGATGTCATGATTATGGAAGAATTCATTTTGTTTAGTTTAAAATATACCAGAATAACATACACAAAATAAAATGATAACATACAAAGAATTACAAAGAAATAAAAAAAATAGCTTACTAACCTGGAATAAATCAAAAGCAATGCTATTTCTTCGGGTTTCTCAATTCATATTTGTAACAGCTAACTGAATATGACATGTTACACTTTTAGGTTAAAATCTTAGACATAGAACATAGGACATAGAAGTTGCAAAGTTGTTTTCCCTAAAAATAACAGTTTTATTTTTACACACACACACATATATATACATATATATATATATATATATATATATATATATATATATATATTAATATATAAAAATTGAACTATCATATATTTATATATATAAAAATAAAACTATATATATATATATATATATATATATATATTAATATATGAAAATAAAACTATATATATATATATTTACACTTAAATTAAATAATTACATAAAAATATTAGGGAAAAGACTCATCTTTGTATATAAGTTGACTCGTTAGAGTGTAATAAGACCAAAATTAATTAAATAATAACCATTCTAATACAAATATTAATAGTTCAATTCATTAAAATACTCACAAGCTAAAAATTATGAAGAAAAAGCATATTCAGGATACATAACGACTAGTCAAATTAAAATTCTTTGAACGGTAATCAAAAAAACAGTAATCTTGTTGACAGTTTATAAATAGAATTCACAGGGATATTTCAATTCACAATTATTCAATGTAAAAACAGCCAAAGTTGCAATAAATAGAAGTAATTTGAATTTAGATATCCAATTTGAAATTGATGAAGAATTTGTTGAAAAGATTTGTTATTATAATGAATCACATATAAACTTTAGTGACATTGTTGACAAAGATCAAGCTAAATTAAATATAACTTACCAGAATTATGTAAATAGGACAAATTTGATCAAAATTCACTTAATTCAATGAAAGATAGCATCTACGTCAGATATTTTCAAATGATTGATGTAAGAGATATTCTTGAAAATGTTTAGGCATCAATAGAATTGTAATAGCATCTAAGCTAAAGAAATTTAATTAATTTCATAAGTAATATTGAGTATTTTATAAGTTATAAGTATTAGAAGTTGAAATTTGTTGAATTTTGACACTTGAAATACTTTACGAAGAAAAAACAAAACTTTCACTGTTCTGTTCAACATGAAACATACATCAAAATGTAGTTAAAAAAATAAGCTAATTTTCAAAAGTAATTTCAAACCAGGAAATATTGTAAATTTTGTAAAATCATCAAATGCATCATTTTTATATAATTTTAACAGAAGCTAGTAAGCTTTGAAATTCAACTTTTCTTGAAAACTATAAATAGGGCAGACACAGAAAAAGTCGGCAGTCTCCAATTATATGCAGAGTAGAATCCTTGTCGGTCCATAATTAAAAAAGTGCCAAAAAAGTATCATCATCTAAAAAAAAAAGATTATTTGGTTATTGTGAATGGAAATTGAATCCAGAAAATACATTACCTGAATGTGAATGGAAAAATATCACAAAGAAATCAAGTTTCAAACGAATTGGATATATTGAAGAAAATCAACAAAGTAGCCTGTGAATTTCAGAACGTTCTAGAAGTGTTGTTTCCAACGGAACCAGTGTATATCCTGAAACGAAGAAGGGACAATAAAAAGGAACAATCATAAATTGCAGAACAAACTTACCAAAGGTAGTAAAAATTCAATACTGTTAATCTTTCCACAAAGAAGTTTAGAAATAATAATCATTGTTTACATTAGAATTACGTTAGGATATTTAGATAGGGTTAGTTTAACAGAGAATTAGAATTTAGGTTATTGATCACTGATTATAATATTTCAAATTACTTTCATATAAATTATAATTTAAAAATTCAACCTTTTAAAAATTCAAATTGAACCCTCCCTCAAATATCAAATCAGATTTAATTATATTTAAATTTCAATTATTCAAAATTATAATCTTAAGAGCTAGCCGGAAACATAGAATACATCAACTAGATACAGGGGTGATCTAATTAGTATTCATTCACAAAATTTCATTTTATTAATTCCATAACAATATATATATAATTAATACTCATTACACAGTATCCAAAGTAATCCAAAGAAAATATAGAATATCAATTGAACTTACGCAACAAACATTCAGTGCAAATAGCGGTTTCAAGAAAACCAAACAACAATCCACTAATTCCCAACATAACCTCACGAAATTCTTCGATACTACCTCTCTTTGAGGAGCTCTTTCAAAAAACTCCTCAAAAATATGTAGCACATTTTCAATAACATGGTTTGTGATTCAAACCATTTAGGAGGAATATTTGTCCTATTATAAGAAGGGTATTTCCATCAAAAAAATTAAGATCTGCTTTTCGTTACGAAAAACTTGTCGCAGGTTAATACACTTCAATGTATGACGCTGTATCTTGAGTACGGTCCTGACGCCGTGTCTTCATTCTTCTGGAAAAGTTGCTTCGATCCCGACTACTTATATAGAAGAGGCTTTTCTAATTAAAAAACAAACGAGTCGAAATAATTGCTCATGCGATAAAACGCTTAATAATGTGCTTTATAATTATTTACTATTATCCGTCCGAGATAGGAAACCAGAAAATGTTTTATAAATATAGAAATTATCTTAATAATAAACACTTTATAAAAATATATTGTTGCCAGTGTCTGTTCCAACCCGTTTCAATTAAGTGTAATGGGATCTAATCGTTTCACTGGAAACTGTTTGTTGTCTGAGCAAAATAATAGTGATTCTCATTATTATTTAGCATACGCATTCACAAATCATTCTCAATATGTATGATATGAGATATACATAGTAAGATAATATAGCTGCAGAAGAAGGTATTAGTTCAACCTCACGTGATTCTACACAGGGAATTTTCAATCAGAAATTAACTCTATAATTTTTGTGTCATCATAGTATTCAAGTATTATTCAACAGAAACATATTTTCCTTAGATGTAATTATATCCTGTCGGCTTATTTATATACCCCGCTGAGGAAATGTATCAAATGAATGATAAGCATGAACCCATACGATCTAATGAAACTGTCAAAATGGACGATAATAATCAACTAAAATATAAAATATTCCAAATGAAAATAACACTTTGTAACAATAAAGACTTCGAGTGAGAGATCTTTCAAATATTCATTCTGGCTATTTTTTTTTTCGACTTATGGCATCGACAGCTTTGGTCATAAGCCTTACCAACTGACGTACACAAAGACATCCATGGGCGCAGTACTATTATTTGTGGATACGAATTCAATGGATCTAATTCACATTATCTTTTTGCAATAAATCATGTTTAATTTATTCTTGATGTTCAGTTTCGAAGCGTCACTAGTTCGTGGTTTTTAAACGTAGTACAACAATTAAATCATTTCCTCAAAAGGAAATACTGCTGAACTTCTTAGATGCATACTAATTAAAACTTCCATTTCTGGAGATAAGAGACTGGTCCATCAATCTTTTCTACCCATAAGAACATAAAGGCATCAACAAAAATGTGGTGTTACAGCATATAGTTGAAAGGACATAACTTGAAAGCCATAATTTGTTTATATGAAACCAGAACTTCTGACATATTTATATGCTTTTCCTCCTTTTTGTAATGAGGATTAGATTTCCGACATTTTCTTCTGTTTTTTCACGATATATAAATGCTAAAATTTAGTATTATTCTGCTAAAAGTAAGCTTCCTATCTTATTGATAAATCATTGAATACAAACAAATATCTTAACAGTGTGTTCATGATCTATTCCGTCAGTTGTTTTCACATTGCGACACAAAAAATGATAAACGCTTATACATACCTATCCAGTGTAATGTTTAGAATTAAGGCTTCATTAGACAACTTGGTAGAAAAATTGTGTGTTGACTACCTGCGATTTTTTATGCTCTCATTAACACCCCCTTACTTGGTTCTAATGAGATTGTTGAAGTCTTCTTGAGATATTTCAGGTCACCCTGACTTTAATAGAAAGGGCTGCTTGAATCTATTTAAGGTGCTGCAAAGTCAGCAGCTTTCAACCAATCATTTCCTGGACATGTTCAATCAGATACAGTAGAGGTGATCTTAGAGGTTCATGAAGGCTATCGTTTCTCTGACAACATGCGATTTGGCATTATCTTGTCGAAATGCACCTTTTTGGATTAAGTTAAAATTCGGAATCACATATGGTTCGAATACTTCCTACATGTAGAGTAGGAGTGTCCTGATTCTTCTAATGGAGACTCTTGGTGATCTGCTAACATATGCAGTAGTAGCATAGCACATAGAACAATGTGGGGAACAGAGCGCTTTCTTTCAAATTGTGTATCATGCCTTTTACCACGTCGCCTTCCCACACTTGTCGGAACATTATGCATCTCCAGACAGAAGCAGGACTAGTCACTTAAGATCCATTCCTAGTCACACTAAGCTCCCACTACACCAATGCAGACGGTAATGTTGATGTCCAACTATGGTAACACCCAATCCTACTTCTTATTCGGCAATATATTGTACATATACTAACTATCCTCTTATGCCTTTCAAACCGCTGATTTGCGATGGTTTGGTCGGGTGCTACTTAATCCATAGTCCAGAGCCTAACAATCTGTGTCGTCGGCCTTCTTGTCCACATATTCGTTACCACTGTAATATAGTGTCACTAACCTGGAAATCTGTCGAATTCTACGCACTCTGAGTATACCTATAAATTCAAAAAGTTGGCGAAAAGTTTTATATACATATATTATACATTGCAATTAAATTGCGGGAGTATACTTTGAACAACTCTTATATCATCTAACAACTTTACACCCATCTCTAATTGGACGTTCTAAAACAGAGTACTCACCTCTAAAACTCAGGAGTTTCTACCTAATTGCAGCTAATATATTCAACAGGTAAATACGTCACAACTAGATCTGCGCTAGTTATAGGGAAGCTGAGTTGAATTCTCCTTGGCGACCGTTAGCCTTTTTGTTTTCGTATTGTAACAAAGCTGATGCGGGAGGAGTACTCCTGACCGTCCAATTGAGAGTGGACTCGTATGGGCAGTGTTTGAAAGCCTGCATGTTAGGCTAAAAGAGTAGTTAATTAATCTGGGTGCGTGGTTCTCGAGACAAGATTAACCGAGATAGTTCTCAGTAGTTTGTCCGAATAGTGAATAAGCTACTTCGGCGTGTGAGTTGCGTCCCATATAAATAATTCTACTAGTCATCCCTAACTTTGAAAAGCTTTGTTGAAGCATGGAGGAGGACATTTTCTTCTTTTGCACTCTGACTCGACGTATCCGAATGCCCCCTCCATGGAAGCTGTGACCGTATGCCCTAGGGCCGATAAGTAGCACTAAGCATTCACTACATTCCACCTACAGCCAGCCATCTCAAAAATTAAGCAGAGATGAACCTGAAATTTTTTATCGTGATAAGATACATCACCGTAAAAAGAATTATTGAGATTGGATTAACATATATGTTCACTGAGGAAAATACTCAACTTCTCTGTTATCTGGTTAATTTCATAGATTGTTATCAAATTACGGATAACCCACCAGGTCCTTCAACAACTCCAAAACATTACCAGGATAAAAAATCACTATGCAAATAAACCGAATTTAAGAATCAGATCGTTTGAGACCATTTTTGGGTCACAAATAGAAGATTACGGCAAAACCATAGTTAAAGTTTTCAGCCAGCATTCGAACTGTTGAGCTTGTATACTCTTACACGACCCCTAGTAGGAACTGGTTTTTGAAATCCAATGATCGACCCCTTCCTGGATTATCCTCCTCACTTGTATTCGATACGTGCAAATCACTCCAGATATCTTTCACTAATTGTCTCTTCACTAAAAAGTTTATTCAAATGGCAAAATTACTGTGTTGCATTTCATCCACTACGTAGTGTTACAGCATAATATAACGTTTAATATTGATATGCTTTTCGACTCACATTTTCTGAAAGAAGAGAGAACATTATTATTATTGAGAAAATGAACGAAATTTAGACCATAACTAGTGACATTAACTGTAGTGATCGTAGGTGGGCGCCAAGAAGGTATGAAAAGATTAGCTCAACTTCTGCAATACCATCTTATCTTATATACGTAGTGTTACAGCATAATATAACGTTTAATATTGATATGCTTTTCGACTCACATTTTCTGAAAGAAGAGAGAACATTATTATTATTGAGAAAATGAACGAAATTTAGACCATAACTAGTGACATTAACTGTAGTGATCGTAGGTGGGCGCCAAGAAGGTATGAAAAGATTAGCTCAACTTCTGCAATACCATCTTATCTTATATACTACGTTTAATATTGATATGCTTTTCGACTCACATTTTCTGAAAGAAGAGAGAACATTATTATTATTGAGAAAATGAACGAAATTTAGACCATAACTAGTGACATTAACTGTAGTGATCGTAGGCGGGCGCCAAGAAGGTATGAAAAGATTAGCTCAACTTCTGCAATACCATCTTATCTTATATACTGATTGGTTTCTAAGGAAGTGAGGAGCAAGAGTGGACTTTGGATATAATCCCAAGTATAGGAAATAAAAAGATGCAAACCGGAGTTCTGGCTGAAGAGAGATGTGTCAAGTACGTCTATTCAGCCGTACAAGGAAAATAGAATTTTCATTGCCTCATGTAGCCAGATGATACTGGAGCAATTGCGAGTGAAAAAAAACAAACTAGTGCTAGTTTGGGTGCCAGCTCGCCAAGACATCAAGATGAATAGGACTGCAGACACAGATGAGCTATCATTCCCTTCACCGGACTGGTACCCCTGGTGATGATATTGAAAAGCACAATCCTCATGCCAAGTGATGTACGAGCCAAGTCTCCCAGGAAAAAAGGAGATAAGCTTACTGGTGTGGTAACCAAGCAAGGACCTTATTGGTCGCAATGCAGAGGGGTTATCAATGAGTCAAACGACCACAATAATCTAATATAATCTTTATCAGTATAAACGGCAGATAATTATGCATCTCACAATTTATTTGAAAATAATTTTGGTTTCAGAGTTATTCCATATCTCAGCGGAACGGAAAGAAATGATTGTTTTCATTCCTGCTTTCAGCTAAGCTATGATCGATAGTACCGAGTACGTTACTACATAAATTAAACATTCCGTTAAAAAAAGAAATATCCATCTGTTCCAATCCACGCACTTTTCCTCTGCGACTGACCTCTCTGACAATTAGGCCTACGCGAATCTTGTCGGACGATTGTTCCCGCTACTACAACTGTCCAGTAAATAAAAACAAATTATTGATTGTACGTCGATATCGACCCATTACAATACGATGTGGGTATTAGATTATGTCCGAGAGCCGATAAAACAGGTTCCTGGCCTCCGTGCACCTCCTAGTTGTTCAGTTATTCACTAATTTTTTGTGAGGAATGAGGTCGAATTCTGCATATCTTCAAAGGTCGACAATAGCGGGTTGCGAAAGCGAAAAATGTTTTGTGTGAATTGCGTTGGGTTGTTTACGAAACTTGGTTGTCTCTACCTTTCGTTGTATGTTGGTGATAGAATGATTTGTTGGTGACCAGATATTTCTTGGTAATCTTGAAGTACCGAGATTGAGAGCAAAACTTGTATGTTTTATTTGCTCGGTGAAAACCTTTCCGATCTGCAATATTTGTCCTTGGCTGTTCGACCAAGTATATTGACCAACAATAGTTGGTTGTAGATAATTTTCTCTGTTTGAAGCGATGTTGAAAGTAAAAGATGCATTCTGCACAAAATCTTATGTTATTAAAGGGTGAGACATCTAGAGTTTGCATTTTGAAGTATTGTTCAGTTACAGAATAATAGCTGGAATTAATTCTCCAGAACCTCTACAGATTTTAATCTAAATAAATCTCATGAAAAAATCTAGAGTAAAATTATGAAACATGCCTTAAATACACTGTATTACTTTATAGACATATATATTTTCATCACATGTGGTGAAAATTAACTAATAAAGATTCAAAAAAAATATAAAATAATGACCAAATTATTTAGACATTACCTTACACATATATGTTTCGATTGGATGTTAAAAAATCCCAAGTTCCATCACCAAAAAATGTTCAACATATAATTCAAAAAGACCCTTTTTTCATTTTACTTTTTTAAAGAATATATAGCACATTCTCCAGAGAAATAACCTGATAAATTCGGACCCAAAATCTGTTCATTAAGGAGTTATTTGAATAAATAAAATAATCATTTAAAAAATATAAAAATACCCTTTTTATCACTAGACATTTCTGCAACAACTAACCAATTTTAGGATAAGTATGGCCTATACAAAAAATAGGTTATATCACAGAAATATACAAAAAAAGAAAATACGACTTAAACTCTGAATTAGATAACTGCCACATGCATGTGATGTAATACAAAGAAATTTCTCAATTACTAATATATATAAATTGAAAATACCATGAAGATTATTTGCATATTGCAGAATAATATTAGGAGTACATATAAGTTTCCGCCGTTTTATTGTAGATGGCGCGGCACGGAGTTTCCGGTTAGCTTTCGCAGATGATAACCGGCTTAAAAAATAGTATGGACATTCAAGAACAACATAACCTATTAAAATCATTGATTTTATATTAGTAAAATATAATTTTTATAAGTTGAAAATATCAAAATTTGAGCTAAGTAATTTAAAGAAATCTGCTGCTGAGGCGCATCAATTGCTCGTAGAAGCATATGGTGAGGGTGCTTGGAGTGAGAGAACGTGTCGAGAGTGGTTTCAAAAGTTTAAAAACGGTGGACGTAGAAGACAAAGATCGCAGTGGAAGGCCAAAAATTTACGAGGATGCAGAATTGGAGGAATTATTGGAGGAAGATTCATCTCAAACACAAAGAGAACTTGCTCTAACATTAGAAGTCACTCAGCAAGCAGTCTCACATCGTTTAAAATCATTAGGAATGATTCATAAACAAGGAAATTGGGTTCCGTACGAATTAAAGCCGGGAGATATTGAACGCCGATTATGCTTAAGTGAAATACTGCTAGCTAGACATAAAAAAAGGGTTTTTTACATCGTATCGTAACTGGTGATGAGAAGCGGATACATTATGATAATCCAAAAAGAAGAAAATCATGGGGATTACCTGGCCACGCGTCCACATCAACAGCAAAACCGAATATACACGGAAAAAAACTTATGCTGTGTATTTGGTGGTATTATGAGTTGCTTAATCCGAGCGAAACAATTATTGGAACCCTCTATCGAACACAATTGATGAGATTGAGCCAAGCTCTGAAGGAAAAACGCCCTCAATACTATTCTAGATACGAAAAAATTATTCTTCTGCATGACAATGCTCGTCCACATGTTGCGGCTCCCGTGAAAAAGTACTTGGAAACACTTGATTGGGAAGTGTTACCCCACCCGCCGTATTCACCAGACATTGCACCGTTCGATTATCACATGTTCCGGTCCATGGCACATGCTCTGACGGCGCAGCGGTTCACATCTTATGAGGATACCAAAAATTGGGTTGATTCGTGAATAGCCTCAAAAGACAAGGATTCGAATGCTGCCTGAGAGATGGGAAAAAGTGGTTGCAAGTGATGGACAATATTTTAGATAAATTTATATTACCGTTCTTCTATAATAATAATATTTAATTTGTGTTAAAAAACGGTGGAAACTTATTTGTACTCCTAATAGCTGGAATTAATTCTCCAGAATCTCTTCAAATTTTGATCTGAATGAATCTCATGAAAACATTTAGAATTAAATTTCAAATATGCCCTTGATACACTGTATCACTTTGCAGAAATGTCTAGTGATAAGAAAGGTATATTTTCATATATTTTTTAAATGATTATTTCTTCTTTCAAATAACTCTAACTAAAGAAATTTTGGGTCCGAATTTATCAGGTTCTTTCTCTGGATATTGAACTATATATTCTTTAAAAAATGAAAGAAAGGGTCATTTTGAATTATATGTTGAAAATTTTTGGGTGATGGAACTTGTGATTTTTTAACATCCAATCGAAACATATATGTATAAGGTGATGTTTAAATTATTTGGTCATTATTCTTTATTAGTAAATTTCCACCAAATGTGATGATAATATATATGTCTATGAAGTGATACAGTGTATTTAGGACATGTTTTAAAATTTAATTCTAAATGTTTGGTGAGATTTATTCAGATTAAAATATGTAGAGGTACTGAAGAATTAATTCCAGCTATCATTCTGTGATATGCATATACTTCTTCATAGTAATTCTCGATTTATATATATTAATAATTGAGAAATTTCTTTGTATCACATCATATGCACGTGGCGGTTATTTAATGCAGAGTCGTAATTTCTTTCATTGTGTATTTCTGTGATATAACCTAATTTTCGTATAGGCCATGCTTATCACAAAATTGGTTAATTCTTGCAGAAATGTCTAGTGATAAAAAGGGTATTTTTATGTATTTTTAAATGATTATTTTGTTTATTTAAATAACTCCTCACTGAAAAGATTTTGGAACCGAACTTATCAGGTTCTTTCTTTGGAGAATGTGCTATATTAGAACTTGTGGTTCTTTAATATCCAATCGAAACATATATGTATGTTAAAATATATGTCTATAAATTGATACAGTGTATTTAGGATATGTTTTTAAAATTTAATTCAAAATGTTTTGATGAGATTTATTTAGATTAAAATCTGTAGAGATTCTGGAGAATTCATTCCAGCTCTTATTCTGTAATATGCAAATACTTCTTCATAGTAATTCAATTTATATATTTTTTAATAATAGTGTTTAGTTGTTTAGTTCGACTCTGGCAAAAATTCTGTCATTCGTGTTTCGACAGAAAGTTATTTAATATTCGACATTAACGAATTGAATTAATTTACGCTTTTTTCATTCTTTTTCCACTATTTTTCTTTCTTCACGAGAATAGTTCTGACATTGCAAGAAATCTCGTTCATGTGATTTCGAATGACAGAATACATAATTCTGTTACTGAATTGTTTCAGCCATTACTATTTGGTAGTTGATCATAATTAAAACAAATTGTAGAAATTACTATGTTTTACTACCAATAAAAATATATTTTGCACAATTTCTTGTGATTCGAGTTTCGGGAAATGAACTATCCCATCATCAAACAACATCAGACAAGTTGTCTGATGATGGGATAGTTCATTTCCCGAAACTCGAGTCACAAGAAAATGTGTAAAATATATTTTTATTGGTAGTAAAACATAGTAATTTCTACAATTTCTTTTAACATAATTCTGTGTTTTTATCCATCATTCTTCTTCTTCAAGAAGTAACTCACAAATTTAGAATTTTCAGAGTATATGGGCTATATTGAACAAGCGCGCAAATGCTCAGGAATTTAAATAAGTGCTTTGCTCGATTGCCTTACATCGAAAATAAAAATATTTTCTAACAAATTAAATATCGCACAAGTCACCTCTCAAATCTTTCACTCCTCAACTTAAGAGCTTCAATAAATCAACTCATATATCCATAAAAATTTCATGGAAAACCTGATTGTAGACATGAATGTGGTTCAGTGCCAGCTAAAGGAAAATAACGAAACTACACCAAGTGTATCGTTACTGTTACTAACATACATATATTAGACAACAATCGAACTGCTCCAAACGAGTCTTCATCCGTTATGTCGTCCAGGCCATCTGAGATCTCTGAGAGAAAGTTTGAATTGTTTTCCAGACAATAATCATTTATCAGTCTCTAATTGGAGTAGGTAAATAGCCTGCTTCGATCGACAATCAGCTATAAAGTCGGACTCTATGAACATTGTGATGTCCGAACGCTCTTCTTTGGTAGTAATGGCCTAAGTGATTGTTCTCAGATGGTCTGCCGATCTTGTTATGGTTAAAGAGTTTCAATTACGGCGAACAATTAAACGCCAAGTGCTTTTCTCGTTCGGAAGGGGATTGAGAATTGTTCCGCGTTTTTCAGGGGAACGAAAGTATCTCATTATGCCAGCCAGGCACAGTGAAAATGAGATTCGCGTTCGTTATATTCATAATTTTTTAATTTTTTGATGAGTGTTGAGTCATCTGGAGCTTCTTCTCGATTATGGTCAAAAATAATTATAGTGAGAAGGTATTTTCTGGTATGAGAAGGAAATTGAAAGCTCTCATTTTAACTTTATTCAAAAGACATATTCTTTCGAACTTTCCAATTTGAAATTGATTCGGTCGTTATATATATTAATATTAAAATGAGTTTCATATTGAAATGAGTTTCTAGAACTTATCATTCTTCTTTATTGGAGGGTATAAATTAACTCCGTCGGTTTTTTTCAGTTGAAAAAAGGCGTTTATTTCAAAAAATAATGTATTAACAAATTAATCAAAATATTGTCCATCACTGCTTACTACCTTTTCCCACCTCTCAAGCAATTTCCGAATTCCGTTTCGGAAAAACTTCTTGTCTGAGGCGATCCAATTTTGAAGCCAATTTCCGATTTCTTCGAAAGAAATGGAGCGGTGACCTGCCAAATCGTATTGCATCCGTCGAAACACCCAATATCCCCAGAATACGGAAGGTGCAGTAATACTACTCTGTCAAGAAAGTACCGGGAATTTTCAATTAAAACAACATTTTTACATTTAATCGTCAAAATTTATTGGGTCGCCTTCAAAATAGGCTCCATTTGCTCCAATGGATCTATGCCAATGGCACTTCCAATTATCGAAACATTTTTTATAGGCGCTTTCCGGGATGGACTTTAGCTCTCGCGCCGAATTTTGTTTTATGGCTTCAATCGACTCAAAACGGGTGCCACGAAGGGGCAATTCTAGTTTTGGGAAGAGGAAAAAGTCGCAGGGAGCCAAATCCGGCGAATACGGTGGTTGCTGAAGCACGTTTGTTGAGTTTTTGGCGAGAAAGTCAGTCACAATCGTAGCTCGGTGAGAAGGCGCGTTATCGTCATGCAAAATCCATGAGTTGTTCGCCCACAAATTTGGCCGCTTCTTACGGATACGCTCACGCAAACGTTTCATAACGCCTAGGTAATACTCCTTGTTTACCGTCTGACCCTCTGGAACGAATTCGTAGTGCACCACGCCACGGATATCAAAGAAAACAATGAGCATCACCTTCATTTTCGAGCGGCTTCGGCGTGGTTTTTTCGGTTTCGGCTCATTTTTTGCCACCCATTCCGATGATTGCTGGCTTGTTTGCATATCGTACTCGTAGACCCAGGTCTCATCACCAGTTATAATGCGTTCCATGAATGTAGAATCGGAATTACAGCGATCCAGCATATCTGAAGCAACCTGTTCGCGATGACGTTTTTGAAGAAAATTCAGGTCTTTCGGTACGAGTCGTGCGGCCACCTTTCTCATGCCCAAAATATCAATCAAAATCGTACGTGCGGACTCGTGGGATATCTTAAGATCATGTGCTATCTCTCTCAAGCTGGTACGACGGTTTTCCAGCACCCTTTCCTTAATTTTATCGACGTTATCTTCGATCGAAGCCGTCGATGGGCGACCACTTCACGACCGTCCTTGAAGACTCTGTACCACTGATATGCACGAGTTTTCGATAGAGCATTATCACCAAAGGCCTTTTGCAACATTTTCAATGCATCGGCACACGAAAATTCATTTGCAACACAAAACTTTAAACAAATTCTTTGCTCAACGTAATCACCCATGGTAAAAATCGGCACGCACTCTGACATCGACTGACTCAATCAGCTGTTGCAAACACACTAGTTGACAGATCCCGCTCAAGCTTGGCACAGTAATTAAGGACAGTGGTACCAACCTGGAAAAAAAATTTTTACCTGCCTCATTGCCCCGCCAGATTTAAATCGATAATTCCCGGTACTTTCTTGACAGAATGTATATCCCAAATATAATAATAATAATAATTTATTTAAACATGTACCTACAAAAACTATGAATATTTACCGTCAACGAAATTATACGGCTTATCGTCACAATCACACAATATTTATGTTCAAAATACATTATCAACCAATAAAATACATACAATGAATTGAATATCATTTTAAAATAAAATAATAAGAAATCGATTTTAATTGATAGAAGGATTATTAGAAAACTTGAATATCAAAACAGATTTAATCTGTTAGTCTTCTACAATGTTAATTTCAAAAAATTTATTCAAGAAACCTAAAGAATTAAATTAATGTCTTTATAAGCACTGCTTATATTTAATAGACGTATAAAATTGAAACTCTTTATACAATATCAAATGGAATTAAGAAATCCCAACGAATATAAATTGTCAACTAAAATCACTAAATAAATAAATATTTTTTGTTTCGTTCCAGGCATGCGTACTGAACTCTTCAGACAAACGTACGAGCCCTGTTTGTTACAAAATGTATTGTTCTCTGATATTATATTTATGAAGACTAAATCTTTCTCAAAAATATACAAAATAATTTTAAGATCTTCTCAAAAACCAATTTATTTGAAATATTCAATATATTTAAATAAAATGCTTCAAAAACTCTCAAAACATGTAGCACATCCTCAAAAATTATTAGATTTCAGATAAGACCAGTTCAACTTTACATATAAAAAATAATAATAAAATCAATTAACAATAAAGAGACGGCATTTGGTAAGTCTATTTGTTGTTAATTGATTTTATTATTATTTTTTATATGTAAAGTTGAACTGGTCTTATCTGAATTCTAATTATTTTTGAGGATGTGCTACATGTTTTGAAAGTTTTTGAAGCAATTTATTCAAACATATTGAATATTTCAAATGAATTGGTTTTTGAGAAGTTCTTAAAATTATTTTGTATATAATATTCAATAATATTTAAATAAGGTTATTCTAATTTTCACAAATTTTTATTGTTATGTTTGCAACAATCGTTTCGCTATCACAGTAGCATCATCAGACAAGATTACATTTTGAATAACTTAGCTTGTTTCCGAAATCCGTTGCTATTTATATTACAGTAAGTACAATATATTTTTATTGAGCACTAAAACCCAAAAAAGGGTCTCTGCAAATTCCAGCTTATCTGAATATATTGAACAGAGGTGAGTTATTTGAATCTTTTTGTTCGTTAAGTTATATTCCAATTTTATTTTGTTTATTTATCTCTAGGGATTCTAACAGATTTAAGGCATAACTTTTGCTTTCTATATGTAGAATTTCAAAGTTATGGTTGAAAGTATGTCCTGTTTCTAACAAATCGTTGGAATATGTAGAATTACTTTTATTATTGAGGAAACTCTTCAAATGTTCACAAATTCTATGACGGAAAGTTCTTCCAGTCTGTCCTATGTAAACTTTAGGGGAATCCATGCAGGTTAACTTACAAACCCCCGATTTATCATCTTTATGTGTGCAGTCTTTATTATTTTCGATAAATTTACTCAAGTTTGAATTGGTTTTAAATGAAGTTCTCAAATTATATTTATTTTTGAGGTATGTAGCAATTTTCTCAGAAAAAATATTATTTAATATGGATTTTCACCCAGTAAGGACTGATTCAATTCAATATTTTGTATATTTTTAAGAAAGATTCAGTCTTCATAAATATAAGATCAGAAAACAATACATTTTGTTACAAACAGGGCTCATACGTTTGTCTGAAGACTTCAGTACGCATGCCTGGAACGAAACAAAAAATATTCATTCATTTAGTAATTTTAATTGACAATTTATATTCGTTGGGTTTTCTTAATTCCGTTTGATATTGTATAATGAGTTTCGATTTTATAGGTCTATTAAATATGAGCAGTGCTTATAAAGACAATAATTTAATTCTTAAAGTTTCTTGAATAAATTTTTTGAAATTAAAATTGTAGAAGACTAACAGATTAAATCTGTTTTGATATTCAAACATTTTAAAACTTATAATATTCATTCAGACTATAAATGGTCTTCTCCAACAGTAGATCTTTCACCTTTTTATTGAAAGTTAGCTCCTTCAGTTCTTTGAGATTATTGGGCAATTCGGTACTTATACCTTGCAAACTTTATGATATTTCTGTGACGAGCATAGTATATGTAGTATGTTTATAAGCTCATTTCATTCTAGCGTTCGTGCAGTAAGAAGCATGCAGTTGGTTTGGTAAGATATCTTTGTTAATTATTTTTATTTTTTAAATATGAAGTTGAACAGATGATTTACCGTTGTAATAATTGTAAATTGTTCTTTAAAGATATACATGTTTTAGGAATTTTTTTAAAGGAACTTAGTTTGAGCAAGTTATTTTTGAAGAAGTTCTCGAGGTTATGTTTTGCATTTTTGAAAAAGAACTTAGTTTTCATAAAACAAGGAATGAAACAAAATTTTGCACTCTTCAAGTATTTATTTAATAATGTTTAGTTGACAATTTATATTTCTTTGAATTTCCTTCATTTCCCTTAGTACTGAGTCATAAGTTTTAATTCCATATGTCTACTAACACAGAGCTCTAAAGACATTTATTTTTTTTATTTCTGAAAAATGTTTCAATGAAAGTTGTTTTAAATTAAAATTTGTAGAAGGTTAACAGAATATATCTGTATAATATTTAACACTTTATAATAATCCTTCTATCAAGAAAAAACCTCTTTTTATTTTTCAATTATAAATCGTTTCAACCAAGCTTCGGCCAAGTCTGGTGAATTAATGATTTTCCTACGCAACCTCATGAATTACCCTTTAGTAAATACGGTAGAAGTTGGGGGAGATCCAAACATAAGTTATTTCATAAAATAATAGGAAAAGGCTTTCAACTTGATACAAGTATTATAACAAAATTTGAATATCAGAACAGATTTAATCTGTTCAACTTTTGTTATATTCCTTCTATTAAGTAAAAAGCCTTTTCCTATTATTTTATTTTATACATAATATATAATTATATTTAGCCTTGAATAAAAATCTCATTATGGAATATCAAGTAAATTAAAGAAGATTTTATAATACCTTACAGTTTTCTGTGATTTTTCTGACGAACATATAATATCTTGGATATTAAAGTAAGTTGTTCAAAGCGATGATCCCAGTGTCTTTTAGGTCAGTTATATTTGTTGTTGGTTGTTTTTATTTTTTAAATATGAAGTAGGACGGATGAAGACTTTATCGGAATTCTAATTGTTTTTTCAAATAAATTATATTTTCTGAGAAGTCCTTAAATTATGTTTTGTATTTTTGAAAAGGAATTAGTTTTCACAATTGTGAAATCAGAAACAAAATTTTGTGTCCTTCAAATATTTGTTCATTAATTTTAATTGACAATCTTTATTTGTTGGTTTATTTTTTCCATTTGATATTGTATTGAGTTTTGATTTTACACTTTCAAATATAAGCTGTGCTTATAACACATTAATTTAATTCTAAAAGTATTTTGAATGAAAATTTTTTTGAAATTAAAATTGACTGACAGATTAAATCTGTTTTGATATTCAAATAAATTATTTCCTTCGCCAAATTCTATCACTTAGAACAAAAATATCAAACAATTTCCGAGAGAGGAAGCGTCTTTCATTTAACCACTAATTGCCCAATTTAGACATCAAAATGAATCCACTCCCTTCAACAATCTGATATGAATCAATCACATTAGTCAATGCTAAAATTATAACCCCTTTTCTCCTTCCATTTTTATATTCATAAACAACCAACACAATCTTACTCTCTAACAGACCCTCCCAACATGTACATTTATATTCCGTCCTCTAATTTATAGGTATCGTATGTTTTCAATTTCGGAGATATTTTTGAAATCAAATATTTCTGGTCGTGCTTGTGAAGATGACGGGCACTTAAATCATTTTTAATAAACACAATAAAATTTGAGATGACTATATGTTCTACACGTATCCTTTTAACATTCTCCATAAACAATTTTTATAGGGAACCATCCATATTGAATGTCAGATGGAAAGAATACGAAGCCACAACGGATGAATTATAATTTTGTATCGTAATTTGGCAACCAATCAAAAGAGGAAACTTTGTTTTTGGCCATAGCGAATATTCACTCTTGGAGTAATATGATTCCATAGAATTAAACGCAGAACGGGTCTGCTATTAATACAGTTGTGTTCTTCAAACTTGTACCGGATGTTCCAGAAAGTACGGATAGGTAGATGGAAGTCCAGTCGGTTATAAAAAGACTAATCAAGTTATGAGTTAACTTGAAAGGTTGAACCTTGAGATCCACGGATAAAAAATAATATCATTCAAATGACAGCTACGGCTGGCTACAGTACGGGGTGTTTTTTTAGAATGATAGAACTTTCGATAAGGAAAACTGTGATTTAACAGAAGCTATTCGTCGAACTATCGATAGATTTCGGACAACATTTTCTTTACTCAATGCAACAACAAGACACAGAACTGTACGTACAGAAGAAAATATCGCTGCTGTAAGTCATAGTGTTAATGATGATCCAGATTTGTCTATTCGTCGACGTTCACAACAAGTTGGACACTGTACATCCACCACATGGAAAAAACAGATCTTGGTCTACACCCATACAAGATCCAACTGGTTCAACAACTAAAGCCACTTGACCATAATAAGATTCGTTTGTTTGCTGATTAGGCCCTAGAACAGTTTGAAGTTGATCCACTTTTTCATCGTAAAATTGTGTTTAGTGATGAAGCTCATTTCTGGTTGAAAGGCTATGTCAACAAGCAAAATTGCCGTATATGGAGTGAAAACAATCCTCAAGAAGTTCTGCAGGTTCCATTGCATCCTGAAAATGCACTGTATGGTGCTATACACGCTTGAGGCATCATCGTTCCATATTTCTTCAAAAAATATACTGAAACTAATGTTACAGTGAATGGTGCTCGTTAGAGTTCGATGATCAATGATTATCTATTTCAAAATTTGTTTTTTTTAGAGTGATAGAACTTTAAATTGATATAAAATACATTTAAATTAAGATTGTAGCCAATTTATTTTTATTCGAAAGATAATTTTATGACATTTATCTTTAGAAAAATATTTTCCGGCATTTTATTTCATCAATAACACGAGTTATGTTGGCTTCCAAAACGTCTATTGTTTCTGGTTTATTACCATAAACCAATGACTTGACATAACCCCAAAGAAAATATTCCAGTTGAGTTATGTCGCATGATCTTGGAGGCCAATTAATTGGACTATTTCTCGAAATAATGTTATCGCCAAACCTTCCTTTCAATAAATCAATTGTTACGGTAGCAGCATGAAGTGTAGCACCATCTTGTTGGAACTAAAACAGTTCTGGGTCGATACCATTCAAATTTTGAAACAAATAATCATTGATCATCGATCTGTAACGAGCACCATTCACAATAACATTAGCTCCAGCATCGTTTTTGAAGAAATATGGACCGATTATGCCTACAGCGTGTATAGCACACCATACAGTGCATTTTTCAGGATGCAATGAAACCTGCAGAACCTCTCGAGGATTGTTTCCACTCCATATACAGCAATTCTGCTTGTTTACATAGCCGTTCAACAAGAAATGAGCTTCATCACTAAACACAATTTTACGATGAAAAAGTGGATCAAGTTCAAGCTGTTCTAGGGTCCAATCAGCAAACAAACGACGCTTATTATTGTCAAGTGGCCTTAGTTCTTGAACCAGTTGGATATTGTATGGGTGTAGACCAAGATTTTTACGCAAAATTTCCCATGTAGTAGATGCACAGATTCCAACTTATTGTGAACGTCGACGAATAGACGAATCTGGATCATCATTAACACTATGACTTACAGCATCAATATTTTCTTCTGTACGTACAGTTCTTTGTCTTGTTGTTATTGCATCGAGTAGAGAAAATGTTTTCCAAAATCTATCGACAGTTCGACGAACAAACTGCTCTGATGGTCGATTATGTAAACCATAAATTTCACGGAGTGCTCTGTAAATTTGGAGAATAGAACATTGATTTTGAAAATAAATATCAAGAATTTGTAAACGTTGTTGCGGCGTGAATCTTTTCATGATAATTTGTCAATGCTTATTGAACAGAAATGTCAAAACAACATGGCTTATACTTTCTGTCAAATCGCAGTTATCCCTATCCAAAGTTCTATCACTCTGAAAAAAACACCCGATATTTGGTTTGTACATAAAAATCAATCTATATTTTGCTTTCTCTGTATAGAACTGGTTTTTCAGAATATTATATTGTGTTTAATGTCACGTAGGGGTTATAATATCCTATTATATACCCCAGTGATGTTTATTCATCAAATAAACATTATTCATCTAATACACAAAAAGGGGTGAAACCATCACAGCATCATCATACGCAACCACTTTGCGTAATTTAAGAGAATCAATTAATAGAGAAAGATCCCAGAGCGATAAGACACAACTTATTTTCACATAAATGAAACCTCATGTTCTCAGTAGTGTCTTATGTGCTCAGAATACCTGCGCGCTTGTGGAGCTTGCCGAGTGACACCTGGGCAGGTACCAGGTGTGAAAGGTAACTAAAATTAATAGTTACCTAACTTAAATTTTCATAGCTGATTTTTAAATATATTTTGTAGAGTGTTATTATAAAGTTATACCATAAGCGTCAGACACTTTTCATGGGCCAGAACTTTTGTCAGACGCTTTAAAGCTCTACAAAAAATAAATTAACTTAACTTATTTTTACATGTCTGACATTTAAATATGTTGTTCAGACAATTGTTACGAAGTTATATTTAATTAGTCAGACAAAATTGATTGACCAAACACCCCCTAAACAGCAAAATTATTCTGCCGTGAGTATGAGCGCGAAAGCATTATGCGCATGCGTCTTAGAGTAAATATATGAAAAATACTTACGGTACAGCTTCCGATATAAAATTTTTGCATCTCTATTTCAATATTAACGTAATAATTAGTCAGTATGAAAGTAAATTAATTCATTTAATATTTCTGGTATAATTAATCTGTTCAGAGCTATTTGTTCTTAGAAAAATTTTTATTTCATTGTTAAAAATATCATTTGCAATTATTTTTTTTACAAAATCATTTTTTAAAAAAAAATTTACCCATAATTAATTAAAATAAGCATTTATTTTATTGTTTAATCATCGCAATCATCATAACAATTATTTGAATTTTCATCATTTAACCAATCACGATACTGTCCAACTAAGTCATCATCTTCATCGTCATCAGTTATGTTGTTGCTGACATCTTCTTCTGCAAAAAATAATCAAAAGAATTAAAATACATAAAATTACTAGTTAAATAAATTTTAATCTTGAACTCTAATTATAGTACCTGATTGTTGAAGAGATTCACCAACGTCCCTTGGTAATTGGTCACTATCAAACCAATGAAAGTGAAACTGGTTTTCCTCTAACCTCCATCCATTTTGTTCAGGAGTAAAAATGGTTGGTTGTTTTTCATGAGCATAATTCCATATGCTAGAAATGTAATTAGCTCGTAGAAATTGTTGAAATAGCTCAGTTTTACACGGTGGTAAGCTGCTTGCATCAAAGTTTTTTAAATTTTTACGGTTAAATTCTTCATTTATATTAGATACGCTGTAATTATTTAAAAATAGCTGAAGACGGGCAGCGTTAACATCGTATGTATCAGGAACACTATAGATTTCACAGATAAACTTTTGAATAGTCTTGAAAATATCTTCTTGTCTGTGCTCATCGGTTAATAATTCAGGATCACCAAAGTGCTTCAAAGCTTGCTGATACTCAGGTCTCTTCATTAATATTTTAAATGGTCTTTGTTTACCTTTTTTAAAAAAGGCAGGATTATAGTCACATCCAGTTAAGGCATGAAATCCTGGCAAACTTCGACACAAAGATGATCCCATGTTCTCGTACACTTTTGTCAAATTAATATATCTTTGGCTGTTTCCGGTGCCTGCGTTTAACCATACATTGGAACCATCGTCTTTCAAATTATGCATATGTCCTAACATAATAATCGCTATATCGGTATCAGAACATCTTACAACAAAATTTGCCTGAACGTCAATATTACGAATATGAAAGACGATTTTTGTGTCTGCCTCTTCATGCTCTGGACATGACAAACTGTCATCTACAGTTGACACAATTTTGTTATCATCAACTACGTAGGAATGACATTGCTTAAAGTTAATAAGTATGTGTTTATTCTCAACGAATGGTACCATTTCATCAGATGCCCAGTGTTGAATAAAAAACTCTACGAGGGCTTCTTTAAAATGAATATTTTTTAATTCTTTCAAAAAATCTGATGGTCTAACTTGATCGGGGCCAGTAATGTTAAAATCCAGTTGAGTCGACTCTCGGCGAAGATCTCTTTCGTAATCTTTGATCGAAGGAGATAGATATTGATCAAAAATAACGTCGTATCTTGTGGCTGCAAACTGTGTTACCAGTAGGAGCATTTTTTTAGAGATACCTCCGAATGTTTTTGGACATTTTTCATAGTATGTAGTAAAAAGAAACCATCTATTAATAAAATATCAACTCGATCAGGTGCAATGTGCTCTACTCCATTCTCTAAAGATTTCATCACAGACGATTTCTGGCTTTTACAAATGATTTTCACGTTAATTAATAATGTAAATAACTCCCAAATCACACGACGTAAATAATAAAAACATGTGGTCTCACAGATCCAAACTATACTGTATACTATTAGGTTGTACCCAAAGGACACATACACAATACACAGAAGAATTACACGAATGAGAGAAGGGGAACTGAGTTAGTAAGACCGTCTCACTCGCTCCGAAACGCACCTATAATGCTTTCGCGCTCATACTCACGGCAGAATAATTTTGCTGTTTAGGGGGTGTTTGGTCAATCAATTTTGTCTGACTAATTAAATATAACTTCGTAACAATTGTCTGAACAACATATTTAAATGTCAGACATGTAAAAATAAGTTAAGTTAATTTATTTTTTGTAGAGCTTTAAAGCGTCTGACAAAAGTTCTGGCCCATGAAAAGTGTCTGACGCTTATGGTATAACTTTATAATAACACTCTACAAAATATATTTAAAAATCAGCTATGAAAATTTAAGTTAGGTAAATATTAATTTTAGTTACCTTTCACACCTGGTACCTGCCCAGGTGTCACTCGGCAAGCTCCACAAGCGCGCAGGTATTCTGAGCACATAAGACACTACTGAGAACATGAGGTTTCATTTATGTGGAAATAAGTTGTGTCTTATCGCTCTGGGATCTTGGACTATAAAGTAAAAAGGCGAGAAAAACTCACAGCGAGGGTGTTGCTGCTTAACGACAACGCACCAGTTCATAAGGTCCGCGTGGCGAAGGCTGTTGTGCGGGAATGTGGCTTCGAAGAACAGACTCATCCTAAGTAGAGTCCAGACTGGGCCCCTAGGAACCTATTTCCTACCTATTCCCCTATTGTGAAAAAATATCTTCGTGGAAAGCGATTTTACGACGATGAAGAACCGAAGATAGCAATTATTACCTATTTTGAGAAGAAGCCGGACAATATATTTTAAAAGGTTTAGAGAAGCTTATTTCCCGATCAAAAAAATTTATTGACGTTTTGGGGGATTTCATTGAGAAATAAAATTTTTCCAAAATTTTCTTAATTTTCTTTCATGCCTATACCGAGAATAAATTGAAAGCCCCTGGTATTAAGTTATTATGACTGCTATGATCCAAAAAAAGGTCTTCACTCATAAACGAATTGAAAGAGAAGGGAAATACGATTATCTAATTTCCACTCAACTCTATTCTTTAATAGGTGCAATCGTTTTAGACTATGAAATTATTATGAAGTGAAATGCAGACATTAGTCAGAAGTATTTGAATAATTTTAGCAGGTACAATAGGATGAGATATGGTCTTACAATAATAGGTTTAGTAAGGGTAAATTATAGATATCTGGTTGACTCTTAGGCGTTTGATGCTATAGATTTTGGTGAAGGTTATCAATTTCTAAACACTCTAATATATTCTTTTTCTCCCTTTATCAAATGTTTGTGGGATTTAAAAGTTGTTTTGTTGATATGCCTCGAAAAAGGGAATTTATTGTCAGTGGTTTTGTTCTTAGAAACATCTTCTAAAATTGCGTCCAACGTGGGCAGTACCTCATAAGCTACTGATTCATTATATTTTTCTGTTTTTTGTTTTGCCTTGTAAAGGATTCTTCTCTAGTTCTTGTTATTCACAAACGATATTTGAATCATCGACAAGGAGTATGAGCTATGGTAATAGAAAGTTCTAGAAATCAAGACAGTGTAACATAAATCTATATAACAACGGACGAAAACCAATCAGTTTGAAACGTGCGCATGTCTGCAATTTGGCTCAAGGATCTACGAAACCTTGTTGTGTTTGTTTGAGTATAGAATTGTTATACAGATGTATGTTAGACTGTCTCGATTTCTAGAACTTTCTATTACCATAGCTCATACTCCTTATTGATGATTTTTGGTACATCTGTCGAAATAATTTTATTTTTTATTTCGATATTTGAATGTCTGAAATTGTACACGCTGAAATTATGCAAATACTTATAACTTCTGTCTGTACGTTCGCTATTTTCTCTTTCTTTCTGTTGAATTTCCATTCACGGAGGATTCAATAGAGGATTTACAATGCCTTAACAAATGAAGCTATTGTGCCAGTCGCTCAGCTCAAGAATAACTTCAATATGTGTTATAAATGATGAATATTCAACTGAACTCTTCTTTGAATTTTTCCCTGATCTTCTCGGCTGCCCAGAATTGGCTGCTTTGCACCGGCGCGGCGATACCATTCAGATCCTACTAAAGTGTTGATTGACAAGTTCATGACGAGGACAAAATGAAAATAGTTCTTTCATGAAAATTTTTTTTTTCAGTGATCAGTTAATTTTATTTTAAAAATAAATGGTATCCATTCGTTGTACGATATTGTTCCCGAGATCTTGATGAATTGAGGTTGAAAATTATTCAACTTTGTGGCAACATTGATCCAAATACAAGTTGTCCCAACGAAATCTTCGAAGATTTAAAAAAACAGGTCAACTTCTGTTTTAAGGGGGACGAATTTCCATCATGAGTTTGCTCCGAAAAAACCACCCCGTGAAGGTGACATCAAACTTTTTTTTTGAATAGGGAAGAGATGTCGAGAATTGGTTACTTTGAAAGTTATATATGTTCTGTGCATAACCCAGTTAAAATTTTCAAAACCGGTTCACTATTCACGAAATAATGTAATATTGAACTAACCGTCAAAAGGTGATGTTGAACCGCCCAAAGTCAAGAACCTAAGAGTTTTGAAGAATCCTAAAATAGTTTCAAAAATCTGTATCAGAAAAAAAGAATTCTTCTGACGACATTGTTCCGAAAAAAACACCTGAGGGTGGTAAAAACCCACAAGGTTTTTTGAGTAGGAAAGAGATGGCGCACTCTCGCTCTAACATTTTCGTACTGACGAGTCCGAAATCAACTTGCAGTAGAATGCCAGGCAGTGCGAAAGGTAAGATTCAACCATCCATCCAATTGAATATTGGTCACCATTTAAAAGATAGAATGAAGTTATTCTTGTGCTGGGCTACAGGCTTCATACCTTCTCTTGTAAAGTAATGGTGAATCCTATATTCCGAAAATTATTTTCGTTACCTGCGTATCGGCCATTATTGAAGAAAACGCTATCTTAAAAACAGCTCACTGAAGGAGTGAGTCCCACGTTTTTTTTCCAATCCACATCCAGAATTCAACAAGTGTTCCATCAATACAAAGACCGGAAGAAAACTCTATCCGAAGTACAAGACTGAAAAACAGCATTCTTCTCGCACAATGAGCCCAAATAACACAATAAGGGGTCAGATAGAGAAACTTGAAAGGGTCCATGATTCCCACCCACTATCGAGAGGCAGACAACAGAACAAGGACAATGAAAGTGCTCCCGAAGAAGTGCAAAGGGGCAGAAATGTTTGAAAGGACGTGGCTGCATGCAAATTCTGTTTTGATAACAATGGATTCGCGTTCATTCAATTTAACACCTCAAGAAATAATCGGATGAGTTTTGCTTTGTTATTGCTTTGAATGAGGGGAAATGAGGAAGGACGTAAAAGACCCCGCGGCACAATTGATTGAATGATGCAATTTTGAATGCGCAGAATGGTTTCATTATACTAATTACGCTCTTCTTGAATATCCTAATCAGATAAAAATTATAGGCTTTATTTCGTGGGCCTTAAATATTTCTTAATAATAATAATGAATTTATAGCCATCAATATTCACATGGTTTGTCAGTTACAATGAATTCAACACTATCGAAACTCAAGAATTCTTCTATCGAGTAAAAAGCAATATTGACTAATATACAAGAAATCTTCTTCCCGAAGGCTCGCTCTGGTAAATCTCTTACTTCTACAAGTAACTTGTTGAACATGTCGCAATAGGTCGAAAAATGTTGCATATTTTTTCTTCATATGTAATGGAGTAACAAGATTGTAAGATTTTAAGCATTAAACACGTTCAATTTCTTGGCATTTTCATGCAAAAATATCTGGCACTCCTTTATGTATACTGATGAAAAGTTGCCATATTTTATGGAGGTTGATCTATGGAAATATATGTTATTATATTATCATTCCAAACATAATACCCATCGTTTTTTTCTGTGAGTTAAAAACTCTCGAAGGATCAGATATATTACTCCACATAAGTATTCTATGTAAACTCTGAAACTTTGCAAAATATGCAGATCTGGTCATTTCATGAGCACCACATATTTTTAATTTCCTTAATGAATACTGAGTTTCATACAAACGTTTTGGACATGTGCAGATCAATTTAATTTGCTATCTGATATTACACCCAGAAATAACACTTGCTACACTCTTTTTCCTTCCGAAAGCTAATCAAACAGTTTTATCGGAGTTCAATTTGAATAAATGTACGGAAAATCATTTCGAAATCTCTTCTTGATCGAGCTTACTGGAGGAAAATATTAACGGGTTGTTTTATCAAAGAACGATATAGTTTTCACGAATAAATTGGTCAACAAAATGCCATGAGGCATTTCTACTGAGTTTTCCACGTTAATTTCTAACAATTTGGATAGAAGATTCACCAATTTCGAATGGTATATGAATAAGCACTTACAATATTTGATATTTATATTATTTGCGTAAACCTTGAAAAGTATGAGACCAAACACTGATCCTTGAGGCAACTCATGACCTATTTTCTGTTTCATTGAAGTAACTCCACTCCAGTTTACCCTTTGGGACCTTTTGTTTACATATCATGTGAAGCTATAAGTGTAATATTTTTGAAACAGAGTTGCATGAGAAACTGTGCGAGTGCAGTAGTTGTGCTTCGACCTTTACTGTAGGTATGTTGGTGTCTATTCAGAATTTTTCTATTTTTCATCCAGTGTAACATTCTGCTTTTGAGGCTTGTCTCAAATACTTAAAGTACAATTGCAATGAATCTGTTATTATTACAGTCTTCTTCATCCCCTTTTCCTTTATAAATGGGAATAATTTTCGTCGTCTTGAGCCCATCTGCAAAATAGCTTACTCTGAAATTAATTATGTGTTAATTTTGAAATTGGTCTGTTTGGATTTTATGTTATTATTCTTCTGCTTGCTGCTTCAGTACACTCGAAAAGAAGCAAAGTTTTTCATTATCTGAAAGTATATTTTGTAATTTTTCAAAATTTTTTTCTTAAGTTGTGGATCTCAGCACATCATATCTTTTTTTACCAACACTGACAAAATGTTGTTGAATGAATCAGCATGGAATTCTGCGAACAAATCCTCTTTTGTTTCCTTGGACTTGCTTAAATCCTTTGTATTATTTCCTTAATGCTTTCTGCTTATTTATATAATTTACTGATTTGTCATTAATGTTCTTTGCTGTCATTATTTTTTCTTTGTCCAATATTTCCATGAAATATTCATGAAAAGCAAATTTATCTTGCATTGTTTTTTTCAAGCACGTTTTCTCAATATTTCAGACATATCCTGCTTTGACAGGTTAGTGTTTTGTTTTATTGTATTTCTTCTTTTCATATTACTTCGAAGAGGGTTTTTCAATATATACTTTCATATTACTTCGAAGAGGGTTTTTCAATATTTTAAATGCTAAGTAAAATAATTTTGCGAAACATCTCTAGATAAAAACAAACTTCCTGCAAATTTTCCTGAATTATATCAAAGAAAAATGTCTTAGAAACACTGTTTTTTTTCGACATGCAGAAGTTTCAAAAATTGCACAGTGTCCAACGGAATATTCAAAGAAAATATAGAATATTGACCTACAATCAATTTGAAGGGTGTGTCCTTTTGAGTTGTAATGTCATGGAGGATATATAGGTTGAGGGAATTAAATAACTGAAAGTTACAAAAACCTATGCACACTTTATATATTATCTCGAAATATCATAAAGAGCTTTGGTGAACAGGAAGTTTTGCAACCTGTATTTTCGTTACAATTCAAACCTCAAAAACAGCCGACTAGCTTTTATTGATCGTCGGACATAAGCAGCAGACATGCATGTTGCATAGATTTTTGGCTACTCTTCAGCAGAATGCTGTAATGCCGACGAATGCAAATCAGTCATGCACCTACATGCGCCCTGCACAGGGTATAACTATAAAAGGTAACACGAAGAATTATCTAATGTAACTGCTACATAATATGGATAAAAATAATTCGTGAATTTAGAGTCTTGTTCATTCTCCCTAACCAAATACCTAAATATAGCTGAAGTTTAAGCAACTATGCATAAAATCTAATTTTCATACGCTAACAGAAAATCCACGTGAACGAAGTCACATGCATCATACTAAAATTGTCAATAAAATTCATTTGACCATCAAGGTACGAATATATCCTCAATTCGTTATTATTAACATTGCTGCCAATGTAAGAGGGTTCATATATTTGTCGCAAATCATTTTCATTTAACGATATTTCAACAAAATGTTCTTGATGGTTTTGTTCATTCAGATGTGGTGTTTTGAGATTAATCCTCATTATAGATCGAAAATGACTGCATTTGAATAACCTCACCAAATTTGTGACATGAACGATTTGAGATTCTTTAATCTATCCAATACTGGTTTATTAAGCCATTCCTGACATTAATCAAGGGAAGAAATAATAATGAATTATTTAATACTATTCACACTAAAGATAGTGCAAAGAAAATCCATTGTATATTCTCCCTGTTTCTTTGTCAACTCTTTTCTGCTGAATCGCCAATTGTCTTGTTTAAGAAACGCAACTTAAACAAAAAAGTGTCCTCATTTTAAGGCGGCTATTAATCGGTTCTCAGTCCTTACGCATAAATGTTGTTTAGGTTGGTATTATACTTTCACGAAGGTCGGTTGTTGAGCTCTGCAAGAAATTATACGTTAGGGTCGTCATCCAAGTGAATATTTATCGACGAGGAAGTCTTGAACTACGATTACATGACAAGCATCGTGCACGAGTTCAGTGTTTGCTTTTTATTCAGTTTGAGGATTTTGAATCTAAGAAAAAAAAGCAACCGAAGACAGCACTATTGGGCTCATATAATTTTATTTTCCAGTCACCTCGAAAAATAATTTTTCAATTGAGCTCGGAGAATATGAGCGCAGAGAAATTTCAACGATAAACTGGCTCAAATAGATAAGGAAGCAGAATCTTAAATTCAGAGTATTAGAACCACTTCTTGCCTGCTTCTTGAAGCTCGTTAATAAAACGCACGCTTAATTCCTATATCCTTATGGTGTATTTCAGGACTTTCTTCAGGTTCTGGGAAAATTGAGTCACAAACTGGAGTTTCATAAATTTCAGTAACCCAATGTAACCTGAAATATTTAGATTCGCCGATGAAATCATGTACGATTTGGAGGTCGTAATTTGTTATTGCATTTTCATTATTTTCTGCAAACAATTTACTTATCACTTTTTTTTATTCAAGTACATTCATATAAAATTTTTCCTGAAAATTGTTGGAGGAGAAAAAAGCTAAACATCCACCAATTTCATTAGTTTCGAATCATATAGGCCTAAACAAAACTTGAAATTATGCCACGTTTTATTCAGAGCGTTGTATGCCCTTCATCTCGTCTTGACTGAAATAGGTGTTTTAATAGAGTTCTAAAAGTCAATTTATGTTTGTCTTATTTTCTGAAAGAACGCATTCTGATAACCGGATTCATTATTAAAAATCCAGGTAATTTTTAACTCAAGAGTAGTTGTAGTTTAATGTTAAAAGCTACAGTTTGGATTCTAATACCAACTACAAGAGTAGTCATTCTACATTTTTTGAAGAGATTTTAGCCCTTTAGATTTTCTAGTCCTACGGAACCAGAAAATTTCCAATATAGATTTTTCATGTTGAGTTAGATCAGTCCCTTTCATGTTATTGCACGCAATTAAGCTGCAATAGGTTCAAGAATGTCTCCATCCTCTGACTTGACTTCATTTGGCAAGCTTTATATGCATTTAAAGAGCAAGATATATATCTCTTTATTTAGTATTTTTATCATCCTTCGCTTGACATGAATAATCATTAGTTCTCTTTTTAGATGTTTTTTGAACTACTAGTCTTTTGCCAATTTGAGCTATGAAAATAAGCATTTGATGAAAATTAATACATCAGTATTTCCTCTACTCAAGTTTTGTGTTGTAACTTGCAGAAGCAATGGTGCATCTTCTTTTTTGGTTTTATCCTTTTCTTCATATATATAATATTTATTTATATATATATATATATATATATATATATATATATTTATTTATATATATATATATATATATATATAATATTTATTCATATATATATATTGAATATCTGAATGAGCAAAAGTTGAAGGAAATGATAACACACATACTATGGACTTATAATTAAATGGTTCATTAAGATTAACCAAAGAGCTGATGATCTAATTCTAAAATTGCAAAAAATAACGTTTATTTGATTTTCCAGGAAATGGATTGTTTAACAAACGCAAAAAAGCTTCTGACTTCATGTCAGTTGTTTCCACTATTTTATTCATTATATTATTCAGAAACATATCAACTCCTCCTTGTTCAACTCTAAATGACATTTTCTCTCTTAATACATCACTCAAATCTTTTAAGAACTCTAACAATCCTTCATTCACTAACTTTCCTCTTTGAAAATGTTTTAAATTTCTTTTTTATTTTCCAACTGAACCTCTTCCATTGATGGATTTTTGTAGACCAGTGATAATACAGCGTCTTAGCAAGCAGCATCTAGAAGATAAAATTAGAGCATTGGGCTCGGAACCGAAAGTTCTCCGCTTCAATTCCTGTTCAGGTGGAAGAGAAATTTAATAGTTGGACGACTTTCGGCCACCATTTCAGTGTTGGGTCGAAAATTAACAGTGCTGTGACCCAAAGTGGCGTAAGATCGTTACTCGCACCAGTTGAAAAAGCTTCAGAGGGATCTTCACCTCGCCAAGTTCATTATTTTATGTCAGCAACCAATTTTATTCAATAGTATATTATAACACAATTTGGGCATGTAAGTGAGTGGGAAAATGTTTTCTTATCAATTTAAAAAAAACCAAATTACAACATTCGTAAGCCAGTTTTTGGGTACCCTGAACTTCACATCACCAATCAAATCCCAGAGTACTTGAAATTATCTACAGTCTTGTAGAAAAACATAACAACCTGACACCTTCTCCTAGTATCAGGTGTTTTTTTAGAGTTATCGGACTTTAAATTGAAATAAAACAGATTTAAATTAAGATTGAAGCCAAAATTTTTTGAATGAAAGATAATTTTACGACATTCATGTTTTAAAAATAACTTCCGGCATATGTCCACGACTAGCTCTAAGGAACCGCATTCGACCAGACCAATTTTTGACCACTTTTTCAAGTAATTCGGCCTTATTTCATCAATAACTAGAGTTATGTTGGCTTCCAAAGCGTCTGTTGTTTCTGTTTATCTGCATAAACCAATGACTTGACATAAGCTCAAATAAAATAATCTAGTGGAGTTATGTCACATGATCCTGGAGGCCAATTTATTGGACCATTTTTAGAAATTATGTTATCGCCAAATCTTTCTTTCAATGAATCAATTGTTACAGTAGCAGCATGAGGTGTAGCACCATCTTGTTGGAACCAAAACATTTCTGGGTCAATACCATTCAAATTTTAAACAATTAACCATTGATCTTCGTTCTGTAACGAGCACCATTGACTGTAACATTAGCTCCAGCATCGTTTTTAAAAAAATATGGACCGATGATGCCTGCAGCGTATAAAGCACACAATACAGTGCATTTTTCAGGATGCAATGGAACCTGCAAAACTTCTTGAGGATTGTTTTCACTCCATATACGGCATTTTTGGTTTTTTACATAGCAGTTCAACCAGAAATGAGCTTCATCACTAAACACAATTTTACGATAAAAAGTGGATCAATTTCAAGCTATTCTAGGGCCCAACCAGCAGACAAACGACGCTTATTATGGTCAAGTGGCTTTAGTTCTTGAACCAGTTGGATCTTGTATGGGTGAAGACCAAGATCTTTACGCCAAATTTTTCATGGGGTGGAGTCCAACTTGTTGTTAACGTCGACGAATAGACAAATCTGGATCATCATTAACACTATGACATACAGCAGCGATATTTTCTTCTGTATGTACAGTTCTTTGTCTTATTGTTGTTGCATCGAATAGAGAAAATGTTGTCGAAAATCTATTGATAGTTCGACGAATGAGCTGTTCTGATTGGACGATTATGTAAACCATAAATTTCACGATGTGCTCTATGAGTTTGGCGAATAGAACACTGATTTTGGAAATAAATATCAACAATTTATAAACTCTGTTGCGGAGTGAGTCTTTTCATGATAATTTGTTAATGCTTACTGAACATAAATGTCGAAAAACATGGCTTCTACCTTCTGTCAAATTACAGTTATCCCTGTCGAAAGTACTATCACTCTGAAAAAACACCCGATACAAACAGAATACAAATGAAAAGTTTCTGACATTGATCTATGAGAGATAGACCCACTTTTCTTCGCCAGTCACAATTCGATGCAATAATCGCTTTCTTTTATGCCGTTGGAGTAGTTGTTCATACGTGACAAATGAACGATGGCAAATGGCTGGCTGAGTAACTACAAGTGTTTTTGCGACTTACTTTTGCATTTGTTATAGATCTTCATTAAACATTGCCTATAATTCTTCATAAAACTTTCGTAGCGCTCCGGGTCGTTATTCGTCTTTCAAATCAAAATTGGCATTTCTAAATCTTCTGACACATTCGTTCGGCTAGAGCATGGTTGCCATAAACATCTACTAAACTATGATCATTTTCAGTAGCCTTTTTCATCATGATGAAGTAATAAACTCCCCTCAAAAACACATTTTTCGGCACAGAAATTGATATTCTCAAAGCACACAGAAACTATGTTCTTCAGCGAAATAACAGATACTGAAAAAAAAGCCTACTGATGAGACTTCAAAATGTTGCCAGATGAAACAATGGCATTATAAACTATGTAGCGATCTACACGTCGAATTTATTCGCTGGTATATCACCTTTATCCAGAAGACCGGTGAATGAAGAAATTGGGATATCTGTCCGTCAATGTGTCGTCACGTGCGCGTTGATATGAAGGAATTATTTCTTTTCCGGTTCACGATTGCAGAGTAAAGTTGAAATCTGAATGTCATAAAATTTATTTTCTCGTTAATTAATTTTTCTTGAAGATTAGAAGTAAAAACCCTCAAAGAAGGGTTTTTTTGGACTATCTTTTCCTGGAATTTTTTTTGGATTGTCTTTCTCTGGATTTTTTTTATGGAATATTTTTTCTGGATTTCTCTTGGATTATTTTCCTGTTATTTGTGGTAAATTAAACAAGTGACTTGTTTGTCAGGGAGTTGTGTCTTTTCATTTTGTGGAATTGTGAGAACAGGCTCACGACCCAGTTAAACCGACTGGGCTCGGGCATTTTAAAATATAAATGTAGCTGAATTTTTACAACTATTAGCGACATCTGTCATCGAAACCGCACGAACCTGTTTCTTCTTCTAATATTGAATTTTACTGGAAACTTCCATTTAGATGGAAATCTGATCGCGATGTACATTTATTCATTTTTCTTACCCCAGAAATTTTAGAGAAATCCTGTTACTAATTTTTGGGTTATTCATTTATTTGCATTTTCTGCACAGTGATTTATATTTTGAGGAAATTAATAAATACTTATAAAAATATTACAACTCTCCTTATATCTGAAAACTAATCAGGACTTAATTGGAGGATACTGTAGATATTCAAATGTCAATTAACTCAACCATCACTATGGTAATACTCTACTTATTATTTAGTGATAGAGAATCACTAAATAATTCATATCGTTAATAAATCAGAAGCCTGCATTCGGTGCCTTATTCTCAAACCTCGCCAGATAATGTTTCCACGAGATCTCTTGGACTATATTTATTGCTCCCCATGATTTAACGACGATCATCGTGCCACTTTCTCACTGAGAAGCGAAACAATTGTTTACGACCCACCTGCTAGATCTAGAGGCGGCAAATTGTGTTCCCCAGGCATAAGATCGAAATTAATCAGGTATAGATGCTAACTACGTGATGGGATGCCCTGAGTTATTCCTGTGCTTTATTATTCATGATTCATAAAGGATCCCAGTTCAGAGGGGGGCAATACTTTATATGCGACTATCATATTGTCTTTATGGAATGATATTGTATTACCAATCAGTTCCAATCTGCGGAGATTATTATGAATCTGACTTTTTTATTACCAATATTCTAGAAAGAATTATCCCTTAAATATTGAAAAATATTATAAAAATACATTGAAATTTCAGAGCTTTTTGAGTGAATCTATGAACGAAGGCAAGATAATGAAAAACAAGAAGAATTTCTCTTTAGATACTGAATATAAGTGCACATATGCCTGAGAAAAATCAAAAGCATTTGTCTAAGTAGGACGCTAAAGAGGCTAAAATAATATAAACTTTGAATATCAAAACAGATTTAATCTGTTAGTCTTCTATAGTTTTAATTTAAAAAAAAATTTTATTCAAAAACCTTTTAGAATTAAATTAATGTCTACAATAATCACCTCTTATATTTAATGGACGTATATAATCAAAACTCAATATATAATATCCAATGGAATAAATAAACCAACAGATATAAAAAGTCATTAAAATTAATAAATAAATATTTAAAGGAGACGAAATTTTGTTTCTGATCTTACCATTATGAACACCAATTGCCTTTCATAAACATGAACACAACTTAAGGACTTCTCAAAAAATATAATTCATTTGAAATATCTAATATATTTAAATATTCAAATAAGTTTATTCAAAAATCTCTTAAAACATGCACTATATCTTCAAAGAACAATTATAATTCTGGTAATCTCTTCATCGGCCCTAAATAATATTCCAAATATCAAAATCAAATAACTATCACTGTATCTCAACTCCACGTGTAACAGGATAAATTGCTTTAAACAGACTAACTTTAAGATTCAAGATAGTCTATGTTCTTAACAAAATCACAAAAAAGTGTAAGTTGTTAACCATTTACATTCCATAATGAGATTCATTAAAGCCTAAATATAATTATATATTATATATAAAATAAAATAAAAAAAGGCTTTTTACTTGATAGAAGAAATATAACAAAATTTGAATATCAAAACAGATTTAATCTGTTAGTCTTCTACAATTTTAATTTCAAAAAATTAATAATTATTTATATATATACATATATATATATATTAATTATATGTATATATAACACATCTATAACACCCTACAAATACAATATTTCTTTTTCTTCAAAAACTAAATATAAATCTCAAAAACACTCAAATGAAGATTAAAACTTCGTTCTGGACGATCAGGTAGATTTTTATAATTCGCCTATTATAAATAATCACACTTACAACATCATCGAACATGGGTGCTGACAAAATTCTCAGAAAATAAGTATAAGCTATTTGAACTCCCAAATACACAAATCGGGTGTTTCTTTTAGAGTGATAGAACTTTCGATAGGTGATTTGAGAGTGATTTGACAGAAGGTAGAAGCCATGTTGTTTTGATATTTCTATTCAGTAAGCACTGACAAATTAACATGGAAGGACTCACGCCGCAACAACATTTACAAATTGTTCTATTCGCCAAACTTATAGAGCACTTCGTGAAATTTATGGTTTACCTAATCGTCCATCAGAGCAGCTTATTCGTCGAACTATCGATAGATTTCGGACAAAATTTTCTCTACTCGATGCTACAACAACAACAAGATAAATAACTGTACGTACAGAAGAAAATATCGCTGCTTTAAATCAAAGTCTCAATGATGATTCAGATTTGTCTATTCGTGGATGTTCACAATAAGTTGGACTCTGCGTATCCACCACATGGAAAATTTTGCGTAAAGATCTTAGTGTTCATCCATACAAGATCCAAATGGTTCAAGAGGCCACTTGACCATAATAAGCGTCGTTTGTTTGCTGATTGAGCTCTAGAACAGCTTGAAGTTGATCCACTTTTTTATCGTAAAATTGTGTTCAGTGATTAAGCTCACTTCTGGTTGAACGGCCATGTAAAGAAGCAAAATTGCCGTATATGGAGTGAAAAAAATCCTCAAGAAGTTCTGCAGGTTTAATTGCATCCTGAAAAATGAACGGTATGGTGTGCATTACACGTTGGAGGCATCATCGGCTCATATTCCTTTAAAAACGATGCTGGAGCTGTTACAGTGAATGGTGCTCGTTACAGAACGAAGATCAATTGTTATTTGTTTCAAAATTTGAATGGTATTGACCCAGAAACGTTTTGGTTCCAATAAGATGGTGCTACATCTCAGTATTTGGAATAAAAGTGTCGATTCCAAGAAGAATCACATCCGTAACACAATCAGTAATAGAGTGTTTTGGGGACTCTTATTCATAATAGTCGATCAACTCTTATAATCCGACAAACCATTTCACTGCCTTATTCAGATCATCGTTCACACATTCTCTTTCAGCAAGACAATGTACGCCATTTGGCTCGTCGAACTATCGACCTTCACTATTGGCAGTAATTCACATTCATCTGATTCAAATGAAATGGGAAAGAGACTGTCCACTTTGCACCATTATCAACAGAATGTGGCACTGCGAATCCACGATGTTCTGGTTGGTTGGAACGAGGGACTAAAAGCAGACATCGACCATTTTTCAGCTATGCGTTGGCCAACCATAATATTTTTTGGATTATTATACATGTTAATGAAAGTTCTCACCTAGGTTATATCTTCATTGTTTATGCAAACACTACATTACCTAAATATCAAGTTAAAGTATTTTATGTAATATTTCTTACCATTGAGGTTAAAGAGGAAAAACTAAAACAAACATGAAATATGATCTACAAAATATAAGAGACAGGATATAGCGTAATGGCGTGAAGGAATCTAATAAGAGATCATATATAAACATAAAACAAGGTGGCAGAAGAAAAATGAGAAAGAAGAAGAGACGAAAATCGCACACCACGTATGGTATAAGGGTTCAATTCCGAACATAGCCGTAGAATTCGATAATAATCTCCCTATAAATCCATCAAAAGCGCTGAACTCCCCATTTAGAAGAGGTCAAAGATGCTGAAAGTTAAACATTAGCCAGTCAAACTCGGTTATTAATAATTACGAAGAGGAGTAGAATGTCCGAACCGCTTTATACGCTCGCTTCGGCTACACCGATTGTGTTCGTGTAATTACTATTTGTTATGGGTTATAATTACCTCAAAGCGAAGTGGAAAGTCAATGATCTGATCCGTTGGTAGCGTAGAAAATTTGAATTATTATTTTTCATCTAGTTGATTTATTAGGAAACGGTTTGAATGGCGGGACGGCCCCCTTTATATTTTGCATGCGCGTTCGTTGCGAGTGAATATTAGGATGGGATTTTACTGAGCGTAATTTCGTTTGTGGGGTCTCACTTACCTGGGTAATCGAGTCACGATAACTCATCAGTAAACTGAATGATCTGAACTCTCTCATTTGTGGTTCCGTTTTCAGAATGGTCAGAAACTTATTAAGAGTGGGAATAAGTTCGTGCGGTTTCAATAACAGATGTCGCTACTAGTTTATCAATCCATTGTTTCATCTGGCAACACCTTCATGATGATATGTCGGTCAATTTTCATGTATAGTAAATGGCCTTCATTTAATAAGAACATACATACAAACAAACGAGTGAAGTTTAGCCAAGGCTACTCTTACACTTAACCCATCAGTTTGATGCTGAATATCAATTATAGTTTCAAATAAATGCCAACAAAGTGGCACCATCGAAATGTAAACGAAAAAAAAATATAAAAAAAGTAACTACAATAGTAACCAGTGTGAGTAATTGTGAATAATTGGGCAAATTCAGGGCACAGAAACAAGAGAACAGAAGGATATGCAGCACTCCAAGTCAACACCCGACTATTGATTATTGCGAGGCACATAAGAAGGTTTTCACGTCTAGTTTAAACTTATTTAAATTTTTAGTAGTTTTGAATCTTTGTGGAAGGCAATTGTAAGATTTCATACATGTATAACTGAATGACTTTTTAAACATTGAAGTTCTAGATCTGGGAGGGGCAAGTGTTTCAGGAAAGCGAATAGTGCGAGGAAGTGCATGAAGTTGTTCTCTAAATAATAATTTACTCTTAATGTAACTTGGTTCACCCGTCTGTACAACCCTATGAATAAATGCCAAACTCTGCAACCTGTATCGGTTACGAAGATTAAGCCAGTTGAGTTCCTTTATATTATGAGATATCCTGTCGTATTTTCGAAGTCCATATATTAGTCTACAACATGAATTCTGTATTCTCTGCAATCGACCACAACTACTCAAGTTCAAACAGGAGCCATATATAAAACTGCAGTACGAAAGATGTGATAAAACTAAGCATTCACATAGAGTTTTCCTCATTTTGAAGTTTAGAATTTTCCTATTCGAATAAAGTAACTTCAGATTCCACTACCATTTTTTCAATAACGGGTTAACATGTACTTGAAAGCTCATTTCTGAGTCCTGATTGAGTCCAAGATACTACGCCTCAGTTTTACCTGCCAGATTCTCACCATTAATAGCAAAAGTAATATCATTCATCAACAATAAGTTTCTTTCGGTACCAAAAAAACATAGTTACACATTTAATTTAAAGTTAGGTGGTGCTGTAAGGATAAATCATAAACATCATCTAAACCTAACTGCAACCTACGAATGCATTCCGAAGAGTTATCCCTTGAAACTGAAATATAGCCTACATCGTCAGCATAAGCATGAAATTGTGTAGTTATTTTATTTAGGATGTCAGTGATATAAATTTAAAAAAAGCAGAGGTCCCATTATAGAGCCCTGTGGCATTCCTGTGGGAACGAAACAACGATCCGAAAAAGATCCATTGTGTTTGATCATCTGACAACGATCACTCAGGTAATATTTCATAGAATTTCAACCTAACTAGGGGCAACTCATGGCAAATCTTGTCAAAAGCCTTCGAAAAATCTAACATCACCATGGCAATCATCTTGTCCTCATTCCAACTTCGGAATATGTCATCTGTCACCTGTGCTAGTGCCGAGATGGCGCTATGTGAAGGACGAAAGCCTGACTGTTTTGAATTTAGAATTGAATTATAAACAAGAAATGAATAAACTTGCACATAAAGTATTCTTTCGAGTATTTTTGACATAACCGGTAACATTGTTATAGGACGCAGGTCACTGTAATCAACTGGACCTTGAACTTTAGGCAACGGATTTACTAAGCCACACTTCCAGCCAAAGGGAAAATAACTACGCTCGATACAGACATTGACTAAATGAGTAATATATGGTATTATGAAAGGACAACATTTCCTGAGCATATCTATGTTTATTGGATCGACTGGTCGACATTACAAACGAGAAATTTAAAGATTGATTATATTTATTTTTAGAATAGTAATTTTGAAGACCTGCCGAACTATGGTCGATCGTATTAACTGATAAAAAGTACTCATTTATTTTGTTCACATAACCCACAAGTTATAGTATATCCACAAGTTTCTTAGTAACCAAATTGACGTCCTTTAGTTTAGACCACACTTGTTTAGAATTATTTTTATTTTCGTTCAACATCTGATTAATATAGTTTATCTTTCTTTGGCGTATAGCCGCTAGAGAACGATTCCGAAGAGCTGTATACAGTGACCGAAGTTCATCAGTCCTTGAAGCCTTGAACGCAGTCAACGCTCTATCCCTATGTTTCATTAGATTTTTTATGTTCTCAGTCATCCAGGGTGCTTTCTTTTTGGTTATTCGTGCGGTTTTGACTGGAACGTGATAGTCGAAGCAGTGCAATAAAAAAGTGTTGAATAAGTGAATTTTCTCATCGATATTTTGAGTCTGCAATAACAAAAACCAAGGAATCCCCTCCAGATCCAGTTCAAATTGGAGCCGATTGAATTTGCTATAGTCCCTATAACTGATGACCTTTGGTTCAATGTTTTTGATTTTTATATTTAATTCACAAAATACAAGATGTTGCTCACTGAATGTGTGAATGAATATGTCATTTTGCTGAAGTATAAACAACATAGCTTTTGTGTGGTGAGAAATAAGAGGCAACGTTCGAAGAGGATACATCACAAACGCAAGAGTAACTCGAAAAAAACTTGGAGTCACTCAACCAGCCATTTGCCATCGTTTAAAACCAATGAAAATGCTCCGAAAAGTAATGAATTGGGTCCGTATGAACTGAAGCCAAAAGACATCGAACGCCATTTTTTCACGTAAGAACAACTGTTCCAATGGTAAAGAAGGAAAGGGTTTTTGCATAGAATTGTGAATAAATACCCTAGCAATGCCTCTTCATCAACTGTCAAGTCGAATATTCATGGCGAGAAGATCAGGTTCCGTTTTTGTAGAAGGTGTGGTGTATTGTGAGCTGCTACAATTGAACCAAAGGATCATAGAAGAGGTATACTGATGACAATTGATGCGTTTGAGCAGATCGTTGCAAGAAAACTGGACACAATACATCAACAGACACGAGGAAGTTATTGACAATACACATGTTTCGTTGTCCGATAAAACGTACTTAGAAGTTCTCAAATAAGAAGTCGTACCCACCCGCCGTATAGCCCAGACATCGCTTCTTCTGATTACCATATCTTCCAATCGATCCAATTTTTCACAAAAAAGCTTCAATATTCAACAGAAAACCGCACGAACCTATTAATGTCAAAAAATCAAGAAAACCTTCACAGAAACAGCATTTTTAGAAATTGTAACTAACTATGCCATTAGTTCTATTCTCATTCCGTTATTTCCAATGAATGTAGAAATCTTTTGTTTTTTATGTTTCAGCGTAGTTTAGTATCTGCATGAGATAATTTTATTGTGATTTTTTCCATTGACAGATTTAACGAGATCGTCGGTAATCCAGGGTCGTTTTTGAAATTGATATTTCAGTTTAGTGATTGTACAATATTCTATTGATTTCTTTTTGATCTATCTGAATTTGTAACTATCTGTCCTTCTTCTAAATCTAAATACTTTTATCAGTTTCTCTTTATTTATTTTATTTTCCTCATTGACAGACTTAACGAGACCGTCAGTGATCCAAGGTTATCTTTAAGATTGATATTTCAGTTTGGTTTCAGTTTGATTGTTCTATTGATTTCTTATTGATCTATGTGAATTTATACTATCTGAAGTATACACCTCCAACCTTCTTCTAAATCTAAAACTTTTCATCGGTTTCTCTTCATTCAAGCAATTTATATATTCATAATTATTTTTGATATTTTTTCTCTTTCATGTAAATTCCTCTTCAAAGTGAGCAAGAAGTCGGATCAGTGATCGTGGTTTCAACCACGACTGGAACGATACTATCTATTTCCTCACCATATTATATAAAAATGTGGCCAATACATGTTATGTTAAGCATTTATTGCCGATAACTATCAAAATTTTCCCGTCAGACTCATATTTTCATCATCCATGGACTGGTACTGATACTCAGCAAACACTACGCTTGGCTCCACCTAGGACTTTGGACGATGCTTTGGAACATACATTGGAGGTTAAAGCAGCGAAGCAAGCGTCGTAAAAGAATTACATTAAGGTCCGACGCACTGCTGATAAGCCCGTGACGTCTGAGGGTATCGAAGAAATGGTTCGTTGAATGGTTTAGTAACATCGTTTCAAAGACCAACATTCCAAAGGCCCTAGGATCTTCGAATTTTTATGGATTAGGGTATATCCGCAGAGGTTGTAAGACGTCCGCCAAACAAGACAAACCTTATAAGGAAAATGTGAATTTCTTGAAGACAACAATCGTGAATACCGATTAGCAGCCAGAAAGATTTAAGTAATACCAAGAAAATGACCTAGAGTAAATACTACTCATGGAATGGAAAGAAAAGACAAAGGTCAAGCTGAATAAATCTCTGGAGAACGATGATGATACTGAAAAACATCTTCATCTGATAGTCCCAAGAAACCAAGTACCAGAAGTAATGAAACATTTGCTTGATGGCACTTTTGGTGGAGATTTTCGCATCAAAAAGATATTGGAAAAAATCAGAGAACGTTCTTACTGGGTCACTTTGAGGATAATGTAAAAGAATGGTGCCGGAAGAGCAAGTTATGTGCTTCAGCCAACGGTCCAAGAGGAAGTCGTATGGGAACTATAACGTAGGTAGTCCTTTAGGATGAATAGCTATTGCTATTGCGAGTCCATTTCCAGAAACTGAGGAAGGAAACAAATACAAAAGGATGCAATAAATTCCTTCAAATGGATCGAAGCCTATACCATTCAAAATCAGGAATCCACCATAGTTTCAGATGTGCTGATAGAAGAGACGTTCAGCCGTTTTGGAGTCCCATTTCAGGTACTATCTGAACACCAAAGAGATGGCGACAAATACCTCCATCTCTTCACAATAGCTTACAGATCATCAGTAGAGGAATCAACAGAAGAAACTCCAGCGTGTATAATATTCTGCCGAGAAATACGCCATACGATCTTGAATTTGGATGCAAACTAGAGAAGAGATAGGTAATGAAGAATATGTAAGCAGTCCGAAAGGAAGAATATATTATATTCATGAGAGAGGTTGACAGAATCTACAGATGGCGAGTGATCGTATGAAGACCCGTTACGATACCAAAGCAAGATAATTTTAACACTGGTGACTTAGTATAGTTGTACAACAGTACAGAGGAATATCAAGGAATTAGCTGTATCAAAGTTGAGTTGTGGGTTGGAACAACTCAACTAGAGAATCGTCCATAATATGCTTGAAGCCATTTTTCAGGAAACCGCACTGCAGATCGTAGTATGTAGTTAAAATCAAGAAAGAGTCCCGAATCTGAAAAAGACTGTTCTATCAGCGAGGTTATTGCAGAAACGGAGAATTCTGTAGATAAGCCACCGTAACAAATGTTTCCATTGAATGGACAGTCTATGGAGGGGATAATGTAACGATTAAGCCCTCTACGCCACTGCTTGTTTCCCGACACTCGTTCGAGAGCGCTTGAGATATTACTGGAAATTCGAAAATGTTTTAAAAACTACTTCCATGTATATAAGAGGACGGAGAAACACGATGAAAGTAGTTGTAGATGATTCACCTTGCAGCGTCGTACCAAGTACGACCAAGTGCAGTGGAAATTAATTCTGTATTGTATATGGATATTTATGTCTCCTTTCAAACTTTGAGTTTCAGAACAATTCAGCAGCTCTCCAAATAGTTATGGAGATCTATAACAAATGAATCTATCAAACTAGCTGGGGAACTGTACAGTGACGTCAATAAAACATTCTCATTTCCAAATTTAACTATGATTTGTATATATTTGAATATCCCAATCTCCACAATTTCATGTGTGTAACCAAAACTTCGCCTCATTCATACTATTGTTCAACACCATCATTTTGGTGAATATCACCATATCACACAAGAGATCGTATCCATCTAATATAAGAGTAATAGATACATCACCAATCGCCAAGTTTCAGATAGCACTGTGAGATCAAAGTCAAATTGAACAGTAGGTACTGAGAAGTCTTGTTGCCTCATGGATCTAATATTTGTATGGAATAATAAAATAGGATTAGGTGGATCTTCACTAAATGGAAACTTATTTGAAACTATATATTTGATAAAATGATTTGAAATTCAAAGATATATGAATGAAACAAAGCTTCAATTATCTTGATTCGTATGACTTCATATTTTACCATGTGTTTGGGAATATTTGAATCTCGAAAAATTTACAATGAAAATTGGCCACAATGAAAGAGTTTAAATTTAGTTGTTTCATTTTTCTGGCGTGCACGGGATACGTGTTCAAAATTCTTGTGAGCAATTGCGCAGTGTCACGAAAAAGGTGTGGGTTATAATATATATGTGAATGTGAACAGGTCTTAGAATTACTATTCTGACTTTGACAACAGCAATATCTCTTCTTGACAAAAGTTTTCCAATGTTCGTTTTATTTTATTATTATTTTAAGTTTTTTTACTTTCAGCAATTGGTGAAGTGACCGAAAATATTGTCATTTAGAACAGTAATTCCAGACACAGTGCAACATAATTCAAGAATAGTATTCAAATACAAATAAACACTCGCCACTTTACTTCCAAATTTGATAGGAACTACCCTGCTCATTCAATTGATTTCTTTTCAAATCAAATACCAGCAAAATGTCTTCTACAATTACACAATTAGAAGACATTTTATATAAAAAAACACAACATCATGTCAATCGAAAATTTCACAGGTCTCCAAAAAAATTCTTTCTGCATAAGAATTAATTTACGCTATATTTGAAGTGTAAAATTTAAATATGAAATCAGTTTCTCTATCAGCTCTACTTCTTAAGATACTCGTTCATTAATTAATTAACTTTGCTTTTTTAATCAAGGCTAACTGAAGTATGGGTGTTCTTAAATTATTATATACAGTAGGATCAAGATATGTCGGTGACCTTGGGATTGCAATAAAACCTTCATTATTCCTTTCACCATCAAAGACCCTAAATGTATCCTTTTCACAGGCAGAGCTGAAATAGAATGGCTATAAAAACTCAATAAACCGATTTTGAAGAAGCAAATTTTTGGAGGTACAATTTATTATAGACGGAAGATTTGTAGCCAAATCTTCACATAAATTATAAACTGGTGCATTTATATATGAAACAACTGGTATCATTAGAATGTGTTCTTTATGTAATTTTGGAATTCCATAAAGAACACGTGCTGTATGATTCATAATATTCAAAGTTTTTGGGTTTTTAACACTAAAAATATTCTTGTGTCATTTGTATTCGTTGGATCCGATTTTAGTTCTCTGAAATTTCCTGATTTTTTTAGGTCTTCCATTTTGGTTTTATACTGTGTTTGATATAATGCCTAGGATATTTCCTTTGTCTGCTTTGCTTAAAATTGGATCATTAGATTGAATTTTGTTTTTTAATTCTATTTTCAGAGTTGTTAAATCTGCGCATATTTTTCAAATAAAAATTTTCGGCTGTTAAAAATTTATCACTCAATGATTTTTTTGATATGTCTAATATTAATTCAGTTTTAGAGGCTAACGTTTAAACGTGTTTAAAATTATACTTATCTGGGCAATATTTCACTGCTTTCACACATTTAATTATATCTTATCAAAACCATCTTCCGTGAGATTTCTAACTCTATCATAAAAAATAGATTCACAATTTAAATTTTCGTGCTTATTTAAATCTTCTGAGATTGTTCACTTCTTATGTATCGTTGGTGAAGTACTAACTTCTTCTCGGGCTGATCTATCAATGACTCGGAACTCCTCAAATATCAGCGGTAGGCTGTGTGTACTGACCTGTTCGTTTCATTGGAATAATAGGAGAATGTAATTTTCATATATTTCGGATGGATATTTTCTTTGGGGCACTGTTTATTGAACCATAACTGGTTTAAACACTTCTTCACATTTATACTGTGTTGAAATTTTGAATTAATCTATTTGATATATTCAAATGTCCTCAAATACTCAGTCGAAATGTGAGTCATACCCTGCTTAAATTTTCAGGCTACTAACCGTTAAAATACGAAACTGACCCAAGTTCGGTAATCAAAAAGGCGTTATCCTCAAGAAATCCGAAACATACCGAAATTTGTAATCTACGAAATGGCGTTATCAGATAAGAACCTTAATCGTTACGACTCCGATTGATTCAAACCAAACTCCGTATCTCCGGATTGTAAAACGACCGAAAACAAAATTTTCTCACCCGAAATAAAAAGCCTTCCGATAACATCGAGAATCAAATATTCAACACCGAAGACAAATCTCCCTGATTGCGTCTCCGAGCGATATCACCATCCCGTCTCCATAAAACAGATGCTTTCATTATCCTCCTCGCTCGGCCAACAACAAGAATGGAAAATATCAAAAACTGGTTCGTAAGTGGTCAATCGATAAAACAGGAACTGATGCGAAGAACAAACAACAAAGAGAAAGAAAGAAAGAACGCAATAATTAACAGGATTGTGGTAAGCGATGCGACGGCATTAAAGTGGTATCTGAGATCTTTTATGGTCTTCGCTGACTTTAGTGAGCACTAAACAAGTTAGTTTATTGTTTATTAAAATGAGGTTACGACATTTAGTTTTAATACCTCTCTTCTCTCGGGTGCGTCTCTTTTATGGATTTACTACTTTTGTCAGAATAATGCACCGTTTTAAACCATGCCTACTCGATTCGATTTCAATATAATCTCGGTGAAAGGAGTCTATAGCACTCGCTCTCTTAAATGTGTGAAGAAATTTATCGATTCCACACTATAAAATGCATTCGTTCTATTGTGTAATGTGTTACCCTTCTCTCGGTTACAATGTTGCATCTACCTACCTAATTTATTCCCTGTATTTTATTTATTATAAACCATATTTCGGTTTAAGCATATTATCACCTCAAATAATGAAACTTTTGTATGTTGAAGCATAAAGACTCATTTCAGTATTTGATATTTTCTTATAGATTACTTAGAACTTGAATATCAAATAAACAATCTGTTTTTACCCAGAGCTCTTCTTCAAATCTACTTGACACAACAAATTGAAAAAGAGAAAATTCTGAAATTCTTCTCGAAATTATAAATTTTAATACCATATTCATTTATTGGTCAAATGGGATATCCACATTCATTAGCCCAAAATGACATTCACGGCAAAATACAAAAATTTTTACAGTATGTGCAACATCAGATCAACGTTAAATCCACACATCCCACCAATATAAGAAAATCAAACTTATAACCTGTAAGAAACTTAACAAAATATAAAATCTTAATTTAACAGCTTAATTTTTCTTTTGAATGGACCAATTGACAGGAAAATATATCATTGTCCTTATACTTGCATGGTTCTGTTGACCGGAGAGTGCTTCTGAAATTTGTTCTATGAAACGTTACCTCAAAAACAGCGTAACCTTTTTGCGGTCTAGATCAAACATGAATGCTCACGTAGGACAGCAAAGCTGGAGAGTCAAAGTAACAATTCAAAAATTTATCCAAAAACACAACATCGATATGTTCCTTACAATTTTCCTATGAAACGAAGCCATGCAACTGTAATTACTTGTAACCTTATAATCTAAATATCTCAGAAATTTATTCTGCACCATCTCCAAACTGTGCTTGACGACCAAACAACCGATCTATAAGATAAACTACTGTAAACAAAAGCAAAATATAGAGCCTTCAAGGCCTTAGTGGAAATGAAATCTCTACAAGATCTCATCATAAATCCTAGGCATCTGGTTACTTTTGGTCACCACATAATCGATGTGTGAATGAAACACTTTTGTATCAAATATTACACCCAGATCCCTCGCCTCATGCCGACGCTGTAAACGACTATCACTCAAATAGTACTCAACATGATTGATCTTTATTTTACGACTGAATGTTATGCAGTTACACTTATTCAAGTTCAGATATAGCTTATTTTCGACTCAGGAATTATTGAATGCATTTAAGTCGTGTTAGAGTTGAAGCATATTTCATTCACACTAATCATACTAGCTCTAGCCCTCATCAACACGCCTACCAGGCTGGAAAATCAGCAGAACTTGCATTACCCAATTTAGTCGGATGACCAATCCCTTGATAATCGAGAGATAACACTTACAGAGTTTCTTGACATTAAAGGTGCTTTTAACAATACGCTACCGACTTCTCTCGCTGAGGCTATCTCTGCGAGAGGAATCAACCCGATAATTTGTTAATGGATACAGGCAATGGCTATGCGACAGAATAATATCGACCTCACATCAGGGTTAGGTCTACGAGTTCAAGGCTACGAAGGGGTGTCAGCAGGAGGGTATTCTCTCACCCTTATTGCGTACCCTTCTTGTCGATGACCTGCTAGCAATAATCTTGCTGTTGGGAGTCGACGTTCAAGCATTTGCTGATGACCTGGCAATGATAGGGAAAGGTAAATCGAAGGTGACGATATCGGCCTTCCTTCAAGAGATACTGGACACTATCGACAAATGGTGTATAAGAAAGATATGTCTCTTAACCTACAAAAGGTAGTTATAGTACCATTCGCCGAAAACGGAAGCTAGATGAGTTAGAACCTTCAACAATTCGTTGTGAAACAATACAATTCTCTAATGAAGCAAAATACCTGGGAATGGTCCTGGACAAAACTCTCAGTTGAAATGAAGCCCAAAGTGTATCATGAAGCCAGAATAGGATTCTGGACCTGCAGGCGAATCTGCGGTAAAACCTGGGGTTTAAAACTCAAGCAGATGTATTGGCTATACACTATGGTAATTAGACCACAGATAATGTAGCGTGGTGGAAGAAGGGCCAACAAACGACTGGCCAACATAAGCTCATCCGACTATAGACACAAGCCTGCCTTGCAATTACAGGTGCGTTTCGCACCACACCCACGGCAGCCAATGGAGATCCTACTAAATCTACCACCCCTGCACCTGCTCGTGCAGAGGAAGGTGGAACAGACCATATACAAACTATATCAACCTGCGATCGACAGGACAGAGGCAATAGTGATGGAGGGCTCAGAACTGCTGGACGAGCTTTTAACGAACAGCACCCTATCGATGCCCTCGGATTGATGTCAAAAGTCACGAGCCAAGAAAGGCATTACAATGTAATCGTACCCAGCTAGGACGAATGGACTCAGCATGCTTAGGTTCTATTGGAGATCGACCTTGGCTTCTTCACAGACGGCTCGTGAACGACGAACTGAACGGGAGCGGGAGTCTATGGGAGCAAACCGATAATCAACATTTCATTGAGTCTGGTTCAATACGCCGCCATATTCCAGGCAGAACTGTTTGCCATTGAGACCGCGGCGGAACTGCCGCGGGTAGGCCCGGAACCATTCTTAGGAATACCATATGAAGTGGCTAAGCGGACGATAACAGGCAGAATGAACTCAAGAATAGAGTTTTTCTGGCTTAAAACATTCGAAGGCGTTCCTTGGAACAGTTTAAAACCAAAAGATGGCAGACCCAGCGCTACGTCTGAATAAGTCCAAACTAAGAAAATTTGTTGGAATTATGATAGGTCACTGCAGGCTGAAAGCGCATTCGCACAAAATTGGTCTGGCTGAAGACGATGCATGCAGGCTGTGTCTTGAGGACAATGAAACAGCCTTGCACACCGTCTCTGAGTGCCCAGCGGTGAACTGAAAAAATTACCCCCGAACAAGATTATTGGTTTCATCCAATAACTGGATCTCGTCGGGGAAATATAAATTAGGGGTTAACCACAATAGTCCGTGCGGACGTAGTGGTAGGAGAACAGACGCCCGCCCACTATAAATAATAATTATAGTCATACCAGATTTCAATGAAGAAACTCCCTGTTAATATCTCTATTTTTAAATGAAGACTGCTTCGTATACGAAATATTTCAAATCTTTAATGTGAATTTAAATAATTATTAATTATTCACTCCAAACCAAGATCAATTCTGAATCAATCAGAAGACGTACATATAACAAATTCCAACTCGCATTTAGATCGAACTAGAATCCAACATGAATGCAATGCCATCCACCGATGAAAAATCACAGATATATTCAGAATAACTCTCTATAGAATTTTTCTTCATTAAATTGCCCTGCAACCATTATAGAACACATTATCCCCACTCGATAATCCCAAAGAATGCAATGATCCGTGGTTAGATGCATTATTCACCACGGTAATTATGCATAAATTATCATTTCGCTGGACCGAGAATAGATGCAAGAGCCTTGCGTGACTTCTTTCAGCGAGGAAGACCCTGTCGGTTCTGTTCGGTCTTATCTATACGTGCGTATCAACGGTGGATAAAATATTAAGCATAAATTTCAAGAATTGATACCCGACGGTTTTATTTTTATAATTTTCGAGATGTACAATCGAAGAAAAGAGATTTCTTTGGGATGGAAGGTATTCATTCATTCGGTCTTTTCCAGAGATGAACGTCGTACATTTGGGCAAGAGCACAATTCAGTCCTTCGTTATTCTACCAATAGAATCCTTCAAATCGATAATGGTGCTGTAAAAGAGAATAGAGCACTACAACTATCTGATGTAACTTTCCAGAGAACATAGAAAAAATTTAAAAAAATACTACCGAACAATAGCCATCCCCCTTAAGAACCGTATTTCATATAGGCTTAGTGGTGAAGATATGGTTGGCCCTACAAAATAATATGTTAAATCAACATATTTTAAGATTCCCTTTATTGCAAGTCTTTCGCAGAGAGCTCATCATTTCCTGAAATGCGAGGGTGTTGAAATCACGGTCGAACCTGAAAATACAATTAAAAAGAAAGTGTACAGCAAGCTTAAAACTTCTGTTCCTGGGGAGTCGAGATCGGATATTGTTAACATTATACTGTGTGGTGAGTGTGACATTGTATACATAGGTCAAACAGGAAGATATCTAAATACAAGTATTGCGGAGTATAAAAGAGATATGATTAATATTCTCAATCCCGCCAAAAGAAAAGACAATAACACCGCACTAACTGAACATTCGCTACACTCCAGCCACGTTTTTGTTTTCTATGGGGTCAGAATTTTTAGTCAACACAAATACTTCAAAAAAAGATTATTAGACGAGATGATTTGCATTAAGAAAACTTCAAAAGTTGTTTATAAAAGATCGGCCATCGAGAACCTCAACCATGCATACTTCAATTTGATATCTAATGTAAAAATATGGGCGAACACATCGCATGCGTTGACATTATGTAGTTCAATAGATAAGCCCTTAAGTTGCACAGATTTCACTCCCAATAACAATACCATTCATCGGTCTCTGAACTGAAACGTTTCTAATTCTAAATGAATGATACCTATATCTATTTTTTATCATATATCCGATAACCGAAGCCTTCAATAAATGTGAGTACCTCCACCAAATATAGCTCAAGATTTTTATGTATAAAATCTTTTATTTATATGTCAACAAATATATGTTTTTTGAATTTCTGTTCGTAGATATGTTATACAATATTCGTTCTTTTTAGAGCCCTGATGATGAAACTAGTCGGCATTTACTAAATTAGTATTTCCATGAATTTTATTCTCTGACCTTCATCCCAACAAGAGTAAAAGAGAATTTTGACATTTAATGAAAGAAAAGAGAACATTCTTCATGTATATATAAATTCTAGGCTTGCATATGAATGCAGCTCTGAAATTTTCTGATAACGATTACACTGACCGACAAAAAAAAATTTTTTGGTTGTAACATAAAGCTGAATAGTGTATTATGGTAGAATGTACGTATCCATATAGGAAAATGAGAAAAAAAAAGTAACATGTAAGTTTTTCTTCTTATATTTATAGAACCACATTTAATGTTATAACATGTGATGTGTATTGAAAAAATTAATTTCAGAATTCTGTAACAGTATATATCGACTTTATTTAGTTTCACACCTTACATTTAAGAAAAAAAAGTATCAAAAATATTGACTTAAAATACTACTTAAATCCTATCTTTTCTTATTATGAGGGGTTATATATTCTCTCTCTTCAAACACCAACAGTAATCATTCATCATGCCTGGATTCCATCGTCCTTGATAGCGAATTTCCATTGTCCTAATATCTTGGTGGAATCGTTCACCTTGCTCGTCACTGACAACTCCCAAATTTTCAGGAAAAAATGACAGATGTGAATGGGGAAAATGAATTTTTAATAACATTTGAGCACCAAGCGATTTGTAGGCATCTAATATTTTATTAACTAACTGTTGGTAGTTTGCATCCATATTGTTGCCTAAAAATCATTATACTATTCTAACAAATCAGTTCCATGCTCGGAGTTCCTGCCTGGTAAGCTTCTCTGTAAAATTAACGTCGTCAACCAATTTTCTGATTTGTGGTCCAATAAAAAAGCCTTTCTGTAATTTGGCATCACTCGACTTGGGAAAGACTTGTTTTAACTATTTTAATCCATCACCATACTTCTTCATAACCTTCACAAAGTTTTTATCAGCACAAGTTTAATGTGAAGAGACGGACTTTTTGGGGTCTACAAAGAGGCCTAAACTCAACATTTCGAGATCCACTTCTTTTTGGCTAGATTTTTGTTATATAATGCTGACTTACTGTACGATTGTTCCACAGAAAACAGCAATATTTTGTTAATCCTCCCTGAAGTGGAACTAAAATTCCTATAACTTTTAAGTTCCCACACATCTACCATTAATACGTGTTGTAGCTCATTTTATCCAGAAGAATATGCATATTTTCATAGCATTTTTTCGTCTTCTCTGAATTGGCAACTGGTATAGACGGTTTCAAATTCATATTATGCAAAAACACAGCTTTTGAACTGTATTTAGACGAATCTATAAATAAACGCCACTCAGAGGGGTAATGCTCAATATCAAGTTCCTGCATCAAACCATCAATATCAGTACATGCACACAATGAATTTTCCGTACTGTAAATTACAGAAAAAGGAGCATTTCTGTTTCAGAAATTCGTAATTTTCGTTTCTTTGCTTAATAAGTTCCATTCCTTAAGACGGTAATCAAGAAAAAATTCATTTAAAATAAATTAGTTGAAAGACTGTTGCTTTGATAACCCTAAATGACGTACTAAATCATTTAACTTATTTCGAACAATTAAATGTGGCTCGCCGAAACTGGGACCTAAAATAAAAGTAGTTAGGTTGCTTGATGATGCGTTGTCTTCAATATCATCCAAAACATTTTGCGGATCTAAAGGTGTGATAGGCACAGGTAAATATGCATTATTAAGAACGGGTAGTATTGCTGACTGCAAATTTGGATTGTCAATCTTGTGCTTTCCCTTTTTAGAATAACTTTCAGTCTTTGTCAGGCAAAAATAGCAATCGTCCAAATGATTAATTAGTTTTTGCCATACCAAAGGGACTGCAAAAGGCATGCTTTTTCTCTTCCCATTCATCAACTGCACCAGTGATACGCTACAACTAACACAGCCCATTGCTTGTCCTGATATCCAATTAAAACACCAAAATACAGGATGTAGGCTTTTTTTAACATTTTCAGAAAATCACCTGGCTTGTCATTTCACCCTAAATTCTCCACAAATATAATAAAATTTGTCAGGAGAAAGTTTGCAACTGTCTGTCTCGACATTTTCATCCTTAAAACACTTTCTTATCTACACACAGGGAACCACTCGTTATAACCCAGTTTTACTTCCCCTAAAACTGAGATCCGAAAACAGTAATAGACACAAATTGATTCCCATGGGCTGACTAGCGATATCTTTTAGTATCCTAGTAATACAAGGAAGTCCACTTCAAGGTCTGCTTAACAGTTTCCCAGTCCCTTCAAATGGTCTAATATTATAAAGTAATGTACCTCTAACAAAGTTCAAATAATGGACTATCTGATGATGCGATATCTCCTTCTTGCTACGGACTAAAAATTCTAGCCCTGTCGAGAGTGGACAACTCATTTCCTGGCATTTTATATAGCTTTTATCTACAGTTAGACGTTCTTTCTACCTGTTTGAAGCACGAAGTTGCGTTGCAATCATTACAATCGATTCTGTAGACCCCTGCATCCTTTAAAGAAATTTGGTTTTTGTTTTGCGTTGAATAGAATATTTTCTGAATTGGGATGATCTGAACAATCCGTTTTTGGGTTAAATTTTTCAAAATAATTATGAGTTATAGTTGTTAAATAACATGAGTTATTTGGACACTTATTCACTAAAATCAAAATTATTTCAATAAATTCAGTCTGAAAGCGGCATACTCAGGTTGTTCTGAGTTAAAAAAATATTCTGTTTAATAGAAAATAAAATCAAAACCTACAGAATCCATAGTAATGACTGTAACGTAACCAACATACGTGGGTAAAATATGTAGAAACTTCGAAACGAGACTGAAAGAACATCTCACTATAGACAATGTCGTCAGTCTTCGAAAATATTGGAACTGCTAATCACCATATCGATATTAACAACCTCAAAATACTCCATAAATATCGAAAGGGCTGTATAATAAATTTGTTGGGTTGCTTGCTTAAACAAAGCCCATAAAGATCCCGATCTTCAAACACTGAAAAACTAAATAATATTTAAATAAGGTTATTCTGATTTTCACAAATTTTTATTGTTATGTTTACAACAATCGTTTCGCTATCACAGTAGCATCATCAGGCAATATTACATTTTGAATAACTTTCTGTATACCATTACACTTGACCTCGATGAAACAATTGAAACCAGCCGTGTTTCACTTTCTTACTGAATTCATTTCGATAATTTGATCAAATACAGTGTTTTGTTCTCCTCTAGTTGATCCAGTCGATAAATTTGATGAATATTTTTTTCTGGATCTATTTTCTCGAACGAATTGCATCTGTACGTCAAATCATTGATCGTTAATACTAAGTTTTCACACCTAGAACTTGAAAATATCACACATTTCTACAAGTAATAAACAAGCGCGAGAAAATTATTTCACAAAAAAGGTTGAAAAATCAGTGTTTATGAATTACTTGTGATTGGAAAACTTAAGAGAAATGTATAAAGAAAAATCCAAAAGAGGATGAATTACAAACTATCGTGAGTTTATAATAAATTCCCCTCATTTAATGGCTGATTCAATAAAAGTCCAACTGATAGATTGCTCCGACCTTGTAGAATATTCACAAGAGAACAACCTACCATGTATTGATTACTCGGCAAACTAGTAGTTTTCACCAAGCAATTTTCCAGTGAAGTCAATATTGTCTTCTAGGGTAATAATTACTATCAATTGCAATAGTAATAAAGTTGGCAGTGTAATTTGTCTATTGGGCGTGTAGACAATCCCATCGTCCTCACTTCTGCCGTTGGAATTAAAGCTGATGCTAATAAAGATAATGGATTCCATGTAATAGGTATTTACTAAATCTGCATAACGGTCCTCCAAGTACCTCAATATTACTCACACTATAAGGCCCATAAATATTTTACGACTTTGATAGATGACTGAAAAATGTTAATGTATCAGCTCTATCAAAATAGTGTCATGTCACATTGCCGAGTTGTTCGAAATCTTTGTTCCATTAAAGATGCCATGCTTTATAGTTTTTTAATCAAAGTGTGAAACATTATAGGACTATTAACGAAATAACATTCAATTAAGTATGAGACACTTTCTTTATGTATCTAAAATAGACCGTCAATAGATCGGAAAAGTAAATTAAAATAAGAGACGATAATAGATGGAAGTAATTAGAATAACTTTAAATTCAGAATTATATCTCCGAATTTCCACAATATATATATATATATATATATATATATATATATAAATATATATATATATATATATATATATATCTAGGAAAAAACTTTTTTCTTTATGACATGAAACGTATTGATCCAAATATATTAACAAAACATATATAGGTAAGTATATATGTATATATGAGCTACTGCGGTGAGATGGAATACCCTTCTAGTCTAGCATGCATACTTTCAACCACTGCTCCTTCGATTCCAATCCAAATTCGGAGGCCAGATCCTACGATTAATTCCCGAGGGGCTTCACTCTCCTGAGGTAACGCAGTATTATGCATAACGCACTTGACCATAGGACAGAAAAATCCGGAGATTTACTGCAATAGGGTAGAGTGACGCTAGTTTTAAGGGTGTAAGCCCTGTGCCGCAACAGACACCATTGTATCTGTGATGGACAACATAACTCAGCCCTCCATTTCACCTTTGCGGTGAAACTAGGGCCCCAGTCGAATGAACTTTCCACCACACGGGTCCAGTGATACGGCGAGAAGTTTCTGCTTTAGGCATTAAGACTGAATCCTCCATTTCACCGAAATGGAACTAGGATTCGTAATCATGACAAGTACTTCCCCACGTCAATGTACAGAGACAAATCGGGTCGAGACATTAAAAACACGTGAATTCCACCAGGTTATCGTATTGGCCTACGAGCATAGCTCTCTTACCAAGTGACTACTCAGCAGTCTCACAGTCTCACATTGATTGTGATATAGTTAAATCTGAATTTAATTCAGAACAATGCAGAAACAATTATAAATGCTTGTCAAATATTGGAGTTCTGGTTCAACTATTTATATTTTATACTTTATTTGGGAAAATTCATATAATTTTATTTTGGAGCAGTGAATTTTTCTGTATATGTATTTTTATATAAATACATACATCGGGAATACATTTCTTCACATAAATTAGCTCGGAAATGTATGTCTTGTATGTATGTTTCCATACTCTAGATGGCGCTAGTGTATGATTTATATTTAAGTGTCTCTGTGTATGGCGAATATAGATACTTGACAGATTTTCAGTCACTGGCATACATTTTACTAATGCAAAATAAACAGTTTGTAAGGTGCGCATGTCTTCAATTTGCCCTTATGATCAACCTAACCTTATCAAGTTTGTTTAATTATTGAATTTTCATAAAGATGTATATTACACTCGATTTATAGAACTTTCTATTACCATAGCTCACAATTCTCATTAATGTTAGTTAATTATGGCTTGGGAGAGAATGTTCATAATATAATGGAATAATAATAATGGATAATGGAAAGTTACCTGACGGACCGTGAACAAAGAGTGGCAGCAGATGATAAGCTGAGTGATCCTTTATGTGTCCAACAATGAATACCACAAGGAACAGTGCTAGGACTACTTCTGCTTATATGTTCAACATATTCTTTGTATTCGTGAATCGGAATCCATTGAATATGGAAATAATAATTGATCATCACTTGAAATGGGACCTTCAAGTGCAAAATATAGTGAATAAATTGAGAGACATACTTTACCAATTTAAATACCTGAAGCTTCTCATTTCTTAATTTCGGGAGGTAGGCATTTCGTTCCAACTTGCACCCCCTGAACTCTTCAGATTGGCATGGCGTGGAGGTCTGCCAATGAAGCCTGAGAGCTTGCTCCACGTCGTAACGTCGTTTGCCGAAACGTTCGCACTGTTCTAATTAAAGCAGTAGGTTTTTCTATGGAATAGGCCGGAAAGCTGTAACAGAGCATAGCGGAATTCTGCTCAAGGGCGGGGAACGTCGTCACACTCTGCTTTCCCTGCGAGCGTCGGTAGGGTCACGATAGAGGGAGTTAGGATCTGGCAAGGAGCAGTCCTCCACTGACCTGGACGGTGACATCTCAGGTGGGGTTACTTTGGAAAGAAGAGGATAATTACTCCAGAACTTTGAATGGGATAGCTCTGGGTCGCCAACGAAGGGATCGTCGGGTCTCCGGATTACCTCAAGGACATCAATGATGCTCTTTAGGAACTGGGTGTTATGAGGGAGCTTTAGTTTCGGGAGGTAGGCGTTTTGTTTCAACTTGCACTCCCTGTACTCAACAGATTGGCGTGTGGTGCAAATTTGCCAATGATGCCTGTGACCTTTTTCCACTTCGGAATGCTCGCACTCTACTCTACTTAAAGCCAGTGGGGACGATGTGTTGGTATTATCGCAAAGCGGTAGCGTTCTCTATGTGATACGCCAAAAGCTGTAGTAGAGCAAAGTGGTCAAGGACGGGGCACGTCGCCAATATCTAGATAATAAGTCTCTGATTATATTATATCATGCACTTCTCTAGTCACATTTAACCGATCGAGTAGTTAGTTGACGCGACGTAAGTTGTGTTCACTTGAAAACTTGAATGTCATACATAGATGGATCCTAAGAACAATTCATGGCAGACCACTCATATCTGACTAAAAGATTATATGAAAAGTCTGGCATGCTTGATATAAAACAGCATTTCTGTATGTCTACGTTGATTCATATGAGGAAAAATACTATTACTCCTAAACCACTGTTAAAGAACTAGATGTGAATCAGATCTGTTGGCTATACCTAGATGTCAAAATATAATAAAACAACGCTATTGTGAATATCTAGCAACCCCACTTTTTAATATGATGCCTAAGGAGTTCAAGGTCGTGAACAGTATAATTTTGTTGAAAAAAAAAATAGAAAAATTGATTATATGTATCGGAAGACAAACTTTACATGCTTTTGTCAATCAAGGACTTATATTGAAGGAATGATGATATTGAGTTACATTTATCCGCATTTTTGGTCCTCACATCTTTTGTTTATAAAATATATTTTCACATGATATGTACATTCTTTATCTTCATATGTATTTGACATTTTTTGTATTCTCTTCAAATTTCATTGGTATGGGCTTATTTTATTGTTGTTATTTGACTTCCAAGTGATCCTTTGAATGTTTGTGTGATTTTTTCTGTTTTATTGTATTCATTAGTGAATACACTATATATTGAAATTCAACATCTTTATTTCAAATTATAAGAACAAGAATGAGAGGATCAATTGATCGTGGAATGAACAGGGTGAATAAATTTCACCTGAAGCCAGCCCCTACATCCGACGACAAAGCTTGTATGAGACTTGTCTCCGAACTGCCTCGATCAAGATAATTAGAATCCATTCTTTACTAATCTCTGCTCGACATAGCCATTCCTGACCAATAACTTTTCGACCAGCCCATTTTCCCGGGCGACGTTCTCATGTTTTTCCAATCTAGATCTGCTGAAACAAGAGCAAACGCAACCCGTAAATTGGCCGCGTTGCCGGACGAAGTGCGTGTAGTGTAGTACACTGTAACTTGCTTCGGACGCATTGTTGCATTCTCCGTTCATTAATGGAACTAGTTCACACTAGTCGCGAGTTTGTGTGACCGCGCCCTAGGTTAGGTACATCAATTATTGATTCAATCAATGACTGCCTGACGTTGCCGAGAAGAAGAACGGACCAGTTGTGAAAGACAGGGACGAACTCATATGTTAAAAATATTTGGCGGGCCTCTATATTGATAGTAATAAAACTCATTGATATCTAAACCTCACTACACTTTAAAGTTCATTTAAGGTTTTAGATTTCGTTGTTTGTAATGTCGCGGCTCCCAGACATTAGATCTTGTCGTGATAGGGATGCTTGCCTTGACTAGGACCCTAGTTTCGTCCCGGCGAAATGGAGTCTTGGTGTCTAACATAATGACATTTCGCGCCAGTCACTGGACCTCGGACCTGGAGTCACAAACAACTCGGGTACTGACCTGCAGTGCCAGTAGAGGTTGAATAGTGCTTCGCTGCTACCAGTCAGACGGTTCTGGCTTTCTAGTCGGGGTCCTAACTGGAAGCTGGTGGATTCATTTCTTCGGAGGAGTTCTCGCTTTGCGCGATGATATGGCGTAATCCTTATCACACTTTCTACCTCTTGGGGTTGACTGTGGAGACTGCTGAGTAGTCACTTGGTAAGAGAGCTATGCTCGTATGCCAATACGATAACCTGGTGGAATTCACGTGTTTTTAATGTCTCGACCCGATTTGTCTCTGTACATTGACGTGGGGAAGTACTTGTCATGATTACGAATCCTAGTTCCATTTCGGTGAAATGGAGGATTCAGTCTTGATGCCTAAAGCAGAAACTTCTCGTCGTATCACTGGACCCGTGTGGTGGAAAGTTCATTCGACTGGGGCCCTAGTTTCACCGCAAAGGTGAAATGGAGGGCTGAGTTATGTTGTCCATCACAGGTACAATGGTGTCTGTTGCGGCACAGGGCTTACACCCTTAAAACTAGCGTCACTCTACCCTATTGCAGTAAATCTCCGGATTTTTTTGTCCTATGGCCAAGTGCGTTATGCATAATACTGCGTTACCTCAGGAGAGTGAAGCCCCTCGGGAATTAATCGTAGGATCTGGCCTCCGAATTTGGATTGGAATCGAAGGAGCAGTGATTGAAAGTATGCATGCTAGACTAGAAGGGTATTCCATCTATCTGACCGCAGTAGCTCAGGATTTCTTGAGAAGTGCTTCAGAGTTTAGCGAGACTTGAGATGGTTAGACCGGCTTCGTCCGGAACCAGGATCATTTGCGACACGTTTCTAGGGGGTTTTGGATCTCGACGATATGGTTTAGACCGTTGGTGCTTGAAGCCAGGATAAATTGAAAGACTTCACAAGGGTTCGTGGGTCGGATTGACGTTGCTCGCACCAGAATTAGCATAGACTCTGGGTATTTTCTTGTTTCTTGAGTCTGCGTTCGGGTGGGTGGAAGTAAGAAGCGCCTTCGGCGTGTGAGTTGCATCCCAAACAACTCGGGTACTGACACTGCAGAGCTAGTAACGTTTGGAAAGTGCTTCACTGCTACCAGTCACAGTGTAGGGTATCAAACTGAAGCCCAAACTGGAAGCCGGGTGGGCTCAACTCTTCGGAATGGTTCTCGCTTTGCGCGATGATAGGGCGTATCTGTATTACACAACTTGCTTTTGGGTAGATTGTGGAGACTCCTCAGAGAGCCACGCTTATATGCCAGTTACGATAGAATTTACGATATTTAAATAAGGTTATTCTGGATTTTCACCAAGTAAGGACTGATACAATTCAATACAAGAATTTACGATGTTTGTAATGTCTCCTGACTTTGTCGCAGTAGGGTTCTAGTTTCACTGAAGTGTAATGTAGGACCAGGCCATGATTTTTCACACGGCAGCACGGGGCTTACAACTCCAAAAAGTGCCCTTTCTCTAAACAATTGCAGATTTTTCTGCCCAAAGGTCGAGTGCATCATGTAATCTACTGCGTTACCTCAAGATGATGGATGTCTGCGCGAGTGTTCGTACTTCTGGCTACCCAATTGATGTCGGGCTCGAAGGGGAAATGGCTGCATACTAGACTAGAAGGGTATTTCATTCATTTGGTCGCGCGTAACTCTCATCACAGGATTACTCGAGAAGTGCTTCAGGGATTAAGCGGGTCTTGACAATAGGTTCGATTTCGTTTCGATCCAGAATTGTTTGCAAGACCATTCTGGGGTATTTGGGTCTAGAAGATATGGTTGAAAACCGCTGATGCTCAAATCAGAATCGATTGAATCATCTATTTTTGAGATTTGTCTTATTCCTTGAGTTTGCGGTTGGGTGGTGGAAATCAAGACTCTTGAGCATATGAGTTGCGTACCAAATAACTCGGGTACTAACCTGCACAGCCAAAGGTAGTTATTTAGAGCTTTACTGCTACCAGTTACGGTGTGGGTTTCCAATTTGAAGGCGAAACTTGAAACGAAGTGAGTTCAACTCCACTGGAGTGGTTCTCACTTTGCGCGATGATAAGGCGCAAATTACACAACCAGCTTTCAAATATTGTGGGGACGACTCAGTGGTGAAAGAGCCATGCTTAAATACTAGTAACTACCAAGGTGGTACCTGTTACTGTTTATAATAACAGTCAACTATTCCATTTGTGTGATACCTTTTATATTTCTAGATAAACTTCACAAGACATCCTAGGAGACATCTAAATGCTTTTTAGGTTGCCCGCTGCCTCAATAGGGCAGAATTGTTTTGGTAAAATATAATGATCAACTGAAGAACTGAATTGATCCATATACCAAGAACAATAACAAGAGACTACTACCTCCAAAACATCATTAATCCCATAACAATTCTCTGAAACAATGAAGTAGCAGAAATATTCATAATAATACCATGCTACATCTTACTTGAACTGTCCAGAAGAAATAAGAATAAAACATTATACCAAATCTCATTTTGGCCTCTTTTGTTGCATGGTATAGTGTTTTTAACACTTTTGCATCCAAGTATTTCGAAATAATTTTAAAGGCATAGGATTCTGCCCCTAATCTCTCATTGAGGTAATTGGTATGCTGCTTCCAATTCAGTTCTTCGTCTATATAGAATCCCAGGAACTTGGTGGACTTAGATATATTATATTGTACTAGCAACCACTCAATTTGCTATATCCTGGAGTTTCTATTTTCTAGTTGGTAGGATAACAAAAACTACTAAGTTTGATTTCTCCTTGTTCAAGAGCATGCTGTTAGAGGTGAACCTTGTTTCTGTATCTTCCAAAACTCAAGATTTGGCCAGAGGAAATATGCTGTGACTCGAGTTTCGTAGTGTTTATAACGCTTCGGCTGGTGTAAAACTTCGACCTTTGGCACATCCGCTTATTTCATAGCTTTATTGTTGAAACGTGATGTTTGTGTTTGAATATTTCGATGGATTCCAGGATGTCTAGTTTTTTCCTTTCGCTTCCACGTGCAATGTTTCAAAATTGTCGAATTCTGGGATTATATGATTGGTTTCGAAAAAATTTTTCGCGAAATCATCTTTATGGTTCCTAAATGAAGATTGCTGTTCTTTGAACCTTTTATGGATTCGTCCTATATACACCCTACTGCACTGTTGACTCCAGAATTATTCAGCCGGTTGTTTTTATCTTTGGCATTAAAAAAAAGGTTAGAAATTTTATGTAAGGGTGTGAAAGCTGTTTTTATGTTAGTTTTTGAAAATATTTGACGGGTATTTGCTTCAGAATGAGTTGTTTTTCTTATTTGTTCGTGAGAGAATTTTTGGTTTTTGTTTCGACCTAATTGTTTGTGGCTATTTATTAAATTGTTTTCAGTTCCCTTTTAAACGTAATATAATTTGAAGGAATAGAAAATGATTTATGTATCATTGATCTGTAAGTAGAGAGTTTATGAGTGTTCGGACGGTTTGAAAAATTGGGTATAGTTGTATCTGTCGTTGTTTTCTGAATATATCAAAGGAAATTTTGTTTGTTTTATGTGAGCCACCCTGAACGAATGAGTATTGTGAAATACCAAACCACTTTTTGCTGGCAATTCAGAAACATTTCCCTGAAGCTGACGAGTACTTCAATCGATTAAGAAAAGCTAAAAAGGGTCCATCACCAATGGTCAGGATGCGATAACACCGCGATACGGCACTGCGCTAGGGCATCTTCCTCAGCGTCGTCAAAGATCAGAGAAGAGAGAAGAGTCAATAAACCCCATGCACCTGCCGGCCTCAGGTCAGCGGCACTCCGGATACCGGCGGATCATAACTCCGGCCGGAGGAATCCGGAACTGACACTGCGTTCGTCCGAATGAACACAAGGACGAATTTCGGTTCGGTTACGTCATTAGACTAGTTTTTGTGGTTACTCATATCGTTGTTCGGGACAAAATCGTTCGATTGTCATTGCCGATACATTTTTGTTACTGGGAAACCTGCTGGCAGATGTAGGCACCCATAGAAGAATATGACTCAATTAATTTCCGTTACAAAAAATTACTTTCACTACGTAAACGATGGTGGCGCTAGAATCGTTTTTGACAAGTTAATACAACCAAGTTTTATGTCTCCCTTTCACCTCGAAGAAACATGAATCTGTTAGAATGTTAATAAATGAATAAACTCCACCAATACCCATATCGCCAAAGGTTTAGCAGTAAACTAGATATTAATTATTATTCACCCCTTCTAAATTTATAATTGTGCACTCATATCTCCCTAAGTTGCACCGGCAGAAATTTGGGTTTTCCAATAAGAAATTTCATTTTGAATATCCCGCTATCTGGGCAACTGTCATCTTTTGACATTTGACAAGTGAAAACTACGCCATTACTAAAATTGATTCATGCTTCAACAACGAAAATGCTAAAATTCACTACAAAAATGGTGAAAAATTTTACAGTTACAGCTTCGTGAAGCACCTTCTCGGCCGGCAATAATGAAATTGCTGGGAAAATTTGAGCTATTGGGATAAGTTAGTGATGTGAAGAATCGAAACCGTGTGCGTCGCTCAAGCACAATTGAGAATATTGATGAATAGTCCGTAGTGTTGACGATAACCCAGGTTTGTCGATTCCTCGTCGATCTTTGGAATTAGGCATTCCGCAAACGACATTACACCGATTTTTCATAAAGACTTAGGTCTTAAGGGTTTTCAAGTTTAGTTAACGCAAGAACTCAAGCCGGTCGATCACCAGCAACGTCGTATATTCGCTGATTGGGTTCTTGAAATGCATCAAAATGATCCAGATTTTTATTGAAAAATAATTTCACCTCGGCGGCTACATGAATAGAAAGGAAATTGAGAGGTGTCACGGGACACCCGGATGGAACGAAGTTCCTTTCGATTAATTAGTGAAGGAATTGTAATAAAATTTTATTTTTTTTAAGTTATAATAATATTTTTTGTATTATTAACAAATATAATGTAATATTAACTCAGTTAGTAGGCTCAATTTTAGTAATAATTGGCTTGTGGTAACTGAAGTAGGAAACATATGTTTGGGATTCTATTTTATTTAAATGTCTTGAAAAAACTGCATCGATGGTAGTATTGTATTTTGTTGTTGATTCTGCTGGATTATTGTTTATTCTTAAATCAAATTCTTCCTCTAGAGACTGTAGCAATGGTTTTGATTTTTCATTACTGAAGTTGATGTCAAAATCACCGGCTAAATGAGTGGGCGTTTATCGAAATTTCTGCGTTTTGAGCGTTTGAGATACATCTTTAGAATACTCTAGCAGTGCTCGATGAATGAATTCCTGAATATCTATTAATTAGTTATTTTATGAGACATATATGACTGCCATGATTAAAGTAACGCCGTTTTCCATTACACACTCTGCTGCACATAAATCTGCAACACATGTACGTCTTACGTGCAAGTCCTGAATATTGTTCATAATGACCGACATATTTGGTGTTACAAGGTGGTCGTATCATTTGTGTTGTGACAAATCGCAACTCCACCTGAACGAATAAAATCACGTTAAAGTGAGCTTACAATTAAAATTCGGTATATCACATTCTTCTTGATTGTCCAACCATGTCTCTAATAATACAAAAATGTTCGTTTTTTCTGTAACAGAGTCGATTAAATCAACTGAATGTTTACGAAGGCTTTGGAAGTTGAACGTACACAATGAAATGCCTTTATCGCTAGTAATGAAATCAATGACTGATTTTGCCTTCGTTTCAAGCTTATTTAATGACAATCTCTGAAACTCTTGTACTAGAGATATTGTTGATGAAGCTTGTACTCGATTATGATGAAATCGAATTTTAGTTTCATCATCATCAAATGTAACGATAAATAAACCTAATACACTCAACAAAAATAATCGTCGCGACACCAAACTGTTTAATGCGAAATAGAAAGACGAAACGAAAACAATTGGCTTGCTTTCTATGAGAGAGAGAGAGAAACACGTGCACGCCGCACGGCTGGAGACTATAGCAAAAAGTGTCGTTACAACTTTTGGTCTTAATTTATTCCATCTAGCCCCCTTTCGCAACGCGCGATAAGGAACTTCGTTCCAAATATCGCATTTGCGGCTCAGAAATCCAAGAATGATTGTTGAAAAGCCCTCCATCCTCAACGTGTCACTGTTTGGTGAGGTCTTTGGGCTGGTAGTGTGATTGGACCTCACTTATTCGAAAATGAGGCTGGTTAACTTGTACGTTAATGGATTGCACTACCGAACTATGATTAATTATTTTTAATGGTCGAATTTGGAAGATATTGATGTGAATGACGTTTAATTTCAACAAGACAGCCCTACGTACCACACAAGTAACGAAACAATCGCAGTTTTGCAAGAAAAGTTTCCTGGCCATGTTATTTCCCGAAAAGGTGATCTCAATCAGCCACCAAAATCTTGTGATTTAACACGTTTAGATTTTTTTCTTTGAGGCCACGTGAAAGATAAGGCTAATGCTCCACAATCGATTCAAGAGTTTATAATATGGAATTCGTGAAGTTATCGAGAACATACGACCATTTGGCTGATATCATATTCCATGGCGTACTTTCCTCCTCACAATGAAATAATCCGTTTATTTCCCTCAAAATATGCCCGTTTTTTTCAATTTCGAAATGAAACTTCTTATTGGAAAACTCTTTACTTGCAACTTCTTTCTGTATCTTAACTTGATGATCACATCGAGAGCGATCCTACCTATTGAAAAATTAATTTGAGTGTATCTCTTAATAATTTACTGACTTTGTGGATAGATCAACAGATTGATAAAATTTTGAGCTGGTAGATCAAATGAACCGATATGACGTTTATGGCGAGAAGGCGTATATTTTTGTTATCTGTGGCTCTCGAAGTCGAATTGAGAATAATATTATAAATAATATAAATGGAAAATGGTGTAGGAGTGAAAATACTTCCTTAAATAAGATCGGTCTTTCGAAATTCAATCCGTACCCGCACTTTTTTGGGGGCTCTCGCTAGAAAAAAGCCTTTATACTCACAAAAATGAAATCTTGAGGTTAGTCTTCTTTGTTCCTTCTTCAAGAATGATTATTATAACTTTGATTATTAGTATAGGATAATTTGCATCTTGTTGGCTGATTGTGGTAACATTTTCAACAAATTCAGTGCTCATGGTTTCCATCAAAGCAAACCCGTCACGACCTTAAAGACCATTTTAAATGACGCTATCTAAGGGCACGCACCAATAATCTTTCCAATGAGAAATGTTTTTGCGCGCTTATTCTTAGGAACAGCGTGCTATCGTATTGGCCAAATGTCTGCAGTTTTCGAATTTTGAGCCTTAAATAATGGTCTCAAACGACAAGGTTGCACTCACTGATGAAGAATCCGAAGTCAAAATTGATGCTGTTTGTCGGTAAACACTCTAACTTTCGAAAGGAAAAAGCTAGAGACTTGAAACTCTTAGAAATGCATGTGGAAAATTCAATAAAAATTTTCGTTCTTTCGTGCTTATATGTAACGACCCAGATCAAAAGGAGAACGACACCATGTTTTTTCATTTCTTTAAACGCCTAAATTGGGCACACTGATGAAGAATCCCCGGTCTGCCGAACGGCTTTAAACATCCTAACTTTCGAACGGAAATAGCTAGAGCCTTGAAATTAGAAGAAGGTTAAAGGTCTGAATGCCGGGGTTAAATTCATAAATGGGCAAAATCTGTTCAATAGTTTCGTAGATATGCACGTTCAAAAATTTTCATATTTTTCCTAATATTTTCAAAACTACAGATTTGTTCGTTATGGAATTTAGTAGTTAGAAGTAGAATAGCTCCTGATTTCACGTCAGTGCTTTCCGCCTGTTTCTTTTATTATTCATCATATGTTGTTTCAAATAAATTTATTCGGCTGATCTGTACCAAAAATTATTAATAAGGAGTATAAGCTATGGTAATAACAAGTTCTAGAAATCGAGACAGTGTAACAAACATCTGTATAAAAATTCTATATAAAATATTTCTGGAACTTTCTATTACCAAAGCTCATACTCCTTACTAATAGTATGTTGTTTCTTTGAAAATTAATTCATATATTTGAAGTTTTCAGCGGAAATGGACTGTTGAACAAGTGCATTTCACCATTTTTCAAAAAAATTCTTCTGTATCGAAGAAGTGATTTTGATTTTTTCACGAAATGTCAAGCCGTCGTGGTATGAGAGACATTGCTATTATATTTCAGGACACTAAGGACTAATATTTCTTGTTGAAGCTGACCAGGTTTCCTTTAACTACACTCTTATCGGTTTTTTGCCTAAACTGAAAAAAAAACCTCTTATACAAATAGGGATATTAGAATACGTTAATTTATTTTTTCCTCTGTTTGTTTGATTATATCGGTTGATAAGTTTTCGATTACGTACACATAAATACAAAAGTATTATTTTTTATTCACTTATTGATGAAACAAACACGTTTTCGAATTTTACAATGAAATACAATATAGCTATATAATATAATCATAATATAATAACGTAGGAATAGAAATATGAGTTATGACTGATGTTATTTTTGAAACAGACAACATATGCTGAAAAGCAGGAAGCTTTTGCGCGCTTGCTTATATCACAACGGATCCTCAGGAGATTTTGTATTAGCCTTCTTATCGTTTTTTTAAACCTAAATGCTGAATTCAAACTCTATCGTAGGACTGTTACTATGGTTCCAGCAGCGCTGAACGCTATTCTCCTCACAAAATATATTTTCTTAGAACTTCTGATTTCATTATCCTCAAGAAGTTTTGTCCGTACATGCACATGAATACTTTATTTCAGATCGATCAGTTTGGAAAACTGGTACAATGAGGAACAATTTGAAATGAGAATTTTTTCACGACCATTAGACAAATTTGGTCTATTAACGAACCGAAATATTGAGGCACCAAACCCACTCTAAAAGTTTCAAGCCTCTAGTTCTTTCCGTTGGAGTGTTACGGATGGACCGGCCAGACACAATTACATTTGGGCACGTCCAAATCAGTGAGTCCAACCTAGTCATTTGAGACCATTTTTGGCTCAAAATTCTAAAATCATAGACACTATGGAAAAACAATTTTCCGGATTCTGCACCAGATAAATCGACCATTATTGACTGGTTTGCTGCATTCAAATTTGGCTGTACGAACTCCGATAATGCACAACGCTTTGGTCGCCCAAAAGAACCAGATATACCTGATATAAATCTTTTGGCAGGTGCCAAAAATAGACCAGAAACCAGAATAGATAAAATTTTCACATCGTACGTGACGATGGATGAATCATGGACCCATTTCTGTAGATATAATTCAAAAAGGTGCTCCAGTTGAGTGAACAGCAGTCGTTGAATCTCACCCAAAGCGGCCAAAAGTGCAACAGACTGTTGGCATGGTAATGGGGTCGTTAATTTGGGATCCGTATTGTATTTTGAATGTAAATTATCTTTAAAAGAGCCAGGATGTTAACAGCGATTTCTACATGGCTCAAATGGAGCAACTGAACGAAGAAATTTAGAAGAATCGGCTCCATATGTAAAGGAAAAAACTAATCTTCCTCCAAGACAATATCATTGGCTATGATGATTTGAACACCTTGTAATAGGTTGTTGGCTGCGATGGCAAAATTGCGCTTTAAATTACTTCCGGATCCATCCTATTCTCCAGATTCGCCTCTAGTGATCTTTCGGAAGACCTGAAGACGTCGGAAAGAGCCCAAACAGCCACCTATTTTGAGGGCAAAGATGACTAGTTTTCCAAAAAAAAGTATCCAAAGTTTAGGGAAGCTTTGGAATGATTGTATCGCTCTTGAAGGAGACAATGGTGATGGGTTAAACCAAATTTGATCAAAAAAGTTGTGTCTTCTTCATTAAACCGGGATGTGTTACTTTCTATGAACAAAACCACCACAGGACGACACCATTAGTTAGTTAATAATTCCGTTCATAATTAATTCTCGATCCATCACACAATAATTGCCCACATCCTTGCGACCACTTATAATCCAGAAGAAATAACTCATAGACCTCGTCTGAATGAAGAAATTCCATTCATTCTGATGTATCAGTTATTACTGAATTAACATCGATATATGGACACAAGTCAGTCGAAGAAGTCTAGTTAGAATACACGTAATACTATCTGGTTTTTTTACCCGGCCAGGAGCGATTCTTCTCCTCTTGGCTTAATTAATAAACCCGTGATATCGGGTAATACGTCAGCTACAGTTTTGAAACTTTTTGCTACGATCTGGCTCACTCAATTCATTCTGGCCGTATTAAATGAAACCTGTTCTGATTTCCTCTAATCAAGACAGGCTATTCTTCTTGAGTTATCGATAGATTTAACATCCTGTTACAAATATATTGTGAAGAACAAATTGCTGAACGAATAGGCAAACGAGCATCCGATATAAAAATGAGAGATAATATATGCATAACCTCAAATATAATAGAGAGTAGACCTGTAACGGAACTAGAAGGCATTATTTCTACGAGTTGGTATCGACGTGCATGATTTAATCTATATCGGATGGAATATGAAGGAAATTGTAGAAACAAATTGAAGATTGGACAGTGCAGCGTTCTTGAAGCCGAGACTTCAATTGTGCCCAGGAAATATAAGAGAACTAGATATTTTCGGATTTTTATAGTAAATATAGCTATATTTGTTGTGGAATATAAATTTGATGCATTATTAATTGAATAATCGTTGTGTCTCCATACTCATCGCTGTTGTAAAACTCAATGGATTTTGAATTAAAAACTTGACAAACTGCATTGATTAGATTAAATTGAGCTTCAAACGAAGAACTGCCATTAGAAGGCATAGTAGAAAGTAAGATGGAATTACATCATCAAACAACTGTACAAACGGAGTTAATTTGTAATTTAACGCTTGAGTGGAGTGTTGTTTTTCTGCGACTGTTATTATTTTGCTCCTCAGAACTCGTTATGGCAAATTTAAACAAAATAAAGAGAGCATTTGACAATTTTTTCCTAGAAAATGGGGAACGGAATCTCACCTAATGTTTCAATGTTTAAGCGCTCTCAACATAGTCAGATGAGTGTTGAAGAATAGGCTCACTTTGAGTTTATGTCAGTATTTCGAAATGTTGAAAACGTTTGAATGCAATTTCAGGAGAGACAGGCGTGAGTTGGAATGGATTTCGGGAATTTGCAAATGGGACATGTTTCTGCTAAATTTGTATCTCGCCTTCTCACATAGGATCAAAAAACCATTCGATTGAATTCCAATCCACGTAATGTGATCATAGCTAACCACCAAGAAGGCATAAAAGGTTAATTCAATTTCAGAAAAGCCCTATCATCATCTAGTATACTAACAAGAGCAAGGAGCAGGGCATAAACATTAGTGAACCCAAGTATGAGGAATCGCTGCCTTTGGAAAAGCTATAACAACGATGCAAACCGAAATTCTGACTATAAAGAGATGTATCCGAGTATGTCTGTCCAGACAGCACAAGGGAACTAAAATTTGTATTGCCTCGGGTAGTCAGATGGCACTGAAGCGACTGTGATGACTGTTGAATATGAGTCAACGACCATCTGGAGCAGTAACAAATGATTCATATCACAGGCGAAAAACAATAAACTAGTCATAGTTTAGATACCATCTCACCAGGGCATTGTGGGAAAGAAGAGAGCAGACGCCCTTGCAAAAAAAAGAAGCATATATTTCATCCTCAAGCTGGGTATCACCAACACTGATTAAGAGTGAAGTGGATGAATGGAAAAAAGAGACACCAACGACAAGCCGAGGCACTTATAGTTCCCCCTATGGAGAAAGCCCAATTAGACCTATTGGTGTCAAAAAACAAACTGAGTTTGCTTATTGGGCTTCTCACTGGCCATTAGGTCGCTTCCCCCCTGTCTCTGTACCTTGTCGTGGTGGGGGAGCTTGTCATAACGAGTATCCTAGTTTCATTTATGGAATGGAGGATATGGTTATGATGGCTAAAGCAGATGACTCTCAATCCAAAACTTCCTTACTTTCTTTCTTTCTTGCATAAAACCATTCCATCATGTTGTCCCACTCCATCCTTTTCCCTTCAGCAAGACTTGGAATCGTACGAGGAAGCTGGCTTTGATTGACGACCAGAATCTGCGACCCTGTAATCGTTTCATTGATGAAGGCGATACCCTGCTGAATCTCATCGTGGGTTTTCCATCCATCGTCCACTTATCCGCTGAAGGATCTTAAATGGTTGCTGAAGGAAAAGGGGAGACTACGACGTTTCGAACAAGATTGTTGAGCTTGGGAGATTCGCTCTGCTCGCCCCCAAATTTTGCTCCATTTTTAGATCCTGAAGTTCCCACTGCGGGGTCCTGATTGGTCCGTTGGAGGACAAATGGAGACTACGACGTTTTGACCCAATTAGTTGGCCTTGGGAAATTCGCTCTGCCCCTAACTTCGGCCCCATTCGTGGATCCTTAAGCTTATCTTATCTGCTGCGGAGTCGGAAGTGGTTCGTTTGAGGAAAAAGGGAGAGTACGACGTTTCGACCGAGAATAGGGGCCAAGAAGACTCGCTCTGCTCGCCCCCAACTCTGGACCCACTTTTTGATCCTAAAGCCCATCCTCTACGATGCTTCGGAGCCCTACTTTTAGAAGTTGAACAGCAACAGCGGTCCTCCGTGCGGGGGGATCCATGCTGGGAAGCTGTTATTTGTGTCGTTTCGTTGCTTCAATCTTTCACAACTATAGAGACACTCTGCTCCAATGACTGAGTGTTGGGATCAATACGGCGATCCTTTTTTGGAGGAGGTAGGTTGTGGGAGTACCTCACCTAGTTGTGCTAGCGCAAAGTTCTCTATAAATGTTCCTTCAAAAGTCCTATCTTTCTTTTTCAGCTAATCGGGGGTCTGCTGGAGTGTCAAAACTTGAGCAGAAACCCGGGACAGCAGTGATGACAACGGTACTTTGATGTTAGCTAAGAGCTCTGCTCGTACGCTCACTTGTACAATTCTGAGTATGGCCATTAGGTCGCGCCCCCAATGTCTCTGTACCTTGACGTGATGGGGTGCTTGTCATGACTAAGATCCTAGTTTCACCCCGGTGAAATGAAGGATTAAGTCATGATGCCTAAAGCAGAGACTTCATATCTCTATTTTACTTTCTTTATGTTTCTTGACTGCATACCATCCCATCTTGTTGTCCCATAACTCTTACCTATCCTAATAAACAAAACTTGTAATCATACGGGGTAGTCGTGATTCTGATTGGGAGCACAGTCATGCGATCGAGTTTTGTAATCCATACTATATCGCCTCTGGAACGGGCATATGGGCGGTTTGGGGGCCGTTGGTTTTCCTGTCTTATTGTGCGAAATGGGAGCAAACCAATCACTTCACGGGTGAAGACGAATCCCTGCTGAGTCTCAGTACGGGTTTTTAACCTTCGCCACTTATCCACAGCGGGATCCGGAATGGCTGGCTGGAGGAAAAAGAGAGTCTTACAAAATTTCGACCTAGGTGAATTCGCTCTTTGCTGTCTACCCAATACTCTATGCCACCCCCGTTTCAGCCATTCAGTGGTCTGCGTTACAGGAGAAAAAAGGGGACTTACGATGCACTGTTAAAAATTTCTATGGTAATTTTACAACAAAAGCGTAGGAAGTATATTTGCAAAGCAGCTCTGTAATTTCTAAGTCAGATGTTGTAATTTTACAAAACATTTCTTACTTTTCCTGTTTTAGAAATTTACAAAGCGAGAGTACTGATATGACTAAACAAGTAATAAAATGTTTATAATTTTTTTATGATAATCATTGTAATTTAACATATCAATTTAACTAAAAATTTTCCTAAAATTACAACCGGTAAATTTAATAATACAACTCATTTTTGTGATTGTCGTAAGATGTTTCGAAAAATTACTTGAAATGTTATATAATTCTTTATTGGTATACATTGGTTTGTAATTATACTCAACCAAGGTTTTGTAAAAATATTGTGATTTCACAAATAATTTTAACAGTGTGGTTTTTATCCAAAGTTCTGTCGTCTATTTCCCTCCAACTCACTGTTGTTGTCTCCCATTCTTAGTCTAGCGACGGTGCGCGCTGCCTAGAGGGCAAGGGGTGAATTAGGATGCTTCCTACTTCGGAAGACTCGCTCTCTGCTCGCCTCCAATTTCAGCCCCATTGTTGAATCCTTAAGCCATCCCTTTACGATGCTTTAGGGCCTCGCTCTTGGCAGTCTAGCAGCAACAGAGGTCTTTTCGGAATGAAGACCCCTGCTGGGAAGCTTTCATTGGTGTTCTTTCTGAGCTTTGACCTTTCACAACCACCAAATAGGGACACTATGCTTAAGCAGCTGAGTGCTTGAACCGACAAGACGATCTTTTTGGAGGGGGGACCCCTGCTGGTTCTTCCGCAGCTGAACTGATGCAGTTTCTCTATTTTTCCTCTCCAGACTTCCTTCCCTTTTTTTTCGGCTCCGAGTGTCTGCTGTAGTGTCAAAACTTGAGCAGAAACCCAGGACAACAATAATGAAAATGGTACATCTCGGGAAGGTGGAGGCCCCCGGGGGTATTGGATCTTCCTGGTCAGCTTATTGGTATCGGATTCGATAGGGTAGTGCTTCAAAGTCTGCACGCCACTGGTTATACGTATTTAATGATTGTTTGCTCATATAATTACCTAAAGGATTGTACCGAAAAATTTTAAATAGTTACAAATCCAACCTTCTGTATCAGAATTAAGCCAAAACTATCACTAATTCATTGGAGCTTTCAGTCTAAATTCAAATGGTGAATATATCTATGATAATAATATCTCATATTACCATGGAAACACCCTGTATAGATCGATGGAGTCAAGTCGCATATATTCTAAGAACACAACACCCGATGCACCTTCCCGTTCATAGACATCCCGTCTCGTTATCCTCTTCTCTCGACAATCTTTCATACATATTAAAAGTGAATAACTGGCATCGGGAATAAAGCTGAATATCGAAACGAACGTGTCAGTCCTCCCAACAATGTCAGAGCGGTTCATGTCATTCTTGTATCGGCTTCTTCTAGTTAGAAGAAACAAGTTCACGGAGAATAATAGGCATTCTGATGTATTATTTATGGTACGGAATGGGATTCTTACTTATATTTTTAAAATAGGGTACGGTTGTTCGGATCTAGCACGCCATAAGTCGACAGCCTGACATTCCTGGGAAATTGTGGTATTCGAGACAAGAAAATTTCATTAAAAAGTGTATATTTTATGCGCCGACTGGGATGTGATCTATCTGGATTGGATGTGATTTATTCTGGTGGATGGGTCGGTGAAGATACTAGGAGCTTCTTGGTTTCCAGTTCAAATAGTAGAGGAGTTTTAGCCTAATAAAGGAAGGTTTAAGTAGTGCAACACACCACATGTGACAATTAAATTGTTTGGCACTTTTTGTGAGTTGAGTTTTCTTGAAACAAAAAGGAATATTTAAGACCATAATAAGGTTGCAAAATTATTAACATTTAGTGTCAAAACTAAAGCTCTTACAGATCATGGTCTCCGTGATTGGCAAAGTTAATAAACAATTTGTAATGTTGTGATGAAATTTATTAATATAATAAAAAGAAATAATGAGTACAGAAAACAACAACAAGAAACTGTCAGTTTATATATTCATGGAAATGAATATTACGGCCATTGGTGCCCTTTAAATATTTCTTTCACAATATAGAGCGAATCCACTCTTCACCAGGATCAGATTGAGGAAACAGAGAGAGTCAAACGACACAAAGGCGATATTCGACTTCGAATTCTGATTCGCTAGTTTCGTGGCAAACATCAGTTTTCTTAAAACTTAGATGTAAAGACAATTCTCCTTTGAACACTTGCTTTGAAGAAAGAAATCCATTTTTAATTTTTTTAACGCTTTAACACTGTCGGAGCAGTCTTGCAAACAGAATGGTTTCGAAGTGATCACGTGGCTCATTCCGCTTCTAAAGCTCCTGCTGAGGAAGTATTTATGGATAAAAACTTATCAACATGCATGTTAGAATGAGTTTTTGAGGTTAACAGATGCACTATGGGTCACACCATTTGTGAAAAAGTCTTCTGAAGAATTTGCGGTGTCCATATTCAGTATGAGAAGATATACCTGTTCAAACATTTCTGATTTAAATAAAGGCCATGTGCCGCATTATATATATTTTTATTTGCTTACAGTATTTCCTGTTAATACAAATTTGGCATCAATTTTCGAGTAATCTTGAAACTACGTTATATTTTTTCGCTAAGCTGAGCAGGAAGCCATTTATGACCAGTTTGTTTGTAGCAATAGGTTGGGAAAAAATTCCATTATTTTTGCGTGAACTTCAAGACTTTATTTATCATGCTTCAGATTTTCCGATTTGTGACAAATTCCAACCGTTTTGTCCTATTATTTGTTGCCATTTTAAAGGTAGCTCCATAATGCCTATTTCATAGAAGTCTTGGTCCTTATTGCCGACAAACTCTGGTAATCGAGTTTCAAAACCTTATCTCGATGCCAATTCCTTATCACTCAGGAAGTTTTGCAATACAATAAAAGGATGCTATTAGCTCGGTGCCAGGTCCGGACTCTATGGTGGATGCATAAAAACTTCCCAACCAAGCTCCAGGAGTTTCTACCGAGTCACTACAGACATGAATGACCTGGCGTTGTCCTGGACCACAACACCTCTTCTGTTGGTCACTTCTGGCGGTTTCTGTTCAATCGCCAGCCTCAAACGGCCCAGTTGTTGACAGTAGAGATACGAATTGAGTTTTTGGCCATATGGAATCAACTCATAATAAGTGATTCCTTTCCAGTCCTACCAAAAACACACTAGAATCTTTCTTCACCAGGTCACCATTTGAGCTGCTTTACTTCGCTTTGAAAATGATCGTTTACGCACAATATTGTCTTATGTGATCTAATTCTCATCCTCAGCCACCATCCCTTTAACTTCATTACTTTTGGCCAAGGCTTCGCAGATGGAAATTCGATTCATCATCTTTCTTGTTGTTAACTGGTGGGGCACCCAAACATCGAGCTTCATTCTGAATTCAGCTCTGCGCAAATGGTTTAAAACTATTTTATGGTTGATTTTAGCTCCTGGTGCATGCTACGACTGCTAACATGTCGGTGAACTTCGATTATTTCGTGATTTCATCGACATTTTCGACGAAGGACCTGCCTGTGCGAGGTGCGTCTTTAACATCAAAAATACCTGAACAGAAACCGCAATTGCACGTAATTAGCTGTTACAGCATCGGAACCATAGACACCATTCACCATTTGGCATTGTCGCCTTTATCAAAGGAAAACTGTAAAATGAACCAAAATTTCTCTTCTTTGACTTCCATTTTTAACACCCTGTAACCCACAACTAAATGGACCAAAACACAAACAACAACAAAATTTTTTTCGTGTAAAATGTCTTCTTGGCAACGAGAATAATTTTGAAATTGTTTGATCGATACTTTTACGAGATTACGATCACTACAGCTATCGAAAAAATAGTTAACCTATTATGAACTAGGGAAATTTAAAAATGAGACCTCACAGAGTTCTAACCTTTGATGTGTTGAAGTCTCTGGCTAACATGCTGAATTCTAGATTTTTTCTATATATGGTATGATCATGCATAAATGAAAGTATCTTTTTATATTCAAATGGATCTGCCAAATTAATGAAATGCTCCAACCATTTTGAAAATAAGTCGTTTGTTATTTAGCCTGATTCTAAGCTAATTCTGTGTCTGTTTGGAAGTACACTTTATTCAAATTCATATTTAAATCTGATGCACTTGAATATAAACATCGAAGGGATGTATATACCTAAGGTTGCCACTTGTAGAAAATTCTATCTGATGCTTACCCTTCTGTCTGTTTTTGTGGTCTGTATATTGTAAAAAGACGAGTTTCATCGTTATTATAAATTTTAGATGGACGAAACTTATATTCTTCTTAAACAGAAGTGAGACAATCAAAAGAAGATATATATTTTTCTTTATTAAACCTTACAGCCCCCGCCGCTATTATCTGTGGTTGGCAAAGCGAAAGCTCTTTATATATTATGTCTAGACATAATTCAATAAAATTTCTGTCGTATTATCCTTATTTAAGCCTGCGTGAAATTATATTTGCTTTTGCGACATCATGTGTTATTTCACTTAATTCACTACTGGTGATTTCAAACAAATTACTCTGAAGCTGTAAAATATGATCCATCACCTCTTTCTCTATTTCTGGTGAAAGATCTGCGGCACGTCTAAATTCTTCCATTTCCATGGACACTTTTATTTTTGCAGTCAATTTTTATTTGAAAGTTGCTTTTAGTATACCATACATTCTAGCTTTCTTTCATACTTTCATCGTTCTAGTTTTTATTGGATATTTTTCACGCTATGATATATTTATCTTGAAGGATATAAAAGTTGATTAATTTCAACAATTCGAGTTTGAAAATTTGAGGTGTTTTAATTTGAAGAACTATAATCTTATTTTAAAATATCAATTCTTAAATTAAATCTGTCGTAAAAAGTAGGGTACTATTGGACAAAATAATAGACAAAAACTTGTCCGAAATTTATGTCTACGAATAAGAACAGTTACTCACCTGTGGAAAACTTTAAAGTTTAAGAAATTTAACAACAAAATTATATCAGTCAGTTTGGAAACATAGCGCATTTCATGAAATTATCAGAACAGTACAGATCTCTCGTTTCGTGCTACAGCTGAAGAACTAAAACTCAGCATAGATCATATGACATTATTAATAGTCAAATAAAAGCGATGGTCTAACTTAAGATTCGGTTCTAATTAGAAATCTTTCTTTGCGCCAAACAAATCGAAATTTCCGAGACACAACATTTCAACATATTCAATGATCTTTAACGAGTGGAACATATGTGTATTTTTAGAGTGATAGAACATTCGATAGGGATCACTGTGATTTGACAGAAGGTGGAAGCTACGTTGTTTGGACATTTCTGTTCAGTAAGCATTGACAAATTATCATGGAAAGACTCACGCCGCAACAACGTTTACAAATTGTTGAGATTTATTTTCAAAATCAGTGTTCTATTCGACAAACTTATAGATTTTACTTATAACTTATAAACTTATAGATTTTACTTTCACCTCGTGAAATTTATGGTTAATATTTTCTCTATTCGATGCAACAACAAGACAAAGAACTGTACTATAGAAGAAACACTTGACCATAATAAGCGCCGTTTGTTTGCTGATTGGTCCCTAGAACAGCTTGAAGTTGATCCACTTTTTTATCGTAAAATTGTGTTTAGTGATGAAGCTAATTTCTGGTTGAACGGCTATGTAAAGAAGCAAAATTGCCGTATATGAAGTGAAAACAATCCCCAAGAAATTCTGAAAAATGCACTCACTGTATGGTATGTTTTACACGCTGGAGGCATCATCGGTCCATATTTCTTTAAAAACGATGCTGGAGCTAATGTTATTTGTTTCAAAATTTGAATGGTATCGACCCAGAAGTGTTTTAGTTCCAACAAGACAACGCAACAATTGATTTATTGAAAGAAGGATTTGGCGATAACATTATTTCGAGAAAAACTCAAAAAAAACTACCCGATATGATGATAAAGACTGGCTACAGGTACCTGCGTTAAATCAATAAACAATTCTAAAATCCTAGGTACGGTTCTGCATAAGCAATTAGCACGCTCAGAATGAAAATATTGCACATATATTTTTCCCCTAAACTCCCACGAAAATTTGAGCAATTTAACTACAATACAGCTGACTTATTGGTCGATTTCGATCCCCACCACGACAGTCAGACAAATGAACAATACCGTTTAGAGTCAAGACCGCGCCCACCCGTTGTCTGCGAACTCTTTTGTTCGGCTGCGATTCTGCGCCCGGCGCTATAACAATGCACAATCGTTGTATTGTCAGCCGGGTCGTTCCAATAAAGCACCGCGGGGGAGGAGCCTGGCTTGGAAAAGCTCGGCTAAACGGCGGAAAATCGGAAAATTCGACCTATTGTCGCAAGGAACAATCGACCAGCGGCAGGAGGAGAGGGTCGATGGGATTTTGCCGGAAAGGGAATTGGACGTTGGATAGGCCAATAGAGGATGTTCGGTGCAAATCTGAATAAGGTATTTTTATTAAGATTTGCTTAAAGAGGTGACCTGAAAAATTCTTTCCTTTTTCGAATAGGTCAATTGAGAATGTTCAGTGCAAATCTGAGCTCTAAAGTTTTTATATAAAGCGGGTTTCGAGATTTGCATAAAATACTGATCTGACAGTTTCCTCTTTTTGTTTCTAATAGGCCAATTGGGGATGATCGAAGCAAATTTGTACTCGGAGGTTTTTACGTAGCAGTTTTTGAGATTTGCTCAAAAAGCTGACCTGGGATTTTTTTTTTGTGCGTAGCAGGTTTTGAGATTTTCTTGGAAAGTTGATCTGCAAATCTCTTTTTTTTTTGTTCAAGATGGGCCAATTGAAGATATCGAGGACAAAAAATGTAATAGGATCAGGTTTTGAAATTTGCTCAAAAAGCTGACCAATAGAAGATGTTCGGCATAAATCTGAACCTAGAAGTTTTTTTGTGTGAGAAGCGACTATTGAGATTAGTTTCAAACGCTGACCTAAAATTTTTTGTTCCTTGATGCCATTGAAAAAATTATTTTAAAATAATTTAATCAAGTTGTAGGTACTTTTCAAGTCAAATAAAGGATTAGCCTATTATATCTCTGGGAATTTAAAGCGAAATGAAACACAATAATTACTACGCAGCCAAAATGTTCTCACTTCATTGGAAAAACAAAATGTTAACAATTATGTTTTAAATATTTTACGAATGGGCCCCACGGCTCTCTTCATTATTCGCTCATTTATTTGAAGAGTGTTCCGATAAGAGGTTTCATTTTGAATAGCCCGCTATTCGGGGAGCTGTCACTTTTAAAGCTTTCATCTTTTGACATTTGACAAGTATAATCTACATAATTTCTAAAAATGGAACGATACAGAGCTCGTGGTATCCTCGTTGAACACACACTAAAATAAGATGTGTATTCATTGTTCATCACAATAATCACACAAAGCTTGTAAGGTATTTTATGGCCTTAGTTGAAACCAAATGACATTTAAATAATGGGTCAGGAAAACCACAATATAATTATAAATTGTATATACAATAAAATAATAAGAAGAGCTTTTTTTACTTGATAGAAGGAAATTACAAAAATTAAATATCAAAACTAATTTATTCTGTTAGCCTTCTATTATTATTTTATTGTATATATAATATATAATTATATTATATTATTTTGATTGTCCTAACTCCTTATATAACTGTCATTGGGTTTTAACTAAGGTCATAAAAGACCTTACAGGCTTTGTGTGATTTTTGTGATGAACATAGAATACGTAGGATTGTTTGTTCAACAAGGATACCAAGGTCTGGTAAGATCTTTTTTATTAATTGATTTTATTTTTTGAATGTGAAGTAGGACTGATAAAGATCTGATTTAATTTCAATTGTTTTTTGAGGATGTGCTACATGCTTTGGGAGATTTTTGAAGTGACATGTAAATATTTCAATATACCTATTAAATATTTCGAATAAATTACTTTTGGAGAAGTTCTTAAAATTATGTTTCGCATTTTTGAAAAAGATTTGGTTTTCATAAATATAAGATCCGAAACAAAATTTTGTCTCCTTCAAGTATTTATTTAGCAATTTTAATTGATAATTTATATTTCGTTGGAGTTTTTATTCCATTTGATATTATATAATGAGTTTTGATTTTATATGCATACTAAATTTAAGCAGTGCTTATAAGGCATTCATTTAATTCTAAAAGTTCTTGAATAAATTTTTTTTTAATTGAAATTTGTAAGAGGCTAACAAAATAAATCTGTTTTGATATTTAAATTTTGTAATGCTCTTTCTATCAAGTGGAAAAACCTCTTCTTATTATTTTATATAATATAATTGTTCGTAGTTCAACTCATTGAAATACTTTTAAGCCAAAACTTTGTCGAAAGAGCTTATTTGGAGTACACTTTAACTAATTGATGATAAATTCTTCAGAAAATTAGTTAAAAATCAGAAAGTTCATAAGTATTTGTAAGTTATTATTAAGTTAGAAGAATTAGAAGTTGAAAAATTTGCAAACTTTTGGCACTTGGAATCATTTTTTGAGAAATATTACACTTAAACTGAATAGAATGAAATGAAACTGGTACCAAATATTAGACAAAAATTCAGGCTAATTTTCTAGAGTAGTTTCAGACTAGCAGATAATGTTATTTTTGTGTAATTAGTGAAGAATATATTATTTCGAAGAATTTCGACAAATTTTGATAAGCATTGGAAAATTCTATTTTTCCAGAAGCTATATGAAAGGAAGTGGCGAGCAAAAGGTCATGGAGCATGAAATTCCCCAGAGTAAAGATCACTTCGGTCGGTTTATGAAATTAATCAACTAAAGTATTCATTCCCATAACCTAAAGAGAAGAAAATGTTATCACGAAATTCGTTACCTGAAAACAAAATGGAAAAATTCAAAAGTTAAATCAAGTATGAAGAGGTAGACTCAGTGAAATGTATTAAAAAAGTTGGCTAGATAGTATTGGGTTGTTCGGAATGTAATTTCGTTTTGTTTTTGGGGAAATGAAAGACTATTTTCATATAATCAATAAATATTTTATTAAATTATATATTGGTCATTCTGGTCCAACACCTTTTGCCATCTTTCTGGTAGTAGCATGATTCAACGCTCATAAAATTTTTGGTCTTTGCTAGCAAAAAACTGATTTTTTACCTCTTCATTTGAAGTGAAGGTTTTACAGTTAAAAAAATTTTGCATTGACCCGAACAAATAATAATCCGAAGGCGCCAAATATGGAAAATATGTTGAGTATTGCAGTGTATTCCATTCAAGCTGTAAAAGCTTTTGACGAGTGACCAAACTTCTATGAGGTCTCGCATTATCTTGGTAGAACACAGAACCTTTTCTGTTGATTAATTCTGGCCTTTTCTGTTGAAGTAAATCAATTAGTTTGTCCAGCTGATGACAGAAGACTTCCGAATTAGTTGTTGTTTTATCCGGTAAAAGTTCAAAAAAAAATATTTCTTTAAAATCTTACCGAACTGACAGCATCACATTTTTTTATGGATATTGGCTTTCGAAATGCTTTGAGCCGGTTCATCTTTTTTTCTCCATGATCTCTTGCGTTTGACATTGTTATGTATAACCAATTTCTCGTCACCAGTAATGATGCGCTTCAAAAATGGATCATTTTCGTGACGTTTGAGAAGCGAATTATAGGCTTCAACGCGACGACACAAATTTCGCTCCGTGAGAACATGGGGAACCCATATATCCAGCTTTGGGGTTGAGCCCAGGCCTTTCAAGTGGTCATAAACAGTTGAATTCGATAAATTTAACCTCACATCGATCTCACGTGTTGTTATTCTCGGATTTGCATCAACTAATGCCTTTATCGTGTCTTTATCAGCTTCAACCGGCTTTCCGGAACATGGTGCATCTTCGACATCAAAATTGCCGGATAAAAATTTTGCAAACCAGTTCTGATACTGGCGTACAGTCAACACATCTTCTCCATATACATACAGTTAATTTCTTTCTGGCTTGAACAGAATTTTAACCTTTTCTATCGTAAAAGAGTGAATTAGGACGAAAATGCAGCTTATTGCTCTCCATATTTAGAAATATGGAAATATTATAAATTACATTATAATTTTATTATATAAAAAATATATAGAATTAATTGAAAATTTTTAGACACAAGCCTTGCTATATCAACTCAAAAAACATATAATGATCATGCGGCTGAAGTTGAATTCGAAAAATGTAATTCAATCCTCTGACGGGAAAAAACGAAATTACTTTCCGAATAACCTCATATTTGAAAAAGTTCTAGACAATAATTGAAACGTGAAGAATACAGAATAATTCCTGAAACAAAATAAGGAAAACACTTAATAATGAGAATTCATTAAGTGAAAAACTTTCAAATTCATTTCTTGGTTACTATCATTTTCCCCCAATACAAGGTTAAATTATTATTATTTTGTATTTAAATTTACTTTGCTTTCAATATAATTTTCGAAAATATATCAGAAACTAAAAGTCGAACCGCCACTTAAATATCAAAATATATTAAATATTAAAATTTTCCCATTTACAATTACAAAATTCAAAATACAATCGAAAATAGCCGGCAGCCCACAATATATCCTGACTATATTTATATATAGTCAGCTTACCCTTATGGGTAAGCAAGAAATAGTTTGAAACTAAAATTTATTAATAGAATTCATATCAATTGAAGCCCAAAGCATTGCAAACACAAAATTCATGATACATTAAATAAAATTAATAAAAAGAATACATAACAATTGGCATTCAACGCGAGGCTATGAAAATTCATAATAAATTAAATAATTTTTTTTTTAATCCATAAGAGTATCTCATCTTCCAGGTTTGATCTGAATATTTCGAGAATTACAAGAGTTATTGAGGAAAATAAACAAAAATTGAAACATGAACATCCTGTCTCTGGGGTATGAATATATGTTTACAGTACATTTTGTCTTGAAATTGAATTCTATCGACTGTTGAAGTTGTTCTAGAAAAATGTATATTCGGCACTTTTTATTGAATACCGAGAAACCAAAATTTACACATTCCACATTTCAAATTTAGAAAAAAATAATAAATATCATATCAGTTTTCTGAAGAGTCCACAGTACGCATGCCAGAAATGTTTATTTATTTATTAATTTTAATTGACAATTTATAATCGTTGGTTTTTCTTAATTCCATTTGATATTGTATGATGAGTTTCGATTTTATACGTTTATTAAATATGGGCAGTGCTTATGAAGACATTAAATTAATTCTTAAAGTTTCTTAAATAAATTTTTTGAAATGAAAATTGTAGAAGAATAACAGATTGAATCTGTTTTGATATTCAAATTTTGTAATAATTCTTCTATCAAGTAAAAAACCGTTCCTTATTATTTTATTCTATATATAATATATAATTATATTAGATTTTTAAATAAAGAAATTTATTATATACAGTGTTGAATGTTTTTAACTAAGACCATTAAACTGCCTTATAAACTTTGTGTGATTTTGTTGAATGTGAATGTTCAAGAAAATCACATATTTCTGGAGATGGCATCCGGTAAGTCTATTTATTGTTAATTGATTTTATTATTTTTTAAATGTAAAGTTAAACTGGTTTTATCTGAATTTTAATTATTTTTTGAGGATGTGCTACATATTTTGAGATTTTTTGGAGTTATTTATTTAAATATATTAAATATTTCAAATAAATTAGTTTTCTAGAAGTTCTTAAAATTATATTTTATATTTTTGAGAAAGAGTTAGTTTTCATAAATATCAGAAAAAAATACATTTTGTAACAAACAGGGCTCGTACGTTTTTCTGAAGAGTTCAGTACGCCTGCCTGGAACGAAACAAAAAATGTTTACTTATTTATTAAGTTTAACTGATAATTTATATTCGTTGGTTTTACTTAAATCAATTTAATATGGTATAATGAGTTTCGATTTTATACGTCTATTAAATATGAGAAGTGCTTACAAAGACATTAATTTAATTATTAAAGTTTCTTAAATAAATTTTTTGAAATTAAAATTGTAGAAGACTAACAGGTTAAATCTGTTTCGATATTCAAATTTTGTAATATCAATTTTCGCTGAAATTATATAACATGAATAATAATATTGTGAATCATCACAAACTTTCTGAATTTCTAGAGACGTATAACCTCGCAGAAACATGTATTAATACAATTTCCAATCTAAAATCGATAAATTTATTATCTGCATTCAAATTACAAACAACCAATATGTCACATCACGCTAAATGAAGGTATTCGCTAAGAAAACAAATTAACTACTAGTGGATATTAGCGAAATCAGCAATTACCGGTATCGAGGTATTAATTGAAAATAATGAAGATTGTTAATTCCAATAATCAATTTCGCGTTCTTCGGCAATAATTACACTCCCATAGAACTATCGGTTGGCTATTACCTTCACTACCAACTTTATATGGAAAATTTCTTGTATTTGCCGGAGTCCAATGGCACCTAGAAAGTCATAATTGATGGATATTTTCAGCGTGCTTTTCTTCATATTACATTATACTGAGTGATCTCTTTGGCAGGGTGAAAATAACAATGTTTTACATGAAATATTCTTAGGAAAACTCCCTGTTTGAAATTTATGCTTAAATTTAACAGGTTGTCAATTTAATATTTTTATTTTATTATAATTACAAATTTGTTAAATTTTGAATTGATGAATAGAACCTTCATCTTCCTAACGTCTGTGGCTAAAACTCAAATATACGAAGATAAGAAGAAGTAACAAGGAAAATATTAAATATTAAACGAAATGTCTTCAGGAAAAAGCTGAAAACAACTTATTGCATGAAATTAAGGCTGAAGAAGCATGTGATATGTTTTACGATGTTATACATTTCAAATCATCTTGTCCAAGCAGAATGAATGCAAAGGAAAGTTTGAAAATTTGGAATTCTTAAAAGGTTAGTGAATATCAGATGATTCCAAATAAATTAATTCGGCTGATCTCTACCAAATATTTATATTTATATATATATATATATATATATATATATACATATATTATCCTGATACTTCCAGATCTTCTATGAAGATCTCTCAGATGCTTTTTCAGCTTGTGCGAGTTAGGAGTTCAGTTGCGTTCTGGGTAGGCTTTGTTACTACGATCTCACGCCACTTCAAGTAACAGCACTGTTAATATTCGACCCAACACTTGAATAAATGGTACTTTTGTTGATCCCCGGGGCATAATTGCAGACATACGCACGTTTCGAACTTGTTGGTTCTCGTCAGTGCCATTGACTACAAATCTGTCAAGTACTCTGCTACACACAGAAACACTACTGTATTTATCTTGTACTAACGCCATCTAAAGCCTGAAAACATACATACAAGCCATACCATTGCGAGCTGATTCGATACCGGATACTGCTCTTACAATATAATAGAGATTCATTTGATGGCAAAGAATTAGTACATGAACTACGCTATTTAGATCTGAGCAAAGTATTCGACGGTGTTGTGCATGAACATTTATTTGAAAAATTAAACTTTCATGTCAGAACTCGCTTTGTTTAGATCATACTTAAAAGACAGTTGTCACGTTGTAGAGTTGTACGATGTGACATCTAAAAAGGACAACATAATGATCGGAGTACCTCAAGGGTCTATCCTGGGGCCACTTCTTTTTTATTTTATGTATCGATAATATTTTTGACAATGTGAATTGTAATAAAAAGTACCATTATGCTGACGACTCGAGCTTCGGAGTGAGGGATTTGAGTGTGATGGGCGTGGGCGATAAAGCAGAGAGATGTTTGGAGCAGGTACAAATATGGTTCCGGGCAAAAGAATTGAAGTTGAACATCGATAAGAGCGAAAAGTTAATCTTCAATACCAAACAAAGTCCATTTGTCGAGCAGGCAATTCTTTTGGGAATCTCCTTGGACGGTATCACTTTGCTGGAATCCCCACCAACAGGAATTGACAAAACTATTATCATAGGTGGTGTACAATATGAGGACAATTAAAAGTTTTTTCAAATGAAGAAGCAGCAATATATGCCTATTTTATACTATTCCAAAGCGATTCAACTTATAGCGTTATGGGGAGCTGCACCAGATGCTTCAATAGTATTCCTGCAACAGAAGAGAGTAATAAGAGCAACATAAAAAAGTCCAAAAAATTGTTTTGCATTTGGCAAAACTATGAAGTAAGGAGGCACGATGGAGCTGTTATTCTAGAGATATTCTGCATGAAAGTGAAATGAACATTCGTCTAAGAACTGGTTGCCAAGTGTTTGCTAACAGTTGAGTTGTTTAAGCGGAAAGAACAGAAATTTAGTACCGATATGTAACAACATGTAGAACATGTATCCATAAGTATGAGTATGAATCTAAAATATTAATAAAATATTGTCAGCAGAGTGGACCTCTTTACTCGAAATGATCGACAATACCTATTTCGTGGCCAAAGATGAATCGTTCTTTAAGAAAGGTATCGAAAAGTCCTGGAAGTATCGCTGTTGTAGGAAACTTTGGTGATAAATAAAGTCAAATTTGATCAAAAAAGTTCAGGTTTTTCATTAAACTGATCACCCAATGTGTAACTTTAGAACAAAATGTATTCTTGTATAGCAATTTGGGCATTACACGCCTAACAGAACATAAAAGAAGTTTCGATAAAAATAAAAAAGATTCACATTATGCTAAACACCTTCTTGAAAATAACCATTCTTTCACGAAAGAAATAGAAATTCTACATGTTGAAAATAGAGGTCTGAAATTGAACTTATGGGAAATTTACGAAGTAAATAAACATAAAAACAGCAATAACCTAGTAAATGAACAAATAGATTTTTATTACACCCCTCTATTCAATATTTACAAGGGATCGAGTGAACACGATTCTGAAGGGAATATTCTTTGAGAAAACCAACCCGACGAACAATTAAAAACACATGTACACCTTCTGTAAAAAATCTTATAAATTCATTGTACAACAACTGTTACTTCGTATTCTGATGAAGTCTTTCAAGCAAAGACGAAACGTACGTCAATACCAAAAATAAAGTAGAAAATGTAAACAAGTGTTTTATTCTATAATGACAATTAAATTGATGTCTACAATAAGCACCGCTTATATTTAATAGACATATATAATCAAAACTCAATATATAATGTCAAATGGAATTAATCAACCAACAGATATAAAAAAAGTCATTAAAATTAATAAATAAATATTTAAAGGAAACAAAATTTTGTTTCTGGTCATTATGAACACCAATTCCTTTTCAAAAACATGAAACACAACTTAAGGACTTCTCAAAAAATATAATTTATTTGAAATATTTAATATATTCAAATAAGTTAATTAAAAAATCTCTCAAAACATGCACTATATCTTCAAAAACCAATTAGAATTCTGATAATCTCTTCATCAGCCCTAAATAATATTCCAAATATCAAAATCAAATAACACTCACTATAATTTACCTCCACGTGGTAACCGGATAAATTGCTATAAACAGACTAACTTTAAAATTCAAGATAGTCTATGTTCTTCACAAAATCACAGAAAAGTGTAAGGTATTATAAGGTTTTCTTTAAACCATTAACATTCCATAATGAGATTTATTCAAGCCTAAATATAATTATATATTATGTATAAAATAAAGTAGAAAAAGGCTTTTTACTTGATAGAAGAAATATAACAAAATCTGAATATCAAAACAGATTTAATCTATTAGTCTTCTACAATTTTAATCTCAAAAAAAATTTTTATTCAAAGAACTTTTAGAATTGAATTAATCAAATTTAATAGAATATTATTTAGGGCCGATGAATAGATTATCAGAATTCTAATTGTTTTTTGAAGATATAGGGTATGTTTTGAGAGATTTTTGAATTAACTTATTTAAATATAATAAATATTTCAAATAAATTATATTTTTTGAGAAGTCCTCAAGTTGTGTTTCATGTTTTTGAAAAGGAATTGGTGTTCATAATGGTAAGATTTTAATAACCCTTTTTATATCTCTTGGTTTATTTATTCCATTTGACATTATATATTGAGTTTTGATTATATACGTCTATTAAATATAAGCGGTGCTTATTGTAGACATTAATTTAATTTTAAAAGTTTTCTGAATAAAATTTTTTTTTAATCAAAATTGTGGAAGACTAACAGATTAGATCTGTTTTGATATCCAAATTTTGTTGTATTCCTTCTATCAAGTAAAAAGCCTTTTTCTACTTCACCCTAATGAATACTGGATGCTTGCCTTTGCACACCCCAGTACTCGAAGTTTTGCACCAGCCAAAGCCTCCGACGTATATATAATACTTAAGATACAATTTGAAAACATAGTAAACACTACGATATTCAAGTCACTGTATATTCAGTTAATGAAAAAGTGATAGAAAACAAAGTAATTATTTATTTAATTCCTAACGAATACGTTTGCTTTCCATGAACAAGATTTCCCTCGGTGATATAACCTAGATGTTTGCAATAGGCTTGTTGGATTGTGCTTTTTCTTTTTGATGACTGCTTGGTACGTTTTATATTTGAACGAACAATTATCCGATTTATCATTTAGTTCCTGGAATGTTCCAATTTCTTGAATGACCGTGAATGAAAAAATTATTTCTTTGATATAATATTAATTTTCATATAAATTATTTTTCAAAGGTGTTCAGAATATTCGGATTTAATTTACTTCCAATTTTTAATCGAGTATTTTGGGTACTGCTCTTAAATTTTGCCTTAGTGCCATCTCTCGGATAAATGCCGTCCTTTGCACGGACTACACTTCACTTGCAGTTTCCATTTACCAATTTTGGCGCTGTATGTGTACCATTACCTACATTAAATTTGACCTTATCGACCAAAATGTTTAAGTGCAACGTATGATAGAAAACTTTAATGACGATCTCAGCTCATCAAATGAAGAGTTACAGATAAAAGCCGGATTAATCATCCGAAACTTCTTCAAATTAAATCTAAAAGATCTTCTAAAAACTTATTACAATTAAATTGAATAAAATGTCTTAGAAACACTGTTTCACTTTATAGGTGTATAGAATATAAAATAGAACTGGAACATTGTTTTAATTATTAAGTTTTATTCCTGAAAATTTCTAAGAGATTTTGCAGATTTATCTGTAAGCTGAAGTAATCCAGGTATTATCTGTAATATTTCGAAAAAACCTTTCGAAGTATATTTCAATTTGTATTGAATTGTATCAGTCCTTACTTGGTGAAAATCCATATTAAATAATATTTGAATAAGGTTATTCTGATTTTCAGGAATTTTTATTGTTATGTTTACAACAATCGTTTCGCTATCACAGTAGCATCATCAGGCAAGATTACATTTTGAATAACTTATTCAAAATGTAATCTACATTTTGAATAACTATCAATTAAATATCCTGAATAAATACTTGAAGGGGACAAAATTTTGTTTCGTTCCTTGTTTTATTAAAACCAAATGCTTTTACAAAAATGCAAAACATAACCTCAAGAACTTCTTCAAAAACAACTTGCTTAAAATAAGTTCCTTCAAAAAATTCCTAAACTATGTAGAACATCTTCAAAAAGCAATTTAGAATTATTACAACGAAAACTAATCAGCCCTACTTCACATTTAAAAAATAAAAATAATTAACAAAATATATCTTACCATATCAACTGAATAGAGATTCTGAACGAACACTAGAATGAAGTGAACTTTAAAAGTTCACTATTTGGTTTCATAAAACAAGGAACGAAACAAAATTTTGACCCCTTCAAGTATTTATTTTGTAGATTTAATTGATAGTTCATATTTCTTCGAATTCTTTTATTCCCTTTGGTAATGTGTGATAAGTGTTTAATTCTATATGTCTACTAAATTGACACAGTATGTTCTTAGACATCAATTTAATTCTAAAAGTTTTCGAATAAATTTTTTTGAAATTAAAATTTCTAGATGGTTAACAGAATAAATCTGTGGGATATTTGAGAAATTTTCAAATTTATCCTTATATCAAGTAAAACACCTCTTTTTATTATTATTATAATTGTTGTAAGGGGAGTAACGTTTAGTTGAGTTCAGGATAAAAAATTAGAAATTCTTGAAAATGTTCTATTTGTAGAAAAAAAATTTGTACTCTACCGTGGTTGTCCTTGGTGCGCCCTCTGTACTGTTTAGTCCGACATATTATAAAGCTTACAGAACTCCAATTATTTATTTGTTGTGACCTCTAGTGGCGAGTCAATAAACCAGCTATAAATCGGCGGAGAATGGACCCACCGATGCAGGATTCTATAGGTTACCGACGTTATAATTAGACCTCTGTATAAAAAGAAAGAGAGAGAGAGTTGCTTTATATTGTGGGCGACATCTTCCGGACGGTAGAGACATTCTTCATAGAAACAGGAAACTGTTTCTTCGCATATGTATGCGAGATACATATGTTTTAAGTATTTTATTTTGTTAAAATTTCCCTTAGATGTCACAACCTACATCAGAATTTTCTCAAAACGAAGGGCGACAATGTGAAATATCCCATTCAAACGTAAATATACAAAAGAATTTGAATGAGAGGAAACTTTCTTTAAATGTAACGAAACCAATCGTATTTTGAACTTTCACTATAAGATAACGAATCGAGGTAAAACAAAGAAGACTGATAAGAGTAAATTATTTCATTGGGAAGAAAGTGTTAATTAAATTCAAAACATTCTCAGTGCTTATCTTCTCTGAATGAGGAAATAACTGATCTATCAAATAAATCAAAACCAAATATCAGATAGAATTTTTCCCTATATGAAGGCCTGGAAACTCCGGATATGAATTGGTTCAAAAAAGAGTAAGAAAATTTTACATAATTGTAATGATTAATTGAAAACAATAAAATCCTTTCAATTCCCGAAGAAATTTTGTCATTGAGAATATACATATCAAATGAATTGTTATTTTCTCTAATGTTTAATTGAAACGCAATAAAATAATAAAAAGAGGTTTTTTCTTGATAGAAGGATATAAGATTTTAAATATCATTCAGATTTGTTCTGTTAGTCTCCTACAAATTTCAATTAAAAAAATAATTTATTCAATAACTTTCAGAAATGAATTAAATGAATGTCTTAGGAAAACACTCTTTCAATTAAGTACATATAGAATTAACACAGACTTATTACACAGTACCAAAAGGGAATAAATGAATTCAAATAAATATAAATTATTAAATAAAATTACTAAATGAGTATTTGAAGGATACAAAATTTGGTTTCGTACCTTGCAATATGAACACCAAATCCCTTTCCAAAAAAGCAGAACAGAACCTCAAAAACTTCTTCTAAAACAACCTGCACCAAATAAGTTCCTTTTAAAAAAATTCCTAAAACATACAGAACATCTTCAAAAAGCAATTTACAATTCCCACAACGAAAAACTCATCAGCCCTACTTCACATTTAAAAAAATAAAAATAATCAACAAAAAATATCTTACGAGACAAGCTGAATGTATTCATTCATCTGAACAAAACACTTGAATGAAGTGAACTTCAAAAATCCTACGTTACACAAAGTTTGTAAGATATTTTATGGACTCCTTCAAATCCAAATGATAATATGTATAAGTGTAAAGCAAATTATATAATCATTATATATACAATTTTATTTAAAATAATTCACACAGTTTTTATGTGATCATGTGAATTATTTTAAATGAAATTGTTATAATGTTTCAGCTAGAGCCAACCGCATACTCCATTCAGGTCATTATATATACAATAAAATAATAAATAGAGGTTTTTTCTTTATAGGGGGATAATCACAAAATTTTAAATATCATACAGATTTATTCTGTTAACCTCCTACAAATTCTAAATTTCAAAAAAATATTTATTCTAAATCTTTTAGAGTTAAATTAAATAAATAACTTAGAACACTGTTTAATTTTAGTAGACATTTAGAATCAATACTCATTACACAGTACCAAAAGGAATTAAAGGAATTTAAAAAAATATAAATTATTAATTGAAATTACTAGATAAATACTTGGAGGATACAAAATTTTGTTTCGTACCTTTTATGTTTTATGAAAACCAAATGAGCAACGAGAAACACAAACGAATTTTCATTGCAAAGGACTAAAAACACAACTTAAAACTATCTCTGTGTTTTGCCGATAGATGTCAGACTAATGATATATAGGCACATTTATGTGTTTAAAGTGATATAAAGTGATTTTGATGCTTAATTCCAATTTTCGCAATTTTTTTCATGAGACACATGCAAAGGCTATAAAGAAAAAACACTAAAGTGAAGTCAAGTGCCTTTACGCGTTTGTTCATATCACCCACGATTCTCAAGAAATTTTATTAGACTTTCGCAATTTTTTTCATGAGACACATGCAAAGGCTATAAAGAAAAAACACTAAAGTGAAGTCAAGTGCCTTTACGCGTTTGTTCATATCACCCACGATTCTCAAGAAATTTTATTAGACTTCTTGTAGTTATTTTCATCTGAATGCTAAATTTAAACCGTAGGACGCTGTTCTGCTCAGAAATTTTTGTTATCGTTACGAAATTTTACAATAGTTTTTGTAACGTTAATTTATATCTCAATGGTGACTTTAAACTTGGTCGTATGAATTTTGCTATGGTTTCGGTAGCGATCAACGCTGGTCGGATCACAGAATACTTTTTTATGTTTTCAATTTTTTAATTATACGATCCACAAAAAATTATACGATCATGCGCGTTATCATTTTGCTTCTAAGTAACAGATTTCAAACCTATTGGATGTGTAGTTTGCAAAATTTCATTGAAAAGAAGGAAAAAAGTGAAGAACTACGGAACCATTAGACTGATTTCTCACAATAACGAACCTTACCCATATATTCAGGCCTCAGACCTACCCCGAAAGTTTCAAGTCACTATCTCTTTTCGTTGGAATACTAACCTTAAGTCTAGTTCTCGTGAATACTAACCATTCGTGAAATTTAGACTCCAACTTCAAACATCAATATCAACTGAAATAAAGTATTCTTTTATTGTAAATTAATTGAAATAGTTGACACATTTTAATAGCTCAAAAATAAACAAAAAAAAAACTTCACTGTAAAAAACCCAGTAAACGGCGCTCCATTCAGGTAAAATGAGAGTTTTGTCTAAAAATTTACTCGGATTCACACAGCGCTATTCTTTGATCGGAAGAAAACAGTAGCTGAAAGATTTACTCACAGCGGGGTATGAAATCACGCTGTGATTCATTGAACCATTAATGATCAAGAGGTTTCGTTACGTATTTTGAAACACAATTAAGAATTTGTATTCTATTCTTTCCATTCATTGGACACATTGAACGGCAAACAATTTGAAATCAGAGAACATTAGTTGTTGGTACGAAGTTCCTTCGTATCGAAATCACTTAAACTATAATGCAAGAAAACAAAAAAAAATTTAACTATCCTGTGAATAACCTGAAGATGATTTCAAAAGAAGAAATGAATTTTCCGTGAAATTAATTTTACTTTTTTTTAATGCAGCAGAACTGAAAGCATTTTTCCTCTAGTATTTTGTACTTATATTTAATATTATTATAGTCGATTTCGAATAATAGATTATTAAATAAGTTAAATAAAGAAATTAAAATTTTTTAACGTTCATATTATTATACATCGTGGACGGCCAAGGAAATCTTATTTTGAAGAAGTATTCTTCAAAATATTTCCAGCTGAAATGAATTGCTCTTCACCGACAAATCTAGCATATTTGAATTACAAACAGCATTCGATTAATTCACATATAATTTGAAATATGACATTACTTTGATTATATTATTCCGTATCCTTCAGATAGTTTTTTTTTCGACTCTTCTTCTTTCGAAATTTTTTACAAATATGAAGTTTCTGTTTAATTGTTGGTGTTTTCTTTAATTGGAGTAGACAACAATAATTTATCGGCAGGTTTTTCATCTATTAGTTCACATAATCATTTAAATCTATTTGTTCGTTAAGTAATATTCCAATTTTATTATCTTTATTTATCTTTAGGGATTCTAACAGATTTAAGGCATAACTTTGGCTTTCTATTATATATGTAGAATTTCAAAGTTATGGTTGAAAGTATGTCCTGTTTCTAACAAATGGTTGGAATATGTAGAATTACTTTTATTATTGAGGAAACTCTTCAAATGTTCACAAATTCTATGACGGAACTTATAAACCCCCGATTTATCATCTTTATGTGTAAAGTCTTTATTATTTTTAATAAATTTACTCAAGTTTGAATTTGTTTTAAATGAAGTTCTCAAATTATATTTATTTTTGAGGTATGTAGCAATTTTCTCAGAAATACCTTTAGTGTATTTTAAGGAAATGTACTTAAAATTTTCTTTTATATTGGGAAACACCATATTTAAAGCTATTTATTATTTTTATTCATCAACAAATTGTCTATCAACTTAGGATCATAGTCATTATTAATAGCTATTTGTTTAATTATGTTGAGTTCTGAAATATAATTTTCTCGATTCATGAGAATATTAACTAATCTATGGATCATACAATTAAATGCTGATAATTTTTGATTTAGAGGATGATTTGATTTATTGTGTATAATAGAATCCGTATAAGTTGGTTTGTGAAATATTGAAAAATCATGTGAATTATTTATTCGAGTAACAGTTAAATCAAGAAAATTAATAGAATTATTATGTTCGGTTTCCATAGTGAATTTAATTGAAGGATGTATTTCATTGATGAATAAAAAGAATTTTTTCAAAAGTCTGTCTGTACCTGTGAAGCAACAGAAAATATCGTCTACATATCTATACCAATATAAAAAGTATTTCTTAAGGGGATTTTGGTGAATTTTAGTTTCAATATTGTCCATGAATATTTCTGCTAATAAAGGACTTAAGGGATTTCCCATAATCAAACCGTTTAATCAAACCGTCAGATTTATAAATTTTTGAATTGAAAATAATTTTGTTTAGTGCAAAGCAAAAAAAATTAAATTTATAAATCTGAAAACGGTTTGATTATGGGAAATCCCTTAAGTCCTTTATTAGCAGAAATATTCATGGACAATATTGAAACTAAAATTCACCAAAATCCCCTGATGACGTGATAGCGAAACGATTGTTGTAAACATAACAATAAAAATTTTGTGAAAATCACAATAACCTTATTTAAATATTATTCAATATGGATTTTCACCAAGTAAGGACTGATACAATTCAATCATTCCTATATATTACCTTCTCACAATGGTTGCATGGTATACTGTAAATTAGGTTGGATTGTTTCATAGGTGGTATTTCACTTTTCAATGGTGTAAAAAATAATATATATATATATATATAAAATTTTATTGTACTGTTATCTCAGAACAGAAACTAATTGAATGCAGTATGTCAGCAAATTTTAGACTAGTTGTTTACAAGCATTTGGATAAATGTAAACAAAACGCGTCTATGAGCAATTCATAATAATAAATCAAAACAATATTAGAAATAAATCTTCAGAATTAAGAGATATATTAAGCCCTCCGTAAAACGCTTGTGGATTCAGCTTGAATGAAACATTTTGAAAATAGCTTCTTATTATATTAAAAAAATTACTGTTAAAACATTTCTGCCTCGGTAGAAAGAAATTTCACATATATCATCAGAATGAGATTGTTTGAAACTATACAATTTGAAATTCAACTCTGGAAAACATTTACAATAAAAAATTTGAATAAATAGCCTATAATTGTCGTAGTATAGATTAAAAAGAATTTGTACCAAATATTAGTAATATTTGAAAGTTTCCTGAGGAATTAGATGGAATTAAGCAGGAGATATTAATTTGATAATATTCTTTATTCAAGTAGGCCACAAATTCATAAAAGAGAAAGATTTGATAATAAATAACTCAATCTGAAATTTATTATTATCATGGAAAATTTGTTGAATTCAGGACATCAATCAAGTTTTAGTTGAGAATTTAGACTGATATTGTCATCGCATTTGTGAGAAATAATGATGTATCATAGACATGTAAAATAGCAGAGATGTATCAATGAATTGCATGCGTATTTGTAGACTGTAGTTATGTCTTCTGTGGTGAACTTTTAAGAAGGAAAGTATCAATTACCTACGTGCACCAAAACACTGGAAAACGGCAATGGATTGGGGACGCTAAAAAAAAGAAATTCAGTTTTTGATATTGATATTTTTGGTGAAGTCATCAAGAGTTCAGTAGGTTCAAAAAAGAGTGTATGTTAATTAAAGTGAAGAAACTATTAAGTCAACAATAAGTGTCATATTTTCAACAGTTGGTGTTCGTGAAAGATGTGGAATCCAGAATATTCGAAATTTTTAGTCTTTTTCGTGAATAATGCAGTTCCTGAAAGTAAATAGAACGAGAAAACTGCAGCTATATTAAATTGAGAGGTGCAATAAACTTAAGTTCAACTAATAAAAAACAAACTTAAACTAAGATCATTTACAAATATTATATTATAGTTTAATTCATTTTTATTAGATGTAAGTTAGCTTAGAATTAAGAGAATATAGAATAAGCATATGTACCAGAATTTTTATTTTATGTATCAGTTTATTCGATATAATATGTAGAAAATCATAAAAATTCAGAAAAAAATATCATTCTTTGATATCCTTTTAGAATCCTTCTGGGTATTCTTACGTACAATAAAAAATATATATATTCATAACTCTGACGTTCGAAATTACCACTTAATTTGTATTCATATCATATGCTCATATCTTTCCCTACATTTCGAAGATTGTGTCTATTTCAATATTGATTTATCGATCCATTGATAAAATGTCGACATCAGAAATCAGACTTTTAGAAATTGGGCGAAAACATGCTGTAAGGAAGCTAACCTCTTTCGAAAATTATTTGGAAACAGATGACATCTGTTTTCCATATTTGGAACAATTACTCGGTGAAGTAGACCGAGCGTACGATAGCTTTGTGGAAATTCAGTCCGAGTTGGAAGCACTCGACCATGAACCTGAATTTATCAAAAAATTGGATGATGAATTTGCTGACAGGTATTTGGGAGCCTTTCGCAAAGCAAGACATTTGTTGAATTATCGCGAGTCGAACAGGACTCTGCAGGATTTACGACCCTGTACTGCGAATAATCGACCCAAAATTAGCAACTCGCCAAACATGGTCCGTCAAACGAAGGATATAAAATTATATCCCTATTTAGTGAACACAATACACCACATTTACCTACGATCAAAACCCTTGAAAATTCCTTTTCCAATACAAATTTAAAATCGGCAGAGAACGCATCTGATAAAACTAATAATAAATCAGTCAACAATTCACTTGACGCGACGCATACAGGTCGTAAAAACTTGAAGGAAACGTTTTCCCATAAGGGTCTTTGGTCAAAATACCGTACTTCGAAACTACCATTGTGTTTTAAAGTACCATATATTGCAGATCTTTTATTGTCGAATATTCAGGACGACTTGTTATCTAAACAAAATAAGATTTAATATTATATCTTGACCTTACCTAGGGATATAGAAATGCACTTTCAAATCCGCAGAAATTTTCATTTTGTATATACAAGGCACATATCGTCTGAGAAAAATTACGGCGATCTTGTTATACGGGGCCAAACGCCCCACAAGCGTCTACAAACAAACATTGTGCATCCTAGCCCACTACGGCTAATGCAAAATATAGCTAAGTGGCCTCCGAAAGGTGTGCCGGCATTGATTTACGAGAGGCATGGTTATTTCTTCCTTTCAAAATTTCTAAGAGAAAACATATAGACCGATCCATACTTCGTTTTGTAATTCGCATAGAGCAATTGCGATTTGAATATGCTGGTATATATCCAAGGCGGTTCTGGCATCGCCATAAATTAAAAGTGAACGTGGAGTTATACCTGTACAGTAAAAGAAATTCTGATAAATTTTTAATGTAGGAATTTATCCAAACATTTCCCATTTTTGTCGATCGACTATTTATTCGAAAGGTAAATAGTACCTGTTTTGTTTTGATAATTCATCCAAAATTTGAACTTGTCAATGAATTATATATTTCATTCACTTTTTCGCAATCATGAACCCAACATTAATTTGTTAGATTGTGCAATTGAAATAGACCCAATGTTCAATAATCTTATAACCCATGTTTTTTGAATCAAATGAGCAAAATTATATTTATTGTAACTTTCTTATCGGTGGTAGATTGACATATTTTTTCAAAAAAGTAGTTTATATACATATCCTCGAATTCTTGTCGACTTTGTAACTATACCAGTAATTCTTAGTGACAATGGTACAGAAAATGTATAATCAACCATTGTTTCACTGCCACTTATGTATTTCAGCTATTGATTGACTTCGTTGATTGTAATTGTTTTATTTCACTGCCATTTTTATCTCATTCCCTTTTAGGTAATTCAATGTAATTTTATGCAATCTTATGTAGTATGTGTGTATCTACATTTATTAATTTCATGTGTTGATCATTTCGTTTTTCGCAATTGTTTTAATTCAGTTCAAGTAATCGTCACCTCTTTAGTTTTTGAACGTGATCGTTGAAGGGGGGCTTCAAGGGGGTATGATCCGTCTCATTAGACACGGCCCTGTCGTTTGAAATTAGTTTGTCATTCGATACTTAGTCTTTTACGTTGATATGCGATCCAGCAGTTTTGAGATTGTTTCGAACTGTTTAGTTTTACTCTACACTTAAGATTATTGGTTTTCTAATTATTAAATATGGCCTTAGAAAGCATGGAAAGTCAATTAGAGATTTGGATATATTTATGCCTGTTAATTTCACATGACGCATCATTCGGAATTACAAACTGTCTCTTTCCTTTTTTACTTGCATTATTCTCATAATTTTTCTGTAACCAATAAGAAGATTTGGTTTGTTCATTCAGTCCACCTCCAAATGGACCTTCCAATCAATTACGTTAATTTCCCTATTTTTGTAAGAAGGGGTGCATATCGAGCACCTCTAACGTTCAGTCTTTGAAAAGACTGTAAAATCATTATTATTCCTAATAGTCAAAGGTGTTCGCATGTAGCCTTTGCTACATCATGCATTATTCTTCCTGATAGTCAAAGTGTTCGCATGTGGCCCTTGCTACACATTATTCGAATAATAGTCAAAGTTGTCGCATGAAGCAGTAGCTACATTTTGCACTATCATTCGGATAGTCAAATTTGTTGTACGTAGCTTGTGACATTTGGATCCAAGCTATCCCGGTTATTATTGGTAATATAGTAATCCAGTCGATTGCCAAAGTATTGGCAAATTCATTACATTTGTTGTTTGTGTAATAATCATACCTTTGACTTGATTTATATACTGTAAACCAAGAATTATAGTTCGCTGATATAGTGTAATACGAGTGTTTTACTTTAATTCCTTAACATTTTCGTTGGTTTACCTTATTGGATAAACAAAGCTAGTTCACCATCGAGATAACTACATACAAGTGCCCTTGAAGTAAAACTATTCGCCAAATACCTCAAATATACAGTCCGCTCAACCCATCGTAATTAATCATCGAGATTAATTAAATTGCAATTTCCTGGTTTTTCAAAATACCGAAATAATAGGCAAATACTGCGGTAAACTAACCGTGGTACGAAACAGTAATATTTATAAAATTTAAACTCATATAAATATGTTCTATTAAATATTACAAAGTATAAATACAAAAAAAAGAATTTGTATCGTACATGATTCAACAATTGATTGTGCAAATCTAGCGTTATTCGTGATTCTTTAATTCTGCCTCGTCATAATTCATCATCATAATTCATTATTTGGACAGTATTGTCACATTAGCTAATGAATTATGCATGTATAACACGGTGTCCGTTTCAAGTGTTCCGAGCATTACCTACCCCTCTATATTACTCAAATGGCCCTTGTACTACAACTATTGAACCAGTCACTGCTCTTGTGCTCTATCACTTCCATGTTTCTCCCATATTTCAAACAACATTATATATACGAGTAGGTGGAAGCAGGGGCGACTCGTGGCTTTCTAGAATGTCACTGGTATAGTTGCTATCAGCTTTCACGCTTATTCTAGAAAAACAGCAATATCATTAGCAACGGACGAAAAATTAATACTCGAAATCAAAGAACACCACGTACGAGCAGAAAAATTATCTAAAAACCTGGAAATGTTGGACTGCCTTGTATGAAACTCCATAATTTGGTATCTTCTAACGGAAAATATTTCTTGCTTAGCAATTCGTAAAACAAGAAAATCATGGTGGATTTTATAACAAATAATAGTTTGGGGAAGAAATCCATCATCTTGATTCCAATTTCTTATCATTTGGGAAGTTTTGTAATGCGAGTAAAAGATTGTAATCGCTTGGTGCTATAACTCAAACCAAACAAAATCTAGCAAAAAATTATGTTGTGTCAAATGTCACCTTGAAAAAAAGCATAAATCTTAAATTGTTTGATCGATTCTTTATGAGATATCGATCACTACAGCCATCTTCCGAAAAAATAATGGATTTTTCCCCAATCTTATATAAAATAAAATAACAAAACTGCAATACTCTTCTTAACATCTGCTTCTCTGATGGTTTCAGTTATCTTTTTATGTTATTGATGGTTTTTATCAACTAGAGCGTTGAAGTGAATCAGGATGTGCATTTCGGCAAAACACTGCATACATTAGCAAGCCAATAATTTGCCAACAAACATCTATACATTACAACTTCCATGTCCGCCTGATACGAATAATTTACGTTCCTCAGATTATTTCTTGGTCCAAACAAACCAGATCCATTTATTTCGCTATAGGAGTTTAGCTCTTCAGTCCACACACATTCTTCAACCCTGTACTTCCTGTAGTTTCATTTAATGATAAAATAAAGTTTACAGAAATCGACTAACTTCTAATATCCTAAAACATAGTGTGCAAACAAAAGTCAATACAGCAGTCAATTCGGTGAAAACAAAGCTAACTTGGCCATAGGAACATGTAACAAAGATCTTCGAGGTAGTTCAAACAATGACTCTTTAGTCAAGAATCTCAATGCACATACTTACCTTCTTTCTTATTAGATTATTATAATCTGGATCCATAATATCGTTGGGCAGGAATATCTTGTTGTGACATATTCTCTGAAGCACTTTGATGTAGTGCGGATTTAACTAACCATGCTTTATAAATATTTGATTAAATCAGTATTCACTTGATGAAAATCTATATTAAATAAGGTTATTCTGATCTTCACAAATTTCATTATCATTATAATGCAACGATCTTAACTGAGCACCATTAATTTTCATGATTTGACAGTTACCAGAATTCACATGAATTTTCAATAACTCATGAACCAACATATACACAAGAAATAAAATCATTCTATTAACCAAATATAATCAGCATTTAATTGTATGATCCACAGATTAGCTAACATTCCCATGAATCGAGAAAATTATTGGAACGAAGTTCCTTATCGCGCGTTGCGAAAGGGGGCTAGACGGAAAAAATTAAGACCAAAAGTTGTAACGACACTTTTTGCTATAGTTTCAAGCCGTGCGGCGTCTTTCTCTCTCTCTCTGTGGTGTGGTGTCGCGACGATTATTTTTGTTGAGTGTACTAGGTTTATTTATCGTTACATTTGATGATGATGAAACTTTCGATTTCATCATAATCGAGTACAAGCTTCATCAACAATATCTCTAGTACAAGAGTTTCAGAGATTGTCATTAAATAAGCTTGAAACAAAGGCAAAATCAGTCATTGATTTCATTAGATAACTGCTAGAGTATTCTAAAGATGTATCTCAAACGCTTAGCAGATACAACAGAAATGTAGATAAACGTCCACTCATTGTGGCCGGTGATTTTAACATCAACTTCAGTAATGAAAAATCAAAACCATTGCTACAGTTTCTAGAGGAAGAATTTGATTTAAGAATAAATAATAATCCAGGAGAATCAACAACAAAATATAATACTACCATCGATGCAGTTTCTTCAAGACATTTAAATAAAATAGAATCCCAAACATATGTTTCCTACTTCAGTTACCACAAGCCAATTATAAATTAAATTGAGCCTACTAATTAAGTTTATATTACATTATATTTGTTAATGATAAAAAAATATTATTATAACTTAAAAAATATAAAATTTAATTACAATTCCTTCACTAATTAATCGAAGGGAACTTCGTTTCATCCGGGTGTCCCTTGACACCTCTCAATTTTATTTTATTTATTCATGAAACAAATTGCTATTAATAATTAATACAATCCTACACTGATATATAAGTTGTTGATGAACAAAAATAATGGAATAGCTTTGATTATGTTATGGAAAATTTTGAATATGTAAATTTCCTTGAAATATACTGATGGTATTTCTGAGAAAATTGGGACATACCTCAAAAATAAATATTATTCAAGAACTTCGTTCAAAACTAATTCAATTAAATTCATTAAAAATAATAAACACGTCACACATAAAGTTGATAAATCTGGAGTTTTTAAATTAACCTGCCGTGATTGCCAAAAAGGCACATATGATAGACAGCAAGAACTTTCCAACAAAGTATTGAAGATCATTTGAAGAGTTTCCTCAACAACAAAAGTAATTCCACATATCCGAACCATTTGTTAGAAACGTACTTTCAACCATAATTTTGAAATTTTACCTAGAGGCAGTGAAAGTTCTGTGTTAAACCTATAAGAGTATTCACCAGAGATAAATGAATACAACAAATTCAAAATATTATTAATAATGAGTATGAGCTATGGTAATAGAAAGTTCCAGAAATCGAAACAGTATAACGAACATCTGTATAACAACTCTATACTGATACAAACTCGACAAAATTTTGTTGATCACAGAGGCAAATTGCACGCCTTTCAAACTGATTTGTTTACTGTCTCGATTTCTAGAACTTTCTATTACCACAGCTCATACTCTTTGTTAATAATTTTTAGTACAGATCAGCCGAATTAATTTATTTGAATATCAAAATGGTACTCGATTAGACCTAAATATCCCTCCACTGTTAAATATTTCCAGATTAACTGGAATTACGAGAGATCCCCTCTTTTTGGATTTTACTGCTCAATAGAATTTTGTACCTTCTCTCTGATATATTGAAAAATGTAAGCTGATGATGCTACTGCGTTAGTGAATCTATCGTTGTATTATTATAAAATTTGTGAAAATAGGAATACCCATTTTAATATTTTTCGTTATAGTATTTATATGTAAGATATATTTATAAAAACGTTGTTCAGGAATGTCTTGTTGTGACATTTTGAAGACATAGGGATTGTTGTGTCAGTTATTCAATTGTTGATCCACATTTCGTTCATCTTGAACATTCTTAATTCTCAAACAAAGTTCCATTGGTCTATGAAGTTCCATGAAATATGTTACATAGTCAATTTAGATTAAAATGAATGAGACGCCCTCCTTTGGGTCATCAATGCAATAAAATTTAACAGTTAATAAAGAATATACGGTACAAATCACGCTCAAGTTGACATCAGGTAAATCAATACCAGGCAATAACTTAATCTTTATCTTAGACGTCATTAACTTTATCTTAGACGTCATGAAAGTCCACGAAGCGACCATAGAATCCTACTACTAGCAGTGACAGGTAGGCATAAAATTCCCTATGTGGTTTGTCCCGATCAACTCAATCTTACCAAAATATGTAGAACTCTTCAATACATCACGAAAATAAATGTTTTTTCCCTCGGTGCTTGTGGCCCTTCGGGCTATATACTACTCTGTCAAGAAAGTACCGGGAATTTTCGATTAAAACAACATTTTTACATTTAATCGTCAAAATTTATTGGGTCGCCTTCAAAATAGGCTCCAATACATCTATGCCAACGGCACTTCCAATTATCGAAACATTTTTTATAGGCGCTTTCCGGGATGGATTTTAGCTCTCGCGCCGAATTTTGTTTTATGGCTCCAAACGACTCAAAACGGGTGCCACGAAGGGACAATTTTAGTTTTGGGAAGAGGAAAAAGTCGCAGGGAGCCAAATCCGGCGAATACGGTGGTTGCTGAAGCACGTTTGTTGAGTTTTTGGCGAGAAAGTCAGTCACAATCGTAGCTCGGTGAGAAGGCGCGTTATCGTCATGCAAAATCCATGAGTTGTTCGCCCACAAATTTGGCCGCTTCTTACGGATACGCTCACGCAAACGTTTCATAACGCCTAGGTAATACTCCTTGTTTACCGTCTGACCCTCTGGAACGAATTCGTAGTGCACCACGCCACGGATATCGAAGAAAACAATGAGCATCACCTTCATTTTCGAGCGGCTTTGGCGAGGTTTTTTCGGTTTCGGCTCATTTTTTGCCACCCATTCCGATGATTGCTGGCTTGTTTGCATATCGTACTCGTAGACCCAGGTCTCATCACCAGTTATAATGCGTTCCATGAATGTAGAATCGGAATTACAGCGATCCAGCATGTCTGAAGCAACCTGTTCGCGATGACGTTTTTGAAGAAAATTCAGGTCTTTCGGTACGAGTCGTGCGGCCACCTTTCTCATGCCCAAAATATCAATCAAAATCGTACGTGCGGACTCGTGGGATATCTTAAGATCATGTGCTATCTCTCTCAAGCTGGTACGACGGTTTTCCAGCACCCTTTCCTTAATTTTATCGACGTTATCTTCGATCGAAGCCGTCGATGGGCGACCACTTCACGACCGTCCTTGAAGGCTCTGTACCACTGATATGCACGAGTTTTCGATAGAGCATTATCACCAAAGGCCTTTTGCAACATTTTCAATGCATCGGCACACGAAAATTCATTTGCAACACAAAACTTTAAACAAATTCTTTGCTCAACGTAATCACCCATAGTAAAAATAGGCACGCACTCTGACATCGACTGACTTAATCAGCTGTTGCAAACACACTAGTTGACAGATCCCGCTCAAGCTTGGCATAGTTATTAAGGACAGAGGTATCAACCTAGGAAAAAAAATTTTTACCTGCCTCATTGCCAAGCCAGATTTAAATCGATAATTCCCGGTACTTTCTTGACAGAATGTACTCTGGGAAAAATCATGTATTTTACAACCTAGGTGCATAATCTACAATTTTTGACTTATCAAACTGCCTTCATTATGTGTGACCGATATCGAAAAACCCTACGCTCCTTACCATGTCCTGCCAATGGACCTAGCCATATTTCAATAACAGCTCACATATTGCAGCGGGCACAGGAGCCGAAGGGCCCGTCCTGTCATCAATCACTCACGGATGGGCTGAAGTTCCACTACATTTAACGTTTTGCCAGCAGTTTCCTCCGTTGCGTACAGATATCGCGGCCCGTGCTAGCCGGACCAGGGTCCCGATCTCATTTTATTATAAAATGCCCGGCCACGGTAAATCTGATCCGGAGGCTGCCGACTTCAGATGGGATGAAATTGTTTTATTCGTTTTTTTTTTTTGGGCTGCGTTCGGGTTGGAGAGCGCGGAGGGAGGTGATTTATTGACGAGTTTGGAAAATGATTTAAATGATACTGGACGGTATCCCAGAAAAATCCGTATAGCCGGAAGAGGAGATCAAGAGAACCGAAATAGATTTTCGAATTCATGAATACGAAAGTGAACATTGTGCTGATCCCATCTTTGGACATACTCCAAAAACAAGGTCTCTGTCATTTTTATTATCTAGTAGTAAGCATAGATAAACTACATTCTCTAGATGTCCAACCTCCTACTGAGAATGTGTAACGAAACGGAGACGCTCTTGTTTGAACTGCGAACTACTTGCAATAAGGCGAAAAACTCAAATAGTATCCTAATGATATTTGACAGAATGTAGACTTCGGTTAAGAGTTCTAGCCAGCTCAAATTGGGTGAATAGATAATGTTCGATTTCTTCGAAATTGAACGATGTATGGTATTTGGCAGTAATTTAGGCCTGCAGCAAATATTTGTGCTTCCTATTTTTTGTAGAATCCTGAAAACCAAACCCAGAAAAGCATTCAGACCAACGCCGTATCGAAATTCAGGGAAGAATGCTATCTGCCCTCAAGTCCTACACGCGATAAGCATCTAATAAAAGAATCCCTTTAGCACTCGGTGAAGAGTGCAAGTCTTTCGTTGGCATTCAGCCTACAGACACACACTGTTTCGTACCACGGTTATTTTATCGCAGTATTTGCCTATTATTCCAGTATTTTGAAATAACAGACAATTGTAAATTAATTAATCTCGTTGATTAATTTCGAAAGGTTTAGTGGACTGTATTTTTGATGTAGTTAGCGAATAGTTTTAGTTCAAGGGAACTTGTATGTAGTTATTTCGATGATGAACTAGCTTTATTTATCCAATAAGATAAACCAACGAAAATGTTGAGAAATTCAAGTAAAACACTCGTATTACACTATGATAACAGCGAATTATAATTTATGGTTTACTGTATACTACTCTGTCAAGAAAGTACCGGGAATTTTCAATTAAAACAACATTTTTACATTTAATCGTCAAAATTTATTGGGTCGCCTTCAAAATAGGCTCCATTTGCTCCAATACATCTATGCCAACGGCACTTCCAATTATCGAAACATTTTTTATAGGCGCTTTCCGGGATGGACTTTAGCTCTCGCGCCGAATTTTGTTTTATGGCTTCAATCGACTCAAAACGGGTGCCACGAAGGGGCAATTTTAGTTTTGGGAAGAGGAAAAAGTCGCAGGGAGCCAAATCCGGCGAATACGGTGGTTGCTGAAGCACGTTTGTTGAGTTTTTGGCGAGAAAGTCAGTCACAATCGTAGCTCGGTGAGAAGGCGCGTTATCGTCATGCAAAATCCATGAGTTGTTCGCCCACAAATTTGGCCGCTTCTTACGGATACGCTCACGCAAACGTTTCATAACGCCTAGGTAATACTCCTTGTTTACCGTCTGACCCTCTGGAATGAATTCGTAGTGCACCACGCCACGGATATCCAAGAAAACAATGAGCATCACCTTCATTTTCGAGCGGCTTTGGCGGAGTTTTTTGAAGGCTCTGTACCACTGATATGCACGAGTTTTCGATAGAGCATTATCACCAAAGGCATTTTGCAACATTTTCAATGCATCGGCACACGAAAATTCATTTGCAACACAAAACTTTCAACAAATTCTTTGCTCAACGTAATCACCCATAGTAAAAATCGGCACGCACTCTGACATCGACTGACTTAATCAGCTGTTGCAAACACACTAGTTGACAGATCCCACTCAAGCTTGGCATAGTAATTAAGGACAGTGGTACCAATCTAGGAAAAAAAATTTTTACCTGCCTCATTGCCCCGCCAGATTTAAATAGATAATTCCCGGTACTTTCTTGACAGAATGTATAATCCAAGTCAAAGGTATGATTATTACACCACCAACAAATGTAATGAATTTGCCAATACTTTGGCAATCGACTGGATTACCATATTACCAATAATAACCGCGATTGCTTGGACCCAAATGTCACAAGCTACGTACAACAAATTTGACTATCCGAACGATAGTGCATAATGTAGCTACTGCTACATGCGACAACTTTGACTATTACTCGAATAATGTGTAGCAAGGGCCACATACGAACACTTTGACTATCAGGAATAATAATGCATGATGTAGCAAAGGCTACATGCGAACACCTTTGACTATTAGGAATAACAATGATTTTACAGTCTTTTCAAAGACTGAACGTTAGAGGTGCTCGATGCACCCCTTCTAACAAAAACAGGGAAATTAACGTAATTGATTGGATGGTCCATTTGGAGGTGCACTGAATGAACAAACCAAATCTTCTTATTGGTTACAGAAAAATTATGAGAATAATGCAAGTAAAGAAGGATAGAGTCAGTTGCTAATTCCGAATGCTGCGTCATGTGAAATTAACAGGCATAAATATATCCAAATCTCTTATTGACTTTCCATGTTTTCTAAGGCCATATATAATAATTAGAAAACCAATAATCTGAAGTGTCGAGTAAAACTAAACAGTTTGAAACAATCTCAAAACTGCTAGATCGGATATCAACGTAAAAGACATAAGTATCGAATGACAAACTAATTTCGAACGACAAGGCCGTCTCTAATGAGATGGAGCAGTCCCTCTCTTTGTGCTTTGACTAAACGGTCACGCAATATTCACACACGCACACACCCACACACACACTCTCTTTAAACAAGTAAGTTCTAATCAAACATTATCTCTTTCTGCTCTTGAATAAGTTTATATTCGCATTCTCTTCAACTTTCCAAAGAACACTCTCTCGTGATAACAACATAACGCATTAAAAGGCCTGGAAGTGAATGTACTATCTATATTATTTGTTTGTAATTTGATAGTAGATTTTTAAAGTGAACCCAGTGAAAGTGAACAACGATAAAAAAACTTGTCGATCTACTTCTCTACGAGCAATATAGTATTTTCACCGCAATTAGACTTCAATACTACACCGACACAACACCCTTAATTTTGTGTAAACAACTCAAACTTGGACACCGAACTTCTTCTGTGTGGTGCTGTGTCTCGTGTGTTGTTGGAATAGTGTGACCTTCAAAAAGGCCATTTGGAATGACCACATCAATAACTCCTCAGTCAAAATTCGTATCCAAAAAATGAAAGTAATTACTAAAAATATATCTCACCCGATAAATAAACTTAGAATATAGTGATATATAAATATCAAAACACTAGGTATTCTATGTTTGTCACAGAAATTACGCAAAGGTATTAAATTAAAATATAAAAGCATTACATCCAAATGATACTATGTATTTGAGTGAAAAAGGATTTCGAGAAAAATATTTATAAAATCATAATTAAAATTTGTAGTGTGGTTAGCAGAATAAATCTGTATGATATTCAAGATATTGTAACCAGATCCTTTTCACAATCTGCAAAAAACTAAACAATGTATAAAACAGATAATAACTGGATTAATTCTCCGGAACCTCAATAGTTTCCAATATAAATAAATATGTTGAAAACATTTAAAATTAAATGTTAAACATGCCCTAGATAACACTGTATCAATCTATAAAGATATATACAGGTATGGAAAAGACAATCACAAACATAGGAAATTCAATGCTGATCTAGAGAAGCAGGAATGTTCAGTGGAGCAGTGGAGGAATCGAAACCTCAGTGCGATGCGATGACGAACAAACGACTGTTCTTTCCTCAACTGAAGTGGTTGAAATGGAAGTGGGGATGCTTCGATCCAAACGAGCAGTGCAGAGCCTCAGGTTCTGCAGCATCCCCACTACTTCAATTGAGGAAGAACATTCGTTTGTTTGTCATCGCATCGCAGTTTCAAGTATTGTCCGTCGTTAGTCGCTACTTTTTCCCATTTTTCTGACAACCGATGGATCACATTTTTTGACTCCATCATAATTGGAGAAGTGTTGGCCAGCGAGGCCATGTTGTATCGATTTGAAGAGATGGTAATCGTAAGGAGCAATCTCTAGGCTGTACAACCTGTGGAGTATAATTCCCATTTGAGCGTTTCTGAGTACGTTTTAACGAGCGAAGCAACATGTCATGCATTATCAATAACTTTGTCGTTTCTTTAGGCGTATTGCGGCCATTTTTATCGCAATGTTCGACTCAAACGCATAAATTGTCTTCGGTATTTTCTGAGCAATTTCAGTTAAGACTGACAGGATTTTAATATCTCAAAGAATCTGCTTAAGGATTGTTTTTCAAATGAAACAAACTGAAACCTGTAAAAGTATTTTAAATGAATACAATGTTTTCACACTGTACAGCTTGTATATATATGAGTGTATAATACATGTGATCAATAGCTATAAAGATTTTAAAACCCTGCGTCTAAAGCATAGATTTAGTATAAAAATAGGGGTAAAATCTACCAACGAGCAGAAAAAGCAGATTATGCCACTAAAAAAAAATGCTCATTAATTATTTTATGCTAGAAATTTGGAATGCGTTGCCTTAAACCATCTGCTGTATTGCAAAATAAAATTCTAAAAAAATGTTTTATCAGAAAATACTACTATAGTGTAGTGTTTCTTAGTGAGAAAGATTTTGCTGTACTCTAATTTCTACAAATTTTATTTAATTTAAGTTTGTTAAGTTTTTTCCTTTGGTACGTGATCGACACCTCCTGGTTCCAAGATAAAATGAAAATTTATTATTGTTATTATTATAGCCTCCAGTTTATCCACATCTCATTCAGATAAGAAATTTCTCCCTTAGCACCTCTACCATAGGAGGAATTGAGTATCATAACAGAATAAATTTATCAATATGGTCTTCATTATTCTCTACCTTATGAATTTCAAACTATTATATTGAAATTGGTGACTTCTATAGTGTCCTCAAAAGTAAGTATCGAAAAATAATGGAAAATCGGAAAAACTCCAAAGGAGGTTTTCCTTTTACAATTAATTTCAGCCAGCTTTTGGAAGGTTTGAGCTGCAATATAAGCAGCACTTCAACGTTTCAAACTCAGATCAGTTTTGTTTTCTGAGTCTGTCGCGTGTGTTAATGTGACTATCGTTTATTGTCGATTAGACCGTGACATTTTCAACTTTTTAAAAATGAGTATTGAACATTGAAGGAAAATGTAAACCTCTTTCAGACAAATACAGAAGCTTCTGGTTTAAGTCGGGAAAAATCTTATGAAAAACAATTCAATCAGGAAATATGTGTACTCATGGGTGCAAAATTAATGCGTTATGTTGTTTGTCCTGTGTACTCTTTAATGGTGAACCGAATTACTTATCAGTACCATATTCAGCAAATTCACAAGAAAATATCACAGATATAAAGGTGAATTCTAAATCGTTTTTCTCTGAAAAGGATTTTGTGGTAGTTTAATCCTCAAATTTCTTTTCCAATATTAAGGTGGTGGAAAACCAACGCATATTAGAGTCGCATGGCAACGGCCTTTCATGATTATATTTTTTTTTTATAGAGAAACCGTTAACAGACTTAGAATACAAACAAGTGTTTCCACACAGAAAAGGCTGCCAGCACGAGCGTACCAAAAAACATTGAAAAGAACCTCCCGCAAGCCTTTCACGAGCCTGGTCCTATCTCAACTCTCATCAGAATAGATTCAACTTCTTGCTTTTTTATCCTGATCGCACTTTTCGAAATTCCTTGAGCGTAAGAAAATTGAGAAGGAACAGATGGACAAACGCACATAGAGGCACAATGAGGATATAGGCCCGCGTCTTGCTGAGTTCAGTCAGGGATGAAAAAGATTTTTATGTGAAAGGGAATCGTAAAGAAGGAGATTCGCTGGCGGTACTGACAGGTAAGTAGAAGCAAGTTTTTTAGGGGAGAATGAAGAATGAAAGTGGTTTTCGGTTATTTGATATGAATTTGGAAGATATTATTCAAAATAATAAGACTTTTAAGTAAGTTAATGAATAATAGCAAACGTTAAATATTTATCACATATGAATCATAACTTTTTAATGACTTGAACCAACTAATGGTCTAATAATCACACAAAAATTTCTCACATTGTCTTAGAAATACACACATCAAAATAACCTGGAAGAAATTAAATTTATATATAAAGTTATTTTCAATATCTCACTGATTTCTATGTTTTTGATATAGTTGTAATTTGTTATATTAATTTGGCATTGTGGTTTCTCAAATAATCGATATTGAAAAATCTGAAGAATAAATCGAACGGGTCTTTTTATTTCAACATATACTTTACTAAAAATTATTCCATATAGAAATTTATTTGCCTTAAAAGCAATTGAAACTGAGATAAGATTCAAGTACTAGAAATTGTGTTAATTTTTTCACTGGAAGGATAACAGAAGAGGGTTCAATAAAACATTATCGAAAAGAATCGTCATAGATTTCTCAATATCAACGGTCCAGGAATTGATCCTGAATACGCTTCTGTAGAGAGCAATAAAAATATGCAAAAACTGTTATCACTACCAGCCTTCTTATATCTCTCACAATATTTTTCATGAGGGTTAGAATGCTAATGATCGGGTTCTGTCAACTCTCCATCGTTTTACAATTTATACCATTCCTAATTTGCACACCCTCAGTTCACCCTTGGGAACTTGTCCATACGTACGAGAAACCTAACGAGTACGATATTGATATTTTTGGGGATCTGGCTGAAATATTCATGTAACTCACATAGACTGAAAATAAAAAGAGAAATCTCCTTTTTTCATAATTTCAACGACTTGTACATACATAAGAAGAACCCTATAGACTTATTATCCTAAGGAGATGAAACAACTCTCTCTTGAAATCTTATTTGTTGTGAGGCCAACATTCAGATTGTTTAGATAAAGACGAATATAGCAGAACTAACGAAAACGACAAGAGAGAGACATAGTGAGAGAGTTTATTGGTGCTAATACAATACAAATTGCTTACACAAGTCAAGGCATGAATTAGATTTATCAAAACTCACACACAATGTGTAAATAAAATAATAAATGAATATAATATAAATATAAATAAAATAATAAATAAATATCTAACAAGATTAACACACAATGTATGAATAAAATAAGCACAAATATGTCAGACACTTATAAGAAAGAGAAAGAACAAATTGAATATGAAATAGTTCAATTCTGCTTGATTTCGAAAGCTTTAAATTCATCCAATGAATATAAAGCATTATCCACCAAAATTGCTTTTAGTCTTGCCTCGAACTCAGTCCCTGATAATCTTCTCATCCAACCGGGCAACCTATTATATAAGGATGTTGCGCAGTAGTCAGGATTCTGCTGTGATCTCCATAGCCTGAGGTAGTCTTTTCTTATACATTAATTGTTTCATGTGTTGTACTCATGAATATCGGATTGCAGGCGATTGTACGCGTTATTGACATAGGAAAAGTATTCGTTATTTTCATTGGTTAGTGAATAACTAATTTTATTTGATAAAACATTAAGCAGCTATAACTGTGACAAACTTATGAATAAAGTAAGGGTTTATAGAATAAATAATATTGTGAGACTTGAATGCTAACGACGCTTTCAAAAATCAACGTATTGTCAAAATAGGACTTGGTAGTATTTACATTAAACAGTTTAATAATATGCGATATAATGTCAGCCTCAGTATAAAACGTAAATAATTGTGTTTCTTTTAATACATCTATGGGAAACCCTAAGATCATTCCCCAAGGAAAGTTTTTTTTGCTTTGTAGCATCCAGAATAATAAAAAGTTTGCAGCATCTAGGGAATATAATAATCAATATTTTATAACTTTGGCATAAGGCATTTTTTGTAAAATTCATCTTGATGAGTTCTACATGTTAAGAAAAATTCACCCACAAAGCATGAACTGTGCTGATGTACCTAGATGTATATTCTTCCAAAAGTGATTGAATTTGGACGTTTGCGTTATTTCTGCAGTGTCAAAATAAAACTGACAGGGATATTTCAATTGATAAATACCAGTTGTGAAGTTATGGAAATGGATCGATATATGCTTGCACAACGCATTGGAAAAGTGAAACAATTATGAAAATATTGGAAATTCAAAGAGACACTTTTATTTAATTTGCACTGAACTTCATTTTTTAAGTGGTAGGTCTGGTTTCGACTGTTGAGCTATTATCAAATGAAGGTACAAACAGTTTACAGTAGAAGGGATGAATTATTAATTTTATTAATTTCTAAACACTGCAGTAGATTCATTTTTCCCTTTTTGCCATATGTTTGTAGAATTTCAAGGTTATGTAAGGATTCTGTATATTTTCTATTGATGATGTGTTCGGAAAAGGCAGATTTATTGTCGGTAGTAATACAGATATGGAAAAGACAGTCGCAAACAAAGGAAATTCAATGTTGATCCAGAAGAGCACACATGCCCAGTGGCGCAGTGGAAGAATAAAAACTTCAGCGCGATGCGATAACGAATAAACGACTGTTCTCTCTCAATGAGTGCGGATCGCTCAGTGAGAATCGAATCCTGTTCTGGTGGAAAAGGAATTTTCTAGTTGGATGGGCCACCATTTCACTGTTGGGTCAAAAATTAACAATGCTGTGACCTAAAGTGGCGCAAGATCGCAGTAACAAAGCCTACCCAGAACGCAACTCTGAGGTATCTTCACAGAAGATCTAGGAGTATCAGGATAATAATAATAATAAAAATGGATCTCAATGGGAAAGCATTCCCCCATGCTTCGATTGAAACAAGACTCTGCACTGCTTTCAGTTCAGCAATCAGAATCATTCGCACTTCAAACGTGGAAATCGTTAAAACATATCGGTTGAAAATAATATGACAATCTCATTCCATTGTATACGAGGAATTCATTTGCCACGATTAATGGCACAAATTATTTTCTCTAGGAAAATGAGTACTTAGGTTCTTTATCGCCATGACTGATTTAACGATAAGATAAATTGTACGAAAATAAGAAATTCGAAAACAAAAACTAATTCTAAGAAATGCCGAATCGAAGTATGACAAATTTAAATTAAATGGTCAAATAATCCACCTTGTTGAGCCAAATCTATTATAAAGAGATTATGTTATATATCTGAGCAGATTCGGTATTAGTTACTATTTTGGCACACAGTTGGATTATTTTGAACCTTATTTCATTAATATTCGTTGCTCTATCGATTGTATGTCCATAAACAAAGTGACTTGGACAGCCATCCTGTTGAAACCAGACATCGAACTTAATTGGTAGCTGTCGATCTGTCGTAATAATTTGATTCTCTAGAAGCTCCAGATATTTGGCAGCGTTTACGTTACCATCCATAAAAATGGCCCTATGATGTAATTCCCCTGTATTGATGTCCATACATTAAGTTTTTGCGTATACTGGGTACGCACAGGAATACTCAGATGCTTATTCTTCCTAGACCAATATCTCTTGATGGTTTATGTTATCTATTCAAAGAAAACGATGACTCAACAGTGAATAAGAATATCTTACTAGGTATGAACTATTTTCATTTACTTTTTTCATCATACTTTCAGAAAATTTCATTCTTTTGACAAGGAATGACCCTTATAACATCGGTAACCATTTCAAAATATTCCGAACACTTCTATCGCTCATATCGACTTGTTCAGCAATTTGTTTACTCGAACAAGGTGCACTAGTTTCAACAGCAGCACGCACATCTACTTCTTGTTGCAGACGATTCTCACTAATGGTTTTTGGTGGTTTATCAACCTGCATGTTCGTAAACATCTACATTTCTGGAATTTTTTAATTATTTTAGAAATAGGCGATTTTGAAGAAATCGGCCTATCTACAAAGGCAACAACTAATGAATCTGAAATGAAATAAATCTACCCATTTCGTTGATGTCAAACTTTCTGTCAAAACACGAATGACAGGCTGGAAATAATCACTTCTTCACAACTTATCCTTTATAATTACATTCTAGCAGAATACATTTTTGATTGCATAGATCTCCACTTTTATTTCAGTTAAATAATAACAATATATCATTTTGTTGAAATTTTTATTAATAATCTGATTTTTAATTTGTTAATTTGATCTTTTTCAAGTGAACTCGAATAAAAATCAAAAGTGAAATAATGAGAAGAGGTTTTTTACTTGATGAAAGGAATATTATAAAATTTGAATATCTAAACAGATTTAATATGTTAGTCTTCCATAATTTTCATTTCCAAATATTTTTATTCAAAAACTTTTAGAATTAAATTCCTATAAGCACAACTTATATTTAATATACATATAAAATTAAAAACTCGGTATATAATATCTAATGGAATGAATAACCCAATAAATATAAATTGTCAAATGAAATTAATAAAGAAATATGTTAAGGAGACAAAATTTTGTTTCTGATCTTACAATTATGAAAACTAAATCCTTTTCGAAAGTACAAAACATAATTTTAAGAAGTTCTCAAAAAAATATAATTTATTTGAAATATTTAATATATTTAAATAAGTTACTTCAAAAATCTCTCAAAACATGTATCACAACCTCAAAAAACAATTCTGATAAGATCTTCATGGGTCCTACTTTAAATTTACAAAAATTAAATCAATCAAGCTGTAAGGTATTATATTTTTGTGACGAACATAGAATATCTTTAATTTTAAAGTTAGTGTGTTCTAGCGAGGATAGTACGAGGCCTATGAGGTGAGTTATATTTGTTATCAATTGATTTTATTTTTTAAATATGGAGATGAAGACCTTATCGGAATTCTAATTGTTTTTTGAGGTTGTGATACATGTTTTGAGATATTTTTGAAGTAACTAATTTAAAAATATTAAATATTTCAAATGTATTATACTTTTTTGAGAATTTCTTAAAATTATATTTTGTATTTTTGAAAACGATCTAGTTTTCATAATTGTTAGATCAAACAGAAAATTTTGTCTCCTTCAAATATTTATTTATTAATTTTAATTAACAATATATATTTGTTGTGTAATTTATTCCATTTGATATTATATATTGAGTTTTGATTTTATACGTCTATTAAATATAAGCTATGCTTATAGGACATTAATTGAGTTCTAAATGTATTGGAATAAAAAATTTTTGAAATTAAAATTATAGGAGACTAACAGATTAAATCTGTTTTGATACTCAAAATTTTTAATATGTGTTCTATCAAGTAAAGAACCTCTTCTTATTATTTTATTTTCTATATAATATATAATTATATTTAGGTTTTTAGGTTTTAAAAAATCGCATTATATCAATATCAAGTGGTTTAAAGAAGACCATATAATATCCTAGAGCTTTGTGTGATTTTTGTGACATACCTAGAACATCTTGGATTTTAAAGTTAGTGTGTTCAAGCGAGGATACCACTAGGTCTATCAGTTGAGTTATATTTGTTGTTAATTGATTTTATTTTTTAAAAGTGAAGTAGGACAAATGAAGACCTTATCGGAATTCTAATTGTTTTTTGAGGTTGTGATACATGTTTTGAGAGATTTTTGAAGTAGCTTGTTTAAATATATTATATTTTTCTGAGAACTTCCTAAATTATGATTTGTATTTTTGAAAAGGATTTAGTTTTCATGATTGTCAGATCAGACACAAAATTTGGCCTCCTTCAAATATTTATTTATTAGTTTTAATTGACAATTTATATTTGTTGGGTTATAAATTCCATTTGATATTATATATTGAGTTTTGATTTTATATGTCTATTAAATATAAGCTGTGCTTAAAGGACATCAATTGAATTCTCGATGTATTTGAATAAAATTTTTTTTAAATTAAAATTATAGCAGACTAACAGATTAAATCTGTTTTGATATTCAAATTTTTTAATATTTGTTCTATCAAGTAAAAAACCTCTTCTTATTATTTTATTTTATATATAATATATATTTACATTTAGGTTTTAATAAAAAATCTAAATATATCAGTATCAAGTGGTTTCAAGAAGACCATATGATGCCTTAGAACTTTGTGTGATTTTTGTGATGAACCTAGAATATCTTGGATTTTAAAGTTAGTGTGTTCAAGCGAGGATACCACGATGTCTATGAGTTGAATTATATTTGTTGTTAATTGATTTAATATTTTAAATGTGAAATAGTACTGTTGAATACCTTATCGGAATTCTAATTGTTTTTTGAGGATGTGATACATGTTTTGAGAGATTTTTGAAGTATTATAACTTTTTTAAATATATAAAATAGTTAAAATATATTAAATTTTTTTGGGAACTTCCTGAAATTAAGTTTTGTATTTTTGAAAACGATTCAGTTTTCATAATTGTAAGATCAAAAACAAAATTTTGTCTCCTTCAAATATTTATTTATTAGTTTTAATTGACAATTTATATTTGTTGCGTTTTATATTCCATTTGATATTATATATTGAGTTTTGATTTTATACCTATATTAAATATAAGCTGTACTTATAGAACATTAATTGAATTCTCAATGTATTGGAATAAAAATTTTTTGTAATTAAAATTATAGGAGACTAACAGATTAAATCTGTTTTGATATTCAAATTTTATTCAAAAATTCAAAAGTTTTAAGGATTTATTAGAAGTTTCATAACTAATTGAGCGTATTAAATTTCTACTTCAATCATTGAAACAGATTCTTCAGGGGTGGGAAATGTATATATATGTACATTCCAAAACAACATTGAACTTCAATGTTGAATTTTTGAATAAAATTTGAATATCAAAACAGATTTAATCTGTTAGTCTCCTATAATTTTACTTTCAAAAAATTTTTATTCCAATACATTGAGAATTCAATTAATGTCCTATAAGTACAGCTTATATTCCAAAACAACAATGAAGTTCAATGTTGTTTTGGAATGTACATATATATACATTTCCCATCCCTGAAGAATCTGTGAAATCGATCATCATGCAAAACATCACAATGGGCGGCAGAAACATCGTTCCTACTCCTCCCACCCTCTCGATCCCCGTTCACAATACACCCCTGAACCTCACAAATTTTTTACGACGCTGCCGGGGGTTGGCAAAACTGAAAACAACGTCATTATAGAATGGAATATAACAAGTTATATTTCTCTGTGGTGATTTATCGTGCTACGGCCACGCTGCCTATGCTAATAGCCACATTTGTACACGTCTAGCAGGCGCTCCATAACTCGACTTATATAACCTTTTTGCACTTAATTTGTTACTTTGATTTACGGCTTTCGCGAATTTTGATTTATAGGGGGACCGTTCTTTATACGCGAATACATTAAAAAGTCGATTCCCGTGACTTCTGCCGCGCTGGCTGCTACGTGTTTCCGCGTTTGGAAAGTCGAAATTCCGGGTATTTCTTGCGTGAAGACGTTGGGGATAAATCATTGGAGAATATACGGGAGTTGGGGTATGTTCTACGATCCTGTAAGGGAAAGGTGGTGGACCGAAGTAGAATTTGTGAAAATGCACGTTTCGTTGGTTACTACGCGCGAAACGAAATCTAGAAGTATAAAATAAAATAATATAGATTTTTGCACAATTTATTAATTTAACGACAATTGTTTGGCTCACACTGTAGCTTCGTCAAGTTCAAATTTCGAACTAACTTCTAAAATTACACCTTCACTTCTTATATAGCTAAAACCTTGAAAAAATATGCGGTGCAACTAACTAACACTTTTCGGAAACAAAAGATAAGAAAAACATATGCAAAAAGGAATAAAAATAACCATCCATATACAGAAATACCGATGAAAAAATAAGCGAAAAGAAGGATATAAATAACTATAAAATATATTGGGGCCAATTATCAGAAACACATAATTAAGTAAAAATATTCAACAATGGAGATCTTGCGACATCTGTTTGGTGGTTGAGGAGAATTTTAATGTTTTTGTACCTAATAGTTTCTACTAATTCCAAAAGTGTGAGTCTGGTAGTAAATTTTATTATGGATAATTTTATAGTTGTTCCGTCTCATTAGAGACAGCCCTGTCGTTCGACATCATTTTGTCATCGATACTTAGGTCTTTCACGTTGATATTGCGATCTAGTAGTTCTGAGATTTGTTTCGAACTGTTTAGTTTTATTCGACACTTCAGATTATTTGTTTTCTAATGATTATATATGGCCTTAGAAAACATGGAAACTTTTTTAGAACATTTTGATATATTTATTGCTATGGGAATTTTGACGTCAGCATTAGGAACTGTTAACTGATTCTATCCTTCTTTACTTGCATTATTTTTATAATTTTTCTGTAACCAATAAGAAGTTTTATTTAGTGCATCCACCTGTAGATGGATCTTCCAATCAGTTTCTTTTTTGTCAGAAAAGATGCATCGAGCACCTCTAACGTTCAGTCTTTGAAAAGACTGTAATAGCATTATCGTTTGGATAGTCAAACTTGTCGTATGTAGCTTTTGCGACATTATGCATTATCGTTTGGGTAGTCAAACTTGTAGTAGGTATCTGTTGCTACATTATGCATTATCCTTCGGGTAATCAAATTTGTCGTACGTAGCTTATGACATTTCGGTACAAACTATCGCGGTTATTATTGTTAATATAGTAATCAAGTTAATTGCCCAAGTATTGGAAAATTCATTACATTTGTTCTTAGTGGAATAATCATACCTTTTTTACTTGGCTTATATAAAGCAAACCAACAATTATAGTTCGTGGGTATCATAGTGTATTACGAGTGTTTTACTTTGATTCCTTACAATCTTCATTGGTTTATCTTATTGAATAAACGAAGCTAGTTCATCATCGAGATAACTAGATACAAGTGCCCTAGAAGTAAAACTCTAAGCTACTCAACAATAATACAGTCCACTTAAATTTATCGCAATTAATCATTGTGATTAATTAATTTGCAATTGTGTTTTATTCCAAAATACTGAAATAATAGGCAAAATACTGCGGTAAACTAACCGTGGTACGAATCAAGTCAATTTATAGACTCCCGACTTACTGTCTTTATTTGTTCGATTCTTGATATTTTTATATGAATTCCTAAATAATTAACCGTTTTAAAAGCTACATTCGAGTAAAATTTTATTTCAAAATACTTGACAAAATTATTTGATATTCCATTCACCTAAGGAATGGAAATGTAACTAGTAATAAATAAAATTCAATGTCCACTCAATGTCTACATTTAAAGTTCAAATGTAGAATATGATTAAGCTGAAAATTGAACTTTATTTATTACTCATTGAAAATGAATTTCCATCAAGTAAAAACCGAATCTATCAAACATTTGAATGGAAATGTAACTTTAAGTCAAATCTTTTGTTAGAGGGTAAACTAAATTCAACGCTGATTTTTGTTTTTCATTTAAAATTTTATCTATTATAATTGAATTATAGCCGTTATTGAATGCAATTTACCTTATCATATTCAATTTTATAAAAAGTTTATCGCGATTCATAGGTTCATTAATCCATATATTTCATGTATACTTCTTCCAAGTTCCGTTCGATATTTAAGCGTGCTTTTTTTTAGTTTCATGAAACTATTTGGTGTAATGAAATTCCGTTAGAATTCTAAGTATCAAAACAAAATAATTCTGTGAAACGTCTACATAATTTGATCTTGAAAAGTAAACAAATCAAAATATCTTGGAAATGCCGTTTCAATTTAAGTGAACATATAAAATTCTTGAACATCACACAATACTAAAAAAACATCTTTATTTACTTTCAGCTTCAAGATCTCATGAAAGTAAGGTGTGATATATTTTATGGAATACTTTTATTCATTATTAAAAAATGACTGATGGTCATGGACAACAGTTTCAAACGCTATTCTGAAGAATGTGCTTCTTTCACTGAGTATTTTTCAGTATAAAATGTATTTATGATAATGATTCTTTTATATGTTTGAGTGTTGTGAAATATTCGAGAATTTTACTTTCTACCTGAATAGGAACAGTGTTTCTGAGACATTTTGATGTTATTTTTTTTAACTAAATTATATAGAAGTAGCACAGAATTATTTTCTTTTAATATTTAAAATTTTAAATATTATCCTGTGTAAAAGAATATACGATTATTCAAATAAATTGATTGGGCTGATCTGTACCAAATATTATCAATAAAGGGAGTGAACTATGCTAACAGACAGTTCTACAAATCGAGACAGTGTAACATACTCAGATTAAAATCTTACTGTCTCTATGTATAACGAATAAAGTGACAGATTTTCAGTCACTGGCATACATTGTACTGATCAAAACCAACCAGTTCGAAACGTACGCATATCGGTAGTTTTGCCCCTGTGATCAACAAACTTTATCGCGTTTCTTCGAGTATGGAATTGTCATACAGATATATGTTACACTTTCTCGATTTGTAGAACTTTCTATTCTATATATGATTTGAAAGAAATTCCGTTTGTTCGTTTAAAATATCCTGATTTTTGTCTGACGGAAATTCATGTTGTAATTCATAAAATAAACACAATTTTTATTCCATCCAATTCCCATTTTTGCATAACAATTGTTTCTCCATCCTATGGCACTATTGGATGAGTATTCAACATAGGGTTACGATGCAATAAGTGTTCTCAAGAACTAAATACTGTTCACAAAAAGTATAAAGGGACGAGTGAAAATGGGTGAAGAAAAAATTTTACAGTTTTACAGTTTATGGAATTCCGAAATATTATTCAAAAATGTTGTAGGCAGTGAGGATTTATTTAGATCTATTTGATCTAATTTGTTTTTCATTTTGTCTATTTATTTCTAGAGATTACAAAATAATTTTGCTTTATGAATAAAAAAACAAAATTTAATTCATATGAATAATTTACTGGATATAATCATGTTCATAATTATAAAATATTACATATTGAAAATAAGCGTCATAACCTCTAGCAATCAACTGATAAAATAAAAAACAAATTTTATAGGATGACCTAAAAAAATCCCCACTGCGTTTTTTCATCAAATCTCTACTTTTTACTCGCCCATCTATAACTTTAGTGAGCAGAGTTTAGTATTCAGGAACATTTTTGGAATTTTATTACTTCCTTTAAATATTCACCTGATAAGTCATGGTGTGATGAAACAATTGTTGTGAAAAAAACAAAAAGTAGCAAAAATTATTGCTGTTTTTATGTTATTAATTTCATATATTCATCAGGAATTTAATTCCTGATCACTTTTTTCATTTTCTAACATATCAATATTATTTGAAAGAAAAATTATTTTCTAAAAAAAAATTCAAACATCAAAACAGATTTAATCCGTTAGTCTTCTTCAATTTTAATTTAAAAAAATTTATCCAAGAGACTTTGAGATTTAAATTAATGTCTCATAAGCACTGCTTATATTGAATATACGTATAAAATCGAAACTCATTATACAATATCAAATGGAATTAAAAAACCCAACAAATATAAATTGTCAATTAAAATAAATAAATGAATGTTTGTTTCGTTCCAAGCATGCGTACTGAACTCATAAGACAAGCGTACACAGCTTTGCTTGTGACAAAATGTTTTATTTTCGGATCTTATATTTATGAAAACTGAATCTTTCTCAAAAATATACAACATAATTTTAAGAACTTCTCAAGAATTAATTTAATTGGAATATTTGATATATTTAAATAAGTTACTTCAAAAACTCTCAAAACATGTAGCACATCCTCAAAAAACAATTAAAATTCAAATAAGACAAGTTCAATTTTACATTTAAAAGATAAAATCAATTTACAATAAATAAAGTCACCCAATACGACCTCTAGGAATATCTGTTTGTTGAACATTCAAACTAGGTACATCTAATATTCAAGGTACTCAATGTTCTATGTTCTCAACAAAGTCACAGAAAGTTTATAAGGCACTTTAATGATCTTGGTCAAAACAATGGACACTGCATAATAAATTTCTTTAAATAAAAACCTAATATAATTATATATTATATATAAAATAATAAGAAGCGGTTTTGAAATTAAAAATGCAGAAGCCTAACAGATTAAATCTGTTTTGATATTCAAATTTTGTAATATCCTTCTATCAAGTAAAAATCCGCTTCTTATTATTTTATACTATTTTCTAGAAAGTATTTCAACCAACGGGAGTCAGTGTTTTTTCTTCTCAACGTAAAGGAAGTTTTTCTGAAAATAGGACCGTTATACGAAATAACTTTAAGAAGATAATAATTATTATTTGAATAATTTTATTTTTACGCATTGAAAATAGAAGTCTGAGATTGAATTTAAAAGGAATATATGAAATTAATAGATAAAGAAGTAACAATTTCCATTTGAACAATGGAGTTTCATCACTCCCCTCATTTTAATATTTTGAGGCATAAATTTTGACGTAATTCCGGAGGGAATTCTTGAAACTTTATTAGAGAATTAATGGAACGCTCGTTTCAATTTCTTTCTTGAAACTATAGAGAAATATCTGTATATTCATTTTTTTGTGAAAACTATATTTTGAATGATCCAAACTGTAAATCTTTTATTCTTAAGAGAAGTCCGCCAATATGGACGATTTGTACTGTCGATTATATCATTATGCTCTTTCTTATGAAAGCAGTACCACACAATAGCCCTCAATCACCGTGAAGACTTACCGACTTGAATAATTCCCTCCTCAATCCTCACCAGACCGATCGGTGTCATGGACCATCTAGGGTGAAATTAACTATTCTATTCCTTCATCCAATTAAAGAGGTCCTCATCGGCCGTCATCAATTGCGTAATTTCGCATCTGTTAGTGATATCAATGATTGTGTCGAATGAATTGGGTAAAATGTAGTCGGACCCCGACTACTTAGTATAGAAAACCACTGGGCGGAAAAAGGAACGCGAATACAACGGAAATCTTTACAACCTTACAGGGACGTACTTATTCATACCCGTTTTCCACAGAAATATGTTTCAATACTACCGCATTAGATTCCATAACACGGATGTTTCTGAATTATGTATATAGTAGTTATTGTTATAGTTCGGTTTTTTTTTTCGAGACGGATGACTTTGAATGGATATAAAATACCGATACAGCTTACAGTAAAGAATTCTTGAATCGATTAAATTGAGAAATATCAATGTTTCAATATGATTTCGAACCGCTGCAACTTGAGCATACATTATCTAGCAGTTTAATTCCCATACACTCTTCACAATAAATCACACTGTATTCGAACAATAACGCGACCAATATTGGTTTCTGTATGCTCAATCTATCATGTTTCATTGGCCTATATTTATAATAATACTTATTAGTATAATAATGTACAAACTTCTGTAATGTTTAAAGTAGTTGATCGTTGCAAGGTTTCTTCCATGATTTCAATAGAATTTTTTTTCTTGTCAAAATTACCTTGATTTCATAGGCTGTATCTACTTTTGCCTGCATATTGTCATTATTTTTTCTCGATCTAGCATACTTTTCACGATGAAAGAATTTTCAATTATTCATTTGTAATATCTTTCCTTTCTTGAATCTTAACCTTCCATCGGGCGAAGCCGATCTCACAGATACAGCACCACGCATTTTGCGTACCGCCGTCTTATTCGAGGATACTGCTAGGGATGTTAGAAGATGGTTGAAGATTTTGGGGATGAAAGTGAAAGTGATGGAGATAATTTAGAAACTCGTGAGAAGGATTCGGAAACCGAACAATCCAGATCTATCTCATGAAGACGAAAATTATTTCCTGAGAAAAGATAAAACAACCAAGTGTTACCACAAGTCAAGATCAAATAAGTTAGGAGATACAAGGAATGCTCGAACGAGAGATACGAATCACGAATGAGATACTGAATGCCATAGTTACTTATACTAATATTGGATGGAGTAGTCCGTTACTTTGTGATAGTTTATTTTTAATAATGGAATAAATGAAATTACTTTGTTTACTATCACTATTTTATTTTGAGGATACTGTGTCCCGAGTTTCATATATTATACTACGTTTTCAAACTGGTGTATATCAAGTTGTTGAGGAATTATATATCTTTAAGGGAAGCTTCGGTTGGTGTAGGATTTTGAAAAGTGGGGAGGCCCACAGGTCTATCTGCTCGTTTAATAGTTTTATTGCCGGGTTCCAGGAATTCTTGTTGATTTCTATTGATTCCAAGATATCTAGTTTCTTTGCTTTCGTTTCTACATGTAGGATTTTAAGATTATCTAATTCTGGGAAGGTATGGTTAGTTTCGAAGAAATGTTTCGCAAAACTAGAATTTTCTTTTCGGTTCTTGAAAGATGCTTGGTGTTCTTTGAACCTTATTGTGAAAGTTCTCCCGTTTGTCCTACATGTACGCTATCACATTTATTACAACTTAGTTTATAAACTCCTGAATTGTTACGCCGGTTGTTTTTGTTTTTAGCTTCAAAAAATAAATTTGAAATTCTATGTGAAGGTGTGAAAGCTATTTTTATATTGTTTGCTGAAATTACTTGAGCTATTTTTTGTGAAATTGGTCCAAAATATGTTAGTTTTATGAATTTTTGGTCATTTTTTCCCGTTTTTGTAGGCTATATCTGTTTGAGGATTAGTTGCTTTTCTCTCCCGTGTATGAGTGAGTTTATAGTTTTTGTATCGAAATGATTTTTTTGGGCTATCTGTCTAACTGTATTTAGTCCCCTTTTATGTGCAATATTACTTAAGGGAATCGAGAAGGCTTTATGAATTTTCTATGGACACAGTTAAATAATCGAATAATTTTCTAGACAGATCTATAATTCAGAATAATAGTGAATTTTCCTTCGATATTTTCAGAAACCCACAACTACAGATTTCAAATTTTTCAAATCACCCAAATTCTTATAAACTTTCAGCATATAAATCAATGATTCATAAAGCCTTCCCCATTCCCTTAAGTAATATTGCACATAAAAGGAAACTAAATACATAGACAGAAAGCCCAAAACAATCATTTCGATACAAAAACTATAAACACACTCATACACAGGAAAGAAAAGCAACTAATCATCAAACAGATATATCTTACAAAAACGGGAAAAAATGACAAAAAATTTATAAAAGTGACATATTTTGGACCAATTTCACGAAAAATAGCCCCAATAATTTCAGCAAACAATATAAAAATAGCTTTCACACCTTCACATAGAATTTCAAATTTATATTTTAATTCTAAAGACAAAAACAACCGGCTTAACAATTCAGGAATTTATAAATTAAGTTGTAATGAATCTGGCAGCGTATATGTAGGACAAACCGGGAGAACTTTGACAATAAGGTTCAAAGAACACCAAGCATCTTTCAATAACCGAAAAGAAAATTCTAATTTTGCAAACATTTCTTCGAAACTAACCATACCTTTCCAGAATTATTATAGATAATCTTAAAATTCTACATGTTGAACCGAAAGGAAAGAAACTCGATATCTTGGAATCAATAGAAATCTACAAGAATTCCTGGAACCCGGCAATAATACTATTAAACGAGCAGACAGATCTATGCGCCTCCCCACTCTTCGAAGTCCTACACCAATCGAAGCCTCCCTTAAAGATAAATAATTCCTCAACAACTTGATATACACCAGTTTGAAAATGTAGTATAATCTATGAAACTCGGGTCACAGTATCCTCAAAATAAAAAAGTTATAGTAAACAAAGTAATTTCATTTATTCCATTATTATACTAATAGTAATAATAAATCAGTATATTGAATTGGCAAAAGAAAAATACGATCGAGAAAGGGATGCTAAATCTGTTGAAATAAAAGCTTTCATAGGCCTTTTATTTTTAGCTGGAGTATATAAAAGTAATAGACAGCATTTGGAAGACATTTGGGGTACAGATGGCGGTGGTGTAGAAAAATTTGACTTAGTCATGAGTCATTAAAAGATTTGAAATTATTTTTCGCTGTATTAGGTTCGATGATCAGATAACAAAAGAAGAGAGAAAAAAAGAAGACGCTGGAAGAAAACGTTACTATTGACGAGAAGCTAGAAGCTTTTCACGGGCGGTGTGAGTTCCGCCAATATATACCGTCCAAACTAGCAAAATATGGTGTGAAAATCTTCACCTTAGTTGATGCTAAACCGTCTTCCTTGTATAACATGGAAATTTACGCCGGCAAGCAACCTGATGATCAGTTACAACCAGCAGATATTGTGAAAAGATTAGTGCACTCCATTTTTGGTTCAGGACGAAACCTTACCGCCGATAATTGATTTACTGATTTCAATGTAGTGGAAAACCTGTGACAAAAAAGAATTCATATATTGGTACTGTGAAAAAAAATAAAGCGGCACTACCTACAGAATTTGTCATATCTGTGGAAGAAATGTATACTCAAGCAAATTTAGTTTCAATGAGCATCGAAGATTAGTATCGTATGTTCCGAGAAAAGGGAAATTAGTATCCTTTTTTCGACCTAACTTGAAGACCAATCAATGGATCCTGAAACAGGTGACCAAGCCAAACCAACTATAATCACATTCTATAACAAAACAAAAGGAGGAGTAGACATAGCTACTAAAATGTTTTCTTGCTTCAATCTAGCTGAAAACACAAAACGTTGGCCCATGGTACTGGTTTCTCCATGCTAATAATCAGTGGAATCAATGCACGAGAAAATCCTTCTTGAAAAAATTTTCGCATGAGTTAGTTCTTGAATAGCTAACACGTAGAAATAAAAAAATTAGTGATATTCCTTTCAATTTACAAGAAAGACTAAAAGGATATCGACCAAACATAACCGACGAATTACCACTTGACCCCCCACAGAAAAAATGAAGATGTGTACCCTGTACTTCAGAAACTAGCATCAGACGGCTTTCTAGATTGCAGAGTAAAAACTGTTTTGCATTATGCCTGCAACATGCTCATTTCTTGTGTACTCCATTTATTTATTTATTTATTGCTCAAATAGAATATCAACAGGCATAAGCCCAAAATGAAATCCACAGCAAAATACAAAAACTTCTACAATATGTGCAACATCAGATCAACCCCAAATCTACCCATCCCACCAATTTAAGAAAATCAAACTTATAATACGTGAGAAACTTGATAAAATATAAAATCTTAATTTAACAGCTCAATTTTTCTTCTGAATGAACCAATTGACAGGAAAAATATATCATTGTCCTTATACTAGGAATTATATACTTTGATGGTCCTGTTGATCGGAGAGTGCTTTTTCAAATTTGTTCTATGAAACGTAACCTCAAAACAGCATAACCTCTTAACGGTCTAGATGGAACATGTTTATATACTGCGACACAACCTGACCCAGAACTTTAGTTCCAATTTGTTTTTTTTTTCAATATTTCCACTATAATACACTGTTTTAAATTTTATAACAGGCTATAAAGGTCTTTCTTTTAGTTTTTTAGAAAATTTAAAAATTCTTTTATCCCGAAGAATAAAATATTGATTTGGATAAATGGTTTTTAATATACGTTTCTAATATGATGAGCAAGTAAGATATGATTTAGTCAGATACACTGCGCCTAACCATATACAGGGTATTTTTTTTTAGAAAGATAGAACTTTAAATTGAAATAAAACAATATAAGAAAAACAAATGTTAACTTCCGCTATTTTATTGATTTACACGACAATTGTTTCGTCATACCATGACTTCATCAGGTGAGTATTTAAATACTCACCTGATGAATTAACCTGATACATTACGGTAAGAACAGAAACAAAATATTGTCTCCTTCAAATATGTATTTATTGATTTTAAATGTTAAATTTTTTTTATATTTGTTGGTTTATTCATTCCATTTGACATTGTATATTGAGTTTTGATTATATACGTCTATTAAATATAAGCGGTGCTTATTGTAGACATTAATTTAATTCTAAAAGTTTTTTGAATAAAAATTTTTTTGAAATTAAAATTGTAGAAGACTAACAGATTAAATCTGTTTTGATATTCAAATATTGTCTCTTTTTTAAAACTTACATGGAAATAAGAATTCCATAGACAGAAGTTATATATCCTTAGTATCTCCAGGTGGATTGAATAATCTAGTTTTCTCAAGCCGGAGGAACTGTTTTTTCCGTGGTTGAGTGTATCAAGATATTCTGTTATTGGCTCAATCGTATGTTTTTCTTCAGATATAATGAAATCATTTTGATACCAGTGTTCTACACATTTTCTGTGATCGGACTCAAACTTATTCGCGAGAGTGTGACAGAAAGGCCAGAGACGCTAATTCGCCATCGGGCACAAGAATTGGACATTTCAACGGGCACTCTTCAGCGAGTTCTCACTAAAGATTTACAGCTGCAAGCCTACCAAATCAAACTGACTCAACAACTTCTGCCAGTATACCATAAACAGCTAAGAGAATTCACCAATTGGATCCTTGAGCAACCTGCTGATTTTGCAAACAAAATCATTTTCATTGATGAGGCCCATTTTCACCTCGATGGCATCGTTAATAGGCAAAACTGTCGCATTTGGGGCTTAGAAAATCCACGAATGATTAATCATAAATCCATGTATCCACAACGGGTCACTGTATAGTGTGAATTATGGTCTGGAGGAATAATTGAACCGTTATTCTTCGAAAACGAAGGAGGTAATGCAGTAACGGTGAATGGCGAACATATCGTGCTATGATAACACAGTTTCTTGTGCCTCATTTGGAAGCTTTTGATCTTGACGACATGTGGTTTCAGCAGGCCACATGTCACACCGCCCGTGAAACATTGACGATCTTGCACGAGTTTGCTCCTGGTCGTCTCATTTCCGATTTGGTGACCAGAATTGGCCTCCACGCTTTTGCGATTTAACGTCTTTAGGTTTCTGGTTGTGTGGTGATCTGAAGTGACGGGTTTATGCCAATAAACCTACAACCAACGAAGCATTGAAAGCCGAAATTAGACGCTTTATCAATGAAATACCACCACATGTATTCAATACCGTTATTGAAAGTTTCGTCAAATGGGTACGCATATGCCAGCTAAACCATTTATAAGATATTATGTTTCATACATGATTCCCAAATGTATATTTCCTAAATCAATAAATATTTCAATACTTTGCTACAGAAAACCATGTTTTATTGAACACTGAAATCTTGCGCTCTTATTGAAGCACCCATTATATTTAGTGGCTTCTACTTTTTTGACACTATGGTAGTACATATTCTTTGAGTCAAAGTAGCAGCAATTTCATAATAAAATTCCTCACAAAATTACCCAAAACAGTCCTGCTTTCGCCTCATACGCGGACCCAAAGAACAGTGCCGGGGGCGGCCACGCTGTTACGCAATTCCGCACCCCGCATGTGTCGGATTACATGGCGGATTGGGTTTCAATGCGGAATTCTCGAGGTTTTGTTGCTCACGGTCCCCCTCGCATCAACAGAAACGAATATATGTATTAATTTTATTGTAAGTATAACAGCCGATGTAAACGAATACGATTAGATTGGAGCGTGCTCGGGATTCCGCAATCTGTCAGAGATTGAAAGAAAAGGACATATGCAGGGCGGAACTGTTTTGGTAATTCGTTGAGTGAAAGGTAAAAATTAGGAGTTAAGATGTTTTGTTATATGATTTGTTGCCATTTTAAACACCTCTTCTATTAGTCAACTCTGGCCATTTCTGGTCAATCACTAGCTTCAAACGGTTCTGTTGTTGACAGAACAGATACGAATTCATTGTTTGGCCATATGCAACAAACTCATAACAAATGATTCCTTTCCAGTCCCACCAAACGCTCAGTAGAACCTTCCAGGCCCTGAGTAATGATTCATTCAGAGTGTTGATCGCTAATTATTCTTGTCTGTACTCCAAAAATCTGGAGTCTTCCTTCTCTCTCCAGAATTCTTCTACATAGACATTTTTTTTGTTCCATATTACTTCAATCGGACTAAAACACCTACATATGAGGTGCATTTTTTAGAGTGATAGAACTTTCGATAGGGATAACTGTGATTTGGCAGAAGGAAGAAGCCATGTTGTTTTGACATTTCTGTTCAGTAAGCATTGACAAATTATCATGGAAAGACACACGCCGCAACAACGTTTACGAATTGCTGAAATTTATTTTCAAAATCAGTGTTCCATTAGCCAAACTTTTTCGAGTAATTCAGGCAATTACTCGAAAAAGTGGTCCAAAATTGGTCTGGTTGAATGCGGTTCCTCAGAGCTAGTCATGGTGGATATATGCCGGAAATTATTTTTTAAACATAAATGTCATAAAATTATCCTTCAGATAAAAAACAAATTTGGCTTCAATTTTAATTTAAATGTGTTTTATTTCAATCTGAAGTTCTATCACTCTAAGAAAACAACCGATACTTAGACCTTAGATGTCTGAAAATGTTTCTCACAGCTTTACGTTTGAAAGACTGCCCAAAATTCTCCTACGTAGCTGTCGAATTTTCCTTTGATATCGAAGCTCAAATTATAATTGCATATGGTCTTCAATTAACTTTGACTTTTCTAAGAGTGCTTTTTGTATCTCAAGGGAGTTCGAAGAGCTATTAATATATGCCCGAGACCCACACATTCAACTAGAATAATTTATCTCTTAAGAATTTTGTGGAATACTTGAATTGAAACTTATTAGTTTCATGTATTCCTATGTGGTAGAATCAGAGAACACAGATGTCTATCTTGAAAACCCAAAACCTGCAGGTTTTGCAGAGTGTTGTGAACAGTGAATATTTTTTCAATAAAAAAGATGTCATTTTACTACATAATATTCAAAAGAGTGAATAAATGGATTAATTCTAGATTTTATCGATTAAAAAAATCCATTGAGAATAAAGAAAATATAACACTTGGGTAGAAGAGTAACAACTAAAAATATCTGTACTAGCATATTTGGATAAATTCATGGTTCCTTTCTTAGTTTTTTTGTCTGTTTTCTCAGTTTTTGGCAGTGATTTTTAAAAATTCGAAAATTTCATATAATAATTATCACAAAAAATTTTATGATATTGGTTTCTCCCATATCACTTGGTGAAACATTTTTAAATTAATAAAATGAATAAAAACATTTCGCTGGAGTTTCACTGTTTATTTCATGTCTGTTGACATATATATTTCGGATTTTCAACTTATTTTCCAAATCAGTTTTGAAAATGGGTTGAAAACCAGAAACATATATGTCAACAGTCATGAAATAAATAGCGAAACTTAAACCAAGTGTTTTATTTACTTTATTAATCTATACAATTTTATCTTTAATATATGAAGAACTTGAAAAATAATCATAACAAAAAGACTAAATTGCAATAGAAAACTCATTCAACAATCATATTAATCTAACTGAAGTCAAGTAAAATTCTGTTTTTCTTAGAGGCAATCGAACACTTCCAGCGTATTCCTAATTTTTTTTACTGATAAAGATCTACTTTCTGAAATATATCCTTGAATATTAGAGAATACTCAATAATTGGGCGCTAATTATTGGCTACCTATTGGGATAGTGTTCCATGTAGATGCTCAGCTTCTCTAGTATTTCCACTTGTAAGACCATAAAAGAAAGAAGAAAATGTTTGATTAGATCATCTCCATAATTTTCGATGATGATAGTCTAGCTGACTGAAGTGAATCATCTTTATTTCGTGACGCTGCTAGTTCAACTTCAATCTTCATTAGTCCCTATATGTTTTCAATGGGACTAAGATCTGGTGAACTGCTGGCCATGAAATGGTTGTCACTTGGTGTTTTTGCATCCGAACTTGAGATTTAGAAATTTGATTTGTTTTGATAAGATTTTCAAGGGATTTTCACCAAATTGAAAACACCAACAAAATTCTAACCTTCGTTCCTTTTGCAAAAATGTCAGTATAGGGATTTATTTTGGTTTCCTTGATATGTAGTCTTGTTTTTTCAGTGACATACAAACGGTTTCTGGACATACTTTTATATTTCGTTGATTTCCACATCTGTTAGTCAATTTGCGAAACCTCAGGCACGGATTGTGTCGTCCTAAGGCCAATAAAGCATTTAAATTGTTCCCTTTAATCTTACGCGGTCTTCCTAAAACTGGTGTATGCCTCATATCCGTGCCGTTTTTTATCCTCTTTATTATCTCATATACAGCACTTTTTCCCAGTTCAGTCAATTGCACTAATTTTTTAACGTTTCGAAAACCTTTTCTATACAAGTATTCTACCTGTTCTCTTTTTTCTAGTTGCGACATTATTTCATGAATTGTATACCTGTTGATCTATGAACAATATTTGACAAATAGTGCTGCCATGCAACTTTGGCCATAGCCGACTATCCGCATAACCTATTTTATACATTACTTTTGTCTTAGAATGTTACAAAAAAGAAGTATATTAAAATTATGGAAAATAATAAATTCCGGATACTTTCTAGACGGACTATAATTCTGGATGTACATGTAGAAGCCGCTATATTCAATATAGGTACCTAAAATTTTCATTTGGATTCAACAGAAGCCATCAAATTTATTTCGAGGCTTGTAGTCATGTTGTCGCCGTTTCCTTCAATCTGAAATAGGAGAACTCGATGAAAATCCCATGAAAAACTCTTTTACTACCGGCTATAAACGTATGAGATTTTGAATCATCCGACCCGAGAAGTATTATACAATTTTATGGCTCAAATCCATGTAATTTCTTTTATAGCATGATGCGGAGTTCCATTACAATGTACCCGAGTGTTATTTGTACGCGAAATTTCAGTCCTATCGCTCAAAAGTCTTCATTTAAATTCATTTATGACATGCAATTTTTAGTTGATTTGGAAAAGAGTGAGTTTTCATTTTAAAATGAGGAATTTTATCAGAAAAGCTGAACACAAATTTCCAACTAATCACTAACAGAAATATTGTCTAAAACATTCACTGGATAATGAAAGTTATTGTTATGAATTTTATATATTCTTATGAATTGTATTTGCTTCTCGTTGTAAGCTAAATTTGCCATGGAATCTGGATTAAAATTTTTGGTACGAAAATTTTTCCCTTGCTCTTGTATAAAGTGTATTTTAAATTTTGTAATTGTAAATTCAACTTTTAAATTTTACCAACTTTGATTTGATATAATACAACGATAATACAACTATTAATGACCCAATGTGTCAGAAAAAATTCTTTAGTACTTTAGTGACTTAATTCTTTTCTTGAATATTTTACCATCTAGCGATTCCAACTTCCTCGGAAGATGATTGTAAAGGGTCTTAAAATGAAAACGCACCATGATTTAATTGACATTACTCACGCATGGCAGCCATTGTTTATTTGTGACATTGACAGATGTATTTGTCAATGTCTACCATTTAATCACACTCCAACAACGTTTACAAATAATCCATATTCATTAGAAAGAATCGCGATCTGTTATTCTAACTTTATGTGATTTAACTCAAATTTTTGGTCGTTATAATCGTCCGGATAAAAAAACAGTTGAACGTTTAGTGAAGAAGTTTGAAACAAATTTTACAGTTCATGATGTTAAAGCACCAGCGAGACAAAGAAATGCAAGAAGTGAAGAGAATATTGCTGCCGTAGACCAAAATTTATCGATTTCGTTAAGACCAAAATTTATCGATTTCTCGACATTCATAAGAACTAGGCATCTCCCAGACGCCGTTGTGGTGAATTTTACGAGAAGACCTTAGTTTACATCCATTCAAAATTGTTTTACCCCAAGAACTTGAACCAACAGAGCATTTTAAGCGTCGTGTATTTAGTAATTGGTGCTTAGAAAAAATCGGATATGATACAGATTTTCATAAGAAAATCATTCTCAGCGATTTAACTCCATTGGATTTTTTTCTTTAGGTTGACATTAAATCATCTGTTTACAGCAATCATCCAACAAATTTAGAAGATTTACAGATCAATATGAAACGAATATTTGCTAACATACGATCTGATATGTGTGAGAGAGTCATGGAAAATTGGGTTCAACGCCTTCATTCCTGCCAGCGTGTTTCCGTGGTGGACATTTAAATGATGTTTGGTTTCATAACTAATGATATTCATTGTACTTTATAATGAAATGAAAATTTCAATGATTTTCAAGTGAATAATGTGTTTTATCTACAAAACAAAAAGAGACGCGCTGTTAATGAAACACCATTTGCAAGCAAATACCTCCAAAAGATGCTGAGGATATAAATTTACTTGTGTTATGCCGTGGTATGCATTCTTCATTAAGTTGTTGAAATTAGTCTTCACATGCAAAAGACAATTCAAAATATAGATGCATATAAGTGTAAGAATCTTGAAGTTTCTGAATCTCGGCCTCTATGATTCATGAGGGCCCAAACTGAAAATCAAACGAAAATTCTTCTTCTGAGCGATGAAAATTCGATCATCACCAGAGGACGCGCCCCATAAAACTTCATTATAGTTGAGATGACAGTTTACCATCCTATAGTAGATGCTTAATAATGCATCCATCGGTAATAAATGTTTGAGAGGATGAATGGCGTAAATTGATTTGTTTAACTTTTTGGATAGATATTCGATATGAAAATTCCATCTCAAACATCCATCAACGTATAATACAAGAAATTTCATGCATTCAACTGGCTTCAGAGCACCCTCCCGTGTGTTGAGAACAATTGGTTCAACAGATTCCGAGTCGCGTATACGAAATTTGATGAGTGGAGTCTTATTCACATTCACAATGACTGAATTTCTCGTACACCAGTCATTAAAAATTTGGATCAGTAGTTCACATTTAGATATCAATTCTTCAGGCTATTAGCTTTAATGGCTAACGACCTGTCGTCCGCGAACAGAATCAAAATGCATTCAACAAAGTGCTCAGGCAGGTCGCTTATAATGAAGAGAAAAAGGAGTGGTCCCAGGACCGATCCTTGAGGAACATTAAGATTATTATGGTATTCATTAGACAAATAAGGAAAGATTCGATAGATAACTCAGAATACATCTAAAAATCTCTAAAACCAATCTTGTAAAGTTTGTCGACAATAAATTTATTCTGAAGGCAATCAAATGCACGATAGCCATTGTTCCGTTGCTTATGTGGCACGTAGCGCTGTCTTGTTGAAAATAAACGTTGTTCACATCAATATCTTCCAATTCCATAAAAGTTCATCAACTATAGTTCGGTAGCGCAATCCATTCACCAACCCAAAAATCGCACCAAACATTGACACGTTGAGGATGGAGATGCTTTTCAACAATCATCCTTGGATTTTCTGAACCCTAAATGCGATAATCCTGCTGATTAACATTTTCCGAGGTGAAAATAGACCTAATCGCAGAAGATGATTTTTCGTGGAAATCCGGATCATTTTGATGAATTTCAAGGACCCAATCAGCGAAGATACGACGTTGATGGTGATCTACCGACTTGAGTTAACTGAGTTGTGTTAACTAAGCTTTAAAAATCTTAAGACCTAAGTTTTCATGGAAAATAGGGTGTAATATCGTTTATGGAATACCTTATTCTAAAGATCGACGAGGAGTCGACAAATCTAGGTTTTCGTCAACTCTACAGGCTACAGCAGCCATATTCTTGAGCGACGCACACTATTTCGATTGTTTGCATCACTAACTTATTCCAACAGCTCATATTTTACCACCAGTTTCAATATTGCCGGGGAACAGGCACTTCACGACAACCCAAAAGTGCTTTAGTTTTGTGAACTGCGACTGCAAAATTGTCATCATTTCTGTAGTGAATTTTGACGATTTCAGTGTGCCGTTGCTTCTAGATCAAAATGAAACATATTATTGGAAAACCGTTCATGTCATCATCTGAGTAATTGAAACAAAAACCCTACCATAATATTCTACGAATATCCCTGGAGTTTCGTCTATACCACGAGTACATTTCCATGCACTTAGGGCGCTTTAAACAAGCGGAGATTCAAAATCGTAACATCGTATAAGCAAGAAATTTCCATGAAACCAAACAACACAAAAGACCTTCACAAGAACTCACATTCACGTTTCACTGTTCCGTCCTCTTCGAACAAATTGCTAATTAGTCTAGAAGCTCCTCCGGGTCTGCTCGAGTCTCCGGTAAAAAACACAAGTAAAGTGACTCCCTTCCATCCCGTACCCGAGAAATTGAAGTATCCCGCCATGAATGGCGAGATTAGCTGAAAGAGCAATCCTGAATCCGGCATGTCTATGCCCAAAGATCCACTATTCATTTCCGGTGAGGCGTGTGTCGTTCAGATGTTTCCCGGAATATCCTAATTGGCATATCCGGATGGGTTTTCCCGAGATGGAATGCCTATTTAAAAGATCGAAATAATGAGGTGAGCAGGAATGACGTGTATGCGGAAGGGATGCTCCGAGTGGATGAATTTAAAGGGGACGTATGTCTCTGTGTGATAACATTCCTTCAACGGCTATGTGTCTTTTGATAACTTGAAGAATATGCTGCGAGCCGGAAATAGTATTTTCTGCAATGAGTCATAGAACACCATAAATTTCTTCGAGCTAAAAAATTGTATGATTCGTCAATGACATTTCATCTACAACTAGACAAACCATCTTCTTTCTATATGTTCACATGGATTTGAAAAAAGATAATTCAAAATGTGAATTAATACTAGATAGAAGTAATTAAAATAACTTTAAATTTAGAAATATATCTTTGAACTTCTACAATATATATTGAAAATTATATACAAAAACTATCAAAATAATATCCCAATATATAATCAATACAAAATATTTTTCAGTCTCTCGGACAAAACTTTTTTACTTCACGACATGAAATGTATTAATACAAATGTACACACAAAACTATATAGATATGTATATGAACATATAATACATATACCGAAAAATCCAACCAAAATTATATAAAATTCTCAAAATAAAGGATTAACTAAAAATAGTTGAACCAGAACTTCAACATTTGATAAATTAATCTATTTCGGTCTATATGACTATCATCAGAAATAATTCCGATCCAAATATACCACATAATGAAAATTCAACTAAAATTTTAAGGTATCTAAATTACTAGAGAAATACGTTGTAAACCATTACTCACTTGTACTTCGAACACAGAAACACAGAAAAACACGACAAATATTATTCCTTCCAAATACAATATATAATTCTGAATTTAATTTTAATTTATATTTTAAATTATGAATTGAATTCATATAGAGTTAAAGATCCACAAAATATTCCTTAATTATGCATTATTTTTGAAATTCTGGTTAATTTTCTTATCAAGAGACATTGTTTGGGAGGAATAATATCTGTTGTATTTTTCAGTGTTCAAAGTACAAGTGGGTAATAGTTTACAATGAATTTCTCTTCAGATAGCTTAAAAATTAATTTTGAGTTGATTCGTTCAAAGTTTATCTTTTTTAGTGAGTTAAATTTTACTTATGTGAGATATTTGAATTTGAATTCAATTCAATTCTGATGATGGTCATATAGACCGAAAAATATTCATTCATCAAATATTGGAGTTCGGGTTCAACTCTTTTTATTCAATACTTTATCTGAAGAGTTTTAGATAATTTTGGAATGATAGATTTTTCTGTATATGTATGTTTATATACATACCTATATAGATTTGTTAATACATTTGTATCAATACTTTTCATGTCGTGGAGTAAAAAAGTTTTTTTCCGAGACAATGAAAAATATTTTGATTATAGATTAGGATATCACTTTGATAGTTTTTGTATATAATTCTCAATGTTTATTGTAGAAGATTGAGATTATAATTTTGAATTTGAAAATATTTTAATTACTTCTATCTAGTATTGTCTCACATTTTAATTTATTTTTCAATATTCATCAAGCTGAGTATAGAATCTTTCCAAAATAATGGATATTCCATTCTTGTTAGCAAGGAAAACGGATCTTAAGGACAATCGAGAATTCAAACTGAGAAGAATACATTCCCAACTGGTTGCAAAGAATGAAAAAGAGGCTCAATAAAATATTTTGGTCCAGCAAACTTTTGGACTATAAAAAATAAATCTAATTTCAAAGGACACGACTAAGGAAAATGAAATTTTACAGACTTTGAATTCGATATAAAAACTAATTTTTAGTTGAAAATATTGAAGTCGTTTTTACCTATTATTTGAGGGTTTATATAGATCAATCTTTGGGATGAAACATCCTGGCTGAGTCTTAAAGATATGGTCCATATTTTTTACAGTTTACGTGAAGTTACAAGTGTTGCCTATATGCTCAAGGTTTATGAATCTTTGGTGTAGTCAGTGTTGAGATATGCAATAATTATTTGGGGGGGTTTATTCGATAATGGTTTGAAAGGGTTGAAATTTATACAAAGATACATTCTAAAAATAATTTTAAATGTAAGAAGAACACATAGATCAGAACTGTTATTCGCAACATCTGATAAAATGAATATTTGACAACTTTATATTTTCCAGTGTCTGATATATGAAATGAAAAGATCTAGGAACTATGTAACTCACAATGATCATGTCGGGTATTTTTTTTTAGAGTGACAGAACTTCAAATTGAAATAAAACACATTTAAACTAAGATTGAAGCCAATTGTTTTTATTTGGAAGATAATTTTATGACATTTATGTTTTGAAAATAATTTCCGGCATATGTTCACCACGACTAGCTTTGAGGAACCGCATTCAACCGGATCAATTTTGGACCACTTTTTCGAGTAATTCAGGCCTTATTTCATCAATAACACGAGTTACGTTGACTTCCAAAGCGTCTATTGTTTCTGGTTTATCAGCATAAACCAATGACTTGACATAACCTCTAAGAAAATAATCCAGTGGAGTTATGTCGCATGATCTTGGAGGCCAATTAATTGTACCATTTCTCGAAATAATGTTATCGCAAATCTTTCTTTCAAAAAATCAATTATTACGGTAGCAGCATGAGTTGTAGCACCATCTTGTTGGAACCAAAACACTTCTGGGTCGATACCATTCAAATTTTGAAACAAATAATCATTGATCATCGATCTGTAAAGAGCACCTATAACTGTAACATTAGCTCCAGCATCGTTTTTAAAGAAATATGGACCGATGATGCCTCCAGCGTGTAAAGCACACTATATAGTGCATTTTTCAGGATGCAATGGAATCTGCAGAACTTCTTGAGGGTTGTTTTCACTCCATAAATGGCATAACTTCAAGCTGTTCTAGGGCCCAATCAGCAAACAAATGACGCTCATTATGGTCAAGTGGCTTTAGTTCTTGAACCAGTTGGATCTTGTATGGGTGTAGACAAAGATCTTCACGCAAATTTTTTCATATGGTGGATGCACAGAGTCCAACTTGTTATGAACGTTGACGAATAGACGAATCTGGATTATCATTAACACTATGACTTACAGCAGGGATATTTTCTTCTGTACGTACAGTTCTTTTCCTTGTTGTTGTTGCCTCGGGTAGAGAAAATGTTGTCCGAAATCTATCTATAGTTCGACGAATAAGCTGCTCTGATGGACGATTATGTAAACCATAAATTTCACGAAGTGATCTATAAGTTTAGCGAATAAAACACTGATTTTGAAAACAAATTTCAACAACTTGTAAACGTTGTTGCGCCGTGAGTCTTTCCATGATAATTTGTCAATGCTTACTGAACAGAAATGTCAAAACAACGGGGCTTCTTATTTCTGTCAAATCACAGTTATCCCTATCGAAAGTTCTATCACTCTAAACAAAAACACCCGATATATGAATCATTTAGGGTGCCTCGTTTTCTTAAAAGCTATTTGCAGAGAAATTTTTTGAAATTGTTCTGGTCCGAAATTTTTAACGTCTTGCCTACAAATATGAAAAATGTTTACACACGAAAAAGAAAAGCTAGAGATATTTTGAGGATGTACATTACACAAAATATGGGTGAATTTCACAGCGTTATATTCTAATAACACTTATTCTTATCTGAAAGCACTCATATGTTTTTGATGCTGGTTGCTTCTCTTGAACGGAAGTTTCTTCTTCTATAGATTTCCTTGCTTTTTTTTTTTTTCTTTCTTATGTTTTAGTTTTTATGCAGTTGAGTTATATTCAGTAACTAGGAAAGCTGTACAGAAAACAAGCTTCAGCATAGTCTATACAGTTTTTCTAATTATTTATTATGAAGAAACTCTGTGGATTACACTGAATAATATTATTGTTATTACTATTGTTATTTTAAAATGAAATTTTGAATTGATTATTCATTATTTTCCATCATCATGCCCCAACATAGTTTACTCATTATAAAAGGCGCTTTGCTTATAAAAAATTTTTCCAATGAAATCTGATATTTAACTAATAAAAATCATAGCAAAATATGAGAATAGATAGATACATATGAAGCTAATAAAAGAGTCTCAAAATTAACATTCTTTAAAAGAAGTTCGTCTTTTTTTGAACTAACCTCTTAGGGTTTTTTTTCGAAAATTGAAGCTTATTGTGAAAAATTGATTGTAAATTCAGAGTTCAAAGAATAATTTGTCGCTAGTTCCACTATTTTTTTCATCTTTTTAACAATTGATGGTTCCCATCGCAAAGAAAGGCCTTCCATGCATCGATCAATTATTGTACTAATCGAAAGAAACAATCTCTGGGCTGTAGAAAACAGAACTCATAAAACAAATGTGTGAAGGGAAAAATGAGCAGGAAAAAAGTACTTCACGATCCTGCTACGATGAAGTTAGGGCTCTTCAATCCCTTCGAAACACCATTGATCAAAATTGAAACCTTGAAAAACGAAATGAACAAAATAGTAACATTCGTCGCTGCAAATTCCCTTTCTGAATACATTTTCCGAACTTCCATATTACCATACCAGCCCCGCATAATTTTCCATTCGACCCTCGATATCACTCCCACGGGTCTATTTCCCACAATTCCCGTTTCTGCTTTTCCACTTCCGCTAATTTTGACAAGTGACGTACCGACCGGCCTGAAAACAAACGAGAGATTGGGAACAGGCGGGATGGAGTCAAAAATAAAATCATTAACTGACGTGACAGATTAGCGGGCCGTGAAAGGCCATTTCGCCGTGAAATCGAAAAAAAACCGAATTTTCGGCCAGACATGGATCGAAGTGGCCTTCCAGTCGGGATTTAACTTGTCGGCTGATGCATAAACGGAAATTCCTCTCTGTTTTTTCGGAGAGGGACACTGACGAATAAAATTATGTAAAGCTAGAGCTGTTTGAAATTGACAAATAATGAACGGAATGAACGTTGAATGTTTTTATTCAATTAAATCAATTCGGCTGATCTGTACCAAATATCACTAAAAATTAGTGTAAGGTATGGTAAAAAAAGTTCTACAAATCGAGACAGAGTAACAACATACATGTGTAAAACAATTCTATATTCAAACAAACTCGATAAGATTTGCTGATCTGAGGGGCAAATTGCAGACATGCTCACGTTCAAACTATTCTCTATTCGCTAGACACAGAGACACTAAGGTATTAATCATACAATAGCGCCATCTAGAGTATGCAAACATACAAACAAGACAAAAACATAAATCTGCAGCATTAATTTTGAACCAACTGATTACATCACCTGAAATGAGTAGAGGCAAGGTTCATAAACATCACAATAAACAAAATGAAAGAAAACGGCAGTTTCTGCCAGGATATTTCTCAATCTCAATTGCAAGAAGCAAAAATTAACTTCAATTTACTATCTTCAGCACCAAACCCTCGCTTGTTTTCATTTGAATCAGTCCTCATTCGATTGAAATTCATCATTATAGAATAAAATAAAAGAGATTATTTCTAAAATTTATTAGTTAATGACAATTATTTTTTACTTCAGTTAGTTTTTGTACTCCTTTGAAGATAGTCGAAAGACAGAAACACGGGTCAGGATTTTGAATAAACTGTGAATTATAAAAGCTGTGTGAATTTTTTAAATGAAATTGTTTTAATATTTCACCTAGAGTCAACCGCATACTCCATTCTTTTATTTTATTGACAATTATTCCGTCAAAACTGTGACTTCTTCAAGTTTATATTTTGAATGAACTCTGAAAATGACACCTTTTAGCTAAAAATTTGATGCAAAAACAGAAAACAAATAACCATCAATTAACAGAAATTTAGTTGAAGAAAAATAATAAAAAAGCGATATAACCGGCTCAAAGCATTATTTCGAAAGCCAATATGCATCAAAAAAGGTGATGCTGTCTGTTTAGTGGGATTTTAAAAAAATTGTGTTTTTTTGAGCTTTTACCGAATAACACAACAAATAATTCGGAAGTCTTTGTCATCAGCTAGACAAGCTGAATGATGCACTTCCACAGAAAATTTGTAGTGTTCCACTAAGACAAAGCGAAACCTGTTACCATATTCTCCAGATCTGGCGCCCTCGGATTATTATTGGTTCCGGTCATTGCAAAATTTTTTGAGCGGTAAAACCTTTACTTCAAATGAAGAGGTCAAAAATCACCTGGATCAGTTTTTTATCAGCGAAGACCAAAAATTTGCTTGATTGCATGCTTCTTCCAGAAAGATGCAAAAGATGTTGGACCAGAATGGCCAATATATAATTTCATAAAATATTAATTCATCATACGAAATTTGTCTTTCTTTTTTCCAAAATACTTTCCGAACAACCCAATAGAATAACAGATAATATTGCCAAGTATTTTAAAATAAAATTTACCTCAGCTTTTAGAACTGTTAATATTTTGGGAATATATGAAAAATAAAAAAGATCAAACAAATAAAGACAATAAATCGGGACTTTATAAACTGACTTGCGATGGTTGCCCTCTGGTATATTGCGCAAAGAGGTAGATTTATTAAAAAAATAATTCACGAACACACGCGAAGTAACACGTCAGACATCTTGCACTTAACATAGGCCATTAGGGCATAATGTCAATAATAACCCACACTTTTGGAAGCAGTAGAAATTAGTAGCTACGAGAACATTAAAATTCTTCTCAACGAGCGAAAAGATGTCGCCATACCTTCATCGTCAAATATTTGTTCTTAGTGAGGTATTTCCGATTATTGACCCCGAAAAATGTTATGGTTATTTGTATTCCTTTTTCGCATATTTTTTAATCGGCAGTTCTGTAAATTAATTGTTATTTGTATCTCCGTTTTGCATATGTTTCCTTATATTCATTTCCGCAAGTTTTCAATTACTTTTACCTCCCATTTTCTCTAGTTTTAGCTCAGTTAAATATGTTCCACAACATAATAATATAATAATAATAATATGGTTTATTCACAATTAAGTTTACATTGATAGCTTTTGACAAAAAAGTAATGTACATACTGGAAAACTGAACAAAATAATAAGCCAATACAACACAAAAAAAGACTGTTGCTGAATAAACATAGATTTCCTCCAAAAACCGAAGGTTGCACGGAGGATAAATCTCTTCTCAATATATGCATCTGTTTTGTGACCATGGCATTGAAGCAGTTTTATGAGCAAGGTACGACTTTAGACGTTGGACATTGCTATCTCTGATTGATCATGTCTGCTACTTTAGCTCCACCAATCTGTCCCAAATAGTTTTTAATATACTTGCTGAACAATTTGCAGGAGTTTAGTGAATAAAATTTAGTTCTCAGTTCACCCTCCAGCAAGTTGAAAATACGTGGCATGATGTAAGTATATGTACGTTGTCCTACAGTCTTCTTAGTTCTATGGGTCTGTACTTTGGGCTTTTCTGTTCTACGAGTATTATATCCGTGATTGAGGTACTCCATCGAATTTCGATTTTTAAAGTTCTGCATAAGTAGGGTGTGGAAGTACATCCCTCTCATATCCAGAACTTTTGCTTCCAAAAAAAGATTATCTGTTGGATACAATCTCTTCCTACGTAGCATGATTCTCAAGAAGTAATTCTGTAGAACCTGTAATCCTTTTAGATGTGTATCATACAGGCCACCCCAGGCCAGAATACCATATTGAAGCCTGGATTCTACGAGTGCATGGTATAATATTTTCATCTGCTTGAATACCAATATTTGGTTAAGAGAGCGAAATCGATGGAGAAATCGTCGCAGTGTATTTATTACATTACGGCAGTGAACATCCCACCGGAGATGCCGGTCGATATGTATACCTAAGTACCTAATGGAACTCACTTGGCCAATTCTGAATGTTGTTTCTCCGTCACATATCAATAGATCATCAAAACGTGGTAGCCCACTTGCGCAAAGTGAAAAAGGTAAGTATTTAGTTTTTTCCTCATTTACTGTCAAGTATCTGCATTTAATAGCATTCAAAACATTTTTCATGTCTTTCTCGACTAGCACTTTTAAACTACTCCATTTCAAGTCCTTATAGAGAATGGCTATATCATCTGCGAAACAGATTATCTTTCCCATACAATTAATACCTAGTATGTCATTTATATACAACGTGAATAAAACAGGTCCCAGTAACGTGCCTTGCGGCACCCCACACTGTATTTCCAACATATCACTCAACACTTCACCAACCTTCACCAACATATACTTACAAAATTTCAACAAAGCTTTCCCACGGAAAAGGTTGTCAATAAGAAAAAATTAAAAACCAGATGATACTGATCCCATGATTGGGGAAAACAAAAAGGATTAAATATACAAGAACAGAACAGGGTCGACCCTAATAAATTCGCTGAAAAATACGAACAGAAAGATGACCGATTTGAATGGAGATTCATTTAAAACGGCTAATGAAATGAACAACTTCTTCATAACAGCTGGACTAATATTAACAAAGAATATTCAAGTATCTGAAAAGTTGACAATTTCCAAGAATTAGACAAATCTATCCGTTTAAAGAAAATTGCTCACAATGAAATGCAAACAGCTGAAGAAATAATTCCACAAATCACACACATAATTAATGACTCCTTCAGATATGGAATCTTCCCAGACAAACTCGAGACAGCCGTCGTGAAACCAATTCATAAAAAAGGTGATATTCTTGATTAAAACAATTAGAGGCCGATAAGTATTCTACTGAGTTTTTCCAACATTATAGAGATGGCATACTGCCGACAAATAATGTTATATTTTTTGAATATTAAAACAAATTGATATACTACTCTGTCAAGAAAGTACCGGGAATTTTCAATTAAAACAACATTTTTACATTTAATCGTCAAAATTTATTGGGTCGCCTTCAAAATAGGCTCCATTTGCTCCAATACATCTATGCCAACGGCACTTCCAATTATCGAAACATTTTTTATAGGCGCTTTCCGGGATGGACTTTAGCTCTCGCGCCGAATTTTGTTTTATGGCTTCAATCGACTCAAAACGGGTGCCACGAAGGGGCAATTTTAGCTTTGGGAAGAGGAAAAAGTTGCAGGGAGCCAAATCCGGCGAATACGGTGGTTGCTGAAGCACGTTTGTTGAGTTTTTGGCGAGAAAGTCAGTCACAATCGTAGCTCGGTGAGAAGGCGCGTTATCGTCATGCAAAATCCATGAGTTGTTCGCCCACAAATTTGGCCGCTTCTTACGGATACGCTCACGCAAACGTTTCATAACGCCTAGGTAATACTCCTTGTTTACCGTCTGACCATCTGGAAGGAATTCGTAGTGCACCACGCCACGGATATCGAAGAAAACAATGAGCATCACCTTCATTTTCGAGCGGCTTTGGCGTGGATTTTTCGGTTTCGGCTCATTTTTTGCCACCCATTCCGATGATTGCTGGCTTGTTTGCATATCGTACTCGTAGACCCAGGTCTCGTCATCAGTTATAATACGTTCCATGAATGTAGAATCGGAATTACAGCGATCCAGCATGTCTGAAGCAACCTGTTCGCGATGACGTTTTGAAGAAAATTCAGGTCTTTCGGTACGAGTCGTGCGGCCACCTTTCTCATGCCCAAAATATCAATCAAAATCGTACGTGCGGACTCGTGGGATATCTTAAGATCATGTGCTATCTCTCTCAAGCTGGTACGACGGTTTTCCAGCACCCTTTCCTTAATTTTATCGACGTTATCTTCGATCGAAGCCGTCGATGGGCGACCACTTCACGACCGTCCTTGCAGGCTCTGTACCACTGATATGCACGAGTTTTCGATAGAGCATTATCACCAAAGGCCTTTTGCAACATTTTCAATGCATCGGCACACGAAAATTCATTTGCAACACAAAACTTTAAACAAATTCTTTGCTCAACGTAATCACCCATAGTAAAAATCGGCACGCACTCTGACATCGACTGACTTAACCAGCTGTTGCAAACACACTAGTTGACAGATCCCGCTCAAGCTTGGCATAGTAATTAAGCACAGTGGTACCAACTCGGGAAAAAAAATTTTTACCTGCCTCATTGCCCCGCCAGATTTAAATCGATAATTCCCGGTACTTTCTTGACAGAATGTATGTTTATCTTCTACAATTTTAATTTCAAAAAAATTTTTATTCAAAAAACTTTTAGAATTAAATTAATGTCTAAAACAAGCACCGCTTACATTTAATATACGTATATAATCAAAACTCAATATATAATGTCAAATGGAAATAAATAAACCCACAAATATACGAAAGTTATTAAAATTAATAAATAAATATTTAAAGGAGACAAAATTTTGTTTCTGGTCTTACCTTTAAGAACACCAATTGCCTTTTAAAAACATGAACACACTTAAAGGACTTCTTAAAGAATATAATGTATTTGAAATATTTAATATATTTAAATATTCGAATTAGTTGATTCAGAAATCTCTAAAAAATGCTCTATATCTTCAAAAAACAAATATAATTCTAAGCAATCCCGTCTTCAGCCCTCAGTAATATTCAAAATATCAGGATCAAAAAACATAACCTACATCACAAACAACTCAACACGTGCACAAGGACTAATGCTTGGAAACACAGATCAACTTTATAAATCAAGATTGATCTATGTTCTAACAAAATCAAAGAACAGTGTGAGTTATTTTTAAGGCTTATTTAAATTCATTGACATTTCCATAATGAGATTTATTGAAGCCAAAATATAATTATATGTTATATATAAAATAGAATAGAAAGGCTTTTTACTTGATAGAAGAAATATAACAAAATTTGAATATTAAAACAAATTGATATATGTTTATCTTCTACAATTTTAATTTCAAAAAAATTTTTATTCAAAAAACTTTTAGAATTAAATTAATGTCTAAAACAAGCACCACTTACATTTAATAGACGTATATAATCAAAACTCAATATATGATGTCAAATGGAAATAAATAAACCCACAGATATACGAAAGTTATTAAAATTAATAAATAAATATTTAAAGGAGACAAAATTTTGTTTCTGGTCTTACCTTTAAGAACACCAATTGCCTTTTAAAAACATGAACACACTTAAAGGACTTCTCAAAGAATATAATTTATTTGAAATATTCAATATATTTAAATATTCGAATAAGTTGATTCAGAAATCTCTAAAAAATGCTCTATATCTTCAAGCATTAGTCCTTGTGCACGTGTTGAGTTGTTTGTGATGTAGGTTATGTTTTTTGATTTTGATATTTTGAATATTACTGAGGGCTGAAGACGGGATTGCTTAGAATTATATTTGTATTTTGAAGATATAGAGCATTTTTTAGAGATTTCTGAATCAACTTATTCGAATATTTAAATATATTGAATATTTCAAATAAATTATATTCTTTGAGAAGTCCTTTAAGTGTGTTCATGTATTTAAAAGGCAATTGGTGTTCTTAAAGGTAAGACCAGAAACAAAATTTTGTCTCCTTTAAATATTTATTTATTAATTTTAATAACTTTCGTAGATCTGTGGGTTTATTTATTTCCATTTGACATTATATATTGAGTTTTGATTATATACGTCTATTAAATGTAAGCGGTGCTTGTTTTAGACATTAATTTAATTCTAAAAGTTTTTTGAATAAAAATTTTTTTGAAATTAAAATTGTAGAAGATAAACATATATCAATTTGTTTTAATATTCAAATTTTGTTATATTTCTTCTATCAAGTAAAAAAAAATGTTATATTTGATAGAGAATAAATTATTGAGAGGAAATCAACACGGATACATAAAAGGAAAATCAATTAAAACAGCAATTTACCAGTTTATCAACAAAGTAGTAGAATCTTTCGAAAACTAGGAGTTGTCCATGGGAATTTTTCTTGATAATAGTCTACTTCTTAACAAGGACAAAACTAAATTCATACTTCTCACACCAACACAAACAAGAATTGAAGGAAATAGTACAATCAATCTTAGTCACGAAATATACTTAATTCAAGAAACAACTAAATTTTTAGGCATCTATATAGATGAGAACCTCAGTTGGAAAGAACATATAAATTGTCCAAAATTACAACATCTACTTACGGTCTGAGAATTATATTATTTATGGATCAGGAAATATAAAACCATTGTTCATTCTACAGAAAAAAGCAATTAGAATACTTAACAACATGAAGTTTGATGAATCCTGCAGGAGTATCTTCAAGAGAAGTGAATTATTGACAATTTATGCACTTTATATTCAAGAATGTGTATTCCTCATTAGGAACAAAAGGAATCTATTTGGAAAATATGAAAACAGGAGGACCTCCTATGAAACCAGAAATGAAGATTATATGTATCCCAGTCACAATCTTACATTTTGTCAAAAGCAGGCTGAATATAGATGTCTTAAAATTTATAATGCTCTTCCAAAAAACATAAAAATAATTACTGACATGAAATGTTTCAAAACAAAATTGTTCAAATATTTAATTGATTTGGAACCATATAATTTAGAGAACTATATGTCCCCCATGTGATTTGTACCAATATCTTTGATGTTTGATTGTATCGGTCTCTACTTGTCGGAAATACATCTTGATGATTAAAGTAAAACAACTTAATTTCCGCTAATTTATTTAATTTACCAATACCATACTCACCTGACGAAGTAATATTGTCATGACGAATTAATTGTTGTGAAATTAAATAAATTAACGAAAATTAAGTTGTTTTACTTTAATCATCAATATCTTTGACACTATTCCATTTCGTTTTCATAGTTGTTTTAGATGTATGAATAAGATTATTTTTATTATTAATATTATTATTTTGATTATTATTATTATTATTATCATTATTATTTTCATTATTATTATCAGTATTATTATCATTATTATTATTATTATTATTAATTATTATTATCCTTATTATTTTTTTTGAACTCTCTCTTACAAATCAGCAAAAGATATGCACTTGTATGAGGAAAATTGGAACTTTTTCAAGAAGAAATAAAAAACCTTCTTGCATTTCATCCAATCACTTAACATTGACTGGCAGTGAACCCACTCCTTCTCTGAACAACCTTTCGAAAAGCGATAATTGAGTCTGATTCTCGATGTGAACTGAACAATGCCGTTCGCGACGACAAAATAAAAAATATCGGGGGGACATAGCGAGCGGAATTTTCATATTAATTATGAATCGGGTCCAATTAACGCCGGAGCCGGTGCGAGCTCGTTGACTGCTCTCTGCACTTGACACACGTCGCGAGCAGCTCCGGGGGGCCAACCGAGCGTGGCTAACCTATCGGTAAATGCATGCACGATGTTATCAACCAACCCCTTTTTCGAGCTGGGAACTCTGTGGGAATGAATTGGTATTTTTGGCAGACTTGTGAGATACCGGGGAATGATTATGGTGAATTAATTAATAGGAAATTATAAAAGCATTGACGTTCCGTTAGAAGCTTCAACGCCTACGTTAACAGTTCCATAAATTTCAATATCTTAAATATCAAACAGAATATTTCTGTTATATCTCAATACAAATTTTAATTTTATAGGATTTATTGAAAATCTTGTAGAATTAAATTGAATAAAAGCCTCAGAAAACACTTTTTTTAACAGATATATAGAATAAAGCATAATCACACAGTATCGAAAGGGTATAAAAGAATACATAGAAAATATAGAATATTGATCAAATTACCCAACAAACCTACCGTAAAATGGAACAAATAAAAGGAAGCTCTAACCCTCTACAATAAAAGGAGGGTCAAGAGGGACTTGTGGGGCAAGTTCTATGAGGGTATAAATGATGCCCCCGGAACTGCCAGAAACACAAGATTCTCTCGAGAGAGAGCCAGCAAGAACAACCAGTTCGCTCAAACTACTGGAGGGTGGATTCACTAGCACCAGAAAAGAAACATTGGAGCATCTTGCGAATGAACACTTCCCTGGATGTCAATCCTTGGAAGATAAAAAAGCCAGTTCCAACCCATACCTTCCACTCTGGCCCAGGGGGGGGAAGCAACTTGCGAGTATCTACAGCACAAGCGGTCAGAGACGCAATAAGTTCCTTCAAACATTTTCAAACACCGAAGGTAGACGAAATCTGTCCAACCCTACTTCGAAAGGGCATGGATGTGTTGATTCCGTATCTTCTAAAATTATTTAGAACAAGTCTGGCTTGGAGGTTATCACTATAAGCCAGACATTAACTAAAGTGGTCTATATACCAAAGGTGGGACGAACAGAACCGGAACCCACATCGTTTTGAACAATAATTTTTACATCTTTCTTGCTAAAGAGTCTAGAAAAGGTGATTGATGTCTATATCAGGAGGAAGGTACTAATTGACAGTCCCGCTAGGCCTCATCAATAAGCCTACCAGGCCGGAAAATCAGCAGCACTAGCATTACACAATTTTGTCGGAAAAGTAAACCAATCCCTCGATAATCGAGAGATAGCAACAGCGTTTCTCGATATGCCGGCTTCTCTCGTTGAGGCCTCTCTGCGAGAGGAATCGATACGCTGATTTGTAGGTGGATACAAGCAATGCTATGTAGCGGAATTATATCGACCTTATACCAGGGTGAGGTCTTCGAGTTCAAGGCTGCGAAGGGCTGCCCGCAGAGGGGTATTCTCTCACCTTTACTGTGGACTTTTGTCGTCGATGACCTGCTAGCGATCATCTCGCTGTACGGAGTCGATATTCAACCATTTTCTGATGACCTGGCAATCATAGTAGAAGGTTACTCGGAGGTGACGATATTGGCCCTCCTTCAAGAGATACTGGACACTATCGACAATTGGCGTATGAGGGAAGATATGTCTCCTAACCCACAAAAGGTAGTTATAGTACCATTCATCGAGAAATGGAAGCTGGATGGATTAGAACTTCCGACACTCTGTGGTGAAACAATAAAATTCTCTAATGAGGCAAAATACCTGGGAATAGTCTTGGACAAAACTTGGAAATGCACACCTAGATAAAGTGTATCATAAAACCAGAATGGGATTCTAGATCTGAAGGCGAATCTGCGGTAAAACCTGGGGTTTAAAGCCCAGGCAGCATGTATTGGCTATAAACTAAGGTAATCAGACCACCGATAACGTATGGCGATGTAGCGTGATTGAGGAAGGGCCAAAAAACGATTGGCCACCATAAACTCACTCGACTATAGAGACAAGCTTGCCTTGCAATTGCAGGTGCGTTTCGTTCCTCACCCCCGGCTACCATGGAGGTCCTACTGAATCTACCACCCCTGCCCCTGCTCGTGCAGAGGGGACGGAACGGACCACATACAAATTACATCAACTAGCAATCGACAGGTCAGGGGCAATATTGTTGGGAGGCTCAGAGCTGCTGAACGAGCTTTTTACGAACAGAACCCTATCGATGCCCTCGGATCTAATGTCAGATGTCACGAGCCAAGAACGGCATTTCAATGTAGTCGTCTCCAGTCGGGACGAATGGACCCAGCATACAGAGGTTCTAATGAGAACCAATCTTGGCTTGTTCACAGACGGCTCGCGAACGACGAACTGAACAAGGGCGGGAGTCTATGGGAGCAAACCGAGAATCAGCATCTCATTGAGTCTCGGTCAGTAGGCAACCATATTCCGACAGAACTATTTGCCACTGAGACCGCGGTGGATCTGCTGATAAAACGGCAAATCCACCACGGCAAAATCAAAATATTTAGCGATAGTCAGTCAGTACCAAAAGCGCTAAAATCCAGCTGTTGTACATCGATAACAGTCTGGAGTTTCCGCACGGCTCGAAACAGGCTCGGTATGCATTACAGAATTACAGAATCTTGTTTGGATACCGAGCCACTCGAACTATTTGGGTAACGAAGAGGCAGATCGACTGCCGTCTGCTGAAGCCACTTTTATATCCGCAAAATGAAAAGATCAATAAAAATATCTTTCATACTTATACGTCTATCTAGAATAGACAGAACGCAAATAGTCAACTTAGTGGGTAAAAAAAAACAACCATTTACACTCTGTGGTTTGTCCACAGAATATACGCAGAATTTATATAAAATATTTTTCAAGAATCGGTTATATCGAAAAAATACTGTATGCATAAGTGAAGAACGAAATTGTAATTATCATATATAGAATGAATAATGAAAACGGGCCTTTTTATACCTGAAAGAAGGTTATTTTAAAATCTCAAACAGAGCAATTCTGTACTATCTTACTACAAACTTTAATTTTATAAAATTTCTCGAAAACAGTTTTTTGCCTATTATTTCAGTATTTTCAAATAACAGGCAATTGAAATTTAATTAATCTCGATGATTAATTACGATAAGTTTAATTGGACTGTATTTTTGATGAATAGCAAAGAGTTTAACCTTAAGGGCACTTGTATGTAGTTATCTCGATGATGAACTAGCTTTGTTTATCTAATAACACGAACCAACAAGGATTGTAAGGAATTGATGTAAAACAGTCGTATTACACTATGATAACAACGAACTATAATTCTAGGTTTACTGTATACAAACCAAGTCAAAAGGTATGATTATAAAAAAATGTAATGAATTTGCGAATACTTTGGAAATCGACTGGGTTACTATATTAACACTAATAACCGCGATAGCTTGGACCGAAATGTCACAAGCTACGTACGACAAGTTTGACTGCCTGAAAGATAATGAATAATGTAGCAAGCTACATACGACAAGTTTGACTACCCGAACGATAATTCATAATATAGCAGGAGCTACATACGATTAATTTGACTACCCGAACGATAATGATTTCACAGTCTTTTCAAAGACTGAAAGTTAAAAGTGCTCGATGCTTCTCTTCTGACAAAAAGAGGGAAATGAACGAAATTGATTGGAAGGTCCGTTTGGAGGTGGACTGAATGCACGTAATAAAAGTTTTTATTGGTTACAGAAAAATTATGAGATTAATGCAAGTAAAAGAGATTCCATGTTTTCTAAGGTCATTTACAATCATTATAAAACAAATTATCTGAAGTGTCGAATAAAACTAAATAGTTCGAAATAAAACTCAAAACTGCTAGATCGCAATATCAACGTAAAAGACCTAAGTATCGATGACAATATAATGCCGAACGACAGGGACATCTCTAATGAGACGAAACATATAATAACAACAATTTGTTTTTTCACTTATACACACAGTATTTTTTGAATATAGGTAACCAATTCTTGAAAAATACTTTATGGAATCTATCAGTATATCATGTGTATGAACCATAGAACGTAAATGCTTAGTTCAGCCACTAAGTTGACTATTTGAGTTCTTTGCGCTGTCTTCGCTAAATGTTTATTGAGTGAGTTCGTTAAATATTCTGTTTTCTTTGAATCCTCTTATCTTCTTCTGATACTGTGTGATTAGTTTTAATTCTATATGTCTATTAAAAAGTGAACAGTTTTTCCTAAGGCATTTATTTTATTTAAGTTTAAAAGCTTTCGAGAACTTTTATAAAACTAAAATTTGTAATAAGGTAGTATAGAATTGCTCTATTTGATATTAAGAAATCAAAAAAAGTTTCTATTAAGTACAGAAAAATCCCCTTTTCAATATTGTAATTTTTGATATCACATTATATCTCTATGCGTTATCGACATTCACATTTGAATGACAACAGAATACGCAAAAACCTCTTCACTCTCTCGCCATAACCTAATTTTTTATCGAAATCGAAATCAGCGCTGGATTCACCAGCTGACTACAACAGTTGCGTACGAAGCCGAAGCTCCACAATTGATTCTATAGGCACAAACACGTGAAATCAATTTAGAAAGATCGCAGATAACGCCCCCACATCATCGGATTTGCGATATTTCAGAACAGAATATGACCATATTCTATCCGAATGCCAATTTCCCTGTTTCACTGTTTATATATTGGATCGGTATTGCCTTTGAGAGCTTATCTCCCGGGTTATCTGTAATGAAATCTAGGGACTGTTGGCAGCACTGTCACGGAAGGTTCTGACCGCAGACAGGCGGCATGGTTTCTGGGAGGTCCAGGATAATATTCAATTGTTATCTTTGACAAACGTCGAATACAGGTCGAATACGATTTCATTATAAACATCCAGTGACTGGAATCTGTGGGTGAGGTAGATGTTTGGTACAAGGCATCGTAGAGCTTGTTACTAATTAAGCCGAAGTGAATGAGGAGCCGATATGACAGAACATATTTGAAACGACGCAAACATGCTAAATACTTATTAATTACTCAGAAAAATACTCGGAGTATTCTTGTTTCATTAAGATTACAAATTATATCGGTCCATTGTCAAAAGTTTGCTCTAAGAACATTGAATTTTTCAATAGTTAAAGCTGATTGCTGCGATTTTAGACAAATTGGATGACATTTTCGATAACATTGAATCGTTTTGTGTTTAATGCAAAACGTTTTTTGTTACGCTGTTGAAAATGTCAGATTTTTTGATAACTGAACTGCATTTGCGGCACTTCAAAAATGATGGTTTTAGCATTGAAGATAGACCTCGTTGATTCAGTACAGTCAAAAAAATTCGAAGACGATGAATTACAGTTTAAGACAAAACAAGTTTGTGCTTACATTGGATGTGATCAAAGAAACTGTATCTGTACGTTTGAAATATATAGTGATTCAAAAACAAGGCAATTGGATTTTGTATGAATTGAAATCAAGTGATATAGGTAGGCGAAAGACAGTAAGGGAAGGTTTTTTTTTATTGGATAGTGACTAAAGTGAATCTTCTGCGACAACCCCAAGAACAGAATACTATGCTTTGCCTGGCCAATCGTTGCGCTTCACCTTAAAATCAACTCCAAAGCCGAACATTCATGGTTTGAAAGTTACGCTGTGTGGTGGGGCCAAGGGCATTGTGTACTACGAGCTACTAATGGCCAGTTTCATAAACGAAATTGAAACCTCCTTTTTCCAAAAAAGTCTCCGTTAATGATAAAACGTGTTTCATAAGCAAATTTTAAGGTTAAAGGGAACTTAAAAGCATTCTTTATCTAGAAGTGAGAAAATCGGTCCTTTACGGCTAGAAAAGGATACTTTTACGAGAACTCGACACTGCGCAGGTGCTCTGTAAACATAAAAACAGTGGACATAACTACTACATGAACCAGATTTCTTCGATCAACAAAACCAACTGTTTTATCTTTAATTAAAAAAATTGCAGATCAATTGTACTTCCCATGTAACAGGTACACAAATTTCGATTTATTATTTGGTGATATAATTTTCTGTATGCCAAACGTTAAGTTGACCATTTTTTAGAGGCAGCTGTATTGAACCGACGAGCCAACTACTTTTGACATTGAGATTCTATGCAACTGGAAATATGCTGATAACAGCCAGAGATTTCATGGGAATTTCTAAACATTCTGCTTCTAGAATTATTCGAAGAGTTATTTTTGCAATCGCATCACTTTGTTCACAATATATAAAGATGTGTGAAGATAATCATGTAATGCAGGCATCAGCAGAAGAGTTTTATGGAATTGCTAGTTTTCCACTTGTCATTGGTGCTATATATTGCACATTAATTAAAATCACTTCTCCTTGTGGTGCTAATACAGAGATCTTTCATCTTGCCCTTAACGTTCAAACCGTGTGTGAATCAGTGTTGAGAATCAGAAATATTGTAGCTGGATGGCCTGGCTCAATACTTGATCAAACCATCTTCAATAACAGTCGCTTGAAGAGACAATTTGAGAGTGGTAAATTTAGACGGTATTTGTTACTTCGTGATAGTGGTTATAGTTTGCAGACTTATCTTATCACAAAGTTACCGGAAGCTATAACTGAAGCTGAAAATTTATATAATGAGTCAATTATACGAATTAGAAATATGGAGAGAAAGTATGGAGTTTGGAAACGTCGTTTTCCTATACTTTCTAAAGGAATGGGGACCATAAGGGCAATTAGTGTTGCTACAGCTGTATTACAACATATACATTCTGTCAAGAAAGTACCGGGAATTATCGATTTAAATCTGGCGGGGCAATGAGGCAGGTAAAAATTTTTTTTCCTAGGTTGGTACCACTGTCCTTATTACTATGCCCAGCTTGAGCGGGATCTGTCAACTAGTGTGTTTGCAACAGCTGATTAAGTCAGTCGATGTCAGAGTGCGTGCCGATTTTTACTATGGGTGATTACATTTGTTTAAAGTTTTGTATTGCAAATGAATTTTCGTGTGCCAATGCATTGAAAATGTTGCAAAAGGCCTTTGGTGATAATGCTCTATCGAAAACTCGTGCATATCAGTGGTACAGAGCCTTCAAGGACGGTCGCCAAAGCCGCTCGAAAATGAAGGTGATGCTCATTGTTTTCTTCGATATCCGTGGCGTGGTGCACTACGAATTCGTTCCAGAGGGTCAGACGGTAAACAAGGAGTATTACCTAGGCGTTATGAAACGTTTGCGTGAGCGTATCCGTAAGAAGCGGCCAAATTTGTGGGCGAACAACTCATGGATTTTGCATGACGATAACGTGCCTTCTCACCGAGCTACGATTGTGACTGACTTTCTCGCCAAAAACTCAACAAACGTGCTTCAGCAATCACCGTATTCGCCGGATTTGGCTCCCTGCGACTTTTTCCTCTTCCCAAAACTAAAATTGCCCCTTCGTGGCACCCGTTTTGAGTCGATTGAAGCCATAAAACAAAATTCAGCGCGAGAGCTAAAGTCCATCCCGGAAAGCGCCTATAAAAAATGTTTCGATAATTGGAAGTGCCGTTGGCATAGATGTATTGGAGCAAATGGAGCCTATTTTGAAGGCGACCCAATAAATTTTGACGATCAAATGTAAAAATGTTATTTTAATTGAAAATTCCCGGTACTTTCTTGACAGAGTAGTAGCTGTAGATATGAATAAAATATTTCCAAATGAATGGTTGCATTATGTGCAAGAGGAAGAGGACTTTCAAATAAATTCAACTAATGTTAATGCAGCTCCTCAAGTGAGAAAGTCGATTATTAATGAAAATTTTGCTAATTTGTGTTTGTGTGATAATTGAAAATAAATTTGCTTATTACCTGTGACACTATTTTTCATATTCAGTTTGTGCCTTTAACATCACAAGATTTCATATAATTCCCATATGATTTCACTTAAGGCGTATTTATTTTGATGCAGCTCGTCAAGTGAGACAGTTGATTATTAATGAAAATTTTGCTACTTTATAATTAATATTTGTATGATAATTGAAAATAATTTTTCTTGTCGCTTGTGAAACTGTTCTTTATATTCGAATTGGGTCTTCAACATGACAAGATTTCATATAATTTCCATAAGATTTTACAGGTTATGTATTTAGATAGGTTTCTATGTTTGTATTTCTGATTCATTGTTTTACTTTAGGTAACATATGGAAAAATTTAAACTGGGAATAAAAAAATGAAAATTTCATAAGTTCTTGAAGTTTCTGTTTTTAGTTAAAATTTGAGGGGATTTCATAGTCTGGAATAATGGCGGTAGATTTTTAATACCGCTTTTACCAGAAAGTGTAGTCAAAATAAAAAAAGAATTTAATTATTTTTATTAAATTCGTTTCTCTATCTCCATAATCTGTAAATCTAATAATATTCTTTACTTCGAATGCTCCTCTTCTTTTCTTTTATTCTCCTCAACTTTTCTTCTATTCTCCTCTTCTTGTCTTCTATTCTCCTCTTCTTTTCTTCTATAATCTTCTTTGATAGTCACTATCTGAGCTTCTAGTAGAGCTGTGTTTTTTTATATTACATCTCCTTCGCTTCGGTAAGTGGGTTCGTAACAGTTGGCTTCAACTGTTTTGGGAATTGGCTCCCTTAATTTCAGTGGTGTATATGTTGACCATTCACGATTCGTTTTCTAGAACATGTGTAATATTAGTTCAGTTAAAATGAAAATAAAAAAGTATCGAACATACCTTAACAGGGGTTGTTGGCACTGATTCCTCCAAATATGAGCATCCTAAGTCACTATTTTTTGGTATCCATGTTGAACAAACCTTAAAATTAGAGACCTTTAAAAATCCAAGGTCCTAGGGGTAAGTTATTTATTGTTAATTGATTTTACTTTTTAAATGTGAAGTTGGACTGACGAAGACATTATTCGATCTGATTGTTTTTTGGGGATGTGCTTCATGTTTTTGAAGTAACTTATTTGAATATTTAAATATATTAAATATTTCAAATAAATTAGTTTTGGAGAAGTTCTTAAAATTATGTTTTGTATTTTTGAAAAAGATTTAGTTTTCATAAATATAAGATCAGAAACAAAATTTTGACTCCTTCAAATATTTTTTCATTAATTTTAATTGAGAATTTATATTTGATGGGTTTATTTATTCCATTTGATATTATATGAAGAGTTTCGATTTTATATGTCTATTAAATATAAGCAGTACTTATAAGACATTAATTTAATTCTAAAAGTTTTTGAATAAAATTTTTTGAATTTAAAATTTATAGGAGACTGACAGATTAAATCTGTTTTGATATTTAAGTTTTTTAATATTCCTTCTATCAAGATAAAATCTCTTCCTATTATTTTTTTCTTTTCGACATTTTTATGTGAAATAGCCTACTTTTTCTAAGTCTTCTAATTGACCACGCTAATAGAAGTTCGACTTCAAACAGAATATTGGAGAATTCGAGATATATTTCATTGATTGTTTTTATTTAGCATCCAATTAACTTGCAACTGAGAAGAATATGGGCGAAAATTTCGGTTTCCCTTTCTGGAGAATGTGCTATCTATTTTTTCAAGAGGGAAATAAGAAAGTCTTTTTTTTTAAATTTTATGTAGAACATTTTTGGTTATGCAATTCATCATTTCTGAATATCCAATCGAAACAAATTCGTCTTGGATGATGGGTTTGGTTGATTAAGGTCAGTACTTCATGTTTTCTTTCGATTTTTTCCTGATCAATCATCAATTCGGAAACTTTTACTACATGTTTCATATTCAAAAAGTTAATCAAACTAGAAATAGCACGATCTCTTTGTTGATAATGATTCAGACTTTAACAAATTACATCAACCCCTTAATTACTAGTCGCCGTAATTGCAAGTCATGTTGCTAATAGTTTATCCCAATTGCGTTCCTCTCGAACTATAGAACTCCCCCTAGTTCAATCCGTCGAAAATCATTGTCGTTTTCACTACTCCACATTCAGTTCGAGTGTTTCACTTTGTGTCTTCGAATGTTTATATGAAATTGTGCAAAGTCGATGACACTCGAAAATCTGTTGCAATTTGGCCTCTGAATGTGGGGTCAGCGGAACTAATTTTGTTTATGGTTTGTTGATTGGGATGTTGATGTGCTTGGTAAATGGTGTGTGAGGGGCGTCAGGGATGGATTGCGCTTGTTTTCTTGGTTCCATCGAGCTTCATGGAAATTCAGCAGGTTTTTTCGATCCTGGCATAACCTACATAAATCTGATCAAGAATTAATTTGAACGCTTGAAATTTCGCTGAGGTCCAAAAGATTCGAAACAATATTTCGACAAAACATGACTTTGTCAGATGAATTCAAAATAAAATTGGGTGATATAATACCTATTACTGTGAAAAGGAGCAAATTGGAACCGTTGAGTTGATTTCATTGAGTCTTACAGATAAAAGCTGGATTCATTCTCCGAAAGCTGTACAGATTTAATCTCAAAAACTTTGAGAATTAAATTTTATAACATACCTCAGATAACATTGTATCACTTTATAGACATAAACAGTGTGGTCTAACGAATTTAACACCTCGATTTTGCGGCTTTAAAATGAAAATGTAGAAACTCGCTCCGATGCGTCAATTTTTATTCAAGGGGGACAACTTTTCTGCTCTTCGCATTCCAGTAACTGCAACCTCCTAACGGGGGTGAGTACAACCCCTTCATTTTGCATAGTGATCAGGGGTGTTGCAATACTTCATTTTGAAGATCTTATCGAGTACTATTTGATCCTGAAATTTCGCTTCAAAATTTCCATCGATAACGAAATGACAGGTGAAATAGTGGAAGAGTACTTACTTTTGTGATTAGTTTATTAAATGCTGCAAATGGGCAGCATTCACTTCCATGCAGTAATGTAAGTTTTGCTTTTTGCACGTACGTTACTCAAGATTTCTGGTGTAATTAGACGGCATTCATTAATGATCCGAGTTCGCAAATCATCCAGTTACTCAAGCTGGGTAGCGTGAATCTTGGATTTTAGGTGACCCCATAGAAAAAAGTCCAGTGGAGCCAGATCAGGTGATCTGGGTGGCCACTCAGTATGTCCCCTTCTTCCAATCCAGGCGTGAGGAAAATTTTCATCTAAGAACTGACGCACCGGTTGAACGAAATGAGTTGGTGCGCCATCTTGTTGAAAAATGATCGTTTGATGGACTTCTGCATTCTCCAATACTTGCACGAGGGCTGGATAAATAGCGTTCTTCAATAGATCTAAATAAATTTGGCCAGTGAGATTACCAGGTATAAAAAAAGAACCGATTATGTGATTTCCAAAAATACCCGCCACAAACATTTAATTTTTGGGGACTCTGAGTATGCACCTCACGAAATAATCTTGGATTTTCAACTGACCAATACCGACTGTTATGCCGGTTTATTATGCCGTTTAGGTAAAATGAACACTCGTCCGAAAAACAGATGTCGAACATGTAGTTTTGATTACCGTTAATCATTTCACTGACTACTTCACAGAACTACTGGAGTCGGCGATCAGGATCGTCCTCATTCAGTTCCTGAACCAATCGTATCTTATGAGAGTGGAATTTATGTTATTTCAGGATTTCCCTGATTGGTTTGGTGCGTGAAACACCAGATACATCGGACAATTGCCTAGTACTCGAGATAAATTCCACATTGCCTCTTTCACTATTTTCGGTGTTATTTCATTATCGATGGATATTCTGAAGCGAAATTTTATGATCGGATAGTACTAGATACGATTTTCAAAATTAGTTATCGCAACACTCCTCATCACTATTCAAAATCAAGGGTTTGTGCTCACCCCCGTCAGGGGGTTGAAGTTAGGCGGATGAAAAAAGCGGGAAAGTTGTTCACCCTCGACTCAGAAATTGACGGGTATGAGCTATTTTCCACATTTTTATTTTAAATTCGGAAAATCAAGGTTATCGTTGGACCAGCCTGTATATTACCAACACATGTCGTGGCAATCAATTAATAAACAATCAAAAGAAAACAAAGCATTGAACAAAGTTATCTAAATCCATCAACAATACAAATTTTTTTCGAGTGGATGTTATGGAATAACAAATTCAATCACCAAAAAATGTTCAACATAAAAATTCAAAAAGTTCCTTTTAATCTCCCTTTTTGAAAAATAGATAGCACATTCTCCAGAAAAAGAACCTGAAAAATTTTGACTCACTTCTCGTCAGTTGAGAATTATTTGAAAGCTAAATAAAAACTATCAATAAAATTTATGTACAGGGTTATCCATTTTGTGCTTCCGAAAGTAAACCTGAATAAAATACTCTTTCATTAAGAATATTGATCAAATTTTTATTTAAATATAATGCTCAAACCTTGCCATTATGTTTGGAATACAACATCATTTAAATGTTCTCCGCGTGTTCTCTTACCCACAAAAAAATCCAAAGGCGATAAATAAAAGCTCTTGCTGGCCAATTCACATCGCCGAAACGAGAAATTACGCGTCCTGGGAATTTTTCATGCAATAAAGCCGAAACAGGTCGTGTTGTGTAGCTTGTTTCACCATCTTGCTGGAACCACATCTCTTCCATTCCATATCATTAATTTCAGGCCAAAAAAAGTCGGTAATCATTCAGCTATAGTGATGAGAATTGAAGGTTTGAGTGATACTTTCTCCATTTTGAAAAAAAGATAGGCCGATCACTTGACCAAACCAAATTGCACATACCACAGTGACTTTGTGGCTGTAATGGTCTTTCAACAGTTACATGAGGATTTTCACTGCCCTAGATGAGACAATTCTGCTTGTTTACATAGCCAGCGAGTGTAATGTGCTTCGTAACTGAAGAAAATTCGATGCGAAAAATCGTCATCCAAACGTTGTTGTTCAAGCACCCAATCGACATATGTTCTATGCATTCTATGGTCAGCTGGCTTTAGTTGTTGTGCCAGCTGAACATTATAAGGATAGAGATGCAAATCCAGATGCAAAATACGCCATAGCGTGCCGTTATAGAGGATCAATTTTTCTGCGCGCCGATGAATTGATAAATTTGGATCTTTTTCCACACTTTCACTTACAGTAGAAATATTTTCAGTCGAGCATCCATTTTGATGTTGTGTGGGCCTTAAGACATCAGTAACAGATCCAGTCTCTTCGAATTTTGTCACTGTGTTACCAACTGTACGTTCAAATGGGTGATTATGTCGACCATAATCTGTCCGTATGCACGAAACGTACTAACTATAGAATCATTGTTTTTGTAGTGAGTTTTCACAATTTTCACAGCTTCATCAGTAAATGAACGACCCATATTTTTGAATGACTCACCTTGAACTAAACATGTAAGGCCTCGAATCACAGTTCTGTTCGACATCTGTCATTGTAACAGGGCTCTGAAATCCGGACCATGAAATGGATTACCGTTATATATCTGGTGTTTTTTTTAGATAGAAAGAACTTTGAATTGAAATAAAACACATTTGAATTAAGATTGAAGCGAAATTTTTTTTTATTCGAAAGACAATTCTATGAAATTTATGTTTAGAAAATAATTTCCGGCATATGTCCACTACGACTAGCTCTAAAGTACCGCATTCGACCAGACCAACTTTGGATCACTTTTTCGAGTAAATCAGGCCATATTTAATCAATAATACAAGTTATGTTGGCTTCAAATGCGTTTATTGTTTCTGGTTTATCAGCATAAACCAATAACCCCAAAGAAAATAATCCAGTGGACTTATGTCGCATGATATTGGAGGTCAATTAATTGGATCATTTCTCGAAATAATGTTATCGCCAAATTTTTCTTTCAATAAATCAACTATTAGGGTACAAGCATGAGGTGTAGCACGATCTTGTTGGAACCTAAACACTTTTGGGACGATACCATTTAAATTTTGAAACAAATAATCATTGAACATCGATCTGTAACGAGCACCATCCACTGTAACATTAGCTCCAGCATCGTGTTTAAAGAGATATGGACCGATTGATGCCTCCAGCGCGTAAAGCACACCATACAATGTATTTTTCAGGATGCAATGGAACCTGGAGAAGTTCTTGAGGATTATTTTCAATCCACATGCGGCAATTTTGCTTGTTTACAAAGCCGTTCAACCAGAAATGAGCTTCATCACTAAACACAATTTTACGCTAAAAAAGTGGATCAACTTCAAGCTGTTCTAGGGCCCAATCAACAAACAAACGAGGCTCATCATGGTCAAGTGGCTTTAGTTCTTGAACCAGTTGGATCTTGTATGGGTGTAGACCAAGATCTTTACGCAAAATTTTCCATGTGGTGGATGCACAGAGTCCAAATTGTTGTGAACTTCGACGAATAGACAAATTTGGATAATCATTTACACTATGACTTACAGCAGCGATAATTTCTTCTGTACGTACAATTCTTTGTCTTGTTGTTGTTGTTGTTGTTGCATCGAGTAGAGAAAATGTGGTCCGAAATCTATCTATCTATATGCTCTATAAGTTTGGCGAATAGAACACTGATTTTGAAAATAAATTTCAACCATTTTGTAAACGTTGTTGCGGCGTGAGTCTTTCCATGATAATTTGTCAATGCTTACTGAACAGAAATGTCAAAACAACATGGCTTCTACCTTCTGTCAAATTACAGTTATCCCTATCGAAAGTTCTATCACTCTAAAAAAAAACACTCGATACATACCTTCATTATCAAACTTTCTGTGAAAAGGAATAATTTTTCAGATAATGCCTTGCAAAAATTAGGCTATTTCACAGAAACATTTAATGAAAAAAGATACGACATAGACTCAAGATTTTTTAGATAAAATTAGAGGTTTCGAAGTTCAGATTTTCGTCCATCATACGGTAAGCAAATATATTTCAATTTTCATTCTAATTTGTGTATAATCTAATGACATGGATTGTTTTTGTTGAATTTTATTTAATAGTTTGTCGATTATTGATGGGTTATACTCATATTTACTGCAATTTGTTTGATAGTATTTAACTCTATCTCAAAATTCTTCTGTGATATAGGCACGTTAAACTCACTATTCTATGCTGCTAATTTATGTAATAAGGGGTGATTTGAAGAGGAATGTATTGTGCATTCTGTTTGTGTTTGTTTACGGTTGATGGAAAAATAATATCTATTGTTAATTTTTATATGTTCCACCCATATAGATTTTCGAGTAGCAAAACAATTGACTTTATTTATAAATGACAATTTAAATTCAAATTAGTCCATCATCGTCAAATTTATACTTATTTATTTCGACTAAACCATTTATTTTATTTTCCTACAGCAATAGTAGTGCAAGAAATGTTGTATTCAAAAGGTATGATTGAAAATATTATATATATTATATTAATTGCTTTTATTCAGCATCCAAATAACTCCCAACTCATGAGAAAAAGTGTTAGAATTAAAAAATTTTTTTTTTGAAAGAATATGCTATTTTTCTTTCGAAAAGGTAAATAAAAAAGACCTTGCTGAATTGTATATGCAACATTTTTTGGTAATTGAGTTTGTTATTCCTTATTATTCAATCGATGAATTTCAAATTCTTCTTCTCAACAATGTGCCATCTTTTTTTTGAAAAGGAAAAATGAAGAAGACCTTTTTGAATTGTGTATGGAACAAAATTATGGCGATTGAATTTGTTATTCCTTAATATCCAATCGAAACAAATTCGTCTTGGGTGATAGATTTATATCATTTTGATCAATATTGTTTTCTGTTGATTCTTTATTGGTTAGCTACCACTCACATGTGTTGATAATATATATGTTTATGAAGTGAAATGGTCTTTGCTAGGGCATTTTATTAAATTTAATTCTAAAAAGTTTTCAAGAGAATTTTCAGATTAAATAGGTAGATTAGCTGAAAGAGTTCGATACCAGAATTGTCTGCGACCTCAAATAGTTATCAAAGCAATTAAGAACACCTTCGTGCGTGAAAAATACCAAATAGTTTCTTCCCCTCTAACAGTAACATGATCCTCTTCTTCTAGACTTCAGATGTTACTATGCCCGCTTATTTAAATCATGAGATCTTTGGCTTGAATGCGTAATGCTACTTCGATTCACAAAAGACTCAACAGATCTGTAACATTTTTATATCCTCCTCAAGTCCGAAACCTTTTCTGATTCAAAACCGTAACGGTGATGCGTCCCTAATTCAATAAACATCTGCCCAACTTAATCACATCACCTCATTCATGCAAACCGCACACTCGTCGCCATTTTGAATCTGATATCACAATGGCAACAATGGTTTAACCAGTAAAACGCCTCTTCATTCGGGTAACCGCGTTGGTTTCGTCTGTCCATGACAATAGGTAAATACTTTAACTCATCCCCATGTATGCATGTTTGCATCATCCCTTCGTTTTGGGGTGTACACCCCTCCGGAATTCACGTGAGTTGTTATGTCACCTGCCCGCCGGCTTTTTTTCTCCCCCTGGTGTTGTCTATCGTAGGCTATGGCAATAGGGGCGTAGCTTTTATTATCTGCAAGTGATAGAACCTGGTTTAGATTCACCCAAAATCATATCAGGGTGAGTAGGAGCTCAATAGGATGTTTCAGTTGACGTTCCGATTTTTGTATTCTAAAGAGTAGCTTGATACCAAATAATCATCATTTCTATTTTAATAACTTAATTTCTCCTATCTATAAAAGACCTACTTACAACAATTTGTACAATCATTATTACAGATACACATATCCTCTGGGATCACCCAGTATTTTAGAACGAAAGTAATAACGATGTCGTTATATATAGAGATAAACTTAACTTCTACATATTTTATTATTAATATTGACCAAAATGTTTTAAAACTACCTGAAATGTCGAATTTTATCAAATAAGCTTCAACAACAATTAGAAACTCTTGTGAAGTTAGAACGAGTATTTCCACCTCTTATCTCAGTTTTTATCGTCTGCTTCTATGCAGTAATTAAATGCGAATTATGTGTTTTTATCAACATTGAACAACAAAGGATTATCCATAATAATAAATATACTAACCGAAAGAAGTGTCTTCATGATTGAATTTTTATTATCATCAGATATTGATGGCGGGTCAGATAAGCGGTGTAATTGCTGTGACATTGCAGACCAAATATGTTCAGTACAACGGTGTAGACGAGAATTATCATCGATTATTGTAAAGTTGCCACCAATGGCAATTATTGGTCACGGTTGCGTTAATGGGGAAAATAAAAAGTGTGCGCCCGTAAAAACAAATGCCTTCCCAAACACACACTGAGCTACCACCGGAAAGAGTTGTTGACGTCATGAAATGTTCATTATACCATTAACCCCGTTCTCATCACACCAACATTCGCCCATCAGACTGATACAGATGAAATCTGGACTTATCCGTGAACAAACAAGATCTGTATCTGTGCCCGTTCCAGTTCTCATGATTAAGAGCCTAATGATATCTTATAGCCTGGTGCTCTCTACTCAATCGCGAGTGCCTGGCGGATCTAATTGCCCTCGAATTCAAACTGTGCAACCTATTCCGGATTGTTTGATCAGAAACTATCCTACCGGTAGCTTACCTGAATAAACTATTAATTCAGCATTTCCACTAATACGATAGCGAAGAATTACGTGACCCAGAACCTAGCGGAACATTTGGAACTAAAAATCTTAAGAATAAGGTTGGCAAGAAAGTAAACAGCTATACCTCTTGCTGTGTAATAATTGGAACAGAAAAAGGATTTTAATCCATTATTTGAATAGAAACCTAGAAACTTCGTAATTGATCAAGATATCGAACCTAAACGGGAAGTCCCTAGGTTTGTAAAATCACCAAAATACATCAAAAATCAAAGGCAAATGGCTACCTTACGAAAAAAATTGGAAGTTCCACCAAAAACTCAAAGGATCAAGCTGTTAGAAAGGTTAAAGTCTGAAACCAAACTAGAGAAGAAAAACAGGTTGAAAGCACACCCAAAAGCTAAAGTAGCTTGAGGTACCAATTAAAATTGGTGCAGAGGATTCAGAATCATCATTTCGAGGGAAATAACTTCAAGGGGTTAGATCCTAGCTACTACGTTGCAACGCAATCAGATCGATCAAGTCATTTTCCAATTATTTAAGACAACTGCTAGTTGAAATTGAAGGCAAATTAATAAAATAAACTATATTTAGATTTGAAAATAAAAGCAATATTTATCTTAAATTGTATTACACTTGTACTAAATTATAAAATGAAAATGAACTAATCAGTATTTCTCAGTTTGCATTTGTCCAATAAGCTAATATAATTTCAAAGGTAATATAATTGGCAAATATCTATGACAATTAAAATGGAATATAAGAATAATTTTCAAGGTCATACTAAAATTGATAATGACATTATTTGTGGTTTTTCCGCGTAAACAGTATTAATTTTGCCACTTGCAATAATCAGTCATTTCGACCAATTAGTTGAACCAAAATAATTTGAGCCAAACTAGATTATATTCATCTCACACAAGCTCCGGATATTTATTTATTAATTTATTTATGTATTTACGAATTCGGTGTAACAAACAGATTGCATAATCCAAAGCAGTACCCTCTATACTACTTCATTAAGTGTATTTAGTGGGCCACATTTACAATTTATTCTATACAATTTCACCGAAAAATAAGTATTATAAAAAAACAGCAAAACTTTTATCCTAGACAACACAAACTATAAATTCAGCAAATACAATATTATTATATTATATTCATTAGAAAAAGAGAAAAACAAAACCAGCAATATCATGATCCTAAAAAGACACAAATAATAAAATGATATTGAATAATGTTATTCTGATTTTCACATTTTTTATTGTCATTTAATACAACAATTGTTTCGCTATCACAGTAGCACACCAGGCAGGTTTACAATTTGAATAACCTTATTTAATATGGGTTTTCATCAAGTAAAGACTGATTCAATTAAATATACAAATTATTGATATGAAAAATTGTCAAATCTTGAGCTTTCAACTTGACCTATTACTCGTTTATAAATATAATTTTTTATGAATCTAACGAAATTCTGAAGTGAAAGAGAAATCTTTTATCATCAGTTTGCAGTATGATTCCTAATTATTATCAAAAAATGAATTTTTTGACTACATATTCCCATTGTAGTGCCAATCCTTTTATATATTTCGAAAATTTGTTGAAATATAATTTTTTACTTTTCCAATGGTAAAATTCCAAGGCCTATCTAGTTAATTCTAGTTGCAATTAAAATCTATGTGCATCCCATAGAATATTAAGAGAGCAATATTGTAGGATGCCTTTGTTTGTCTCAGAAAATAATTCCATTTTTTTGTACATTTGCAGTCAGTAGACATTTAAATCTTTCTACTTCACTTTGTAACATGAGATGTGAAATATCGACAAGAAGGCTCATGCAAAATTTTGTGAGGATTATAGGTTATATCAACAAGCGCGCAAAAGTTCTTGAGTTCACATCAGTGCTTCTCCCGATTTTTTTCCGAAAATTATCTTGCTTTAGAATAGGCAGATATAATCAAATTCTGCAGCAAATCTTCAACGCTCGTAATAATATTAACATCTGCCATAAAAATAAGCAATCATTCCCAACACCCAAATGAAAAAATCAAACCTTCACCTTTCGCTGTCATACAATAAGGATTATATTTTAGCCACTTGAGTCCAGTGAACCATGAAAGCAATTTTATGAATTAAATTTAAATCTGCTATCCTCTCGACCACAATAACCCACCAAATCCTCTCGTGCGAAATTCTAATATGAGATCTTCAACAAAAGGATTAGTTACTAGGGTTAAGCAGTGTCGTATCTGGAAGGTTTATCAGGAGATATTTTCTCCTGGTTTGGCTTGACAGGAAGAAAAAATAATTATTATAATTTCGGACTTTCATCATTGCCAGAATTATTTCGGTATGCAATGTTCTTTAATGCTGACAAAAAACTTGAAACAAAATGTTCAAAGACACAAATGTAACAAAATTGCGAAATGGAAATCAAAAATATATAAAATATATTCTAAGATGTAAACAGTTATAAAGACAAAAAAGAGTTACAAAAATGCGAAATGAAATACAATGTGTTACAATTAAAAGAGTTTGTCAAGAAAGGAATTGTATCCTGTGTTTCTCAACGTTTCGATCAGCCAGGAATCACTGTTCGTTTCAAGTGAAAATAACTATTTTTACTTCATTTCGCATTTTGTTAAAACTTTTCTGTCTTGATAATGATTCATATCATTTGAATCAACGAAGCAAAAATAACTTTATATAGGACAAAGATGAGAAAATTTCTGGGTGTAATCTGAAACAAATTAGCTCAGTTAACATCTTCATTATGAGTCGAAAACTTTTAAAAAGAAATTCTTAAAAATATAATTTGGTGGAAACCATTAAGATATTCCAGTGTGTTTTCGAGTTCAGAATGTGTTTCACAGAAGCAAGCCAATATGTTGTCTACATATCTGTATCAAAATATGACATACTTTGTCTGGATTCTACAATTTTTCTTTGGAGGAAGGACATAAAAATTTCAGCGAGGCGTGAGGCTGAGCCTAATGCAAGTCCATTTTGCTGTTTGTAAAAGGTATTATTGTATTTTAAATGATTTTCCTCCACCCAAAGTTAGAAAAGTGTTAAAATTTCGTTTTCATGTCCAGGGTGATTATTTGTTGTTAGAATATTTTCGATTAAATTAATATTTCTGTATTTGGCTTACTCTGAACATTTTAACGACATCAAATGATAGTAGAATACCATTAAGTGGGGGAGTGAATTTTTTTAGTTTTTTTGTGAGCTCAATTGAGTTTTTCATCGAGTAGAGTGAATTGAAGAGTGTTTGTTCTTTGAAAATTTTGTTTTATTTAGGGGCTAGCTTCGCAAGGGGGCTATTAATGTTTAATTTCTCTTTACAGATATATAATTTAGGAGGAGTACTATTCATATTGACAAGTTTGAATTTATCATAATTTGTTAGAATATCTTTGATAGTTGTTTTCTTTTTAATTACATGGGGGTTCCTTCTCTAAAAATATTGTTTATTTTCTATGGAAAGAACAATAGAATTTCCTTTATCAGCTTTAGTTATTCAATTACCATTTTAAATATTGTTTTGAATTGATTTTACTATTGATTTTTCTCCACGATTTTGTGATTCTGTATGTTTTCTTTGGTTTAATAGTAATTTTTCAATTTTCTCTTTAGTGAAGTTTCAGTCTGGCTATCCATTAATACTTATTAATGCAAATTCATGTTTCCATGATACTTTTGGGGGTATGTGGGAATTATGATTTGGACCATTTTCAAGAAGAATATTTCTTCTGTAAAAAATAGTATTAGAATAATTCATCATTATGTGGTGTAGTGTTTTTGAATAAATGTCATAGATAACATTTCTTCACTTTTTAATAGAATTCTTAGAGAACAGTTCTCTCTAAAACATTAATTCAACTTTAAATGTTTTCAAGAAATTCTATGAAATTAAAATTTGTAGTGAGGTAGTTCAGAATTTCTCTGTTTTATATTTAAGATATTGAAAAAACCTTCTATCAAGTATAAAGAACTCCATTTAATTTGTTATATTTGAAAATTTGATCAAAACAGATTTATTCTGTTAGTCTTCTACAATTTCAATTTTCAAAAAAATTTTTGTTCAAAAAAATTTCTGTTCAAAAAACTTTTAGGATTAAATTAATGTCTACAAAAAGCACCGCTTATATTTAATAGACGTATATAATCAAAACTCAACATACAATGTCAAATGGAATAAATAAACCGACAAATATAAAAAAGTCATTTAAAATCAATGAATAAATATTTGAAGGAGACAAAATTTTGTTTCTGATCTTACCATAATGAAACCAATTCCTTTTCAAAAACATAAAACACAACTTAAAAGCCTTTTTCTATTTTATGTAATATTTCATTGATTAATATATTTTTTGTAATATAAAATGTATACAGGATGTCTGGTTTCATCGCCTAATAAATCAAATTCAACTGGATGAAGTTTATAAGAAAGTTCTGAATGCAGTACCTATATATGTATTTATAAGTTGTTGGCATGAAAGTTGCTGTCATATTCATTCAATATTTCACAAGAAACAAAGCTCATCCAGTAACCATGTGACATCACATAGTCCTTTCGAATTCGTGTCCACGCCGCTGATTCTGAGAGTTCCAATTCTTGAAATCCTTCATCGCTAGTATCTCCAACAATGGTCGAAAAATATAGATTGTATAATAGACCGTTGCTTTGGCGAGGGGAAAGGGAGGATGAAGGAATACCGGATAATAGACAGATATCGGACGGGTCCTGAATAGAATACAAGCGGCGAATCGAGTCAGTTTTCGGGTGCATCTACCGGAAACGATTGGGACCGGAAGCCTACAGATAAGCAGAATAAGAAGAAGAGGTAGACAATGGCGGGCAGATGCGCCCCACAATAAGACGATGCACTCCATCTTTACCAACGTTCCAATCTTCTGACTGGTATCTAAGCTGGTCTGGTTCAATCTTGCCATGGAAATGTTCTGTGAAGGAAAATTTGGATATTGACTGTGACATTAATTAATATCAGCGAATCTATTTCAGAGCATACGGGATGATTTGTAACTTTTATCTTTGATCCCATATCCATTACAAAGCGTAATGTTCAATCAAGTAATTTATAGCTCGTCTTAAAAGTATCGAAAAAACAAAGCTCAATTGTAATTATTTAGTATTTCCAATTGATGAATTTGAAAATTACGACAAAATATAATATTATTCTCATTTACTTATACCACCTCCATTTAACTGTAAACACTTGACTAAACGTTGAGGTACACCTGAAACTAGATCTCCTCCATAATTTTCGGTGATGGTAGTCAAGTATTGTAAAACTGACTGAATTAAATCATTTTTATTTCATGGCACTACTCTTTCAACTTCAATCTTCATTAGTCGCCATATGATTTCAATGGGATTAATCTGGTGAAGCTGCTGGCCATGAAATGGTTGTTACTTGGTGTTCTCTCATCCAAGCTTGAGCATAGGCCGAAGTATGGCATCTTGCATTATACTGCTGAAAATTCCACCCTTCTGGATATGAAGCAAACGCCGTCCCAAGAAGATAATCGTTTAGAATGCCACAATACTTTTTACCATTGATGGTACTATCAACTATCCAGAGAGGAGCACCACGCTGAGATATTGCTTCCCAAATCATTATTTTGGTGGGGAATTTGAACGGTAACAGGATGTTTTGATAGGATTTTTAATTGATTTCCACCAAGTTGGAAAAAACATTCATCAGATGTGAAGACATTATTAAAATTATCTTTTTAAAACCGTTGACAAAATTCTACTCTTCTTCCTTTTGTGAAAGTTTCCTTGACATGTAGCCTTGTATTTTTAGTATCATACGGACGGTTTCTGGATATACTTATATTTCGTTGATTCCCAAATCTGATAGCTAATTTGCGGAATAACAGGCACGGATTGTGTCGTCCTAAGGCCAATAAAGCGTTTAAATTGTTTCTTTTAATCTTATGCGGACTACCTGAAACTGGTCTACGCCTCATATCCATGCCATTCTATATCCTCTTTATTGTCTCATATACAGCACTTTTTCCCAGTTCAGTGAATTGCACTAATTTTCTAACGTTTTTCATAAAATGTATACTTGTTGATAATCAACAATATTCAAATATTTGACAAATAGTGTTGCCATGCAACTTTGTCCATAGTATTATAATGTTACAAAAAAAAGTGTATTAAAATTATGAAAGATAATAAATCCCGGGTACTTTCTAGACGGACTATAGATTATTTCCATAATTCATTAATTTAACGACAATTGTTCCGCTAAAAATTTGGCTTTATCAAGTTCACATTATGAACTAAGTCTTGAATCTCCACTTCTAATATAGCTTAAAACTTAAAAAAAGACGCGGTCAAACTAACTATCAGTTTTCGAAAATAAAGATAAAAATGATATGCAAAAAAGATACAAATAATCAGCAATTCACAAAAATGCCGATAAAGAAAAAAATCGAAAAAAAAAAATTTAAATAACCAGTAAATATATTTGCGTCAATTATCGTAAATACCTTACTAAATAAGAATATTGAACAATGAAGAACTTGCGACAAATGTTTGATGGTTGAGAAGAATTTGAAGGTTCTTGTACTATTAATATCTATTGCTTCCAAAAGTATGAGTCTGGTACTTTTAATTTCATAGTTATTACATAATATTTAAATAAGGTTATTCTGATTTTCACAAATTTTTATTGTTATGTTTACAACAATCGGTTCGCTATCACAGTAGCATCGTCAGGCAGGTTTACATTTTGAATAACTAAGCTTGTTTCCGAAATCCATTGCTACTTATATTACAGTAAGTACAATAAATTTTTATTGAGCACTAAAACCCAAAAAAGAGTCTCTGGAAATTCCAGCTTATCTGAATATATTTAAAGAAAGTTATAGAAAGCAAAAGCTATGCTTTAAACTTGTTAGAATCCCTAGAGATAAATAAACACAATAAAATTGGAATATTACTTAAGAAACAATTAGATTTAAATAACTCACCTCTGTTAAATATATTCAGATAGGCTGGAATTTGCAGAGACCCCTTTTTTGGGTTTTAGTGCTCAATAAAAATTTATTGCACTTACTGTATGTAATATAAATAGCAACGGAAACAAGCTTAGTTATTCAAAATGTAAACCTGTCTGATGATGCTAATGTGATAGCGAAACGATTGTGATGTAAACATAACAATAAACATTTGTGAAAATCAGAATAATCTTATTTAAATATTATTTAATATGAATTTTCACCAAGTAAGAACTGATTCAATTCAATATTCATAGTTATTGTTGAAATTATCAAATGACTAGCATAGGTTGAATGCAAGTAGTCAGACGTTTAACTCCGCTGGTGTTCATGAATACTTTTCTTAAAGAATTTTCCTGTTTGAGCAATATATACCATAGGGAAATTACTACTCCCGATAACTTTTTTATGGAATTGGCAAATTTCATTCAAAAACAGCTATAATCCAATTATAATAGAGAAAATTTCAAACAAAATACAAAAGAAAATAGCAGAGAATTTAGTTTACCAAGTAGTTTGCCAAGTATTTTAAAATAAAGTTTGACTTGAATGTAGCTTTTTAGAATACTTAATAATTTGGAAATTGATATAAAAAATTAGAAAGACCAAATAAATAAATCTGGAGTCTATAAGTTGACTTACCTATGTTATATATTACTCAAACAGGAAGATCTTTCAATAGAAGCATTCACGAACATCAGCGAAGTTACTCGTTAGCCATCTCACACTCAACATATAACAGTCGTTTAAAATAATCTGGACATATTTTTTTTAACAATAACTTTGGAATTATCCATAATGAAATTTAAAGTACCAGACACACTTTTGGAAGCAGTAGAAATAAGTAGGTACAAGAATCTTAAAATTCTTCTCAACGATCAAACAGATGCTGCAGATCCCCATTGTTATTATTCTTACCTTATACTTGTTTGGTTATTTATATCTCTGTTTTGCATATTTTTCTCTTTCGGTATTTCTGTAAATTCATGTTTTTTTGTATCCCTTTTTGCATATATTTTTTTTATCAAAAAAACTGGCGAAAACTTAAGATCGGGATAAATAATGTTCCCAATAGATCTGTTTTAACTTTACAAATGGGACATTTTCCAATTGTCGGAGCTCAACACAAAATTTAGCTCAAAATTGCTCCAAATTTCGCTGTTTGACGCACAACCAGAACACAACATTATTAATAGCAGTCACAAAAATCATGTAGTTAACGAAAGGAGCTATGGAAGGGTACTGATACACGTGCTCTATCACGGACATCAGCGCAGCGTTGCAATATAGTCAGTCTTATTACTTCTCTGCCACACCTCGTATGTAGCTTTTTGAAGAAACAATTCACAGATTTGAAACTTGCAGGATCAACGGACTGTTGACTTAAGGCGTAAAATCTTCTGAGCTCACGTTAGTGCTTTTCACCATTTTCATCTATCTCAAAAATTGAACTTCCGATCAAGTTGACGTCAAGAATTTTGAAAACAAATAATTATTACAATATTTATGAAAAATTTTTCTTTTTAGAAGTAAGCATAAATAAATCATTTCAATGAATTCTGCAAATCTTAAGAATGATTTTCTACATTTAAATAGAAATTCTACCAACAAAATGCCTAAGACTTATCACTTCTCGATACTGCCTACATTTTATAACACTTAAGTTCTTGTAACCATCTTTCTTAACTGAGGTCCATAAATATCCTGATCCTATTGTTAAGTTCACAGTTGTCCGATTATGAAGTAATAATATGAATCATATATTTATGTGATTTATAATAACAATCAAAAAATCAGAAGTTCACATATTTATTTATATTTATATATATATTTTTTTTTAGTAGATTCGAGACCATTCTTTCTGCTTGATTTTGTTTTCCATTCGGTAGTAATTTTTTTTTCTTTTTGCTGTTCACCTTTTCAAGTATGCAAACTTATTTGTTATTTGATCACATTAGAAAGGAGTTTTCATCGTTAGTATGTACAGAATATGACAGTATACAAGCTTGGCTTAGACTGTAATATTTCTGTGAACGAAATTGTTTATCTTTCATTTTGGTGTATTATTTTTATGATGAATAAATTGAATTGAAAATTGAATTTATGTGAAGCAACATAAATAGAGGTTAATACTTGATAGAAGGTATATAAAATTATTTAAATATTTTAATATTAGCCTACTACATATTCAATTTCAAAAAATTATATTTAATAATTATAACTTCAGGAATTAAATTGAATTAAATTAATGTCATATAAGTACCACTTATATCAAACGACATATAAAATAAACATTCATTACAAGACATTTAAATGATATAACAAAATCCAATAAATAAAAATTGTTAACCAAAATCCTATAAATTAAATATTTTGAGTAGACAAAATTTTGTTTCTGCTGATCAATTTTATGAAAACAAATATCTTTCAGAAATGTTTTACATAATCTGAAGAATTTTATCATAAAACTATCTTACTTAGAATATTCAATATTATTGCATTATTATATTTTATTTAATATGAATTATTTGAGTACTGACGAAGCGAAGTCTCTCTTACAACTTATTTTTCAGTAATGTTTTCACATATTTTGAGATTTTATAGAAAGTAACTCAGTTAGATATCCAATAATATTAAATATTCTAAGTAAGAGAGTTTTATGATGAAATTCTCAAGATTATTTTAAACGTTTCTGAAAGATATTTGTTTTCATAAGATTGATCAGCAGGAACAAAATTTTGTCTACTCAAAATATATAATTTATAGGATGTTGGTTTACCTTTTTTCATTTATTGAGTTTTGTTATATCATTTAAATGTCTTATAATGAATGTCGTTTGATATAAGTGGTACTTATATGACATTAATTTAATTCCTGAAGTTATAATTATTAAATATAATTTTTTGAAATTAAATATGTAGAAGGCTAATATTGAAATATTTAAATAACTTTTTGAATATGAAACATGAAGTAAAAGTTTCGGAAATGATGATTGATCAGGAAAAAATCAAAAGAAAATATGAAGTACTGACCTAAATCAACCAAACCCATCATCCAAGACGAATTTGTTCCGATTGGATATTCAGGAATAATAAATTGTATCACCAAAAATATTCTACATAGAATTTAAAGAAGTCTTTCTTATTTACCTTTTTAAAAGATAGCACATTCTCCAGAAAGGAAATCCGAAATTTTTGCCCATGAATGTTTATTTTATATGTCGTTTGATATAAGAGGTACTTATATGATATTAATTTAATTTAATTCCTGAAGTTATAATTATTGAATATAAAATTTTTTGAAATTAAATATGTAGAAGGCTAATATTAAAATATTTAAATAATATTTATGTGAACTTCTGATTTTTTCATTGTTAAACGTATTAGGAGTAGAAATAAATTCATGCGGTTTTGATAATAGATGTCCCTACTAGATTATTATTCCATTGTTTCATCTGGCAACAGCTTCATTTTGAAGTGACATCATTAGGCATTTTTTCAGTATCTGTCATTTCGCCGAAGTGTAAACAACATAGTTCCTGTGAGCTCAACTTTGATACCGAAAAATGCGGTTTTTGCGTGGAGTTTTCCTTCAATATGATGAAAAATGTTACCGAAAGTCATCATAGTTTAGTGGACGTTTATCGTGACCATGCTCTAGCTGAACGATCAATATATAAGTGGTTTGCCCAATTTAAAAGTGGCAATTTTGATTTGGAAGACGGAGAATCTTACTAAAGTTTAAGGATGAAGAATTAGAGGTAAGGTTCGATGAAGATTCATCACAGACGCAAGAGAAAATCGCAAAAACTTGGAGTCACTCCACCAGCATTTTACCATAATTTAAAAGCACAGGGAATGATCTGAAAGATAGGAAATTTGATGTCGTATGAACTGAAGCTAGCTTTTCACAATGGCGATTCAATTTTTGACAAAAAACCGCATGAACTTATTTATACTCCTTAAATTAATTTCCAAAAATTTGTAATAATTAAGATTAACTATCAAATAGTAACTGCTAAAACAATTCAATACTTTCAGAAGCGCTTAAAGAGGATTCTTCCAATCAATCCTTCTCGATCTCCATTTTCAGGCAACATATTCCACCCTATGGAAGCTTGTTTTATATCGATTTCTTAGGAGAGTCCCGGTTGTGCGGTTGAGCTGGCAGCAAGGCCATTAGGGGATCAGCTAAAGCGTGCATATTTCATTAGTGCCCCCTGATACCCCGCCGTACCGCCAGACTAGTTTTGCTTCATCCTGTCAGATTTCTGGGGAGATTTTCTGAATTTTACATAACCAAGCGTGTGCCTTTCAAAATTGCCGAGTCATTAGATTAGAGAGGATAAGTGGATATGTGGAAGGATTTCGCCTGGCTGATATTTCAAATTTTGCAATGTTTTCCCCGTCAGCCCTTCAGTTCAGAGAGAGCTGGACAAAACAAAGCCTAGAAAGTACTTACACGGGTAATAAACTTGCTCTTCTTTTTGTTCAATAAATGTATTCATTTCAAAAGACAATGAACCAATAAATTAATCAGAATATATCACAGCTTACTACTTTTCTCCACCTCTCGTAAAAACTTTTTATCTTTTGGAATGATCCAATTTTGAAGCCAATTTTCGTTTTCTTCGAAACAAGTGGAGCGGTGACCTGCCAAATCGTGTTGCGTTTGTCGAAACAGCCCATAGTCAGGAGTAGTGTCCGGAAAATACGGCATATTCGATAAGATATCCCATCTTATCGTTTTAAAAAAGTTTTTTGGCAATTTTTGCGACGTGAACCGAGCTTCGTCATGCAACAGAATAAATTTTTTGTGTCTGTCCTTATATTCCGGCCGTTTTCCTCCTAATGCAAGTTTCAAACGAAGTGATTGCAACCTGTACATATCACCCGTAATGGAATCACTAGGTTTTAGCAGCCCGTAGCACACAATACCCATGTGGTCCAACCAGATACACAGCATAACTTTCGAACCGTGAGTATTCAGCTTTGGTGGTGATGTTCAAGTTGATGGCAACGATTGGCAAAGCGTAGTATTTTTATCTTGAGGTTATTGCAGAGAATTCACCTTTCCTCACCAATCGCTACGCGGTATAAAAAATCTCTTCTTTCTTGCCTTTGCAGCAGCTGCTCACAAGAAAATAATCGCTTATCCATAGCTCTTGGTTTCAATTCAAAAGGAACCCAATTGCCTTGCTTTTGAACCAGGCCCATCAATTTCAACTGTACAGACACTGCTTGTTGAGTCACCCTCAAACTTGTCTGGCAGCATTCCTGCGAATCAGCCCACACCGAATACCAGCGTGCTCAAGCTTGTGCGACAATCTACGCCGTGGCACAAAATCGAAAGCCTTCGAGAAGTTCACACACCCTGTTATCTACGGCCTCGTAAAGCTGTTTGTCTGAAGGCTTACCTTGACGCTTTGTAGTAAACCCCAATCATGTAGTTAATTTTAATCTTCCTCAACCTTCTTCTGTCTGCACGCGATACAGTGATTCGAGTCACCTTATACACGAGTGTGTATGCTAAATATCAAAGTGGAGAAATTATTATTTTTAGTTGTAACACTTCTTATATCACTGTATATCCTTTATAAGTTGTTTTAGAGTCTTTTCCTTCTCACATAAAATTGATATTCATGATTTTCTCCTAAGTCTAAAGTTTTATGAGGATCAATGCCCTTCAAAGACTCTACTTGAATATATAGCGTGTTTCAGCTGCAACCAAGGTAGGTTTTTGTTTTTAAATTAATTTTAAAAGGAACCTTTTGCACTACTCCAAACTTGGAAAATTTCGCCGAAGTAACACTTTGGTTTCCTTTTTCCGGTGAACGTATCTACTTAAATATGTATGAAGTAGGAACAGGAAGACTTTTAAATTATATTATTTTTACTTCAAGTAAGGACTGGGTTTATCCAATATTCAACAAGTTAATGACCCTTTCCTATTCTGGGACTTCCGTATGGAAAACTTCAAGGTAGAAACTGAATGTTGTGATGAATGCACCATCATCCATCCATTCGCTTCGCATCTGATCAATTTTAAATGGTCAGAACTGAATTATTCATCATATGTTTATTCTTGCCTAAGTGGCGCCCTTCTTCCTCCGTCAGATTTCTCGATGAATTTCAATCTTTCCGACAAATCTCTCCATTTTAACACTCCCGAAGAGTCCTGGACTCCCCGACGCACCAGAGCGTCCATGCAAGAAGCGTTAAGCGCCGGTTTTACGGCCTGCTAAGTTGAACCGTGTAATTTTGCATCCGCAGCAACGGGCCGTGCAACGGAGGTTTTCTAGTCAAGTGGGCCACGAAATTCGGATGGTCTATATAAAGACAGGGACGAAAATCTACAAGAACAGTATATTTTGGGGCTCGATAGGAGAAAGTTGTGGATTGACGTGGAGAAAGTGATGAAAAAAATTGAAGAGAATTTCTTCACGAATTTGTGAAAACTTCAGATATAAGAGCAGAATTGCAAACAATCAAATGCTTTCAAAGCAATGAAAATTTTCAATCATTTCCAGTGTTAACGTGTACAGATTATTGTGTTCGCGAACTAGATCATAAATTCTCTCAACTCAAATCAACCAATTGGATTACTTACGCTGGTCATTCAGCACGTTATATTGCAATGTAAGTATAGGGTTTCCTGATCAGAACTATATGTTTTAATAGTTACGAGTAAATAAAATATTGGATAAAATCAAAAACTTTTATTCTAACAAAAAAATTTCATCGAATTTTCTCAAAGTTTATTCATGAATTAATTTATAATACGTAATACATTATCGTTACAAATTTCATCCATATATCGGATGTTTTTTCAGAGTGATAGAACTTTCGATAAGGATAACCGTGATTTGACAAAAGGTGGAAGCGATGTTGTTTCGACATTTCTGTTCAGTAACCATCGACAGATTATCACGGAAAGAATCACGCCGCAACAACGTTTACAAATTGTTGAAATTTATTTTCAAAATCAGTGTTCTATTCTCCAAACTTATAGAACACTTCGTGAAATTTATGGTTTACATAATCGTCCATCAGAGCAGCCTATTCGTCGAACTATCAATAGATTCCGGACAACATTTTCTCTAATCGATGCAACAACAACGACAAGACAAAGAACTGAACGTACAGAAGAAAATATCACTGCTGTAAGTTATAGTGTTACTAATGCTTCAGATTGGTCTATTCGTCGACGTTCACAGCACGTTGGACTCTGTGTATCCACTACATGGAAAATTTTGCATAAAGATCTTTGTCTACACACATACAAGATCCAACTGGTCCAAGAACTGAAGCCACTTGACCATAATAAGCGTCGTTTGTTTGCTGATTGGGCCCTAGAACAGCTTGAAGTTGATCCACTTTTTTATCTTAAAATTGTGTTTAGTGATGAAGCTTATTTCTGGTTGAACGGCTATGTAAACAAGCAAAATTGCCGTATATGGACTGAAAACAATCCTCAAGAAGTTCTGCAGGTTCCATTGCATCCTGAAAAATGCACTGTATGGTGTGCTCCACACGCTGAAGGCAACATCAGTCCGTATTTATTTAAAAACGATGCTGGAGCTAATGTTACAGTGGATGGTGCTCGTTACAGATCGATGTTCAATGATTATTTGTTTCAAAATTTGAATGGTATCGACCCAGAAGTGTTTTGGTTCCAACAAGATGGTGCTACACCTCATGCTGCTACCGTAACAATTGATTTATTTAAATAAAGTTTTGGCGATAACATTATTTCGAGAAATGGTCCAATTAATTGGCTCCCAAGATCATGCGACATAACTCCACTGGATTATTTTCTTTGGGGTTATATCAAGTCATTGGTTTATGCTGATAAACCAGAAAGCCAAAATAATTCGTGTTATTGATGAAGTAAGGCCTGAATTACTCGAAAAAGTGGTCCAAAATTGGTCTGGTCGAGAGCGGTTCCTCAGAGCTAGTCTTGGTGGACATATGCCGGAAACTATTTTTAAAACATAAATGTCATAAAATTATCTTTCAAATAAAAAAAAATTGGCTTCAATCTTAATTTGAATGTGTTTTATTTCAATTTAAAGTTCTGTCACTCTGAAAAAACACCCGATACATTGCGATCAAGGGGTGTCTGTTGGAATTCGCACCATTCTTGAAATGTCAGAATGAAACTGATAAGGATATTACACTGACAAGGAATTATGAAAAGTTTATCAATATACACTGCAAAATGCATCAAAATCGTGAAAATTCATTATAAAAATTGTAAAAATGCACTAGTACTGTTCTTAAGCTTTGTACAGTTTTTGGTCATCATCAAATACCTTTCGCTTTGTTATAGCGTATTTATGTAAGCTTAAGCTTACAATCTATTGCAACTTTATCCATGCTGAAAGCATGAAATTATATTCCTTGTATACAAATTTTTACAATTATTGTAGGCAGTGACATCCTTTCTTTATAGTATTTCAATTTTGATTATTTTTGGGAATTTACATTGCTTTGAAAAGTTTTATGTGATTTATTCTACATACTGTCAATATTTTCACTAAAAATTACCTAACTTTCATGTTAATAATAAAGTTTTTTATCGTATGTTAATAATAAAGTTTTTTTAAATTTTTTTCTGATAGTTTCAGAATAGCTATTATATTAAAATTCAAATTGCTCCGAGATCGCTCTTCTTAACATGGAATTATGTTAAAGCAAATACTTCCTTTCAGTTCTATGTTTCGGGTGGCCCAACAAGCAGTACATGTACGTAGGAAATTTATGCAGCTCATTCAAAAGCAAGAAAAGTATCTTTCTTAGGAATTAAACCCAAGAGCAGCTGCTAGAAAGGCAAAAATGAAAGGGATTGTATATCGGGTACTAACTAGTGACGAAAAGCGGATCCGTTACGACAACTCTAAGTGAGAAAATACTACGCTTTGCGCAGTCAATTGTTTCCATCGACCTCAACAGTAACACCAAAGCTGAACATTCGTGGTGGGACCAAGGCGGCATTGTGTACTATGAACTGCTAAAACCTGGTGATTCCATTAAAAGTGATCGGTACGGACTGCAATTACTTCGTTTGAACCGTGTATCACGAGACTGGAGTATAAGAGCAGACATGAAAAAGTTATTCTTATAATTCTTATATATACATAATAAAGAAGTAATAATCGAATATTTGTGTCATCTGAAATTAAAATGGGATTGCCAGCAATTCTAAACCCACCGCATTCGTTTGTAACAAAATGGCGAATGCGTCGGGTAGGAATAAAAATTTCAATCCATTTATTTCTTCTTTCGAAAATGAAATGAATAGAAAAACTATATCAAAAAATTTTTTCAGGTGAAGGGGTGCATTTACTTCGAATGCTAGTTGAAACACTATTTATTCTAGATTTCCAATCGTATTGGCTGTATTCTCACGCCTATTTGTGTGTTCGCGCAGTCGTCATAATATATGTAGCTACTAGTGTATTATTCCATTGTTTCCTCTGGTAACACTTTCATTTTCAAGTGTCAATATGAGGCTTTCTTTTCGGTATCCGTCATTTCGCTGAAATGTAAAAAACAGTTTCTGTGTGCTCTGAAATGTCAACTATTGTACTGATTGATGTGTTTTTGGGGGGAGTTTTACATCATTACTTCAATATGAAGAAAAAGGCGGCCGAAAGTCATCCTATTTTGGTGGATATTTATGATGACCCTGTTCTAACTGACTGAACTACAGTAGTAGTTTTCCCGATTTTAAAATGGCATATTTAATTTGGAAGACGAAGAACGACCCAGGCTGTTACCAAAGTTTAAAGGTGAAGGATCATAGGCAATGCTCTGTGAAGATCCATCACAAACGCAAGAGGAACACACAGAAATACTTGGAGTCACCCAACCAGCCATTTGCCATTGTTTAAAAGAAATGGAAATGACAGATAAAAGTTGGAATTAATTCTCCGGAAACTCTACAGATTTGAATCTAAATATGACATTTAGAATTAAATTTTCAAAGAACGTGTCCGAGATAACACTGTATCACTCTATAGACATATATATTATCATCACATGTGGTGGAAACTAACTGATAAAGAATCAAAAGAAATATAAAATAATGATCAAATTATTTAGAAATCACCTTATACACACATGTTTCGATTGAATGTTGAAGAATCACAAGTATCAAAAAAGGTTCATCAAAATTCAAAAAGGGCCTTTTTTATTTTCCCTTTTAAAAAACATATAGCACATTCTCCAGAGAAAGGAACTGATAAATTCGGACCCAAATCTCTTCAGTAAGGAGTAATTTGAATAAAGAAAATAGTCATTAAAAAATATATATAAATGCCATTTTTTACCAGACATTTCTGCAACAATAAACCAATTTTTAAATAAGCTTGGCCTATACGAAAATTAGGTTATATCACAGAAATACACAATGAAAGAAGATACGGCTTAGACCCAGCACTAGATATCTGCCACATGCATGTGGCAGGAAGTCCTACCCTACCCGCCATACAACCCAGATTCTTTCCGATTACCATCACTTCCGATCGATCCAACATGGCCTGCTGACCAGGTTTTCTCAAATTACGATGAAGTCAAATAATGGACCGAGTCATGGATAGAGGCCAAAGAGCTTTGTCCTGAAGGGATCTGTCAAATGACAGAAATAATGGAAAAAGTAGTATCTGGCGACGGACAGTACCTTGAGTTTTGAATGTTTAATCGAGTCTTCATAACAAATCTTCAATTTTCGAAAAAAAAAGCAACAAGTCATTTACACTTCCGATATCTTCATCGATAATTTTGTCAATATCTCTCTTAATTTTCAAAATTTATAACACCATATTCGTCACTTTCCATTTCATCGAGTTTTAACTTGAGCGGCAAATTATTTCTATCAACCACAAGATCAACACCAAACCCGAATATTCATAATGGTACCAAGGGGACATTGTGTAATATGGACTGCTAAAACCTTATGCTTCGATTACGGGTGCTCGGTACGGACTGCAATTATTTCGTTTGAACCGTGTACCACGAGAAAACGGATGGACTATAAGAAGAGACATGGAAAAAATGTTCTTATAATTCTAATGCATAGATAATATAGAAGTAGCAATCGAATAATTGTGTAATCTAAAATTAAAATTTGATAGAAAGCAATTCTAAGCCCTTCTCATTCCTTTGTAACAAAATGGCGAATGGTGGTGCAGGAATAAAAATTTTGAATTCATTACTTCTTTGGAAAATGAAATAAATCGAGAAACTATATCAAATGATATTATTTTTTCAGGTGAAGGGGTACAATTGCTTTGAATACTAGTTGAAACACTATCTATTCTAGATTTCCAATTGTATTGTCAAGCGTATTTGTGCAGTATTCGTGCAGTCTTCATAACATATGTCGCTACTTGTGTATTATTCCATCTGGCAAAACTTTCATTTTGAAGTATCAATATTAGGCTTTCTCTTCAGTATCTGTTATTTCATTGAAATGTATAAAACACTTTCTGTGTGCTCTGAAAATGTCAACTTTTGTACCCGCCGTACAACCCAGACATTGCTCTTTCCGATTACTATCACTTCTGATAGATGCAACATGGCCTACAGACCAAATTTTCTCCAATTACGATAATGTCAAAAAATGGATCTATGCATGAATAGCGGCCAAAGACCTTTGTCGCGATGGGATCTGTTAAATGCCAGAAAGAATGGAAAAAGTAGTGGCTGGCGACAGACAATACTTTGAATTTTGAATGTTTAATCAATTCTATACAATAAAGCTTCAATTTTCGATAAAAAAAAGCCGCTCCAACTCATTTATACTTGTGATATCTTCATCGATAATTTTGTCAAGATTGCGCTCTCTCAATTTTCAACAAAATTTATTACACCATATTCGTCACTTTCCATTTCATCGAGTTTCAGCTTGAGCAGAACAAAGGAAATCAAAAGGCAAACACACATTACGCAATAGCTCCGCCATTCACAAGTTGCCTGATTTCATACGCGCGAAGCCAGCGTTGCGTATGGAATTAAGTCTCGCTTCCACCGTTCCTTTGCTCCAAACAGGATTGTTTTAATGCCATTTATACTAATCGAATTTGTTCCGATAAAGGGTGTTTTCGCTCCCCAGCCTATCCCCTCACTTCTGAGCCTACAGATTCATTCTTCTTATACGGGAGCCGGGAACAGGAATCGATGACTTTGTTTAAAAACACCCCTTATATATTGAGCTGAGCCATAATTATTCGTCCCTTCCCGATATTGGCACGTTATTCGTTACTGATAATGGATGTTTCGTCTAGCCATTTTAATGACAATAATCTACTTTATTTCTTTCAGGAAATGCATGTCGAAAATTATATTCGACAAATTATGCTATATACATCATGAAAGGATCGACGGCAGGACAATTATTGCTCGATTCAAGCGAACGTTTTGACGAAGGAAAATAATATTGTTTGGATGTTTCGAATAAGATAATACTAGCTTGAAGGATAATCCTGGAAGAGCTTTCTCCATCGGACAAGCAGAAAGGCCTAGGAAGAGGACGAAAATCTACAAACACGAACCTTGGTTGAAACTTAACGATCGTGCGTCATCTTAAAAAAGGATGACAATTGACTAGATGAGTTGCTGACGAATATACTGAGATAATAATGCCGATCTTTTCTGAATATTCTCCGAACTGCTGCAAAGAAACGAGTCAATACCTCTCATGAAAACGATGTATCGTGGTTGCTTTTCAACAAAAGTCAGAAAAAGGAAGGTTTGCATAGGACCAGGCGAAACCATATTTCTTTTGAAAGTTTGAGTGAGTATGGACGGACCTGTCAAAAAGCATTACTTTTTACCATAAAGTGTTCATCAGTTCAGTCCTTTAATCGAGAATTAATTTTTGAAAGCTGCCTTAAAAGAGCATCGAATTCACTACAGACTGTCATCACATAAAGTTCGAAAATTTGTATTCGAATATGCTTCAACTCATCAACTGAAGATGCTTGATTCATGTGTGGCCAATAAAATGACTGGGCAGGATTTGTTCTCAGCATAGATGAAGAGACATGCAGATCTTAGCATAAGGAAACCTGAAGCAATCAGCCTAGCTCGAGCTTATAATTCAAATAGAATAGCATATTTTGAGAATCTCTCTGTGCTTGATTGCCTTCATCACAGACATGGTCACGTATGTAATATGAACGAAACTGGAGTGATGACAGTCCAGGAAACAGACTGAGCAGTAGCTTGTTGAGATTGTGAACAAATTGGTTGAAGTTTTTCCATAACGCCTTGCAGATTAGTGAGCGAGGTGGCGCTATTGAGTACTTCACCATCTACTCTAATTTGCAGCCTCTCAGACATATCCCTTTTAATCCTTTCAACTACTAGGACATTGATTGTTTAGCTATTCAGCGAGAGTTAATACTTTCTCAAAGTCTTAACCAGAATCCCTAACTCAGAATTTATTGCGTGACTTGTCATATCTGCATCACCAGGAAAAAAGGAATCAAGATTCTGAGTGTTATCGGCATACATGAAACCTTTACCTAATCCTATAGATTTAGTGATGAAAATTGTATAAATACTAAGAGTAATGGAGCCAATACTGAGCCCTGCAGAACACCACTTTCCACAGATTATTACTAGTGATATTTCTTGCTTATCAGTAAAACACAAATCAAATTTTTCATTAAAGTTCGAGAGTGCAGTGAGTAAAAATTCAATAAATTCTTATCTGGTTTTTCACAATGTGAGAATTGAAAATAAATTATTTATTTCAGTCCAACCATTCAACTTATTTGCCAATACAGAATATACAGCTCTGCGATAAATTCCCAATTCACTCAATTTCCTCCACAGGGAACCTAACGTCAGCTGTAAGAAAACTCTAGATGTGCTTACTTTCCCCTGCTTATTGCGTTAGTTAATTCATTTTTCATTCCCTTATAGCTTTCCCAACTCTGATCCTTTTGTACTTATTGAACATATATTTTATGAATTAACCATAGCTTTGTTTTAATATCTTGAATATCAAACAAAGTAATTTTGTTATTCCTAACTCTTAATTCTAATTTCGTATAATTTCTTGAAAACTTCTTGAAATTAAATTAAATAAATGCCTTAGACAACACTATTTCTATTCTGATAGCTATATAGACAGAACGACTTTTAAGTAAGAAGCATACAGTATCAAAAGGAGATAAGAGAAACTAAAGAAAATATAGGATATTGACCGAACTTACCCAACAAACATGTAGTAGAAACAATATTGTTTCATATCGGTACTTACACGACCACGCGTCATCTTGCACCAAAGGCAGAAAGAAAACAAATAGTCTCTTAGTTGTTAGACGAAACAACCATTTACATTCTATGATTGTCCACAGAATATACACAAAGGTTGTATAAAGTATTTATATATGCATATACGGTTATATCCTAAAAATATTGTGCGCTTGAGTGGAAAAAAAATTATAAATATTATATACATAGTGAAATCATTATATATTATATGTATGTACATAGTGAAATCATTACAAGGGGTTTTCTACTTGATAGAAGGTTTTTCAATATCTCCAATATCAAACAGAGTATTTCTATTATACCTCACTACAAATTCTAATTTTATAAAATTTTTTAAATACATTTTGAAATTGTATTGATGCGTTAGATGCCTTAGAAAACACTATTCCTTTTTAAATAGACATATTGAACTAACACTAATCACACAGTAACAAAAGAAGATAAAACAACCCAAAGAAAATATAGAATATTGATCGAACTTGCATACTTTCCTGGAAACAGAACTGTTTCATATCGGTATTGTGAAAAAACACAATCCCCCCTAAAAACGTTCCATATTAGGAAATTCTTCTGTTTAAAAAAGCTCTTTCGAAAAATTACTAAAAACCATGTAATGTATCTTCAGAAAGGCATTCGAAAAAACTCGCTGATAATCTTCAGTCCACTTCAAAAAGTAGAATTTTTATAAAATTAAAATTTGTAATGAGGTATAACAGAATTACTCTGTTTGATATAGAAAAAACCTTCTATTAATAAAGAAAACGTCTTTTAATTTTTTTTAAAAAAGCTTTGATTATAAGTGTAAACCAAGCATTTTTCCTTTTGGTATGTGTTTATTTCAATTGATGCAACTTCGTTGAAGAGAACAATGAGCAATTCAGTAAAACAAGCAACTTACGAATTAACATCATTCAAGAATAAAATATTATCAACTTGTATCATCAACATTAAATCATGAAGCAGTTCTTGATCTCAACCCTGCAGATTTCGAGATTTATATATTTTGATTTGTTCATTTTTGGAACTCGAATCAACTCTAAAAAAAGAGCTGAACTGCTGCCTGTACGTTATTTGATAACAAACAATAATAGTGAAACTCAATATTGTATTGTTTATGTAAAAATTATGCAAGGGTAATCTGTAGTCTTTTCTTCTTATCTTTCAATACGAATATTTGGGAGAGAATAAACAATATCATTGATGTATCTTTCTTCACTTTCTTTGCATCACTCATAAACTGAGTCACTGTAACTAACCGGGGAATGCGTACATGTACACATAGGCAGTATACAGTAGGAGTTTTGGAGCTTAATGCTCAGTGCGTTAATACAGATTTTAATTCGAGTCATTCAGAATGATCGTTCGACTGATAAATATGGTCTTCAAATATGCGGGGGTTGCAGATTCGAATTAAAACTGGAATCAGTGAGGGATCAACGCTAATTTTTAAATTGAATTTAGCGATAAAGCCCCTTTCGATTAAGATAAGGTTGACGATGCAGTCAGTGCATGCATATACATGTTGACAATGATTCACTAAATTCCTGAATAGCGCAGTCAATTCCTAATGGTAAAAATAAAGATCCTTCAAGAGTAAGCAATATTTGCTGATTTGTAGTCAGTGTGTGATTTTTTAGAACACAATTTCGAATCATTTCATAATTATTTCTTAATTAGGCAGCATTCTGTTAATCACATATAATTTCATCGAAATTAGGCTACAAAATTCATATTTTTGGATTTTTTTCATCTAGAAGTGATTCAACAACTTGAACAAAAGTTGAAAGTAAAGAAAACAACAGCATAACGTAGCCATTAAGTCGAGTATTAATTCGGATTTCATATCTGGACGACCAGTTCACATATGTTTACATTCTAGTTGAATACATATGAGTTAATTATTTCAAGATATGAATAATTACTAATTTATTATTTTCATTCACTTTCATTAGTTGAAGAATAACGCAAACTTCATAAATTTGTAAATAGGTTTTGAAAAATTGTCACATTTATTTTGAAGGAATACCCAGTCGAAAATTCAAAATTCGAAAATTATCTATGAAGGAAACATCAGTGAACGCAAGCCGCGTACAAGAAATCTGGCAAAAACATCAGGGAGTCCTACTGTGATACGATATTAGTATACAAGACGTTACGAAAGCCTTCATTCGGTTTTCACGTGCTTCCGGTCGATGAAATTGGGGAGACGTGGTGAACTATAGATAGTACTATTGTAAAAGAAAGAAGAAATTAATTTTTCAAGTCTATTTTAGATTACAGGGATGAATATTGGGAGAAATTTGTTGCATGCAGAAATAATAGATGGCATAACGTAAATTCGAATGATCATTCCTCAAAGCGCACTTATGAAGTATAGTTTCATAATTTATGATATCGAATATTTTTACCGGGTCAATTCACCACTGAAAAACTTGAGATATGTTTGGCAAATACAGACTTCTAAGTGGTTGTAATTGAAATTGTATCATTAGTTAATAATAGATGGCATAACGTAAATTCGAATGATCATCCCTCAGAGCGCACTTATGAAGTATAGTTTCATAATTTATGATATCGAATATTTTTACCGGGTCAATTCACCACTGAAAAACTTGAGATACGTTTGGCAAATACAGACTTCTAATTGGTTGTAATTGAAATTGTATGGTTAGTTTTCCATGCTAAAGAGAAAATTCAAATTAAGCGTATATTAAAATCCAATGGATCAACTTTTTCTCTTGAAATTATAAAGGAGCAGCAAGGGAGGATCCAGCCTTCAATTCAGGGGGGGTAGTATACATATATTACAATTATATATAAAATAATTTTAATCATATAATAAAATCAATTTTTCTCTTTTGTCATCTCGAGGAACGAGTTATGACTTTCTGCACTTGAATGAGTATGCATTTGTGAACGTGGAGAAGTGCCAATCCAATTAGGCGGTCTTCTACCATTGAAGCTATGGGCCAAGTTTTGAGCCTCCTAAGAGTGGAAAGTTCCCTTTCTGCTGTGGCTACACTAACTGGTATTGTAGCAAGAATACGTAAACATTCTCTCACATTAGGATACATTTCAGTATCACAATTTTCTATAAAATGAGAAATCGACTCCGGAATATTCTGTTTCCGCTGCCATTTTACCTTCCACAGCCGATACTCGTTTATAATTACTGAAACTGAAGTATCGTCTATTAACAGTTTATAGTCGTTTGTAAGCTGTTTAACAGTTTCATTGTCTTCATCTTCATTAGTATAATAGACTTTTTGAATAAAAACACCTAGTTAAAATAATTTTAGTACTTCTGGAGACAGACGGTCCTCTAAGTCATTTATTACAGAATCTAAGAGGGATGTATGCAGCCCTGCGGAAATACTCTTCAGCAGATT